>OX438986.1:16519527-17989345 GCA_949316085.1 Hypercompe scribonia
ATTTCTTAGAACTAACAATGAAATATTTGTTGAAGGAAATCGTAGGTATTGTCCAATTTGTCTGGTTTTTTTCAACATGTGCGAACTCGAGCCGTCATCCTACTGGGATATGCCATATGACTTATGAGACATAGTGTATTAATCTGCAGGCGGGGCTGCTCGAAGTCCTGGCAACGCTTTTTTTTTTTTTTTTAACGCGTGGAAACCCCCTCGGGCCGTCACCCCACCGGGGTTTACGGCGGGGTGGTGTGTCGGAATCGGACCGACTAAAACCACACGGTGTGCCACTCTGCGCCTGAGATAGGAGGGATCCGGGAAACGCTGCTATTACGACATCCAGATTCCTCCTAGCGCCTGCCCGCTACCTAAGTCCTAGCAACGCTACCGCAACCATAAAGATGTAGAGGGCTAGGTATTGCCGGGAGTTATCACATATTGCAACCTATCCCTCTCCCCCGTTCATATATTCTGTATATTTTAGTCATCTAAAACTGCCTGAATCTTTAAAATTATTGCATTAAAAAGAATATAAATATCAAGCCTTATTCATATTTGTAAGAATACAAGCCGTTCGCGCAAGTAGACTATCAGCCTTATAACCGTAGCTCAGTAGCTAGGCGCACATTAATCTGGAAGTCAACAGCGCGGTCAATGGAACCTGCCACAAGGAACGTCGTTCGGCATAATGCACGACCGACATTTCTACTGATCTATTGCTTGTTACTGATTTCACGGGATATTATCAATGGTGTTATTTCAATTATTGGATTGGTTCTGTGCAGATTGAGTACGTGATGGATAGTTCTCATTATAGGGGTGCCTCTCTTCATCAGCAGAAACATAGAAGCTGTAATTTGTTCTGATCTCCTGAAGTGAGAAACTGGAGTTTTAAAATACGACATTAAAATCACAGCTCGATTTTTCCATAGGGTAAATAAGTGACTGATGACCTCGATGTAATTTCTTTAGCAGTGGGACCAGGCGATCTTTTGTGAGATGTGATAATTTTTTAACATCAATTAGACTGTTAGCTTGTATTTTAGAGGTCTTATGATAGAAATATATGGATGAATATGAATGGATGGTGTGTTAAACGCTAGTATATCAAACGAGGGAGTAATCAGAATTATTTATTGACGATTTACTTTTTACTTTTCTGTTGCGTTGCAAGTTCACGGTATCTCCTTATAAATCTTATGAATGAACAAACAAACCGACGGTTTCTGGTACTAACAACACCAATTTGGACGGTAAATTTTGGCCGTGGATGATTTCTGCCGACATTTCCTCACTCATTACCTTTGTTTTTCTATCATCCATCCTTTGTATGTGGCCAAAATTATGCATTAACTATTACTAATTCTATTAAACCGCGCGTGAAATCTATAATGCGTCTGAATTATTCTCTTACTTATTTAAAACTTGTAACTATTGCTGTCAAATGTCAAGTAAAAATGAAGCTTCTATCGTGTTACTTGTTGATTGTGTACCGTAATGTGGCTCTAGTCATAGCCTTATCTACCTCATCAACAGGTAAATTCAAATATAATAATATTAATGGGAAGAACTCCGTATTATCCATTTTCCGACTGTTTAGCGGTATTCTGAACACCCTATTAGCCATAGTAGCGAACTTTTCAAAGAATTTCTCTAGACTGTCTCCGATCATTACTGATGTTATAAAACTGAGAGGGTTTATTTGTGCGTGTGTGTCAGAAATTACTGGTTTTAATTGAAAACTTATTTTAGTGCTAAGTACCACCACCGGTACGACCAACATGAGAAGAGTATCAAAGAAAATTGTTGCAAAAACAGGCAAAATTAACCTGTTGAGAGACGCACATGAAATTGCTCGAGTCAGTTACTTACAGATAAATTAAACCGAGGCACGATTAAACTATCGTGTTTGTGTGTGTGTGTGTTTTGGATAAAAATTAATCGCTGGCTTAACGATCCAGGGCCACTACACAACAGTACCGTCAATCGAACCAAAAAAAACCCAAACATCGAGAATGCCGCTTTGTAAACTAGAAGCAAGAGACTACAGAAATACAGAAGAAAGAAATTGTAATATCCAACGCGCTAACCGTAATATGTTTAGACAGTTGCTACAGGTCCCGGGTCGCGGTCTCAATTGACCCGCGCGCGCCCAACGTTCCTCTCAAGTGGTTGCAACAACATATATTTGAATACGAGGCGCTTGCGCATTCCTATATCAATTGATGAATGGGTCCCACATAAGTGGGGCAATATATGATGAAGTGTTAGGAACTAATTATAAAAGGCGGTCGGTCATTCATCAAACAGAAAAGTTCTGAATGTAAACTATATTTCTAACTTATGTAGGTTTTTTGTCACAATGTGCGCGGGTTGTAATTTTAAAAGTAAAAATGTAGATAAGCAATTTCAAATCACTAGTAATTCCTAGATACGATAGTCTCATATGTATTTGTCTACTACTTATTAGTGTATATTCTATCTTCTCAAATTTAACATTCACTTTCGTGGGGATAACATGAACATGTCTACAAAGATACATGAAATGGGCACAAAGAACACATAAAACAACAATTTGGTTATTATACAAAGCGTTGTCCCTAGTTGGGTTTGAATCCATACACTCTGTGCAGTAGAAAACGGCGTGGCGACCGGTTAAACGACGACGCTATCCGTGCAGTGAAAGTTTTAGCTCAAAACATTATTGGACTTCAAAAAGAGGAGAATTTGGAATTCGGATCAATTTATGTATTTACTGGTTCCTCCTCAAAACTTTTCAATATACTCTTAATTTGCAGGAGTAGTCTTCTCCCTATTTAGTGGTAAGGTTAAATTCTAGTTAGCAAAATGAGAACGTTAAAAAAGTTTCGAATAACTTGGCCCTTAGGGAATATAGTGGTTTTTTTAAATAGCATTAATTTTAATAATAAAATTTACTTAAATACTAGATTTAAACCTCTAAAATGAGAGCCTTTCTCATTCATACAATGTTACGATGACTTCTTTATTGTGTTTTACTCCCTTTTACGTTCCCAAACGACAGCATTTTACTAGGCCGCCTTAGTGTGTCACCATACTGCATTGTCTACATTCGCAATGAGTATGGTGACCACAACTCTTAGATTCTATTCATACATATCAGACAGAGTAAAGTCACTTTAGCAAGCTCTAAAAATAAAAAACAATAATATAATGTTACGCTATTGGACTTGATAAATAAGTCAATGTATTTAGACAATCGTTTAGCTGTGGGGTCGTCGGGTCAATTGACCCCAGCGTGCCGAACCCCCGTTCTTCGTCTAAGTGAGTTTCCTCTCATTTAAGTACATGGTAACTAAATCTATTGGATACAATTACTGGAATCTTACCGTAAATAGAGGATTGTTGATATTTACCTGCAACAAAAAGAAATGTATTAGAATACGTAAAATCTTCAGATAATGGCATTCAATCACAATGTTTAAAAAGTCTAAGCGCTATGATTTTGTCGACCGTTGACCTAACATCAACGAATCACGAATTTTTAAAATTTATATCATATTTTGGACATCTGACAAACACCGTCAACTTCCATGTTTTGGGTTTTTATTAATATTTGCTTGCAACACTTTTCATCCCGGCCCAATCTGAGACTTCTTGATTGGCAGTCGCTTAGGTTATCACCGCACCACCGAGGCAGTCGAATGTAATCGCTATAGGACGTATGCGAAGGGATTGCCATAAGAAAAAAGGCTTATTACAAAAGTGTTTTTTTTTGTATTTAGTATAAACACACAGTTTTAAAAAAACACGCAGTCAAATTTAGGAGCGGTATGCGTACCCGAAAATGAAAAACGAAATTGATTTTCATGGCACAATAAATTATATTGTTTAGTAACAAGAACGGATTTTCTCTAGTTTTTTTTACGTTGTTGATATATGCTGCGTCACATACGAGGCGACCTCACCAGAATGACACTATGGCCCATAAGTTGCCTGCTGCCATTACCGAATCAGTGAGGTTGTCGGAGAGAAACCCCTTCCACCGCAATTTTGGGGGAGGACGCTCCCGGGTTGTCAACGCCGGTATCGAAGAGCAGCGGTAGTCACTTACTATCGAGTGACCCGTCTGCTCGTTTGCTACTTACACAATAAAAAAAATACGATCTCGCTTGTCAGATGCATGTCTGTGTGGTGACGGATTAAGCATACATAGTGTTACCACCCCTATTCATCCCGTGGGTGTCGTAAAATGCGACTAAGGGAACAAAATATGCAAGACAACATCATTACAAAGAGAAGGAAAACTTGAAACAAACCCTATTCCAACCCGTCTGGCCAGTGTGGTATAGTAGGCGAAAACCTCCTTGGTAAGGAGAGGCCTATGTCCAGCAGTGGACTGTAAAAGGCTGTGGATGTTGTCACATGCTTTATAATATAATGGTTTAAGGATATCATATACGTTTATAATAAGCTATCATATTCAGATATTATATTTACGTCTCTTTTATGTAAAATCACATACATGTCTACTCGATAACATTAAAATTACGCATACCATTATATTTAGCAAAACATGTGTGTGCTCTAAAATAATAAAATGTCGCACGTTTGTATAAAATATTTAAAAAAAGCAAATATATTATTATTTGAAAATATGATTACTTATTCATCTAAATACACATCTACATCGACGCGTCCGTAACTAATCTATGCCGGGGGGAGAGGGTTGACTTCTCTCAACTCAAATTAGCGCTTCAGACTGAATTAATTACCGCTCGTCGCTTCGGTGACAACCCTCGCAGGGTTGCCACCCGCCCGAGTGGATTTAATGCAAGGTTTTGACTTAATAATGAATTATGTCCAGCGTGTCATCTTCGCAAATTGGTCGGGAGATTGATATGCTTTTGTGTCTAATATTTATCTTAATTATATATTGTGATACTTTAGCGTTTGTGAATTTTATGTTTGTACTTATTAAATATTAGTACCTGGTAACCGAGTTTTGCTCGGTATTACTGTGTGACAGCCGATTTGGAATTTACCAACTTCTTTGGTAGCCATCTCTAATTTTGTCTCTCTTAAGTGTCAAAATGGGCTTATTAGACAAACATTTCATTGCTTGAAACTCGGTTAAAACAATGTTTTCTAAAAATGAAACCTAACTAGATTGATTTATCGCTCCCGAAAACCCTTATCTACTAAATTTCATCAAAATTGTGAGTCGTTTCCGAGATTCAGTTTACATGTATAATGTACGAGTACATTTACAAAACAATTGCTCGTCTGAAGGTACTAGATCAAGTACTAAAGGCAACATTAAAGTATAGCAGATTATCTTTATTCTTGATTTTTTACCTTTCTTCTTCATATTAATTATTACAGAACAGAACTTCAGATTTTCGATAGTACCTTTGGTTTTAAAGGTATGTATAATAGCAATCGCTCCGTGTCCTAGTAGACTACTTATGTAAAAATCTGCGATGGTGATGTTAATAATTAGCACTTATTTCAAAATATATTATTTTGATACAAATACATAATTTCGTTACACAATTTTAAAACCGTACACGCTTTTGTGTAGCTATTCTTTATCGGTCAGGCTCTCGGGTTCGTGACATTTAAAACCTGAAGTATTTATCTCGATATTTGAAACAATTCGGGCTAAATATACGAACTATGAAAAAAATCTTTCACGTGAATTATAAGCTGATTAATAACTATAGTTAAACGCGCTTATCTCAGGAACTACTGTGTCATATTGCAAATTTGATATGGTATTTGATAACCCGTTTATGGAGAAAGGCTCAATTAAAAATATAGGTAAAAAAAATTTTTAAGAGACCTAAACGAAGTCTAGACCGCCATAACGTGGGTCACTATACTGCATTGTCTTCATTCACAGTGAGTATGGCGACCACTACTCTTGGATTACATTGTGCTTTCCATTAGACAGAGTAAAGTCAGTTTGATAGGCTTCTATAATTATAATATTAACAAAAAAAGCAGTGCAGATCAGCCATTTTACGCTATTTTTACCTACGGTTCAATATTACAACCAGTTACGCCTCTGTGTGTAACACACCTATTACTATATTCTATACTTCCCGTACGTTTAAACAAGTATCATAAAAATACAGTTCGAAAATTAGTCCCATTTAAAATGTATACGTTCCATGTGTGTTTCGGATGGGTCGTTCATTTCATCATCATTGGCTAAAACTCAAGACAGACACATGCTTCCCATCACACGTCAACGATAGCTTTAAACTAACATTTTTATGTATTTTTTAACACATTAAACTGGCATTTGTTTTTAGAAATAAACGGGAGGGTGACGCTTTACTAAATATATATTAGTGTGTCGTTTACCAGAGGGCCTAGTGCGAGTTTATTTCACATCAACTCTCTTTCGATGACGATCGCGTTCGGCGTTGTGATTGGTGAAGAGTTCAGTGCGGGGCAATCGCAACTAATGCAGTTAGACGATGGAGGTGATGTGAAATAAATTTACATTAGTCGACCAGCTGTTCAGATAGAAAGGTATTAGAGCTGAGGTGAGGATAAAGATCCCATACGCTAAATATTTGTTGTGATACGAAAATAAATTTAAATAGGTCGTTTATAGGTTTTGTACGTGGTTAAGTGAGCAATTAAACGTACAGGTTTATTTATTACGAAGTTAGTTAATCTTCAACGATGAAATAAAGTTACGTTTAAGGTATTATGGATAAATGGATTCTTTCTTTACATTTAGAATCAATGTAGTAAACAAATAGTCCAGTTTCAGCCCAGGCAGATTTCGTTGCGTAAGTTGTATGGGAGAGGTTTTATTTTTACCACTTTAGTGTTTATTTGCATAATACTTCATTGTATGTTAACGAGATTATTAAAGAAAATTAACCGAAATAGTCGAGTTGTTTTCTAGTTTTTCTCAACAACAAATTGGGTCTTTCATTTTCATTTATACAGACAATTTATAATCACTGAAAGGTACGAATATATAATGATATTGACAGGTTCTATATACTCGTATATAAATAAATATACACACACAACCATCCGATCCTAAACTAGGCTGAGTATAATACTAACCAAGCTGCTGATAAATATGTATGTATGTATTTAGATATATAATTGACTGACACTGGCAGACAGTCTGCACGATTGGCCTATTAGTCCAAGCGGTCGCCACGCCGCTTTGTGAGTTTTGTGGGTTCAAATCCTACATGGGACAACACTTTGTGTGTTCCACAAATTGTTGTTTTGAGTCTGGGTGTTCTTTGTGTCCGTTTCTTGTATGTTTGTAAAGTCCCTCGCGACATAGGATTTCTGCCTAATGTGGGCACTATCTTTTTATTGAAGAAGAATATATATATATATATATATATATAAGTAGATCTATCAGTAGTTAGTTACAGCAAAAGCTCTGCCTAGTTAACAGTTTAAAAGACTATTGCGTGTGATGTGTAAGCCATTATTGCTGAGAATATAGTTTTATTAGACCACTGTTACATTTAGAAGAATACGCTCCACAGTCCTAACTAACTATCAATACGCTCCACAGTCCTAACTAACTATCAATGTTTACCTGAACTTGTACCGTACAGTTTCTTCAGCAGAGCGTACCGACAATCAATTAGTAAGTATTATAGCATCCCCCGCACAAATACTGTCTGTCTGCACCACTTGTTTGGTTGGTAATATCGGTAGGCAGAGGGGTGATAAAGCCGAGTCGGCGCTCTCGACCGGTCGGGGTTGCGCCCTGCGACCGGAGACGGTTTGGGGTACAAGCGGCAGCGGGAATGATATCGATTCATGTAAACAAAATCGACTTACAAGGGTTAAGTTAATAATGATAATATTAGACTGGACAAATTGTCCAATGATTTAAGTGGGCACCACCGCTTGCTACTGCTCCGAGTGTTGTGTTACAACAATTCGTATGATCCACAAATTGGCGATCTGAGTTTAACTATTTGTGTCCATTTGTGAATGGTTGTAGAATCTCCTGCGAGACAGGGTCTATTTCTACTGTGAGAGTTCTGTTTAAAAAATATTCTACAGTGTACTACGCAAAAGACAGTTTAATTCTTGATAAGTTTCGTAAGAAGAAAAACTTGAACAAATCATATACCAATCTGTTTGGCTAGCGTGGTATAGTAAGCCCAAAACTTACGTTGGAGGAGAGGCTTTTGTCCAGTACTACACTGTTAAAAGCTGTTAATAATGATCACTCATTTTCATACTTTCAGTTCAGACACTTCGTTATCCAAACATCTTCAATGGTCTACGACGTAAACAAAATTTCACAGATTGCATAAACAGTGTTATAGAAGTATGTAACATCTATTCCGCTGCTCTTTTGCCCTTATACACTGTTAGCGAGGAATATCTGCGGATTTCCATTACCACCACCACCCCCAACACATGTTACTGTTGCGTAACAGATAGTTTGACGCTTACGAATTGTATGCCTCACTGAAGACTACGCGACGTAGGTACATTATTTCTATACAAAATTACTGGTATCTTTGGTCTAGCAACTTGCGTACGCAACTGCCAATAAAGAGGTTTCGGCTTTGATTTTCAGGTAGAATCTCAATTTCTGTTGGGTTTTTCTTATAAGAAAGCCTGGAGTATGAAAGTTTGCCTCGGAGAACACGTTAAGTTGTTGGTCATGAATATCTATTTCTATTGTTATTCGGAAGTCAGTGTCCTCAAATATGCGGAGAACAAGTTCAACCTTCGAATTCAGTTCGAGGTCTAATTTGAGGTTCAATGGCAAGCGTTCCATGGGAAAACTGATATCCTAGTAAAACTGGTAGAACTAGTAGTCGCCTCCTAATAATCTTGGGAACAATAAGGTTAGAAAGATGATATTACTTGCCCCGACTTCCTGATTTAACTGCAACACAAACATTTTTCATTTCATTCTGCCTGAAGGAAAGCATGAATAGAGTCACTTGAGATTGAAATGGTTTTATGTTATAAGCACTCAATAGGATTTATTTAATGAGCGGAAAGACCATCCCAAAAGAGGTAAAATAAAAGATGAATAGTCGTTTAGAAGCTCATTGTTTGTTCAAAGTTAAAACACGAAATAAGAAATGTTTCCGGTAACGAAGTCACTGATAATAGCTAGTATGAAAGTAACGAAATATTTTTATATTATGTAACTTCATGAAAGCAAAATAAAATCTCTCCATACGTAGAGAAAAAGAAAATTGAAAAATCTAAAAGCTTCGTTTTGTCAGGTTAGAACAGTACATGATGTTCTTTTACTTACAATAAATATATTTATTAATTACATTATGAATAAACGTAATAGTTAATAAGGTACTATAAATATTTAAAAAAATGGCATGTCCCCTCTGCCATACCTATAGTCTTGAATAGCGGAACATAGCAGTCTGTTACCAACTTCATTGGGATCAAGGCGATTACTGTTAGTAATCGTGGACCCTCCGCACTTCGAGCGTACAAAACCCCTCGATACCGCAACGTAATACATACCTAACAAACGAAAGTATCACCAACATAACCTGAACTTCTTCGCTCCTCGCAAGCCTACTCTAATACACCATCGAGGGTGGGTAGTCCATCCGTCGGGAGGTCAACCTATGTTGGTCTGTATAGTAGCCGCTTACGACCTTACGTTTCACAGCGAATCAATTTCCATTTGGGCGCCTTTCGTAGATTGCGTCACTCGAGAGTGAACTCAGCGGTGGCAACAATAAAGTATAATTTACACAGACACGAATTTCATCGAGATTTCCGAGGGTTGTTTGTTGAAGTAATACGTGATTTGCGGCGTCGACTTCGGAGAGCTTCGATTTTCACGGTATTTCACGGTGTCTTATTCTTTGGGCAATAAGGGATATTATAGGTGAAGATAATTCGCCGAGGTTTTAATTAAAAGTTGAGCGTTGAGAGTATAAAGTGATGCGTATAGGCGTGTTATTAGATAGGTGCGTCTGTTGAACGTTGTGATTTGATGACACCGCACTTTCCGACCGGGGCGATGATGGGCACCGAGGGAGTGTGGGCGGATTGAATTGTGTTCATGTCAGACGCGAGACCACTCCATTTTATTGGTATCGATGTGAGCAATTTGAAAATTGAATCATTGTAGATTGCCATTGTTCAGGGAGAAACCCCGGAGAAGGTAATATTTTAATCGTTTTAGAAGTTTAATTTTTTGGAAATGAATAAGGGTGGTGTCCTCTATATTGTATTTGAAGAAACATTCGATATGTTTCTACAAAAATACATTGTAAACTGTTACGGCGTAAGTAACTAAGGATATTCTAGGTAGAACTTCATTTAAATAGAATAACCCTAGAACTAGATAATTTCCCACTTGGTTCTGCAAAAATTTTAAGAAAAAACAATGAACTTAAAGCGAAATGAAGCTTATTTAATATTAATGATAATAAAATGGTGGTTCGACCTACGCCACTTGTAAGCCTTGGCGCTTAGCAGCTACTTGATAACACCAAATTGAGGCGCTACACCTCAATTTTAATCGTAAATTGAGATGTTAATTCTGAAGACGTTGATATTATAGCAAGAAGAAGTCGAGACTAGTCATATCAAGGGTATTTGTAGGTATCACAACTATAAAAATAAAGATGGGGTGAACAGAGGTTTCTCATTATTCAATTTTTAAATAAATAAAGACGCAGGCAATAGCCAATACTTTTAAAAAGCACAGTTAGATTTAATTAATGGCAAACAAAACATGTTTGTAGGCAGGACAATTGCTAGTTGCTGGATATTGTGTTTCACAATTTTATTCAGCATTTCTAATATGAATTACAATGGATATTTGGTCGTCAGCTTTTTAATCGGTCTGGGTGCAAATGCCAAGTGTGTCCTAGTCGGAAGCGGGATATGGTCACAGTCGCGAAACCACTCAGTATTTTAATAGCGGAGTTACACGGGTGAAACAGTGGGAATTAGTTTTAGAATACTACAGAATTTGTATTTTTAGAATTAAACAAATTTACTTCTTTTTTCTAAAAATAAATTTATATACGATTTAAACAAACAAGCTCCTTTAATAAATTATTAACTATTAACTATTTTAATGACGGACAATGTTAAAAATTTGTAATTTTTCAATAAACACTCAATTTATTAAATAAAAAAAGGGTCAAACTATAAATAATTGACTTGTTTCTAAAAATGATATACTAAGCACTATTATGAGTATAAATAGGTTTTGCTTATAAAAGAGGGGTTCTTAAAATCAAAATATCTTTCTCGTAAAAAAAAGAACTGAAATTGTCTATTATGTATTAAAAAGGTAAGACACTGATATAACTATCACAAGACTCGTTTCAACGCTGACTGAACGCACATACAAGCTTATATATTTAGCTATTTTCTACCTATAACGTTTCTCAATGACTCTAATTATTACGTTTGATATCAAGAACCCTTCATAAGTCTTCAGGTAAAAATATCGTCACCTCGACTTAACAAGCCATATTGCCAATAAATATCTGTCTACCCACATACCGCTCCATTACTAAAATCACATAATATAAATTATCGCGTACAGCGGGGGCGGTAATTGGCGGGCCGGCGGGGCGACAAATCTGACGGCCATTTCCGGCCGGATCCCGTTACACCCCGCCATCCCTCACCCCTAAAGCTATGTTGCCTCCCGACCACGTTTAGCGATGCTACCCACTCGGGTACAAACAGGCGCTGCCGTAAGGGATGAGATATCGCGAGTAGTACTAACAGGTTGTTATCCCCTGTAAGATATGTTCGTAGTCACACAAAAATAAATTGTTACAATTATCAGTCTCGTTATACGTCTGTACATGGGTTTTAAGAGATCCATTTTCGTCATCATTTTTATATACATGTCAACCCTCGCCCAGTTTTCTCAAGCTCATTTTTGAGAGTATTTATTTGTGAACGAGAAATTACAGAAAAAAACATAATATAAGAGCTTAATGTACAAATAAACTAAAGCTCAATTTTATTATAATGATATGCATGGCTTGTCAGATATCTCCAGGTAGATATGGATATACATCAGTAGTTAGACACACTAAACAGTGTATATTTTCTTTGGTGTATATTAAACAATTGGATGTTGTAAGCAAGGATAAAAACAGTAGAGGCAATAAATAATCAGATTATTTTTTTTTACTTAAACCCGTTTCTAACGGGATAAAAAGTATCCTATATCCGTGCCCTGGTTCTAAGCTACCTCCCCACCAATTTTCAGCCAAATCCGTTCTTCCGTTCTTGAGTTATAAGTGGTATAACTAACACCACTTTCTTTTATATATATAATATTTACTAAACTAACACTTGAATAACACAATCATAAATGTAAAACTTAGGCAGGAGCACCCGCTGCCGCTTAAGTCTCAAAGACACGCAACAAGGAGTCGGCAGTGGCTCCGTGCGCGCGCAACCTGATAGGGTGACGATGGTATCGCGTCGTTACGAGACGTCCCGGTCGTCGGTCGCAACCCCCGCGCCTATACACTCACAGTTTATTGGGGAAGCTTACGTTTCGCCCCCGATACTGATGTTATATTCTCTGAAAGAATATTGCGGAAATAGGATGTGTTATTGTAATGGAATACAGAGAACAATGGCTGTAGAAAAATGCTTTGATTTTTAATGCTGAAAAAAGGGCAACACTTTTATGACACGTTTGAGAATTTTACATTGATTAGCAAACTCTTGAAAGAAGAGAAATAGAGCTACATTTTGTATCTTATAAACTGCATTGAGTATTTTTGTACTGTCGGTTACACTATTTAATAAAATATTAGTTTATATATCCTTTTACGTTTTTTAATATAATTTAGAATAAAATAAACTTTACTGTACACCCAAATTTTTAATACAAGAGCATATCAGTTGGGTGACCTTGTATAAATGGCGGCGACCCTAAATGCAATTTCTTCCAGGCAACCTTTGGATGGAAAAATTGGACTGTAAAAAAACGAAATTCACGGGCAGATTAGGTGTGAGAATAGGATAAAAAAAAAGAAAAAAAAAGAAAGGTAATTGTAAAATAATTCTAATGATTCAGATAAAAATAAATAACAAAAGGATTATTGAATAGAATACACATTAATATAAATAAATAAATGAAGAGAATTGAAGTCGAATTGAGAACCCCCTTGCATATACACCGAAATTATTTGTCAACTCTCTGACGATACTTTTTTTTGTTTGAATCTCGTCTATTTAAACTGTCACTATATTACTCAACAGTGCATCCAACGGCATTACATCTTACAATAAACATTTAAAAAGACATCTCATATATCATAAATCGTTGTTTGGGCGGTGGAGAGTTGACATCGCCAGTTTGCCGTGTCCGCAAAGGATCGGTACAACGTGATCCATCAAAGCGCCGGTTGACATTTTGCTCTCGACTCGCTCAATTAACCCGTCGCTCGCCGACCCCTGGTCGCGGGGGACCGGCCCGTCCTCGTCTATAATTATCTTTATACACGCGTCGCTGTTTATGGGTAAGTAAGGGGATGAATTGTAATATAACCACACTTTTGTATAATGTGCATGTAGCAACACAAGAATTGTGTATATAATAGTGTTTAAAATTAATATGGCACTTTAAGCAACTCTTTATGTAGGTGACAATATTAGTTAACAATGAGCCCTAATCATATATCCTATAAGGTGTATTGTGGTGATTCATTACCGCTCTTTTTTGAAGTATGTACACAATATTATAAACTTTTAAAGATAAAAGAGATTCCTGGTTATAATGAAATAAACAAAAACCGTGTAACTTTTATGCAAACAGAGCTTAATAAAAAAAAGGGAAATATCAACTTATCCTTGTGGGACAAGAATTTTATATATGGAAAACAAATACATAAAGACAGCGAACAGTTTTTGGTTGAAATGCTACAAATATTGTCATATTTAGAACTCATCTTTTTATGATTGCATAAGTACACACGAGCATCGTATACATCGGTTATGCCGCCTACATCAATACGTTTCATCATTTCGTTTTAATCAGTGTTCTTTCAAAGCTCATTCGAATCTACGCATGCCAAACAACACTATATTAATATATTTACCTGGATGAGGGAAGTAGGGGGTCCCGACGCTCATCATAGGATGAGGCGCGCGATAATCCATCTCCGTCACACTACACACACTTCACTCACGCAATTAACTAAATACAACACTATCGCCATTCGCGCACACTGTCCATTTGCCGTTTTCATTTCGGTCTACGTTTTAATGTTCGAATGTTAAAACTGCTCTCGCTGAAAACAAAGTAAGGATGCTAACATATCGGGGCAACTATCGATATCGATACCTTTGTGATGCCAGAACGTTTTGTGTCGAGGTTGCGTTGTCAATTGGCGTGTGATTTAGCGCCGGCTGTCAGACGGCGAGTATTCTTCTTCACTCTCGAGGGGAGCACTCGATACGCTCGACTCATAAATAATGAAGAGGGCGCCACAGTGCCAGTAGCCAGGACGGATGAATCGAGTCGTGTTTGTACCGCACATTAAACTAATTGATGTAAGCATACCGCGTCCGACTGGTTTACACGCACTTGTTGGACTATTTTTGTATTTATGACGCCGTTAAAGTTAATAATGCGAGATAAGTTCTATTTAATAGTTTGAATATTTTAGGTGGTGAGTGTTCAGTTTGTTTGGTTTTATTAAGATGTTATTGTCGTTTAGAACTGATGGCTGTTGGATTTAAAAACAACTCAAAAAATTTGCTTTAGTTAAGACATTGTTATAGAGAAATGCTTATTTTGATAGTTTTATGGCCTATATCTTGTCGTACATATTACAGGATTTTTTTTTTGTATGCATAGCTGAGGATATTTCAAATGAATCTATACTTTACTGTGTTGATATATTGCTTATTTCTACCGGGATGGTTTTTTTAAGGTTAGTTACATTAGGTTAATTATTTTTCAACAGAAAATACTAGATTTGATCACATTAATAACATGACCGTATTCATTAAGAAAACATAATCATTCAACCGGGTACAAAAAGTCAGAAGCGCCGTTTGGCATTAAACGGGTTCCGGCAGCAGCTGCACTAGTTCTCAGGAGAGTCACTTGAACGATTGCCCACTCGACAGGCTCTACCATCTCACCTTTTTTTAACGCCTATTAAAGCCTTTAATGGAATAGATTCGAAGAAATCGTCGTTCACGCTAATTAATATAATAATCTTCTCTATGTTAAATTAAATAAAAATATATCATTTTTAACTTCCTTAAGAGATAGAAGGTTCGCAGTATGACTATTTTTTTTATTTTTTTTTAGCACTAGGTTCTTCATATCGGTTCTAAACTAAGAAAAAATCATTCCAAGATTGGTGAGTGAACATATCAAGATTAACACTATAACGGTTATTTACAGATTATAATCACATTATAGACACGAAACCGAGAAATACCATCACTATTGCGAATATAAAATGTTTAGAGGTGTTACACAACTACCAACAATATCTAGCTAGCTGTATAAGCATATGGGTAAAAGCACCCTGAAAATCGTGAAGGCAACAAAATTACTTCCAGTTAGTGACAAAAAAGTTTTTCACTATTTTTACCGACTACGCAATCAGTGGTAATCAATTCGACGGATTCTGTTATTGTTTTTTATTTGTGACCTGTACGGACTTTAACCTAATAATTTGACTTCGTATACTTAATTTGTTTGGGTTTAATTTCGAAGAAACTACCTTCGATAGGTTGAAAATTAAAGAGTGAAGATTATAGTTTCAGTTCATATTGCAGTGGATGACAATTTAAATGACTCAAACAATAAAAAGTAGTCAACTATAGCGGTTACTCGCACCTATATTTTCACAAGAGTGACATATGTCAAGCTGGTGAATCAGGATTATTTGCAATTCATGAAAACAGTGTCACTTCCATTTCCATCACCCATCCATAATCAAACCTGTAAAAACGGCTTATGAAATAAAAAAAACTTAGTTTTCATCTTTCAAGTTCCGCAATCCAATCCACAAATATCAAATGTAGAGAGCCCTAAAATCCGTATAAACCTCACACCATCTAAAGAAATCAGGGTGTCCAAACGAGCGGAACAAAAGAGAACAGTCCTAACATCTTACAAAGGGGCCAGCACTTTATAGGTGGTCAGAGCACGATTAAAACGCAACAGGCGCGACCGCACGACCGCAACCAAGTTCCGTGTATAACGAGAGAAGGGGGACCAGTAGAGGGGTTGAATTAACAAACACGGAGCGCCGCGGCACGCACGAAATGCCATAAAACCGCGTATTGGATGGTCCGGCGCCATTGTAGAATTTTCAGCGAGCCGTGTGGCATTCCTTCCGATTTTGAGGTTGTGTGAGATTGTTTTCCTTTTAACTTCGATAAAGTGGTTGTGGTTAATTTAACTCTTAAAAGCTAGAAAAATGTTGATAAGCGAATTCGAATTATTTTATTTAAATGTTTGGATTATTGAAGCTTATTATATCAACCACATTAAATGTGCTCGAAATTATCTTAAGTCGTCATTACCTTCTCCTATGAACGTACACTTTAGAACGAACAAGTAACAGTAAACACAGACATTCAACGAGAACGATCGTTCGTCGGCTTCGAACAACTTTGCTAATGTGATAATTATTGCACATTGAGTTTAGATAAGTTTGACTCGACTGTCACCTTATCGTATACTTTTACGTATGTCAAAGTTTAGATGGATGAATCTTTGCAACGTAATAAGACCAGAAAAGTTTAAAATATTTTGGTAAAACTTGTTCAAATATTATTTTTTTTATTTGAGAGCCTGCCAAAGTGACTCTACTCTGCCTGACGGAAAGCATGAATAGAATCCAAAAGTCGTAGTCACCATAGTCATTGCGAATGCTGACAATGTAGTATGGTGACCCACACCATGGTGGCCTATTAAGATGCTTTTTTACGCCTCACATGGGGACGTAAAAGGCATGACAGTCATCGTAGCATTGTATTGCACACACTTACTACGACAACTGTCACCCCTGTATCAATGGGCCTCCGGTTAAAAATATTATGTTCTTTCTATAAAATAATGTTCAAAGAAGCAAAGTGGGCACAATTTAATATATTATCGTGTCTAGAAACGCCAGAGTACTCCTTGAAACAGTTGCTTCTACAACTAAAAGAGGAATATGAAATGAGAAGAGGCAGGATACCTTCAAGTTGCAGAGAACACAGAAAAATCCAGTATATTGCGACGTTCAAACAAAATATTTTTAATGTAGAAACAGATAAATGCTGCATCGGCTTAATATCTTGTTGCATATTTACCAACAGTATTAACTCCCCAGGGAACGTCGCACCGCAGTACACCTTAATGGAAACATACGTAAAGCTGGATGTTTAAGTGTTGTAATTAAAATAATATATTTTAAGCCACACAGAACACTGCAAAACTTTGCAACAGTAATTATGTCGACGATGTTATTGTTAGAATAAGAATGAAGAAATTGTAGACATGTGAGTTTCCAATAGGTATGGATATGACATCATCATATTATACATAACTATCAATGGAAAGATTGTAATGTCAGATTGAAGTGTAAGTGCTTTTAAAATATTTAATTGATTGAATGCGAGGAATACCATAAGGTTTTTTTATTAACTATTCTGAACCATTGCTCTTTGAGTTAAGAAAGTCAAGTACTTTCTCTAACATACTTAGAGATATGTTATTGTATCATCAGTACAACTAAATCACATTGCTATCTGTCTGATGTACTCCTAGCCGAGAGACCAGCCCACTACCCTGGAGATATTATGGTGCACGAGTGTGTGTGCAAACATAGGTGGACTCTTTTCCCTTACTCTCACAAACCGACAGGACAGTTATCCGACACGATCGGGGAGAAATCAGGCGCAGGACCCTTTATGTACTCTCTGAGGTTATTGCCTATGCAAAATGTAAACATTAATATCTTTAGTGTTGCGACGAACTAAAGAACTTAACTAACTAACTTCAGTTAAGTTAACTAAGTTAACTAGTTAGTTACTTAACTTAAGTTGTTGTTACATCAAAGCTCAGTGATGTGAGGTTCTTGCAAACTCTAGACAACTTAGTCTATAGTCTATTCGCTAGGTAGTAGAGCCACGCTGATTTCAGCACGAGCGGGCCGGCTCGACCGGGGCAGTACTACCCTCCCGCAGAAAACCAACCTAAAGCGCCAAGCATCCGTGTTGTCGTGTTTCGTTGGTGAGTGTGAGACGGGAACCCCATTGATGCAGGGGTGACAGTTATCGCGGTAACTGTGTAAGCCTTACACTGTCACGATGACTGTCATGCCTCTTATGTCCCCAAGCGGGGTGTGAAAAAGCATCTCACAAGGCCGCCACAGTGTAGGTCACCATACTGTCTTGTCTGCATTTGCGATGAGTATAGTGATCACAATTCTTGGATTCTATTCATGCTTTCCATCAGGCAGAGTAGAGTCACTACAACCAAAATATCAATATCGATCACGATGGTAACATCTTTAGCATTATTGTGCATAATGACAAAAACATTGAATAGAAGAAGTCACAAACTAAATTATTCTTGATACTACATAGTCAGAGTTAGATAAATGGTAGCATTAAGCCACAATGATTTTGGAATTTTTCATTAAAGGAAAATAGATTAGAACGTTTTTTTATTCTGCTTAATAAAATAAGTTTCAAAAGTAAAGAAACTAAATAGCAAAAGAGTTAGGAATAACGTACTAAATCCATATATTTACAAATTAATTCCTATTTTCCTCGGTCACGGCATCACGCGTGAACGGTGTGGCTTATTTCGTAATTTTCTTTTGTTGGATATCCTATTTATCGTGGAAGTATTTAACGTCACGCTATGATCAATAGGGGTCATCAATAGAAAATGTGAAAACGGAAGAAAAGTTACTAATTTGGATAGATGCAGATGAAGTTGCGCGTGTCAGCTAGTAAACTCACAAAAATAAAATTTGGTAAAACACTATTTATTTTCATGACTACATCTACTTACCATGTATTATACAAAGATTAGTAGTAGTAGAAAGTATTGATTCAATCTTTGTGCTCCAGAAACGAGCTATTAGGGCTATCTATAAGATGGGCCCTCGTGAGTCACTAAGAAACACATTCAAAGAAATTAACATTCTCACACTACACTCACAATACATTTACGAGAATCTTTTGTATGTTCATAAAAATCTGTGTAAATTTAAGAAAAATAGTGATCTCCATCAATTTAATTTAAGAAATAAAAATAAACTTGCCTTGCACACTACTAGGCTCCATAAAATATCGAATTCGTTTGTGGGTCAATGTATACAATTTTATAACAAATTACCAAACAACATAGTATTATTATCTATTAGTAAATTTAAGAAATTTGTTAAGCTGAGGTTGTCCAAAAAGGCTTATTACTCAGTTTCAGACTATGTCACAGATTTAGATGGAAGGAAATGAATTGCTCTTTTTTTAAGACCTATGATTGTGAATATAACTGCAGTTTTAATATTTAAAAGATTTTGAGTTAAAAGAGTGGTGGTGAGTTTCTTTCCTGGGTTCTTTTCTCACCACTCTACCATGAACAATCTGCGAACCCAGCTAGCTGTAATTTTAATCGACAGATTGTTCATCTTTCATCTTTTATTGTTTTTTTTTATGACGTTTATAAGTGTCTTTTGTGACCTAAATGAATAAACGAATTTGACTTTGACTTTGATTCAAAACACTAATATTTGATAGATTTTACAAGTATACACGAAGACAACACGTTTCTTTTAAATACACTCCCCAAACCTTCACACCCCAAGTGAAATTCGAAGCAGAATTGAATAAAGTAATCTTCACGCTCGCAGTACCTTTATTTCCACTCGAGAAGCTAATACGATTTAGTCTACAGCTCCCAATAAATAATTCAGTCGACACAAATCAACCGCAAGTCGGTTGCCCTATGAGGCACGTCTATAAAAACATTCATATTAAAAAAAAAAATGGTGAACATTCCTCCAACAGCGTATTTACTAGACGGTATCTTGTTTCAACGTCTCGGTTTAATGTTTTCTTGACTATTGAGTGTACTCCTTAAAGGGAAATTGTATAATTTTGTTGACATTGAGTTATGGCGCATCACTCGGTACAATACGAGTAATATATCTATTGGAGATTCTTTAAGAAAACGTTTGTGGAATATATCGAGGGATGATTCGACAAAACTTTACCAGGATTTATGTAGGGTCACAAACTCGTACAGTCATTAAGACGGTTGCTCACTACACGGCCCTTCTTCTGTTCCTTTAGGGAGGGGAATCCCCCAGAATCAGAGAGAATGAAGTCAAGAATCTGTTTAAAATAAGGTTTATTCAAATGATCGTTATATTAAATTTGATCAGTTTCGTGAAAGTAGAAATAAACTCACAAAAATAAAATTTGGTAAAACACTGTTTGTTTTCATGACTACATCTACTTACCACGTATTATACAAAGATTCAAAACACTAATATTTGACAGCTGTCACAAGTATGCACGAAGAAGAAGATGCATTTTTTTTATTTTTGGTCTTTTGGTCTAACAGTCTAAGATCTTTATAATTGAATAAAGAACTATATGTCAAGATGTTTTGAAGAGACAATGAGAGTTGTCAGAATTGAGAATAATTTTCTACTTTCTGTTATTAATTATAGATAAGGGCTCCTTGGGTATATTTCTTGGCAACTGCTTAGTGTTAACATAAGACAAATGAACTCTATTTTAAACTAGTGTAGTTCTTCGATTATTAAGCCCCGCGTAAATGTTTTAAGAAAAATTTTTTTTTTAAAAAATAAGTTGCCTTCAAGGCCCTAACCGGTCTTTTTAATTGAACCCAATCATGATATTATACAACAAGAAAAATAAAACTGCTACACGACATCATAATAAAGTACTCATATTCTTCAAACCCTAATTTTTACACTTATGGGTGGTATTTTGCGTATGTATAACTTCTAACTCAGTTCATAAACTCTTCTTTTCTTGAAGGAATTCTAAAGATATAATCAAAAAAAATGGAAGTGAATTAAAAACCTCTTTTTTTAAACCAGTTTTAAAATAAAATGCTTCAAGATGCATTAAGAGTTTCGTTTGTAAGCTTAGTCTATCAACATTCCTAAACTAAACTATAAAAAAACATATACATCAACATATATAATATATAAATAACATTTAAACTGTTTCCAACGAAACCTGCCTTTTATACATAACACAATATCCCAAACAAATTAATTCAATGAAGTCAACGCGGCTCAATGTTCCCAAATCGTAAGTTACTGTGGCCACACTCCAGTGCTTAACGGGTACTGTTGTTCACACGAATTGCCAATAAAACGACACATTTTAAACAAAACTCGCCTTTACAGTCCGACTGTAAACTCAACTGGAAGAAAAAGCAATATACCTTTTAATATCACCAACAAAATTGCGCGTAAACTTCGTTCAAGTCATTGCCAATAAAATAAAACCAACAAATACATTTACACGTTTCAAATGCTGTTTATATTTATGGCGGTATAGTGAAGTAAATAAGTAAGCTGTTTAATAATAATCGACTCGACGCGAATAATCGTCCATAGTTCGGTCATGAGAGGTTGTCAATGTAAAAAAAAAACAAGATAAAATTGTGAGGATAGTGTGTTGTATGGCAGTTAGCTGCACGACACGACTTGACACAAGTCAAGGTTTAGCAAAAATTGAGATTTTAATTTACAGAGGACTAGATGCTCATAAATTTTGTAATTACATGGCATGGCATTAAATGGCTTTAGCGGTCGCCACGCCGCTCTTTACTGCGCTGAGTGTTGTGGGTTCAAACCTCACACGGAATAACAATTAATACGATTCACAAATTGTGACCCTGAGTCTGGGTGTTCATTGTGTCCGTTTCTTGTATGTTTGTAAAGTCCTTGCGATACAGGGTATATTCATAGGGAGTTTTTTATTTAAAATTTTCAAACATGTGAAAGAAAATTTGGTTCAGATCTAACTTTTAGTAAATATTACAATATTTATACTTATATTTTAAAAGTAAAAGCCCTATTAGTCTCCGAAAAAATATTCTTGTGTCAATAATATTTAACAACATACATAAATTCTAACAACTACAGTGTAATATGATAAAAAAGTTGAAAACTAAATCGAGTTTCGTCAGTTCTCAAATGGATTGAGAAACAGTAAGAGAATATCCGTGTTTTCTAAATATCATGGCGACAGCAGCAGTAGCGCGGCAAGCCGTCACCAGGGGTAACACCCGCGACGCTTATACCTCCATTATTAAAACATAAACTGTGACACTCAGTGGGAGTACTGTGGAGTGCCTTCACAATTTTACTCAACACCACACATATATCACATTTTTTGCTACTAGTAACGTATAAAATTTTTAAATCTCACTTTTAAAATCTACAAAGCCATAGTATATCGTTTGAAATTTTTTATAACCAGTGGAATTTAATATTAAATATATCGATATCGTAAAATGTCACATCACTAATGTGTACTACCGTTATGAGCGCGCACATGCGTCCATTAACGCGACCGACGGCCGACTGACAAAACACAAGCGTCTACCGTGTTGCGCATGCGTCACAGATTAACTCAACACCGCTCGAATGTAGACCGTGTTGGTCATAAAATAAGGTGTTTATTGCGTCTGGAATGGCGACAGACACCTGTATAAGCGTGTAGGGGTCGGAAGTACGCGGTGCAGTGTCATTTCCACTCTTTCCACATTACTTCCCTAATAAAAATGAGATTTGCCCCGCGGCGGCGTGCTTCAGTAACGCGATTACGCCTGCATCAAACGGTTATTGGGGCTTTAGCTTCCGGAGTGGCGGTGCATTAAATAAATAGCGTTAAGCGTTGTTAATCTACATAAAATGTACTTGCCAAGCTGCTTATTTATGGTGATAATGTGGCTGTTACGCAATCGGTTCTTTTAAAAGACTTTTCAAGGACAATTTCCAAATGACAATCTAGCAGTTTGCTGTTTGTTATATGTAACAGGATTTTGGTTTTTAAAATTTTCGGTCGGCGAAATTGTAAAAAAACAACAAAAATATTTTCTTTAGTCACTTTAAAGTCGTAACAGACAATTTCCATAATTATTAATCTGCTTACACAGACCATGCTCATATCCGAACCAACATTAATGGTACGTCGTTAGTTTTGCTGGTTTGTATGTCATCACCATAAGGTTGGCCGACTGATAGCGCTATTATTACAGCGAATACATCAATATTTATAGCCTTGTGTCTTTACGACACCTCTAAGAATTAAAAGAGCTTACATCATTCAATAAGCATACTTTTCATTTATTTGCAAAACGTCTATATTTCTGAATACTTGCAATATCAATAGTTTTTAATACTCCACTACTGCTGGGCATAAGTCTGTCTTTCGAGAGGAGGTTTTGGTCTACGATACCACTATGGCTAGACAGGTTGGAATAGGGTTTGTTCAAGTTTGGCCGCGGGTGGACGGGACGGGTTTTCCCCTCCATCCGCTACAATGGCCAGCCGCGAGGAGGCGACGTCCGCGTGTGCCGTACGTCGCCTAAAATAGAGTTTATCCGCAGATGGTGCCCGAGGTAGCGGGTAGGCGCTAGGAGGGATCTCGATGTCGTAATAGCAGCGGTGCCCGGATCCTTCCTATCTCAGGCGCAGAGTGGCACACCGTGTGGTTTTAGTCGGTCCGATTCCGACACACCACTCCGCCGTAAACCCCGGTGGGGTGACGGCCCGAGGGGGTTTCCAAACGTTAAAAAAAAAAAAAACGGGTTTGTTCAAGTTTTCCTCGTTGTTCTTTTAGTTGCCTCTAACGACACCCGTAGGATGAATAGGGGTGGTAACACACAAAATTTTTAATCTGTCACCACTTACAAACCAAATTAACTAAATAAATAATTTGAACATCTGATACACAACGCCATCTAGTTTAAAACGAGATAATAGTTAAGTTTAAATTTTTATGATTTCAGAGTATCACATAACGGTATTGATAAATATTGTGATAATGATGGCCACTTGCAACCAATATTTATCGATATAATTGGTGTGACTCGCAACCAATTTTGTAGATAAAAACAGGTTGCAAGCGAACATAACTGACGCAACACGGAGCTGTCATTAAGTTGTAATGTCTCAATTATGTAGCTACCGTGACTTTTGTAACGTTTTTTTTTACGTGTGGAAACCCCCTCGGGCCGTCACCCCACCGGGGTTTACGGCGGGGTGATGTGTCGGAATCGGACCGACTAAAACCACACGGTGTGCCACTCTGCGCCTGTCATAGGAGGGATCCGGGAACAGCTGTTATTACGACATCCAGATCCCTCCTAGCGTTTTATAATGTCTATTTTAAGCTTGCAACACGAATGTAATGTGACTTCAGTTAAAGTTGATCTGAGAGGCTTGATACGTGAACTATTTCAGTGCTTTGAAGCTATTATAGCTAATAAATGATTTGTTTTCAATTACTTTTAGTGTACATTAGTATCGAGAGAGAGTTTTTTAACAAAGTTTCTCATAGATTGTCTGTAACGTGTAAGAAAAAGACTGTATTTGAAAAATTGAGGTTTATCAGCTTCAGTTATAGTGTTGTAACTAATTTTATAAACAAGTTATGTATAAAGCGGATCTGGTTTCGTATGTGAGAAATTATTGCTTGGAATTCGAAGAAATTTATTTTTTACCATTTTTCTGAACATACAACCAAACTTAAAGTTTTGGTTGTTGGGCTTAAACTTAGCTCAACAACTATGTGACTCTTAATCACGTCGAAGCAGTCTCTCTGAAGATATTAACCTCATCAAGTAACAACTTAAACAGTGTAATAGTAAGGTTGCGAATCCCTCTAATAATTTTCTTTTTTATTACTTATTGTAATGAACTTTATTACTTTTAAAATAAGAAATAAATTATTATTTACGTAAGCTTTTTACCGTTAGTATCAAAAAAAAATTTGACAATAGAACATACACACGTTCAGGATATTAGAAACACAACAAGGATATTCACAATCACACTCCATACCGATGATGTGTATCTAGTGATGCGACACATACATATCGATAAAACGCAGCGTATATGACAACTGTATCATCGAGTATAGAGA
This sequence comes from Hypercompe scribonia, assembly GCA_949316085.1. Taxonomy (NCBI): domain Eukaryota; kingdom Metazoa; phylum Arthropoda; class Insecta; order Lepidoptera; family Erebidae; genus Hypercompe; species Hypercompe scribonia. The sequence continues at coordinate 16,544,665 of OX438986.1, forward strand.
CGGGCGTGTTGGGAGTACGCGGGTGCAAGGTGGGTGCATGCTCTCGGCCCGAGATCACGGGGGGCCGAGAACAACTACTAACGCTACAGGCAGAACTAACCACTGCGGTAGACGCATGCGCGATAACACTTACCTAGAGCTACAAATCTCGTTGAGAAGATTGGCGTAAATAATGTCATTAATGATGGTTTGAAAAACTTACGGCAAATGCAATGTGATTGACAACTTACCTGAAACAATAATGATTTGGTTTAGTCTTATTACTGAATTTAATGTACAGTGTACTTTATCTATGTAAACGGTAACAAAAGTGATTCATTTCTAAGTAAAAATTAAATATCGTTTATTGACTCTGGTACTCGAATAATGTGAATGGATATTCAATTTATATTTATGTACATTGAACTTTATTTATATATAACGAGAGTGGCTTTTTAACAAATCGACTTGTTTGTTTATTTTCCTTAATTCCAACATTTACTTACATTTGAAAAGTGTTTAAAATGAACTTTAATACCATATATGTAACTGAAGAAATTACAACTCTAAATTGAGACAAGAAATTCCAAAACTTACACCAACAGTTCACACACAGTGTTGTACAAAGTGAGGATAACCCACAACACCTATGAAGGAGCCCGAGAAGCGGCGAGGTGACCCCTTAAACTAATATGCCATCCGTGCAGCCAAATTAAATTACAGACACTTGTGGAAAGTGCCAGCAAATTCTAGTCATGCCCTAACCTCTTCTAATACATACATGACGTATACATACAATATACATACAATTATTTAGTACAGCGATTAAAAAATATATGCCTAGTTCTGACCAAAAAGTAACAACTCACGTCCCTAGATTTTGCTGAAACTATTAAACATCAGTTTCAGTCCCTCATCGTGTTCTCTATACTAGTTATAAGTACATACATGCACTGTACGGCAGCGCGACAGCGGAGCTCGTCTGCTAATCACGAAGAAACTTTGTCCTCATTCTACTCCCCTTTGCAGTTAGTGATGTGATGTAACATCGATAACGACAAAATGACGGAAATCTCTCGTCTTTAATATTATCGTATGTGAAATATATAAAGTAAAAAACACTATATGTTCTCCCTCATTAATATTAAATGTTACTAGAGAACTTGATAATTGACAATAAGAATTTAATAATAATATCACCTCCATTTTATTGTATTAAAAGTGTAACTAATATGTCCATACAATTGTGTTAAATAGAATAATAACAACACCCTTACGCAACTCACACACAGCTGTCTGATCCCAAACAAGACAAAGCCTATGTTATGGTAAACATACTTCTGTATTTAAATATTTCTAAATTCATACATGTTTCAGATAAATAATAACCATTTATCACATAAAATTTGTCTTGAGTGGATGTATTTGATTTGTTTCTGTTATGAATTTATTAAGTACTAGCTTTTGGCCGCGGCTTCACTCGTGTGGAATTTAGTTTGCCACATTAAGTTTCGTAACAGATAACTTTAAATATATATATATTTTTAATTGTATCCTATGTTACTTCTTATACCTCATAGAACATGTGTATAAAATTTCATGATGATCGGTCGAGTAGTTTTCGTGTGAAACCGTAAGAAACTAACTTATATTCGCATTTATAACATTAGTAGGGATTTGATTGTCACGTAATATCTTGGGTATCATAAATAATTGCTTATAGACGTCAAATTCAAATGATTCTCAATAAGTAACATATTAGTTAACTTCAGGATAAATGTTATTTAACTGTGCGTATAAAACTAACATTAAACTGATTTCCAAAATTTTTATTAGGTGTGTGTATTACAATAATTCATTTAGACATATTGACTAAAAACCTAAACGTACCCGGGATACTCGACAAATTGGCAAACAAATTTTCCAGACAACGGGTGAGTAAAAAAAGAAAGTGATAAAATCATCGATAAGCTCATTTATGCAACACTAGACAGAGTACGGTCAGCAACAGAAAGTCGACGTTAAATAATTCGAGGAGCAAAACAAGTGTTGTCGCGACTTCGCCCGGCTCTACTGCGAGCGGAGCAAGGTTTTGCGTTGTAACAATAGGGCTCCAAGTGAACACAGTGAATTACTCTGTGTATCCTTAAGCTGTAGAAATACATAAAGAATTCTGAAAGGCGATAAGAATTACGATTTGAGTCGGAACGCAAATCACAAGAAGATTTAGGCTTTCAAATATAGATAATAGATTCTGACAGTGGTTGTCTCAGCGATTTTACTTTCCCTCTCGTAAAAGTGGAAAACATAGAAAAGGTAACATTTATTGGCAAAATTGCAAGTTGATATGTCAGTTAAAGCAAGCTCTTTCAATTTCCGCTCACACTAGTAACCAGTCCTCATCGCCGACTCGGTTGTGGCTGTTGCCTCCACTGAATTAATAATACACCAAGAGGCGTGTTTCATACGTATTTACGATTCGTAGCGCCGTTAAGGGTGGATGCGAATAGTGCGTAGACCATTATGTGGTGTAGTATTCTCTAGTGAACCATGAACCGGCCTTAGTCGGGTTAAGAGGGTTTCGAATGGCGTTTTAAATATATAAAACCTGTGTAAAGGACACTTTTGGTAGCATTTTTCAAGAATTTATACGTGTTTGTTTTATTAGGGAGAGAAACCATACAGGACTTCTAATCGAATTTAAGTCACTCAGTTGGTCCATGCTACAGTGAATTTTTGGATTACATCGAGTCTATATCCATGATGGATATCATAATCACTTCAGTAGTACTTCCTGTAAGTAAACCTTGAAAGAGTTACCTTTTTGTCATCTTTTTCATGAACCAAACATGATTTTTTAAGCTAAATCTCCATTATAAAACCCATCTCATCACACCCTCTCCTGAATACAACCATAACTCAACACTTTCCATTAAAAAGTGAGAGAACTGAATATCCACCCCTACTTAACGTCTCAATAGCTGCAATAACAGTCTCAAACAGCCCAATTAAATTCCGACGCGCCATTTCAAAAATTTGAAAAATCTCCGAGGCTTTTGAAGGTTGCGTTACGTCTTATGACTAAGATTTTTAAACGTATTTTTTAACGGCTGGCATCATGTGCGCCGGGAGGGGGTTGCAACGAGTTGCACTTACAACCCCTGGCAAAAAATACATAGAAAAATATATATTTATAATCAATTTACAATAAAAGTCGATTTCATAGGTAATGAAGCTGATATACTTATATATATTATATTGGTAAATAGTATGTGTAGATGTAGAAGCACCCCCTGAATATAATTCTGGCGGCGTCCATGACTTACATAAATAAAGTAAAGTTAAAAATCTAATCATTTTTATAGAATGACACGATTTTGTTGGACATGTCAGCATAAGGTATACATATCGACGTATGCGTATCGACTGATATTTAAACCTCAAAAATGTGCTTAATGTAATGTACGTTAAATGCAACACAAGTAATTTATACCTGTTCAGACTACCCAATCAGAACGTGGATAGTAAAAGCCTTACTACCAACTACGTATTCAAAGTACCTTGTTATGTTTCCCCGGATAGTTGAGGCTAACAGGATTACTGTGCTACTTACAAATTAAGACAGAGCTTAGCCGGATAATAATCATGTCCCTTTAACAACAAGCCACGAGATTGAGATTGTCCAGAAACAGTCAGTTTTAGAAATGCGTGTCTCTCGTGCTTATACTCCATCAGTAAAAGCATATCTTTTATTTCTCACTTTTTCTCTTTTTTATGCTCTTATTTTAGAACACGTCGTATTTAGGACAATGTTTAATGTACTTCTACTTATTTATGACTTTTTATAATGTAAAGTCCTTGTGGTGACGGATTAAGAATACATAGTGTTACCACCCCTATTCATCCCGTGGGTGTCGTAAAAGGCGACTAAGGGACCAAAGTATACAAGACAACATCATTACAAAGAGAAGGAAAACTTGGAACAAACCCAATTCCAACATGTCTGGCCAGCGTGGTATAGTAGGCCAAAACCTCCTTGCTAAGGAGAGGCCTATGTCCAGCAGTGGACTGTAAAGGAACAAATGAGCCAATCTGATGAGTAACTACCAGATGAGAGTCCAGTAACCCCAGTCAAGTTGGTGATAAGCAACGAAAAAATTGTTTACTTATCTTTAAGGTCGTGGCAACACTTCGATGGCCCATTTGTGCAGAAGTTTGGCGTTTCTATATCAAACTGGTACTCTCCGTTACTATTTCAGTAATAGAAATTCAATGTTTACAATACTAGGAAGCCATCTTTACTAACAAGAAGGAAAATTAATCCGCCCTTTTTTTTTGTAAGCTACACCATGCCATTTGCACGTTACTATAATCCCCAAAGCGTGGTCGTAGCTGTACATTAGTGTAGTACGGTGTTGAGGTAAAAAATAACTCGAGTTTGAAGGTAGTCGTAATCTGACGAAGGCATAATTTTATTAAGGCGAGAGCCGTAAAGTCTGCATTAAATAAACTCACCGGATGCGGTGAGTTACGACCTACGAGTAAGTAGTCTGTACTAATGGATCTCGTCGGTTAAGTTTTTAACGAATATAGATCTCTAAAGAAGATTAGATGCGGCTTGAATAAAATATTAAATTTTATCTTTCAATTTTTATAAATACGTGTTTCCTTTAAGATTATATTTGGTCAAGTGAATTGTATTTTTTTTTTTTAAAAGCCAGTCAAAGTGACTTTACTCCGCCTAGAATATGAATAGAATCTAAGACTTATGGTCACTTATTGCAAATGCAGACAATGAGTGAGATGATGTTTCACGAACCGCTTGGAGACGTAAAAGGCATGACAGGCATCGTGGTAGTGTAAGGCTGCCTACACTTACCACGATAACTGTCACCCCTGCATCAATGGGCCTCCGGTCTCGCACTCACCAACGAAACACAACAGCACAGATGCTGTCGCTTTAGGTTGGTCTTCTGTGAGAGGGTAGTATTGTCCCGGTCGTGCCGGCCCGTTCGTGCTAAAATCAGCGTGGCTCTACTACATTATATGGCTTCTAGTCATACAGAACTATAGGGGTTTATATATGGCTATCAGTTTTCTTCCCTGTAGTAACGGATTAAGAGTACAGAGTATCACCACCCATATTCATCCCGTCTTAAGATGTGACAAGGGAACAAACTATGAAGTACACCAAACTGTAAAGGGAAGGAAAACTCGTAACAAACCCTATATCAATCCGTCTGGTCAACATGCTTTAGCAGGTCCAAATCTCCTTTCAAGGAGAAACTTACGTCCAGCAGTAGAGTATTGAAAGCTATTGACGACAAGATATGGGACCCTTGCCTATGAGTTTTTAGTAGCCATGAATTTCTCACACGCTATAATCTATGGATTTATATTTTACTACGATTAGATTACTATACCACTTTATTACGACATTGGAGAATCAGAAGCTGGAATCGAAACATCTTAGAGTGTAGAATGATTGAAGAAACGTAATGTAGAGCGCTTTGTGGAACGATGGCCGATGAATTGAAAAAAATGGCTGGCAGTTGATAGATGTGGATTGTCCAAGGCCGGTGCTCCTTGGAGAAAGCCTTCGTTGACTGATGATGATGAACTATTCTACTCTATATTTATTTCTAGTCCACGCCTATCTATGTCAAAAGAGCAGTGTATGAAGTGAGTAGCCCGAGTTGTGTAGTTGCTCGGAAACCATTTTGACATTAGTAAGTAGCTGGTACTACTTAGTAGGTGTCGGCGCGCGGCCCGAGTACTCGACACGCGCATGCGCCTCACCAACGGCTATTGCCGTTGTAGTCACGGTAATATTAGAATCCTTTACTTTAAAATTGTAGTATAAGATAGTGTCTTTAACACTTCAACTAGATAATTTTCTTATCTGGGGTTTCATTGATAGTCTCAACATTTTTTTTCTCTATCTAGGATATGCTATAATTAACGTTATAATAAAATGACAGTTTGACTCTCTGACATTTACTTATTCGAAAGTAACAGAGAGTCAAACTAAAAAGTAAATGATAGCCAGTCTGTCATAATAGATGCACTTTTTACCCAACTGGTCAAATTGGAGGAAATTTACAATTCAAAGCAAAGCCATATATGAAACGATTTAGAAAACATTTTTATTTGATAGGGTAGGTGAGTTATGTCTCTTTTGGTCCCATTTAAATTTTAAGAAAAAAATTACTCTCCAGGTTTGTTACAATTATAATAAATTTTTTTAAAGTTTAGGCATAACCATGTCGCACGAGCTTGTAATCTACTTTAAAATTTTTCGTACAAAATACATTCCCTGCTATTTTAGATCAAAACAGTTAAAGAATTAAAGTATTAGCTAGGATAAGACAGTCCACACTTATACTAATCCCGTATCGTTCTTAACAATGGAGCCGCACTCTCACACCGACCTGAGGATTAAGCGCTCGTAAAAAGAGGGTAGTATGGCAATAACGTCTTGATACACAAACCCGATTTAACTGACAACCACGTTGCGAAGAAAAACCAATTCAAACTCGGTTCAATAAGGTTTAATTTTGTATGTATGAAGGTTTCCTGGCACTATTTCAACAGTCATATGACACATGTCTGTTTAGTAAGGCCTTCGAGACTTCCGTTTGTTTCTTCCTCTTATTGAGGGGAGTCAAAATTGTTCGTATAATTTGCTGTTAGTGTCCCACTGTTTACATTAGGGGGTAGTGTTTGGTGATATCGTTTTCTTTAGTTGGAGTGTGGAGTATGACGGGTGGAGATAACAGCCCTAGCAGTGTAGATTGAAGAGTTTAGCTTTTTTGTTAACATGCCTCGTGGCTACATATCTGTTCTTATAACGTGTTATCATATATTAATCCACGTTTTTATTCTCACATCTAAGCTACCCATAAATTTTTCTTTTCACAGTCAATTTTTCTCCATTAAAAGGTTGCCTGGAAGAAATTGTTTTTAGCGATAGGGCTGCCATTTATACATGAGCCCTCAACTGATATACTCTTATACATAATTTGTATAAATTTGGTGTACAACATAGTGTATTCTATTCTAGTCCATTATAACCCCATCTGTAACCGATGGCATTCCCAACGCAGCAAATCCCATTATTCTACTACTGTCAATGTTATTTAACCATGACAATGCCTCGCCACAAACGGGTGGTTCGACCAGATTGCTGCCGGATGGACAGCTACTCAGAAAACTGGTATAAAGCATTTCTTTCTTTGCTCACCGAGTAAGTGAGGTGACTACTCCATATAGACTCCAGCACTTTGTATGTTGTCAATGTCCAGTTGAATCAGTGGACCTCGCTAGGGTGTGGTTGAGTTCTAGCAATCCTGTCTAATCCAGTTTAGTTGTCGTTGAATGCGGGCGGCATGGGACCGGCGGAGAACCTTAGGAGAGGTCTATGACCAGCAGTGGACGTTTTTTTGGTTGAGATGAAGATGATGGTGATCATAAAGATGAATTCAGTTTACTGGTTCTCTTGGTTGATTCGCCGATATAGATTTACTCCAGAATTTTAGACAAAGCATGGTGTGAAGAAGAGGTCTTGGCATGAGAAGTATCTCAAAAGATCTGAATGAGTCTGGCAAGTTTATATCATATCTGCAAATTTCCGTTCTCAGTTACTTTTTATGAATTGATTAGTATTTTAAACTCACAGTTTCGCGAGAGTGTCATCTCAAAAGTTGGGTTGATATCTGCATACAATTTAAACACATCCATGTGATCTCAAACTAGGCAGAGCCTGTACTATGGTGTCCAGGCTGCTAAACATGCTTAATTTTTTTTAAATACATTCACAAAATTACACTAAGACACAGTACACACGACCCTGCTCCTCACACAATTATTTGTTCCGGGTGGGCATTGAACCTACGACCTCTAGCTTAAGGGTCAAGATCGCTAACCACTATACTAAGAAACTAAGCAAAATGCGTATTTTTATTTGTTCAACACTACATTTGTTCTTTAACATTTTCCTTTCAAAGTACAGTTATTTAAATACAATTACATCTTTCTCCATTCGCCTTGGAAACTTCCCTTCATAATATGATCAAAGGGGACGCGCATAAAGAAAACATCCAACAATATTAAAACATTCTAGCTCGTTTTATATCTCTCGGAAGACGTAAGGAGATATTTGTATAAGTTTGTGCAATAAGGCCAGTGAACAAAGAGCTGGTTGTATTGCAAGGCACTCGGGGGCGACTGGCTGTGTGTGGTGAATACTTGTGCGAGTCGACACACCAGCTGAATACCGAGTGAAAACGCGTTAAAATGTGCTAGTGACTTGACTTGACTTGTGCAAGTAATGTATGCTTTATGTTGTTACTATAATAGCTTTTGCCTGTGGCTTCGCTCGTATGGAATTTGATCTGCCACATTATGTTTCGTAACAGATCACTTTATCATTTTTCTAATATTTCCAAAAACATGTGTAAAAAAATTTCATGATGATCGGTTGAGCAGTTTTCGCGTGTAACCATAACAAGCAAACTTACATTCGCGTTTATAATATTAGTAAGGATAACAGTTGCTTTATTATGAAACTTTGACCATTCTTAACAACTGTGAAACTAAATAGAAGTGTTTTGTAGCGGTAACATAATAGCTACGACTTTATTCTGGTTATGAAACAGTGTGCGTTAGAACAATATCAACGCATACCTAACAAATGTAATGAGTTAAGATGAGTTAGACGAGTTTATAATAGTCATCAAAAGTCTAGGAGGTTTTTGCCTACTATACCACGGTGACAGGACCAGTTTACCGTAACACAAGCACAGAACCATAAAACGTTTAAATTGACAAGGCTAATTACAATTCAGAATGTGTTGTGTATGTCTAGGAGGGATCTGGATGTCGTAATAGCAGCAGTTCCCGGATCCCTCCTATGTCAGGCGCAGAGTGGCACACCGTGTGGTTAGAACAACATCAACCCATTTCTAACAAATGTAATGAGTTAAGATGAGTTAGATAAGTTTACAATAGTCATCAAAAGTCTGTAATAGGAGGCTTTTGCCTACTGCACCACGCTGGCAGGACCAGTTTACCGTACTATAAACATAAGCACAGAAACAAGACGTTTGAATTGACAAGGCTAGTTACAATTCAGAATGCGTTCAAACACAGCACGAACCCCACCCTCATTAGGGTGTTCTAGCATACGTCGCGGTTCACTGTTACTCGCCCCCAAAATGCAAGATAACCACCGCTTTAATGCTCTGCGACTAATACTGTCACCCTGACTTTATCTACTTAATGTTGGCTTGTTTATGCCACTAGTTTCAAAGTCTTGATAATGACGTAATAATAAACTTGAGCTAGTGTAAAGGGTGCAACATGTTAATCTCAATTTTTTTTTTATTTATTTATTTATTTATTTACATGTCACACAGTATTTACAACTTGTGGAGCAGTTTGTTTTGTATACTAAATGGTTAAAACAATGTTTTTGTTCAGCTGGTACTTAAAATAGGAAGACCTGTGCTATAAGTACCAGCAATCTATCAATGACACATTTTCTTTTTTACAGTGTACAATTAAAGCTATGATTTGACAAAAATTACTATACAATGTTAAAATGATTAAGCTAGTTGATTAATTTCATACGAATCATAACATGTACATACTTTAAAATACATTAATTTAAATATAACAGTAATTAGTAAAATTATTATCTTATTGTGTTATAGGCAAGCAGTGGTCTTGATGATGATATTATGAAATAAAAATACATAGAGATAAAAGAGGTAACAGCGGTCACCTTGAAGGGTCACATCCAGTAACAAGGAGAATATTTCATTTTTAGCAAGATTTAACTTTTTTCTATCTTAAGAGCCTGCCAAAGTGACTCTACTCTACCTGATGGAAAGCATGAATAGAATACAAGAGTTGTGTGCACCATACTCATTGCAAATGCTGACAACGCAGTATGTTAATCCACACTCTGGCGGCCTTGTGAGATGCTATTTCACACCCCTCTTGGGAACGTAAAAGGCATGACAGTCATTGTGACAGTGTAAGGCTTACACAGTTACCACGATAACTGTCACCCCTGCATCGATGGGCCTCCGGTCTCACACTCACCAACGAAACACGACAACACGGATGCTGGCGCCTTAGGTTGGTCTTCTGTGAAAGGGTAGTACTGCCCCGCTCGTGCTAAAATCAGCGCGGCTCTACTACCTACTACCCACATATTTAAAATAATTCCGTATCAGCACGACCAGTAGCTCAGAAGCCTAATTAACAAAGTCAACAAATTTGAATATCAAACCTCGAGAGACGTGCCGCGGTAAAAGTACGCATCTGTGTGGGTAGATGCACAGTCGATCGATACATCATTTCGATTCAAAGATGTATAAATAACGTGTCAGGGTCTTGTTGGGTGTTATAACTCTTAACTTACTATCGTTACTTTGGAGAATCATCTTTTTACCATGATGATATAATTTTATCTTCTAAATACAAATAATTCTACAGAAGATATAAAAAAATACAAAAGAGCAACCAAAAGTTGAATCGTTTTGGTACTACCCTCATTTTATATTAATTGAATTATCAACAAATAACTTCATTAGCCAAAGAAAATTATATTAGTAATTATTTTACCTTTACAAGGGAAGAACATATTAAAAAAACAAATCCTACGAGACGGGGAATTACGGAATTTTCCCCTTTCCTATATTGATTTAAAACATAGAATCAGAATATGTTACACATCTCATGTCACGAGTAAAAACGTGAGTGTGTTTGGTGCTAATGTGAGCTGGCAGTTCACGCTCATCGTAACAACTCGTCTAATGGCCGTCCTGATGTACGACAATACAAGCAGCGGGGTTAAATGCTGACATACATTTTCTACATTTTCTGTGCACATACTTTTCCACTTGGATATTAAGAGTTATACAGAACCAATGAACAGTTTTTAAAAAAGTAGAGCCTGTATTATTTTTCCAGGCTCCTAATTTCAAATGCGTATATATAGAAAATTATATCTATAGACAGAACAGAGTGTTCGAAGCCTCTTTTCGAACTGATTGAGCCATCTCCATTCCTTTAGTGGACTACTAGCCGCAGGCAAAAGTTTCATCCATACGTTGTTGACATACCCAAAAGTCGAACTAAACGGTTTGACAGCTCGTTTTTGGTGAGAGTCACCAAGATTTGGAACGACCTGCCTGGGTCTATTTTTCCTGATGAGTTGAACTGTGGAGCTTTTAAGAATAGAGTGAATAGGTTTCTTCTGGATGGGTGTGTACCACCTTCGTCTTCATCTACACTTTCCATCAAGTGACGTGGAAGACACGCCTATTCCATGACTAATAAATAATAATAATAATAATTGCGTTCATTACAATATTATTTGCCTGAGTAGGAATCGAATCCGCAACCTTAACTTGACAGTCAAGATCCAGTCATCATATCAGTTTATTTCGTCTGAGATGAAAGAGAATTGTACTATCATAGTGAGTTATACCATTCTATGTTTTTGAATAATTTCTCTGCCTTTTCATGTTCTAACGTGATTTAACGATAAACAGATCAGAATGATAATATTACTACATTAAAAGTAATTCCCTGATTAATCACGACAAAGGAGAAAATGGTACTCTCCAAATAATTGATACGAACAAAATAAATAATTGTAACATTTTGTGAAGGATCATTAAACAAAGGCCCAATATGATGCGAATCAAAACAATTACAACGAGTCTGCATGACAAACGAGCGGTGCCTAGCGGGCGTCCGAGGGGGCGGTAGGGAGGGGGCGGGGGATGCGGCCGTAAAAATAAACAAGTCGGCGCTGTTACGACAAATAACCCTCAGACGCGCGCCGGGCATGCGCCTTGCGATGAACAACTCCTGGGACACACAGACGTCAAAGGTGGTTTACAGATTGGAGGCTCTTGATTTTCTTTTGTTGGAATCAAAGTTGAAATGCAAAAATCAAATTTATGCTTTTTTTTACTTTCAAAATTTTCAAGTAACAAGTGATTTTTGCCTATAATATATTCGTTGTTAAGAAAACAGTCACGCATCGATCGGTACCGCACACCAAACACGTTTCTCGTTCGAAGATTTTTTGAATGCTGATTGGTGTGGCCAGCGTCATATAAAGGTCTAAGTGCAGCAGTAAACTGTTAAACGCTTGTTGTGGTTCACCAGCTACTGGTTCTGTGTGATTCTTAGTCGGTTCGACTCTGACATAACCATCCAACTCCCCGTGCCTTTGTATTTGCCCTTTTCCCCCGTGGATTCCCGCACGGGGAAAAAAGAGCAAATAGGGGGGGACTAATAAGTGAAGGTTCTAAAGTATACATGTTTTGAAAAAGCAGATTAACATTACAGATCTGTATGTTATTTATTTTTTTACTTTCCTGTTTACTGTTACATACGTATCATTTTTGAAAAACCATTATGGGTGGCATTCAGACGGACAAATTTCAAAGTATGACTAAAAATACAAATATGTGTTTATTTATAGTCGCAAATTCAGTGATGACATATCGTAGGACGTATTTAGTTATAGTAAGTATTTAGCTTTATTTCAAAACGTTTTACGGTGAAAACGAATTATAAATCTCATTAGAAGTTATTCGCTTTAGGTTTTCGAACGTTTTTACGTGTTGAAATACGTGAAATTTGGAATATTAAGTATCCTCTTGTTGTTCTTCCTTCCGCCTGGTTCGACTACCTTTATACAAAAAAAATGCAACCGGCTACAAAAGTTAATAGTAAATGTATGTATCAATGGATCCGTGTACGACAGCAATTTTGCATCTATATCACAGTGATAGTGTTCGTACAACATACATCGGTCGGTGATGGAACAAAGGCACACTACACTCGAGTGGTCGCGCACGCGACTTTTGTATTTACAACTACATTTCGTTGCCTGACTGTTGTACGCACGAATGTAGGGTTGTACCAAGCACACGGACACACTGAATGTTTATTTATCCAACTTCGTCTGCGTGGAATTTTTTTACAATTTCATAATTCTAAAATGTAAGTAGGCTAAGATCCCCTATAACATCAGCTATCTGTCAGTGAAAGTCCCGTTGAAATCGGTCCAGCCGTTTCAAAGATTAGCCGAAACAAACAGATGTCTATCTGTTTGTTTCGGCTAATCTTTAACACAAAATACATAAGACACACAAAAATTGTAAAAAATGTTATTTCGGTATATGTATCGTATGTATATTCATATGCATGTAGTAAAAAGCTGTTATTGTAATATTACAAACAGACACTCCAATTTTATTTATGTATAGATTGACTACTGTTATAAGATTAAGATATGTTTTACATGCAAAATGGATGCTGTGGCGCTGAGCTGAGCGCACTTCAGCTACTACGAATATGTTTGGGAAATTTCGTTTTAGTCAATGATTAAAAGACACCTCAAGGTATGTGACCGAATTTCACATTTATTGAATAAACATTACAGTTTGAAATAGAGTGGGCTATTTATATTAAAACTAAACTCATTAAAAGTTACTAATAATGCGAGCCAAATTAAAACGACAACGTATGTGTAGGAAAGCATAAAATAGCTTTCTACCCGTCTCTTATCTTGAAGTTTATATTTCATAGACTGGAATTCCAACGTACTTTTTGAACCAGCTTTTTGAGAATTCAAGAGCTAAGTTTTACTAGAAATCAAATTAAAGTTAGGAAATAAAAAGTCAAAGCAAATAATAAAACCAAGTGAGACGTGTTGGTTAACTTCTGACAAGCGTCCGTTGCGCTCCGGTCAGACGTCGAGCTAGTGGCGCCCAAACGTGGGGCCATCATATATTGCTTTTCCATTCTTCATGATTTTGTAGGATATTTATAGTATTTGTTAGTTAAAATTTAATTCAAAGCATGGGTATAGATAATGATTGATTACTTTATATATGAGTTAACTTTTTTTAACACACGGCTCAACTATCCTACTGACTATCCTTAAATAATCCATACAGTATTCAGATGTGCTGTGAAATTCAGGTACTTTAATTGGAACTATAAAATAATGAAGATGTACTCCTAATTAATTTGGGCAAACATAGGTGCACTCTCTGTTCCTTAACTCTATGCAATGGGACAGCCATCTGACACGACCGGGGAGAGATCAGGCGCAGGGCTGACAGCTATACTTGTCTTCCATGACTCAAGGGAGTTAAGATTTCAACTTCCAAGCTCCAGGCTGTTATTAATCATTTCTGTATTCAGAAAAGCTCAATAACACTTTTCTGGCAAGACCCAAGAATCCAACTTGAAACCTCTTCATCGGCAGTCGCATAAGCTAACCGCAAGACCAACAAAGCATGAAATAATATGTATGATGAGCCACGAATTAATTAACATTTGAAAAAATCGTATAAAAAGCATTTGATATATTATAAAAATTGTTTCTTTACAACAAAGTTATTTAGTTGGATTTATTTTTTAAAAATTAAATCGTCAAAATGACCACCGTTTCGACGTTTGCACTCTTCTAAGCGAGCACCGAAATTTTCGAATGCTCGTCGGTAAAGAGACCGCGAGATCGCCGATATCTCTTCGCTGATTTTTCTTTTAGTGAACGTAGTGTATTTGGTTTATCGATGTAGACACGATTCTTTAAATAACCCCAAAAAAAGAAGTCTGCTGAGGATATATCTGGACTTCTGGATAGCCATAGAATGTCGCCTCGTCTGGAAATCTCTTTTCCAGAATCGTGTATTTGACCACCGACAAAGACTCATTAGATTTGTGACAAGTGGATCCATCTTGTTTAAACCGTGTTATGATTGTAGCCAGTAAATTCCAGTAGCATCGGTCCCAAGAACTCCCGTAACATGTTTGCACGGGATGTTAGATTCAAATGTTAACGAATTCTTGGCCCACCTATATGTAGTGGTACAAGCTGTGGAGATCGCGCGAACCTACCGTGTTGCTGTACTAAATCAATAACTTTTCCAAGCGAGAATCGGCCAAGAGTTGTGAATTATATATCGGTAGCATCAGAAACGGTATACGAACAGATACACATAGCACAACAAATATTTTTTGAACTTCCTGAGAACTTTTTAGTTAATAAATTGTGGTATGAGCAACAGCCTTTAATGGCCCACTGCTGGACTATCTCTCCTTAGAAAGGAGGTTTTGGCCTATTATGTCAAGTTGGCTCCACGGGTTTAGTACAGGGTTTGTTTCAAGTTTTCCTTCTCTTTGCAGTGATGTCGTTCTGTATTTGCTCCCATAGTCGACTGTAACTAGGGTTACCAAATCTCAGGATTTGTCCTGAGATTTCAAGCTTTTTAGAATCTTCTCAGGAGGCCGGATTTCACAAATCTCAGGCAATCTCCTGTAAGCCTAGCTATAATGACACCTCTAGAAGGTAAAGTGGCAATAACACTCCACTCATGCACGTAATTCATACTGTATTCGATTGTCGTTGTGGCTATAAATATCCATAATATTGCATCATCCATATATAAACCTATAGTATTATTTTTATTAGGAAAACATTCCAATAAAATCAAGAAAATACAATCACACAATCACAGCTGGTTCGGTGACGACGCAGAGAAAATACGTTTACTTCTAATCGACGCTACTATTGTCTAACATTGGGAAAGCGTGTGGCGCTACTTACAGCGATTCATCAAAATAAATAATTATTTTTTGACATACATACACACACTATGTAACAATCAAATCAACCTATCGCCGTCCACTACTGAATGAAGGTGTCCCCTAAAGTGCGCCTTTGTAACATACACACATTAAAACCAGGTATTTTTTAGCAGATTTATAACGTACACCTTATAGGCCAGTTTCTAGACTTGATACTATATTAGACGGACATGAAAATATCTGATATAGAACTAAAATTCGATGGGAATGTCTATCCATTTCCTAAAACATAATTTAACAAAGTATTGGAGGTTATCAAGCAATTATGTAAGTGATCAAAAGGTCATTAATTCATTTAGAATCAATTGGTTTATATTGCTACCATAAGAGATTATCAGCAAGATGCTGAGGAAACGAGGCGGAGGTGAGGAAGAACTTTTATATTGAAAAGTCACTACGAATTCTTTCCATTACTCTTCGTCTTCCTCTGAGCCTTTTTCCCAAACTAGGTTGGGTTGGGTACTATCCATTACTGGATGTCGTAATAGCAGCGATGCCCGGATCCCTCTTATCTCAGACGCAGAGTGGCACACCGTGTGGTTTTAGTCGGTCCGATTCCGACACACCGCCTCGCCGTAAACCCGGGGTGCCGGCCCGAGGGAGTTTCCACACGTTAAAAAAAAAAGGGCACTTTCCATTATTATGACAGTAAATTGCGTAATGAATTAATAAGATTTGGTATATAACGCACACGTTAACGCAATCATTACAAAAGACCACGAGCAACAAAAAAAAATATCGTCATCTCTCATTTTACTCACACGCCATCACTTAGAGCGCGCCCGATCTCCTCACTCCACAAATGAGTTTCCAATAATCCGGGCTTTGACGCGACTGTCGAAGCTCAAATTAGTACTCTGGCCAATAGTTCAACCAATCTGAAGAGACACTGTCACTTTTTTTATTTTTACGTAATCACGCCCGAGTTTCTTTGTTCTCTTAGATTAATAGTGAGATGCTGAAGAACTTGAGTAAATTAAAAAGTGTTTTAAACCTTTCTGTAACTACTTATTATCAAAAAGCCATGCCTCAGAAAGCATGTGAAGCCGTCGGATAGCCGTCCCATCGGATTTTGAGAGTGAGAGAACAGAAAGTGCACTTGTGTTTGCGCACGCACTTGTGCACTATACCTCCTACATAGTTGGCTGGTCTTCGTGGCTGAAATCCAGGGTCATCATCATCATCAAGAAGCTAAATCTTAAGATTTATTAGTACCGAAAATTAAATTGAATTTGAAGCCGAAACAATCCGTTTTGTAACATTACTGCCTTGTACCAATAAGTAGTAGCTAAATAACAAATAATCAAGGGTCAAATAGAAACCGATCATCTGGTGGAAAGTGGGAATCATCATTCACAGGCGCTTGTAACTCAAAAGTCACAAGTGAAACGTAAAGCGTATCACGTGATAGTCACAAAGCTCCGATATACACTAATGGAAAAAATTAAGGGATCAAAAAAAAATTCCAAATTTTTGGGCAGTTTTCAACAGGCCGTAACTTCGAGAGAAATGGTCGTACAGGAAATCAAAAAAAAGAAAATTATAGTTCCAAGTGTCTAGTTTTTGGATTCGAGCTTGAAAATTTTATAGCCTCCCCTGTTTTTGAGTAATCGTAGAAAAACCAGCAACAAAAAAATTTTTAAAATTTTTTTAGTTTTTTTTTTTGGTCTACGGACGTGGAAAAAATTGTTTTAGCTTAACCACTATAAGGATCGGATACCCCGGTTATTTAACTTTAATTTGCTTTTTTATACAGCCTGATTTGCCCACTTCTCGCCGAGATATCGGTTTTCAAATGGAAAAGGATCCTTTTGTCTTTAATTATCGATATTTCAGCAACCAATGATTCCACAGAAATGTAAAGGTGGGTTTCAAGAATTTAAAGAAATTTTCCTTAACGACTGGCTATAGTTTTTCCGAAAAAAAAAATTTTTCTTTCTGTCACATGAATTTGAAAATGCAACAAAAAAAGGGCTTTTGGTGGTTTTTTGGAAAATGAAGCACTGGATCGAAAATATTGAGGAAACCACTAATGTTAAGTGTGCCTTTTACAGTTCAATAAATCCACAAAAATTCTACAAAAAACCAAATTAACCCAGCCAGCCGTTTTTTTTGTTTCACTCCATCGAATTTTTGAAAAAATTAAAGGATCACGTTTTTTGCTCTGAAAAGCACATAATTTTTAAAACGGAAAAAAAAAAATTCCTAGCTTTTCCCACATTTTCGTTCCAGAAAGTGCTAAATTTCAAAAGAAAAATTCAAAACAAAAAGGCTGTTGAGTTAAAAGATAAGGATTCACGAAAAGTAAAAAAAAACAATCTCCGAAAAGCGTATAAAAAAGATTGAAATTCGATTGGGAGTATTAACTTTTTTTTTTAATTTAATTAAAAGAATTGTTTTTTTTTTGAATCCTTCTTTTTTTTAATTTAAGCACTTTCTGGAACAAAATTGTGGGAAAGCGCGGAAAAAACATTTTTTTTTCTCATTTTTAAAAATTATGAGCTGTTCAGAGCAAAAAACGTGATCCTTTAATTTTTCAAAAATTCGATCGAGTGAAACAAAAAAACGGCTGGTTGGATTACTTTGGTTATTTGTAGGATTTTTGTGGACATATTGAACTGTAAAAGGCACACTTAACATTAGTGATTTCCTCAATATTTTCGATCCAGTGCTTGATTTTCCAAAAAACCACCAAAAGCCCTTTTTTTGTTGCATTTTCAAATTCATGTGACAGAAAGAAAAATTTTTTTTTCGGAAAACCTATAGCCAGTCGTTAAGGAAAATTTCTTTAAATTCTTGAAACCCACCTTTACATTTCTGTGGAATCATTGGTTGCTGAAATATCGATAATCAAAGACAAAAGGATCCTTTTCCATTTGAAAACCGATATCTCGGCGAGAAGTGGGCAAATCAGGCTGTATAAAAAAGCAAATTAAAGTTAAATAACCGGGGTATCCGATCCTTATAGTGGTTAAGCTAAAACAATTTTTTCCACGTCCGTAGACCAAAAAAAAAAACTAAAAAAATTTTAAAAATTTTTTTGTTGCTGGTTTTTCTACGATTACTCAAAAACAGGGGAGGCTATAAAATTTTCAAGCTCGAATCCAAAAACTAGACACTTGGAACTATAATTTTCTTTTTTTTGATTTCCTGTACGACCATTTCTCTCGAAGTTACGGCCTGTTGAAAACTGCCCAAAAATTTGGAATTTTTTTTTGATCCCTTAATTTTTTCCATTAGTGTAGAATACTCAATAAAGTTGACGCGGATCAATTGTTAGGGGTAGGTGACGTCATGGTGTGAGACCGCATAGGTGCAATGTATAAACTGACAGAGTTTTAATTCAAATTAGACATCACCTATATTTTAAATCGTAAGGAGTCCTTGCATACATTTTTAAAAAACTATACAAACGTAGAAACGTAAGTACTTCAAAGTGTAGTTGAAGAAGTGTAAATAGCTACTACTAGCCTTTTACAGTCCACTGCTGGACATAAGCCTTTCCTCAGGGTGGAGGTTTTGACCTACTGTATCACGCTGGCCAGACGTGTTGGTATAGTCTGTATGAAGGTTTCCTTCTCCTTGCAGTGATGTTGTCTTGCATATTTTGTTCGTTTAGTCCTTCCATGGGAAGATTAGGGGTGAGGACATCGTATTCGTCACCACACGAAGATGAGAGTTTATTCATCAACAGCCTTTTACAGTCCACTGCTGGACATAGGCCTCTCCTTAGCAAGGAGGTTTTGGTCGACTACACCACGCTGGCCAGACGGGTTGGAATAGGGTTTGTTTCAAGTTTTCCTTCTCTTTGTAATGATGTTCTCTTGTGTACTTTGTTCCCTTAGTCGCCTTTTACGACACCCACGGGATGAATAGGGGTGGTAACACTATGTATTCTTAATCCGTCACCACACGGACAGGAGAGTTTATTACAAACCAAAAACGATCTATGGTACGTAATTATAAAAACAATGGTCGTCTGAGTTATACTGATCAACGAAATAATGGCCTTAATTGTTTTCTTGATTTAAATTTAAAAATATATGTTTTATTGGTTAAGCTTGTAAAACACAACTAATTTCTCTGGTGCGTTTCGACATATTATGCCGATATTTACCTATACACTATCAGAGCTTGATAATGTATACATGTACATCGTACTAATTCCTGTAAGGCTATTACTTGCACCAACATCAAACATATTGTGTGCCAATATCATATATCGACTTCCTCTCGAGATATGCTTTATGCTTTTAAAAAGACAACACCCGCACTAGTTATAAATCCTGTGTCGCGGGGGACTTTACAAACATACATAAGACACAAAGAACACCCAGACTCAGAACAAGTTTCTGGATCACACAAAGTGTTATCCCATGTAGGATTTCAACCCACAACATTCGGCGCAGTAGAGAGCGGCGTGGCGACCGCTTAAACCACTTTTTTTTTTTTTTAACGTGTGGAAGCCCCCTCGGGCCGTCACCCCACCGGGGTTTACGGCGAGGTGGTGTGTCGGAATCGAACCGACTAAAACCACACGGTGTGCCACTCTGCGCCCGACATAGGAGGGATCCGGGAACAGCTGTTATTACGACATCCAGACCGCTTAAACCACTAGGCCAACCGTGCAGTCAGCTATACTAAGAGCATTATGCCTAAAAGGGCTTATAACACTCACACCCTATACAAGTTATTTATTTTTATTCATAATAATTATAATTACTACTTTATAATTAAAAAAAAAACAATGAAATGGGCTCTAAGTGGTTTTTTAATGAATAACCATCGATATTTTTTTTTTCTACATTAAGAGCCTGCCAAAGTGACTACTCTGCCTGATAGAAAGTATGATTAGAAGAATGTAAGAGTTGTGTTCATCATACTCATATGGAATGCAGACAATGCAGTATGGTGACCCATATTACGGCGTCTTAGTGCGATGCTTTGTGACGTAAAAGGCATGGCAGTCATCGTGACAGTGTAAGGTTCACACAGTTACCAAGATAACTATCACCCCTGCATCAATAGGCCTCCGGTCTTACACTCACACACGAAACACGACAACACGGATGCTGTCGCTTTAGGTTGGTCTTCTATGAGAGGGTAGTACTACCCCGGTGGAGCTGGCCTTGTCGTGGTGAAAGCAGCGTGGTTCTACTATTAAGTTATGCGTAAAATAACGCCATCTTGGGAACAATAATCACCACTGATTCTGAATTAGATGCTTTAAGTTTTACTGCGCTGAGGTAGATTCGAACACCACGTAGGACCCACCACTTTGTGTGTTTGTCTGGGTGACTCTACTATCTATTTTTGACTGTTTTAAACTTCAAGATTATGGTCAGTTTTTCTGGAAAACGAAACGATAATCTCGATTTACCCTACAGGTTTCGTTTTCAACTGTTTACTTCAGAAAACCAAATGTAAAAGTTATTAAAATAAAAATAGAAAAAATTATAAATAATATACTCAATAAAAATCTATTTTTAATTGACACGTTTCAAGGAAACCCAACAAATGTTATACTCACTCGAACACCATTCTAAATACGATCTCAAAACCGTTTCGTAAACCGAAAAAGACTTTTACGTAATTTTATCGGTTTTTCGTGAAAGGCTAATAAAGTGCGAGCTGAGGTTAAAGCCGCACACAAAAGACGGTTCGGTAGAGGGGGGTGGGTAAGCGATACCACCGCACTTAAGACGGTGTATTGTTACTGGTACCAAAGGGGGAGAGAGTAGGTACATGTCAGACACGACGCAACGATTCGTACAAGCTTTATTCTGCCTAAGATGCTAAGAAATTTAAAATATACTTGATAATATTGACACTGTGTGTAAAAAACACTTGAACCAGCTACTGATAAGCTCAAGTTCTTGAACAAAAACTAAAGCAATTGCAAAAAACATATTTTTCTTTGCTATTTACATTATCAAATGAACAACAAAGTTTTGCTTTGAGTGATCTGCAAGTTATTGTTCTGAGTCCGCGTGTTCTGTGTCAATTTCATGAACATTTGTTAAGGTACCCGCGATGTAGGATATATTACTAGTACAGAAATAGTATTTTCAATAAAAAGATTTGAGACCGGAGGCCCATTGATGCAGGGGTGATAGTTATCGTGGTAACTGTGTAAGCCTTACACTGTCACGATGACGGTCATGCCTTTTACGCGTCTCACAAGGCCGCCATAGTGTGAGTCACCATACTGCATTGT
The DNA here is from genome assembly GCA_949316085.1 of Hypercompe scribonia. Taxonomy (NCBI): domain Eukaryota; kingdom Metazoa; phylum Arthropoda; class Insecta; order Lepidoptera; family Erebidae; genus Hypercompe; species Hypercompe scribonia. Next base: position 16,566,551 of record OX438986.1, read on the forward strand.
CTGCATTTGCAATGAGTATGGTGACCACAACTCTTGGATTCTATTCATGCTTTCCATCAGGCAGAGTAGAGTCACTTCGGCAGGCTCTTCACACAGAAAAAAAATAATTAGCGGTCATGTACTAATTGAAGGTTGTAGGTACAAAGCTCAAGTACCCGCTAAATCTAACTTACTCTATGTCCGTTTGTACGTCGGGAAAGTACTTCATAGACATCCACAGGTGGTTAGCCATTTTGCGCAGTATATTGTATATGTTACGAGTAAACGCAAACCAGGATTTACGTAACGTAAACCCATTTCATTCACGTTACACCGTTGTAGTAAATTAGCAACGCTTCATTTTCTTAGAATAAATACTACCAAATTAAAAATGAGACATTAATGTGAGACACGTGTACTATACAATGAATTCTGTACTAATATTATGTAGGTCAAGAGTTTGTTTTGTTGAAGGCGTTAATCTTAGGAACTACTGGTACGATTTAAAAATTATTTCAGTGCTAGATAGCCCATTTATCAAGAAAGATAAATAAGATAAATATTTCGGACAATTGACACACAACGCCATCCAGTTTCAAACTAAGCACAGCTTGTGCTATGATAACTAGACTGACTGATAGAATACTTATATACTTTTTATTGTAAATACATTCATATTATACATAGAAAATACCCAAACTTCGAAACAAATATTCGCAAATCATACAAACATTTGGTCCGACCCGGGAATCGAACCCGAGACCTCAAGGACAGCAGTCGCATACACTACTGCTACGCCACCGAAGCAGTTTGTCTAAGAAATATATATATATTGTTGTGTTTTTGTAAATATATGTTATATATACAAAAACAGGGGCAAAATATTCCTTTTGATAGCTTCTATGCGCTTCGTAAAGGGTTTGAGTTTTGTAAAGACATTATACAAAACAAAATATTTGCCTTTAAAATTTCTTACTTCTTTAAAAACGCAGACGACGTTGTGTGGGTCAGTTAGTATAATCTATACTAATATTATAAAGAGGAAATTTTTTTTTGTTCGTTTGTTTGTAGCCTAAAAGCTCGCCGGACGGGCAGCAATATTTAATACAAAAAAAAAATAGGTACCGGCGTGAAAATTTCGACAATGTAACCCGACGTGTGAAAAAAGTACCAAAAGGATCCTTATATCGTGTATGCTGTGGAAATTATTGATGATAGAGCAAAGTGATGTACTACCAATCGTGATATCTATAAAAATGTCCGCGATCCCTTATGTCTAATTATTACAGTTATGCCACAGTAACTCCGTTTTTGTCCACCCGTGCGAAGCCGGGACGGGCCGCTAGTGAATGAATAATGTTCCTGGATGAGAGATTTACAATTGAACCCACTACCAAGTACGGATGAACGATCCCAACTTACTCAAACAATTTTCTCGGTAGGTCGGTTACTTTCTTTTCAGCCTACTTGTGTTTATGAATATCTGTTAGAATGAGATATTTATTTACACTGGTGACATCAAATAAACATGTATGTAGCGACATCTGTCGTTCAATTGTGTAATCTATTGTCTGTGTTTTAACTATGGCTGGTAAAATAAATCTTGTCTGTCATCGGCAGTGATACTAAGAAAACGTCGTTTTATTAATATCTAACACTTTTAAACGAGCAATTCTTGTATGTCTGTATCTCGGAAACGGCCTTAACGATTTAGATAAGTTTCCTTTTTAGAAAACATTGTTTTATCAGTGTTTTCAAAAAAATACCGACCATAGCTTGGTTTCCAGGTACTATTCTTAAGGTGTTCAATGAATAATAGGCTAGATGACACCTTAGTCAAATTAGTTACTTTTTATTATCTGTCAAAACGACAATTTTGTATGAAAAATGTACTAAATATCAAATTGTGACGTCACTGTTTTAGACTACTCAATTGAACAGTATATTTCACTGTATATTTGATTGCAATTCGTAATAATTATAAAAAGCTATGTTAATTGTATTTGCAGATGTTTCGTGATTAGTCTTAATGAAGTGGACATTGATATTTATTTACGATACAGTCATCTATCCAATTGTAATTAAATGTGATATGTGATGGGATTACATAATATAACACTATCAAATTATAGGTGTTAAACAAGTTTTTGTCTAACTGTTAAAAATACACGAGTTTATAATGTAAAAGACCTGGTGTCACACGTCCTTCAAATATAAAGAGAGGATCCTCCGATCAAGGCAGGTTATATCAGTGAATATTGAGACTTTGTACATTAGCCGAGACGTTAGCCAAAGTCAAAGTCAAAGTCAAATTCATTTATTCATTTAGGTCACAAAAGACACTTATGAACGTCATAAAAAAAAAACAATAAAAGATGAAAGATGAACAATCTGTCGATTAAAATTATAGCTAGCTGGGTTCGCAGATTGTTCATGGTAGAGTGGTGAGAAAAGAACCCAGGAAAGAAACTCACCACCACTCTTTTAACTCAAAATCTTTTAAATATTAAAATAGCAGTTATATTCACAATCATAGGTCTTAAAAAAAGAGCAATTCATTTCCAAACATCTAAATCTGTGACATAGTCTGAAACTGAGTAATAAGCCTTTTTGGACAACCTCAGCTTAACAAATTTCTTAAATTTACTAATAGATAATAATACTATGTTGTTTGGTAATTTGTTATAAAATTGTATACATTGACCCACAAACGAATTCGATATTTTATGGAGCCTAGTAGTGTGCAAGGCAAGTTTATTTTTATTTCTTAAATTAAATTGATGGAGATCACTATTTTTCTTAAATTTACACAGATTTTTATGAACATACAAAAGATTCTCGTAAATGTATTGTGAGTGTAGTGTGAGAATGTTAATTTCTTTGAATCTGTTTCTTAGTGACTCACAAGGGCCCATCTTATAGATAGCCCTAATAGCTCGTTTCTGGAGCACAAAGATTGAATCGATATCAGAGGCACTGCCCCAAAGCAATAAACCATAGGACATAATGCTGTGAAAGTAACTGAAATAAACTAATCGCGCAGTATCAACATCCGTCAATTGACGAATCTTTCTCACAGCATAAGCTGCAGAACTAAGTCTACCAGATAACGTTTCTATATGTGGGCCCCATTGTAACCGTGAATCTAAAGTTATATCTAGGAAGACAGCCTTGTCTGTCAATTCCAGTTCCTCCCCGTTCATCAAAACACTAGTTTTTACTTGTTTAACATTCCTAGTATAAAATTTAACACATTTGGTTTTACTCCTGTTTAATAACAAGTTATTAGCGCAAAACCAAAGTACCATTTTAGAGAGAGCATTGTTTAGCCGAAAGGAGAACTTTCATATTGCGATACAGGAATAGCAGTTACTTCGTAGTTCAGTGTGTCTTCGGTAGATGGCACTGAAGTATGTTTTATTGCATATGGAAGTCGCCACAACAAAATAATAACTTTTAGGATATAGCAATAAGTTCCTGTCATAGCTTGTTTTGAGCGTCCTAAAATACCATAGATTGACTCGTCTTTAAATATGGCCTCTTTTAAGAATCAATATTAATTATACAGAGATATAATTACAAATGGTTGGTTAACGTTGCAGTGGACTCACCTTGTTCGTTCTTGTCGAGCTTGTTGGTGGCGAGCGGTGTGAGCGGTGTGAGCGGGGCGAGCGGCGCGAGCGGCGTCATGGCGAGGCGGCGGTCGGCGGGCGGCGCGGCGTGCTTGGGGCTGTTGCGCTTGGAGCTGCTGCGGGACACCACCAGCGACTGCGGGATCTGACACACAAACGCGCACCATCAGTGACCGTACAGATTAGAGGATTAATCGTTACTTTATATGAAAACGATTTTCCCATTTCAATTGAAAACCTAGAATAGCTAGCTATCTAGCTAGTTTCATGGTGGTAGTATTACAAAATGTTGGTCTTTTAGACGTTTATCTAATTTCGATTTCACATTTTGTTTCGTGGAGACTTTCACACAGTACAAACAAAAATATACAACAGCGCCATCTAGCGAAGATACACTGAAGTACGAAGTGTGAACGAAACATATGAATGTAATGAACTACGAAGCAACTACTAATTCTGTGTCGCGAAATAGAGATTCGCTTGGAAATAAGCATATATACAACAATTCAACATTAACTGTTCGGCCGCGGCCCGCCAGGCATGATTACCTCACCTGGTCAGAGGATCCTCCTTTCGTGTCGGAGGGACATAATACTCGTTCCCTCCACAGTTTCATTAAAAACCCTTATAACAGTATTGTGGAGTATGGCTCTGTTCTTAAAAATGAGAAGTTTTGTCCTATTGTACCGTACCGATCAAACGAGTCAATATAGAGTTTGTGTCGAGTTCTTCTAAACCTTTCAGCAGAGTAATGCGTAATTTGCTCTCTCAGTCGGCTCTAACGACATCGACGGCTTTGTGTTCTAAATCCGTCGCTGTGGTGTGTTTAATAAGGTGTCTTAGTGTGTAAGACCGACAAATAAATATTTCGGACATTTAACACACAACGCCATCTAGTTTCGAATTAAACAGAGTTTGCACTATGATAATTAGATCGACTTATGGAATATTTTTTGTAAATACATTCATATCATATATAGAGAACACTCAAATGCCGAAGGGGCGGAGGTGAAGGGGCGGAGGCTCGGGGAGGGCGCGGGGAGGCACTCACGAGCTTGTCGCTGCGGTCGCCGGAGGGCAGGCGCGCGATGGTGACGTCGGCGGAGTCCTCGGGCGGCGGCGGCTGCTGCAGCCAGTTGTACTCGCGCTTCTCCACCGGCACGCCGCGCCGCTCGTAGTCTTGCGCTTGCGTTCTGCCAAACGTCACACACCTATTAGTATATCCTACCCGACGTTTTGACGGAAGAACGTTCGTTTAGAATACTTAAGATTTATTTCCAGGCATTTTTTTTGAAGTTGACAACTGTCTTTTTATATAGACACACACAGACAAACCGCTTGACGGTAAGTAACCATCATACCGATGGGTAGGTGTAACTCATAAGTTCAATGTTTTCTGTTTCATTTCTTAGATTTAGTGGGGGAAAGGGAGGACTCTAGCCACCACACCCATGGTGACTACGAAGAACTACTCAACAAAATGGTTTAGCTCGGTCAATATAACTCATTAGTGCCAAAATATAACTGTCACGATTAAATGTAATGTATCTAAGCTACATTGTGATACAAACCTTAAACTTTCATAACAGTCTAAACATACTACAGCATAATCGTTATTTTCTAATAATAATGAATTTTCAGTCCGCCTCTGCACTAAGAATGGGAATTCCTGCAACAAACAAACATCAATTAGATGCTTCCTAAATAGCTTCACTATTTATATACCACACCATATGTGCAGTATATACGAAAACTTTATTGCCTTGGTCCACTTATGTTTTAAAAATATTTATATACAGATTTTAAAATACACTTAAACTAAATTTGTTGTTTGACATAATTAACTTCACGAACATATCAAAACTAATTTATATTTGAAAACTAGACTAATTATGTTCACATCATTCGAACTTTCCCTAGACCTTTACAATTATTTTAAGACCAAAGTGAAACAAATAACTTCTATGTTTCTCAAAGACTAATGAAACAGCAATTCATTTATATTGAAAGGAAAGAGATTAGCTGACCCACGCAACTTCTTCTGCGTGTCTAAAAGGGCTAATTTTTCTCTATTTTGAAACATTTTTTCATCGATGTTCGTCTCGTATTCTATAATTATCTTCGACAAATGGGCTATCTAGCATTAAAAAAATTTCCAATTCGAACTAGCGGTTTCTGAGATCAGCTCAACCGAACACACTCTTCGGCTCATAACATTAGTATAGACATACCTTAATGGGTAGTGCCCTAACTCGTTTCCTGTAGGTCTTGATCCCGCACAAGTGGCAGTGGTAGTCGTGCGTGTTGTACACGCGCCGCTCCGGCGGGTACCCGCCCAGAGCTTCGTACCTGACGAACCAAACGGACCAGCTTTGACAATTCCAGTCATTTACCGAATGGTTTATGATGAGTTTATACGAATTTCATTTTTTGAAGGCAAGTATGAATGGAATTCAAGAATTGTGGTCACGATACTCAAAACAGTGCGGTGACTCACACTATGGTGGCCTAGTGTGAGGCTTTTTCACACCCCGCTTGGAGACGTAAAAGGGTTTCATTAGATAAGTAACATAACATTTAAGAACAAAACTTATATTCCATTATACAATATTTATAAAAAATGATTGATTTAAGTAGATTTGGTGCGACAAGTTTTAGAATGTTAACAATTTGAACGATAGCGTGAATAAAACGGGACTTACTTTTTCCACTGACTCAATAGCGAGTGATAACAGAAGGTACACACTAACGCTGAACCCTTTTCTCTTAACTGTTCCGCGTTTGGATGACTCTGTCGACAAAGTAAACACTATATACTATACGACTATATACTATATTGATAAAGTAAACAGTGTTATCACAATCATCATTTCAGCGGAAACACGTCCACTGCCGGATATAGGCCACCCCCAAGGTTCTCCACAACAGCCGGTCCCGTGCAGCCCGTACCAGCAGGTACCCGCGATCGACACCAGGTCGTCGGACCACCTTGTGAGGGGCCTACCAACGCTGCGTTTCCTAGTACGTGGTCACCGCTCCAGAACTTTATGGCCCCATCGGCCAACGTTTCTGCGTGTAATGTGCCCCGCTCACTGCCACTTAAGTTTAGCAATTCGGTGGCAGCAACTGGTAGAAACTAGTAATATCGGTGACCTTCGTTCGTCTGACGATGTCCTCTAATAGTGTTGTAGTAGGCCAAAATCTCCTTGCTAAGGAGAGGTCTTTGTCCAGCAGTGGACTGTTAAAGGATGATGACGGATCATGATGATATTGAAAAAGTATATAATAATTAATGTACGAATGGCGAAGGTTTAAGTTATCATCTCGTCGCTAAGTGGTGAACGCACGATTTCCACATGGGATATCACTCTGTACGATCCACAAATTGTTGTTCTGAGTCTGTGTGTTCTTTGTGTCTGTTTCGTGTGTGTTTGTAAAGTCCCTCGCGTCACAAGATATATTCTCAGGGAACTTATCTATTAAATTTTTTGTTGTGTTGGTGACATACGAGCAGACAAGTTACCTGGTAGCAACAGAAAACCAGGTGACCACGAGTGGCGGTAGTTACTTGAGATGATTAGTGTATTTTTTTTTTCTAAAAACCAGTCAAAGTGACTCCACTCTGCTTGTTAGAAAGCATGAATAGAATCCAAGAGTTATGATGGCATTTGCGATGAGTAATACAGTATGCTGACCCACACTATTGCGGCCTGAGATGCCTTCTCACGCCCTGTTTTGGGACGTAAAAGGCATAACAGTCATCGTGGCAGTGTAAGGCTCACACTCTTACTAGATAACTGCGACCCCTGCTTCAATGGACCTCCGGTCTTGCACTCATCAAGGAAAGACGACAGCAAGGATGCTGTCGCTTTAGGTCGATCTTCCATGAGAGGGCAGTACTGCCCCGGTCGAACCGGCCCGTTCGTGTTGAAATCAGTGTGGCGCTACTACCTTCAGTGGTCTGTAGTCTGCTTCTATAGCATGATATAGGGTAGTCATTCATACCTGATGCGTTAACAGACAGGGGAAGTAGGGTGCGTTGCCTTGCGGTTGGCCGTACAGGATACGCGCTAAGGTGAAGTCGGAGTGAAGACCGCACAAAAAACAATATATTGATGTACATGCTGAAACAAATATTGGTGTTAAAATTGTTATATCTAGTAGGGTGAGAAAGGGTCGGGAGGGAATCATAATCATGATTTGTTTTGTTGTTTTTAGTTTTTAGTTCGGACGGTGCTAAATACCATTTTTTCAACTGTAATAATTATACTTATAAGATAGGGTCTACTCCGGATCTGTACAATATGGTTACGAAATAGATATTATTATAATATATGGTACGTTGGTAATCTCAAGAGTTTAAAATAGGCTAGATGACACCTTAATCAAATTAGTTAGTTTTTATCATCTGTAAAAACGACAATTTTGTATGATGTACTAAATACCAAACTGTGACGTCACTGTTTTAGACTACTCAATTGAATAATATATTTCACTGTATATTTGATCGAAATTCGTAATAATAATAAAAAGCTATGTTAATTGTATTTGCCGAGATGTTTCGCGATATTAGTTTTAATGAAGTGGACATTGGTATTTATTTACGATACAGTCATCTACCCAATTAAACATATAAATAAACGAATCCAATTTCGTATTTGCATTGAAAATTCGGCGATAATTGGCTTAAAGTCCACTTATTAGTTTTTATTTAATCGAAAAACGGATATTTCTTTATTCCCTATGGTGAAAAAGTTAATCTTAACAAAGATGTTTCTCCAAATTGTATACGAAAAGTAAAAAAAGTTATGAGTTCTTGACTCTAGTGTAAAATTGTACGTGTTTGGGAGAGGCCTATGTCCAGTAGTGGACGTCCTTTGGCTGAGATGAATGAATGAAAATGTAAAATTGTTAATTTCGAGATTAATGCTTTCTATCAACAGTAACACTAAGGACACATAGGATTTTTATTTTATTTTATTTTTATTTCATTAATACTTTATGCACATAAAATGTGACGAAGACGAAATTAATGCCGTAGGCACTTTCTATCGATCAACTAGTCAACCTTAGGGCGACGCAGAGTCAATACAAGATGGATGCACATAGACTAGAATGCGATTTAATGAATGAGTGAATGAATGAATGAATGAATAGTATGGTAGTACTAATAGTAATAATAATATTGAAAGTTATTTGGATCTGTCTCACGAGATTACCGATATGTGGAATGTGGATTCGGTGATCATTGTTCCGATAATCATATCTGTTCACGGATTGATAGCGAAGAGCCTCGACTAACATCTTAAGAGGCTTACGTTAGAAAGTTGGATCAAGGGTCTGATGCAGAAGGCAGTCCTCCTTATCACGGCCCGTATAGTGAGGAGGTTCCAGTCTTTGGAGCCCTAACCACCGGTGTCTTGGTCCCTATACCCAATCGATGGTCAACTATTTTTTATATTTTAAATATGTATTTTTGTTTTCCTTTTGTATGTTTAAAATGTAATTAAAGTGTATATATATGAAATAAAGAGAAAAAGAATAATAATTAGATTTCTACATACATATATGTATATATATCAACAGCCTTTTACAGTCCACTACTGGACGTAGGCCTCTCCATAGCAAGGATGTTGTGGCCTACTATACCATGCTGGCCAGACGCGTTATAATACAGTTTGTTTTCTTTCTCTTCGTAAAGATAATATAAGAATAAGGTGAATCAGATAGGGTGTTTAAAAATATTTCCACAATAGATATTTAAAACTTTGTTGAGTTTTTGCCGTCCTGATCCCGAGAGTGAGCGCGTTTCGTAAAGGAGCAGATTGTACCAAGAAGTTTAAGTGTAGGGCATCATTGAAGAGATGAAACAAAACGCTGTGTTGATCATATAAATTATATCATATAATACTCCTAGGCCACACTAAGAGAATATGTTCTTTTCGATAACAATTTATACATCCTTATTAATATTATAAATGCAAATGTAAGTTTGTTTGTTACGGCTTCACGCGAAAACTACTCAACCGATCATCATGAAATTTTGTACACATGTTTTTGGAGGTGTTAGAAGTAGCATAGGATACTTTCTGATGAATGATCTGTTACGAAACTTTGTGGCAGGTCAAATTCCACGCGAGTGAAGTCGTTGGCAAAAGCTAGTACAATATAATTTATTTACACTTAATTATATATAATATATGTTAATACTTCGCCACATATTTGTTGTAATATTAAATTGTTGACACAAGGTATCAGACGGCTAGGTCGAATCTATCTCAAATAAGCCTTGTTGTCGTGCGATATACGCGTAGAGCGAAGGTTTTACTTTTTGTTTGCAGAACAAATAAACGGCATCATGTTAGAGGTTGTATATCAAAATCTTCTCTTAACAGGAGTTGGGTTTTAAAGTCAACTCAAAAGCTGGAAAAGAGATTGAATAGCTGCAAAATGTACTTACCATTATTACTAGCGACCGTTCGGTCAGAAGTGGTGGAAGGTGGGGTTGGTATCACTCGCTCGCCGTTCACCGACGAGTTCGGAGGTAGAGGCGATGGGATATTATATCTATAATAAATAAAGAATAAAATTGTAGGATTATCAAAATTAGGGTTGTGGTGTTGTGGTCACTATACAGTCTTAAGCAAGATGTGATGTTTCGTTGGTGAGTGCGAGACCGGAGGCCCATTGATGCAGGGGTGACAGTTGTCGTGGTAGTACGAGTATGTGCAATGCCACGATGACTGTCATGCCTTTTACGTCCCCAAGTGGGGCGTAAAAAAGGTTCTTAATAGGCCACCATACTACATTGTCAGCATTCACACTGACTATGGTGACTACAACTTTTGGATTTTATTCATGCTTTCCATCAGGCAGAGTAAAGTCACTTTGACATGCTCTTAAAAAAACGAAAAAAAATAATCCGGAATAGACTGGCTAGCGATACGAGCATAAATGAGCTCCTACTGGTGTTACAGATAGTCATAAATGCAATCCCATTGTAATGTTGGTTCTTGTGCAGGTTATGTGCCTATCTCTGTGTGTATTGGGTGATATTTCCATCCACACACATTATATAAATAGGCAACACTTGAGGGAGTCTGCAGGCAGCATCTCTAAATGATAAGAAGCAATGGATCTATGTATGGACATGTCATGTGGAGGGAAGAGGTAATAAGACGAGGAAAGTGTTAAGTATGGTAGTTGAAGGGTATAAGAGAAAAAGCAGACAAATAAAAAGAGAGGTGGACTGTGTGAAAGAGGATATGGCTAAGAAAGGTGTAAATAGTGAATTGACGAATACTGAGGATCATTAAAAATAAATCATGCTGCGTCGACGCCAAATATACAAGAACTTATGTAGGGACTTAACAAACATACAAGAAATGGGCACAAAGAACACCGAGACTTAGAACACTAATTTGTGGATCACAAACTCCCATGTGGGGTTTGAACCCACAACACTCAGCTAAGTAGGGAGTGGCGTTGCGACCGCTTAAACCACTACGCAAACCGTGCAGACGTTTGGGATAAGGGTAGGCCGATGATGATGACAGATGTATACGAAAGTATATTGTTGGTGAGTTCTAATTATATCTTTGAAATAAACTTGCAGTGGTAACATCTATTTAAATAATTAAATAAATATTTCGAACTCAAACAAACAAGATCATTTAGCTTCAAATTAAGCAATGCAAGCTAGATTAATGAGTATTCTATAAGAATACTTATATACCTTCTTTTGTAAATATATAGAAAACACTGAAATACAGAAAAAAACATTTGCAAATCATGAACACATTTGGCCCGACTAGGGAATAGCGAGAAAGCACAGCAGGCGCGTACGCCACCGAGGCGGTCGTAGACACGTACCTCCTGTGCTCGAGCGGCACCCTCTCGGCGTCCATGAGCTCCCACTGGCGCGACAGGTGGCGCACGCAGCGGCTGCAGGCCAGCACGCGCCCGCCGCGCACCGCGCCCGCGCCCCCGCCCCCGCCCCCGCCCGCCAGGCACGGGAAGTGCATCGCGTGCGAGTTCATGTACTCCGCCGTCGTCGACAGCCACTCCATCGAGTGTTGCTGGAACAGGCCCGCGCACACGTAGCATCTGCGCAACCAAACCCACCTATGAAAACCTATCCATTGTCTATAGTATCAAGATACCGTTGATGCGAGTGGAGTAGTTAACAGCTGTCGCATTAGCTTGTGTCGATTACAATAAAAGTTGCATTCGAATATAACGTCCCTACAAGAAGCATCAGGTTCAATCCACCTTTGTACCTGTAGCGCGTGCGAATTACACATCGAATTCGCTTGTGTTGCGGGCGAGTGAATCCTTTAACGAGTTACGCAGGGAATTGCTATTCGATCCATACACAGTAAATGGCTAACTGTCAGGCGATTGATGAATCGTATCTTTTTTCAACGGGTAAGTAGTTCTTTTTTTGGTTTTCCTTTGTTTATTGTTTTTGTTTCTCTTTAGACATTGTCGCACTTATGTGAGTGTAGCTTTGTGTCATTTAGTATTCCAGAACTTCTATTGGCTTGTAACGTCACTACTCGTGAAAACCTATAAATTGGCTTGATGTTGTGTATAAACCCGCTAATTGTTTTTTTGTAGCTGTTGGTTTTCCAAACTTTAATAAATAAACAAATAACTTGCTCAGAGTGGTGACGGATTGAGAATAATCCTCTTCATACCATGGAGGACGTAAGAGGTGACTAAGGGAGCAAATTATGCAGGATAAGAGCAATATAAGAAGGAAAACTTGATACAAACCCTTTTTTTTTTTTTTTTTAACGTGTGAAAACCCCCTCGAGCCGTCACCCCACCGGGGTTTACGGCGAGGTGGTGTGTCGGAATCGGACCGACTAAAACCACACGGTGTGCCACTCTGCCCCTGAGATAGGAGGGATCCGGGAACCGCTGCTATTACGACATCCAGATCCCTCCTAGGGCCAGCCCGCCAACGCGGGCACCATCTGCGGACAAACTCTCTATTCAGGCGACGTACGGCACACACGCACGTCGCCTCCTCGCGGCTGGCCATTGTAGCGGATGGAGGGGAAAACCCATCCCGTCCACCCGCGGCCACACTCAAGGCGGCATGAGGCGCTGATATGCGCGCCTCCGCCGCCCGGTTCGCCGGCGGCGAATTGGGTCCGAATGGAAATCGTCCTCCCGGGCCCTCTCCGCCGCCTCCTTCCGCGAAATTACGTCTTCGCAGAAGGTTGCGACCGCGGTAAAACAATTGTCGCTACCGGCCATGGAGCGTATGACGGCCGGTAGCGAGAGATCTCCTCCAATAACTGCAGTGAGGACCCCACGCTGCGCCGCCCAGGCGGAACAAACCGCTAGCGTGTGCTGAGCCGAGTCCTCACTGCAGTCGCAGTGGTGACAGGCGGGACTCAATTCCCTCCTGGCGACCGAGTGCAGATACTTCCCGAAGCAACCGTGCCCGGAAAGGACCTGCGTCAGTCGGAAGGAAAGGGTCCCGTGCTGCCGCCCTGCCCACTCGGCGATGACCGGCTGGAGAGCCTCCACGGCGGCAAAGCCAGCACGTGGAGCCTCCAGCCGGGACGACCAACGAGCCATTGTGGCTCGACGAGCGGCTTCTCGCCACTCGCGTATCTCTTCGGGCGGGGGCCGTATGCCGCTACCCGCCCGGAAGTCAACCGTCCGCCTATAAACTTCGGCGAGCACTTCCGCCTCCAAATCCCACGGGGGAGTTCCGGCCAAGGCGCACGCCGCCTCCGTCGATACGGTGCGGTAACCGCGTATGGCTCTAACCGCCAATATCCTCTGAGGGCGCCAGAGGCGAGCCCTATTCTGGGCGGTCAGAGCCGCCGCCCACGCCGGTGCACCATACAGCGCCATTGACCGGACAACCCCCGTGTATAGCCGTCTCGTCGCGACGCTAGCTCCACCCAGATTGGGCAAAAGTCGCCCAAGGGCAGAAGCAGCGCCGACCAGCTTTGGAGAAAGCTGTCGGAAGTGCTCGTCGAAGAGCCACCTGCCGTCGAGGATCAGGCCCAGATACTTCATCTGGGCCTGAACCGGTACGAGGACCGAATTGACCACGATGGAGGCGCCGGAGGGTGGACCACGACGGGGCCCATGGAACAAAAGGGCCTCCGTCTTGTCCAGGGCCACCCGCAAACCCAGCGCCTCAATTCGCCCGACCACCAGAGAGACACCCGTGGTGGCCAGGCGCGCCGCCTCTTGAAAGTTCATGCCCCGGGCCGTGACCAATGTGTCATCTGCGTAACAAATTACGCCCAGCCCGGGGGGAAGACGACCTCGAAGGGCCCAGTCGTATCCCATGTTCCACAGGAGTGGTCCGAGGACAGACCCCTGTGGAACACCGCACGACATGAGCCGCCGCCTTAGAACACCGTCTCGGTCCTCGTACATGACGGTACGCTCCTCAAGATAGTCTGCCACAAGCCGCCTCAGGTACTTTGGCACCCCATGGTAGTGGAGTGCTTCCCTGATGCAGCTAAATGGCAGACTATTAAATGCGTTGGCGATGTCCAACGACACCGCCAACAGCACGCCGCCACAGCTCACCGCCTCTTCGGTAACGGCCCTCAGGCGCAACACGGCATCGACCGTCGAACGCCCCGCCCGAAAACCAAATTGGGCGTCCGACAGATCGGGGCCCACCTCGCAGAGGTGCCGTTGATACAAACCCTATACCAACCCGACTGACCAACGTGATATAGTAGGCTAAAACCTCTTTTTTAAGGAGAGCCCTAAGCCTGGCCTGTTGATAATGATGATACCTTGTGCCCCGCCCCTTAAATGGTGATACTGGGGTAGTTAGTAGCTGTGGCTTAGGCTTTTAAAGTTATTAGGAACTACAGAGTTGTGTGTATGTTGAAACTATGTTCTCAAACAACAACAGAATGGTGCAGTGGTGCTAAAGGGTGGCAACATGTACACAGTATCATTCAGTTCAACATTCGAGATCATGAGAAAACTTAACTTAGAATTACATAACATAGCAAGATTATTTACTGTTTATAAATATTCTCTCGAAGACAATCGTTTAGTCTTTTACATATAGATATGAAATTGTTTTTATATCATTGTAATTTACCGGACATAAATATTCAAAGTATTGCCATAACTAAAATAACAAAATGTTGGTGCATTATTTTTTTAAGCGACAACAAATAGATTGAATCAAGGAAAGTGTTACCCGCTATTTGATAGTTTTTAACAAGTTTTTATAGGTTTATATACAAGTATTTACAGACAGGTTTATTAAAACAGAGAAATGTCTTCATAATTTTTCAGATATATATTCCAATTGTCTGAAAAAAAGGGATTAAATTGTATCCTCATAAGCATCCAGAAGCTTCTTAAAAATGAAATAGCTCGATACCGACCTGAACAATCCCATGCCATTCTCGCCAGAGACAACTTGACTCTGAGGACTACTCGATAACGCACTTGACGGCCGCTTGCTCGCTTGACTCGAACTTGACTTTATATCATAGGGCTTAAATCTGGAAATAAAATATCGCTTTAGACGACACACGTTTATTTCGTTTTTTTTAACAATATAATCTTGGCAATCGGGAGCAGGTTTCAAGAAGCCACTAGACTTCTGGCACACAACACGATACAGTCCTAAATTAAGCAGAGCTTACACTATGAGTAATACACAACTTATATAAATATATATACTTTTGAAGTACAGTGGACTCGCAGTAATCCGGACCCCCTTGTAATCCGACATCAATCAATTTTCGCTAATGTAGATCGTGCCTGTTTTAACAGGTTACAACTTGTGCTCGACGCGTAGGTATTGTTTCAATTCCGATTGCTTAGTTTGAATTTGACTACGTGTGATAGCGGTGCAGCTTAGCGTTTATTTATTGTGCATTACGTATACATACCTAGTAATGTCGTCACAAGCCCAGAAGACAACATATAGAATTTTATCATTTGTCTGTAATTTGTCGGATTACAAAGGGACTCTTTTGTAAAAAAAAATCCGGTCTATAGGGGGTCTTAGGCAGTACTCTATACAAATTCGATAGTCCGACACTGCCCTGCAAAACGTTTGTCGAATTACAAGGGTCTACTGTAATACTTTTTTTGGTGTGTTACAGAAAAATGATCAGAGTAAATTTTCACGATGCACGCGTGCACCGTCACGAAAAGCCGACACCGTGTAATTAGCTAGTTAATTCTTATATAGTGGTAAATAAAATTTGTTTAACTAGATAATGTGCATTAAACTTTCTTTTAATGTATCAAATATCTTTTTTTTGCTATTAGTGTCGTTTTCTCTACAAACACACGGTTTTTGTCTCGTTACGTCAAAGACACACGTACGTACATAAGTACACGTTTTTTTTCTATGTAAATACATACATATTATACATAGAAAACACCCAAACTCCGAAACAAATATTTGTAAAGCAGTCGCTTACGCTAACACTACGTCACCGAGGCAGTCTAACGGAATATGGACGTCGATTAGTGTTCATGACATATTAAGGCAAAGGTAGACCACATATGCGTACTAAAATGATGTTGAGACCTTCCCATTGGAAATTTCTTTCCAAATTAGTACCATAGAAACCAGGATCTGTCAACCACGATCTTGTTTCCAGTCATGAAGATTCTTACAACACAGAGGGACTAAGATCAAGTTTCTAACCGTCAGTAGCTGAAAAGTTTTCTCGGACTTCTCTATAAATATCTAAATAACGATTTCTTCTAAGATTTTTTAATTACTCACCTAATATTGTTGGTATGTGAATTATTGTGCGCGGCGTTTGGTTCTCCGTTCTCGCCATATGCTGGATACTTATGAGGAATGCTTTTATAACACGACGCACAAATTTGGACCATACCTGTAAGTAAAACCTGCATGTCAGTACTTTACAGTAGCTTCTTAGTAAGAAAATCACCCCCTACTAAACCCGTGGATGTCGTATAAGTCGACTAAACGAGAAAACTTCACAGGCCAACAGCACAACAAAAAGAAGGCAATTACGAAGCCTACCATATCCGTCTGTTCAGCGTGATACGGTTGGTTTAAACCTCCTAGTTAATGAGAGGTCTTTGTCCAGCAGTGGAGTGTTGTGGGCTGTTGTTTACGATTGATGACTACAACTAGTATGCATCAATAACTTTAACGCTATTCAACAAACGTATAACGAACTGTCTACATAATAAAATGATTTCCTTAAGATAATTAGAAGGATGTGATAACAATTAAATTACGTAATTAGCAGAACAGTATTTTCTGATATTCCTAACAGTAGAGAATAGTCCTAAAACGTAACAAATCTTTTTGATATTTTTTATGATTAACTATCATGTCTTTCGACACTTGAGGAGTCTTATCATATTCTTTTTTTAGATACCTCTCGCACTATGACTATTCTTGTGTCGCGGAGACTACATACATACATGAAACAGACATAAAGTACACCGCTCAGAACAACAATTTATGAATCACATAAAGTGCTCGTCTCATGTGGGAAACGAACTCGCAACACTGGTGAGGTGATAGCTCAAACCAAAGGTTACAAGTTATATGTGTTTTTTGAAGAGCGTTTAAGTGAAGATTCGGCTCTTACCTTGTGGACTAATAGGACTGGCATCCGGATGAGGCTTCAGCGTCGTTATAAAAGGATAATACGGTTCTCTCTCAGGGTTTGGACAACAATACACGAGCCTTAATTGTGAACTAGGTGCGCTAACCCCGCATACATAGCAGACGAAGCTAGCTGTCGTCGGTGGCGCAGACGGCTGACTCGCCGGACGTTCTAAGGAGGGGGAATGAGTGTGAGCTGCTAGAGATGACTTGTCACCTGAACTGGCCAGACTTAAGGGAGAAGGGGGGAGTAGAGAAGGAGGACGCGTGCGAAGTGTGTACACTCGCTCGTTCGCCGGTACTGCACGCATCTGTAACAATAAGGATAGAATTTATGAACAAAACTATTTTATAAATGTCAGTGGGGTCATTTTTGCTGTGAATATACCGTATAGGAGACTTTAACAGAACAGCAGACTAATATTATGTATCATATCTGAATTCTAAAAATAGTCTAGACTGCTTTAGCTAGTTTACTTTTCGACAATCCGTAGTAGGTGATATATAATATTGACCAAGCATATCTGCGCGTAACGTCAAAGACAGCGCGATAGCGAACACAATTTATCTCTTATTTAATTAATTTTAAAAACTATTTACTGGATTTAAGGTTTAATTTGCGACTATGATTATGATGTAGTTCACCTAGCAAAATAAGAAGTGCAACACTCTTTGGTTTCTATAAATACATCTAAGATATAACATATCAACGAGAGAGATATAAGAGTAGATGATATAGATAGAAATACAGAATATGAGTAATGATCTAAAGTCCAAACAAGTTAGGTAAAATACTATAACAGTACAATGTTTCGATGTAGATAAAACAAAAATAACATCATCGATCGGACAGTTATCGTAGTTACTTTTAATACTTCCGACGGATTTCATTTCATATCTTAAAAACTTGCGAGCTATACGTTTAATAATTCTTTATATTGGAACCAGGTCATAGAAAGATAAAAAAATAATTGATAACATCAGTTCAAATTATCTTGATTTCAAAAATAATTTGATTACTATCCAGTGATAATGAGTGCAATGACAATATGGTATTGTCTAAGCTGTATTTTTTGTGTGTAATAAATAAATAATTCAGACATTTGATACAACGTCATCTAGTTTCAAACTAAGCAGAGCTTGTGCTACGATAACTAGACTGACTGATAGAATACTTATCAAACACACCCCAAACTGTGAAACAAATATTTGCAGATTATATAAACATTTGGTCGCACAGCAGTCGCACTCACTATCGCTGCGCCACCGAGGCAGTTAATAATAGACTGGCAATAACGGATTTATAATTTGAAAGACCCTTTACATATCATATATATGAGTACCCTTGCACGCTTCACTGTGACATAAGTGAAACAAAAAATGTTTGAAGTGAGTTGTGTTAAGATTTGAGCCAAGCATACATGCCAATTTAACTTTCTTATGTAGGCATAATGTTACAGCTCATCATCAACAGCCATTAAAGCAGCAGCAAGTCCACTGCTGGACGTAGTCCTCTCCTTAGAAAGGAGATTTTGGCCTACTATACCACGTTGATGAGTTGGTATAGTTTGTTTCAAGTTTTCCTTTCTCGCATTGCTGTTGTCCTGCGTAATTTGCTCCTTTAGTAGGCGACTAATTTACGACACCCATGGGAGGAAGAAGGGTGGTTGTACTTCGTGTTATTAATTCGTCACCACACGGAAAAGTTTATATATGTAAATAGATATTCGCGTAAAGAGCTGCTAAGCAGTATATTTTAATAAGCTACGATGAATCAGTGCTCCGTCGGTACAAATTTATCACCTTATCAATTGAAGTATGTATTTAAAACAATGTCGTTTCGAGTATGGTAAATTAATATGCCAGGGACGCAAAAAACCAAAAAACATTGCAGCAAGTCCTCTGGTGATATTTTTATTTATTTTTTTTTTATATTAAGAGCCTGCCAAAGTGACTACTCTGCCTGATGGAAAGCATGAATAGAATCCAAAAGTTGTGGTCACCATACTCACTGCAAATGCAGACAACGCAGTATGGTGATCCAGACTATGTCAGCCTTGTGAGATGCTTTTTCACATCCCTCTTGGGAACGTAAAAGGCATGACAGTCATTGTGACATTATAAGGCTTACAAAGTTACCACGATAACTGTCACCCCTGCATCAATGGGCCTCCGGTCTCACACTCACCAACGAAACACGACAACACAGATGCTGGCGCTTTAGGTTGGTCTTCTGTGGGAGGGTAGTACCGCCCCTGTCGAGCCGACCCGTTCGTCCATCCGTTGCGATAATATTTGTGTGGCAACGGATTTAAATAGAATACAGTGTCACCAGCCTTATTCTTCTCATGGGTGTCGTTAGAGGCGACTAAGGGTAATATTAATTATATTAATATTAAAGGGATAAGATTTGTAACACTAATTTATTGTTTTACGAAGAGACTTTCGTGTCTTTGGGTCAGTAATGGGACAATATGTAACATGCACGTTGTATTGTATCTGATTGTATATCTATTAAGATGCTGGTAAATCATTTGCACCGTTTAAATTGCCTCTAATTTTTAAGTTAATAACTAATATATTCGTATTAGTTTTATGGCTCTTTGCCATCCTAGCGGCTAAACGGGTCGTAAACTTAGCAACTCTATTGTTAAATAAATAAATATGTTCTAGCACCTTCTATGACCTATTCTTTTATTCTCGATTATATGTGCTGGTCGACGGACGAGGCTCTGGCAATCAAAACATCCCGATTAGCGGCAATAGACTCGTCACCTAACGTGGGACCAAACACTAGCAGAAAATGAGCGTTTAATGTCTCTGCTTAGCGCTCCAAAGAATTCATATTTGTGTTTTAACTCGCCACTTATTACGTGGGATCAAACACTGGTAAAAAATAAGCGTTTAATGTCCCTGCCCAGCTCTCCAAAGTATTTATATTTGTGTTCTAACTCGCCACTTATTACGTGGGACCAAACACTGGCGGAAAATGAGCGTTTAATGTCTCTGCTTAGTTCTCCAAAGAATTTATATTTGTGTCCTAACTCGCCACTTATTACGTGGGATCAAACACTGGCGAAAAATGAGCGTTTAATGTCTCTGCCTAGCTCTCCAAAGAATTCATATTTGTGTTTTAACTCGCCACTTATTACGTGGGACTAAACACTGGTGGCAAATGAGCATTTAATGTCTCTGCTTAACTCTCCAAAGAATTTATATTTGTGTTTTAAGTCGCCATTTATTACGTGGGACCAAACACTGGCGGAAAATGAGCGTTTAATGTCTCTGCTTAGTTCTCCAAAGAATTTATATTTGTGTTCTAACTCGCCACTTATTACGTGGGATCAAACACTGGCGAAAAATGAGCGTTTAATGTCTATGCCTAGCTCTCCAAAGAATTCATATTTGTGTTTTAACTCGCCACTTATTACGTGGGACTAAACACTGGTGGCAAATGAGCATTTAATGTCTCTGCTTAACTCTCCAAAGAATTTATATTTGTGTTTTAAGTCGCCATTTATTACGTGGGACCAAACACTGGCGGAAAATGAGCGTTTAATGTCTCTGCTTAGTTCTCCAAAGAATTTATATTTGTGTTCTAACTCGCCACTTATTACGTGGGATCAAACACTGGCGAAAAATGAGCGTTTAATGTCTATGCTTAGCTCTCCAAAGAATTTATATTTGTGTTTTAACTCGCCACTTATTACGTGGGACTAAACACTGGTGGCAAATGAGCATTTAATGTCTCTGCTTAACTCTCCAAAGAATTTATATTTGTGTTTTAAGTCGCCATTTATTACGTGGGACCAAACACTGGCGGCAAATGAGCGTTTAATGTCTCAGTTTAACTCTCCAAGGAATTTATATTTGTGTTTTAAGTCGCCACTGAAAACACCAGCTGAAAATTAATTCATTATGGCAAACACAATTTTAAGTTATTGACTTTCCAGATTTTACTGGATTGGGACCAATTCAGAGTCATAGAGATTTGATGGCACACGAACAGATGAGTTACTTGGCACAACTCAAGAACCACAGGTCCGTTCCCGACCTTTCTGTCTGCCCGCTCTCAGAAATAAGGGATAGTTTCTGCACTCCGGCAATAGTTTAACTTTAAAGTCTTTATCAAAAGTAACGTAGAGTTTAATATGGTTTAGTATGTATTTCAGCTTTGTTTTGTTGCCATTTTTATCTACAACAATACATTATATTGATCTACGTTCGAATAAAGCAAGAGCTCATTAAAAATCTGTGGATGTATTTTAGGATGATATATTGTAAAGATTAATATGTTACGTTACCAATAATAATAAAATAAAATAAATAGAATATTTCGGATATTTGACACACGACGTCATCTAGTTTCAAACTAAGCAGAGCTTGTGCTATGATAACTAGACTGACTGATAAAATACTTATATACTTTTGTTTTGCAAATACATACATATTATACATAGAAAACACTCAAACTTCGAAACAAATATTTGCAGATCATACAAACATTTGGTCCGACCCGGGCATCGAACCCGAGACCTTAAGCAGTCGCATTCACTACCGCTGCGCGACTGAGGCAGTTATAATACATTCTAACAAAGACTTTTTGATCAAATCTCCAATTAACAATTTAATATACTTTATTTTTTCTGAAATAATGATAATAGCAGAGGTTACGAAAAGGTCTTATGAACAATGAAGATTAAACGAAGATAGCGGGGTGACAGAGTTATTAGCACAGATAGATAATTCAAGTTAGAGAATTCTTGACTTTTATACATATAGTGAAATCAATAACCAGAAAATTGTTATTATTAAAATATTAATTTATAAAACAAAAGGTTCTTTCGCAAAACACTTATACTCTCAACGGCAAGGAAACTGTCGAGATATAAAACGACAACTCCATAAGCGCAGGCCTGGGGATGGCAGGAGAGACCGTCTGTCACCCTAAGCAGGCCAGGGTGGGGATGCGAGCGTTATGTCCCGCGCTCGCCCCTTTTGAGGGCAGGAAGATATGCTAACATGGGGGTTCCCACACAGGAGGGGGGCATCTTCAAGCCGTGGCCTGAGGTACGTCGAGGTTGCAGAGATTTCCTTACTAGGGTACACCTGCTTCCCCAGCTACTGGTACTTGAGACGGCGCGCGGATTTTGGTTGGTTCGAGTCCGACATAACCACTTTTCAGGTATCAGTGGGGATTTCCGCACACAAAAAAAAAGGTATAAAACGACACCGACACATCTTGGCCTAAACGTGGACGTTAAAAACTACAAAAAGACATTATCATACTTTTCTTAATTTTTTTTCCCAAGACACGTAAAAAATGTACTGATTGTAAAGTAAAATGACTACTCCTGGAACCTATTTTTCTTATACTAAAAACAGTTGAGTAATACCAAACTCCATTTTCCGTGTGTGTCACCTGTCATTTGGTTTACGCGGGGTCGCTCTTACTGTGGATGTGACTTTGTTTGCCTTTCTGTTCTCTAAAGAGTACAACATACTCTTCAACAACCTAATCGACGTATCGGGTTGCAGTTAAAGCGTTATAGACGCCACCCCATATCGTTTTAGAGCCTCCGCTAAAACTTGACGTTGGAGTGGTCGTACTCGTCTGTGTACAAAATCCTTGCCGATCGTTCATGAAACCAGTTAGCGAGTTCGCGGGCAAATCGAAGGCGAACAACTCTATGCATTTGTAGAAGTTGTGGGCCACGAGCTGGTCTTCTTGTTTTCAAAATTAACTTCTATGTTTTCTCATCATACGCTCACCAACACTTACAGCCTCAACCCTGGAGGTTTGAAATCGCGGACGGATCTTGACCTCGGTAAGAAAGCTTCGGTAAGAAAGTTCAATTTTCTACTTCGTCAGATAAATGATATGGTTCAACTCAACTTCCAAAAAAATTAAAATACACTTAAATTTTGTTATTTACCCCCCTTAGGAGTAACGTAACCATTATTCCTGCTTACCTTCATGATAAGAACAAAGTTAGAAACATTTAAAAAAAATTTATCGTATGTAATGAGTTTGGCAAATATTTCGTGCCGGTGAGTGCAGTTTAAGGTAGCGATAAAACCCAACGGCAGAAATGCCGAAGTGCTGCAATACAATCGCAAATACGAACGAGAACATGAAACGAACAACTTTGAACACTATGTCAGTGTGCTGAAGGTGTAGGTAATAATTGTGTAGGGTAACACTTTAAATTTAGTGACTAATATCAGTACTATAGACTACTAAAATCACTAGACCTGACTCATTGAACATATTTAGCGAATATTATGTCAACGTCTTGATAATATCTTGGTGTCAGTCTAAGAGGTCATCCATTATCTGGAGCCGACACTTTTTTTTAGTGTACTGCCCTGACACTAGTGTCTTCGATAGGTCAGGGGTGTTGGCGATTATTATTATGTACTGCATGTTTAATAGTTCTGTTTTCTTTATTATTTCATAATTTATTATGCTGTTTACTTGGCAAGTGGTTTATATTTAGCTTCAAGTTGAGCTGTTGATTATTGTTGATTGATTTCTGTTGTGATGAGACGGGTATAATGGGGTTGTTCTACATTTAAGTCGACTGTGACTATGGGATTGCCAATCAAGAGGTCTCGGGCTCGATTGCCGAGTCAAGTCAAAGTGTTGTTGGGTTTTTCTTACAAGAATTTCTTAATGACAGTCCAGTGAATGGATGTTTGGCGGTGTTTCCCGTCCGTGTCTCGGAGAGCACGTTAATACGTAGGTCTCGCTTGTCATGAACATCTATGGCAACCGATATTGGGGAGTCAATACCCTCAAATGCTGACTTCAATAATATTCAACGATCCGTATACACATGATGTGTAATAAGTATTCATTAAAAAATATATGTACAGATGACTTACGTCATCTGTCCGCAAGTCATCTCAATGCTTTAGCTTATTTTACGTATATTACATCCAATGAGTCCCTGCCGGTGGTCAAAGACATGTTTCCGGTTTTGTTTTTTTTCTACAATTTTTTAAATATTAACTCATTCGTGGCCCACTCATTCTTAATACTATGATAATTTGTATAAAGGTTTCCTCTACAGCTTAAATGATTTCACTTCATCTACAGGTTGCAAAGAGGTTGTCCTTAGAGACAAGACATACATACCTACTTTGTTGTACAAATTATATTTTATATGACATATATGTGTGTATAAACCCAGGTGTACAAATAAAATTTTATCTACCTTTCTATCTATAATTATAAAGTTTATGATTTAAAAAAAAAATGATAAAAATGACTGCGTTATCACCAGTTGGGATTTTGTATAAATAAATAATTATATATTTGTGTGGGAATCAATGTCACGTAATAGATGATATAAAGTACTTTTATTTGGATGGAGTTTCGAGCAGGGTTAGCGACAGTAATGCAAAACATTTAAAAACATACCTATATGGTTTGTAACTATAGATTTTGCTTAATTTGAATTATTTCATTAAAAGCATAAAATTTATAATACACTCAAAATATACGATTCGTCCACTGTTGGACATATGCCTTTTCTTTTACAGAAGGACCTACTAAACCATGCTGGCCAAACGGGTGGGTTGGTTTCAAGTTTTCCTTTAGTTGTTTTTTAATAGATGTGTTAATTTAGATAAAAAAAATATATTTAGAATACTAGATTGAGATACACAATATTTTGCAGTGCTTAAGTGCAAGTGTACTGCATCAATTGTTGTGTCTGGGTGCAATTTATTATTAATGACATATGAAACGAAATCATATATACAGAATAAAAAATTCCTGTACTTGTTAGAGCTGCAATTCTATCAATGTTAACGGATTTAAAAAAAGTAGAGCTCCGAGGCTAGCTCCGTGGTTTGTTTCGGTAATTTTTTCCAAAGTGAGTCTTAGGAAATGCCGGCGTCTTCTAATTGTAAAGTCCGACTTTAAAAATGTCTGTAGAAGACTTACTTGCAGGAATAAATACCATTTATCATTTATTATTAGAAAAGAGTAGTATCCGTTGAGATTAATAATATATATATATATTTTAATTTTTTAATAACATTTGGACACATCTCTCACACGGCCATCTGACAAAACTAGGCAGAGCCTGTACATTAGTACAGACGTTTCGTAACCAGACCACTTATACATACTTATGTAGTTTTAAACATATATTTAAATAATATTTTTCTAGGCGAGAATCGAATCCACGATCTCCAGCTAAGCAGCCAGGGTCACTAATCAGTCATGGCATTTGACTTAAAAATAAGCCCTTACACTAGATATTTAAAAAATAATTATCAATGTTCATCGAAGCGTAAAAAGTAAAGTGTATGTATGTAGGTAGGTGAGTGTGACCAATTGAATAAAATGGGATAAATCAATATTTAAGCAATTGATTATTCGTCTGTGATGGCACAGGTGTTTCTTTAAATAAGAGTTTTTTTTTTAAAGTCATGCTTCGGCTCGTATGGGTTGGGTAGAGCGTGGTGAGTTCTCATAGAAAACCAGCGTTTCGCAATTATTTCATTTCATGTTTTACTAATTTAAGCTGCCAGTTGTTGTGTTTTTTCCCTAATAAGAGGTTACCAGGGTAACCCCCTTAGAATTAAGCAGACTCTGTTAACCTGGCTTAAGGGGGTTAATTTTCAAAACGGCTAATGGTAGCCTGTCTGTGTGGTAACGGATTAAGAATACATAATGTTACCCCGCCTATTCATCCCGTTGGTGTCGTAAAAGGCGGTTAAGGGTACAAAGTATGCAAAACAACGTCATTATAGAGAGAAAAAAAATTGGATTGGAAGAGAGCTTCCAATCCGTCTGGTCAGCGTAGTGTAGTAGGCCAAAACCTCCTTGCTAAGGAGAGGCCTATGTCCAGTAGTGGACTGTAAAAGGCTGTTGATGAAAGATAAGCAAATGAAACCAAACCATTTCTATTCTTATTTTCGTTTTTATTTGTTATTATCACAATTTTTATAACTATAACTATTTTTATTTTGTTTAATGTATATATTGTTGTAATCTATTTTTACCTTTTTTTTTGGTCTTATTAGTTATTTTATATAACTGTTAGCATGTGTGTTTGTGTACCCACAAAAGTGAACGTACTAAGTGTAGTAAAAGGGGTGGATTGTAAACCAGCGTTACAATGGGTCATTATGGTTTTACTATTTGCTCTATAATAATAAAATTCTTATATTTTTAGAAGGCGATAAATGTTTATTTTGCACTTGTATTTTTGAGTCGCAAGTGTCTCTAGGCGGCGGTTAGCAAAGTCAACATTTTATAAATGTAAACGTTATTAGAAAACTAAGAAATGTATGACAATGACTTCTCTTAACGCTAAGTCAAGTGGTCGAAACAACTGGATGTCGTAATAGCAGCGGTTCACGGATCCCTTCTATTTCAGGCGCAGACTGGTACACCGTGTGGTTTTAGTCGATCCGATTCCGACACACCACCCCGCCGTATGGCCCGGTGGGGTGTCGGCCCGACGGGGTTTCCAAACGTTAAAAACAAAAAAAAAAAACAAAAAGAAAAAAACGTGGTCGAAACAAAATATTAGCTAGTAATTTATGAGAATAGAGGCTGTGGAGGGACGAGTGTCATGTCCCTCCGACACAAAGGGAGGAGCCTCCGGTCAAACGAAGTGATCACGCCTGGCGGGCCACAGCCCAATAATTGATATTGGAATGTTGTACGAGTATATTTGCTAATCGCCACAAGAATCTCTATTTCGCGATTGATAGTTGCTTCGCAGTTCATTATACTTCGTAGTTCGATGTATCTTCGCTAGATAGCTCTGTAGTATGTTTTTATTTTGTTTGTGCTGTACGTGGAAGTCGCCACAAGGTGTTGGCCATTGTAGAGAGAGAATCGACGCGAAACACTTGCATCTTGGCTACGGAGGCCATAAAAAAATGTATAGTGCTATTTTTAGTGTCACTTCAAATTACAATAGTCACACACATACCTATTGATGCTCGATAACTAATCCGAGACTTACGTCAAAAGACTCGTTATCGACTAAACAGACTGGCCAAAAGCGATAAAAGACGATAAGAGAAGTATCCGGTATACAATATTAATAAACACATTTTCTAAAAAGAAAGAAGTAGAATGCTTCTCATTCGACGCTCTTTTTAAAACTCAACAGCATCTTTTTTTGTTTGCATTCGCTTGTGTCAACATCTGTCTAGGTTCTCAGGGACATCCCCGAATATATTTCGACAACTATCAATTCTTACATACCCCTGCATCGCTAGGCACACTGAACTGAAGCCTCTAGGCATGATTACGTACACCAGAGAGAAACGAAGTTTGGTGTTGACTCAGAGTGAATTATTTATAGCAAATTATCACCCATTCTAATAAAAAATGATAAGATTAAGATGACTAGAAAGACAATGGTCAAATTAATGCAGAAGAACAAGTCTTAAGTTTTACTAAAGATAACAACACTATATGTACATTCATACAATAACGTAATTGTAAAACAAGTGTTTAATTAAGCATACGCCTACATAGATGCATACTTTATCAAAAATTTGTGTTCAAACGACCTGATTAGCCGTACTCAGATGTTTAAGTGTGTTTGAGAGTGTGTGTGATAACGATAACAAGAAAGTTCTTCACATAGCTATTAACTTTTGTATTGTTGAGTGTCCCCGCCAGTATTATTGGTACTCTGGTTTCATCACTTATCACCAGAGTTCATCAGGATCCTTTAACATTTTTCTGCTGGACATAGGCTTCTCCGTCGAAAGGAGGCTATGGCCTACTATACCACGCTGGCCAGGCGGGTAGGTACGGGGTTTGTTACAAGTTTCCTATACAGTTTGTTTCCTTACTTGCCTCTTATGCTACCAATGGGATGAAGAGAGGTGGTGGTTCCTTCATCACAAGAACACTTAGGAAAAAATCAGCACTTCCAGAATGGAAACTAAAGAACTTAGACTCGCTAGCTCGTTGGTAAATGTGGTCTGTTAAAAGGCCGTTTATCTAAGAACTTAACTAGACGATCAAACAATCGTGTCAAACATATAAATATATGTTTTAAATAGACACAAATTGATATCAATTTTACAACATTTAATATATTCAACCGTTAAGATAATTGACAACACAGATTTCAAAAGAATAATTATCTACTTCCTCAATTTATAATAATATAGAATCTATTTGATGCAAGGCTATTTAAAATTGACGAAAAATATGACAAATAAATGGCGAAACACATAGTAATTTTTATGATATAGAGTGTGGTATTCTACGTATAGTAACAGATTTCATTGTCAGTACCAATATTAATTTCATGATTGTCGTAAGAGCTGACTATGCCAGCTAACTACGCAAGGAAATATCACCGCAAATAGAAGAAAAACTTGAAATAAACGCCATACTAACACGTCTGGTCTGCGTGGTATAAGCCAAAACCTATGTCCAGCCGTGGACTATTTAAAAACGGTTCAAGCAATGATATAGAGGTCGAAAGAGCAGACGAGGTCCTTAATGGTAAGGGAGATAGTATTATATGCGTGTTGTTGTGATAATTTTTACTATTAAGTGATATAACTGCGCTAGATATTAAGCAAAAACAAGCTCTTAAACATTGTAAATTTCAAAAGTAACAAAAACCAATATCAAGAATCTAAAAGTACCAGTTTCTTTTATGACTCAATTATACATAAACACAGTTTTTATTGCAATTCTAACGTATCATCGAACAGCGTGGGACTTTAGTGATACCACTTATGTTAATTAGTTATAACATAATTGATTGGTTGTCTGTTAGTGAGAATTTAAACTGAGAATGACCTAGAAACCATCGGTTCTGCTTTTTTATGGTACATGGGGGCAAACGAACTAGCATGTCACTTAATGCTGGTCGGAGGTTCCACACTGGTGATAATAGACTTGTAAATAAAAAAGAATAGATGTTTATTAAAATGGTGTGGAGTTTTTGGAAGTCACAGGCAAGTTTAAACAGTGAGAACACATTTTTGAGATGCCAATGAAGTTGCGCAGGTTGGCCAATAGATCATAAATAACAATTGGTCAATATATACTATATATATACCGAGTAACCTTTGCCTGAGGTCTAATGCTTTCATCATTCAATCAACTGCCGAGCGTTTTACCAAATTAGGTGGGGCTTTCAGTCTTAGAAGATCACGCAAAAATTGTTTTTTAGTGGAGCGACTTCTATCAGATCTCCACAGCCATATACTAGGCGATATAGAAATTTTGTGGATAAATCATTATTGGACTTTTTAGGACTTAATTCATTTTAACGACAAACGTTAGCCGTAGACGCAGATGTTTGTATGTCAACTGAGACACACGACTGAACGTAATCTCTCTGACTGACGGTTTTTATTCCGATTTTAATTTATTAATTGTAGTTTCTTTTATTCATGATCATAAAATGTTTAATTTACAACTATATTATAAGACAGTAAATTGATATTTTTACGGCGTCCTAAAATTATTCTATGTACTTACGGGTAATGTTAATTTAAATGTTAAAATAATTCATTAATGATTAAGTAAAGATTAAATATTTATTATGTGTTAAAGAATTGTTTACCATTTCTTAATATCAAACCAAACAATTGGTCTTTTGGTGAAGGACTATCAACAAAAGCAATAAAATGATATTTACATTTCCAAGTCGGACTTTACGTTGGCATTTCCAAAGACTCACTTTGGGAAGAAAAGCCCGAAACAAGTCACAGAGGTGTCCTTTTTTTTAGGTTAAATAAAAACTAAGCGAGTACAGTATAGAGTATAGGTTGGTCTTTTGAAGAAAAGACCATATATTTGATTCGGTCTTACCATCCCGACGGCATACGAGCCCCAGCCATCGTGTCACCCAACTAGTATTAGTCAAAATTAACGACTCAAAGTGCGATTCGACAACACGTTATATACTCGAGGATAATTTATTAGAAATAGTGACTACAGACAAGAAGTGAACATTAAATGTATACAAAATGGCTAGAGCGCAGCCCGGATTGAAACTCGATCAAACATGTTTGGTAAGAGCTCGTAAAGAAAAAACAAGGCCTTTTACTCTTTCTTGGAAATATTTATCAACACCTATACACACACACCACAAAGAGTCAGAAGTCGTCAACATTTAAACAAATGATATAAACGGTAATGGTGTGTTGCCATGAGTTTATACGGTGAAACTATGAAATACTTAATAATATTATTTTGTTGTAAGTTTAAAAGCTAAAAGAATGTATCCGGACCAAATAATACAACTTCTCGAGAAGGCTGTTGGGCCACGATCTTCCAAACATAGTCACCACGTAAGTCGTGTAGTAGGGACATAACACCCATTCCTCTACCACGTAATGTGTAAATAATACACGCAGCGCACCTGAGTACATGAAACAATATTGTTTTATATATCCAACTGCTTAACGAACACTTGACCTACCTAAAACCCGAACAAATAAACTTTTTTTTTAAATTTGAATATCGTTTATTAAATTGTATAATATAGTTAAAACAACGAGATAATCTTATAGAGGTCGTATATGAATGGTAACGTTTGACATCAGACGGACTTATAATTAAAAATACCTTGGCTTTGATAACGGTATTTTTTGCTACTCATAACCTAGGACGATAAAGCATAATACTACCTTTTTAAATTCGGACTGAATAGCAAGGAAAAAACTTCCTACTATTTTAAGCCAAAGCTCTCCCACAGCAAAAACAAACACATACCATCATCACATAGAAATCAAGTTACCAGTTTAAAACAAAATCTATTTACTTAATTGTCATATTAAAATTTATGTTCATAGTCTAATAGATGAACATATAACACATTATATTAACCAAATCAAATGTCATTATTATATCAATTCAAACCTTGGCACGGAAAGTTAATGGTCACCTGTAGTAATGAGTTATTTATATGCAACGAATTAAACGTTTCAAATTGACTATAGCAGTAAAATTTAAATACTTCTAGCCAATTTTGGCGACGACGGTCAGTCTCAACGAAGACCACCTAACTATACAGGAGATGTTTTATCATCATACACAGGTGCATTCTCTGTTTCCTTACTCTTACAATCCGATGGGAAGGCTATCAGACACAATCTGACAGAGAACAGGCTCATAACCCCTTAGGACTTAGGATTAGAACCCCAAGTTCCAAACTCCGGACTGTTATTAAACATTTCCATAATCAGAAACACTCAATGACGCTTACTGGAGCGACCAGGAATCGTATCTGAGACCAGCAATCGTATACGTTCACCCGCCCAATCATTTTCATAATTTATCAATTACCAGTGGTTTACATTTTGATTTTATTTTATGCTATACAGGGTAAAGAAGCAGAGAAAACACCCAATGGTATGGTGGATGACTACCAACGAAACCCTGCAACTCAAGAAGCACAAGTGCGTCAAGGAGTGCAGATCCGAGGGTACTCCGGTAACCTCACTCCTCGTTGTAATGCAACGAAAAAAATTGTAGGGAAGAAAGGATATTTTAGCAGTTCCGGTCAACAAAGTTTTGTGGTGTGTATTCTGCAGCTTTGGTTTCTTAACTCCGAACCAAGCATAGCTTGTGATTTTTATTCTAAAAGACAGAAATTCAAGTATAGAAGTAGATTGTGCACAAACAAATGAGTCACTATTCGATAGTCATTTCAGACTTCAGTTCATCATAGTATGGTCAAGCAGTGTGAGGACATGAGTCTCTAAACAGTGCTCTTGGAATTCGTATCCAGGATAAATGCTTTAAACAGGATCTACATTTACAACTTGTTTATTCGATTTATTGTAACATCTAATGACCAAATCATTAAACGTACGTCTAATCATATTATCGCCGATATATTTCGACCAATAAGTAATAATATAAACAAATAGATGTCGATTAGATTAACGTAAAAAAGTGATGTAACAATCGTACATTAAATGAATTTGCAGAAAACTTTGATCTTATCTACAGATACCGTTTTGTACGTTGTGCACTTGTGCATGTATATATTTACTGTATGTTATATAATTGTGTTGATATGTACTAAGTTTAGACGCGGCTACATGTGAAAAAAGCAATATAAACTGGTTTATCGTTGATAAAAATGGAAGTCGTATCAACTTAACAAAAAATCACTCGCTATTAGTGAAAAGAGGTATGTTTTTCCCCTCTGATTGAAGATTCAGATCTCGATAAGATACATTTTACAAAAGTTAATACCTTTTTATTTCCCTATTAACTGCTAAAGCTGGCAACACGTCAGCTGCCAAATAAGAGTCCTATTTAGCAACTTTTTATCGAAAACTTGTAGTAGAGCAATATAACCAGTATTAACCAGTAGGTACTGCTTATAACTTGTACAGTGTCAACACGAAGTAACGAAAGCATTTAAAGTAAATTCACGTATACAGTTGCTAATGCGCATGCGCAAACTGTGAGGCAACTGTAAAGCAAAGCCACAACTACCGCCAACAGTATTTGTGGTGATAGAGCAATTTATTATTTTACAGACATTTGAAGAGTGCAGGACAAATAGAAAAATATGGTGATGAAAGTGCATATTGACAAATTACCGTGGACATTAGGAATACTAAGATTTGAGACACCTATTCATAGTTTCGTTTAGGAATCGAGTCTAAGCTCGCTGCGATATGATTGCGAAGTCAACGAAGAGAGTAAAATAGAAAATACTCTATTATATTTACTCGGTATTTAATAATGAAGGTTATATGCGATATAATATCACTCTACGACCCTGATAAATGCAAATTAAAATGCATGAAACGTCTTGTTATAACAAATGTTGTGTTTCATACATTGAAATTTGAGATATAAAAAAATGAAAACTTATAAATAATTTGAAAAAAGATAATTCCCGCATTAAAAACAAACGTAAATAAAACGGACACAAAGAATACCCAACTTCTGAACAATATGGGCACATACAAAGTGTTGTCCGATGAAGGTTTTGAACCCATAACACTCAGCGTAATAGAAAGTGGCGAGGTGACCGCAAGAAGACAAAATCATTCCAAGATTAATGGATGGATGATATATATATTATGTCTAATAAACTATATGACGTATTGCGTTCAAGATAACAGTCGATGTTATATCTTGTTTAAAAAGTAACTGACCCTTGGAGAACGCTCGGGTCTCGAAGTTCAGCTGCACTCTATTGATAATTTGGTTAAGATATACAATGATATAAATATGAACTCACAATCTCGATCACGGAGTCACCTGAATATGACTGCTGTGGAACTCATAAATGAATCAAAATGCTGAACAATGATTGCTAGAATAAATGTCGATTTTTGTAAGATAGTCTTGAAATTGTGAACCTTAAGCGCCAGTATCCGTGTTGTCAGTGTGTTTCGTTGGTGAGTGTGAGACCGGAGGCCCATTGATGCAGGGGTGACAGTTATCGTGGTAGCTGTGTAAGCCTTACACTGTAACGATAACTGTCATGCATTTTACGTCCCCAAGCGGGGTGTGATAAAGCATCTCACAAGGCCGCCATAGTGTGGGTCACCATAGTGCATTGTCTGCATTTGCAATGAGACATGTCACCACAACTCTTCGATTCTATCCCTGCTTTCCATCAGGCTGAGAAGAGTCACTTTGGCCGCCTTTTAATATAGAAAAAAAAGAACAGAGTTTATTATATCGGTTTTTCTGTCTACTTTATAAACAGTCTTTTCTAGTCTTCTGCTGTATTTAAAACTCTCCTTAGAAAACAGGTCTTGTCTTATTACATCACGCATATCAAGTGGATAAAGATAAAAATAAAGTCGTAATGCTAAATTAATACTCTCTTTATTAGTTTTGGTAATGTATAAGACATCCGGTCTAACTAGACAGCAAGACTGAAGAAGTTTGTCAGTGAGTCTTAAACTGACTTGTGAGGACAAGTAGTATGCTTATCATCATCATCATCCTCAGCCGGAAGGCGTCCACTGCTGAACATACGCCTCCCTCCTAGAACGCCACGCCGTACGGCTGGACGCCAACTGCATCCATCGGTTC
Organism: Hypercompe scribonia; assembly: GCA_949316085.1. Lineage (NCBI taxonomy): Eukaryota > Metazoa > Arthropoda > Insecta > Lepidoptera > Erebidae > Hypercompe > Hypercompe scribonia. The sequence goes on from OX438986.1 coordinate 16,600,815, forward strand.
CTCGCGACTCGGACTGTGTCGTCGGTCCATCTAGTGCGGGGCCTACCTACGCTTCGTCTTTCGGTACGTGGTCGCCACTCGTCAACCTTTGTTCCCTGATGTGACCTGCCCATTGCCACTTCAACTTGCTATGTACGCTTTAGTGCCTAAATAATGATTATAGAATTTTATCTTTATATGCAATTAGCTACATCTTAACAGAAAGTAAGAGCATGTTATGCATATCAAATGTATCTTATATTATTTATATTTCGTCGTGGCGCAATTGTTGCTAAGCTGTTGTCAAATTATCTTATTCTTTTTGCATATAAGACGCAAAGAGTATTTTTATAACCTTTGTATTTTAAATTAACCTTTTAAGTATGATACGCAATGGTCTCATGAGCTTAGCTTTCTAACGATAAGAACGTTTATAAATATAGCAATATATTTAGAAATATTCGTCACAATCATGTGATCTCTCCATCCGACTGAAAGCAAGGAAGATAAGATTTTCGCATTACCTTACAGTTCACCGGCGATCTGTCTTCGTTTCCACACATCCGAACCAGCATGTCACGTAAAATCCACAATATTCCAAAGAAACACTGTATATTTCACATGTATATCGACACGGTCACACCAGAAAGCACATGATCACACTACATCTATGTTACTTATCAGACGATAGGTTATCGGTAATCACTTGGATTCGACGTATGGTTATCATCAAGTAGCAACGTGGGCGAGGCACTCGAGTTTGGAGGTGAGGACGTTTGCGCGTCCGCAAGTCTCGCACGCGACTGCCTCGGAGCCCAGCTCTTATCGTTTGTAGGTCAACCGGTAGCCAACACCAACGATTATATCTTCAAACATTACAATATTAAACGTTTACATAGATGACGTTCTTGTGAAAGTTTCAAATTTGTCTATTGTGTAAATTCTTCAAACATTTGCGTACACCAAATATAGTTTTTTGATATAATAATGAGGGCAGCTTCTTCTAAATTTGCGTTTAAATATATGTTTATCGATATGTTTATCGTAACACATATCAGTACATTTTATGAGAGGCCGTGGAATCACTTCGGTAGAGCCTGGCCCATGTGCCATCGTCTCATGGCTTCGAGAATTAATGACGTCCTAGTTCCCATGTCGTAATTAAGTTGCTTATCACATAGTGAAAGAAAATTTCTGAAACCAAACCCTTCCCCTTCTTATTGTGATGGGAGGAACTAAAAGGGCAACACTGCACTTGTGACGCGTTGTGCTACAAGTGTCCATGGACGGCAGTGGTCACTATCAAGTGACCCCTCTGCTCGTTAGTTCCCTATGCCATTAAACAAATATTTATTTATTTATTTATACATATTACTAATGGCGACCGCATAAATATCATGGAATGAAAAAGCTTAGAAATACGCCAGTAAATCTAGCTAACACCGTCCAGCAAAATAAAATGAATGTACATGTTTATCGACACCTTGTTCTGTTCTCTAACTTGTCCAATTAGTGACAACAGCAACACATTCCCATTTAATTAATTGAAAAAAAAAGTCTGTTTTATTTATCGATAATCTTTTCGGTACTCCGTTGTATCAGCCACGGTTAAATTAGCATTCAAATCATTCATTAACGACTCTCCTTCATAAATTATTCAACATGATCTCAGAGGTAATCAACGTCCAATAAATACATAAATACAAAACGACTTTTTTCATCAATTCAATGAATTGTTTGAATAATCTGTGCCATAATTAAATTATGAAGTTTTTATTAAATTCATTTATTACCTAAGACGGCAATTAATCGGCCATTATGCAAATCAAATGTCGTTTTATTGTTTTGATTTAAGTTGAATCTATCACGAAGTATTGTTGATAACGCCAATTATTTATTATAACTAAAACGGAACTTAACAAAGATGAAAAGAGATTAAATTAAAGACAATAAAGAAAAAAATACCGGTATTTTATGATTTTTATTCTCGCATTACCTGGCACCATTTTGTATTTTGAAATATTCTCCTACTCTGTATTTATCAGACAGTTTCGAATTAACTTTTATTTGATATATTGACCTCTACTATTTGCAATATGGAGTCTGCTAAAGCAAACAATTTCATGAAGCTGTCTAGTGTGGCATCAAAAGGTGCAAGAATAACATGAAATACGTTAAGATCACACAAATTACCATTTTTTTTCTATAGGTACGTTTAACATTTTATTAACATTCAGATACCATATTCTTTCACATTGATATTCCAATAAAAACTATGGGACTTTAAACACAAATCATCACCATCAAAGCTTCTATTGCTCTAAAGGCTACAATGACAATTTGAGTAACTCGAAATATCATCTTTAACTAGGTACTTATTCCTTGAAAAGAGAGAGGAGTAAGCCAAAACCACTAGTTTTAAACAAGAAACAGCTGGTACTTCACAGTATTCGTTAAAATATCACATGTGGACATAGGCTTCTCTTTAGAAAGGAGATTTTGGCCTACTATACCACGGATTAAGACGTCCGTGTGGCGACGCATTAAGAATAGTGTCCCCACCCTTATTTATCCCATGAGTGCTGTAGGAAGTGAAAGAGGGAACAAATTATGCAGGACAACATCACTGCTAAAGGAAAAAAAACTGGAGCAAACCCCCTCTGGCCGTCACCTCACCGGGTTTACGGCGGGGTGGTATGTTGGAATCAGACCGACTAAAACCACACGGTATGCCACTCTGCGCCTGACATAGGAGGGATTCGGAACAGCTGCTATTACAAAATCCAGAACTGGAGCAAACCCTATACCAACAAATCTGACCAGCGCGGCATAGTAGACCAAAATCTCCTTTCTAAAGAGAGGTCTATGTCCAGCAGTAAAACTCAACAGCATCTTTTTTTCGTTTAATCGCTTTGATGTTTAACATTGTGGCAAAAGCCTTGGTAGTTGTCAGTCTAAGTTTAATCCTCCTTAAGAGTAATCGTGTAGTGGTATCCATGTGGTGACGGACTAAGGACACTGTTACCACTCCTATTGATCCCATGGGTGTCGTGAGAGGCGATTAAAGGACCGAACTATGCAGAAAGTAGGAAAACTTGAATAAACCTTACACCAATCTGTCTGGTCAACGTGGTATAGTAGGCCAAAACCTCCATTCGAAGGAAAGGTTTATTGTCTAGCAATGGATAGTTAAAGGCTGTGGATGATACCCCACTAGCCAGACGAGTTGATAGGGTTTGCCTTGTGTAGTTTGCTCCTTAATCTTACGACACCTAAAGGATATATATTGGTGGTAATACTCCGTATTCTTAATCGGTCACCACACAGACCAAATTAACGTGAAAATATAGCTCGAACCAATGACATAATCTCCAAGATTTTATCATCTTTCGTCAAAACCGACACGACCCAGTGACCTTATGTTTTATATAACTGTACAGTTAAGAGCTCGCCTTTTGTATTTTAATCATGTTGTTATTAACATTCAACTTTTGACCTGTGAACCGAAATTTTAAATGTTATCAACTCTTAACTACTTTGTCCTTATTTCTATTCTAATAGAACAGACACGAGGCAGTGACAATACGCATTGATCTATACTTAAGGGTTTTTTTTTGTTGAAGTGTCTCTACTCTGTCTGATGGAAAGCATGAATCCAAGAGTTGTGGTCACCATACTCATTGCAAATGCAGACAATGCAGTATGGTGACCCACACTATGACGGCCTAGTGAGATTCTTTTACGCGCCCCGCTTGGAGACGTAAAAGGCATGACAGTGATCGTGGTAGTGTAAGGCTCACACAGTTATTACAAAACTGTCACCCCTGCATCAATGGGCCTCATTAGCTTAAAAGATGTGTTAACAGACTAGCATTAAACATATAATAATGTTTTCTTATGTGGCACTTACGCTTAACTTCGTTGTCGGTGACATTTGTACTGAAAAAAGTCGTGGACTAGATGGATTAACAATAGGGGTAACTATAGATAGGCCTGCCAAATATAACAATTTAGAAGTCGAGTACTATTGACTGCCTCGGTGGCAGTACAGAAGCGAATGCGACTGCTGTGCTTGAGGTCTCGGGCTCGATTCCCGAGTCGGACAAAATGTTTGTATGATTTGCAAATATTTGTTTCGGAGTTTGAGTGTGTCTATGTATAATATGTATGTATTTACAAACTCATAGTACAAGCTCTGCTTAGTTCGAAAATAAATGTCGTTGTGTGTCAAACGTCCGAAATGCGAGTATTTAATATTATTAAAAAGGCTTCGAAAAGGTTAATCTTGGATATTTAAAATAAGGCTAATCTTGGATTGAGTTTTTTTTCTAAAGCGAAATAGTCCTAGTAATAATCTTCAGATTAAGTCACATAATCAGATTGAGAATGGTCGAACATTAAATTTCAATCTTTAACACAATTATTTGCCATCGTTGCTTGATTCAGGTTCCAGCCACAGGTTATAAGCAGTCTCGTGTCGCATTTGGAAATGTTTTGTGAACTCTAGACATTTCAATCTCAAGATGAGTACATAACGCGAGCTAATGGATTCGACAAACCAAACAGTCCGAGTAAATATGACATTATAAAATATTTACATACCCATTACACACAAACTACGACTGTTGCTGTCCCGTTCTCACAACTTCAAGAGATAGTTATACAATTTCTTGTTTATTTTGCTACTCATACGAAACCGGGAGTAGATAGCTAGTTCAATTTAACTTGATAAATTTGACTTTCGACTGTCTCACCATAAATTAGAAAGGTTCTGTACTATGCTAACCACACGACTTCTAACCATCCCAACATTTCCAAATAACTATGTCTCATATAAAGGCGGAAGTATGTTTGGATGTTTATTATTCTTCCATGCAGAAACGGCTGGATGGATCTCGATGAATTTTTGCAAGAAATAGATCATAGTCTAGAATAACGTGAGTGAGTTGCGCAAGTTGCAACTTAAAATCGCGAGTAACACTGCTTGGTGTACGGACACCAAAATAATTAGCTTGCTCAACACTAGATCATAATCGAGCTCAAGCCCTGTTTCAGATATTAGGAGACCACTACAGCGAGAACAAAAGGCCAGTTGAAATATGTGATTTGTGAACACATGCTTTGTGCAGCACTGATTTTCAGATGTAGTATGTGAAATGGGTACGCCTCCTTCGTGTCAAACACGTAATGTTCTAGATAAATACATGTTTATATCCGAGATATATCCGATATGTATAGCTATATAAATTGAAAGTGTAATATATCCATACTGCTTGTGAATACGATCAGTATGTATGTACATCACAGTTTATATCTTAAAAATCAAACACTATTTCTCGGCATCACGCTATCGCCTTTAGAATTTAATTACACTATAGTTTACTGAAAATTGCTCTTAAAGCAAATCATTTATCTCTAAATAGATTACTAAGAAATTAAATTCCTGTAAATCGCTAGCCTTATTGTCAACTCCACTGAAGGCGATTTTAGCAGGAAATTATTGACTAATTAATTCAAAAACTGATCATTGAATAGTAATCAAGTACTAGTAATCGTCACGATAAATAGCAATCAACTTATAGCGTTGTACTTGTATATGTCACAGTCGAAACTATTGGTCGGGCAGAACTATTTTTAACTGAATAGGTTGCATCGGCTCTAGTAGTTTGAACTAAAAATATACTTTGACGGTCATTCTTTCATTTCTTTCTATCCGTGTGGTGACGGATTAAAAATACATAGCGTTACCACCCCTATTCATCCTGTGGGTGTCGTAAAAGGCGACTAAGGGAGCAAAGTATGAAGACAACATCATTACAAAGAGAAGGAAAACTTGAAACAAACCCTATTCCAACTCGTCTGGCCAGCGTGGTATAGCAGGCCAAAACCTCCTTGTTAAGGAGAGGCCTATGTCCATTAGTCGACTGTAAAATGACTGTAAAAATAATGAATAAGCAGACAGAACACCTTACGGTAAGTGACTACCACCGCCGATGCACATCAGCAACCCAATAATAACAGTTGTATTGCCTTTTTATTATAAGAAGATTATTTCGTTCCAGAAATGCCGCAAGCCATATCTTATTTTACATTTTGACTACACGAGGCAAACAGTTTTGGAAAGAGTGGTAGATAAATAAGGATTACAATTTTGCCGCGTTTAAAGATGGTAGAAAGTGGTGGTTTAAACCATATCTTGCAGCACTCCCGAGTAGCTTTAGACTAGAAAATAGTTTTGAAGATAGCATCAAAACTACTCAAACATATAAACAAGAATACTATGAATACATTTTTTTAGTCAGAAGTAGTTGTAAGAACGTAAACAGAAGTAAAATAACCTAATTTAATATACATACTACCAACTAAGCATTCTTTTGTCCAAAGCCAGTATTTAGTATGTAGGGTAAAGAAAGGTATATTGGTGATAAATAATTACAAATCTTATTATTATGGGATTGGGCAAATAAACAGAAAGTCAGTTTTATTTATTAGGCTATTTATTTATTCAAGAAAGTAAATAGAAAAGATAATTAAAAAAAAACTAACATGAATGACAATAAATGTCAAATGAATTAACAAAGTAATTATAGGTAAGTTGGCGACACAGTCCGGTATTTTGGTGATAGTGGGTAGGAAATTTGGTGATATTATGGATATTGCCAATATATTGCCAAATTTTAATTTAAAAATAATATTAATTATTATTAATTATTCCAGACAACGTTTACATCTGTAATATACTTGTGACTCTATGTCAGTATCAGAAACAAACAAATTTCGTGGTATGGCGTCAAGCAATATGAACACTGGATCCATTTAGCTCCATTCCTGTTTTTCACGTCTCTAGAGTTAGGACTTTACATAATCCACATTCCCAATCATCTTCACTTTTGCTTTTTTTATTTTTTGAGTGCCCAAAGTTGAAGGCTGTGGCTGGGGGTCTTCTTCAAGTCGTTTATTATTATCATTCAAAGGCGTCTTCCCCATTTTTCTTACAGAATTCTCTTCAATCCTCAGGTAACGTTTCAAAGTGCTCCAAGGGACTTCTGCTTCTTTAGCAGCTTTATATATTGTTTTCCCTTCATCTCTCACTAACCTGACAGCTTGTTGAAGTTGCTGCTGACTATATTTTCTATATTTACTTTCTTTTTCCGTTGTCAATCTAAAATTAAAAATAAAATGGGCTATTTGGTGATATCGAAATAATTTGATTAGGTCAAATTACCTATATAGCGATAAAAAAAATACGATATTTTAAGAAATAAAATATGTTCACGTATACCTCAAAACATAACACATTACACACTGTGTTTAATTTCCCTAGTTTTATTTAAATTATAAGAGCAAATTAAATCTAAAGTTAGTCTCTAAAAAAAAGCATTGTAAAATGTTAGCAAAACACTAAGAAACCGCGGTGGCAACTTAAGGAATAAAAACTTACCTTCACTGAATCCTGATTCCAATATAGCTTTTATCAATAATTCGTTAGTTTATTTATTGATTTCATATAGTTTTATCACGAAACACTGCTATAAATCGACTTAATTTTATGCAAATATGTAATCATAACCCAAACTCAACAAACAATAGCGACATTAACACGTGACTGTCTAAAAAGTTTGTTTATTAAACTCTAGGACGCGCTCCTCTAGCAAGTGATATATGTTTATCCTCTTGGTACTCCCGACAACTTGTTATCACTGTCTCATTATTTTCCACAAATAGGGTGCTCTGTAATATTCAGTTAAAGAAATGTCGCCAAATTACTTATATCACCAACTTATATCCCCTTACCCTACTTTCTACTGATTTTAGTTTCGACTGCAACCCGCAATAGATCTAGATCCAATAAATGTTACAAGGTAAAACATTACGATTGTCGATGCTGTACTTAATGACTTCTAGTGATCGAAATCAGTACGCAAAACTTAAAAGGAAATCCTGTACAAGGCAATCGTTAACATTTCGAAAACGAGTAGATACGTAGATTGTGAGTCATTTTTATACAATTTAATAACATATTTACAAAGGATTGACAAAATTAATGGACTCAAAAAATGCTTTCTTTCTTCTTTTTTTTGTTTCGGACATTTAACACAACGCCACCTAGTTTCAAACTAAGCAGAGCTTGTACTATGATAACTAGACTGACTGATAGAATACTTATTTACCTCTTATTTGTAAATACATACATATTATACATAGTAAACAACCAAACCCCGAAACAAATATTTGCAGATCATGCAAACACACAGCAGTCGCTTTTGCTACCGCTTCGTCATCGAGACAGTCGAATTGTTCAAATTAAAAGAGTTTAAGTGTCATCAAGTTAGCATTAAATCTGTCTTTATAAAAAATAACAAATAACAATAGTCACGCAATTACTGTAGCTTCTGAAATGCACTTTCCTCCACGAAAGATGATCCCCGTCGAGCTCGATACACATGTGTGTAAAACTAAATAATCTTATGCCCATTGATGCAGGAGTGACAGTTATCGTGGTAACTGTGTAAGCCTTACACTGTCACGATGATTGTCATGCCTTTTACGTCCCCAAGCGGGGTGTGAAAAAGCATCTCACAAAGCCGCCAAAGTGCCGCGCTCGCGATGCATCTAGTCCCTATATTTTTATTGTCTGTGGACACACTTCTGTATAAAAAAATATGGCGTCCGGAATAAAATTCATTAATTATTATAACGGATATTCATTTTTCAATATGATCGACGGTCCTATTTAAGAATATGTTCCAGGTTTAGGTACTACAGAAGCTGAATCTTTTTATATTAAATTCTCTGCCCGCTATCTGTACACTTGAGAGAATAATTCAAGCGCAAGCGCACACATAATACGTACATAATGTAGAGTTATAAACTGACCGTCGGTGTGGTTGTCATCGCCAAATAGCGTTCCCCTTTCCTTCTCCAGACACGTTGTCGACCATCAGGTGCATTTAAAGCGATCCTGCACTCGTCTGTAAACAAAACCCTTGCCCATTGCTCAAAAGTCCAGTTAGCGTGTTCGCGGGCGAAGTGAAGTCGAGCTACTCTGTGCTGTGGGAGGAGCTGTGGACCACGGGCTGGTCTTCTTGCTCTCAAATTAACTTCCTCCATACGTCTTCTCACCGTACGCTCGCTAACATTCACACCTCTGGAGATTTGAAGCCGCTGACGGATCTCAAAAGCGGTCAGGAAGCGATTTCTTAAAATCTCTAACACAATAAAGCGGTCGTCACGAGCTGATGTGCATCTTACACCGCCACTACCTGGTCTTCGGGTGTAGCGGCCAGTCTCTTGATACCGTTTTAGTGCATATTGCATCGAAGAACGCGGCACGTTTAGGACATTAGCCACTTCACGATGGGTCAAACCTTGTTCGACTAATGCCACTGCCTGTGCTATCTGACTTGATGACAAAGGCATTTTTATGGATCCTAAGGGGCCTTTAGGTGTTTATTAACCACAATAACAACAAAAGTCTTTGTCAAATTAAAACTTAAAATTTTTAGAGCACAATTAAAAACTTCGACTTCGTCGGATTAATGACACGACTTAACTAAACTTTAAAACGTAGACCAAAATGCATTTCAAATTAGTGAATTACCCTCTTGAGATAAACATAAACATTTTTTCTACCCACTTACACGATAAGAACAAAGTTAGACACCCTTCAAAAAATGTTATCGCATGTTATGAGTTTGGCCAAGATTCCGCGCCGGTGAGTGTATTTCGAGAATTTGAAAGACTCCACACTGACACATCATTAGCATTTATATTACGAGCGAATTTGGTATGGGCAGCACATATATAATAGACAAAGAAGATATTGACTACCACATTACATAAAGACTTACCTGGTAGGTGTTCCATTGCTGCACAAGATGGTGATGACACGCTGCGCATGCCCTGACAGTTCCTTGAGCATCTTTGGGCCGCGACCGAGGCGGCCGAGGGTGTTGCTCGCCGAATATAGGAAAATACGCTTGTTTATTCTGAAATACAAAGAAATTATTCTTGAGATGTTATTAAAGGCGATAATGGTGGTGTGTATAACTGATTAAACTAATGGACATGGGAAAAATCTTAATGAATATGGATCTATTAGAATTGGTTAGAGGTTTTGGGTTTTCTGTTGAAAACCAATTCAGGTAAGTGATCCTGAATTGCTCGAGCCATGGTTCACAGTTCCTGATTCATCTTTATAAGCATTCCGTTTTACTATTGCCTTCCCAGGTATGCCAAGTTTGTGTTTTACATATTTAGTATGCAAATTGTGGCAAACTGTGGACATATTCTGTGGCTCCGCTTACCCTTTCGGGGATATAATATATGTTGTAAAGTATTTAAAGTATTGTCGAGCATCATCGTTAAAATATTTATTGTTTGAACCTTATCACGGTTAGTAATCAATAGCAAAAATTAAAGCATCCGGGAGTAAGCTCTGAATCAGTATCTATTCCTAATGAATGTGACAGATAAGCCTCATCGTAAAGGATGTCCGAGGAGGCCGAAAAAAATAGTACCGTATTATCCCGGAATGTGGAAGAGTAGTCATGTAACGTGACAGTATTTTCTTCAAGAAACCTTTTGCGTCCCCCAGAAACGTTTTTACTTCTGGGGGGTTGAGAAAGAAATCTTAAATATATGATACTCCTAGTTTTGTCTGCGGCTTCACTCGCGTGAAATTTGGTCTGCCACATAAGTTTCTAAACAGATCATTTTAAATAAATATTTTTTTTACAAACAATCCTACGGTACATCATCTTTGTGTAACTTCAATAGTTTAGATATGGTTTCAGATAACTCTCAGAGATCAGATTTTTTTAGGACTTAATTGACCAAAATTAGATAAAATCTTTACAAATTGTAGCCTGATGTATAGCCTATATTACTGTAAAGTTTCATCCAATTTCGTCCAGTAGTTTTTTCGTGAAAGAGTAACAAACATCCATATAAACCTTCGTATTTATAATATCAGTAGGATTTCCCTGAATGTTTCAAGTACACGTATAGTAAAGAAGACAGTCGGAGCTACTATATACTATGACTTACTATATACAAAGTAACAATAATCAAATTATCTATGTGTAGAGACAGCCACGCTAAATGTGGGTGTGGCACCGTGCTAAGTGACATAAACAGAATAGTTATACCGATCAACAATTATTTAAATAATTTGTAAAGAGTTCTAATAGAGTTATTTAGATTGGACCAGAATACCAATATTAGAGCGTAGTTTCTAATTGTGTTAGGTCTTGGTATGTCGTAATAGCAACACGACATGGCAATTGTACTGTCGTAATACACGATATATTTATTGGTTATTATGTACATGTGAAGTTTAAGCAATCAAACTTATTTATAAGGCGTTGTTGATAACCTGATATACCGCGATTTGTTTACACGCTTTTGTAAATAATATTGAAATGATGTGTTATGTTCGGTGTATAACTTTAGAAATGTTAGACGGATTTGGCCTGTTTTATCTAATTTTATATGGTTACTGAGCGCCAAATCAACCTATCGCCGTCCACTGGTGCACGAAAGTCTTTCCCAAGGTGCGCCAACCATCCCAGTTTGGGGAAATTCGCATCCTTCTTCCGCCAGCCACCTTCTTCAAGTCGGCGGTCCATCGCGCCGCAGGGACCTACACTACGTTTCCCCAATCGTGCTCTCTACTCTAGCACACTTCGGCTCCAGCGAACATCGATTCGTCTGAACACTTCAGCGTTCTGATTCTCCGTGCAGTGTCAGTTACTTCCGTTCTCTGTCGAATAACCTCGGTATGAATTTTATCAGCCAAAGAAACATCCACTGAACACATAATGTTTTATTTTGATTCCTTTAACGATCAGTCTGGCTTCGATTCTGGTTTAAAAGTTCGATTTTTAGTAAAACTGTTTTCAATTAGAAGTAGTCGAAGAGTACTCAAGTGAACACGGTCAACACGACTATGATACGCCCTTTAACATATTTATATATTATTGTATTTGTTTTGTCTTTTCTCTTGAAAATAACAACGATTATTATTTAAAAATATCCCTATTGCTGAAAATAAGCAGTAAGAAAAGTGATGCTCCTTATTGAAACAATGAAGACTATGACAGAACTGGATTCTCTATTTAGAAATTACTAGAATTCTGGCGAACACACTTATAAATTTGGACAAGATGTTTCATATGCAGGGGTGACAGTTATCGTGGTAACTGTGTAAGCCTTACACTGTCACGATGACTGTCATGCCTTTTACGTCCTCAAGCGGGGTGTGAAAAAGCATCTCACAAGGCCGCCATAGTGTGGGTCAGTATACTGTATTGTCTGCACTCGCAATGAGTATGGTGACCACAACTCTCGGATTCTATTCATGCTTTCCATCAGGCAGAGTAGAGTCACTTTAGCAGGCTCTTAATATAGAGAGAAAAAAAAGATCATCTGCAAATTAGTTTTGTATACAAGTCAATCATAGTCAATAATATTATTTGTTATCGTCTATGAGTGCTTAACGGGTGCGCAAGTTTAAGGGTTCAACGGTATATTATGATAAAGGCGGTATGACGCAAATCTTACTAATATTATAAATGGGAATGTAAGTTTGTTTGTTACGGTTTCACGCGAAAACAACTCAACCGATCATAATGAAATTTTGTACACATGTTCTTGGAGGTATTAAAAGTAACATAGGATAGTTTTTATTAAAATTATATATATTTACTTTTAAATGATCTGTTACGAAACTTAATGTGGCAGACCAAATTCCACGCGAGCGAAGCCGCGGGCAAAAGCTAGTATGACATAAATTACTACAAATAGTTAGCATTTTTCAAATTTATTTATGTCTTAAATATATACTACCTATTACCCACGGCTTCGCTCGCACGATATTAGTTATTTGGTGTTTATACCGTTCCTCTCTCATTTTATCTTTCTTTTGAAAATAATCTCCTTTTTCTTTCCTCCTTTCTAAGTGGGTGCTACATACATTTAAAGTTTGTAGCCATAATGGTTTTCTATTGTGTATATGTATCGAGTTCAATACTTCTTCTAACTGCCACCGAGGCAACGGTAGTGAATGCGACTGCCGTGTTTGAGATCTCGTGTCCGACTCTCGGGTCGGACCAAATGCTCGTATGATTTGTAAATAATTGCTTCGTGTGTGATAATTGATGATTGGTGATAATGCTCGTGTAATTGTAAGTGTGGGTGTTTTCTATGTATAATATGTATGTATTTAAAAAAAGTGTATAAGTATTCTATCAGTCGGTCTAGTTATCATAGCATAGCACAAGCTCTGCTTAGTTTGAAACTAGATGACGAGTGTAAAATGTCCGAAATATTTATTTATTATTCTATGGTGTTAAATAGGATATTTAAATTGAAACATTAGTAACGTTACGCCGGCAGACTACCGAAAGAATATGAATAATAATAAATCTCTTTATTGTACACCAGCTTAATTACGAAGTTAACTAAACCCACTACTCTCTACTGTCATATTTTTAGGACACCTGATTACCATTTTTTTTCTTAAACTGCTTTGATTTTTTAAGCCTTTTTTGTAAATAACAAACATTTTTAACTATTTTTCCGTTAAAATATATTTTGATGAAAAATACAGTGACATTATTTAGATACATAATTTCAAAGTTTACATATTTCGTAGCCGTTAAGAGTGCATTGTTGTTTTATGTATGTAGCTAATTATAGCTATATAAATAAAAGTAATTATTGAAATTTTTATTGAAATTTATTTGGCGTGAAAAAGCATCTCATTAGGCCGCCATAGCGTGGGTCGCCATATTGCACTGTCGTCATTCGCAGTGAGTATGGCGACCACCGCTCTTGGATTCTATTCATGCTTTCCATCAAGCAAAATAGAGTCACTTTGGTAAGTAAAATATACGTATAAAAAAAAAATATATACCTAAAATTGTTGGGCAATCTTTACTAGACGTGAAATAGTCAACAAAATCATAATAACATATTTTTTCTTAACATCTGATCCCAATGTCATACATATACATAGGACAGGCTGATTCAGAATCCCTATCTAATCCCTAGAACAAATATTATAAAATTTTTGTTTTTTGCTTCACATAACTGTATTAACAAATATATTTTGTAATATGAACAGAAAATTCTAAATTTTTCGATGGTTGGGAAGTAATGGGTTAATACTAAGAAAGTACAAATGGTGACCTTATCGCTCGAAGGAAACAAAAGTACGTCTCATTTTGCCACATATTCTACAAACTTTTTCATATTGAATTTCTTTACAAAAGCCACAAACATTTGTCATTTCTATGTACATATATAAAGATAACTTATTCAAATAAATAATGAGGAAAGTATAACTCATTATCCTAAAAAATATTGATAATAGTAAGATAAAACGCAGTGATACATCGAAACACTATACAATAATCGCACGGCGCTATCGTGACCTAATTACTTGTCAAACATTGTTCTATATGAGAATAGGGTGGGCCAAGAATTCGTCAACACTTGAATCTAACATCACGCGTAAACTTGTTACGGGCTTTCTTGGGACCCATGCTACTGGAATTTGCTGACTACAATCGTAACTACTGGCTTCAACAAGATGGAGCCACTTGTCACACATCCAATGAGTTCCTGCCAATGGTCAAAACATGTTTCTGGAACAGTTAATTTCCAAACGAGGCGACATTCCATGGCCACCCAAAAGTCCAGATTTATCCCCAGCAGACTTCTTTTTATGGGGTTATTTGAAGAATAGTGTCTACATCAATAAACCAAATACACTACGTCAACTAAAAGAAAAATTAGAGAAGAGATGTCGACGATCTTGCGGTCTCTGTCGGCGATTTTGGTGCTCACTTAGAAGAGTACAAACGATAGAACGGTGGTCATTTAGACGACGTAATTTTTAAAAAATAAATTCCAACTAATAAGCTGTCTTATAAATAATAAGTTTTATGATAAATCAAATGGTTTTTTATACGTGGTTTTTTATATTCAAGTGTTAACTAATTCGTGGCCCAGCCTATGTTAACGTAAACCTCCTATCTAAAGCGAGGCCTGCCTCATGCAGTAGACGATTAAATGCTGTTGATGATGGTGATTATAAATGTCGATCAAAACAACGCAATATTTTTTAAATTTCGGACATTTAAAACCAACATCGTCTAGTTTCAAACTAAGCAGAGCTTGTGCTATGATAACTAGACTGACTGATAGAATACATATATATATATATTTGTACATATTATACATAGAAAACACCCAAACTACGAAACAAATATTTGCAGATCATACAAACATTTGGTCCGACCCGGGAATCGAACCCGAGACCTCAAGCATAGCAGTCGCATTCATTACCGCTGCACCACCGAGGCAGTTAAATGTTTTTAACGTTTATGTTCTTGCGGTGACGCATTAAGAATACGGACTATCGCACGAAGGACATCATCACTGCAGAGATGGAAAATTTGACACTATTCTTTTTTTTTTGTAACGTATGGCAACCCCCTCGTGCCGTCAGCCCACCGGGGTTCACAGCGGGGGGGTGTGTCGGAATCGGACCGACTAAAACCACACGATGTGCCACTCTGCGCCTGGGGTAGGAAGGAACCGGAAACAGTTGTTATTACGACATCCGAGCCCCTCCTAATTTGACACTAACTCTATACCTCTCTGACTAGGTGGTATAGAGGCCTATGTCCAGCAGTGGACTATAAAAGCTGTTGTGATGATGATATTTTAAACAATAAACAAGAGTTTCTTTATGTTCCATACGGGCACAGGGGGCAATAGGCTTTAACAGTCCACTGTTGTCAGACATACGCCTATTTTTAAGACACTGGCCAGATGGGTTGTTGTAGAGTTTGTGTCCAGATTCCTTCCCTTATTGCTGCTAATGCAGACTGACTGGAGCATGTTAGGTTCGTAGACATATAGAATTCGCTGCTCTGGGAAATTTTGTGCCCAAAATACAAAAACGTTTTATTTTTTTTAAATAAGAAACCTACCAAAGTGACTCTATTCTGCCTGATGGAAAGCATGAATAGAATCCAAGAGCGGTCGTCGCCGTACTCACTGCGAATGAAGACAGTGCAGCATGGCGACTCTCGCTATTTTAAATACACATCACGAGACGCAAAACAATAAGCGTAAATATGAGGCAATATACACATTACATTGCATGATAAGCACGCGATGACGATCTCAAAACCTCGGTAAATGCATAGTCGACAACTTACACTTGTACGACTCATTGTACTCAGTACATGTCCAATTAATACTGGTTACAACCATTATCTGAACTTATCTTATGGAGATATAATTGTTTAATTAGTTTTAGGTCATAAAGAGTAATAAACATTAACAATGGATAAAAGCGTCTGTAAATAAATATGTTGAGATAAAACAACTTATTACTTTTTGCGCCTTTTTTCGTCAGTTTTTATTCGTTTCAGTTATTCTACAACTCAGTCCGAAAACATTCAAGAGTAGAAATCAATTAACTGCCTCGGTGCGTAGCGGTAGTGAATGTGACTGCTGTGCTCGAGGTCTCGTGTTCGATCGATCTGCAGATATTTGTTTCGAAGTTTGAGTGTTTTCTATATATAATATGTATGTATGTACAAAAAAAAAGTATATAAGTATTGTATCAGTCAGTCTAGTTATCATAGCACAAGCTCTGCTTAGTTTGAAACTAAATGACGTTGTGTGTCAATTTTAACCTCTTTCTACCACTCATATCGTAATAGAAGTTTTTATAAGTATTTAGTTCACATGGATAATATGGCATGTTGAAATTGATGACTGATAGAAACCAGAGGTAGAGTCGTAAGTGTTAAAAAAGAGAACGAGTTTCATTCTCATATAGTTAGTTTGTGAGTCACCTGATGAAAAGTGACTAAGGAGACGCCTGTAACTCAGGGAGTTATAAGTGCATTTCCAATCTTTATATATAGCCACAGAGCAGAGTGGTGACGTCACCCACCTACGTAATTATATGGTCCATATATCCATGGGATAGGAGATGATAGTCATGTTTTTTATGATACAGGGGGTTGATAAGCAAACAAGCCAGATGGAAAGTGACTAGCGGTGCTCATGGACGCCTACAACTTGGAGTTACAAGTGCATTTCCAGCCTTAAAGGAAGGATTACGCGCTGTTCTTGAAGGTTCGAAGGTGGTATCAGTCCGAAAACACGCCTGCGACAATTTGATCCATCATATAGTTTGGTGAGTCAAAAACGGGCGTGTTGATACGGACGTAATATTTATTACTTTTCGATTTGTACATTACATTTTACTATCAAAAATGTTTGTTGTAACCAGGACCGAAGTACGTATTAATTACTAGCTATCATCTCTCTAGTAAAAGAGTCCTTTTATTTGTGATACTTAGGACTTCAATATTAATTCGCGTAGGTTTTAAACCTCTTTTCCTTTTAATAGGATTTACATTCGGTTAAGCAAAGATGGTCACAAAGACGAGCGCAAAACCGTTACAGAATGTCAAAGAACAATAAAAATATAGTAAATAATATCTCGGCATGAGTAGAACGACTGATGTGTTTATTAAACACTCCTCGGTAGTACGCAAGCAAGTTAATAAAAGAAATCGTTACAATGAATATAATATACCTTCTTATTTACTAAATAATTCTTCACTACAACTACAAATTGGGAGACAGGGCAGATATGATAAGAATAATAATAATACCAACACCTTAAGAGGCTCACGTTAGAAGGTTGGATCTAGGGTCTGATGCAGAAGGCAGTCCTTCTTCACACGGTCCGTATAGTGAGGAAGTTCCTGTCTTTGGAGCCCTAACCACCGGTGTCTTGGTCCCTGTACCCAATGTCGGTGGTCTACTATTTTTTATATTTTTAAATATGTATTTTTGTATTCCTTTTGTATGTATTTAAAAATGTAATCAATGTGTATATTTAAATGTAATAAAGAGAATAATAATAAATATTTCAGACATCTGACATACGTCATCTAGTTTCAAACTAACGAGCTTGTGCTATGATAACTAGACTGACTGATAGAATACTTATATACTTTTTTTTGTAAATACATACATATTATATATAGAAAACACCCAAACTTCGAAACAAACATTTGCAGATCATACAAAAACTTGGTCCGACCCGGGAATCGAACCCGAGACCTCAAGCACAGCAGTCGCATTCATTACCGCTGCGCCACCAAGGCAGTTAGATATCTTTGCAATATTTTCTTTTTTTTTATATACATATTATATTGCTACCTTAAGTTAAGCTGCCAATTTTTTTTCTGAAAATAACTATACTGTGCCTTTCGCTATATTCGTAGCAAGGTATGAACAATATTTCAAGACGATGAACGATGTGACGTCAGCACATAAACAAAGAACAAACCGATATTGTTTTAATGTGGCAAATATTTTTTTAGTTTCCAAAAATCCTGAATACACAGACACAGAACAGCAAAGAGAATGAAACAAACTCTATACCAGCCCGTCTGGTCAGCGTGGTATAGTAGGTCAAAAGCTCCTCAAACAGAAGTACTATCAAAGATTGGTGGTGACGATGAAGTTTGCATATTGTGAGCTAGAACCGCCAAACACCATGAGAAAAATCTATTTTCATGTTTTTCAACTTGATATAACGAAATTCTTATAATCTTCAAACGACAAGGATAATCATTTAAGCTCGTTTTCTACCTCTTGATCCCCGCAACAGACAATGATATGACATGATAATATCTCGAACGTGATGTTGTGATATGATAACATGTTGATTTGTATACAAAAGAGTCAAACAATCAATTTGGATTAAAGAAAACTATCTTTGTAGCAGACCAACAATTACGTATGTTGATAAACTTTTGGAAAGTGTTATCAACATGTTGAGAACGTGTTTGTGTGTTTGTTAGCGATCAAACAGCTGGAACAATTTTGATAAAATTTGGTGTGTAACTCACGCCGAAGACATACGACGAGACGAGATGAAAATATCATCTGGTGGGTATATCTGGTGGATGGGACATACCAGAGGTAACATCGCAAGGTACTCTCTCAAGCACAGAGTGGCACACCGAGTGGTTTTAGTCGGTCCAATACCGACACACCACCCCGCCGTAAACTCTGGTGGGTGACGACCCGAAGGGGTTTCCAAAGGTTAAAAAAAAAGGTAACATCGCAGGTGCAGAAGCATTTTTGTAAGAAAATGGTGAGAAAAACAATGTAATTTTGTCAACTAACCAATTCCTTGATGAGTATTAAAAGAGTAGTTAAATATAACACCCATTGAATCCGTCAGTTTAATTATTATCTCCGTATATTGAAAGAGGATAAATACTAGGTTTAATTTTTTTATTAATCGTTTTATATCATAAATTTCAAGTAATGCCAGTATTTTCCAATTTTCAGTGATGTGTCAGTGTACGGACTTTCGGTACTCAACTTCCACCTCCGAATACAACATTACGAACATATGTAAATATCAAGAATCGTTAGTATTAAGCACTTTTATAGTAAATAAAAATGACCACCCAACAATCAGACGACTTGGCTATTTCCCTTTCTCGGTCCACAACATCTCGCGATAACCTTTACCCGGGATCGCAAGGTCTACAACACAACACACAGATATTTTCCACTGGCTGATACCCCCCACCTCTGACCCGGCCCCCTGACCGCGATAGCCCCCGGGAGATATTCAGATATTTCAATTTATTGCTATTATTTATATAGCCACAGAGCAGAGTGGTGACGTCACCCACCTACGTAATTATATGGTCCATATATCCATGGGATAGGAGATGACAGTCATGTTTTTTTGTGATACAGGGCGTTGATAAACAGACAAGCCACCTGATGGAAAGTGACTGTCGGCACTCATGGACGCCTACAACTTAGGAGTTTCAAGTGCACTTCCAGTCTTTAAGGAAGGATTACGCTCTGTTCTTGAAGGTTCAAAGATCGCATCAGTCAGAAAACACGCCTGTGACAATTTGATCCACGGATTAGTTGTGTTCTCATGTGATATTTAATCTCTTACCATCAGACAAGATTGTGTACTTTGTTATTACTATTTATTACAAAAACGACAACTTGTAAGGTAGAGTGCTTTTATGGGATGGGGTTCTCTTTACGGCTTTTCAGGACAAGCCCCTTTTAGGTCTTTTTTAGTTCTTTTAGGTCAAGATCTCTGTGTAATATTAGAATTTTGTTAATAGTTTCTTTTACATACGGTAGCTACATATGTCATTTCACGTGATGATGGCAGTAGTGATGATCATACCGCACCAGACCTATAATAATTCTAGAAGACTTAAAGAGCGGCAAAACACTTTTGACTTGCATGTATCCATATGCAGCGATAATTACGTACGTCACTTCATTTTATCCAGTGATCGGTTAACCTCAAATCCAATCAAAATCTTAAATCTAGACGTTTGCATAACGATTCAATCTCGACACTTGACTAGAGACTACAATTAAATACGCTCCACACGGCTTAGATAATACATTTCAGATAGGTATAATGCAGTCATTGAACGCACGCTATCTATTGTTATATCTACATAAACATCGCATTAGGCCGTTAAATCCTTTATAATCGTCGCACTTATCTCCGTGATATATTAAGGATAGATAATTAAAGTGACAACTTACTTATGTACACTTATGTTGATAAAAATAACTAATCTGATATCTAAATATTACAGCGATAACGTTTTATATACTTAGCGATTTTATATTTCTCTAGCGTTTGCTCGGGGTTTCGTTCGCGTTATTTGATTTTCATTCAAGTAAACATATTTATTATATTAAAATAACTACTTCTCATTGAAGTCAGTCCTGTTTTTGCTGATTTTTAGAAGGCGTTTGACAAAGTGGATCAGGAATTTTCTTGAAAGGACTGTCTATAACGGTTACGTGTTGATAGACTATGATGGTTTTACTCGAATTTATCGATTACGTCGAACACGGATAGTGATTAACGGTTTTTCATCTAACAACATACTTGTAACATCAGGTGTTTCGCAAGGTTCAATACTTGCCCCTATGTTGTTAGTAATATTTATTAATGACTCTTTTAAAGAACGTAGAAAACAAACATAACAGTTAAGTATGAGTTATCGTTCAAGAACGCAAGATGGTTCATAACTGGAGCAGTAAATTACAAAAATCAAGGCCACAACACAGAGTAGATAATGTTCCAATATAACACGTACCAAAGTGAAACACGACAAAATGGAACGGAACAATAAAATAACAATTAGTAACGGAACTGCGTTACGCACCGAAGTACGTCAAATGTGAGGTTATCTTTTTGTTGGGTTATCTTGCTGAGCTGTGGACACTAACTTATCGCTGACAACTGCACGCTATCGTAACATGTATATGTGTACAGTGAGTCCGTACTAAACTGTCACACAACACATTCAATCTCTTCTACACCTATATAGCCAATGTACATATGTGAATGGATGATCATATTCTTATTAAGCTCATATTACACAGATTGCAATTTGGGAAAGAGATTGAGGATTGGCGCTAACGTATAATGACGGATTAACAATACAGTGTCAATATTTGTCCCATGGATATCGTAAAAATCGAAAAAATACAAGGAAAAGGACTGCAAATACAAGGAAAATTAAAAAAAAAACCCTATATGAAGCTGTGGACCAGCGAGATATAGTAGACCAAAATTTCCTTTCTAGGTATAATTAGATGTCCAGCGATGAATTGTTAAAGCGTATTGACGATTGATGAGGTATACCAAGCGTGATCTATTATAAACAGACGAGGTGTAGTAATGAGAAGTTTACACTATGTAAATACAGTTTATTCTGATAATTTAGCAGTTAAAAACTAACAGTAAATCTCTCATTCTGGTTCCAAGAGTTGTAAACAACTATTTTGTTTTTATACATTTCTAGAAAAAATCGATTTATTATTTTTACTTTTTTATATAAAACTTACACCTCTGAGAAGTAGGTATGTTATGTATTATTTATGTATTTACTTATTGCATATGTATAAAAGTGGACTAAAAGCCATGAGGCATTCTCTTTCAATTAACCTTCAGGTGACGTACAGATATGTTGTCATAAGTGTAAGATAAAATAATACTTTTGAGAAAAGTAAAATCTACTTTTCTATATTAAGAAAAGAAATACTTCGAGCGCATCTTTATTAAATATCCTTGTGGTGAAGGGTTAAGAATATGGAGTGTTACGATCCCTTTTTTTGTGCGGAAATCCCCACGGACACAACCAGAAGGTGGTTATGTCGGGCTCGAACCGACCAAACACCGCACGCCGTTCCAGGTACCAGTAGCCAAGGAACCAGATGCACCCTAGTAAGGAAATCCCTGGAACCCCGACGTACCTCGGGCCACCTACAGCTTCTAGATGCCGCCCCGTGTGGAAACCTCCATATTCCCTTTTCTTCCTACCCCCAAAAAGGCGAGCGCGGTCCATAGCGCTCGCACCTCCACCCCGGCCTGCTTCTGCTAGGGTGACAGATGGCTTCACTTGCCATCCTCAGGCCTGCGGGTGTCACCCCTACCCAACCCATGGTTGTCATATGAGGCGACTAAGGCAGCAAGTTCGCAGGACAACATCACTACAAAGAGAAGGAAAACTTGAAACAAACCCTACACCAACACGCTTGACCAGCGTGGTATAGTAGTCCAAAATTCCCTTTTTAAGGAAAAGTTTGTTACCAACAGTAGACTATTAAAGGCTGTAATGTGTTAATCCTCATTTAATGGTTTATGGCCAGTTAAGTGCACTATAAATTACTGAATTAGATATAGAAATAAAATTATCGTCATGATAATGTAAATAACGTCATTGAAGGATTACTCAATGACATTGTTGAAGTCTAAGAAGGAAGTGTAAAAGCACAAAGAAAAAGAAATGCAACAGACTATTAACCTAATCTAACAATACTAAAGATTAACTCGGCAAGGTCTTTGCCACAATATCACATAATAAATTATTTATTTATTTACAATATTGTTTATATCTGTGTGGAGACGGATTAAGAATATGACAGTACTGCAAAAAGACAGTAAATGTGACACAAACCCCTCTGACCAGCGTGATACAGTAACGAGAGATCTATGTTCAGTATCAGACAACAGTACACAGTTGCCGATGCGGTTATAAAGTTCTGGAGTAGTGACCGCGTATTGGGAAACGCGGCGTTGGTAAACCCCCCACAATGTCGCGGGAAACTGCTGGATGCGGGCACCACAGGACCGGCTGTTGTGGAAAACCTTGGGGGAGGCCTATGTCCAGTAGTGGACGTCTTTTGGCTGAGATGATGATGATAAGTATTGTTTATGATTGGTTTAAATTTTACTTCTGAATTTCAAGTTTTACTTTTTCAAGTTCAAGTCTTAGTAATGTTTCTAGTCACAGAATCTCCGTACAGTAGACTTATTTTTTTTTATAATGACAACACCCGCATTAAGAATATATACTGTGTCGTGGGGACTTTACAAACACACATAAAACGGACACAAAGAACTCCCAGACTCAGAACAGCAATTTAAAGATCACACAAAGTGTCGCCCCGTGCGTGGTTTGAACCCATAACACTCAGCGCAGGAGAGTGGCGTGGCGACCACTTAAACCACTAAGCCATCCGTGCAATCAATAGTAAGCATGTTTATCAGCAATTTTATTATCATACAGGATTTGCCTAGTTTGGAATCAGACGGCCATGTGTCAGTTACCGGATGTTATTAATAAAATTAAATTAATATCTCTAACAAAAGATATACTCAATTACACACGGTAATTAACTGAAGGGGTTTTATGTCGGTATTATTATTATGACTTCCTTCTTCTCAGTCAAGACGTCCACAGCTGGACATGGGCCTCCCTCAAGGTTCTCCACAACAGCCGGTCTCGTGCCGTCTGCATCCAGCAGCTACCCACGACCGTCACCAGGTTGTCGGACCACCTTGTGGGGGACCTACCCTTCTGGGGGGCCTACTAACTTCCTACATAAGCTTAAATTTAATGTTCCTACAAGATGGGTCAGGTTTAATCCACCTATCTTTCTACCTGCAGTGCACGCGAATTACTGGTCAAATTCGTTTCTGTTGCGAGCGAGTAAATCCTTTAACGAATTATGCAGGGAAATTGCTATTCGATCCATACACAGTAAATGGCTGACTGTCCGGAAATGGTTGAATCGTCTTTTTTCAACAAGTAGGTAGGTTTTTTATTTTTGTTTCTCTTTATTTATTGTCGTACTTATGTGAGTGTAGCTTTGTGTTATTTAGTGTTTTAGAAGCTCTATTGGCTTGTAATGTCACTACTCGTGAAAATCGATAATTGGCTTGATGTTGTGTATAAAACCGCCCATTGGTTTTTTGTAGCTGTTGGTTTTCCAAATTTTAATAAATAAATAAAAGGGATGACTCGAAATTAGAAATAGATTAGAGAAAGTCGGCCATTTTTTCCCACTTCCTATTTACATAACATGCAACTAAAAGGTTATCACAGTAATATTTGTTGACTTGTGTACGTTTGTGACGGGTTCATAGCGTTTAATTAGCCATATCAACGATGTTGTTTGTTAGTGTTTGTTCCGCGTGGTACCCTACCTATGTTAGAAATATTATTTACTCTATGGACTTTTAAGATTTTGAAGCCAGACCTGAGTAAGAGAGATGCAGAATAACTTAAATTCGAAGATAGGACAAAGATAGAACAAGATCAATGCGTCGTGGTCAAGAGTAAATGTTAGAGGTTTTGGAGTTCATGTCGGGGTTCCAGGGATTTCCTTACTAGGGTGCACCTGGTCCCCTAGCTAGTAGCACCTGAGACGGCGTGCGGTTTTTGGTCGTTTTGAGTCCGACATAACCACCCTTCAGTGGTATTCGTGGCGATTTCCGCATAGTACAAAAAAAAAAGAGGGGTTTTGGAGTCCGGTAACCTCGTTCGGTGGAAAGCGGCTTGTAAGGTGCCGTCATCACTCTGATCAAGGCGACTCATGTATGCCAAATCATGACTCTGATAGTTAAGATAATGCGAAAAATAGTTTTGGGTAAATATGGAGTATGGTTTCAGAGTTAACGTTATGTCAAGAAAGGTTTCGATTAAATAAATAAGGGTGATAAGAGAGAGGTCATCATCATCAACATCAACAGCCTTTTACTGTCCAGTACTGGACATAGGCCTCTCCTTAGCAAGGAGGTTTTGGTCTACTATACCACGCTGGCCAGACGGGTTGGAATAGGGTTTGTTTCAAGTTTTCTTTCTCTTTGTAATGATGTTGTCTTGCATACTTTGTTCCCTTAGTCGCCTTTTACGACACCCACGGGATGAATAGGTGTGGTAACACTATGTATTCTTAATCCGTCACCACACGGACTAGAGGCAGGTGCTCCCATTGAATTAATTTTGACAATAAATATAATTGACGTCACATAAATACGTAACTTGTTGAAACATGTTTGAGAGATTTACCTAGAACATTATACCGAGGTATGTGATTTCTAATCAATAATACATTGCTCATATGATAAGGAAAAGCAAGGACGTATATATCATTTTGTAGTTATTTTTTTGATTTTTTGAGTAACTTCTGTTTGCTGAAGTGGATGTTTTTTGATTATTCTGTAACGGTTGTGCAGTAATATAATTATGTCTAGGAAAAAAATGCTTTTTATGGTAAATGTATTATATAGGTAGTAAGTAAGTAGGTAATTTACATCGCCCTCACTAGGAATAAATTCTGTACTGCCGGGGACTTTACAAATATACATGAAACGGACACAAAGAACATCAGATCACACGAAGTGTTGTCCCATGTGAGGTTTGAACCCACAACACTCAGCACAGTAGAGAGTGGCGTGGCGACTGCTTAAACCACTAGGCCAACCGTACGGTCATTCAAAGATGTCACCAGATTTAAACTTTTTAAAGTTAAACTTCTTTTGGCGTGCTAGGGAAAATGATAAGATTTAGTGTTTACGTTGTGCGTGCACACCGTCACGAAAAACCGACACCATGTAATGAGCTAGTGAAGATTTTGGTTTTATTTATTATTAATTGTGTAACTTTTTTATAATATTTAAATCAAATTTATTGAACTAGATAATGTGTTTTAATAAAACTTTCTTTTAATGGACCAAATACCTTTTTTCTATTATTAGTGTCGTTTTCTCTACAAACATAGGATAACGCGAAGGGTAAAATATTTTTATATGCGTACATAAATACCCCGCGTTTTTATTTTCTGGTGATCACTAAGACCCGTCAGATTTCGGAGATCGGACTTCGTGAAGATACATTCTAAAACGAAGAGAGAGTTCTCCGACTAGGCTATGTGATTGCGAACTGAAGAGTTGATGATGAGAAGGACAAAGTGCGATACATTACAAATACTTTATACAACGACTACACTTGTATTATTTTCTGTCGCAAGGAGCTTTAAAACTACGGACAAAAAAAACACCCAGACAAACACACAAAGTGGTGTCCTACGTGGTATTCGAACCTACCTCAGCGCAGTAAAACTTATAGAATTTCGTTCATAATCAGTGATGATTATTGTTCCCTAAATGGCCCGATTTAACATATAATTTAATGTAGCTTTCGCTTAAAATAAGAAATAAAGTAAGAAAGTAGTAGAGCCACGCTGATTTCAGCACGAATGGGCCGGCTCGACCGGAGCAGTACTACCCTCCCACAGAACATCAACCTAAAGCGCCAGCATCCGTGTTGTCGTGTTTCGTTGGTGAGTGTGAGACCGGAGGCCGATTGATGCAGGGGTGACAGTTATCGTGGATACTGTGTAAACCTTACACTGCCACGATGAGTCTTAGGACTTTTACGTCCCGGGTGTGAAAAGGCATCTCACTAGGCCGCCATAGCATGGGTCACCATACTGCATTGTCTGCATTTGCAATGAATATGGTGTCAACTCTTGGATTCTATTCATGCTTTAACGTATAGGGTCAGATGGTATTTAATGCAGTAATATATTACCGTTTTACATAATTGATACAATAACAAATACCAGAAATTGAGTATACACTTATAGGTATAAAAATCTGAGTCCATTTTGTTTGCTCTCGTGCTATCTCTTGAACTGCACATTTCTACGTGTTGTATGGTAAACGAGCAGCACGACATAATAGAAAGTGACCACCGACGCCCATGAACGCTATTAACTCTAGATAAGGTAAAATTGTGCTCTTTTACACTTTAGAGTTAGCTGAGCCCGCTATTTCATACGCATGAAATTGATTCTCATTGTATCTATCGTGATAAGGTTTTAACATTTACACAGCGCTTAAATTTCCTTGAATTCCTATAAATATTTCAAGACTAAAAACTACCAAATCGATTCAGTTATTCTCGAGTTTTAGTAAGATTAACGAACAGATGCATTCTTATATATAAGATTAGACAGACACTACCCTCCAATCCCATCATTCCAAGTCATACTTTTATTTCCATCCAATGTTTTTTTGTTTTTTTTTTTTTAAAGACAACGCCTGCACTAGGAAAAAATCCGATGTTAGAGGGACTTACAAACATGCAACAAACTGACACAAAGAACACCCAGACTCAGAACAACAATTTTTAGATCACACAAAGTGTTGTCCATGCAGGATTTGAACCCACAACACTCAGCGCAGTAGCGAGCGGCGTGGCGACGCTTAAAACAATAAACCAACCGTGCAGTCTATAATTATGATGATTGCCTCTGAGCGATAAGGCCGCCATTTGTACTTCCTTAGTATTAAGTCAACTTAGAAATTAACTTGGTGTACAATAAAGAGATTTCCTATTATCTCCTTTGTAGGGAGCCCGCTTATGTCTACAAAAGGCAGTTGATGAAGATGCTGACATTAGTAGTTACCGATTTGTCCTTGGGTTCCTTCGTGTGCAGGTTGTAGAGCGTGCCACGCTTGTACTCGTCTCCACACACGTAGCACACCTCCGTCATGGAGTTCTTGTCCGGCATCGACAGGTCCAGGATGTCACGGTCCGAGCTCGAGTTCGAGTTGCCTGAGTACACCGACACCGTCGACCTGGGGATCATACAATATATATATTATTCACTAATAAATATAACATGGAGGTACAAAAGTACGTGAAACGGTCACAAAGAACATCCAGACCAAAATTTGTGTGTAATACATACTACAGCGCCATCTAGCGAAGACACATCGAACTACGGAGTAACTAGTAATCCTGAATCGCTATATAGAAATTCTCACGGCGATTAGCATATACACAACATCAAACCATCAACCGTTAGGGTCGCGGTCCGCCAGGCATGATCGTCTCGTCTGGTCGGAGGATTTTGTGTTGGAGTAACACCCGTTGCTGCATATTCAAATTGACGAACCTATTGGTCTAGTAGTTACTGACCTTGACTGTTAAACTAGAGGCCGTGGTTTGATGTCCACCTAGGACAAATAATTTTGTGGCGAGTGTGGGACTAGTTGGTAGTGTGTATAATAATCATTTAAAGCCCTGTCTCGCCTTGTATTTTGACATTATGCACTGTTAACATCGAGTCATCACTCAACAATTCACCTGCTAAGATAACACATCTAATCAAAATATCACAAACTAAAATTGGTACATATTAACATTTTCCATTCGTCATCATTACAAATAAATATCTTAATACGGGGTTTATCTACGTGCCGGTGCGTGCTTATCACTCGATTATATCTCAATCACACATCACGATAATAGATAGTAGAGCCACGCTGATTTCAGCACGAACGGGCTCGACCGGGGCAGTATTACACTCTCACAGAAGATTAATCTAAAGTGACAGCATCCGTGCTGTCGTGTTTCGTTGGTGAGAGAGACTGGAGGCCCATTGATGCAGGGGTGACAGTTATCGTGGTAAGTGTAAGGAGCCTTACACTACCACATGGCTGTCATGCCTTTTAAGTCCCCAAGCGGTTCGTGAAACATCATCTCAATGGGTTACCACGATGTGGGTCACCATACTCGAAAATTCTTCATTAAGCAATTGTTGGTAATATTGACCCCATCTCTCATTTATTTTGTGGTTGTTTGTAGTTCGACATTTTTATCTTTGATAGACTTATTGGCCTTAATGCAGGGGTGACAGATATCGTGGTAAGTGTGTTTACGTCCCCAAGCGGTGTGTAAGAGCATCTCACTAGGCTGCTATAGTCACACTACGTCATCATACTACATTGTCTGTATTCGCAATGAGTATGGTGACTCTTGGATAGGCAGAGTAAGAATCACTTTAGCAGGATTTCAATACATTAATGTTGTTTTTCTTTTTCATTATCTAGTATAAAATGATGTCGCTTAGCTTTTTCAAGCAATGCCATGGATTTTAATCCGATTGTCATCAATAGAGAAAATGATTCAAGAAGATACCCAGACCGTATAGTTGAGAAAATTCAAGAATTTCGTTAGTAACTAATAATCTAAGATCATATTTAGAAGAATATGTACTACCATATTTACAGAATTAATTAAACGAGTAATTGATACCGTTCACCTGATGGCAAGTGACTACCGTCGCTCAGCGAAATGTATAAAAAAAATACCTACCACTAAACAAACCTAAGTACGTTGCCAGGTTTTTGTTGATAAAAGAAAATTCACTATTAATGGCAACGTCCAGTAAGTTTTATTTTAGTATTTATTTACTTATTATTTTATTACAACAAATAACATCATCAAAAATAAAATGTAAACAAAGCGTATTACGATATTCGTCATTACAGAATAATCAAATAAAATACTCACATTACAATACATAAAATATATAAAAAACAAAAAATGACAAAAAGATATTGTGGCCCATGAGGGGATCGAACCCGCGACCTTCGCGTTATTAGCACGACGCTCTAACCAACTGAGCTAATGGGCCTATGAGACGTAAAACGAAATATGCGTCTACATGGTGTTATGACTCTTTCGATATTAACTAATAAACATGCATGCATAAGACCACTTGAATAATTGCTCCTGAAGAGAGCACAAATAAACAAATTTGCTCAATTTAAATGGTAGGAGGGTTTCGTTGAATTTGAAAGAGAATAAAAGGCCTAGTGAATAAGACATTAGTGGAATCAGGATCGTAGCAAGGACACGTAAATATTTGCATATAGATTCATTTTTCACTATAAATTTAGTAAACATGAATTCGGAGCAATCAGAAAATAACGAGCTAAAGGGCAAAACATTATGTATACAAAAATATAAAATATCCGCACAAATATACAATGAACAGACAAATAATAAACGATAATACTAACATTTGTGACAACTTACAACAAACGATATATAAAACAAAATGGCAAAGAGTTACTTTCGGGAATTAGTTTCTGATATTTCGGCAGAGTTCATCCGTGATCATAGTTCGAAACAGTACTGAAATATCGAAAACTAATTTCGGAAAATAAACATAAATGGTAAATGATTATTTCATACATCTGACACACAACGCCATCTAGCTTCAATCTCGACTGATTAACTGACAGAATATTTATATACTTTTTTTTATAAATGTATACATATTATACATAGAAAATACCTAAAGTCCGAGATAAATGTTGCCAGAACATACGAACATTTCGTCTGACCCGGGAATTGAACCCAAGACCTCAAGTACAGCAGTCGCATATGCTACCACAACGCTACCGAAGCAGTCGTTATTTTTGAACCATTTGGACTAGATGACTTCCAGTGAATTGTTTTGTGTTCAAAACCAATATTTACGTTAATAGTCACTTTTTTTTTTAACTTGTGGAAACCCCCTTGGGCCGTCACCCCACCGGGGGTTTACGACGGGGTGGTGTGTCAGAATCGGACCGACTAAAACCACACGGTGTGCCACTCTGCGCCTGAGATAGGAGGGATCCGGGAACAGCTGTTATTACAACATACAGACGTTAATGGTCACTATTCTAACCTAACCTAATCTACATCATTCATTACTAATCGTCTTGTGACGAGTTTATTTTAACATTTACCGTGTCTCTGAGGCAAAATCTAAGAATAACCAAGTGGATGATGGTAAAACTTCGAAATAAACTACTATCACACGAGGGTTCGGACGGAAAATCGAAGGATTACTCAACGCTCTCCTGCAACATATAACTCAACGCTCTAGTGCAACATATATGTAACTCAACGCTCTAATGCAATATATATATAACCCAACGCTCTTCTTCTTCTTCTTTATACATATAAGTCAACGCTCTCTTGTAACATATATATAACTCAACGCTCTCCTGCGTGTCAATCCCGACTGTAATTTGGTTGTGGAAAAATGGACTAACACAATGTCTTATTTTTAATTCTTTTTTTTTGTTGGTATGCCTAACATTTATATAAAGGACAGATAATATCTCAATCAACCTATCGCCGTCCACTGCTGAACGAAGGTCTTCCCCAAGGAACGCCAACAATCTCGGTCTTGGGCAATTCGCATCCATCCGCTGCCACTGCCCACTTCCGCTTCAGCATACTGATTCTCTGTGCGATGTCAGTTACTCTAGTTCTCTGTCGAATAACCTCGTTACGAATTTCAAACTACGGTTGTGGTTTCAAACTACACGAGACAACACTGTGTAATCCACAAATTGTTGTTCTAAGTCTGGGTGTTTTTTATGTCCGTTTCTTATATGTTTGCAAATTCCCCTATGACACATGATAGATTCCTATTGTGGGCCATAAAACCATTTGTTTCGAGCAAATTGAGCAAATTATCTGCGCATGAGCCGTGTTTTAATGTGACAGTCAAATATGTGTTCAGATTAATACTAAAAGATAATGACTGCTTGACTTTCACGTAGTGCTCTTACATTTTTGTCATTATGGTTTCTTAGCCAAGCTACAAGTTATACATGGTTGCCATACGAATATCTATGGCAATTGTTAAGAGTATTTGAAGCCCTAAAAAACCTGGCAACAATGACGTCTGATGGCAGACACTTCACGTAAGAATTCCAAGTTCAATTGTATTATGGTAGACTGAAAGTGGAGCCCAAACTGGTGTGAGCTCGAATTACGATGATCACTAACTGATGAATTAAAACCTTTTACCTCACAGCGTCTAAGTATCCAGCAGGCTCGCTCGCGCCCGAATGTTGAGATCCAACAGAGATAACAGAGGGATCCCTTGCGCGGAGATCGAGTACACCTTCTTCTTCCACTCCACCATTGCCTGTGCCGTATCGTTGCTGAAACATTCAAAATGTTAAATTAGATTGTTGCCCTTAGAAATACTTCATCATCGTCATCTACAACCTTGAACAGTCCACTGCTGGACAGTCCTCTGCGAGGAGGTTTTGGCCTACTACACCGCACTAGCGAGACGATTTGGTATAAGGCTTGTCTCAAATTTTCCTTCTCTTTGCATTGATGTCGTCTTTGCAAAGAGAATGAATGTGTGCTTCCCATGGGTGTTGTCAGAGGCGACTAAGGAAACTAATATTTAGTGTCCTTTAACATTAACCGTGTCTCTGAGACAAAATCTAAGAATAATCAAGTGGATGATGGTACAGTATTATCACACGAGGGTTCGGATGGAAAATCGAAGGATTTCTGTAACGACTAACGACTGTAAAGTCGAAACTAATATTTAGTTTCCTTAGCCGTCTCTGACAACACCCTTGGGAAGAGTAGGGATGGTGAAACTTTGTATTCCTAATCAGTCACCACACGGAGAGAATAATTCACTTAAAGGATCAATATTCATCTCTTAATTTATCTGCTTAGATATGAAATTTCCAAAAACGCTTTCTTAGTGGATGCTAAATGAATCAGTCAGTTATATCTCTAGAAATTTATTAATAACCAATTGGGCAACATTGCAAAAGAGACACGGGGATTATCGCGACAGTGTAACTGGAATGGTCAAAGAGGGTGTCTCTATCCTCCATGGCCGGTAGCTACTATTAGGTCACATCTATCACTATACGTCGCTAGATGAAATGGAATGCATCTCATAAGAATATCATTTTCGAAAATTAGAGGAAGCAGTCCACACACTGCTCTAAAATTTTAGAACCAGTTCAAATTTGAAGTAATTACGTAGGCATCGTCCTGAACTTCACAGTTTTGGAAGCATCCAGCATCTCTATTAGTTTATGAAGTTTCATATTTGTATTGTCCTCTAAAGTACCAGCGTTGCTCTTGACAGACACAGAAGTGTTTTTTCAAGGTCTTAAAATCATTATAGGCTAGATTCTATGCGTATTTTATGGATGGGAAAGGAGATCAGAGCAGACTGATTATATTTACAGGTCAAATAGCCAGTAGAAAGTAGAACGACGTATTCCTTTAACTTACATTATTAAATTTATTTATATGGTTGGTTTCCTTTTCGTCCTTGCGGAATGGGCTTGAGGGGGGCGGGTGTGGGGTGTGTGGCGTGTGGGGCGCTTGAGGGGTATGTGGTGCGTGCGGAGTGTGTGGCGCCGGCGCATCGTGAGGGTAGAGCGGGCGCGATGTGGGCCGCGGTGACGCGCCTGACTCGTCACGCGTCTCTCCCGACAAGCCCAGCACCTGTGCCGCGTATTCGCCTTGGAATGACATATCAGCGCCTGAAACATAATTATTCGTAGTTTAGAAATTGATTTTTTTATTCTACTTAAAATTTGAAATTAATTATTGATATCCATTTAATTTTATAATACAATAATAACTACCTACAGAAAGGATCTTGTTTGAACTGTGCGATTCGAGAGCAGTCCAGTCCAAGTTTGGTTTTATTCACAGGTGTACTCATTTACAAAAATACCAGACTAATTTGAGCATTACAACCTCCCCCTTCCTTTCGCCCAGACAAAATACAAAAAGTGAGTAAAATCTTCGTGTTCCGGTATAAAATTCATCTTTAATATCGCATAAAACGTGCCGACAGTTTTGCAGATTTCACCAATGAAAGTCCAAGAGATGAAATCCCGTGAGCGATTCACTCGATAAAAATATTCATTACACTAAACATGAAAATGATAAAAATATATACAAAAAAACGAAATACCAAATTTGAATCAAACAGATCTATTTCGTTGAATGTCTTAACCAATGGCAATATGGAATACCTCAGTCATTGCTGGACTTGGATCTCTACAATTGTACACACTATGACGATACGTAATATACATATATTGTTAGAAAGAGATAACACATACATATCCTACTGTGTAAAACTGTCCTAACAGGGTCATCTGTCCTGCAGTCATGAATGAGAGCACACGAGGCGACCTCGACACCGCACGCAGAGAAAGTGCCATGCGCTGCGCAAGATCAGCTGACCAATTGGACACACGGACCAACGTGTAAAGTACAATGAAGGTTCAGTAATTCAGTTAGCCTTTTAATATAAAATCCACAATTCGGGTAGTCTTAAATGTATTCTTCATTTCTTACTTTACTAACCTTAGAAGTGAAATCAAATTTCAATTTAAAGAAGAAAATATATTTAAAAATGTATTTGGCTTGTGCACTTTTCAAAAACTCAAAGAGATCAAAATGACATTCTGTAGAAGGAAGGTAATTATTTACTGGTAATGGTCTAGGGTTTGCCACTGACGAATGTAAATAAGCAAACTCATGATCACTCACGCATTCACATTTCTTTTTTTTTTCTATATTAAGAGCCTGCCAAAGTGACTACTCTGCCTGATGGAAAGCATGAACAGAATCCAAGAGTTGTGGTCACCATACTCATCGCAAATACAGACAATGCAGTATGGTGACCCACACTATGGCGGCCGAGTGAAATGCTTTTCACACCCACTTGGGGACGTGAAAGGCATGACAGTCATTCTGACAGTGTAAGGCTTACACAGTTACCACGATAACTATCACCCCTGCATCAACGGGCCTCCGGTCTCACACTCACCAACGAAACACGACAACACGAATGCTGACGCTTCACATGCTCACATTCACGCATAAACAATTATACTCGTACGCATCCGATTAAGTATACTACTAGAAATAACATCCTAAATTCTAATCAGTTAATTTTATCATGTACGTTTGTGTGGTGTCCTGAAACAGAGGCCTCTAGCTTATCTTCGGCACCAGTCTATCACAATATTATAAAAAAGATAAGATGTAATTATTTGTAATGTATAGTATATTGCGGTAAATAAAAAATATTTTTAATATTCTCTTTTATTGTTCATTAAAACTAGATATAAATTACATTTTTAAATACATTTGCATACATTTAAAATATAGAAAATAGTAGACCACCTATCCTGGAAACAGAGACCGTGATTAGGGGTCCAAAGGCACCTTCGCACTATACGGGCCTTGTAAAAGAGGGCTTCATTCTGCATCAAACCCTTGATCCTTGACCGTTAGCCTTTTAAGGTGTTAGTCGAGGTTCGTGGCTTTCAGTGAGTACTCATCTTGAGTACTGGAACAATGATCACCGAATCCACATTTCACATATCCGCAATCTCGTGTGATAAATCCAAATATTTTATTTGTCTTTCTTTTTCAACTTTGATGAGATTGTCGCCATGAAGAACGGCGATATTGACAATCATTGCGCGGCGCTCTAATCGATTGTCACCACAATATCAGCTTTATTAGCAACAATAGTCATGCGTGTGATGATAGGTCGATCCCATTATAACGTAACACGACCATTCTCGAGAATCGGGACACATATCTGTACCATGGCATGGATACAAAACAACTTATATATTTTTTTTTGAAAATGCAGACATGTTATACATAGATTACACTCAAACTCCAAAACAAATATTTGCAAATCATACAAACATTTGGGTCCGACGCGTGAATCGATCCCGTAATTTCACGCACAACAGTCGCATATGCCACTACTATACCTCCGAAGCAGTTCATTAAATTATATAATTAAAAAGTACAGCATACTCGCAATAATATACATATAATATTATTTTTACATGTAAAACATCGAAGACGAGTCTCTAAATCGTATTATCAACCGTGTAGATAAACGATCTTCAAAGACAAGCTAGATTTTATTTGCAAAAAGTCTACGTCAGTATTTTGGCACTTTATAATGTAGACTTCCCATATGTGCTATGGTATATAAAAAAGCTTTCTCGCGCTTCAATCTGAACTGAAATGTTAGAAAAATAAATCTATTTTAATATTGCACTGCAGGTTGGTGTTAAATTGCTCAATTGTATAATAAAGAAATTATATTATTTAATAACCAATTTAATGAAAAGTGTTTTAACCGACTGATATCCTCGTTAGAAGGCTCAAAGCCACCGAAAGAGCAATGTAGAAGGCAATGATCGGAGTTTTTCTGCTTGATCGAATCAAGAATGAGGAGATATACAGACGAAATAAAGTCGTAAATATTGCCCGTAAAATAGTTAAACTTATGGTCAAAAACGATGGACGACGGGGTCATATGATAAGGAGTGGCAAAGGTGTACTGGGAAACATAGGTGGCCCCCCACAAGATGGTTCGACGACCTAGTGAGGGTCATGGAAGGCTGTTGGATGCAGCAGAGGCAAGGGACTGTCTTGGAGAACCTTGAGGAAGGCCTATGCCCAGCATTAGACGTATTTTGGCTGTGATGATGATAGTTCATAATAAGTAACGCGTCAGTTATTAAGTGTGGTTTCAACTCCACTTCTCACGTCACGGCGACAGAAATTACCACCCAATGCTTATTTCCTTACCTGGTTTTTACATATATTTTTTTTGACATCTGACACAACGCCATCTAGTCCCAAACTGAGCAAAACTGATACTAGACAACTGATATAAATACATATATACCTTTTTTGTAAATACATTATACATAGAAAACAACCAAACAAATATTTGCAGATCATACAAACATTTGGTCTGACCCAGGAATCTAACGCAAGACCACTGCGCCACCGAGACAGTCGATTATTTTCTTGTTTAGTATTTTAGATGAATTATTACAATTTCATCTTAGACGTTGTGGTTTTCAAATTCAAGTTTAAAACAGATTTGACTTTCTGTTATTAATTTGCATTACAACGACTGGTCGGCCAGTAGCGAGTTTTTTCATGGCTATTTATGACATAGGGCCGTGATCCCATAGGTCACTCGAATACCAACCGCTTCTGGTATCTGAAGTTTAAATAAATGCAGAAATTTCCAATTATATGTCGGTCGTATATTTAACGGTGAAAACTTGTGAAAACAGAAAAAAAACAGCTTATTGAAATATTTATTTATTACTTTATGCACAAATACATGCATCGGCGGACTTAATGCCTAAGGCATTTTCTGCCAGTTAACCGATTGGGTGATGCAGAGAAGATATGAGATAGGTGCACTTGCCAGAGAAGTATATATATACCAGATAGACCATAAATAAGTAAATATACTTACATAAACACATAAATATATAACACATACATACATACATATATAATACACATACACACAACTCATATACATACGTGCATACATATTACCACTATAAGATATACTAATACCAGGTGGTGAACTAAGACTTCGTCATTTCAGCCACTAAAAGCTTCCTCACCCGAACCCTAAACGAGTCGCGACTTTTAGCCATCCTGACTTCGAGGGGAAGCGCGTTCCAAGAAAGGATAGCCTGCACGAAGAACGAAGAACCGACAAACTCAGTGGAGTGAGAAGGACAGAGCAGAAAGAGAGATTCATTATAGTCAGAAATGAGAGGTTCTCGTGGAAAGTAAGACGTGCGTTACTATTTAAAAACTGCCGAAAGGCGTTATTGGAAATACGTAGGGAGGTGTGCGTTACGGGTGCTGATATGATAATGTTCTTCAAGCCAATTTTGGCCATCGGAGCCAGTCTCAACGGAGACCAGTTAGCTACGCAGGAGATATTATACAACACAAGTGTGTGCCAACAAAGGTACACTCTCTGTTTCTTCATTCTCATAATTCGATGGGACGGCTATCCGACATGACCGGGGACAGATAATGTACGACATCGACGACTCCACGTTCTCTCAGAGCAACGGAGGATGAGACCCTACTTTCAAACGCTGGGTTGTTTTTAAACATTTTTATAATCCGAAAAACTCAATAACATATTTGTCCCAACCCGAGAGTTGAACCCAAGACCTCTTGAACAGCAATCGTATACGCTATCCGCTAGATCAACCAACGAAGGTGATGATATACTTAGTTATCATATACTACTAACTGTTAGAACTCTCACTGTCTATAATACACAGAGCTTAGCTTGGTCAGCAAACTTGCTAGAGTTTTAAATCATGTTTTATATCAAAGAGAACTATTAAAGTTGAGATAATAAGTTTAAATAGTGTGACATCTACAGATAGGTAAAAGGCAAAAAAAAAAAAAAAATTAAGTTGCTGCCATAAAAACTCTGTAAGTTCTAAAATGTTTTTTGGCGGAGAAATTATGATCCAATCATCGAGACTTTTTTTTTCTATATTAGGAGCCTACCAAAGTGACTACTCTGCCTGATGGAAATTACGAATAGAATCCAAGAGTTGTGGTCACCATACTCATTACAAATGCAGACAGTGCAGTATGGTGACTTGCAGAATTACTTATTATCGATTTTCTTGTACTCATAGTGTTCTGTTGGCAACAGAACTTGGTGAAGACAAAGAGACAAATGGTTTAACTATCAAATGTTGGCATTAACAAGAAAAGGCTAGTCAATGTGATGTTAAACAATGTTTAAAAAACACGGACGAAACAAAAGGCTAACTCAACTAAGTAAAAGTAACGAGTTGGAACACACCACGGTCATTAATGTGTACGATAGAGGTTAGCGTATATGTATCACTCCGCATGCTCTCAACACCGCTGCTTCTGTGGAAATGAGTATGGTGACTACAGCTTTTGGATTCTATTCATGCTTTTCATCAAGCAGAGTAGAGTCAACAACAACTAAATTTAGAGAGGAAGACCTATTTCTTAACTATCCATGGATTCACCATGCGGGTACCGGGTGATAGTTGGGTTAACACAAGCCCCTAGGTCTTGCGAGAAGATTTAGGAAGCTTTCAGCCCTGTTATCTCCTCTGCTTAATTATATTTGATTGAGGCCTAACAATAACGCTTTAGATATTCGTTGAAGAAAAGAGTTTACAGCTCTTGACAATACAAGATTTAAACAAGTTAGAGGGACTGTGCTTCCACTGCCTACAATGACATATAAATTTCTAGTCATTTCTGTGGTAAGGTACAGGTGTCGGTTGCGTATGGTACGGTGAGTTGTACTAGTACTCACGCATGATTAATTTTGCATAGAGAAATATGTCTGGTTTGGACGCCGAGGCACAAATATCCTCAGTAATTTCGAAGTTTTTTACATACGTACACCCCACTATTATAACTTAATGTCTCTTAAACATACCAACATCAATGTTAATATATAAACAACGTCTAATACATTTTTCATGTCCTTTTCAGGATATCGCGAACCATTACCAGTTTTTGTGTTGCGTTCGTGTTCCGAACGCTTAGTGAGCGTTCACCTTTAAAGGACAATTACGTCTACTAGTCATGTCTCGTGTAGTGAATACAAAGTTCAATGTAACAACCAGTTCGGGCTGGTTTCAGAGCTTCACTTTTATACACACACACCGATTCGATAAAACCAGGGTTGCCACAACGACATTTGGGTATCTCAGCTGTATTTCATCGAATAATAATTTCACAGTGTATATATATATCTAGCGATTGCCAAATGCTTCGCGCCTGTGGTTATTTCATCGAAAAAATCATGAATGTACCAAACAACTGTTCATCCCTTACTTTATATCTTAGAATTGAAATTAATATTGAAATGGGTGCTTGTAATACAAAAGGTAGGCAATAGAGTAAAGCTGATTTCAGCACGAACGGGCTGGCTCTGCTGGGGCAGTACTACTCTATCACTGAAGATCAATCTAAAGCGTTGGCAAGTGCGAAGCCGGAGGGTGACAGTTATCGTGGTAAGCCTGTGAGCCTTTACACTGCCACGATGACTGTCATGCGTTCTTACGTACCCAAGCGGGTGTGAAAAATTTGGGTCACCATGCTGCATTGTCTGCGTTCGCAATCAGTATGGGGACCACAACTCGTGGATTCTATTCATGTTTTCCATTAGGCACTTTGGCAGGTTATTAAAATATAAAAAAAATAAAAATAAAAGCAAGACACGGGTCATAACCCTGGAAAATGTAGATACGAACAATTAGTGTGCAAAAAAACCGTTTTATTTTTTCTTTAGATAACCCCCTCTTGGACTTCTAGAATCAATTATTGCGCTTTCAGAATCAATTGTAAGAAAGTGAATCATGTATGTTATAAATTGAAAGGTCAATTTGTTAACGAGATCAACTATATGGCGTAAGCATAATATTATTACTAACCCGTCTGGCCAGCGTGGTATGGAAGGCCAAGTCGTGGCTCTTGGTCTTATGGTAAGCGATCCTGACTACTAAGCTAGAGGTAATGGGTTCGATTCCCACCCAGAGTACATTTTTATGTGGTAATATGTATGCACGGATACGTATGAGTTATATATTTATGTATTTATGTAAGTGTATTTGCTTAATTATGGTCAAACTAGTCTATATATACTAAGGGGCGTTCGACGGTCGATGCTGTGCTGCGCCTGAGGGCCGTTACCGAAGAGGCAGTGAGCTGTGGCGGCGTGCTGTTGGCGGTGTCGTTGGACATCGCCAACGCATTTAATAGTCTGCCATTTAGCTGCGTCAGGGAAGCACTCCACTACCACGGGGTGCCAGAGTACCTGAGGCGGCTTGTGGCAGACTATCTTGAGGAGCGTACCGTCGTGTACGAGGACCGAGATGGTATTCTGAGGCGGCGGCCCATGTCGTGCGGTGTTCCACAGGGGTCTGTCCTCGGACCACTCCTGTGGAATATGGGATACGACTGGGCCCTTCGAGGTCGTCTTCCCCCCGGGCTGGGCGTAATTTGTTACGCCGATGACACATTGGTCACGGCCCGGGGGGCCAACTTTCAAGAGGCGGCGCGCCTGGCCACCGTGGGAGTCTCTTTGGTGGTCGGGCGCATTGAGGCGCTGGGTTTACGGGTGGCCCTAGATAAGACGGAAGCCCTTTTGTTTCATGGGCCCCGTCGTGGTCCACCCCCCGGTGCCTCTATCGTAGTCAATTCGGTCCTCGTACCGATTAAGGCCCAGATGTAAGAACCCAGAAGGAAGAAGTATCTGGGCCTGATCCTCGACGGCAGGTGGCTCTTCGACGAGCACTTCCGACAGCTTACTCCAAAGCTGGTCGGCGCTGCTTCTGCTCTTGGGCGACTTTTGCCCAATTTGGGTGGAGCCAGCGTCGCGACGAGACGGCTATACACGGGGGTTGTTCGGTCAATGGCACTGTATGGTGCACCGGTGTGGGCGGCGGCTCTGACCGCCCAGAATAGGGTTCGCCTCTGGCGCCCTCAGAGGATATTGGCGGTTAGAGCCATACGCGGTTACCGCACCGTATCGACGGAGGCGGCGTGCGCGTTGGCCGGAACTCCCCCGTGGGATTTGGAGGCGGAAGTGCTCGCTGAAGTTTATCGGCGAACGGCAGACTTTCGGGTGGGTAGCGGCATTCGGCCCCCGCCCGAAGAGATACGCGAGTGGCGAGAGGTCGCTCGTCGAGCCACGATGGCTCGTTGGTCGTCCCGGCTGGAGGCTCCACGTGCTGGCTTTGCCGCCGTGGAGGCTCTCCAGCCGGTCATCGCCGAGTGGGCAGGGCGGCAGCACGGGACCCTTTCCTTCCGACTGACGTAGATCCTTTCCGGGCACGGTTGCTTCGGGAAGTATCTGCACTCGGTCGCCAGGAGGGAATTGAGTCCCGCCTGTCACCACTGCGACTGCAGTGAGGACTCGGCTCAGCACACGCTGGTGGTTTGTTCCGCCTGGGCGGCGCAGCGTGAGGTCCTCACTGCAGT
This sequence comes from Hypercompe scribonia, assembly GCA_949316085.1. NCBI lineage: Eukaryota > Metazoa > Arthropoda > Insecta > Lepidoptera > Erebidae > Hypercompe > Hypercompe scribonia. The sequence continues at coordinate 16,642,709 of OX438986.1, forward strand.
TATTGGAGGAGATCTCTCGCTACCGGCCGTAATACGCTCCATGGTCGGTAGCGACAGTTGTTTTACCGCGGTCGCAACCTTCTGCGAAGACGTAATTTCGCGGAAGGAGGCGGCGGAGAAGGCCCGGGAGGACAATATCCACTCGGACCCAATTCGCCGCCGGCGAGCCGGGCGGCGGAGGCGCGCATACCAGCGCCTCATGCCGCCTTGAGTGTGGCCGCGGGTGGACGGGACGGGTTTTCCCCTCCATCCGCTACAATGGCCAGCCGCGAGGAGGCGACGTCCGCGTGTGCCGTACGTCGCCTATATAGAGAGTTTATCCGTAGATGGTGCCCACTTTGGCGGGCAGGCGCTAGGAGGGATCTGGATGTCGTAATAGCAGCAGTTCCCGGATCCCTCCTATCTCAGGCGCAGAGTGGCACACCGTGTGGTTTTAGTCGGTCCGATTCCGACACACCACCCCGCCGTAAACCCCGGTGGGGTGACGGCCCGAGGGGGTTTCCACACGTTAAAAAAAAAAAAAAAACAAAAAGTCTATATATACTAAACACTCTGTCAATTACTTCTTATCCTTAAGTGCACCTACCTCATTTTTCTCTGCAATGCCCAATCGGTTGACTGGCAGAAAATGCCTTAGGCATTAAGATCGCTGATGCATGTATTTGTGCATAAAGTTGTAAATAAATAATTAAATAAACACGATCATTTCTTCTGTGTCTGGGTATAACTTATATATAATAAGTATGTGTTTAAAAATATTATAAGTAAACCAATCAGCAGTCTGGTAACCATAGTAGAAGTTTTGCCTAGTTCGAGGTCAAACGGCTGTGTGAGATTTGGGAAGTGGTGGACGATATAAATAGGAAGAAGTGGGAATACTTTTAAAGAAGAGGCCTATGTCCAGCAGTGAACTGTTAAAGGCTGTTAATCACGATGATATGGCGGGGGCCAGGAATTAGTACACATTTAAAAAAATTGTATCAAAAACCATTTGATATCTTATAAAAAAAGAAATAATTAAAAGAAAGCTAATTAGCTGGTGTTTATTTTTTAAAAATTACATCGACTAAATAACCACCGTTTCGATGTTTGCATTCTTCTAAGCGAGCACCGAAATTTTCATCGCACTCGCAAAGAGATCAGTCGCCGCGAGATCACCGAAATCTCTTCGCTGATTTTTTCTTTTAGTTGATGCAGTGTATTTGGTTTATTAATGTAGACACGAATTTTTAAATAACCTCGTAAAAAGAAGTTTGCTGGAGTCAGGATGGCCATGGAATGTAGCTTCGTCTGGAAATTAGCTTTTCCGAAAACACGTCTTTGACCACCGGTAGGGACTCATTGGATGTGTGACAAGTGGGAGTCATCTTGTTGAAACCATGTGTTACTATTGTAGCCAGCAAATTCCAATAGCATCGGTCCCAAGAACTCCCGTAATATGTTTGCGCGGATGTTAGATTCAAATGTTAACGAATTCTTGGCCCACCCTATATTATACACTAAAAAATAAATCTCAAAATTAACTTACCGTAATCAGTGAAATAAATTTCGTTTACATATTCAATAAAATTCGATTACGTTTTTCGGTTTTAATTATTTTCCGTCAGTACAATAAAACATAAATCAGATTCAATTTGATATATATTCACGGCGTGTTTTTAATGACATTGTAAGTTGATTCAATGAGAAGGTTACACAAAATAATAATATACAACTAGCAGAACTTAATAATTGAAGTAAAAACTTCTATAGCAGCGAAAGATGACTTTTTGATAGGTGGAAAATCCTATGGGTTTATATAACATGCTCTTGTTCTTTTTCTTTTTTTTTTAAACACGATGTACGTACTGGGAGTAAATCCTGTGTCGCGAGGGGCTTTATAAACATACAAGAAACGGACACAAAGAACGCCCAGACTCAGAACAATAATTCGTGGATTACGCTAAGTGTTGTCCCATGTGGGGTTTGAGACACTCAGCGCTGTAGAGAGCGGTGGTGACCGCTTAAACCACCAGGCCAACCGTGCAGTCAAGGTCAAAGGTCCAGGTCAAAGGTATATCTACAGTTCTGAGTATAAACTATAGATATACTTTTTATAGTATGTTTTAAGTAATAAATAAATCATATATCATCATCATCAACGGCCTTTTACAGTCCACTGCTGGACATAGGCCTCTCCTTGGCAAGCCTGCTATACCACACCGGTCAGACGGGTTGGAATAAGGTTTGTTTCAAGTTTTCCTTCTCTTTGTAATCGTGTTGCTTTGCATACTTTGTTCACTTGATCGCCTTTTACGACACCCATGGGATGAATGGGAGTGGTGACACTATGTATTCTTAATCTCTCACCACACGGACAAAATATATACTATATATATATATACTTCTTGCCCGTAGTGCCAATAAATGTAAAAAATAAGTTAATATTGCTCCTCCGTTTTTTTATCAAGAAAACGTCCGAAAGAATCACATAACGGCAAGTGACAAACGCTGCTCATGCATACTTGCAGCTCAAGAGACACATACGCTGTCGTTTTTGAAATGCATTTTCCTCAATAATGGGTTGACTTTGTTTACCTCACTCAGGGGAGGGTAGCACTGCCCCGGTCGAGCCGGTCCGTTCGTGCTGAAATGAGCGTGGCTCTACTACTGCTATATACAGTAATAAATACACACTATAAGTTTTAATTATAGCTTAACCTGGGTGACAACCGAACCCACGTTCTGACTCAACAATTAGGTTTCCTAACCACTAGATATATTGCTCTAATCGTTAGTCAATCCTTACTACTAAACTGCTGTATGTGTCATTATCATCAGCCCATAGCAATCCACTTTAAGTCTTAGGTCTGTCTAATTTAGATCGCTCCTAAGTATGTGTGATAATATCAGTGTACTCCACAAAGTATGGTAGTAAGATAAAATACTAATAGGAACGTTAAACGCATATGGTAGCCCTACTTTTAGCAGACGGAGCGATCTCCGCGGCTATTTATATAACATCAAAGAGCGCCGTCTCCCGTCTGCGCCGTGATTCATCTTTCATCAAGGTTTGACATGTGACATGCAGGACACGAGCGAATTCCTATGAGAACGGATTTTGTGATAATATTAAAAGTAGTGGATTATTTCAGTTGCTGGGTTTTGTTGAGATTATTTTTTTATCAATAATGATTGTTGAAGTGACATTTATAAATATATAATTTATGTAAGTCGTCATCGACGTAGTCACGTGACGCGTTAACGTGAAAGACAGCTGTGAATATATAGATATGTATATAACCCTTTGCACTCCGTTGTCGCCGCATTTGCGACATTAAAAAGCTAACAGTAAATCCGCTGTCGTCGTAGCGGCGACACGGTTGTTTTGCTGCCTCGGTGTCCTTAACAGTTAGGTAAGCAAAATAGTCTGTCTGGCAAAAAACTGCACATATTGCGAAAAGATAAAAAAAAGAGCTTGTATTGTTTGTTCTAATAGACAGGAAAAAGGACGAAAGACGAAAGACGCGAAACTTCGGCATACTTGTCACGGTAAACCGCGAATGCATGTGGGCAATTGTTTCGAAAGATATCACTCTTTAAGAAATTTTAAATCCTAAACTTTATGTTTTTCTTTTATAATATAAGTTAGAATATGTTTTGTTTATAAAATAGCTAAGAAATAAAAATTGTGTTTTATTGAAACGTCTCTCTTTTTCTTCTACATCATAGGTTTGTACTAATATAGTGCTGGAGTTACTGGTAGCCTCTCTGTATTACTAGGCTGGGGGCAAAGTGATAATTATTGAAGCGCGCAGCCAGCATGCATAACCCAGATCGACAATTTTTTTTTGAAGATCAACCAATTAATTTAAATATCCAAAAATAACGCCTGTTCGTTTACAGTTTTAAGTTTTCGCTCCCGTCGGCAGTTCTCATGATTGTTTTGTGTTATTTTGCTAATAATGTATGTATGTAGATCATGTAAAATTTTCTAGCAGATATTGTATTTCAATAACAACTTTGGGACCGCGGCTAGTGGACACGCTTCAAAAGTATGTAATGCCAATTGTTTACGATTTTAAAAAGTAATGATAAAAATATATAACGAAAGTGATCGCTCCGTCCTCCGTGTAGATTTCTAATAGGGCACACCATTTGCCTACAGCACACAACTGAGTGACTGTAAAAACATAGAAATAAAACATAAAAAAGACTTAGAGTTATATTATGTGAGCCTGTTGCCCCAGTGGTTAGCGACCCTGACTGCTAAGCCTTAGGTCATGGGTTCGATACTCGATCTGGATGTCGTAATAACAGCTGTTCCCGGATCCCTTCTATCTCAGGCGCAGAGTGGCACACCGTGTGGTTTTAGTCGGTCCGATTCCGACACACCACCTCGTCGTAAACCCCAGTGGGGTGACGGCCCAAGTGGGTTTCCACACGTTAAAAAAAAATAGGTTCGATACTCGCTTAAGGGGGTATTCTAGTGTAGAAATTTGAAAAATCGATTTTTTTGAAAACAGTCAATATGAAGTAGAGGAAGGTCCAATGTATGGAGCTGGGATAGCAGATTAACAGAACGTAAGTTATATGTACTATTCTATCAGTTACGTTGCCAGAAACTTTAACGTAAAACTTTAAACGTGTTTTTCTCGAAACTACTTCTTTCGATACGGTCGGCACGATATCTCAAGTTCTAATGAACCGATTTGCTTGAAATTTATCATGAATATTCATTACATATATCTCTATCGCATGAAGCACGAAAAACTGGAAATTTCAATTTTTTAATACGTGTAAACAATTCGAGAAAGCTTAAAAATTAGGGAAAAATCGACCTCAATTTTTGAGAAGCCGCCATTTTATGAAAAAATTTTTTTTCCCTTGTTTTCTGCGTCATACGATAATGACATTCATATTAATTAAGAATTTTTTTTTTTTTTCGGATACCCGGGTACAAGGGTACAAGGGATACAAGGGATTTTTCGGATACAAGGGTAGAAATCGTGACGACGAGGATACTGCCTTTTGTTTTCCCCTTCCACTTCAAGGACGCATAATTCCATGAAAATTTATTTTTTTGTTTTTAAATTCATTTTGTGTGCTCTTAATATATAAATAAATAAATGATAAAAAAATGGATAGTAAAAATATCAATAGCTTTTATTTTATTCACCGTCAAAAAATGCTCGAAATTCGGGCCTCTAGACTAGAATACCCCCTTAAGGCAAAAGTTTGTCAAATATTGACTGCGTCGGTGGCGCAGTGGAAGCGTATGCGACTGCTGTGCTTGAGATCTCGGGTTCGATTCCTGGGTCATATCAAATCTTTGTACGCTCTGCAAAAAAATGTTTCAGGATTTCGGCATGTATTTACGATAAAAAAAGTATATCCGTATTCATATCAGTTGTCTAGTAACCATAGTACAACTTCTGCTTAGTTTGGGTCTAGATGGCGTTGTGTGTCAGATGTCCGAAATATTTATTTGTTTACATAAAAGAAACAGTCTAACTCTAATTAACCTATAATATTTGGAAATTTGTAAGTGTGTCTAAACACCACAACACAAGCACTATTCAATTTGGGGTTCAGATAGCCACGTGTCAGTTGTGTCCAGTTATAATTATATTTGTTTAAATTGACATGCCGTTACAAAGGTGTACACACACCTTTTGGTATGCATAGTTTGGACGTCAAGTTCCATTCCACGAGCTGTCGCGCATCGCACCAAGTGCACGTACGACCGCACGTCACATGCCGCTGTGGTTTCTTTTGGTCTAAATAACTACGTTATGATATTACAAATTAGGTCTATTTTTAAGTGATAGGTGTACTTTCATTGGTTTGCTATAGGTACATGGTAGGTAGATAAAATATGTTATAAATTAAAAATGAAGACACTAACGCGATGAATTGTTAAAAATATACTTCTCTAGACACCTACGGATTATATATATTAGGTATGAAAATAAGGTGGTCGAGGCTTATGCAAGCTCGTCAAAACGTAGGGATTCAAAGGTACATATAAAATAACTTTTACCAAGCAGAAGAGTTTGTTTGAACGCGCTAGTCTCAGTAACTACTAATTCAAACTGAAAAACTATTCGTCTTGGATAGGCTATTTCTCAAACAAGGCTGCATAATCACACTATGACCAATAGGAGCCGAGCATCAACGAGAAATGTTACAAAACGTCACTTTTTATTTGAAGAGGCACAAAGTCGCGTGGAGTAGCTACTATATACATAGTGTTCCTATAACACATTCTAGTTCCTATGAAATTGTCACTTGATTAATAACCAAAATCAAAAGAGGGGGAGAGGGACACACATACATCATGAAATAGGAAAGCATTTTCTAAACAAATCAATCACACATTCACATATTCGTGAGGTAGATATACGCAACGTACATACAACATGGCTATACGTTTCAGAAGTACGTTGTACATGAGCAGTAGTTTGTACTAATGCACGTACTCTGTTCAAAACAACACAAGTAAGACGTAACAATTGGTATTGTTGCGTGCCATTCACATTGGCCAACAATTGCTTCTGAGAAACATGACTAGAAACACTTGAGAGTTCCATATCCGTTTTGGTTGGTGTTGAGATTTTCTTTTGGCTTGTATGTACGCTTATAACTATATCCCTGAAGTGTATTAACCATCGTATACTTGTAACTGCTTCTACCACTAACACGGACATCTTTTACGAGCCTGCCAAAGTAACTCTACTCTGCCTGATGGAAAGTATGAATAGAATCCAAGAGTTGTGGTCACCATACTCATTGCGAGTGCAGACAATATAGTATGGTAACCCACATTATGGCGGCTTAGTAAGATGGTTTTTCACGCCTCGTTTAGGGACGTAAAAGGCGTGACAGTCATCGTGGCATTCTATTGTACACACTTACCACGACAACTGTCACCCCTGCATCAATGGGCCTCCGGTCAGCAACAAGATAGAGAAAAATAAATACGTATGTCAATGTGGATTAGTCTCATTAAAAAAAAAGACACGACACGAGTCTAGAAACCATGGCCCGGGTGGTTTAATGACAGTAGTTCCCGGATCCTTCCTATGGCAGGCGTAGAGTGGCACACCGTATGTTTTAGTCGGTCCGACTGTGACACACCTCTCCGGCATAAACCTTGTTTGGGCGACAGCTCGTGGGGTGTTTCCACGAGTAACAAAAAATTGGGGCATCCAAATCACAAAACGTGTATAAATTGGAAATTTTCTAATTTTTACTTTTACAAATATTGTAGCTTAAATCTTTCATACAAACTCCTTGTTAAATCAAGATTATCAAACGATTTGCCAATCTCCCGTCGAAGGCAAGACTGAAAAGTACTGTGTAACATTTAACGACATTTTTAGTAAAAAAAATATTTAAGACATTATTGAGAAGGCGAGTCGATCACACTCCAAAAGAAATTGGTGGTACTTTGAAGCGAGAGCAGGCGTATGTGAAGGTGTCTATGTCAGTTGAGGCACTGTGTTAAATATTTAAAGTCAGAACAGGCACATAAATTTTCATATAAAATCGATTTTTTTATCTGCTATCTTATCACAGCAATCACAGAAAGTCTTATAAGTTTTACGAGATACATCTGACTGAAGTTGCACTGTAGGGCTTAAAGTAAACTTCTCATACTCTTGGATCAAGTATTTAATCTCACGCAACGATTTAAAACTGCCAACAATGCTGTCATAACGTAGCAAATCAGAATCTGTACTTTTTTAATGCTTTTTTTTTAAACAGTCTATTGGAGGGGACCGTACCAGACACAATTACTTAAGATATTCAGATATTTGACATCGATATTTTCCAGATGTCCGATAACCAATATCAGTGTTATCTCTCATAAAAAGAAAGTACGTGTTCCAGAGCGGATGGCTATTCACTCCCACAGTGCAAAACAACTAACGAAAATATAACAAGCCTTCAAAAATACGTGAATAAAAAGAGGTCATTTTTGTGTCGTTCGGGATGTGGAGACAAAAGAGTGGCGTGAGCCGGGCCCTCCTCCCGGATAATCTGCCAGGAGGGCAGGGTGGGCTTTGATACGGAACCCGTTTTGACACTTGAAATAACGTTTGATAAGAATTATTACAAGAATATTTTTTCGTTGAAATATATTTTACGGTTTTTTAGGTTGAACGTTCGTACAAAAACAAGTCAGTTCAAACATTGCGGACGGCTAATTAAATTTCTCAGTGAATAAATGTATTTCAGGTCACCGTTGGATTTTGCGTTCATTATATCAATTAATTAACTGTACAGAATTGCTATGTCGCGAAATATTAATTGGAAATTATTAAGGCTTGTGTGCCGACCACAATGATGCCAAACGTATTTATATATTTTTACATATATATGAACATACGTACAATTTACTCCCTATTTGTATTAAGGGTCGATCACCTCCAACACTTTAAAATGCGTTTAAATTCTATTACGCATTAATCATTGTGAAGTTAATTTAAAAATAACTTCTTTAGGTATTAATGAGAGATACATTATATACACTGCCGAGGAAGTTAAAAGACTTGAACCACATTAGATTGAAGAAGATGGGCTTAAAGTGAGTTTCATAACCCACAAAAGTTCTGAAATTAGGTTAATATGGTACTGTCACGTTATGTGAAGATCAGATGTTCACGCTGTTAAAAATAACCTTGCTATTGCAACCAAAAGAGAGGAAAAGAAGCGGGTCTACATCTATCATCACATAGATTTCAATTCACAGTCACCTTAGATGTTGGGATTTCACGAATAAGACATGTACAACATGGAACATCTAACTGACATCGCACGTAGAATCAGTATGCTGAAGTAGAAGTGGGCCGGCCATGTCTCCAGACTATATACATTTATACAGACTATATATAATTGTGGAGACTGCGTCTCGGCAAACGTAATGTAGGATGCCCGCAGGCCAAATGGAGTGACAATTTGCGCAAGATGGCTGGCAGGAGTTGGATGCGAGAAGTCCGAAATTGATCAGAGTTGCGTGCAATAGAAGAGGCCTATGTCCAGCAGTGGACTGCGATGAGCTGACCATTGTCATAACTGTCTGATATTTCAAAGGTAAGACACATTTATAGTTTACAAATAGTTATTTTCAAACTAATATAATTAGTGTTCACGGTGTTATACTAACAATGTATTTTTAGATTCCATACAACAAACACACATTTAACTATCCACACACACACACAGTACGAAACATACAACACAACGCAATACGAACCATCCCAATCCTTTGTTTTAATATTATTTATCTCGATAGAACGGACCGGATTTACGAGCACCATTTCGAATAAATCGAACCCTTTCGGAATAAATCGGAATGCAATGTCGATGTTCGCGAGTCCTGTACAGACAATTGATTGGATGTGTTTAAAACTACATACGAACACATAGATAATGTTGTAGAAAAATTCTACAAATGGTACGTGTTAGTTGAATAGAAGTAGGTACTTATTTAGACGGTTTGGAATATTAAGCAATCAGCTCGACTTTTTTTAAAAGAAATTCTCTGCCAACTGACGTTTTGACTGTAACGCACATTATGCCACTCTGCGCCTGAAATACGAGAGATTCGTTAACAATTGTGGTTAAGAAATTCGAAACGGGTAGGCGACTGTATTCCAGGTATGGCTTACACTCCAATCATCAATCAACATAATTAACTGGCAACAAAATAATTACTATTGGCTTGCGTTTACTTTTGAAAACATGATACATGATTTGGGCAAATTTCTTTTGTGACTCTCAAAAATAATAAATTTTCCCCATTTAATGCAATATTTTTAATTGATGCTCGGCTTTTATTAATGGTAGCGAGATATTACATAACCTTCCTTAATAAATAGGCCATCCAACGTTAATAACATATAGGAAAGAGTCTCTGAGATTAGTCCCTTCAACCAAGCAAACTTTTCATATATCAATCCAGTAAATGATAAGTAATATTTATTTTTACAAGTCGGACTTTACAGCTAAAAGACGCCGGCATTTCCTAAGACTCATTTTAGGAAAAAATGCCGAAACAAACCATAGAGGTGTCCTTTTTTTAGTCCGTGAACATTGATAAAATTAAGTTTTTATTCGGGTGTAGTTACATTATTCTGGCATGCTGGTATTCAATTCTAATTTCATAATAAGAGTAAAAGCTTAAAATTATTATTATATATTACGCCTATTATATATAACAAGCTCTAATCAATCAATGTCGGTTTTGGGGAGTTGTAGCTAAGGCTGAATACTTATCTCATTCCGATTATTAATGTTTGAGAATAGTTCGCACAAAATACAGCTCCAAAGAAATAAACACAAAAACCTATTAAATATTAACTATATTATAAAATAAATGAGAAATACTCTTTGTACAGAGCTGTATAAGTCAAGAAATCTAAAATTCAGATTACTGAAAACTAATGAATAATCTACTGCCTATTGATGCAGGGGTGACAGTTATCGTGGTAACTGTGCAAATCTTGCACTGTTACAATGACTGTCATGCCTTTTACGTCCCTAAACGGGGTGTGAAAAAGCATCTACAAGACCGCCATAGTGTAGGTCGCCGTACTGCGTTGTCAGCATTTGCAATGAGTATGGTGACCACAACTCTTGCATTCTATTCATGCTTTCCATCAGGCAGAGTGGAGTCACTTTGGCAGGCTCTTAAGATAGAAAAAAAAAATCTTCCATGTTTATTACCTGGTAACAGGCAGCAATATCCAACCTTTCTTATATCTCAATTAATTGCATTGCTTCACGATGTACCTAATAAATGATGGTTGCATAATTTTTAGACACTTTAACATCTTAGGATTTTTTTTGTTTTTTTTTTATACTACGACGGTGGCAAACAAGCATACGGCCCGCCTGATGGCGGCTACCGCAGCCTATGGACGCCTGCGACACCAGGGGCATCACGTGCGCGTTGCCGACCCTTCAAAAACCTATTTACCTATTTACCCCCCTCTTGAAGAACCCCATGCTGTAGTTCCCAGGGAAAACCGTGGCAGGGAGCTCATTCCATAACGGGATTGTTCGCGGGAGAAAATTTCTCTGAAACCGCACTGTGCGCGACCATTTAGGTTCCAATGTATGTGGATGAGCTCCCTGACGATGGTGAGCGGTGCGATGGTAGAATGTGGCTGTGGGCATCATGTCAAACAATTCTTCAGAACACAACCCATTGTAGAGACGGTAGAGCACACACAGGGAGGCAAAGTCTCTCCTAAGACTTAGTGGCTCGATACCGTCTGTGAGATCAGGATCGTCGATTATTCTCACAGCACGTCTCTGGACTGAATCGAAAGGCTCAAGCTGGTACTTCGGTGCTCCCGCCCAGAGATGACAGCAATACTCCATGTGAGGCCGAACTTGTGCTTTGTACAGTAGTAGCCTTTGTGCCGGTGTGAAATATCGCTTCGCTCTATTCAGAACACCAAGCTTTTTTGATGCCAGCCTCACCTTTCCCTCCAAATGAGTCCGAAATTGGACGTCACTGGAGATATCGACACCAAGGATCCCAATACTCTGTGAGATGGTAAGGGGTGTATTCTGGAATTGTGGAACTAGAGTGAACGGGGTTTTTTTAGCAGTAAACGCACAAACTTGTGTCTTAGAGGGGTTAAATTGGACCACGTTATCCCGACCCCAATCGGAGACTCTGTGTAAAGTGCTCTCGATTTGAGACACAAGTTGTTCGCGACTTTCTACTACAGCACTAGGAGTTGCAATAGTTTACAAATGTATTTACCACACCGAGCTTATCACCAACACAATATATATAAGAAATCATCACCCACCTATAAATGGTTTCCCGTCGAGCCTCTTGATCCAATAGAACCGCTGGCTGTGTGGCTTATTCTCGCGATCATATTGTTCCCACTGCTGCCGGAGGAAGGTGTAGCAGACGCAGCAACATCTCACGGTACCCTCCTCGTCACCCTCAGAGCGATAGCCATTAGGTGGAGCGTGAGCGCCGAGGAACGGGAAATATGGTTCATTGCACTGCGTAAGAAAAGTCCATGTGAGATCCATATGAAATACTTATAAATTTCGGTTTTTAATTCGAAACTCCTGCACACTCTTCTGCCTTATTACATGTTATAAATAACTGCGCTAACGTTTAACTGTTTTTTAACAACATTTAGAAAGAAACCTATTTATTCTCACATTCACAGGACAACAAATGGTTACATACAATATAAAAAAGTCAGAAACAAGTAATTATAGTGTCCTGTGCAATACCAGAAAAGGTGCCTATCTCAGCATATTGCTGCATCTTGAGGGACTTCTTATATTTAGATGAAACAGATTTCTGAGAAATTTTGTTCCTTAATTTTGTGAAAGACGTCGTTGTAGTGTTTTCCTGTTTACAGATCAAATGACAAAAAAATATGATATAATCTGATACTTTGATTGATATTCATGAAAATTAAAAATCAGCTTATTTGACTAACATAAGAATTGCGTTAGTTATTTTACGCTGCTAAACACTAATACTTTCTATCTATTATGAAGGTGTAAATTAAAAAAAAATAATATAACTATAAAACAATTATACAGAACGAACACAATGCGTTTGTTCCGCTAAATAACAACAATTTCTTCATTCGCCCATCGACGGACGCATGGCAACATTTTATGGGAACACGAGATATCGACGTATTGATCTGTCGATTATCTCATGGGAATGGGGCGTCAGTGTTTATAAGCTCTTTATGTTATACAGTGGAAAATATCACATCGTTCGGCAATCATGTACAGCTGTCAAACACTGGGGAACTTTCGTGTATGTTTATGATAGCCGTATAAGTTTATGTCCTTTTGAGTTACTACAAATGGGATATTTCATCCTCTTCATCATCAACAGCCTCTAATAGTCCACAGCTGGACATAGGCCTCTGCTTAGCAAGGAAGTTTTGGTTTACTATGCCACGCTGGCCAGACGGGTTGGAATAGGGTTTGTTTCAAGTTTTCCTTCTCTTTCTCGTCTGTTTCCTTAGTCGCTACTCTTACAACACCCATGGAAAGAATACGGGTGGTGACACTCTATTCTTAATCCGTCACCACATTGGATATTTAGTTTGTTTATTTTCGGGTATTACTTTCTGATAATTCGGCACCGTTGTATGCGCCATAATCACTGATGAACTAGGTTACTGCGGGTAAAACGTCTTTACCCATAGTAACTTAAAATAAAAAAGCCATGGTCCAAATCCCATCCCTTATCAAGTCAAAACGACTATGGTAGTTAAAATCTATATACTAAATAATGTCCATGTTACGATCAAAACTAGTGATCTAAGAGCAAAACTGTAAATCTCAGTTATACAATACATATTATCGACCCTTCTCGAAGGTTTCTGTCGCGTTGCCCTAATATTTAACATAGAATTATCAGTATTGTGTTTTTGCAAATAAAAATTACGTTACGGTAGTCACAGCGAAATATGAATACTAGTATAGCGTTGTTAGAGCACATCTACTAATTGTTTAACGTTCATTGATCGAATATTTCGATTGGCGAACGCCAAACGATGTCACCGTGACGATCGAGTCTATGCGAAATAAAATCAAGTTACTGTAGGCTTGCCGTTATATTTTGTTCTTAAGTGGGACCCAGTTAACAGCCGACCTTAAGGTAAAGTAGGCTAGCCAGAAAATAGTTACAGAGCCTTTTATCACGACACCACACAAATTACTGAAATAATATAGCAATGGTCGGGCAAGTAAATAGAATAACTATTCGAATATTCTTTAAAACTTCGCATAGAATGGTCTAGAAGAGTCTAGAGGAGTGTTATTAGGTTACTATGAAACTTGTCGAGAAAGTTCTAAAACCCATAACTTTATATAGTTTCCATTATTCAAGGCCGGCACTGTACAACGGCCTCATCCTCCAATGTGGAAGGTTTCAAGCTCCGCGATACAACGAGAAAATAAGTACGAATGATTGCCAAGAGCACAAGTTTATATCAATGAACTAGCTGACACGCACATTCTCATCTGCGTCTCCTACTGCCGGTAGCCTAAAATCCGTTTACCATAAAAAAGACGATAGTGAACCCAGATTTAGAGCAACAATATGTGAATCATACAAAGTGTTGTCCCATGAGGATTTGAATCAACAACACCCAACGTAGTAAAGAACGGCGTAAATACCCCTTCAACCACTACACCGTACGTGCAGTACTATAAGATTCTGTACCATACTCGTACCTTAGTAAGTCAATATTTTCAAATTTGCACAGCATTTTCGAAATATTGAATTATGGCAGTGAGCCAATCTTAAAAGATATGCTGTGTTTTTAAAAATTTTAAAGAAGAACAATCCTTTAATACATTTTTATTATAAAACTTTAACCATTTACGCAGCGGACTCTTAAAAGGAATAATTTTCTCTTGTTTTTGCAACATTTTTCCTTCACACTCAGCTCCCTTTGGTCGTAGCGTGATGATTTACATCCTATAGGTTTTCTCGATAACGGGGCTATCTAATACTGAAAGAATTTTCAAATCGGACCAGTATTTTTTGAGCTTAGCGTGTTCAACCAAACAAATAAACCATATACCGAGTATTGATTTACTTAACACCTAAGGGTCATTATTTACTTAAAAAACTGTATTTATTCTTCATTTATCTCATCTATTTAGTCTCTCTGTGAAGATTATGTAGATTATTAGATGTAATTGTGATCATCTCCGTAATGGTATAGTTTACATTGAAACAACCGTATTAAATACCTACCTAGCCAAGTATATGAGTTTAGACGTTTGTATTATAAAGTACATTTGCTATTAGAACTTTTTGGAAAGCTCATAACCAAAAAGAAAACAAATCTATATTTTTTTTTTATATTAAGAGCCTACCAAAGTGACTCTACTCTGCCTGATAGAAAGCATGAATAGAATCCAAGAGTTGTGGTCACCTTACTCATTGCAAATGCAGACAATGCAGTATGGTGACCCACACTATGGCGCTCTTGTGTGTTATGGTGTCTTGGGGACGTAAAAAGCATAACAGTCATCGTGACAGTGTAAGGCTTATACGGTTACCACGATAACTGTCGCCCCTGCATCAATGGGCCTCCGGTCTCACACTCACCAACGAAACACGACAACACGGATGCTGGCGCTTTAGGTTGGTCTTCTGTGGGAGGGTAGTACTGCCCCGGTCGAGGCGGTCGGCTCGTGCTGAAATCAGCGAGGCTCTACTACCTAGTGAAATCATATACTTATTAACTACCAGTTAAGTTAACAATGTGTATTTCATAATATTCTTATAACATATTTAAATGAAAAGGCAGCCATTTTAATTCCTGCCTGTTTTATCTCAGCCAACCCATCCCTAATACGGTAACAGTGAAGTTAGATATTGTAATCCTTTACACTTTGGGTACTGTGATTGTCATTTTGGAATCCTAGGATTTACGTCGAGAAGGCTTTAGACGGCTTACGTCAGTCGTTCTAGTGGAATCTTACAGTAATATAAAAGATATCCTTAATAAATTGAAACCCTTTTTAACAATTTCAGGCTTAGAATAACACTGACTTTAATAAAAATTAATACCACTCCTGAAAACAAGACTTCTTTACAAGTGTTTCTTTAAAAACAAGCTTATAGAGGTTGAGCCATGAATTACGTAACATTTGAAAAAATCGTATCAACTTTTTTTTTTTAAAGAAAAACAAAAAAGAATTAATCCTGTCGCGGGGGACTTTACAAACCGCTTAGGCCACTTTTTTTCTAACGTGTGGAACTGTGGAAACTTCGTCGGACCGACACCCCACTGGGGTGCATGGGAAACATGACTCTGCAGTCTTCAATCGATGCATCTAAATACCGGCAGCTCAACAGTCAGTAATCTAAGCGTCAGAGAAAAGAACTCTTTTTTCTAACGTGTGGAAGCCCCCTCGGGCCGTCACCCACCGGGGTTTACGGCGGGGTGGTGTGTCGGAATCGGACCGACTAAAACCACACGGTGTGCCACTCTGCGTCTGAATTAGGAGGGATCCGCGAACAGCTGTTATTACGACATCCAGATCATTAAGACATCCAGATCTAGACTACTAGACCAACCGTGCAGTCAATATTATTGTACATACTGTACATTGACTTTAATGTAACTGGTTATAGATGAAAACTCTAATATAGAGCCTCCTTCTTGGTAAATTAAGTATTGTATTCAAGAAAATCTGATCATTCTTCTTAAAAACTTGTATTTACTGTATTAACGAGATTTCAGTACCCGTATTAACAAAATTAAAAATTTAAAAAATGAAAATAAATAAGATCTAATTATTTAATTTACTTATTATATACACAATCACATATCACAAATCTCGCGGCAAGTTTTGATATCATATAAATTGTGTAATGACATTATACATCGATAGTAAGTTCTCAAGGAAAAGTTTATTTTATTTATTTTAGCGCGTTTAAATAAAAACTTGCTTTTAAAGAAGTCTGTTTTTTTAACTTTTTACTGTTTTGCTATCGCGAGACAGGTTTCTCAGCCTATTCATTGTGGAATTGACAATCATAAAATGGAATGAACTTATGTTACATATGGATATATCTAGGACTAAAGTCCTCATGAAGACGAATCAAGTACAAATTCGAGGTGGTTACGTCCTTTTACTACTGACATCGTACGACTACCTTCTTAAATCCTGGTACTATAAGGTTGTTGAGGACTTAAGCATTCATCAAGAAATCAACTGAGCCTAAATTCGGTGGGATTATGTCGTTTTAATAGAGATTTCCTATGGACAGCTTAGCTTTATTATCAGACCCTAGATATCATCTAAAGACGAAGTACTCGTCAAGACGACGTAAACGAGACCAAACTCAACGGCGTTGGGGTTCCTGAGTCGCAAAATTCCTCTCTGACAAGCATAGTTACATACATACATACATATATTGCAAGTTACATACAAGTTCGTAATAAATGAAATTAGTGGTGATATACAAAACGACTAAATAGATTTAGTTGATCGACGAAACGAACAAACTTCGCTTGCCACGTTAGGTCTTTCAATTACCTAACAACAGTTATAACATAATTTTAAAACATTACTCACAGAATTAATTATAATAAATTAATTCAAAGTTTAATTCATAATAATGACTGACTGAATAAATATGATTAATTCGTAAAATGTAACTGACCGCAAAGAAACAAAATTGCGGATTTTTTGATATGCTCTCCTCCACGCTCAAGGCTTGATCTCAGCAGAAGAGTAAGTAACTTTAGCCGAATATGGAGTATCTTACGAACATGATAGCTCAAGACACAAATGCGTTGCCATTGCTGCCTTTGAGTAGCCCTTACCCGGAGTTAAAAGCATGGGAAGGTGTTGCGCTTCTACGAACTTTCCTCCTGTGGTGAAAGCAACCATAGAATTACTTTGCAACAGTTTCTGTGAGTTCATGGTGTTATAACGTTTGAGCCAGCGTAAACGGAGGAGGATAGGAGAAAAAAAACGACTCCCGTTTTAAAAACATATCCTGTGTCGTGGGGGACTTTACTTTTATCACACAAAGTATTGTCCGTAAGGCGTTTGCGCCCAATTCAGCGCAGTAAAAAATGCCGTGGCACTTCAACCACAACGCCATCCGAGTACTATGAGTTTTTGCGTACATACTACTTTACAGAGTCAATATTTTTAAACTTGTACAGCATTTTTGGAATATTCAATTATGATACATTTAATAAATAAGCTAAGATATAAAAGTATGAAGGTATAATGTAAAAATTGTCATCAATTTTATAAAATTCTATCAGGATAATTCACTGTCGGTGTCCTGTCGCCGTTCGTTGTCCCTTGTGGGATATATTTTATTAAATTTTAAATGCGGCTACCGGGTATGTTAATATCAGTCCACTGAAGGGAGACATTAATTATATTTGTACATATTAAAGAATTATTGGCTATTAAAAGTTGAATATATAATACAGGATTTTACCGGTGGTTGCGTTCGCATATCGATTGTGACAATCAGGTTGTGAAAGCAAAGTAAACTTTATTGAGATTTAAGATGTCCTTGAGATATTTTTAAGACGTTTGTGTACCGTATCGTAAGAAGTTATTATTTTGATTGTAAGTATAGCTGCGTATTTTTTCGCGTGAAATAGCGTCTTTATGCGAGAGTTTTAAAGAGATCCGTGCAAATTATATGTCGTCAGATTTTAATTTACTTACGAGTATATAAAAACATTTAAAGATATGTTGCAGTCCGTGTGGAGACGGATTAAAAATACATAGTGTTACTACCCCTATTCATCCCGTGGGTGTCGTAAAACGCGACTAAGGGAACCAAGTATACAAGACAACATCATTACAAAGAGAAGGAAAACTTGAAACAAACCCTATTCCAAACCGTCTGGCCGGCGTGATATAGTAGGCCAAAACCTCCTTGCTAAGGAGAGGCCTATGTCCAGCAGTGGTCTGTAAAAGGCTGTTGAAAGATATGTTTGCGAAACTTGGGTGGGTTTTTGTTAGTCTATAACATTAGAACGGTGCTTATTGAGAGACAAAATACATAGCAGAATGCAAAGAAAATATCATCTAATATATTTGTGCATAAAACATTTTGAACACTGAAAGTATAGAGCTTTATTTACTTTCTGTAGTTATTATGTGTAGACCTTTCAATTATTATAATAACAGAAATAAAAAAAAACATGATTGACTAAAATTGATTATGAAGTTAGATAATTAATAATATAAATAAGCTCAGTAAAGTATTGTACTTGGAACTTACATTAATGCAGTGGTGACAGTTATCGTGGTAAGTGTGTGAGCCGTACACTACCACGATGACTGTCATGCCTTTTACGGTCCCAAGCGGGTGCGAAAACGCATCTTACTAGGCCACCATAGTGTGAGTCACCATACTACATTGTCCAAGGAGTATGATGCACACAACTCTTAGATTCTATTCATGCTTTCCATCAGGCAGAGTAGTGTCACTTTGGCAGGTTCTTAATATAGAGAAAAATAGAGAACTGGCTACTTTTGCAATGTTGAAAAATTATAAATATTGACGAAGCGGCTTCTTTTAGATAAAAGTACTCCAAACCTAAGTGTGAAGAATAAATTTAATAGGTTGTTATTTTACTTACTCGGGTATTGAAATACATATATTTTTTAACAAAATTACCAGAAAAAAACAGGTTTCTAAACACATGATGGGTATGCAAGCACAGCTGACATATTTAAATGTGTTAATTTATGGCTAAAAAATCGAAAGAAAACGAAACAAAAATTGTTTGCATTTTTTCATCAGCTGTTTGTCACCCGACGATACTATAGGCCGTAATAACGTTGATCTGGATGTCGTAATAGCAGCTGTTCCCGGATCCCTCCTATGTCAGTCGCAGAGTAGCACACCGTGTGGTTTTAGTCGGTCCGATTCCGACATACCACCCCGCCGTAAACCCCGGTGGGGTGACGGCCCGAGGGGGTTTCCACACGATAAAAAAAAAGGCCGTAATAACGTTCACAGAATACAACTGAATCACAAAAATAAATAAAAAAAGACACACAGCTCATATCAAAGAAACTTTGTAGTAAATAAAGTAAAACTAATTTAATACAATTTATGTATTCAAATGAAGGTAATTTATATGTAAATAAATTGTTTAATAAATTAAATGTTTCATTATGAAACGTATTAACTGAATACATTACATGTAATGTGGTTATAATGTAATACTTATGTGATTTAGTCATGTATATAGTTAAATGGTTTTGTTAAAGATTAAAAAACCTGATAAGTAGAGCTACCGATATTTTCGTAGAGGGAACGAGTGTTGTGTCCCTCCAACACAAAGGGAGGATCCTCCAAACAGGCGCGGTGATCATGCCTGGCAGGCCACGGCCCAACGGTTGATGTTGGGATATTGTATATATGTTAATTGCAACGCGAATCTGTTTCGTGATACAGGATAATAGTTGCTTAGTAGTTCATCATACTATGTAGTTCAACGTATTTTCGCTAGATGGCGCCGTTATACATTTTTGCTTGCGCTATAATGTGGAATTCGCCACATTTTAAACACTTAAAGGTTCAAGAAAAGTAAAATGTATATATATATTTTGACCGGAATGTAGACCTCCTCAATAAGTTAGACCGGGTTCTCCAAAACTGCATTCGATTCGTTTTCAATGTTCGCAATTATCAAGTTTTCCTCCTTTTTGCAGCGATGTTCGACGTGATTTGTTCCCTTAGTCGCCTCTTACGACACCCATGGAATGAATATGGGTTGTGGCATTCCATATGCTTAATCCATCACCACACAGACAAGTTCAGTCAGTGTTAATCGGTGAAAAATATTTCAATCAACACTGGACAATGGTACTTTTGAACGCAAGTGCCAGATTCTCTATATTGTTAGGTTGTAACAGTATGATGTTGCTGTCGAAACTATTTTTGATAGATTTTGTAGATAACAATACTTTTGACCAGTTAAGAGTTCTAATTTTAACATTTATATATTCAACAATGTGTCTTTCACCTTCCTGCAATCTGTTAACGCGGCTTTAAGAGAAAAGGGACGTAACTATGTAACATTAACGCTTTTTGACGAATTGTGACTCCTCCGTTACGTTTGCCTCCTATAACATTAAAAATTGTTCACAAAAAGAAA
Organism: Hypercompe scribonia; assembly: GCA_949316085.1. Taxonomy (NCBI): domain Eukaryota; kingdom Metazoa; phylum Arthropoda; class Insecta; order Lepidoptera; family Erebidae; genus Hypercompe; species Hypercompe scribonia. Next base: position 16,663,378 of record OX438986.1, read on the forward strand.
AAGACAGAAGGTTAACTTAAAGCTACAGAACCTGCGCTGTTGTGTTTTATTGGGGAGTGCGAGACCGGAGGCAGATTGATGCAGGAGTGACAGTTATCGTGGTAATAGTGCGAGACTTACACAGCCACAATGACTCTCATGCCTTTTACGTCCGCAAGCGGGGCGTGAAATAGCATCTCACTAGGCCACCATAGTGTGAGTCATCATATTGCATTCACAATAAGTATAGTGACCACAACTCTTGGATTCTATTCATGTTTTCCATCAAGTAGAGTAGAGTCACTTTGGTAAGCACTTAAAAAAAATATTTCCTCATGTGACAGCAAAAAATCTAAATATTTATCAAGTAGACTTCAAGGGGACATGATTAGGTGTCAAATGTCAATCGTTTCCAGCACACTGTCAATTGGCGGGCGGTTCGAACCGGTTGCAAGGCTGAACACACGACTCCTGGTAATGATTGCGAATTGGTTGACATGACATTGCGCACGTCAAGACGTCATTTTTGAATGATAGATGGAGTGTTTGTTGTTATCGAGTGAACTTCAAGGATGGAAAGTTTGAGATCGTAACTCGAGACCCTATATTTAGTTATTTTGACCCATAATGACTATCTGTCCGCATTGTAACATTTTATATAATTTCTTCATTTCATTTTATATAATGTACATTTTTTTGTAAAGCATAACAAAATGAAATGCGTTACTTTTAGTTGTTTATAGGATAATAATCTCTCTATCTCGTTAACTCTTCTTGGCAGTGTATTCGTAATTGTTTTTATATGGTACAAAGGAAGAAGACAAACTGAGGAGGTTGTCTTAGATGAATGTTCGTGGTGAATCGCGCATTGAATGTTTGTGATCAGCGATTCTACTACGACATTGACATCAATATATATTTGACATGAATTTATAAAAGTACAAAATAAATAAATATCAAATAATAGAATAAATAATAATAGAATAAATCCTGTGTCGTAGAGGACTTAACAAACGGACACAAAGAACATCCAGACTCAGAACAACAATTTGTGGATCACATAGTGTTGTCCCGTGTGAGGTTTGAACCCACAACGCTCAGTGGGGAGCGTGGCGACCGTTTAAACCACTAGGCCTACCGTGCAGTCAATGTAACCAAACAAACGTAAGCGTAAATAGCTTATGAATTCTGCCTAGTCGAATGAAATATCCACTAATATTCATCAGAGCGGGGTCGATAGCTCAATTGTCTCTGCAGCACTGACAATCGTCAATTTAATAGAAATACAATAAACACAATAGTGTGTGAGATCATTCACTACACCATGTGATGGTTTCTGCTATTAAATGCAGAATAATATTTTTTCTTTTTTAAAATGTTATTACCGCGCTAAGAATATAGTTTGTGTTCTGAAGTACCATACACAGCCATTGAAAGGTGATAAGTAACAATTTCTGTATCACAGAAACAGTTATCACCAATAGGGATCGAATCCACAATACTCGGCGGTGTAGCAATCGGTGAAGAGATCACTTACTATGTTTTACTAACATGCCCTCCGTACTGTCATAAACTTTTTTTTTAGGACATGGGGATAAGCAGGAGGTGCAGTATGCTTAACCTGAAAATCTAAACATAACCATAGACCATGAAGTGTTATACAGATTGGTTGCCCTTCAAGAAGTCTATAAATTGAAAGATTTGCCATGCGGAGTGGATTCGCGACTGAAGCAATTTCAAAATGAACCAGATTTGAAATCTAATATGAAGTTACAATTTTCTCACAAGTATAAGCGAAATTTTAACCTAGCTAGTACAAGTTTCTGAATTGAGCCACTACGTAGATATATAAACAAAAAAAGCTCACATGAGAATAGGCTAGATGACACCTTAGTCAAATTAGTTACTTTTTATCATCTGTCAAAACGACAATTTTGTATGAAAAATGTACTAAATATCAAATTGTGGCGTCACTGTTTTAGACTACTCAAATGAACAATATATTTCACTGTATATTTGATTGAAATTCGTAATAATTATAAAAAGCTATATTAATTGTATTTTCCGAGATGTTTCGCGACATTACTTTCAATGAACGTGGACATTGGTATTTATTTATGATACAATCATCTACCCAATTGTTTCTTCCCCGTCTCTAGTTATCCTTTTTCCATTAAAAAGAAATCAATTTATACTTCAAAAATTCGCGATAAAACACTTACTTTGTATTTGATTACGTAAATAATTAACACAGTAACTGTTATTTCTAGAGATGCCAAGAATATTCGGCGAGTATTCGGTATCCGGTTGTTCGGCCATGGCTTTTCACTATTCAATATTCGGCCACATATATGGAATACACAAGAAGAATTTTTTAAGATTTTGTAGGTAAATTAGGTTACCCAGCAAAGGTTGTTTTGCCATATGAAATATATCTAGGTAGTATTATGGTGAATAATGTGCATGAGAGTAAAAATGTTAATGTCTTTATTTAAAAGTATGGGCTGATATGGTATTTAGGTTTGTATGGTATTTTCCTTACAAAAAAGTGAAATTTAGGAAAGGTTCACCCTTATAACCTAAGGGTATAAAGAACTACCTACAACCTATTCTCAAAAGTGCCAATCTGGCCATTTCGTAGGAGTTCGATAAAAACACTGACACGAGATTTTGTATATTAGATAAAAATTGTGGAGGCTCGTGGCATAGTATCCATCAATCACGTAGGATAACATATCGCAAAATTATGCAATCTTATCTAGGTCAGTCTGTGGATAGGTAACCATTCTTAACGTGTTGAGACTCCTCCGTGCCTTTTTTTTTTCAGAAAGGGGTAGAAAATCCCGTCGGATCTCCGACTCCTTGGGGACGCAGGAGCCAGGAGTATGTGGTGTTTCCACTAAAAACCACCCCGGCGGTCGGTCTCAGGCGTCCTTCTCTGATGGGGACCCGGACCATGTTATTTCAGGTTCCCTCCAGAATCAACGCCGCGCCTAGTCAGACCCTATCCTGGGGACGCCATAAAGGCAACCCCACCTATCAGTCCGAAGACTCCTCCGTGCCTAGGAGAGAATATTAAACCGTCGACCCCGGTTGCCATACTAGGGCCGACCCCCCAGAAAGGGTCCACTATGTTACCACAGAAATTCAATTTCGTCTAGCTAGCGACTGTTATCAGAAACCCAAGTAGTTGTAGAGTTCTGATAACAGTCTCTTGACATAAAAAATCAAAGTTCAGCCGTATCTCAGTAGACTGAAAGTCAATCCCAACCTAGTCTAGAAAAAAAGCTCTTAGAAAGAAAGAAAATATATAACAATTATTTCTATTCATTAAAACGATTCAAACAATTATTTCTTTTCCTCAGACGTTATGCCTACTTTGAAAGTTAGTCAAGGAAGGAAATTACGCAAGAAGATGATAAAAGAAACTTCAAAAAAAATGACAAATAAAGTGTGTTGTGGTACGGTCCAATCACGAAAAAACAAAAGCGCTCACAGTGCGTCGTCATCACATCTCTCTGATCCCGGTTTAAATCTGCGATTCGCGAAAAGCGTCGAACATTCGGCTGTCGAATAATCGGCGCTTCGACAATGAGAATCGCCGAATATTCGTTATTCGGCGAAATCACAATTCATGATATCTCTATTTATCCCTTCACGAAGGTAAGATCTTATTCCTCAGCAGAACATAGTTTATAAATATCATACTGAACCATTCAGTTCGTATATAACTTAAAATTGGCTACAGTGTCAAGTTCTTTGTTTTAATAATTACTAGAATAGAACAGCCTGCATGGATCACGTCGTGGTTTAAGTGGTCACAACCCGGTTTCTACTGCGCTGAGTGTTGTAGACGCGATAGTCATATGGTACAACACTTTGTGCGTTCCTCATCTGTTTCATAAATGGCTGTAAAGTCCTTCGTGAGTATATGAGTTGTCTTATAAGGTGTGAACAAAGAGATCCGTTGTGGAATGTCGTTACCTGCGTGTCAGGCTTGACCCTGATGGTGTACTGGTCACTGAATCCGGCGCCGCCGCACACGAAGCACACGCGCACATCGTCCTGCGCTGGTGGCTTTGCAGGCGCTGACGGCGACGCCGGCTTAGAAGCCAGTGAGCTCTTTATGTAAGCCTTTGCCTTCTCCATGCCAGGCTTACTGAAACAAAAAGAATATACTTTATTAGATAGTGTTTTTCTTTTTCACTGTCCGTAAACTGTGCAGGACAACAGACATTTTGGTCTGGCCAGCGTGGTATAGCAGGCCAAAACCTCCTTCCTAATGAAAGGTGTAGTCTAGCAGTGGACAGTTAAAGGCTATTGATAATGATAAATAATGCGTAAATTATTTAGAAAAGTGATTCGTATAAGCAAAGAAGAAATCTTCAAGTTCGTTTCAAGATATATTCGCAGTAAATTGGTGTGTGAGGTAACAAGTTTTAGAATTCAAAATCTATATATATATCTAACAGTGTATGTCCACTGTGATACTTTTTCATAACTGCTTTTGTACGTGCATATTTTGTGAACTAAACTCTGAACGTGAACTGTATGATCTGCAAATATTTGTTTCGAAGTTTGGGTGTTTTCTATGTATAATATGTATATATTTACAAAAAAATGTATATAAGTATTCTATCAGTCAGTCTAGTTATCACAGCACAAGCTCTGCTTAGTTTGAAACTAGACAACGTTGTGTGTTTATTTATTTTGTGGTTTTGGTACATATAATCGTGCATCCGAATTTCTGATATAAATTTCATCAAAATATAATTTCCGCATGTATAATTATCATTATTATTTGTTCCCTCAATATATATGTACCGTTGTGTATTCAGTGGCATTTAATAATCACACCGAAGTAGGTTACGACTCAATTGAAAGTATCATTAAAAACCTTCGTGGAATAAAAGTACGATATGACGAAAAAACAGAAATTATTTCCTGCTTATTGACTGTAGAATTTATAACAAATTAAATGTTAAATATAATTGAGACTGTGTACCAATAACTTAGCGCTTGTCGCTATATGAAGATTTTTATTGACTGTTGTGTTTACGGGTAAGCAATGGCCCAGGTGATATTTGCAAGAAAAAACGTTAAAATCATGATCTTAAGGCAATTAAAACTGTAGTACTTCACTAAATATATAACTCGTTAATAGAGCTGCACAGTGAGCGGTTACCAGCACTTACAATATTTCAAAACATAATCGAAGTTTCTTACGGGTTTCCATCCAACGGAAGATATTATTTTCTTTCATTTTACCTTTTCGTGGTTAGCAACATCGTCTAAGCAAGATATAAAAGTCAATAACTTTAAAGGTGAGGCAACCCTAGCGTTAAGTTAACGGGTCTGTCTACTGCACACAAATAACAACTCTATTGTTATAACAACAAAGGCTGGTGTTGTATGAATTGTGACCCCTCGTCCGTTCATGTGGTACAACTACGACACAAAAGACTTCTCGTTACACTTAATTCCTATGACACGTTCGTCTCTTTGTTGTGACGTTGTTTGTTTCATTTTGAATTGGTCTTTTGGCACAAGCAACGAGTATTGAAAGGTTAGTGAATGGTTTCCCTCACTCTTATAAGAAACTCGAGTCCAAACTGAGTTCAAGGTCCAATTTCATTTTCAAAATTTATAATGGCGAATTACAATAATTAAGTAAATAAATAAATATTTCGGACATTTGACACACAACGTCATCTGGTTTCAAACTAAGCAGAGCTGGTGCTATGATAACTAGACTAACTGATAAAATACCTATATCCTTTTTTGTAAATACATACATATTATACATAGAAAACGCCCAAACTTCGAAATAAATATTTGCAGATCATACAAATATTTGGTCCGACCCGGGCATCGAACCCAAGACCTCAAGCACAGCAGTCGCGTTCACTACTGTGGTGAACGTAATTAATTAAACAGTTTTAGTAGTCTTTATTAATGTGTGAGAAATATAAATAAAACTATTCACAAACAAAAAACTAAAACCTATAAAATTTAAATCCCTAACATGTTCAAAGCGGTTGTAATAACATAGAATTATTATATATTTTTTTATGTAACATTCTTAATTCTATAACACTATCAAACTTCGTATAGGTAGATATATATATCGATCACCAAAAAGAATAATATTAAATGATAATATTTCTCACATCTGACACAACGCCATCTAGTTCCAAACTAAGCGGAGCTTGTACTATGGGTACTAGACAACTAATATAAATATATTTGTGGAGGGACGAGGTATCATGTCCCTCCGACATAAAGGCAGGATCCTCGGACCAGTCGAGTTGATCATGGCTGGCGGGCCACTGCCCGACGGTTGATGTTGGGATGTATATATGCTAATTGCCACGCGAATCTCTATTTCGCGATACAGGATTAGTAGTTGCTTCGCAGTTCGTTACATTCATACGTTTCGTACATACTTCGTAGTTCGATATATCTGCGCTAGATGGCCCTGTTGTATATTTTTGTTTGTACTGTAATGTGGAAGTCGCCACATATTTATACTTTTTTGTGTCAATACATACATATTATACATAGAAAACATCCAAACACCAGAACAAATATTTGTAGGTCATAAAAACACAAATAGGATAAGAGACTAAGAGAAGAGAGACGAGAGAGAACGACTTCAACAATAGACAACATTTCTCAAGACGTGAGTGTTTTAAGATTTAAATATTACTTTTTTAATTTTATTAAACCAAAAACCCATGTAGATAAATAAACACAATTATATGAGATTAAAAAGCACTCTCTCCTCAAAACATAAAACCGTATTTGACAAGCAGGAGGCGGCGAGCATCCAAATCGTAAACCACGACTTCCATAAATTGACGTGCATTTTATTTTATCAGTATTCATCGACGAATCAGGAAAATCTAATCGGACAGTGTACCGTGGCGCGGGGCCAATTGTAGCAAAGGTCTTATTTGAAAGAGTTGTCCAGAATAAGTATGTCGTTCACTTTAATCCAGGGGAGAAAATTCAAAAATGTAAATTAGCCAAGCCAAAGAAATTACAGACACAGAATACTAAATTGAAAGCAGAGGTATAATAGATGCCTGCGCTTAAAATTGTTTACTTTCGTGTATTCATCTATGAATGTATTTTTTTAAATAATTAATTGCATTAATTCATTGCTTTTCCTTCTCCTCTTCATGTAATAATAATGTCACTTACTGAACCACCTAAAGATTGACTAGTAGAAAATGCTACATGGCAAGCCGTAGTCAAGTAAGCCTCATGCAAGCGCAGTAAGTATTAAAAATAAAATAAAAACATGATTTATTCTATGGACCTTATTTCAATTTCTAATTCTGGAGTATACGATTTGGCAAATAAGTCTATTGTAAATTGCAAATATCTCATCTGTGTAGTTTCTTCGCCTCCGAAGAATTATAATATTACATGCGGAAGGCGTAACCAACCCCTCCACATAGAGAGCTTAACTGGATCTGCTTTTATCCAGGCATGCTCACCCGTTACAGCTTTTTTTTTGAACGTGTTGGAACTCCGTCGATCCTTCACCCATCGGGGTTTGCGGCGAGATGGTGTGTCGGAAACAGATCAACCACAACCACACGGTATGCCAATCTGCGCCTGAAATATGAGGGAGCCGAGAACAGCTGCTATTACGAAATCCATACCCCTCCTAGCCCACCGGTCCCAAAGTCGGACATCAGTCTTGATGTTCCGGTTTCTGGTGCTTTTCCTTGGAGACGGGATTACTATTCCGTCTGAATTGACTGTTCTCCCTTTCATTCAAGCAATAGAACAAAAAGCGTACACGATCCATGGCCATACTACGTAGATCAGTCACAATCGACTGCCCAGTTACATGAGCAGCCGATTGTGACAATGGATGATATTACACCATCGACTATACACAATAGGTACGTAGGCTTCGCAGAAAATGAGTTGTCAATAACGAATGGATCTATTGTGTAAAATGTCTGAATGGAAAAACTGCGTACGTTGTCTGGTTTCTGTCTGTTTAATAATATTTGCGATAAATACGAACACGTTTAAGAACAAAATTTCACTAGAAGGTATTAAATAAATAAATATTTTGAGTTTCTCGTCAAACTTGAGCTCAGGAGTATGTAGTGTTCCAACTAAAAACGCCCCGACGGCGTCTGGCACCTTACTCTGGGGGGGACCCGAACTCAAATCGACGCCATGTCCCGTTAGGTCCTACCCCGGGGGAAAAGTATTTCTCCTCCCCAGTTGTAACGTGGCAGCCGGACCATAGGCTAACTTGATCTCACCAATATTAATAAATAATCGTAGATGATTCGGTCGGCATATGCGTTCCAGCGCGAAGATTAACAAACAAAATATTCATATAGACACAAAGACAGACTAAACCTACTGCATTCACGACTGACAATGCACTCTAATAGCCCTTTAGTTATGTCTATTAAAGTATACAATAAACTCCCTAACAGCATAAAAAACGAGAATGAATTTATTACTTTTGTAAAAAAAGTAAAGGTTTTCCTAATTGATAAATGTTATTATAGTGTAAAAGAATATTTAGATGATAACACCACATGTAAATAAAAAAATACCTAATAAAAATACAATAAATAATTATTTTCTGCATCTTTAATAATTAAGTATAATAATAATGAAATATAAAATAATGACACAATAAAATAAAATAATATCGATATTAGATAATATAATAATAATGACATAATACAATAAAATAAGAATGACATAACAATAAAACATATGGCATGAACATAGAACAATTAAAATTTAAAACTGCAACATAAAAGGCATTCGTTGACAGTAAGTATAAAAAACCTGTAATAATAAATGTAACAACGAGTATGTAATTGAATAGGTATATAAGTGTAATCGTAGGCATCTTCCTCTCTCCCACCAACACAAAATAAATACATGCTGTGCCCGACAGGGTCCATAATTGATACTGTACTATTTTATGTTGACTATCTGTGAGACATTATGGTAAAGCAATAAAGTATTGAGTATTGAGTATTGAGTATTGAGTTAATCTCTACAGCCATTAGGTAATTATAATACGATTTTGATTGGAATAAAATAATATAAACTGTTAACAAACATTACAATGTACGTATTTAACAACTATTATTGAAGTTACGGCAGAGAATTTAGAATCTAAATGTACTTAGTTTTGTACCAAGTAAAACTTACATTTTAAATGTCTAATTATTATAAATATTATATAATATTTTATATTATATAATATTTTATATTATAACTGCACGGTTGGCCTGATGGTTTAAGCGGTCGCCACGCCGCTCTTTACTGCGCTGAGTATTGTGGGTTGAAACCCCACATGGAACAACACTTTGTGTGATCTATAAATTGTTGTTATGAGTCTGGGTATTCTTTGTGTCCACTTCTTGTATGTTTGTAAAGTCCTCCACGACACAGGATTTATTCATAGTGCGGGCGTTGTCTTTTAAAAAAAAAACGTAACAAACTTATTTATCTTAGGACACGTTGTGGAAGATGGATGGGTAGATGAACCTTTGGAAGATGGTAGTATCTTCAGTATTTTATAACCTAACATAACACAAAGATCCAATTCAGAGTCCATGTTTATATAAAGTTAATGGTAGTAAGACTGACTTCAGTTGTGACGACAGATAGTCACAGTGAATCATTATATAAACATGACTGCCGACGTCTAAACTCACCACGTACCGAGACGTGACTCTATTTAATGAAAGTTTGAACAAGACAGAATACTTTGAGAAATGTTCTAGAAATTATGGACACGAATAAGGACGGAATTCAGACAAAAACTGAATAATAAATTATTTTACTTCAGGATAATTGAGAAGACTTAAGAAAAACATATAGAATTATAACTTTTTTCAAAGATTCGCAACGTACTTGTGGTTAAAGTGTTTACGACCAAAATGTTCGTCTCTTGTAATAGTTCCTCTATTACAAGAGACGAACATGGTCAATTTAACATCAAATAGTTCAATAAACAAACTCTAAAATATGATTTACATGACAATGAATACAATGGCTTTAGGAACAAAAAGTGAAATAATCTAGACAATCACCATACAAGCCCTAGAATCACTCCATTTTGTGTTTAATTCTTAAAAACGTCTGTAACTAAACAGACCATCGCTTATTCTTTATATCAAATACCAAAGAGCGTTATGAAGCAAACAAGTATAACCTGAAAACTGATCAAAGATGATTACTATGCTTCTCAACCATCTTATTTATACTTGTGTGTTGTGAGCGTACGTATCTTAGATCACGATAAATGTCAATTAATCCACATGAATCCTTAACACCAAATATAAGTTAATAATATCATAGGTAATTACTGTCAATATTTTTTTTCTGTCTTAAGAGCTTGCTAAAGTGACTCTACTCTGCCTGATGGAAAGCATGAATAGAATCCAAGAGTTGTGGTCACCATACTTCATTCAAATGTTGACAACGCATGGTGACCCACACTATAGCGGCCTTGTGAGATGCTTTTTCACACCCCGCTTGGGAACGTAAAAGGCAGGACAGTCATTGTGATCGTGTAAGACTTACACAGTTTCCACAATAACTGTCACCCCTGCATCAATGAGTATAACTTTAAGCCTGACGAATGTCTGATAACAGGTAATATGAACACCCTTCGAAAGAACTTCATTAATTACGGGGAGCTGTTTCCCTACAAAACGGTCGCACGAGGCTACACTGAGTTTTAATAATCACTGTACTTAATGAATATTTGATTGCGTTGCGTGCAAGCTAGAGGTATGTATAATATGTGTGTTGCGTGGTTAATGGCGACGAGCCGACTAGCACCCAAGGGTTTATACTGCTCCTGCGTTAAAGGAGTAGACTGAAGATAACTATTTATTACTAATAAATCTAGATACTTGCAACAGAAAGACATCTTATATCATATATAAGAAATTATATGAAGGTGTAGTACGGTTGAATAAGAAAATTTAGTAAAAACTAGCAATTATTAAAATACATACGTAAAGTACCTCATTAGCTTTATTCAGTAGTAATATTACGTCAAAGATACTTTTTTTTAAGTTAATCATTGCTAGACACCATAGGCCGCCATAGCCTGGGTCGCCGTACTGCATTGTCTTCATTCGCAGTGAGTACGGCGACCACCACTCTTGGATTCTATTCATGCTTTCCATCAGGCAGAATAGAGTCACGTCAATTATTCTTACCTGATCCTAATCCTGACTGCTAAGCCAGAGCTTGTGGGTTCGGTTCCCACCCAGGACAAATCTTTGATAATGAACACGATCGAGTCTTTCCTGTCTGAGTGTAATTTATCTATAATACGTATATATTTAGAAATATATAAGTATGTTTATCAGCACTCTGATTACCATAGGCTTTGCCTAGTTAGAGATCAGATGGCCATGTGAGATGTGTGAGCATATAATTATTTATTTATTTAACCTGGGCTATAAAATATCTGTTAATGGTAAAGTAATGAGCCCGTCACATATTGTAAACAATTCAGTTCCACCTAAAACTAGATAATCTAAGCGCTTAATGAATATTTGATTACGATCGTGTCACGTCACGCGTTGGGCTAATGAGCCACACCAACGTTTCTATGTAAATAATTTATTATTATTCTCTTTATTACATTTATATATATATATTGATTACATTTTGAAATACATACAAAATAAATACAAAAATACATATTTAAAAATATAAAAAATAGACCACCGACATCGGGTACAGGGACCAAGACACCGGTGGTTAGGGCTCAAGACAGAAACCTCCTCACTATACGGGCCGTGTCAAGGAGGACCCTTGCGACTCTGGTTACGTCTACATATGTAGACAGGCCTCATAATATTGTATAAATAATCCTTATTTTTGTCTGTTTTGTATCAGTTTTTACTAAAATTAACATAAATTATTAAAAATGAAATGCAACGAAGTGTTACATTCAGATCGTGTTTGTGACTGGTAGACGTAGTTTCAATTTGTCATATTGCTCTTAGAATGACCAAGTGTTAGCGTTAGAATGGCCAATGCACTCGGTGTCCAGTTGGCAGGTTTTCTGTAGGATTAATTATAATATGTACTGTTTAGTTAACTCACATAGCTAATCACAAAATTTTAATGTTTATCAAATAGTAAATAAATAGGTCTAAGCGCGGCGATACCTTGACATTGCTTCTCAATTATATGCACCAACAATGAGACGACACGTCAAAGTCATGCCATGAATTTTTTAAATAGAGTTCGACTGCACTGATGGCGTAGTCGCTTTCTACTACGCTGAGTGTTGTGGGTTCAATCCCCACGTCGGTTGTCCCACGTGGGGTTTGAACCCGCACGTCTGGTCAGCGTAGTATAGTAGACCAAAACCTCCTTGCTAAGGAAAGGCCTATGTTGAACACTGGACTGTCAAAAGTTCTTGAAGATGAATGATGAATTTAAAAAAATAATAACATATTTCATTTGAGACTTCATGTATAAAGGTACAACTGCGATCAACAAAATACACTCAAGAAATAATGTATTTTCAACATTGTCATATTAACATTAAAAGTACATGACTTGAAAATTAGCTATTTGACCAAAAATGTGTAAAAAGGTACCCTAGGTCAATTACTTCACGTTACTGTTAGGTATAAAACAGTAAATAAGTCTATACAAGCCACTTTATGTTGACTATTACAGTTCAATGTACTTATAATGCTGGCGTCATCGATTTGTTTGTTATAGATAAAATAGAAGCGTGTTTTCGCTATGTTAGTTGTTTAGAGATTGTCTTTGATTTTGTATCACCCTGGGTCATATATATTACGAACCAATCATAATTTATACCAATGTTACAATATAAAGAGTTTATGTGATTGGTTGAACGCGCTAATCTCAGGTTCGGATTATAAACCTCTTTTTCTGTTAAATAGCCCATTGAATGAGGTTTTTGGTAGTTAAAACGAAATGGTAATAGTTATCGTGGTAACTGTGTGAGTCTTATACTGCCACGATGACTGTCACGCCATGCCTTTTACGTTCCCAAGCGGGACGTGCTTAAGCATCTCACTAGACCACCATAGCCTGAGCCACCATACTGCATTGTTTGCTTTCGCAATAAGTATGACGACAACTCTTGAGTCTACTTATGCTTTCCATCAGGTAGAGTAAAGTCAATTTGGACGGCTTTTAAAAGAAAATAAAAAAAAGTTGAGAGGTGTCAAGGGACACTCGGATGGAGCTAAGTTCCTTTCGATTAATTAGTGAAGGAATTGTAATAAAGTTATAAAACAAATAAAAATAATCGTCGAGACATTACACTGTTCAAAGAAAGAGAAACATGTGCACGCTGCACGGCTTACTACTCTATAGCAAAAAGTGTCGTGACAACTTTTCGTCTGATTTTTTTCCGGCGGCGGTTCCTTAGCAACGCGTGATAAGATTTCGTTCCTAAAAACCAAAAAATATATAGATGAAAACATTTTTTTTTAATGGTGGTAATGGCTGTTTGATTGTAAGCAAATACCGCTGTCTCACAACACTAACGATATCCTTCGTGATGCCAAAATATATACTAACACATAGTATTATAATTCTGATTCTCAATGCTATTTAAAAGAGCTTATTGTTACCAGCACAAAATTAATTAAATTATATCTTAATACAAATAGCAGACGGGCTTAATGAAATTTTAATTTAATCAGTTTTCAAACAACTACTAATATTATCCAACTTCCATAAGCAAATATTAACTAATATGATTAATTGTTTTAGATAGTCTCAGTACCTACAAAGGGGTGAGTTATCGTAAGGGTTTGCTTTATTAAGTACTCTAATTCAACAGAACTAATAAACTTTCAACATAGATATGTTATCTACTACCTCGGTGGCGTAGTGGTAGCGAATGTAACTGCTGTGCTTGAGGTTTCGGGTTAAAAAAAAACGGGTACAAAAAAAGTATATAAGTATTCTATCAGTCAGTCTAGTCATGATAGTACAAGCTCCGCTTAGTTTGAAACTAGATGGCGTTGTGTGTCAAATATTGGAAATATTTATTTACTTATACTGATATTGTAAGTTTCGTTCATTAAATTGAGCGCGCTAATTTCAGGAACTTCTTATAGCATTTTTTCAGGGCTGAATAGTCCATTTATCAACAATATCACGTTAGTATTAACATAAAAAATGTAAAAACGGAGCAAATAATTCCTTATGAGAGATGTAAAAGAAATTGCGCGAGTCAGTTAATTTAACTATTGTTTGAGCGACATCTAGCGTTAACAATTCGATTTAGGTGTTAACTGCTAATTCTGCATCGTACACTGAAAATTTTCGTAATAACATGTGAAATGTGAGTGTGGTACAACAATTCAAACCGTCAGAATGTTTAAAGCGGTAATTGTGTCACTAATAATTGTGTCTAGACTCTAGACAAATGTTAACGACTAGATAGGTATATTCTAGTGATTAGTAATAAACAGGCAAATTTGATTAAACTGCGTATGATATTTAGCTTAAATACCACTTACACCAGTGGTTGTGTTGTACCATAACCACTAAGTAATAGAGTTTCAATTTAATACAGAAATAACCAGTCACTTAGAATTGTATACCACAATTACTCAGTAGGAGTGTGTGTGCCTATATATTTATAACTTTTAAGTAAATTCCTTTTTTTTTAACGTGTGGAAATCCCCTCGGGCCGTCACCCCACCGGCGTGTCTTAAACCATACGGTATGCCACTCTGCGCCTGAGATAGGAGGAATCCGAGAACAGCTGCTATTACGATATCCAGATCCCCCCTAGCGCCTGCCCGCTCCCGCGGGCTCTTAGTAATTTCCTACGACAAGGATAGTAGGTGGTCCTTGAGGCAGTTTTCGTTCAACAGTGCGGGTAGGTCAACTGATTGAATTACTTTCTTATTAGGAGAATCAGGTTTATCAGTAATAGTTGCGGAGTTTAAGCTGAAAACCTCGGCAACTCCTTCTAGGAGTAGGAAATGTCGTGTAGTTTTAAATTTTATTATAATACAAACCGAAAATATATCATATGTTATGTACGGAATATTTATATTAAATTGTTTAGACTTTATATTTAGACTACAAGCTAGTTTGGTCTGATACATAACGAATGTATAAACACTATTAAAAGATCTGAAATCATTTTATAGGCTGTTAATTCCTTTGCAATGTGTTTGCGTACGACACGATTTTGAAAGCTAATTTAAAACGACTGTCCCATTGTCGAGTGGGCTTAAATTTGGCAATTTTGAAACCGGAGGTCCATTGATGCAGGGGTGACAGTTGTCGTGATAACTGTGTGAGACTTACGCTGCCACGATGACCGTCATGCCTTTTACGTCCCAAAGCGTGGCGTGAAAAAGCATCTCACTAGGCCGCCATAGTGTGGGTCACCATACTACATTGCCTGCATTTGCAATGAGTATGGTGATTGGATTTGGATTCTATTCATGCTTTCCATCAGGCAGAATAGAGTCACTTTAGGAAGCTCTTCATATCGAAAAAAAAAAAAAAAAATTCCGTTTGTGTCTTGAGTGACAGTATATTAATATACCTAGGTGCTGTTCTGATTATGGAGCCGGAGAACGGTCCTAAGACCTTTACTAAATAGGATAAATCATCCTAGTTTGAGCTTATTTGTTTTGTCTTAGTGTGCGTTTTGTACTACTGATATCCAAGAGTACATAAAAGCTCGTTTTTTGTTTTGTTTTTTTTTCCAATAATGTTTTACTAATGTAATTAACAACCAAGTAATTTATATTAACAGTTACAATAATAAGAAAGTAATGAACTCGGTTTGGTTCAACACGCCGCACACATACGTGATTACTTCTCAAGTGTACCTAAGTAAAACATTGTAGACGTAATGTTTATAGTGGAGTCACGGGATACAGTATTAGACGTAACGTGTTTACCATGTATGCATAAGTGTGGGAATCTGCATTATGTTTTGGCTAGTATCCTACGCTACACTAGTATTGATTGAACGCAGAAACATGTCTATCCAATTTGTGTATTTTACTGGGGAAAAAATAAAACTTAAATTTTGCCTCATTTTTGTTTCCCATAACGATAGCGTCCGAGTGAGTAGTCTGAACTTTAAAGTGGCTTCTTTCACTCGCATTATCATTATCATCGTCATCATCATATAGTAATAATTCATAGATAACTGGCATTTTATACTTCTTTTTATGGCATAGGGGCAAACCATCCTGATGATAAGTGATCACCGCCGTCCATGGACGACTGTAACTAGTCTCAAGATCGTTGCAGCCCTTCGAGTCGTTATGTAACGTTACTCATTAGGTGAAATGTAATTATAGAATTCTCCAACACCAGTTCTCTGTGAGGTTCGAATCAATTCGGTCGAGCTGGCTCATTTGTGCATGGTTCTCAATCGAATAAATGTTTAATAAACCGCCTAAAGAAGTGCTGTGACAAATTGTATGGGAATTTATGCAATGAGTGAATTACACACTTCGGCGGTTACATACATTTTATAACTACATCCGACACTGCTGCGGAGTGCAAACAGTCGTTCGATAACCTTTTAACAGAAACATTACGATATGTTCGTTCAACAACTGTTACGTCACAAATATGAAATAGATCACCCTGTTTCGTTTATCTCGATAGCTATCATCTTTTGACCTTTCATTTTTACTTGAGTTAGTCTGCGATTGCCCAGACCTCCCGTAGTATCAATATGTTTTGGAGGCATATGACCTCATGATACCCTTTTACTTCTACACTGGTTACACACTTTAACTAAGGTGGTAACATAGACAGAATTAAAATTAACCCATAAAATAATTGACTGCCTTGGTGACGCTGTGATGGCATATGTGACTGCTGTGCTTGAGGTCTCGGGTTCGATTGCCGAGTCGGAGAAAATGTTTGCATGATCTGCAAATGTTTTTTTCGGAGTTTGGGTGTTTTCTATGTATAACATGTATTTACAATGTATATAACTAAGCAGAACTTTTGTTTCGCTAATGTCCGAAATAATTATTTACTACTTATTATTAAATTAACAGCTTAGATTTTTTTTTCTTAAAACGATAATCGTACAGACGATTACGAGAAGTATCCCAATAAGATTGCATCAATCAATTTATTGCCACTATTAGCAATGAGAAATCCAACATTTGTCGATGGATTAATTAATTCAAACGTGGTCGTAGTTAGCTCACCGTCGCAGCTTGCCAGAAAACATCGATCCTGTGCGTGAACTGACAGCGTAAGATTGGCATGTGACCTACCGTGAGACTCGAGTATTCCTTGACATACAAACAATATTTTATGGCCGTAAAGAAATTGCACACCATGAGAATTGATGACGAGAAATGCTAAAGTTATTTGATGGTGGCATGTCAATTGTCTTTTATAAACCACTGCACGGATGGTGTAGTGCTTTAAGTGGTCACCTAGACAATTTCTACTGCGTTGAGTGTTGTGAGTTCGAGTCCCACATGGGACAACACGTTGCATAATCTACAAAGTACTGTATTAAATCTGGGTGTTTTTTTGTCTACGTTTAAATGCATATTTATAATCTCCTCGACACACTCACACACTCCTCCTAGTGTAAGAGTTGGTTTTTCTTTTAAAGATAAAGTTTCGTACAGGTGGACCGCGTCTTAGGACTGTGTATGGGTAAAAGTCGATTGTTAGAACAGCTTGTCAATATTTGTAAAACTTAAATTCCAAGCCTACAAAGATTTATATTTTTCTAAAAGCCCGCAGATGCTTACCCTATGATTGTCTAGCATTTAGCATCGGCTACCCAGAACAGAAGATCAATTCTCGTAGTAAACATTTGGTCGTAGTTCCCACTCTCGACATCACAAATGTCATAAAAGGTATTTTTAAAGTTGTCATTTTATTACGAGAATCGACTCCTATGACGTATTTCAACTAATAGCAGATGGCAATAATAGTTACTAGCGTCACTTATAAAGCAGTGTAGAGATAAACTCCAGTCAAAACAGAGTGAATGCGGTCTGTCTGCAACATACACATATGCAAACACTGCCTTTAATGGACAATAGGATCGATACACATCACGTCCGGCTCTAATTGTCGACCCTCTGTGATAGTTATGTTGTGCTGCCTGTCTCGAATTCGACGTGTATGCATGTAATTTTCGGGGTCCATTGGGGTGGCCGGCAAGGGTTGGGGACGTGGGTCTATGGAACACAAAACAATGGAGATGATTAACCGTACGCAGGTACAGCGCATTTCGTTATAGTTGCAGGGGAAAATATGATTGTGGATTGTTAACATGTTTATGAGATCGTTAATTACGATAAACCGATTCGTGCAGGTGTTCGTATATGTATGAATGTGTTTATAGGTAAAGAGGAAGAAAATTCATGTATTATTAATGTAATATGGCCGTAAAAGTCAGTTGGTAGTCGAAAAAGGAAAGAGTCAATTAAAATTAACAATATATTCCACAATTTTGGATAGTTTATCCCAACTAATATTAGAAATGCATATGGAAGTCTATGTGTTACGATTTCATTGCTGAATCACTTTCAATTAAATTAGGCATGTGGAGACTGATTCCTGAGTCCTCCCAACATCATTAAAACCTGGTCCCGGAAGCTTTTCTTTTGTTTGTTAGAGTTTAAGTTAAACTATTCAATTTTGAATAGCGAGAAGGTCCCCGCTAAGGAATAACTACATGAATTTGGCATATTATTTTACCAACGTAGGCTTCCAAATAATTTTTTTTTAAAAAATACTGACGTAAACCACGTACAGAATCAAAGTCCACGTACGTTTTATATGCTGAATACGTGATAGCTGCCAAGATAATCGTGATTACATTAGTTATCAACTGATTAACCGGCGCGGTCCGGTTCGCTTATGGTGATTTAATGACTACCACATTAGCAAGCGCAAATGGGCCTATGTAGTTTTAGAATGCAAAAATGACTAAGTTTTTTATTTACACAAGAAGCAGAGGTATCTTTTGCTAAATCTACTTTGTTTTTTGTTTTTTAAGTTAATCTTTTTTAGTACAAAATTTACAACTACGGCTTCTCTAGTGTGATTACTTCTTATTTCTAAAATGGCGAAATGACACCGCCGTTCATTCCTTTTCTTGCTTATAACACAAAAATTAAAAATTATCAGCTGCCAAAACTTCAAGTTTGAAACCCAAGCGGCTAAGTCTCTATGTTGATGAATCAGCCAATAAGTAAATAACTTTAGTGCTTAGTCAGCAATTTTACTTTTCATGACTTGATTGTTTCTGAAACGTCATTTGTACATATTCATCGGGCACTGATAAAAAACTGGTGTAGCTATTAAGATGCGAAACTATCCCAGTTGGACTTAGAACTGTTTGGTACTATAACAGCAAACTTGTTTGAGTACGAGTGGGTGGGTGGAACATGACGTTAGAAAAAAACAACCTACGCAATTAATATAAATCTATCTTAATATCAGATAATACTCATAATATAGATTTATACAAACAGTTATTCACGACATTTATTTTACTATATTGGATACAGATTGTATTGATCGAGTAATATACTGTTATTACGTAAAAGAACATAGGTTAAGCACCTATGTTCTGTTGTAAGTAATATATATGAGGGTACATAGGATTCTCAACAAGAACTTAAGACCCATTTTTTTTGTTTTATCGTGTGGAAATCCTCTCGGGCCGTCACCCCACCGGGGTTTACGGCGGGGTAGTGTGTCGGAATCGGACCGACTAAAACCACACGGTGTGCCACTCTGCGTCTGACATAGGAGGGATCCGGGAACAGCTGTTATTACGACATCCAGAGACCTTAGGACCCTAAGTCAATCTCGCCTGCAAGTGGTGCACGAGCTGATCGACGGACGTGGTTTGGCAAACAAAACATCCCGATTAACAGCAATAGACCGAAATACTGGTGAAAAGTGGGCGTTTAATATGCCTCTGTCTAAGGAAACCGGTGTGATTTTATGCATGTATATATGCAACAAAACATTGAACACCTCTCTTTTGCGTTGGGGATTAAAAACGAGTATCGATAAAGGTATTTATTGTGCATAACTTTGTAATTTTACTGTTACTTATGTGGTTATAGCGTGTTATGAACTTAATAATATGCTCAATAGCCATATATATTCGATGGACCTCTTGCTCTAGTGGTTAGTGATCCCGATAGCTAAGCTAGAGGTCGTAGATTCGATCGAAGATTTAGAAATATAGTTGTAGAAATATATACGTTCCTTTATCAGCAGTCTGGTTACCATAGTACAGGTTTTGCTTGGTTTTGGATCAGACGGGCTAATTTGAGCTATGTGAGAATACATGAGGATGTTTCTTACAACGTTATTTATTTATGTCCCACGACACCCTCGGTGATCATGTAAAAAAGTGAAAGTTTTTTTGCAATTTCATTACTTTTTTGTTTACTTTTATATTTGTATATAAGGCGTATTGTATTTTTAACATGTAAGCATAGAGAAATCATATTATTCCTTATATTTAAAGACATTTTCTACTTCGAAAAATGACAGTAGATAATGAACAGGAAATATTTTCAATACAATTAAAATAAACAACAATTCCGCAGCCATTAAATAAAACAAAATCTTTCATTTGTACAGGCTCTCGATATCCACTCTACATCCACAATTTTGTACAAAATAAATATTTATCAACAATTAATGACTACGATTTGTATCAAACTCACCCCAGGCGTACAAACCAGCAGTGGGAGAAGAAAGGTGACCACACTACAGAACTTTTCAGTACATACATACACAATAATACTTTCTTCTTAATCAGAGATTTTTGCCGGCGTGGAAGTTATTATAGAAGAGAAAATAGGTGTTCATGTGTAACACTTCTGCTCATTAAAAATATAATACACATAGTAAATACTCATGCTTAATCGATTAAATACCGAATATACACAAGTTTTAATAATTATAATATTTTTGAAGTTATACTTTTTTTGACGCAATTGGGAAAAATGATGAGAGTGAATTTTTACGATGCGCGCGCTCACCGACAGAAAAAAGCAACAGTCTGAAGTTAGTTGCTACACACAGTACAGTACAGTCTTAACTTCTTATGTGCGTACATATTCAAGAGTGTGTGTATTCACACACACTCTTTTTTATTAATACACTACGATGGTGAAATTAGTCTGAAGGTATATGGTTACCTTCTCGCACGAGTGCTGTTGGCTACACGATCAATGGCGAACTGGTTGTAGGTAATATCTTATTTTTGCTCGTCCATTTTCAATTTGTTTTATATACAGATTATATACTCGTATTTGAGGTTAATAAAACAATATTATTTAACATGCTAAATAATGTTTGTGACGGACTGTGTGATGATGAATTAAGAATACATAGTGTCACCTCTCCTATTTATCTCGTGGATGCGGATGGATGTGATACAATCCCTATAACAACCCGTCTTGCCAGCGTGGTATAGTAGGCCAAAACTTCCTTTCTTAGGAGAGCTCTTTGTCCAGCAGTGGACTATTAAAGACTGTTGACGTGATGTGTGTTATAGTTTAGAGTATTAGTCTGTTTATGTGTGATATAGTTTAGTTATATAATGGTTGCAATAGACGAATTATAGCGACTCTTTTCTAAGAAGATGCATATGGTCCAGATTTTAATAGTTCTAAAGACTGTTAATAGCGAATGTTTGTTTAAAAAACAATATACCGTTGAATTATGCCATCGCAATAAAATTGATAGCAAGCAACCTGCAAATTTAATGTTTTTGTCCACGTTTTTTAACAGTGTTGCATGGTGGCCCTATTTATGGGAAAGCCACCCCAACACCCACGCGCCGCCGCCCGCAAAAACAGGCTTTCGTTTGAATATTATTTTATATAAAACCTTTTCATTCATATAGGGTTAGTAAAATTACGTTTACCTAATAAATGGTTATTTAATTTAAGACATTTCAAACTTGGGGTTGGCTTTATTAGATGTATATATAATATCAATCACATCAAAAGTCTTTAAAGGTTCACTGCTGGACATAGGCATCTCCTTACTATATTACTATATTAATAGCCTGCCAAAGTGACTATTATGCCTGATGGAAAGCATGAATAGAATCCAAGAGATGTGGTCACCATACTCATTGCAAATGCAGACAATGTAGTATGGTCACCCACACTGTGGCGGTCTTGTGAGATGCTTTTTCACACCCCGCTTGGGGACGTAAAAGGCATGACAGTCATCGTGGCAGTGTAAAGCTTACACAGTTACCACGATAACTCGTCATCCCTGCATCAATGGGCCTCCGGTCTTACACTCACCAACGAAACACGACAACACGGATGCTGGTGCTTTAGGACCAACCTAAAGCGCCAGCATCCGTTCCGTTCTGTGGGAGGGTAGTACAGCCCAGTCGAGCCGGCCCGCTCGAGCTGAAATCAATGTGGCTCTACTACCTAGTAGAGCCACGCTGATCTCCTTTAAAATTAGGTTTTGGGTTACTGTACCACGCTGGCCAAATGCGTTGTCTTAGGGTTTTTATCAAGTTTTCCTTCGTTTTCCTGTGTAATTTGCTCCTTAGTCGCCTTTTATGACACCCACGGGATGAAAAGGAATGGTGACACGGAACGTATGTTGAACTAGAAGCAGACCAAATAATATTGGGAATAATTTCTGATATCAACGTAAAGTTTTATGATTCACGCTTTAAAAGGCAACAACTAAACTCAACCATCGTGTATAGAGGCACGTAATATGGACGAAATGGAAATTTATTTAGAAACCCTCCCTTTTGTGTGTGCTTCTGCTTCAAATTATTGCTCACGTAGTATATATACATTGCTTAAGGAAAACGGATGTTGTGTACGTTCTGAAAAGCAAAAGATACCGGATGTGTTTAAGGACGTATAGAATCTTCGGCGTGGTATAGAAGTCTGATTCTTGATATTCTTTTCACAACACTGGCTAAATAGTATCTTCTAAAATTCAGTTTATCTGAAGTTTCTGAAAACATTTTCTAAAATATTTCATAGCGTTTGTATGGTATTTATGTATAGAACAGAAAAATGATGAAGTGAACTCAACTGTATGTACAAGAAACAATGGTAGGCGTTCCAAGGTATGTCATTGATTTCTTTTACTAGGCAGTTATTTAAAATACCTAACTTAGCACTTGAAATAAGGTACATATAGGCATTTTACTACTTATATAATACTAGCTTTTGCCCGCGGCTTCGCTCGCGTGGAATTTGGTCTGCCACATTAAGTTTCGTAACAGATCATTTTAAATAAATATATATATATCTTTTTTCTTTAATAGAAAGTATCCTATGCTACTTTTAATTCCTCCAACAACATGTGTACAAAATTTCATGATTATCGGTTGAGTAGTTTTCGCGTGAAACCGTAACAAACAAACATACATTCGCATTTATAATATTATAATTAATCAAATAACTATTAGTCATTTTTTTCATTCAAAAACCTGCTAAAGTGACTACTATGCCTGATGGAAAGCACAAATAAATTCCAAGAGTTGTGGTCACCAATCTCATTGTGAATGCAGACAATGCAGTATGGTGACTCATGCCATGGCGGTCTAGCGAGGTCTTTCGTTTAAAGAACATTTAGAAGTATTTGCACTACTATAGGGCAAAAATACTTTTGTGTACCGAGTCTCAACAACTACTGTTATTGATTTGAGTAATGAAATAAATAATTTAATAGAATTACGTCTATATAATTATTAAAGACATAGCAACGGCAATCATATACTTATAATGCTGACTCTCTGGTTAGCAGAATGGTTAAATGACGTAATGACAGGGAATAATGGCGACCCGTTGAGAGGCAATCGCGAGTCGAGAGTTCAATGAGTCTGGTTGAGGTCGTGAGCTCAAAACCACGCACGCTGCATGTACATAGACAAAAAAAGGTTTGATGTCGTGTAAATATTTAAAATGTTTACGTGACAGTTCGACCATGTTATACTTGTCATAGTTAAAACCACCCACTATTACCTCAGTGCAAGTAATAATTTCTATCTTTTTTCTTTTTAAAAAGACAACGCCTGCATTAGGTATAAATCCTGTGTCGCAGGGGCTTTATAAACATTCAAGAAACGGACACAAAGAACATCCAGACTCAGAACAACAATTTGTGGATCACACAAAGTGTTATCCCATGTGGGGTTTGAACCCACAACACTCAGCGCAGTAGAGAACGCCATGGCTACCGCTTAAACCACTAGGCCTACCGTGCAGTTTATATACATTATGTAGGGAAGGTATTATCACTGGGCGCGGCAAATCTCATCGATTCTACAGTCATTTGGGCGTCGGACAGGTCTGGTTTTATACGTACCTATATTGTACAGAACATGTACTGTGCGCTCGTCCAACAAGCACTTTAGCACTTTCATGTTCCGAATTCCATAAAGTGCTTTAGTGCTTCCTAACGTCGAATGGTTTTATGTAACTGGACACGGATATTGCATTTAATATTGTTATAACACTAATCTTTTCGGGTTTTGAAAAATCATGAAAGAAAAGAGAGCATGCAAAAGACTAATATTATAGATCTAGAGAACCGGCAATCACATAGTCCGCGTCCTTCCCAGAGAAGGGAGTCGCCACCCATCAATAAAAACGCTAAACACCTAGATGGGATAACCTTTTCTGATAATATATTAAATTTACGCACATTCTTAATATTATGACAGATCTATGCTCCGTTATATACACGACCCGACATCGAGCCGTGTTCGACCGGAGCGATATAGCGGCCCTAGAGAAAAGTAATTCTTAAATTGCTTTAACTGAGAGAGAGATCATCGAAGAAGAAAAGAAGTGGAGTCTATTGCCAGGAAAAAACTACGCCATAAGGTTACATACTCTAATTACTCCAAACCCGGGTTAAAAGCACACAGAAACGAAGCATTTAAAATGCTTCAATACTAAAGAGAACGCTTAAGCGGTTATACAAAATAATCCCCCCTTCCCCCTCTTGCCATTAACGTCATTCGTGTACGTATTTGGCAGTACAAACGAGTTATGGGAACAAGAGCATCTCGTAACATGCCATGGCGTGATTAAGCTCAGCATTATTTCATGCCATGATTACCAAATATGGAATATTAAAAAATATGAGACAGACTCTGTATATATCACATAATAATAATACAAAATGAGATTAGTAGAAAAAAAATAGAACAGGTAAGATTTACAAAATACCTAATATATGATGGTAAAAAGGTGTAAAAAAAGCAAATATCAAAAAAGCACTATCAGATTTCTTAGAAACGTGAAAAATCATTTCAGCTTAGTTTCTTTTAGACACTTAAGGTTTTGGATTTATGATCAACTGTTTTAGAAATTGAACCCTACATATTAGACTAACTTCACGGGATTTAAATAAAAGACGTCAAAAAAAGCAAATAGAAATTTACTTTTTGATAAGTATCACTGATTTCATTACGTCTTTAGTATAGTATATATTATAGAATTGGCAGAAACTATATTATTCATTTCTTAATTTTATATCTAATGAAAAGTAATTGATCTCAGTGACGAACTTATGAGGAATCAAAAATATTAAAAAATAGAACAAAATTTAGAACTATTATTTTTTTAAAATAAACAAAAACACTTTAAATGATTTCGGTATAATCACTAGGCAACAGATATTCGCATTGCCGCAAACCCCTTCTCAACTTCGGACCCCACTTTCGTAACCTCAACTCCGATAGCAGAATCCCGACAAATATATCCTTTGTTGACAGAAACACTGTTGAGGCTTCGTCAACAAGTTCCTATTGTACCTACACGAAGTTTTTATATGTACTTTAGCTTTACAAGTACTTGGAAATCGTTAAAATTTGTCGAATCCTGAGAAACTTAACGGAATAATTAAAGCTAAATGCGGACGTCGAATTTTTCCATCCATCGCGTTAAAAAATATATGGTTTCGTTAAATTGAAACTTTTTCATTTGTGTCAGAAAAATAACAGGTAACAGAAAATTCAATTTACGTCTGGTGGACACTGGACAAAAGTCACTTAATACTCATCAGAATAGAAGCAGTTGGAACTGGAAAAATTAAAATATAGAGTTGGCCACAAATTAGTTAACATTTGAAAAATAGTATAAAAACTATTAGATATATTATAAAAAATATTTATTTATAAAAACACTAATTAGTTGGAATTATTTTTTAAAAAATTACATCGTCTAAATGACCACCGTTTCGACGTAGGCACTCTTCTAAGCGAGCACCGAAATTTTCGAATACTCGTCGGCAAAGAGACCGCGAGATCACCGACATCTATTCGTTGATTTTTTCTCTTAATTGAAGTAGTGTATTTGGTTTATTGATGTAGACAGGATTCTTCAAATAACTCCATAAAAAGAAGTCTACTGAGGATAAATCTGGACTTCTAGGTGGCCATGAAATGTCGACTCGTGTGGAAATCAGCTTTTCCGGAAACATGTCTTTGACCACCGGCAGGGACTCATTAGACAAGTGGCTCCATTTTGTTGAAACGATGTGTTACGATTGTAGCCGGCAAATTCCAGTAGCATCGGTCCCAAGAACTCCCATAACATGTTTGCGTGGGATGTTAGATCTAAATGTTAGCGAATTCTTGGCCCACCCTATATTACAGTAAATTCGATAACACTGCGCAAAACTAATCGTACTAGTGAGTCAGACTCAGATACAAGTACCGGTATCTTTTCGTCGAAATCACGAGGAAAGTTTAATAGGAAAACACGACAAGTTGAGTGGTTTAAGTACTGAGGAGTTACGAGTAAGAAAAAATAAACCTGAAAGAAACTTGAGACTTTCATTCGCCTCGGTGATGTACGCGGCGAGTGTTCGGAACTTTAAAAACACATTGAGACGAAAAAACTATTTTATACAATTTGTCTCAGTGACAAGTTTATTGTTATAATAGTGAGCACAATAAAAAAATGGTTTTATCTTACTATTCATAATTTAAAGACGACACCGATTATTTCAAGACACATAAAAAGAATTAAAAGCCATTTAGAGTTATAGAAAATGTACTTAACGTAACGTTACATAAACGTCATAATATAAAATATTGCCTTTTAAATACGGTACATACCGTATTTAAAAAGCAATATTTTTTATTTAACTCCACACAACCCACACACGGCCGCCTGCATTCCAATGGTAACCAAATTGCTAAACTGCATAAACATACTTATATATTTCTATTTACATACATATTATAGATACATCCAGACACAGAACTAATCATGGTGCTCGTCAAACAATTGTTTGTGCTGAGTGAGAATCGAACCTACGGCGTAACGGTCTGGTTCATTAACCATTAGACCAACAGACTCGTCGGTCAATTAATCATATTTAGGTCTAAAAAACAGAAATCCGTAATCAAGACCAACAAAATAAACTAGATTAAAGATACCGGTACTTGTATCTGACTGCACGATTGGCCTAATGGTTTAAGCGGTCGCCACGCCGCTCTCCACTTAGCTGAGTGCTGTGGGTTCAAATCCTACATGGGACAACACTGTGTGATCCACAAATTGTTGTTCTGAGTCTGGGTGTTCTTTGTGTACGTTTCTTGTATGTTTGTAAAATCCCCGGCGACACAGGATTTATTTCTAATGCGGGCGTTGTCTTTTTAAATATCAACCGTTGTGTCTAGCGCACCTCCTCCGTTTTGAGGTTCCCAAAGAGTTCACTTTCTCTGATACTTCCGTACTTTATTATAATATTCTTCGTACTGTGTATGAAATATTCTTTTCTCTTTGTGCACTACCAGTGCAAGTAGTTAGTGTAGTATTATACTATGACTAACTATGTAATAGCCACGTAGTTATTTACATAAATCAATGAACTACAATAGAATAATACTGTAGGCATGCCACAAATCTACTTTATTACCATTTGTCATGTCGAGTCTTGTGTAGAGGTACTTTTTTGCACGAAATAAACATAGGTTTGTAATGATGGCCTGTCTAGAGAGCAGTATTTATGTTTTATTCTTTATGTATTTGACTATTGATGTTATAAGCGGGTAAATTTGTTGAGATAATTGTAACACTAGAATGAATAAAGAGGTCTAGATCAAATTTGGTGGAACTGGTTTATATGGATCGTTCGTTATTTCGTCCCGGAGTTCATCTTTGGGTTCGTGGGTTCAAAAAATGCTTTTGAAAGACTATGTAAAGAAACTCCAAGCTGTGCACTTGTGTACTCAATTTCTTAATTATTGTTCTTCAAAAGAAAGACCTTGAAGTAAAAAAATGCACAAATTAAAACCATCTTACGTTATTTTTATTATGATTGGTAGGTATGTCAGTTACAATTAATCAAAAAAATACTACCATTTTTTAAATAAGGAAAAGTGTCCTTATGCCATCGTCTGAAATTAATTTTATGGCAACACAGCACGAGTAAATAGCAACCGTAACCTATCGAATGAATCATATGATTAGTAACAGACGATTGATTTTACTCATTTTTTAACGAAAAATAAACTTTAGTATTTAAAATTAAACGTATTTATGCACAACGGCTACATTGTTACGGTACCACCTCTCAAGTAAAGCACTACCTTCATAAAGTTCATGTATTTCACGTTCATCCTATTTAGACTTCACACAATTCCCAATTACCACAGTAATGTAACATTTATGCTAATAAATAAACACTCTACATTAGTTAAACATTTATTGCAGCGATATATCGAAGTATACATTTTTATTTTATTCCAAACTCACAGATTCTGCAGCAGTGACGCAAGCAAAGCCAATGAGTCACTCATTAAAATAACGTCAGTCTGCAATCAGGAAGTCGTTATATGTATTTGGGCCGTGTTTTGAAACATAATACTCGATTTAATTTTAGGATCAGATTAAAAGCAGTTTAAAAATTGAGCTAAACGGAGATTACGATTTCAAATGAACATTATGTATGTTATAGTCAAACTTCTCCGGCTGCGATGCTCCTAGATTGGACTGGTCAATCCTCAGCTTTGACTTAATGACTTAGCCAAAGCTCAAATACATTACGTTTTTGGGCCCTTGACTAAGATTTTCGTCAAATTTAGGAAACAAATTTGGTTTGGTTTGACTAAAAATACTTTAGTCAAAGGGCGCAATCAAAGTATATTCGGGAACTGCCTGAAGGTTTTGGCTCTGCTCTTAAACCTAACTGCTGATAAAGGTACTTGTGCATTTCTAAATACACATATTATTTTAAAGTACATATAGACATACAGACACAAGAACAAATGATCGTACTCATCACACAATGGTTTTTCTTGGATGGAAATCAACCCATGACCTCTAGCTTTGCAATCAGGTTTACTAACCTCTAAATCCAATGAACCTATCTATTATATCTAGTTTAAAATACCAGGTATATGATACATAAAAAATTTAATACACCAGACGGACAGCCAATCAGGAAGGGATAACGGACGAATACATATCTATAGATAAGACTACCCCCGCAAGATCGGGCCCTTGCTTTATTGCTGTGATAACAAGGGAGTCTGTCTCCAAGTTGGAGGACTTATCGAAAGTATTGACCGTCCATAATAGATTACTGGGGATATCGTAAAATGTTATTGGAATAGGTATTGCAAGTTTTGTGATATTTCCAAAAATATTCGCAGCTTGGTCTTGCCACGTTACATTGTGACCATGCTGAAACTCGGAATAAGAAACAATCACGTTGTAAATAATTATGTGAAGAATTGCTTGCCCAAATAAGAAATAACGTTGTCTGGGTATTCGGTGACAATTTAGTTGGGCTAGGTGCGAGAAAAATAAGATTTCCCCATTGCAAGACAGTTTCAGTGCTGTGAATGTTAATATATTTGAGTGTATTCTTACATAGATATAAATTTTGAAATAATTCACATTAATCATAACAAAAATAGTTATACGGACATTTAGTTGAGTGTCTCACATCCATATTTTGATGAATAGAGTTGACACGGCGTATTCTTAATCCGTCACCGTACGGACACGTATGGAGTAGTTATTCCTGATTGGTGCACGAATAGGATGACAAGGGATGTAAGAATATTGAAACAATAAAAACAATGTGTCGCAATATAAAGCTTTGTCGTAAAAACGTTTCTACTTTTTATTGTATATTGTTCACTGACTGTGTTCACGGTACAGTTGCTTTACGAGTTCACTAAATAACTGCGGAGGATTCCGACGTAAAATATTGTTTGTATTAGATGTTCATACCGGAGCTGGACCGAGCCTGTTATTTTATGTTTTAGGCAAGAAAGATACGATTGTATATATAAGAAAACATATTTTTTGTTACTAAATTACCATGTTTCTGTCTTGTAATAACTTCTTTTAGAGGTGATAATCGTATTTAATACACCAGCAAGTATCAAATTGTTTTTTTTTTCTTAATCAAGAATGGGCCCAGGCAGGCCATAAGACTTTAGAGCCGAGACTCATTGTATATAGCAAATTTTGTTTCTTACCGGTTTAATTATATCACATATTTACATATAGTTAGTTAAACACGTTTGCATCATATTAATAACATATTCAAATAATTATGCAGATTTTCATATTTTTTTATTTGATATTAGACAAGTTTTTTGTTGGTGTGCTAGAGTGGAGACTGCGATTGGGCAAGTGTAGTGTAGGGTGCCCTGCGGCACCAGTTTTTGTTGGCAAAATAATACGGAGTCGATGTAAACATGAGAACACCAACGACCTCTCTACTTACGTTGAGAAAAATTCGGCAAAAATCATAATAATAACGACTAACGACAAAAGAAAATAGAGAACGAACTGTCCAATGATACCAAAATACATTTGTACTCGTTTTTAATGTTTTGGATATCTATTAACTAACTAACAATAAACTTAAACAGAAGAGCGTCTTGACTGTCACGAGAGCGCAGTTGCTCCCCGATATAAAGTAATTAAGACAACTTTAATTAAATCTTAATAAGGATAAATAAAATATTACCGTTTTCATTTATTTTTAATTAAATAGTGAATTATCAAGAACATTCTTCCAGGTCTAATTAGATATTACATTAAATACCCTTTTATATACATAGGTATATAGTTCAAGAGACAATACCGACATCAACATCAACAGCCTTTTACAATCCACTGCTGGACATAGGCCTCGCCTTAACAAGGAGGTTTTGGCCTACTATACCACACTGGCCAGACGGGTTGGGTTGTTCCAAGTTTTCCTTCTCTTTGTAATGATGTTGTCTTGTGTACTTTGTTGCCTTAGGCGCCTTTAACGACACCCACGGGATGAATAGGGGTGGTAACACTATGTATTCTTAATCCGTCACCACACGGACAGACAATACCATAACATGACAATTTGAACCTGGTCCGTTGATAGAGATAGGATGCGGTTAGCGGCGCTTTTAAAGATTACATTTTATTTTATAAGCTACAATTTATTACCGGAATGTAAATACATATATCACAGAGTATATTTTATTGAAGTAACGGAAGGCATGAATCACTGACTCAATATGAAATCTTAAGATTTATTCACCAAGGAAGTTGTTGCAAGCATAATATTATGAACGCAATAAATTCTTAGCAATGATTTATAATATAAATGTCATCAAAGCGATGTTATAAATATAATTACTTTGGATTGAAACTTTCAACAAGCTAAGGTTAGGGTGAAATCTCCTTGCGCGCACCCTTTCAGGGGGAGGGGGGGCAGTAAAGAAACCATGAGGTTTCCACACAGGAGGGGGCCACTTGCAGCCGTAGGTGGCCCGAGGTACGTCGGGGTTCCAGTGATTTCCTTACTAGGGTGCACCTGGTTCCCTGGCAATTAGTACCTGAGACGGCGTTCGGGTTTTGGTCGGTTCGAGTTCGACATAACCACCCTTCGGTGGTATCCGTGGGGATTTTCGCACAGTACAAACAAAAAACAAGGTGAAATCTCCTCCTAGCCGACTACGGTGACCACTCTCTGTTTGCTCACTCTCTCAATCCGATGTGGCAGTTATCCGACGCAACCGAGAGAGATCACGCGCAGAACTGGCTTTACACGCTCTCCGAGTCACGAAGGTTAAGACTTTTACCACAACTTCCAAACTCTGCGTTTTTATTAAATATTTCTGTAACCAAAAAACTCAATAACACTTTCTGACTCGATCCGGGACGCTAATCGCCAGACCAACTAGACTCCTTACAATACTCGAAGTATCGAAGGCTATAATTGTTTTTCGCATTTACCTTTTAATCTAGTTACTTAGAAGACGACATTGTTATTTTTTTATTATTTTTACTATTTTTCAAACTTATTTCATTTGTTTTTCACTCAGCGAATGTGTTACCTGCATTCGACTGCACGGTTGGCTTAGTGGTTTAAGCGGTCGCCACGCCGCTCTTCACTTCGTTAAGCGTTGTGGCAGCAAATCCCAAATGGGACAACACTTTGAGTGAACCACAAATTATTGTTCTGAGTCTGGGTGTTCTTTGTGTCCGTTTCTTGTGTTTGTAAGTCCTCCACGACACAAGATTTATTCCTAACGCGGGTGTTGTCTTTTGAAAAGAAAAAAAATTAAACCCTTCCTTTTCCACCGATTCTAGAGTAAGGGACTGAAAGGGTGGCAACACACTTGTAACTCCTGAGTTGCAAGAGTTTACCGGAGTCGGTAGTCGCTTACCATTAAGTGACTCATCTGCTCGTTTATCACCGCATGCTATAAAACAAACCTAAATTTAGCAAGTGTGAAATATCTTCCAAAGTCAAACTGTCTAGAAACATTTTGTATTTTTGTGTTCAGTTCGAAACCATAAAATATTTTCACGCTAAACAAAGTTACATTTATTTAACACGCCACAAGAGACAAAAACTCTACATTCACTAAAAAAATAAAATTTTCTATAACAAAACTAAAAATATTGAATAACATCGGGTATATGAAATTTCTCTCCAACAGTCTCGCAATAAAACAAATAACGATATATCACGCAAACGCACAATAAAATTCAAGCTATCGTTCCCAATTCTATAGCTATACTACATATGTATATAATATGTGTATATGTGGTGTTTGTTCGTGAGTCTTAACTGATATAAATGGGAAAGCGAGTTGTTGATGTCCGGATTTGAAAATAAATAATACCAGAAAATTGTTACTTATTTTGCGATCTTTTCTCTATTTATAGACGACGTCTTTAGACGGAGGTAATTTTTGTCCGCTTTTAGCCGCAACGCTTGCTCTAATCATGTTGCGACAATAAGTACAGATAATCGCCAAACAAACAAAAAATACTGGACAAAGGTTTTTCCTGTAAAAACTGTTTCTACTTTACGTAGCTTTTTTTCTCCTGTTTTGGACATAAAGGGTGTATTCTATCCTTTAGAGGGTTTAAATTTGAACTTTGCCAAATCAATCACTTTATCATTTTGCAGTTGCCGAACAATATACCAACTACGTCATTATCAAAATCAAGTTTAAGCACACAAATTGCTGCAAACTTTACGCAAACGTTGAAATATAGCCACGGAGGCGCGTAACAGTGGTTTGGCAACCAGACCTTGGGATCGAGGTTAACATGACGAAAACTACCAACAATGGTTAAGCACTATGCAAAAAATGTACAAGTATCGCGAGATTATGTAAAAAAATATTTGGATTCGCTTAGTCATTCGATCAAATCTTTATTGTTAATAGACGTAGCGAAATAGGCATGCCGTAGAGCTATGAAGTAACTACCTACAATTTGGTGTTGATAATAACGCTTGAATCAAAACTAATGGTTCGGCTATGGTTTTAAAAGCACCTAGAAACACATGACAATGCAGTTTGAGGCTGATTAATGAACGGATGTACCGTATACGTCAATAAATACAGCTGAATGCCGTTTCAGTTTTCTTATTAGATGGCGTTTGGGTGGTCTGGAAAAAGTATGCATCATGGCATCTCTATAGAACTGTTCTGACTTCATAGCTATTAGGCGTCAATACCAGGGCAACAACATAGTAGTGTGAAATATTCGTTCAGAGGACATGACACATGAAGTTTAAATACCCTGTCTGTAATAAACACAATTATTTCTGACCTGTTCGTAGCAAAAACCAGGCCTAGTTACTCAGAAAATATGAATAAATTCTTGGATATTCAAACAAGCCAGTCCGAAACAAGAACAGCATACTTAAATTAAAACTTTACAGTCTTAAGTACAAAAGAATTATCGATAATTCAACCTCATTAAACGAGAATTGAAAAGAAACGAACGTTCATAAAAGGACGTAATTAAGGCCGACGAAGTAGCACGGGACAAATTAACGCACTTTAATTAAGTCTGAAATATAGAAATGATGGAAAAAGCTTATACATTCGTTCGTGGAATATTTCATAATCCGTTTTGGATATTAAACAATATAGATAAAACGGTTTTAAAGCCGATGTAGCTTATTGATTGAAATATATCGTATTACAGTTTTATTCGCTGACCCAAATTTTGTCGACCGCAGAATGAAAACTACGCAGGTCCGTTGTGATTGAATATTGATTTATTTTAGACATTGTTTTAACAATCATGGGGCGACAGCATCAATATCTGTATCACAAAATTTGTCGTCACACGCACAGGAAGTAGAGAGACATTGACATAATAAATTATACGAAAAACGTATACCACAACGACAGTTCGACATCAAGGAATATGAAATTACAATAACAGCAACCCATTTAAAAAAAAAACAATTGCAATTAATATAATTTCAATTTATGTTACTCACAATAATTGGCCACTTGATAAGACACGACAAGTTCTTCAGAATAATACTGGAAGGAAAAATAGAAGGCAAGAGAAAACAAAGACGGCCTAGATTAATATACATTCTACAAGTAAAGGAGAAAGTGGGAGTCGTAGCCTATCAGGAGGTTAAACAGATCGAGAGACAGAGAAGAGTGGCGATTGCTCCACCGAGAAGGGCTTGGCTCGTAAATTCAGAGAACGAGAGAGATTACTCACAGTTAACGGTAAAATACACTTTGCAATTAAATTATTTAGGTTAAATTAATTGTAATTTGCAATAAATGTAGGTATTTAGATTGAGTTTATTATTCATTGCAATAATAACTCACATTAAATGATTACTTACTTATAACAATATTTCCTTTTTTTATTTGCGGATTAATCGTTAAAACAATCGTCATTTATAATGGTGGGTAGTTCATAACAATTGTTACGAGTATTAATTGATTATTAATAGCCATAGACACGATTAATCATTTTAAAAATATATAGTTTAATTTTGGTTATGTGATATCCACAGGATGACTTTGGATGATGACCGTTTCTAAATCTGTTACCACAGGTGTATTTTAGCATAGAAACATCTATTTGTTTGTAATCCACAAGGCACAATCAATTATGTATCACAACCAAATTTCTTTGGACGTGGAAGTTTAGTAGTTATTTCCACATAAAGAAATAGGTTCTACCTTACACTTCCACGATGACTGTTGTGCCTTTTACGTCCCCAAGCGGGACGTAAAGAAGCATCTCTCTATGCCGTCATAATGTCGGGCACCATAACACATTGCCTGTATTCGCAATGTGTGTGGTGACCACAACTCTTGGATTCTGTTCATGCTTTCGGTATAGTCACTTTAGTAGGTTCTTAAAATAAAATAAAAAAAAGTAAATGTGACATTCTAACAAAAGAAATTTCGTATTCCTTTTTATATAAGGCTTTCATTGATGTCACACACGACAGGGGATCAAAACGAAAACTCAGAAGAGTCTGACCGTGGCCACTAATAGTAAGAGCAATGATCTCCAGAAACCTATAAGGGAAGGGATTGGAAGAGATGTGGAAAGGGTAAAGAAAGAAAGTATAGAAAAACGTGACTAGAGTGGAGTTGGTATAACACTGCTCGTTGAATGAGTTCGGACTGGCGTCCGAAACAAGAACAGCATACTTAAATTAAAACTTTACAGTCTTAAGTACAAAAGAATTATCGATAATTCAACCTCATTAAACGAGAATTGAAAAGAAACGAACGTTCATAAAAGGACGTAATTAAGGCCGACGAAGTAGCACGGGACAAATTAACGCACTTTAATTAAGTCTGAAATATAGAAATGATGGAAAAAGCTTATACATTCGTTCGTGGAATATTTCATAATCCGTTTTGGATATTAAACAATATAGATAAAACGGTTTTAAAGCCGATGTAGCTTATTGATTGAAATATATCGTATTACAGTTTTATTCGCTGACCCAAATTTTGTCGACCGCAGAATGAAAACTACGCAGGTCCGTTGTGATTGAATATTGATTTATTTTAGACATTGTTTTAACAATCATGGGGCGACAGCATCAATATCTGTATCACAAAATTTGTCGTCACACGCACAGGAAGTAGAGAGACATTGACATAATAAATTATACGAAAAACGTATACCACAACGACAGTTCGACATCAAGGAATATGAAATTACAATAACAGCAACCCATTTAAAAAAAAAACAATTGCAATTAATATAATTTCAATTTATGTTACTCACAATAATTGGCCACTTGATAAGACACGACAAGTTCTTCAGAATAATACTGGAAGGAAAAATAGAAGGCAAGAGAAAACAAAGACGGCCTAGATTAATATACATTCTACAAGTAAAGGAGAAAGTGGGAGTCGTAGCCTATCAGGAGGTTAAACAGATCGAGAGACAGAGAAGAGTGGCGATTGCTCCACCGAGAAGGGCTTGGCTCGTAAATTCAGAGAACGAGAGAGATTACTCACAGTTAACGGTAAAATACACTTTGCAATTAAATTATTTAGGTTAAATTAATTGTAATTTGCAATAAATGTAGGTATTTAGATTGAGTTTATTATTCATTGCAATAATAACTCACATTAAATGATTACTTACTTATAACAATATTTCCTTTTTTTATTTGCGGATTAATCGTTAAAACAATCGTCATTTATAATGGTGGGTAGTTCATAACAATTGTTACGAGTATTAATTGATTATTAATAGCCATAGACACGATTAATCATTTTAAAAATATATAGTTTAATTTTGGTTATGTGATATCCACAGGATGACTTTGGATGATGACCGTTTCTAAATCTGTTACCACAGGTGTATTTTAGCATAGAAACATCTATTTGTTTGTAATCCACAAGGCACAATCAATTATGTATCACAACCAAATTTCTTTGGACGTGGAAGTTTAGTAGTTATTTCCACATAAAGAAATAGGTTCTACCTTACACTTCCACGATGACTGTTGTGCCTTTTACGTCCCCAAGCGGGACGTAAAGAAGCATCTCTCTATGCCGTCATAATGTCGGGCACCATAACACATTGCCTGTATTCGCAATGTGTGTGGTGACCACAACTCTTGGATTCTGTTCATGCTTTCGGTATAGTCACTTTAGTAGGTTCTTAAAATAAAATAAAAAAAAGTAAATGTGACATTCTAACAAAAGAAATTTCGTATTCCTTTTTATATAAGGCTTTCATTGATGTCACACACGACAGGGGATCAAAACGAAAACTCTTGTGATTATAATCAAGGCAGCTACCAAATTTGGAACATTGTCAAAATAAATCTGTTCTATTGTGTGCCAATCTGGTAATGCGGACGCACGACTCGTGTAGAATGTCGAACTAGAGCTCGTATTGTAACCATAATATATATAATTAATTGTCACCGTAAAACATGTTTAACGCCATTGACAGCTGTTCGTTTACTTCTAAATTAATGACAAGTGAATAAATTATTAATCTAACACGGTTTCCACTAAAAGTTTCTTGTCAAAGCTAAAGGGTCGATGATGATTTATTGTCTGACAAACGTCTGACAAAAATGACTATTCGTTTACTTTAGTAGACTAAAGTTATTTACTGAAACAACGTTTAAGTATACATATTTGTAGGTATGTGTTTGTCTATTTACATTAGCCTGTCTGTGGTGTATATGTTTTTCATTTTGCATAGGTATATTGATTGTTCTTATGAAGATTTTTTACACAAACAAAACAACGCAAAAGTTAGTTTAAAATGTTATAAATAACTAGCTGACCCGGCAAACGTTGTTTTGCCATTTTTACTAAAATGGCTATTAAAAAATAAGGGTTGATCGTAGAAGGGTGAAAATCGAAGATTGTATGTATTTTTGTATGTTGTATCATAAAAAAATTTTGTCTAAAAAATAAAAATAAAAATTTAGGGTTGTACTACCCCTAACATTTAGGGGGATGAAAAATAGATGTTGGCCGATTCTCATAGATACCGGATAAGCACAAAAAATTTCATCAAAATCGGTCAAGCCGTTTCGGAGGAGTATGGCAACGAAAACTGTGACACGAGAATTTTATATATTACCGAATCTCTGCATAATTGTGATACATGAGCAATCGCCGGCGTCGCAGTGCCTCGTTTTTTTTTTATTAGGAGCTTAAAAAACTCACTTTAACAAGCACGGTTGAACAAAAAATGATTTCGAGTTTCGTGACGTTTACATATAAGGCAAGTTGTTCATATAAAGAGATCGCTACAAGATTCGTATATACAAGTGAATCTTAATGTTGGTAAGCCATATTGCAGATTTTTGCTTCAATCAAAGCGACCGAGTCTGACCGTGGCCACTAATAGTAAGAGCAATGATCTCCAGAAACCTATAAGGGAAGGGATTGGAAGAGATGTGGAAAGGGTAAAGAAAGAAAGTATAGAAAAACGTGACTAGAGTGGAGTTGGTATAACACTGCTCGTTGAATGAGTTCACAACGTTAATTACCACGTAATGTGTGTGTGAGTATTAAGTTGTAATATATTTAACAGCTTTTTTTAATGGCCAGCCGCCTATCTGATGTTAATCCTTTTTAGGCATGT
Source organism: Hypercompe scribonia (assembly GCA_949316085.1). NCBI lineage: Eukaryota > Metazoa > Arthropoda > Insecta > Lepidoptera > Erebidae > Hypercompe > Hypercompe scribonia. The sequence continues at coordinate 16,702,272 of OX438986.1, forward strand.
AATTTTTATTTAGTCTAGACAAAAGAAACAATTAAAATGCACAAAATACGTGGATAGAAGAGAAGTTTTGGAAGGGTATTGAGAATGCAACGGCTCGGAGCGGCCGGGATTGCGTACTACTGGCTAAATCTCACTAATATTATTAGGGCGAGTTTGTATGAATTTATGGAAGTTTGTTACTCTTTCATCCAAAAACAACTAAACAGATCTGGATAAAATTTGTCACAGAGATAGAATATAGTCTAGTAAAACACAGTCTTCTTTTATCCCGAAAAATGTAGTGCTCCCGTGGGATAAGCAACCGTGAAGTGCAGCTAGTACATACTCTGAAAAAAAAAACGTGTGCGTGTACTAGCGTACACTCGTAAGAAGTGAAACTTCTTTATGATGTTTTTTTCAAAAAAATAATTTAAACCCGTCCGAAGTCGATGCAATCGCCACCTGGATTTCAAAAATGTAACTACTCAAAACGGGCCGCAAAATACATTGGAGACATTTACCAATCCCCACTCCGCTGGAGAAAGTATATTTCGAATCACGCGTGGTAGGGATAAGAAAAGATGGCGCGTAACCGAAAAATGTGACGCGTAACGAAAAAATGTTACACTAAATTTTTTTCCAACCCCGATAAAGAAGTTTCACTTCAAAAAAAGGCTGAAATACTCTGACATCTTCCATATATAACTGCGATCTCCAACATATCCACACAAAGTATTTATGGGTTGTTTGTTACATATTTTATTTCTATGCTGTTTTTTACGGTTCGATCGCTAGGCCGTGTGATGGCGACCTGAACAAAATATCTGACAGCGGGGTGTTGTAATGGTCGTTTTTATTGCCAAGGGGAGTTGAGTTATTATTTTATTTACTTAGTATTTCAGGATGTTTAGCTTTATTAACAATCCAGATTGACTTTTACGACGGACCGAGTCGTACATACAACAATGACCAGCGTTTATACCAACCAATCTATAAAACGATATGATTTGGGTATGACGAAAGCACGAGGGAAGCAACATCTCAAATTAATGTGATAAGTGAGTAAATTTTTGTTGCCGATTGGATTCAGAAAGGCGTGTATGCTGTTCAGATCGGCAGTATATTGGAAAACTGCTTCGGTGGCGCAATGGCAGTGAATGCGACTGCTATGCATGAGGCCTTGGGATCGATTCCCGGGTCGGACCAAACGTTTGTTTCGAAGTTTTGGTGTTTTCAATGTATAATAAGTATGTATTTACAAAAAAAAGTATGTAAGTATTCTATCAGTCAGTCTAGTTGTCATAGCACAAGCTCTGCTTAGTTTGAAACTAGATGACGTATGTCAAATGTTCGAGATATTTATAAAAAAAAAGAGTTAAATAGCATAGACAATCTGCAAACATGTAAGTATAAACTGTCTAATAGATATAAAAGCGACTAAAAGCTTGTAAAAATCGTGTCAATACGTTCAGTTGTCTTCAATTATCCGTGTGGTGACGAATTAAGACTGCAGAGCGTTGTCACCTCTATTCATCCTGTAGGTATAAGAGCTGACTAAGCTCTGCAGTGCAGAGATGGAAAACTTGCAACAAATCCTATGGTAACTCGTCTGGCTGCGTGTCCAGCAAAATCTAAAGGTGACTAATGATGTCTTTATCTATCCGAACCCTACTGAACAGAACAAAAAGGATAGCGTGTATTTACTTAAAACAAGTATGTACGAGTACATAAACGTGCACCGAAACACGTACGCGTCTGGATAATTAAGACTGTCACACTTATAAACTTTGACTACGTGTAGCTACCCACGTATACAAAATGTCTACACACACTATAACCATCAAAATATTATTAAAAACGGAAACTCTCACACGAATGACTCATTTAGCACATCACACATTTCGCACTTATGGGGCAACGTTTCCTAGAGACGTAAAGATAAAAGTATTATTGCTTTTACTAATTAGACACAAGATTTTCTTTCTCACAATGACAGTGGCACTAACAAAACACGAACACTGATTTAATATATTAGATATAGTTGTACTTCTACAGTCCGTGTGGTGACGGATTAAGAATACATAGTGTTACCACCCCTATTCATCCCGTGAGTGTCGTAAAAGGCGACTAAGGGACCAAAGTATGCAAGATAACATCATTACAAAGAAAAGGAAAACTTGAAACAAACCCTATTCCAACCCGTCTGGCCAGCGTGGTATAGCAGGCCAAAACCTCCTTGCTAAGGAGAGGCCCATGTCCAGCAGTGGACTGTAAAAGGCGTGTGTTGATGAGTTGTACTTTGTGATTGTGTGTTGATAAATTGAACTTTGTGATGCGAAAAAGAGATAAAGCTATTTCGTATTAAAATTCGAGCCCGACCCGTGCAGAACGTTTAAGTTTTTGAAGTTTTAATATTAATAAATATAAAAATAAAAAAAGTACCCAAAAAGGTGTTATACCTTTTAAGAATTATCACAATCAAGTCCCGTTGACGAAAACTTTCATCGACAAAAAAACATAGACAAAATTTCTTTATGAGAACTCTCTTGAAATACACAATAGAATTGATATAAGATATATTGTGTATATATGAAATAGATGTGTACACAGGAATAAAATTGGAGCGATACGTAGGCGTATTTATAGACGAAACTGATAAAAAGGTCAAATAGCAGTACAATTGTTCAATGTGTAGTATAGGGAATAATTAATACACCAAATGATAATAATTATTTTAATCATTTAACTTAATTGAGTTATACTATCAACGATGATTGGTTTTGAATAATACAGCTCAATTTAAAGAAAATGTTATATTAATGGGTTAATAACGAGTGGATAATCGGTAGCTAATAAGGGTGTCGACTACGAAAATGGTCGAGATTTCAATTTTAATAGAAGAACATTCTTGAAGGAATAAAAAGCAAAGGAAATAATCTAATAATTGAGTAAGTCAACTGTATAGAATTTCTGTTACTTACTGTAGTGTAAGTGTATTTTTTAATTTAGTAGTATTAAACACTATGTATTTTACAAGAAATGTTTTGAATACCAGTCTTTTTAGTTTTACTTTATGGAATCATAATATTGGGCGGGCCAAGAATTCATTAACATCTGAATCTAACGTCTCGCGCAAACATGCTACGGGAGTACTTGAAACCGATGCTACTAGAATTTGCTGGCTGCAATAGTAACTCATGGTTTCCGGAAAAACCGATTTCTAAAAGAGGCTTCCATGGCCACCCAGCAGTCCAGATCCGTAACAGGTTTCTTTTAATGAGATTAATTGAAGAGCCGTGTTTAATCAATAAACCAAATACACTAGGACAACTAAAAGAAAAAATCAGCGAAGAGATGTGATCTCGCGGTCTCTTTGCCGACGAGTATTCCAAAATTTCGGTGCTCGCTTAGAAGAGTGCAAACGACGAAACGGTACTTACTTAGACGACATAATTTTTAAAAAATAAATTCCAACTAATTAGCTTTCTTGTAAATAAACAATTTTTATAATATATCAAATGGTTTTTATACGATTTTTTCAAATGTTACCTTATTCGTGGCCTACACTATATATTGTAATATAATTAATTGTTTCAAGTTGTATTAAATTAGTATTAAATAATATTTCGTTTTACTTACTGTAGTGTGGGTCTATTTACTTTTTATTTCAAAAAGACAACGTTTTACAATTGTTAAACTAATTTGATGTACTACCCACTAAGAGCAGATAGAGGGTGGAGTTGTAACCGATTGTCAGTCTGGATTAAATTGTATCACTATCGGTATTACAATGACAATCTGTAATAACTATACATATGAATGATTATATTTAACTAAAGGTGAACTTACCGTAAAAAGAGTTCTTTTACACGTCCAGTTTTGTCGATATAAAACGAAACCAAAATAAACTTAAATAAAATAATAATGTTAAATAATAATGTAAATTGTCAATTTATAACGTTTCAATAAAGTATGACTACTATGAAGAAACTAAAAAGAGTGGTATTCAAGTTTCTTGTAACATACGTAGTGTTTAACTCGGCTAAATTAAAAAGTAATGTAGCACGATAGCTCGGTAATCATTTGACTAACTTTTCACTTAGTCGGATTTTCTAGACACCATTCGTGATAGTGTCCGTTCGCAGTTCGCTTGATTTTCGTTGTATTTTTGTATTTTTTTTACTGTCAAGTGTGTTATTTTTATATTTGTTGTTAGTATTCATCTGATTCAGAATAAACTTGAATGTATAAGTCATATTATAGTATATGTATATACCAGTGCATAGCGAAACATATTTTTGTATGAGGTAAATATATGATTTATAACAGAAAGTAACATATTTTTATTGACATTATAAATAATCTCAATGATTAAATGATTACCTATGCAATTTTTATGTGGTCCATATTGATGAAAATACCATTGTAACAAAAAGTTGCAAATCTCTGAACGCCGCCATCTTATTTGTTTAATTTCAATTAAACACCTCACAAATAGAGTAGGTATAGTATGTGAGAAGAAAGACCACAAATACGAGATAAAAACTGATACCAGTTTAACGGCCCACCGTCCCAAAAACATCTAATAATCGTGACATTGCGGTACTTAAGAGTACTGCATACATCTAAGTATATGAATATAATTTAATATTATATACACCTAAGCGTGATGGTTGAGCTCGGTCGAGCACGACTGCGACAGATGGTCTACCTCTAGATATGTAACGATACCGCACGGCACACTATTGCTAATTCAACAAAGAACAAGAAAGAAAGAAAGAAAGATTTTTTTTATTTTAGCAACAGATATGGTTAACATAAACAATTTTGCAGTAATACACGGTTGACGGTCGGATAGATCTTAACAATACAAAAAGTGGTTTATATAACAGATTGCTACACAAAAGGTCGTGAGTTCGATTGCCGATCAATTCAAACTTTTGTATGCATTTACATTTAATATGAGTTTTAAAGTATAAAGTTCTTATAAAAAAGTATAAAGTATTTATATCAGTTGTCGAATATTCGTAGTACAAGTTCTGCTTAGTTTGAGACTAGATGGCGTTGTATGACTATGGTAGAACATTATATTATTATTATTATAATCAGGATTAGTGTTAAATACACATAAGAGAACGTACCTATACTACCTTAAACATTCATGGGGGAAAGGAGACTTAAAGATATCCTACTTCACCATAATCGTTTCATGTAACCGAAAATTTTCATTCTAAATTACAAGGCAGCAGTGAAGTCGGCTCGACCGGGGCAGTAATACCCTCTCACAGAAAATCAACCTAAAGTGACAGCATCCATGCTGTCGTGTCGTGACCCCGAGCGGAGTGTGAAAAAGTATCTCACTAGGCCACCATAGTGTGGGTCACGATACTGCATTATTTACATTCACAATGAGTATGGTGACCACAACTCTTGGATTCTGTTTTTACTTTTCATCAAGGAGAGTAGAGTCACATTGGCGCGTTGTTAAAAAATATATATTCAGTAGTTCAGTGTCTTGGTGACATTGAAGTCATTCATTAAAAAAATTTAAAGTGACACAGATAATTATAAATCCTTGCAATGCTATATTCGAAACTTTCTTTAGATTCGACGATTCCCCTGGCTTGTATAAATTTAGTTTCGCGAACTATGAAACCCACGTGTCCCATTTCGCACCAAACTAATTACGAAATCATATGCAAAACGTTAACTTAGTTGGCACACATAGATAGTGCGCCGTAAAGGCAACCAAATATCATTAGTTACTAAGTACATACTGAAACTAACCGCTACTTACAATTGTAACTGCCTTTATCGTTACTATAACGATCGCGTGAATTTTTATAACCTATATCTTAAGAAGTTGACTTCATCATTATCAGCCGGAGTCGTCAACTGTCGAGCATAGGCCTCCCCCCTAGAACGCCACGCCGTACGACTGGACGCCAACTGCATCCATCGGCTCCCCGCGCCTAGGACTATGTCGTCGGTCCATCTAGTCTGAAGTTGACTTACACAAGTTTATTTGTATCTCTCGAAAGGAATACATTTGCACTGTTAAGTAAACATTTATCTTTGATACTCATCTCCTATCGATAGCGTGATGTTATATAGCCTATAGCTCTCTTCTAAAAAATATCCAACATCAGGTTTTTTTGAGACTCTTGATTAGTTTAAATAAATACTGTGTACAATATAAAAAAATTCATTCAAATCTGTTGCATATTTAATGAGATTACCACATTTAACTGACTAAAAATTATTCAGCTTTATTCAATTAGTATTGCTCCGTACTGACTGTCAATGTTATTGACGTCACCGCAGACACGTAAACTATGCAACAATCATTTAAAATTCAGAACACAGTTTAAAATACACGCATTACATAACTTTAACATTGTTGCTAAGTGCTCTAGTTGTAGTAATTCAGATGCTTCACCATTCCGTATGGTGGTAGATTAGAAGATACGGGGTGACACCACTATCTCTTTTCATCCTGTAAGTGTCGTAAGAGCGGACTAAGAGAGCAAACAAAGCAGGAGAACAGCATTGCAAAGAAAAGGAAAACTTGAAACAAACCCTATACTGTTGAAAACTTGAAACAAACGTTATAGGTAGTAGACCCACGCTGACTTGGGCACGAACGGGCCGCATCGACCGGGGCAGTACTACCCTCCCACAGAAATTCAACCTAAAGCGACAGCATCCGTACTGTCGTGTTTCGTTTTCGAGAGCGAGACCGGACGCCCATTGATGCAGGAGTTACAGTTGTCATGGTAAGTATGTGAGTATTACAATGCCACAGTGACTGTCATGCCTTTTACGTCGCCAAGCAAGGTGTGAAGAAGTATCTCACTAGGATGACATGGTGTGTCATCATATGCCAACTGCCTCGGTGGCGCAGAGGTAGTGAATGAAACTGCTGCGCTGTGTGACCACAACTTTTGGATTCTATTCATGCCCTCCCTCAGCCACAGTAGTCACTTTGGCGGACTCTTAAAATAAAAAACAATACCATTCTCATTCAGTATAGTAAACCAATACCTCCTTTGTAATGAGAGGCCTATGTCCAGCAGTGGATTGTTGGAGGCTGTTGATGATGATGAATCACCTGCACAATATAATCATTTTCAGTGCCATGTCACTTTCTATACGTGTTGCGGACCGTTTTCTTATTTCAATAATTTGACAAATATGTTTAAGTTTGCCGTATTATTTGCACATCCCCTTACACCAACTTAGCCTTACTGCAAGTTTATAAAGACTTGCTGGTTCCAGACTTCTGTAATGCCTTGATCTGCTTAAAATTTAGGAATGTAAAGTCAGTCAAGATTTTGGAGACCGTTCCAGACCTGTGATATCCAAAGAATTCCCCATAACCGGACAACCACGTGTTGGTAGACATGATATGAGCGAACACTGAATAGTATTTTAACACGGGCCAGCGTAAATATATCACAGATTGATTATACTAATGGTTAAATAAATAAAACATGAAACACCAGTCATTATACCTAGTCTTGCCATAAATATTGTAATAAAGAAAAAAGAAAATTGTTAACTGCAAATAACATTTATTACTTTTACAGTGTGTCAGTTTAATACATAAATATAAAACAATTAAAAATATAAAAAGCTTATTCGAAGTGGTCTCCATTGGCTGCAATACAGTCCTTTAAACGATGAGGCCAGTTATCAATAGAAGCACGCACTCTTTCCATGGGAAAATTCTTCACTGCCAATCGTATAGATTGTTTTAGGGACTCCAAATTATCATGGCGTTTAGAGCAAGCTGTACTCTCTAAAACTGACCACAAATCATAATCCAGCGGATTAAGATCGGGACTAGACGACGGCCAGTCTTCAGCTCTGATGAAGTCCGAAACGTTCGATTCCAACCAAGACTGCGTGGACCGAGCTTTATGACCCGGCGCCGAGTCTTGCTGGAAGGACCATACTTGGTTATTGAACATGGTGATGTTAAGGGGCTTAACTACCTTCTCAAGAATGGTATCTTGATACACTTGTGCCGATGTTTTGATACCTTTTTCACAAAAATATGGCTCAGTCACTCCTTCATAGCTAACACCCCACCAAACCATCACTGAAGTCGGATAATGTCCACGTTGCACTCTGTCGACTAATTGGGAAGCTTCCTTAGAGCTTTGAGCATAAATACGGTCATTTTGTTTGTTAAAATGTTGCTCAATTGTAAAAATTTTCTCATCCGTAAACAAAATTTTTCTGTGACCTCCCTTTGCGTACCGCTTCAGTAGTTGTTTCGATTTTACCACCCTATTCTTCTTTAAATTATCAGTTAAGAAATGGCCAGTGCGTCTCTTATAGGCTGCAAGTCCTAAGTCATCTTTTAAAATACGCGACATGGTTCTAGGTGCTATCTTCATTTCCCGAGATAAAATCTTTTGCTTTCGGACAGGATTTCTTCGAATTCTTTCCCTTACTGCTTTGACCACCTTTTTCGTACGAACACTACGTGGACGGCCAGATCTTTTTCTGTCACAAACAGAGGAGGTCTCATTGTACCTATTAATAGCCCGGTACACAAACATTTTACTAATACCAAGTGTATGGAGAGTTTTAAAAATTGCATTTGGCTCCATACCTACTTTGTGTAATGCTATCACAGCGATTCGGTTCTCTTTATCACCCCACACCATTTTAATATCGCAAAATATTTTACAATGTATTGGCGCCAAAATGAGAAAACACAATGAACAATCGTATAAAAATGACAGATTCGAAATTCAAATGTAATATTTTTTTATAATTAAGTGTAACAGTATTTATGGCCAGACTAAGTAGATAAATCCAATACATATTCTAAACTAGTTACTAGCACAATAGAACTTTCTGGTACAATTCGTAAAGTCAATAAATAGAGGACACAAATGTCGTGGATATAAAAAAAAGTAGCAATATTTTGGTTCTTATGTATTTATCTTGACAAAACAGATTTATTTTGAAGATCCTAAATCCTTTTAAGAGATATCAAGTTGTCATGGCTTTTTCGATATCTAAATAAATAAATGGCGTTATCTAAACCGCTTACAGTAATTATAACCTCGTGAATAAGGTCTAATTGAGACTTAAAGAATGTTGTTAAGACGTAACAAATAATAATATGATTTATGTATAACATGCGAAGATCGACAGCTTTGAGAAATTTGCTTAACATAAAGGATTGCCTCAGTAAACCAACTATAGATCCCCACGTTTAGTTCATTGCATACTAATTTATAATCACTAATGGTTACGAAGAGTAAGTGTAGGTTTTTTAAGCTATTGCATAGCTTTTATCGCGGGCTTCGAGCGCGGCGACCGAACCAAGAAATTTTGTAACGAAAATAAACCTAACACCCCCCACTCCGACCGGCACAGTGCTACGGTGTTGAAAGCCGTGCATCGTCTAACGTCATTTCAGTTCGGTAGACTTCGACACGGTGTTTGTATGCGTGCGACTAGACGTATGCGTGTAGACTGTACGAAGCTCGCACGGATCGAGACGAGCTGCTCCGTAATATTATAATTGTATAAGTTGATAAAAATGCTATACAATAGCTATATCGTGGCAGTCCTCGAGTGCCACACGTATTTTATAAAAACAAAAAGAAATCAAGGCATAAGTCTAAGAAAACAGATTATCTCGTACACGACCATATGATCCCAAACTAGGAAGAGCTTATATACGATACGGGTAAAATACGATTTGACCACAAATTAGTGATAGTTTAGACAAGTCGTAGTGCGGCGTCGATCAAAGCACAGCGTCTGAGGGCGCCGTCGCCATGTTGGAGTGTTTCTTAACAGAAACACCCCATACTCTGGTTTCTGTATCCTTTTTTTTTATATATATATTAATAGCCTGTCAAAGTGACTCTACTCTGCCTGATGGAAAGCATGAATAGAATACAAGAGTTGTGGTCACCATACTCATTGCAAATGGAGACAATGCAGTATGGTGACCCACACTATGGCGGCTTAGTGAGATGCTTTTTCACACCCCACTTGGGGACGTACAAGGCATGACAGTCATCGCACCATGACACAACACATGACATTCAGTGTAAGGCTTACACAGTTACCACGACAACGGTATACGAATTGGCAAATCTGTCTATAGTAAATTGCAAATATCTCATCTGTGTAGTTTCTGCGCCTCCGAAGAATTAAAATATTACATGTGGAGGACATTATCAACCCTTCCACTTAGAGAATCTTTTTCACACTGCGTTTGGGGACGTAAAAGGCATGACAGACATCGTGACAGTGTAAGGCTTACACACTATCCATATAAATGGAGTTCCCAATATGATCACCTCGCCTGGGACGAGAATTCACTATTTGTGATAGAAAGACATTTTCCTCTACAATTCTATTGCTTTTATCACGTACATGTACACATGTATATAAATAATTCAAACAAATATTTAAATTCAAAGGTGCCTTATGCTCATGTTTAATACCAAGTGGACACAGAAATGAAAAACAAAACAAGAGCGAGAAACTGAACAACATACATTTATAATTATGTATATGTTACGGTCAAAACTCTTAACCGGTCAAAATAATTCTTAACCGCAACATCTTATTATCTCGTCTAACGTAATTGAGTCACCAACAATTAAGGGGTCACTGTTCTAATCTAACTCATTCAATAACAGTAGATGGTATCTGACGTAACAGTCAAGTCAGCACTATTAAGCATTGCCGGTTGAAAATACTCCAAACCGGTAAGTTCCCACTGTAACATACGCATACCTAATGTAACAAATTACAATATATAATAGCAGCGGGTCGTTATCTAAGCTAACTTGACCCATAACCTGTGTATTTCGCAAGGGGCCGTATCGCTCACAGTGAAATTAATTCATAAATCAGCCTAGTAAACGATGTATGAATGACGTGGTCAACATTCTCTCAATGAACTCTTCGAAAACTGTTTCTTTTTAACGCATTGTTCATGTGTAGCCATGAAACTCAACAGCGCTAGAAATGTTGGTCTTATTTAATAATAACCTGACACATATCACACACGGTTGTCTAGTCCCGAACTAGGCAAAGCCTGTATTATTATAACCAGTCTGCTGATAAACACACTTATATATTACTAAATACATACATATTATAGATAAATTGTTGAAATTAATTAATGGGAACACTGAACAACGTCATATATCTTTTTGATATGTAGAAACATTGACCGAACTGTCAACACATTCTTTAAATATTTTTTTTTATATTGAGAGCCTGCTAAAGTGAATCTACTCTGCCTCATGGAAAGCATAAATAGAATCCATGAGTTGTGATTACCATACTCATTGCAAATGCTTGCAATGCAGTATGGTGACTCACACTATGACGGCCTTGTGAGACACTTCTTCACACCCCGCTTGGGGACGTAAAAGGCATGACAGTCATCGTGACGGTATAAGGCTTACACAGTTACCACGATAACTGTCACCCCTACATCAATGGGCCTCCGGTCTCACACTCACCAACGAAACACGACAACACGGATGCTGTCGCTTTAGTTTGGTCTTCTATGAGAGGGTAGTACTGCCCTGGTCGAGCCGGCCCGCTCGTGCTGAAATTAGCGTAGCTTTACTACCCCTATTGTGTATTGTATTGTATATATGTAAATAATAAAACAATATTTTGTTCTGGAGTTATATTTTCACTAAATTACTTTAACATTTCATGAAATTTACACATGTACGGTCAAAAGTAATTTAAATAAGATGAAATTATTAAAATATATTTATATATATAATAACTTCCTTTACATATATAATAACTTCATCTACTTTATATGAGTCCAATAATGAAGGGGATCTGATTACTGTTCTAATCTTACTCATTTAACAACAGGTAATGGCTTCTGAGGCAATGGTCAAATCAGTAATAGTATAGGCGATTAAATATTCCCGTGGTAATATATTTTGTTCAACAGTACAGGGGGATAATGAGGAGATGAATGACCTGATGACAAATGACTACCACCGCCCATCAATACATGCAACTCCAGGATCACAAGGGTGTGGTTTCGTCCCCCAGACTTACTCATTGATTACGCGGACGCCGTAGTGGTTAAGGTTTAAAAGAAAATTAGAAAGGGGACGGTTTGGGCTCTTGACGGAAACCTCACTATAAAACGTGAAATAGTCAAAAAAGTCGTAATAATATATTTTTTTCTCTCACGTATGAGATTGATATTTGTGATTTGAACAGAAAATTCTAAATTTTACGATGGTTGTGAAGCTATGTAACATTAAATTGTTTTATTTACATGAATAATGTTATTAATAACTAATAAAATGTATGGAAATAAATGCAAGAGTTAAATTTCACGATAATTATTGATTTATCTATTTTTCAGGACAGTTGTTCATCTCTCATCAATGCAACCAGAGTATGTCACAGCAAAGCGTGGTAGGATACAGCTAATACAATAGATATGAGTAAGTCTTAACTTCACATTAAGTGTTCGCAGGTTTCAGCAGTTTTATACCAGTTCGCGCTTCCCGTGGCCACGCACGGTAGATTTCGTGCACTAATCTGTCAATGTCAGACGGTTGATAAATCGCTCCATTCTGTGTATTACATGCAATATCATTACTTGCACAGTGTGAACTTCGTCCATTGTACTCGCAATGGCTTAAAAAACAAACACCACAGAAAATTCACAATCTTTTGTCGTCGTATTTATAATTTTTTACAAGATCGACGTAATGTGTAGCATTTTGAATAGATTATTATATATCAGCTTATCTGAACGCCAATCTCATTGGCATTGAAATGGGTATCAAATTGAAAAAGAATAGGCTAAATTGAGGGAAGAAAAACATAAGGGAGGCTGGAAAAGGAACTGAGATAGAAGTGTATAGAGACCGTGGTCAGGTACCAGTAATCTCTACAATTTCATAAATATATGACCCCAAACTAGGTTGGGGTCAAGTCTACTACGAGACAGCTAAACTTTGACTTTTTTACGCAGAGCGAGTGCCAGAAGATCTCCACCACCTAAGTACTAGGCGTTATTGAAGTTCTAATACTTTTAAGAACATACTATTGTCAAACTTTTTGCTGCTCCACCTACCCGTAACGAGTACCACAAATGTTCTAATGGCAACAAGGACCAACACGACAGCTTAACGTACTTAATAGATACCAATCCAAAGACTGACCAGGCTAGAATTTGCTGAACTTTACAACGTGTTAACTCACTCAGTTACTATTTACGCACGTATCTTTATGGTTTAGTAAATTTTAAACCATAAAAGCCAGTAAGTCGAGCGTACATTAGCACACTGAGTTCTCAAATAAAACTCATTATAAACATTGGGAACGTAAACTTGGCGTGCAAAAGAACTCAAAGAATGTCACACGTTACAATAGCCCTTGTAATGGCTTGGGAATTTTAAGTGAAGACAAGTATGTTTAAACAATTAGCTTTTATAGCTGTAATATAATAATTGCCGTTAGTAAAAGGTATTCTGTATTAAATATCTATGAACATGTGCAAAAAAAATGTAAATTTAAAATAGATACACTGTCCGTGTGGTGATGGATGAAGAATGCAGAGTTTTCCTACCTTGATTCATTTCATGGGTGTCTTAAGAACCAACGTTATGCTGCACTGAAAAAAAAGGAAAACTTGACACAAACCCTATTTCTACGGGTTTGGGGGGAATGGTACAGTAGGGCGAAACTCTTTTCCAAGGAGAAGCCTACGTGAGAAATGTGATATCTGTAAAAATTGACATAATTTAAAGTACGTAAAATCTCTTGCCTCGTCCAGGGTAGGCAAAGATGCTAGAACGCCAAATGCTTCAATCGTGATGTACCTAAATTCCCTTTTAAGTGCAGAAATCCAAAACTTTTAGTCTGCTAAAAAGTCAAAAATTATGTTAAAACAGCTACGAGATAGGCTAAGGGTGACCAATACAGCTTGATTTGTTGTTGTACTCATCTATACTCGGGCAATCGAAGTTACGTTGCTCAATATCTTCACATTCTTGATTAATACCTTTATTTCTAGATAAAGACCTTTTAATTATGTTAAGTGTGAAACCTACGTCTGCTTTCAATCTAGTAAATTGTAATCCTCCCACAGCAACTTTTACTCGATGAATAAGATACTGTTTCACAAATTAGTAATGTAGAAAGCGGTAGAAACTGCCTATGTACCACGCCATAGGCTTGGTTTGATGATAAAACAAAAGAACAGTTTATATTACCATGACAAGCGTGGTAAAGCCGCGAATGAAATAGCAAAAAAAATTGCAAAGATGGAAACTTACTATATGTTCAACTAATTGCTGTATTTGCCCGTGTAGACCTCAAAATATTACTAAAATCAATTATATCATATATGGCATTTTTGGTAAAGTTTCCTTACAATCATAGAAAGAATGAATAAAACCAGTTAGTGATTTCAAAGTTTATTGAAACTTATGAAAAAAGAAACTTCCATATGTAACTTTGTTTGTAATCGCATATTTTAGCAGTTTCATCTTCGTTTAAAGACACTACTTAACTAAAGTTTGAATTGTGATGTTTTATAGCCTATATTAATACTTAAACAAAAAAACAACATTTAAATCTGACTGATAATTCCAGACATTATAGCGTAGAAACAAAATTATTAAATATATCATCATTAACAGCTTTTTACGTTTTACTGCAGGACATAGGCCTCCCTTTAGCAAGGAGGTTTTGACTTGCTATAATCATGCTAGTCAGACGGATTGGTTTGGATTTGTTTTAAGTTTTCCTTCTCTTTGTAGTGATGTCCTGTGTAGTTTTCTCCTTAGTCGCCTTTTACAACACCCACGGGAATAGGGATGGCGCCATATTCTTTGACCGTCACCACATGGATTACAGAATATACATACTAATAAACTACAAAAAAAGAACAATGTTAATACCTAATATTAACATGTATTCTCTTCAACTCCTATGAGTAAGATAAATATTTGTAAAATAAACATACTGGTCTGAACATCAGACGGAATTCCCAGAATAGTATAACCAAATGAATATGGAATGAATCCCAGAAATACTAGTACGGCTTCGAGGAATCTCTGGAATGTTACAGTGTACCTGACAACCACTATATACCTAGTCTTGCCATAAATATTGTAATAAAGAAAAAAGAAAATTGTTAACTGCAAATAACATTTATTACTTTTACAGTGTGTCAGTTTAATACATAAATATAAAACAATTAAAAATATAAAAAGCTTATTCGAAGTGGTCTCCATTGGCTGCAATACAGTCCTTTAAACGATGAGGCCAGTTATCAATAGAAGCACGCACTCTTTCCATGGGAAAATTCTTCACTGCCAATCGTATAGATTGTTTTAGGGACTCCAAATTATCATGGCGTTTAGAGCAAGCTGTACTCTCTAAAACTGACCACAAATCATAATCCAGCGGATTAAGATCGGGACTAGACGACGGCCAGTCTTCAGCTCTGATGAAGTCCGAAACGTTCGATTCCAACCAAGACTGCGTGGACCGAGCTTTATGACCCGGCGCCGAGTCTTGCTGGAAGGACCATACTTGGTTATTGAACATGGTGATGTTAAGGGGCTTAACTACCTTCTCAAGAATGGTATCTTGATACACTTGTGCCGATGTTTTGATACCTTTTTCACAAAAATATGGCTCAGTCACTCCTTCATAGCTAACACCCCACCAAACCATCACTGAAGTCGGATAATGTCCACGTTGCACTCTGTCGACTAATTGGGAAGCTTCCTTAGAGCTTTGAGCATAAATACGGTCATTTTGTTTGTTAAAATGTTGCTCAATTGTAAAAATTTTCTCATCCGTAAACAAAATTTTTCTGTGACCTCCCTTTGCGTACCGCTTCAGTAGTTGTTTCGATTTTACCACCCTATTCTTCTTTAAATTATCAGTTAAGAAATGGCCAGTGCGTCTCTTATAGGCTGCAAGTCCTAAGTCATCTTTTAAAATACGCGACATGGTTCTAGGTGCTATCTTCATTTCCCGAGATAAAATCTTTTGCTTTCGGACAGGATTTCTTCGAATTCTTTCCCTTACTGCTTTGACCACCTTTTTCGTACGAACACTACGTGGACGGCCAGATCTTTTTCTGTCACAAACAGAGGAGGTCTCATTGTACCTATTAATAGCCCGGTACACAAACATTTTACTAATACCAAGTGTATGGAGAGTTTTAAAAATTGCATTTGGCTCCATACCTACTTTGTGTAATGCTATCACAGCGATTCGGTTCTCTTTATCACCCCACACCATTTTAATATCGCAAAATATTTTACAATGTATTGGCGCCAAAATGAGAAAACACAATGAACAATCGTATAAAAATGACAGATTCGAAATTCAAATGTAATATTTTTTTATAATTAAGTGTAACAGTATTTATGGCCAGACTAAGTACAATGGATTTGATACAGAACAGAAAGAAGAATCTTGCCGTGTTTCGGCACAGCATAATGAAGTGGTGAAACGATGTTAAGTTATTTTTTAGTTACTTTTTACTCCAGAGTTCAAACTCTTTTCCTGTTGGTTCTTGGATCAAAACGCTGACTCTTGCGGCGTTCTTTTAGCTTCGTCGCCCTTCTTCCTTCTGTCTGTCTTGTCTAAAAATGATTAAATTTTAAAGGGGGCCTCAGGTTATTTTTCATTAAAGGCTGATAGCCTTTTGCAGTCCACTGCCGGACATTATACTCTCTCATTGCACGCTACTCTGATCGATTTTGGGCTTCTCGCACCCAGTATACATATAAGGACGATGTATGACGGCAATTGACATGTTATTATTTCCATATGTTAATCCAAAGCAGGGCAGGTAGGGGATAAAGTAAGTCTTTACTTTCCTGATACTGATAATACATCAGTTTGAGATCAACAACATAGTGTGATTAAAGTCATAAAATCAAAATATTAATTAATTTTCGTTCTCCAGATAGGCTTGTATGAAACTTAGATCGCGTTATCGTTCTGTTACGCGCGTTAGTGTATAAGACCTTCAAGCATTTTAGATGACAGAATAAGACTGGAGTATAGTTCAAGATGTCTGCCAAGTAAACCGCTGAGTCTTAGGAATCCATAGTACAGTGGACAATGTTTTTTTTTTATAATCCCTACTAGTGTCACACACCCAGCCCAATGACACCACGGTTGGTATCAAACAACATCGTACACAGTCGAAAGACCGTTCATACTGTAAGATAAAGATCGAAGTCCGTCGCCGTAACAATGTAACGCTACCTCCGCTTAAACATTACGAATAATGGATTTAATGGCTAATACAGCAATTTAAGACCTTAAGAATTGCGTCAGCATACCTTTTATTTGCCGCAAAAAGATAATTAGATACATACAATCGCTGTTGATACGGGTAATAAACAATACAGACGTAGGACGTGATAATTTATTATAACTATTGGGAAATACCAATGTGTATATATATAACTGAACACACAAAGCAAAATGGCGAACAACATAAGGCCGTGGCAACAGAAACGTGTCAGTTACTGATGTTGTATTCTGTGTACGGTCCAGGTGACACTTTTTTGCGGTACGGATACCGGTTGTGGCGAAAAATGACTATACCATAGCTAAAATGATTCGATATTATCAGCACCTCGTATGTTTTATACATATCTTATGTACTCTGGTTCCATCAGAAACTTATCTGTTCATCCAAGGAAACTTAAAAACAAGACAGATAGAATTTGAATAAGAATGAGAGGAGACCTACTTAAAAAGCGCAAAAACATGCGTCCTTCAAGTCTCAGATAGCTCTTTACTTTTCTACATTCGTTCGGGTTAACGTAATAAACAACACCGAGGATTCAAATCCGATATAATTAGATCAATTTAATGACAATGTCGTCGCCTTCTAATAGTAAGGTTACAAGCCTTAGAATGGAGACAGTATCACTGTGGGCCCCTAGGACATATTTTCTATTATAAAGGTCTCAAATGTTGTATGTAGGTAAGACCAGACAATTCTAGATGAAGAAAAAAAAATCATTAGAAGTGAAATTTTTCTATATCATGAACTGTCCTGATAAGCACCAACTTCAACACACTGAATGAAGTCGGAACTGCTCATGACGCGTTGCACAAGATGCCGATAAAAACACTTATGTTCATTACGAGTCATGGTAAAATAGCTAAATGTTTACGTATGCTTTGACTTTATCTTATAGGCTGACTTTATTTCTCATTTAATTTGAACAAACGACACTGTAATATATTCAGTAATAAATTATGATAGTACGTAGATATTTTGTGTCGTGTCATATCATTCGTGTCGTATCACTTGGTTGATTGCTTTTTACATTAATGTCAGCATCATTTTTGCTTTCAATATTTTAGTGGCACGTTTGCAGACGTTATTTCTAAATTCTTTTTTCAAGTGAGTAGATAGTTGTAATTACATAATATACAAATATTAACCAGCCCATTTGGAAAGTACAACAAATGAGATGAGGAAAAATCTCTAGCGTTATTCTACTTTTTGGCGCTCGAGTGAGTTAAACTGAGGCATGCCTTACAAATTATCCTCGAGACTACGAGTGGTTATTTCAGTTGGTTTGTGAGGGGAAATGGCAGATGAATGCCTGCTGATACGTAACTGACGCCGCACATGGACACTTGCAACCTAAGAAATACAAGCGGAGCGCTGCCTTGTGAGTGAAGATTAAGAGGGAGGGGAAATAGTAAAGGTCTTAAGGTAGGTAAAAGTTATGAAATACTTGACACTTTTTCTATAAGGCTCTGATATACTACTGTTGAGTTCTGCTTCTCGTCTCCAGTTGAATTCAATGTACACGATGGTAGACACGTTGAGCGAAAAATCAAGCCAAATTCGGATAGTTAATTAAATACAACTCAAATAATATTCCAACACGCAGAAATAGTTAGCGTGAAATTCATTCATTTCAAATTTCACATAATTTGGTTAGAACACAACTAGTTAATTACACAAAGCTGTCGAAAATGTTATTTTAAATTAAAGTTTATTTAATTAGCTCTGCAAGCTTTAATAAATTGGAAATGGAAATAGCACAAATGATTATATACTGTTTAAACAAAATTATCTATACTGTTGTCATGATAACAATGATAAATTTTGTATGTGATTACAGTGATGATATTTTTATTTGATGAAGGTTTACAAAACATATCAAACAAATAATATGTATAGTTCAAAGTCATATGTTTCATACATCTACTGTTTTGTTCTATTATAATATAGGCTAGTAATGGAAATGTAAAATGAAGGCAGGCAAGTGTTGGTTGTTAATTTTAAATGTATTTCCTGATGTACCGTTGACTTAAGCATACAGAGCTGTAACTTCATAGAGTAGAAAAAGGGTCGGCTAAACGCATCCACACATTCTGCTGATCAGTTTTTGATTTTACAATAAATTAATTGCCGTGACTGACTAATAGATCCATCAACGCAGAGCCTAGACAACTAGAGCTACAAAATTGACATTTTGGCAGGTGATGCTCTTCGTTTCGTAAGCTCTCACCAAGAAAAGATTTTTGCACATTTCACCCTTGTTCGTCATTTTCACTGAAGAAATACTCAAGCGAGTGAAGCCGTGGGCAAAAGCTAGACCATTATAAAATTAGTAACAGTACGAGTATCTACCTGCGTCAGAGAATGGTGAACACAAAAAATCTTTTTTACAAGCATGAAACTGCATTCGTAACGCACCGTCCGACCGAGCAGTTACAACAGCTGCTGAGAACAGTGGTGACGTCGAGGCAACTGCGGTTCTGTACCGTATTGTGTATGCTCAGAATCAGCAAGATTACTACACAGCCACACAAAGTGTTAAGACGCCATACCGTGATAAGGTTTACAAGTGTATCAATCCATCTAGCTTTCATAATACAAACTCTGTTTAGTTTGTAACTAGATGGCGTTGTGCGTCAGAATTCTGATAACGTCTTAATCTTTTTCGTCTACATAAATCCCGTACGTGAAATATACATAATGTGTTTATTTTTTCACATTCAAAGAGACCCTTTTCGTCCTGTTTAAGAAAGACAATTACTATACTTGCAAAAGACCTCGTTACAATTAAGCACAAGCTATGTTAACAAAAAGATCCTAATGAAGCAAAACATGGTGTAAAGTCGTGAAATTAATGTTTGCCAAATATCTACAAATTTTTAATTTAAATACACCATAACTGAGTATGAATATGCTTTGGTGAATTTATTTTCTATTTGGGACATCACCTCGATGGTATCAAAGTGAAAAAAAATACTGCCCATAAAATGAAAAACGAAGAAATAAAGTGTATTACATATTACAATAATTCGTCATGATGTGGGCGCTACTTTTCTGTAAATAATCTTTCATGTCTTACTTGTACCACCAAAGTAGGTGGTATTGGTTGAACGTTAATAATAAATAAAATATACTAAACGAAAAAGTAGGTCAAGATAGATACACTGTGAAAGGTGACAAGGCTAAATAAATAGGTAAACAGACATCTAGACAAGAAATAAATATTATTGAAGTGTCTGTATTGTCAATAGTAGTTTTTTTCTAAAATCTCCTAATGTTTACACGACACATAACTGAAACATATCAGCCTATACGTACATCTATCAGTTGATCTCCAAAATGGATGGACAGATTTTACTTTACTTCTACTGGTAGATAAATAATAAATATTTCAGACATTTGACACACAACGTCATCTAGCTTCAAACTAAGCAGAGCTTGTTCTATGACAACTAGACTGACTGATAGAACACTTCTATACTTTTTTTTGTAAATACATACATATTTTACATAGAAAACACCTAAACTTCGAAACAAATATTTGCAGATCATACTAACATTAGATCTAACCTGGGAACCGAACCTGAGACCTCAAGCAAAGCATTCACTACCGCTGCGTTACTGAGGCAGTTAGTAGATAGCTAGAAGTATCTTAGTTTCAAGTACCCTTTAAACATAACAGAATCTGTGAGAGAAATACAAATATATTATATATCATCATTCACATCATCAGACATCATCATCATCATGATTAGCCTTTAATAGTCCAGTGCTGAACATCAGCTTCTCTTTAGCAAAGAGATTATGGCCTACTATACCACACTGTCAACACAGGTTGATATCGGGTATATTTAAAATTTTCCTTCTCTTTGCAGGGTTGGTGTACAGCGTAGTGTCTCTAAGTCGCCTCTAACGACATCCATGGGATGAGTGGCGACACTCTGTACTCTTAATCCGTCACCACACGAACACAATCGACAATAAATATGTAATTAATAATCGGTACAAATGGGTAAGTTGGACCGCATTGATACCACAGCCTGGAAATAAATGGATGTTATTTAAATCTTTCTTTGGTTTTCACCAAGAGAGTAAAGTTATCGAAGCCTAATTTTGTACTAACACTTAAAGACTCAACTCACTTCTACTTATCGAGTTGCACGTCTCCATGAGTGGGGTAGTCACTCTCTATACCACAAGAAAAATAAACGTTAAAACATGTTACGAACAAATGTGTGCCGTACGTCACCTAAATATCCTAAGTTTATCCGCAGATGGTGCCCACGGTAGCAGGCAGACGCTAGGAGGGATCTGGATGTCGTTATAACAGCTGTTCCCGGATCCCTCCTATGTCAGACGCAGAGTGGCACATCGTGTGGTTTTAGTCGGTCCGATTCCGACACCCCACCCCTCCGGTGGGTGACGGCCCGAAGGGGTTTCCACACTTTAAAAAAAAATGGTACGTACAAATGGCGGACGTCGATTTTGTGATAATGATTCTGTGTACACAACGAAGCTGGCAGATATGGATCGTAGGGATTTTTCTTTTTAAATTTAAGTAAATTTAAATGTTGCCATGGGTTTCGTAAGGAATAAAATACGCAGGATAACATCACTGCAAGGAAAAGGAAAACTTGAACCTAAACCTATACCAACTGTTTAGCCAGTGTGGCCTTGTGAAGGAGAGGCTCATGTCCAGCAGTGGACTATTAAACCACTATTTTATTGAATTAAATAAAAGGTTGAAGGAAGTTAACCAGATAAAGTGCCTGCATCGTTTCCAAAAGGTTGTCTTAAGTTATACGCAATATTCTAGATGTCGTAATAGCAGCTGTTCCCGGATCCCTCCTATGTCAGACGCAGAGTGGCACATCGTGTGGTTTTTGTCGGTCCGATTCCGACACACCACCCCGCCGTTAACCCCAGTGGGTGACGGCCCGAGGGGGCTACCACACGATAAAAAAAAACAGTTATACGCAATATTATTTTACTATAGCTTGAAAAGAATAGCATATTACTTCGTTCTTGATAAATGTTATGATAATACGAATTGATTTTCGCTGCAGACTTGGTCATAAATCGTTCAGAGTGGGACAGCATTGCGCTGTCGTTTTCCTATGAGTAGCTCAGGGCTTCTCTTTGCGGCAAGACGAGTTTTTGCACACAAACTTTCGATTCTATAGAAAGACAATGCTAAAAAAAATGTATGGAAATGGATAACAAAATGCTCTTGGTTAACAAGTGAAGATTTATTACCGTCTTTTAGAGCTTCTTGTTTATCGGTATCGCCAAAATCATATATCTAGACTATATCATTTGATTCGTCCTAGGAATAGGACGTATTTATGACTCGAGTCAGTAAGGAAATAGTTTTACTAAATTGTTTAAGAGTTTTTGAATATTCTAGAACATCAAGTTTATAAGGAAATATACGTGAACTTTGGGACTGCAGTATAATGATAAACACTAACCTATACAAATAAATAAATTCGAAGTGTCTGTTTGTAATTTCAAATTGACAGTTTTTCACTACATGCATATGATAGTTTATACGATTCATAAAAAAATATTTCTTTTATTTATGTGTCTGTTTCTTCGGTTAATCTCTAAAACGGCTGGACCAATTTTGACCGGACTTTCACCGGTAGATAGCTAATGTTATAAGGAGTAAAAGTGGCGTGAAAAAAACATTAGGCCGCAAACGACGTGGTAGCCAGTTAGGATTATATGAAAATAGCGTGTTACGAAGCCGCTAAATAGATTTTTTTTGGGATATTTGTTAAATATGGGAATAATTAGTAAAGTATTTTCACCCTCCTACATCCACCCTACATTTTTTAAATATGGCAATACAGCTTTGCCGGGTCAGCAAACACAATATATAAAAATCTAACACGTGCAAAGAACTTTTCAAGGAACTAGCGTACGTGACACTAATGACCCTTTGTTTGGGGTCTATAACCCTGAGTAGAAAAAGGGTCGGCTTAAAGAGTATTACCCATCGAACTCCCCAATGATCAAAAGCGCAATAATAAGGCCAGGTGCACACCGCAGGTGGATACGATCCCCCCTTTTAACTTTCAACAACACATTTAGAATTTATAGTTTCTAATGATGTTAAGTATATTTGAGTTATTTTCTAAATTAGTATTATTACCCATTTTAAAACACCCAAGATAATCCCCTGTCAGATGTTTGGTATTTAGAAATAAGTATAATACGCTTCTGTAGTACCTAACTCATCATTATCAACAGCCTTCAACAGTCCACAGCTGGACCTAGGCCTCTGCTTAGGAAGGAAGGGTATCAAAAAATTCGTCCCTATTCTAAAAGTACCGTACACATTTACCATCGTAATTTGGACTCTATAACAATGACATTTAAATTCACTGATCTTTTATGTAAGACGATACCGTTGTGAGGATAAGTCACGTGGCGCCACAAGTTGCGAAACCGTCAATAATAAACCATAGCCAATCATTCAACGACATGCATAGATTTCATTTTAATAATAACCTACGCACTTATTGTGGCCATTCATTTAAATATAATGATTCAAATGTATTTTTGCGATGACTCAGTTATAATATGAGCATCGATTGTTGATATACAGAATTCCAATCGGTGTAATGGTTGGATTTAGTAGTCTTGAAGTTGCGTTTTAAATTTCGCTAACTTACAATTACTCGTTTGTAGTAAGACTAACGCCTTACTGCATGTTTTTATAATATTTTATACATTAAATAACTTTAAAAGGAGAAAGATTTAAATTTAGATGTTTTTTTTTTTATGTTACGTCAGCAATCTGTTTTCTTTTTAATTTTTGTTATGTCAAAAATGTGTTATTTACGCAACGATTTAAAAAAAAATAATTTCATTATTTTTATACGTATATTCTTTTTATTTAAATGCCTCAGTTGCGCAGCGACTACGTACCACTACTGTGCTCGAGGTCTCGAGTTCAATTCCCCTGTCGAACAAAATGTTTGTATAATCTTAAAATATTTGTTTCGAAAGGTATTTTCTATTGTCATAGTACAAACTGCTTAGTTTGAATCTAGATTGCGTTATGTGTCAGACGTCTGATATATTTTTATTATTTGGGCAGAGTTTGTCAAATTTCGAGACAAAAAAAAACCTATAAGAATCGAAAAGTACGGAATGAATAGTTAGTTAACTAAATCATGATGTAGGATTTTGAAAGGTTGTACTATTTTATGTCAAAAGACAATTATTATGATAAAACTTCCTAGCACTGTGTGGAATTTCACATATTTGTTGAGAGACCGCCTGCCTCAATGGCGTAGCGGTAGCGACTGCTGTGCTTGGGTTTGATATTCGGGTCGGACCAAATGTTCATTAGATCTACAAATATTTATTTCGCCGTTTGGGTGTTTTCTATTATTATTTTTATAATATGTATGTATTCAAAAAAAAAGAAAGTATATAATTATTCTATAAGTCGGTCTACTTATCATAGTACAAGCTCTGCTTAGTTTAAAACTAGATGGCGTTGTGTGTTAAATGTCCAAAATATTTATTTTATTATTATTATTTTATTGTACAAAATTAATTAACATGAATTTTTGCTACATTTTAGCAACAAATCACAATAAAATAATTTAGTGACGATTCATCGCCATTATTTTGCACACACTAATATGACGAACGCCCGTAATCAGAAACAGCAAAATGGACAGAAATGACGTTAATCAATATAATGAAAATCTATTATAACACTGATATCAAAATTGGTCAAATCCAATTATTATCAACCGATTCGATCAAATTGGCGCCGTTTCACTGTTACATGTAAATGAATATTAATTAAATACGTCATTGTTTGATATATCTCAATTATTCAAGGATGCTGCCTTAATAGTCTTGACGTCTGAAAATTCATAATATTTATACATACATGCACTTAGAGATTTATCCCTGAATTGGTCAGCAGAGATGTACTTTACGTTCACATTTTGACTACTACATTCTTTTTACTTGAAGACTATTCCCTCATTAAGAATAAATCCTGTGTCGCGAGAGACTACAAACATATAAGAAACGGACACAAAGAACACCCAGACTCAGAAGAACAATTTATAGATCACAGTGTTGTCCCATGTGGGATTTGAACCCCATGCGCAGTGGAGAGCGTCGTGACGGACGTTTTAACCACTACGCCATCCGTGCAGCATCAGCTGTACTACAATTCTAAGTATACGTAATCTTACTTGATACGTATTTTTAAAGAATGTATGAAATAGATAGATAGTCTGGAATAACAGAGCAAGCTACGGCAATAACTACAGGTAACACCACGGGGCGCAGCTAGTTTGAATCGAGCCTATTGCCTACCAGAAATATTATGAAAAATTCACTATATTCATAACTGAAACCTCCAGTTTCTCAAAAAGAAATACTATGTTAACCGCTTATCGCTATCTCTAAACTCGCGATCGGTGAGACCTATACCTTACACACAATTTACGCACTATTTTTAATTATTTTGCAACTAATAAGAATCGCAATTAATTAGCAGTTAAGCACTTTTTTTTGTATAAATTTAATTTTTATATGGAACATTTTTCTTTGAATAAACGTGGTCATGAAACTTTACACTCGTTAAAATGATGACGAGATAGCCATGTTTGTTCAAATAAATATAACGACGGTCAATATATGAAAACATGAGTTCATAATAGCAGTTATTAATGTAAATAGAAGTAATTTTTTACTGACGCATTTGAGAAACACTCGTATGGTTATTTCGTTTGAATGAGGAGTCCGTTGCAACTATTCCTGGTTGTTATACGAACATTTGGTGCATGCAGTTGAAGTCTTAAAAAGTCCCACACAAAGTTTCTACAAAACTCTGATATTGCTTCATACTTGAGTTGTAGATATCTAATAGCAGTTATTTAGAACTATTGCCGTATTGTAGAAGTGTTTAAAACCGACCCTGGTCTAGTTTGAGAAAAAGGCTCGGAGGAAGTTGAAATTGCTATTAATACATCTCAAATACGCTGCAGTTTATCTTTTCAGTCATAAATTTGCAATAATGCAGTTATATTTTTAAGTATAATATTCGATGTTTCTCGTCGTCGTATATAATAACATTCCAGTAACGTTTTTTTTTTTTTTTCCATTTTAAGAGCCTGCCAAAGTGACTCTGCCTGATGGAAAGCATGAATAGAATCCAAGCGTTGTGGTCATCATACTCATTGCAAATGCAGACAATGCAGTATGGTGACCCACACTATGGCGGCCTTGTGAGATGCTTTTTCACACCCCGCTTGGAGACGTAAAAAGCAGGACAGTCATCGTGGCAGTGTAAGGCTCACACAGTTACCACGACAACTATCACCCCTACATCAATGGGCCTCCGGTCTCACACTCACCAACGAAACACGACAACACGGATGCTGGTGCTTTAGTTTATGGTGAACTTAGCAATATAACTTAATTCTCTTACAATTTGATGCTTAAACGAGAAGTAATGAGAGAGTGAGTATCACATAACCTTTAATATTATGTTAACTCTTCGGAAAGCAAGCATATATGCTAGTGGTCGTTCGGAGTACGAGACGGGCAGACCAGAGTGCATGTGGCTTCGAGTTGATGCAGTCTCAATCCTCTTTCTCCCCCTGATTTTGTTGGGAAAGGTACCCAACGGGCGTCAATGTAATTGAGACTTGCTTGACTTAACTTCACAGAATATAAAGATATATCATAACTAACTGACATTAGTGTACGTCTCCTATTAGTCGTAGCGTGACGCTGTACAACGTGAACAAATTTGTTTACCATAAAGAAGGTATAATATTTAAAGATATATACTGGCAACAATTTTTTTTAACTTTTTCTTAACTTTACATACAGTATATGTAATAATTATGAATTCTATCACATACTATTTTTGTTAAACTATCCATTTACGCAGCATACGCAACGGAAGCTCACAAAAGGTATAATTTTCCCCATTTTTAAATATTTCGGGTGTTTTCCATATATAATAAGTACATATTTAGAAAATTGATATCACTTTGCCTAGTACACATGGTACAAGCTCTGCTTAGTTTGGGTTTAGATGACATCGAGTGTGTGTGTGTACGAAATTTTATTAAAAAACAAAAGAATATATTGATACTCTTAGCGTGCCGATTGATTATAGCCTATAGTTAACCTCGAGAAATGGGCTATCTAACACTAAAATAATTTTTCAAATTCTGATCAGGAATTCCAAAGGTTACCGTATTCAACAAAACGAACAAACTATTCAGCTTTATAATATTAACAAAGATATGAAGAAAGAATATAAACATAGGTACAGAAAGATTAACTTGAAAAGAAATAACACCAAAACCAAGTTGACTAGCTCATAGCTTGATTGTGGACTTTCCAATAAAACACATGTATTTATGGGAATTAACACACACTGGCTGTGTTTTTTACATGGTTTGTATATCATATTAACACATAATGGATTGTGTTTTTTAATCCATCATAAGTAAATTCAAATACTTCTTACAAATCTTCAAAGTACTTGTTTATTATGTTAGAATTGTTCACAGAATTTCCTTATTCACAGTTTTATCCTAGAAAATTACATTTACAAACTTTGACACTTCATACTCTTAATCTCGTAATAAAATGTCAACAGCACTATTCCTCTGATGAGCGTCGTAAGAGTCGACTTGAGAAGCATACTATGCATGATAACAACACTGCAAAGGGAAGGACAACTTGAAGCAAATCCTATAGGAACCTGCCTGGCCATTGTAGTATAGCAATATGAAAATTTCCTGTTTAAGGAGAGGCCTATGTCCAGCAGTGGACTATTCTAGGCTGCTGATGATGACATGGCATTTATATACTAACATAGTATGTGCTAAATAAACGAAATATTTAATAAGTATATAAGAATGGATAAATAAAACATCATTTAAATAATTCATTAGTAGCAAATTAAATATTTTTATAACTAAAATGCACCTTTAACTCTCTGAAAGGTTTTGATCCATCATGAGGTTATTCAGAAGAAAATACAACAAGGTATAAAGCCATTCTTTATACATTATCTGACCATTGTATGTTTGATGCAAAACTCTTTAAAAATGAATATTTTTCCATCTATTAGTTGCTTTAACATCAAATGTATCAACTTCTCTTGTTAATATAGGGTGGTTATTCATAATACCTATTTACCTTATACTGTTTTACACTATAACCTTTCCCAAATTCTATTATAAGCAAAATTACTTAATTTATCCATCAATACACAAAATTTAAGTGTCTGTCTATGATTTAAAAAGAAAAACTTTTTTCTCAAGTGCTTACAGCTCTTTACATGATACAAAAACATTAACACCCTTCTTAAAATTTTTGTCTGTTCGTTTGTTTGCTCAGGGTAATCTCTGGAACCGCTGAATCGATTTTAATGGGACTTTCAGTCTTCTAGTTATAGGGGAGGTTACTGGGTAACATATAGGTTACATTTTATCCTGCATTTACCACAGAATCAAGATTTACACAGCCAAACCCCCATCTCTAAGATAAAAATTCAAATCCTATTTACACAAAGTTGCAGGCACAACTAGTTATATATGTTATACTTCAAAAAAATAATAATAAGGATTATACAATAAGTTTTTTAAATCATCCATAACAGTAAATATGTTACAGGATAATATATAATTACAACTTTATACACTGTTGTACAGTGGCAAACTTATTATTCTAGGTAGAACACCTACAATATTAAATTTGCCACTCAGCTCCAGTCAGCTCTAGGTGGTATACAAATTGTATATAGTAGAAAAAGGTTATATAACCACACTGCTAAGGTGGCTAAGGGGTATACCAATTGCAAATTCTGAAGATTATAAAAATACCATTTAGTTGTAATCTTGTAAGAATTTCTTGGGTTAAAACAAAACTTGTGAAATTAATGTTTCTTTTGTCTGAATGATAAGTGATGATAAAAAAAAATTCAGCACCATAGACTTGTAATTACAAATTCACCATTTTGAGAGGTTTTTCAGCTAATTAAGTTAGTGTTGTACTTAATAATAATTTTTCAGTTATTTAGACTTAGAACATAAAGTAAAGTTTCATAGATATATTCTCTATTCCATAAACAGAGAAATGATAGTTAAAAAATTCCTTTTATTATATGGGTATCCATCATTTTCATGCCAAGTAGACCCAAAGAGTTCTAATACACTTTCTACTTTAAGGTTAAAAACTTATTGGATTTTTGGTTTGATTTTTTTACCATTTTATATTATTACGGAAAATTACACAAAACATGAATTTTTAGTACTGAGTGATAGGTCTTCAGAAGATAATATTTCTGTAATACTTTTGTATGCTTATTGTTCAACATCTAAATTAAAAGAGGATTAATGGTTGGTTTCAAATTATAGTTATTAAAATGCAATAAACTCGCGAACCGGCAAATAATATATTTTTCCAGAAAGTACGTTATTTACACAGCAGATAACGAAATTCTGTAATGTAATCATAGGTTCATATTAACACAGACGGCGTGCACTGCGGCTACTTTTTTAAAACATCTGTTACTTTATATTGGTAAGCAACTAAAGTGTATGTTTTTACGTAAAATGGTTTTAGGTATAATTATCTTAACAGTTTGTCAAGTTTTAGAGAGAAAAGATAAGATCCGGGCGTGTAAAGGTGACCAGCCCGAGCACCGGCAAGTCGCCGGCTGAATGAACAGCCACGCCACAGAGCCCTATTTAGGCAAATAGGTTACAGCTCTGACGAAATTTTTTCAACCCACTCGTATTTTATAAATTACAACGATATTATAGTAAAAAATTATCACACTTACTTTGTAAATCAGATATCATCCAACAGTAAGCATCATAGCGATCCAAAAACTTGTGTCACTGTATAAATAATCACAATTTAACAAGGAACATTTTGTACCATCCAACATAAGATTACACAAAGTAGTATAAAAACATTAAAAACTCATAATATATTGCACAAAAACATTCTCCAGGCACATACACAAAACAATTATAATATTTACAACGTTATTATCACAACTATAAACGAAATATCACAAACGGATATCACTTTACTACATGTCCTTGCGTTCACATAAATTGGCAGCCATCTTGCGTTCGTATGAGCAGGGAGAAAAGTTGCAAGATGTTAAAAATAATTACCCCGTGTAACATTTAACTTATGCCAAAGTTTAGTATGCATAATGTATGAAACTTCATCAGAAAGAAACTATTAGATTGGATAGTACCAGTTATAAATTTTAAAGTAAAGCAGAATCTGTGATCAAATAAGAAAAATTTCAGACCAAATTACATGATTATAACATCAACATATCAAGTTACAATTAATTTTAATCTATAAAAGAGTAATTAAATGAATTTCATAAGCTGATGCCCCAATTATTATTGATTATTTTTCATCTACTTCAGTATTTCTTTTAAGCTTCTTTTAAGTAATTTCTAGATAACCTTAAATTGGAAATAAAAAAAATGTGTTTGTGTACTAGCGTACACTCGTAAGAAGTGAATCTTCTTTATGACGTTATTTTTCAAAAAAATAATTTAAACCCGTCCGAAGTCGATGCAATCGCTACCTGGATTTCAAAAATATAACTACTCAAAACGGGCCGCAAAATACATTGGAGACATTTACCAATCCCTACTCCGCTGGAGAAAGTATACTTCGAATCACGCGTGGTAGGAATAAGAAAAAGATGGCGCGTAACGAAAAAATGTTACACTAAATTTTTTCCAACCCCGATAAAGAAGTTTCACTTCAAAAAAAATTCTTTAACGATTAGTAAATAATATATTTACTACACAACAGTTGTGTTTTCAGCACTCTCGTACAGAACGCAAATACGTGTTATTAGCACTTTCGCAAGAATTAAGAAACACGAGCGATTTGGATAACAGCACACTCGTCGGGAACACATGTATGTTATTAAAACTGCCATACAGAACACAACAGTTGCATTTTGTACGCACTGTTAACGATTCACGGTACTTCAGTGCTGGAAACACACTCTACGTTTATTCATAAGAGTATTTCTTATTTGTTATAGCTAGCAGTGAACGTGTTAAAAGCAAATTTATGCAAGTCTTGCACCACTGTCTTATGTTTAATTGTCGTACCAATTCATTTATGGGATATCACAAGGTTAACTTTGAGCAAAAAATACAATAAAATTAATTTTAATACGCGTATTCTACCATCGTATTGCTTACCTTATTAGTTGTTCCCTACGCCAAAAGTGTACTACTCCTATTACTCTTCACCAGCAAAAAGGGACATTTCATTACGTGGTAACATTAAAATATGCATAGACACTCATTTTTGAAGTTTTTTGTGTCCATGGAACTAAATTATACAGCCAAGGGAATTATAATTCTGAAGGTACAAGTCGCGCTAATGTATTTAAATTCAACACAGAGGTTACTCCTGCGTGTTATTTTAATATTTATCCTGCGTTTTGAAATTGTAAATAGATCTGAACTGCGACGTTTGACTCATCTTTGAACATTTATGGTAAATACCACAGACTAAACAAAACTAAACTATGTAAATTTTATAAAGGGTAGAGGTAGCACGATTCAAATTGATAGAACACATACTCAGAGAAGATTAAAAGAAACTTTATACATTTGTAAGAAAAGTTTTCCTTAGTCTTGCGCCATCTATTTACATCCCCCATAAACAAAATAATCTATGTATATATTTAGATATATACATCTATTTAGTTCAAATTTGGCAGTACTGTTCTCGAAGAGCTCCTTGAAATTAATTAGACCAGGGTAGAAGCCTTTAAAAATAATAAAAAGTGAAATAAAATCGTAGTAGGATGAAACCCATTAGAAAAGGAGGGGAATATTATAAAAATGAAGGGAAAAATAATTTACGGGCGATCTGAGGTCGGGGAGGGGATGGGGGTGAGTCAAAGGCAAAACTAAAAGTCCTATCGAAAAAAGTCAAATGGCAAAGTTGTAGGTAATAAAAAGATCTAAAACTTTTGTATTTACACTTTTTTCACATAACCTCAAAACTTATGTGAAAAATTCAAAAAACCAAGTTTTTGGTTTTTTATTTTTATCTTTTACAAAAATTTCTTTTTTTTAACGAAATTTGGTGAAAGCTTACCTTTTTATGTCCCAAATACGCTGTAATTTATTTGATTAAAAATATTTAGTTTTTCACCTTATTTTGAATTAATATCGAAAAAACACCCTAATTTTCAATCGAAAACTCACCCGTCAAAATATCAGCTTTTTTCAAAAAGTTGGTATGTTTTCTGTTCGTTGAAATCTCTACTTTTCGATGGTGAAAAAAAAAATATGTTACTATAGTAAATCTTCTCAGAAAATGCAAAAAATCAAAAAAAACTCGAATTCGAATTTTTTTAAGTAGAGATTTGCTGTATTAATATTAATATCGTTAACTATTGACAGTAAAAAAGACATGGAAACTTATTTACAATATGAGCTTGCACCTTTTCCATTGTCACTTTTTACAGAAAATGGCCTCAGGAAAAATGTTAAATCTCAACTTTACGATTTATTTGTGAGTGCGAATGGACCAACGCTTTCTGACGGTGTAGTGCATGTCGTTGACGGTGGATTTTTACTGCACAAAGTAATTTGGCAAAAAAATGAAACGGTAGAAGAGATAATGAATAAATATTTGCGCTATATAGAAAAACATTACGCAGTAAGCAGCTATATTGTCTTTGATGGGTATCCCGAAATTAAAAAATCAGTTAGTGTCACAACAGTACCAGCAGCTACTTCAACTAAAAGAGGAGAACGTAGTCGTAGAAAAATCTCGGACAATATTCCAGAGTTCCATTATCAAAATCATACAAAAATACCTTTTTCGCAAGAAAAATTTTTATCTAACGAGAAAAATAAGGATAAAATAATAAAAACTTTGATGAAAAGATTACAGTCACGAGGATTTTCCTGTAACCAAGTAGAAGAAGATGCTGATGCTGACATAATTAAAACCGCGATAAAAGTTGCAATGAGTACTAATAAAACTGTAATTGTTGTGGGCCAAGATATTGATCTTTTGGTCCTTTTAAATCAGTTAAATTCAAATAATCATGACATTTATTTTCTCAAACCAGGTTCTGGAAATTAAAAGACCTATTTTTCACGTCTAATAGTTTCAAACATGAATCCTTAAGAAACATTGTTGTATTTCTGCATTGTTTTTCTGGTTGCGATACAACATCTGGATTTGCCGGAAAAGGAAAGAAAAGTATCGTCAATTCATTATTAGATGTTAAAAATTTGTCGCATTTGGCCAATGTTTTTTATAAGAAAGATGTGAGTAAAGAAGAAATAAAAAAAAATGGATTACAACTAATCAAATCTATTTATAAATGTAAAAATGAAAAAATTACACTGAATCAATTAAGGTTTCAAAAATATCAATTGGCAAAAATTAAATCATCTTTCGTTTTGGCAAACCTCCCACCCACAGAAGGAGCAGCAGAACACCATTGTTACAGGGCATATTATCAGCTTCAAACTTGGTTGGAATTATGCCGAAATTTACACAAAAAGAATTAATTCCGGAAATATTGCTCAAAACTATTTGCTGCAGCTGTGAAACTGGATGTAACAGTTTAAAATGTGGTTGCCGAAAACATGGTTTAAAATGCACAAATTTATGTTCAAACTGTCATGGTTCTGAAAATTGCTCCAATATTGAAGAAGAAACCTACGAAGAAGTTAATGATTCAGAAGAAATTGTGGATGAAGAACCAACGGAGTCTGGAAATAATGTTGGAGAGGAAGAAGGTAATAGTCATGAAGATTTCGAAGATCTACTAGAATCGGAGATGTTTGACGAATCTAGCGATGAAGAAATACCGTCAAAAAAACAAAAACTAATGGATAAGTGATTAGAATTGAAGATAAGGTATTTAAGAATCATAAGATTAATGTGTTAAAAATATTGTAATGAATAACGTAATCAGAATAAAGTATACATATAGTATACATTTAATTGTACAATTTACATTTATATTTTTATATAATGAGATTTTCTATGACATAAATGTAATTAGCATTAAATAAATCAACTTTTCAATTGAAACAAATTGCAGCAATCACATTTTTTAAATGAAATTATTTATAATAATTAAAAAAAAATCGAATTCGAGTTTTTTTCGATTTTTTGCATTTTCTGAGAAGATTTACTATAGTAACATATTTTTTTTTTTCACCATCGAAAAGTAGAGATTTCAACGAACAGAAAACATACCAATTTTTTGAAAAAAGCTGATATTTTGACGGGTGAGTTTTCGATTGAAAATTAGGGTGTTTTTTCGATATTAATTCAAAATAAGGTGAAAAAATAAATATTTTTAATCAAATAAATTACAGCGTATTTGGGACATAAAAAGGTAAGTTTTCACTAAATTCCGTTAAAAAAAAAAAATTTTGTAAAAGATAAAAATAAAAAACCAAAAACTTGGTTTTTTGAATTTTTCACATAAGTTTTGAGGTTATGTGAAAAATGTGTTTATTGCCTACAACTTTGCCATTTGACTTTTTTCGATAGGACTTTTAGTTTTGCCGGAAATCGAGAAAAACCGTTTTTACCCTTAAAAACTCACCCCCATCCCCTCCCCGACCTCAGATCGCCCGTAAATTATTTTTCCCTTCGATCCCAAATCGACGCGTTCTCGTCTTTTCTTTGTGGGAATTCTTTGTAAGACAACAAAAACAGTGTAAGAGTCACTTTCTCAGTAATAAAGTCTACATCTCACAGAATATTATTGAATTGCATCAAAATACTCCAACAGAAGGCTGGAGTGTTCGACTTAACGTCTTTAATTCAAATTAAGTTTTGTTTATTTATAGAAAATAAACCGAAATTCCAAGACAATCGGCAATATATGTACATTTTTCTTATAGTATTGCCAGTAAATGACGCGAAATTGTTAGTAAATATTTATTTTTGAATAATCTTTCGTATACTGCTATTGAGATAATTTGAGCTATTGTTTAATTATAAAAAAACAGTAACAGTCGTGGGACTGCCGATAGAAGTGAAAACGGAACTATTAAGTTGAGAGTAATTAAAACTATATGCAAAAATTATATGAAATTTTTTATGTTTCATATATAGCTATATATAATATATAATATCATATATAATATATAATAATAAAAAATTTCATATATAATATATAATATCATATTCTCCATAGCAATAGATATACTATTATCATTAGCATGTCGGTGACGCGAACCGAGGATTTTACCCTCTACCAAAACGCTCAACGCGCCTAAAGAAGTTTTCACTTCAAAATATAATTCATAATTATTTCCAAGTTTTTAACATAGTGTTTGTATTGGTGCAGTCCTTGTTTTTCCAATGTCGTCTTTGTTCAGACTAAAAACCCCCAATTAACATTTAGAAATATGTAGAATAGAGTTGATCAACCCTCAATATCTATGATAATAAAATTTTCAAATTGTAGAGTAGGACGGTAAATGAATAAGAAAATAAAAAAAATTGCTTAACTATGGTGCACTTTTTAAAAGAGTCGACTTAGAATGTTGAATAAATTAATAAATAATTATAAATTATTATAGTCCTTTAACACGGCTATTTTCACTTCGTCTAAACTTACAGAAATTTTATTTACTGCATATTGCTACAATTTCGGTTTGTCGGTAAAAAGTAGCGCTCCTTACACAAAACCCTCATATAAATCATAGGTAGTAACTTACGGTCTCTACCTATAGTCAGATTGCTAGATTCAAGGCACCCTTTTTGCCAGAATTACTCCCTTGTCACGATCAGATCATTTTCAAATCAAATTGATTAAAGTTGTTCATAGTGGACAGTGAAGTCCTTTACACCATAAATATATGGAGGGTACACTACGTATTGTCGCATGGAAGCCGTCTACATAAGCGTCCGCAAACATGCCACCTGCAGTGTTGCGGCAACCCCATCAGTACCTTGAACGAACTATGGCGGCCACAACAAAACCAAACATCTATGTCAACGCAATGTGTACGGAAGCCTCGGTGCGCGAGTCCTGCTCACACTTGGCCAGTTTTTTTCTATTGTTAGTGTCGTTTTTTCTACAAACGCGAAGTTTAACATTTTTAGAAAGATTTTTGTCTTTTTACGTCAAAGAAGTACAACTTCTTACGTGTGCACATAAGTACGCACACGCACACATACGTTTTATGTTTTCTTTACTAATGTAAGTTTAGTGTCATTTCTAGTGTATTTGTGTTACGTTCAGAAGGTCGAAGAATGAAACAACAGTTAGGCAGTATTAGTATTTTTACTTAAATATTTATTTTCATCATTAGGATAACTTACAGACCACAGGTCTTACATTACAACTTACAATCGAACTTAATAAAAAAAAAATAAGGTTCCAAAACAAAATGTAAGGAAATGAAATATTAAAATGCATTTTTTTTTTCAAGATATTTAACAAAATACATTATCACATAATATTGACACACTAGGGCCTTCTAAAACGAAGGGTAGTTAGAGGGTACTTTTTTTTTGTCTATAACAACTTAGATTTAGCCAATAAACATATTTGATAATTAAAATCTAAGAAGTAAGTACCGGTAAATACGTTCGGAACTCGATGTTCCACTGAAATGCATATGTCGGAGTCAATCGGTGACTAGACAATCACACAACACATTCAACTTTCCACTCCGGCCGACGGAGCCCGAAGGGGAGGGGCCCCGCCGGCTCAGCGGGAGCCCTGCGGCGGGGAGGGGCCGCCATGTCGAGGCACATCACTTCTGTTCATATCAACAGGGCGGAATCATTTCATCAGAAAATCATCGTCATTTAGTTTCCGAGTCGCGAGGTTAGCGGCATTCACTTGACGAGGCCGGGGCTCCGTTGGTACTCCACGGGGAGGAATATTAGCATCAATTTTTCAATTTCGCCGCGACACAGAGGGCAACGGTTACATCTGGAAAAGTGGAAAGACGACATTGATTATTTCTGCATAAAGGAATAAAACAAAAAAACTATTTTTTATTGTTTTGGGAACAATGCTTTACGGTAAAAATTCTCGTAGTTTAGTTATGAATATTATTTGATTATTTCTGGATTTTAAATTGTAATATTACACTTCAAACATTCTAGAGTCAGATGTAAATATATTTTAATAAAAAAAATTAAGATAACTCTCGCACTAGTTATAATTCTGTGTTGCGGTCGATTTCACATACGTATATGCATGTGACGGACACAAAGAGCATCCAAGCTAAAAAAAAAAATAGTTTGGAGATCGATGCTCACGACACTTAGCTCGGTAGGAAGCGGCAAAGTTACTAATTAAACCACTGAGCAATTACTACAAATGGTGTCATAGACTTTAGTAAATCTTTAATAGGATGTAGTTTTAAACTTATGGGGCTTGGATGATGAAACAAAGAGTATATTTACGGTGTGCAATAAAGAGTTCCTATCTGTCTACTACCAAAGAGGGGTGTTCCATCACGTACCTGTTGGCGCAGTCCCCGCAGCACACGACGTGCCTGCAGGGCAGGAACAGCGTGTCGATGGGCGCGTCCATGCACGCGCGGCACGCCAGCGACTCGCCCGCGCCGCAACCGCTCGACGACGAGCGGGATCGGGACCCCTGGAAAAACACATTTACGTTTAACTTCTATGAAACTAAAGAGGGTGTGGGGGCCCTAGTAAATACTAAAGATGTATCACGTAGTATGGGTATGTCCCCTTCTGTTACAACGTCATTTGGTTACAAATAAAATGAAACTTGTAGTATAAGTTGATTGACTGATAGTATACTTCTATATTTTTTTGTAATACACTCATATTTTATGTAGAAAACACCTCAGATACCATCGTGATGGTTAAGTCGGACTTGTAGCGACTAAAAACCGCATTCCGTCTCGGGTAACAGTAGACGAGATACCCAAGAAAGGAAATCCCTGGTACCGCGGCTTCCCCAGGCCATCTACAGCTTGTAGATGACTCTCTGTTAATGAGTACGTCTCCTAACGCATAACGTCCCCTATACTTACTAATTTCTTTACAATTCTGATGTGCTTAAACCACGACACAGGCTGTGCCTGTCACAGTAAGCTTAACATATGGAATGCCTGTGTAGATGTTTTTTAAATTATGTAGTAGTATTGCTATGAAATAATTGTAGCAAAAAAGTATTTACGTATTCTATCAGTCAGTCTAGATATCATAGTACAAGTTCTGTTTAGTTTGAAACTAGATGGCGTTGTGTGTGTATATTATAATTGGTAAAATACGTAAACGTAGTGTAAATATATATTTGTTCTAATTGTAACTGATGGTCATAGTTGTCATGTGAGTTTGTATGTGATATAAAGAGTCCTCATGCCGACTTAATTGCTTAAGATAAGATTATTGGTTGAACAATTAGTATTGATCAAATTTGTAAAGGGGTCGTTTTCTAATAATAAGTATTACTTGTTTCGTTTAAATTGTTTTTTTTTTAATTCTTTTGACTTGTTTTTTTGTGGGACATTTCATAAATGAATGATTTGTTAGACTAACGTCTAAGATGACTTGCCATTAGGATAGCGAGATTAAAAATTTTAGGTACATGTAATATTCCTTCATCTACAGGGTTAAAAGACCACATGTCTTTGTTTGTCATGTTTCATTGTCTTGTATGATAATTACGGTGGCAAAAACTATATAAATACGTTAGTATAATCTATAGATGCCGTACAATTTTGCTATTTCTTCTTTTTTTATGTTTTCATAGCTCTTTCATAGTGAAATTTATTGTAGATTTAGACGAGACTGGTGTCCAGACAAACCATAGCTAGAAGGGGTAATAATATTACATGATCAGAAAATATAGAGGGGTGGAGTGGTGTGGTGCGGTGCGGTGCGGTGTGGTATGGTGTGGTGCGGTGTGGTATGGTGTGGTGCGGTGCGGTGTGGCGCAGTGTGGTGCGGTGCGGTGCGGTGCGGTGCGGTGCGGTGTGGTATGGTGTGGTGCGGTGTGGTATGGTGTGGTGCGGTGCGGTGTGGCGCAGTGTGGTGCGGTGTGGTGCGGTGCGGTGCGGTGTGGTGTGGTGCGGTGTGGTATGGTGTGGTGCGGTGCGGTGTGGCGCAGTGTGGTGCGGTGTGGTGCGGTGCGGTGCGGTGTGGTGTGGTGCGGTGTGGTATGGTGTGGTGCGGTGCGGTGTGGCGCAGTGTGGTGCGGTGCGGCGCGGTGCGGTGCGGCGCGGTGCGGTGCGGCGCGGTTACCTTGTGCTCAGTCCCGTCGCGCTCGGGGCGCCGCTGGCGGTCGGCGGCGTGGCGGGCGCGGCGCGCGCGGTCGTGCACCTCGCGGCACGTGCGGCGGATGTCGAACACGTAGCGCCGACCCAGCGTCGTCGAGTCGTTGAAGATGGACGCTATCGTACCCTGCGGACGACGAGGAACACCGTTTAGACTGACTACTTAATGCAGGCTACGTCTTGCATCAGAATCGAGGGATGAGGGTTTAGATTTGTAATAGCAGTAAATGAATTGCTTAACACTTGGAGTATGGAGCGTAGCTCCGATGCTTAAATAAGTTATACTTTCTACGAATACACTATTCAAAATGGCCGACAGATATCGTCCATCTTGTTTAACCTCAAACACGAATATATGAGTATTTTATCGTAGTGACAGGTAATAAATTCTATATATGTATATGCATAAGGTCACGCCACGCCCCCGCGTAGGTACTTTAAGCATTGTACAGACGGTTCAAAGTCCATGGTTTCTTGACATCGTTTAGTTACCATATCATTTAGCGGTTACACAAAAAGTACACATGACAAAGAAATACCTGGTCAGGTTTACACGCGTGTAAATTGTAAATAACTAAAAGTACTCGTCTTGACTCACATATACAATTTATTATTATTTTTGAAAATTATTATTCTTTGAGTTTTCTAATAATAGGTAATTAATGATTACAGTGTACTATTGATAAGATATTTCGTTTGTTGTATGTAAATTATGAATAATTTGCATGTTTACAATATGGTTTTTGTTTTAACTTTAACAATATTTATTGAAAATATATTATTTTTAAATGAGAATACGAAATAAGAAGTTTACATTCATATTATCCAATACAAGTTAAAGTAGAGGGTGTCAACGAACCTTTCGGGGTCATACGTGACGTCTCGTCACGTAATATAGAAAAATAATTAAAATGAATGAAAACTAAGAGTTTAATGTTGTTTATGACCAGTTTTATTGAGAAATGAAATCATTTTTTCTACAAATAGAATTTAGAATTGTCTTTGTTTAAAGTTGCTGGCATAAAAACCTACTATTTAAGCCTACCAAAGTGACTCTATCTGATGGAAAGCATGAATAGAATCCAAGAGTAGTGGTCACCATATTCAATGTGGATGCAGACAATGCAGTGTGGCGACCCATGTTAATGCGTCCTAGAATTCGACTCATGACAACCCTACGAAGAGTATACATATTGTATTATATATATATATGTATTATATATATATATATTTAAGTTATATATAACAAATTAATATGTCACGGCTTCGATTCTCGAGGTTACAAACAGAGATACTACGTGACGAACCGCATATTGACTGCAGTCTGTAGAACGGTTTATTTTCCTTTGTGTATAATGAAGTTATACAGTATTTTAAGGCTTTTTTGTACCGTAATGATAGTGTATGTAATTACTGCACGAGGTCTCAGGTTCGGTTACCGGGTCAGACGAAATATTGTCACCCACATTTAATTTGTCTGGGTGCATTTTATTAAGGATACATATGTATACAGAAACATATACATAAGTAAGTTTATAAGGAGTTATAAGGAGTATCAAAGGCTTTCCCTAGTTTTTGCCCAGACGACCGTGTTAGATAATCATCATCATTAACCTTTAAAAGTCCACTGCTGGACATAACCTCTCCTTAGCAAGTAAGTTTTGGCCTACTATAACAGCTGTTCCCGGTCCCTCCTATGTCAGGCGCAGAGTGGCACACCGTGTGGTTTTAGTCGGTCCGAGTCCGACACACCACCGCGCCGTAAACCCCGATGGGGTGACGGCCCGAGGGGGTTTTCACACGTTAAAAAAAAAGGTGCCTTCTCTTTGCTATGCTGTTGGCTCCTTTACTCTTACGATATCCACGAGGCGAATAAGAAACGCCTTGTCATAGCACTGAAAAAATACGACAGAAATAAGTATTACCTTCAAATCCCTGATGAACTGTTCAGTAACATCAGTCCTGACTGTCTCGCAGCAGTAGAACGCGTGTTTCTCGGTGACGGCGCGGTACAATGCGGCTGCCTGGCCGGAGGTGGCCATCTTGACGTGCAGAGGAGCTTCGTTACCCTCGTCTGTTACATATGACATTTGGAAATTGCGCCGGAATGGCTGTGCCCGGTGGATTGCTGTGTATGGAATGCTGGAATAGAGAAATTAATAGTAAGTATTACTTTTGTTTGACAGGTATCCCAGAGATGGAAAAAGGAAAAAGGGA
Source organism: Hypercompe scribonia (assembly GCA_949316085.1). Lineage (NCBI taxonomy): Eukaryota > Metazoa > Arthropoda > Insecta > Lepidoptera > Erebidae > Hypercompe > Hypercompe scribonia. The sequence goes on from OX438986.1 coordinate 16,744,131, forward strand.
AGACAACCCAAGAGATTGGAGGATGAACTGAATCTAACAGCAGGCCCTGTTTGGAGAAGGGTGGCCAGAGATAGAACTCAATGGAAATTGTTGGAGGAGGCTTTTGCCAAAAGGCACACTGTGCTTAGAGATATCCTCTAACAGAGGAAACATATCTTCCACAACTATTTAAGTTCAGGATAAAGGGCTTATTGTATTGTATTACTTTTGTTTGTGTTTTTAAATAGTTGCAAGAAAAAAAGGGGTTATGGTTCAGAAACGTGTCGTCTGACAGTGAATGTCTACGATTGCCTATAGATACCTCTAACTCAAGGGACATAAATTCGTTTGAGCCCTCCCTCCAGGCCCAAAGTAGGTAGATGTATGAACGTCTTTTACGCAATTACGCTAAAACAGCTGCAAGGATCTGGATAAAATGTGACATAGCGACATTAACATAAGTGAAGCCGTGACTAAAAACTAGCCCATTACAAAATTAGATTCTAGAATTACGCACTGTAGTTATCTTGAAGTACAATGACTTATTGATAAAGGAACTGTAATCATACGAACATTTATATCAGTGCTATAAAAAAGAATATATATGTATTTGAAGTCTTTTAAGGCATTGCTTGGTTAGATATATCTTATCATTGCTTATGTACCAAGACAAAGAACGACAATATATATGTCTTTGTTAAATAGCCTCGAGTAACAACAATAAAAGAAAGAAAACACTGTGAAATTATCTTGTTTATGCAAAAGACACTTGATAGCGTCCAAATGAAAATTTAAGACAGTTAAAAACAATGGTATCTTAATGTATGTCAAATAGAAGTAGCATGTAGAATAACTCTCCTCTTCTCTGACCATGGGGGAGAGATTAAAAGAACACAAAGTTGCATGTGGCCATGGGTGGCGATAGACACTTACCTTCAGATGACCCGTTAGATCCCATTGCCAGAAAAAAAATCGGCGCATTGGAATTGTGTCTTTAAAACATCACTTTTTACTGCCTATTTGGACTTAATAATGATTCTCAAAAAAAGCAAGAAGGTCGACTTAAATAAGTCTTTTTGTGAAAATCTCTACTTTCTTACATGACCCACACATACGCATAAAATAAAATAAATCAATAAAGACAACCATCAATTAGAACTAAAAGATAATTCAAGTATAACTAAATAATGCTGAAAGACCAACCTTTTCTTTTCCACGCCAATATCTTGTTCTCCGTTACAAGCTGGTCTGTAAACCACAATCCCATGAGGACTCACTCCCACGCAAGTACTGAGTCTGCAGCCGCAACCTCCAGCACTTTGACCTGACGTCAGACACCCAACGGTCGCACCTCCATCAATCTCTTGCTCGTCTCTTGCTCCTCTACTAGGTTCTTCGACTTGCTGACGATGATATAACAAATGACTGTAGAGATTATGGGCATTGTTGCTCTGTGTCACTGGTTTACAGAAGAACAGCTCTTCGCCAAATGATTCCAGCTTAGAAATTTCTTTGAGTAGTCTGTATTCAGCCTGAGAAGCCCTCATTCCAGTGATCTCGCAATGGTACTCAATGATTTTCTCAATATGATCCTCTGGGCGCTCTCCTTGTGGACCAATTTTATCGCACTCTGCGTAAATATGTTTTGGAGGTAAGTCTGGGTCACAGTCACCAGTTTCAGCCTGCGCTATGTAAGCTATGATCCTTCTGGCTACTTCTAAGTCAGCTACAACTAATCTACCTTCAGTCAAATCTAGTTTAGCGTGTAAATAGAACTGGTGACGTGTTGGTTCGTTGATCAACAGATGTGGGGGTACCCAAAACTTGACGCGGAGGTCGAGACGACCGCCAGGAATGCGGTGGGGATCGAGGGGGTTCCGCAAGTTAAGCCATCTTCCGGGTCCTGATCCTGGTGATACTCGGAGGCCGAAGTAGTCGGCTTCGGCACCGATCTCCAGTTTCTCGCATACCTGGAACAAGAACAAATTATAGTTATTATATTGTACATGTATATTACTTAGTCTGGCCATAAATACTGTTACACTTAATTATAAAAAAATATTACATTTGAATTTCGAATCTGTCATTTTTATACGATTGTTCATTGTGTTTTCTCATTTTGGCGCCAATACATTGTAAAATATTTTGCGATATTAAAATGGTGTGGGGTGATAAAGAGAACCGAATCGCTGTGATAGCATTACACAAAGTAGGTATGGAGCCAAATGCAATTTTTAAAACTCTCCATACACTTGGTATTAGTAAAATGTTTGTGTACCGGGCTATTAATAGGTACAATGAGACCTCCTCTGTTTGTGACAGAAAAAGATCTGGCCGTCCACGTAGTGTTCGTACGAAAAAGGTGGTCAAAGCAGTAAGGGAAAGAATTCGAAGAAATCCTGTCCGAAAGCAAAAGATTTTATCTCGGGAAATGAAGATAGCACCTAGAACCATGTCGCGTATTTTAAAAGATGACTTAGGACTTGCAGCCTATAAGAGACGCACTGGCCATTTCTTAACTGATAATTTAAAGAAGAATAGGGTGGTAAAATCGAAACAACTACTGAAGCGGTACGCAAAGGGAGGTCACAGAAAAATTTTGTTTACGGATGAGAAAATTTTTACAATTGAGCAACATTTTAACAAACAAAATGACCGTATTTATGCTCAAAGCTCTAAGGAAGCTTCCCAATTAGTCGACAGAGTGCAACGTGGACATTATCCGACTTCAGTGATGGTTTGGTGGGGTGTTAGCTATGAAGGAGTGACTGAGCCATATTTTTGTGAAAAAGGTATCAAAACATCGGCACAAGTGTATCAAGATACCATTCTTGAGAAGGTAGTTAAGCCCCTTAACATCACCATGTTCAATAACCAAGTATGGTCCTTCCAGCAAGACTCGGCGCCGGGTCATAAAGCTCGGTCCACGCAGTCTTGGTTGGAATCGAACGTTTCGGACTTCATCAGAGCTGAAGACTGGCCGTCGTCTAGTCCCGATCTTAATCCGCTGGATTATGATTTGTGGTCAGTTTTAGAGAGTACAGCTTGCTCTAAACGCCATGATAATTTGGAGTCCCTAAAACAATCTATACGATTGGCAGTGAAGAATTTTCCCATGGAAAGAGTGCGTGCTTCTATTGATAACTGGCCTCATCGTTTAAAGGACTGTATTGCAGCCAATGGAGACCACTTCGAATAAGCTTTTTATATTTTTAATTGTTTTATATTTATGTATTAAACTGACACACTGTAAAAGTAATAAATGTTATTTGCAGTTAACAATTTTCTTTTTTCTTTATTACAATATTTATGGCAAGACTAGGTATACTGTAGTTAGTGCTTTCTAATCATGTAGTTTGTTGAGCTTAGGTCATAAAATTAAAGAGAAAATAAAAGTAGAACCAGCTCACAATATGTTGTCTACTTTCGCAACATTTTGGTTTGGCCATAAGATTACGTATTACCGCTCAGTCAGGGTGTGCAAACTAATTTCACGACAACCAACTGAAAGTTATGAATCAAAAAACCTATTATTAACAGTAATTTTTTAATGTTGTAAATGTCTGGCATAATGATGGGGGCTATTACAGGTTTATGTTACAAATCCAATCAATCCTCCGATATAATTAACTTTAAAAAGATTATCAAACACTTCAACGCGCCCACTTTTTGTGACGGATTGTAAGAAACTAAACAAACTGGTTTGATCGAGATTAAAAGGAAGATAATAGGGTTCTGTTTGGTGCTTTTAGAGAGGCTTATGTCCAGTAGTGGACTGCAGCAGGCAGTTAATAATGATGAAAAGCAAAATATATTACACTACCATTATATTAGCTTACACTGCATCAATGACTGTCATGTCTTCAAAGTCCCCAAGCGGGGTGCGAAAAAGCATCAAACCAGATCGCCATTATGTGGATCACCATACTTCGTTGTCTATATTTGCAATGAGTATGGCGACTACAACTCTTGCTTTCCATCAGGCAGAGTACTCACTTTGGCAGGTTCTTCATATAGCAAAAAAATATATATACCCTTCTAAATGAAAAAAACAAATGAGAGGTGTCAAGGGACACCCGGATGGAACGAGGTTCCTTTCGATTAATTAGTGAAGGAATTGTATCATTTTTTTTTATTTCTTTAAGTTATAAAAATACAAAAATAATCATCGCGACACTACATTGTTTAAAGCAAAATAGAAAGACGAAACGAAAATAACTGGCTTCCTTTCTATGAGAGAGAGAGAGACACAGACAGAGAAACATGCGCACGCCGCACAGCTTACTACACTTTAGCAAAAAGTGTCGTGATAACTTTTCGACTGATTTTTTTCCGTCTAGCCTCCTTCGCGACGTGCTATAAGGAACTTCGTTCCAAAAACAGACAAGCAAATTGAGAAACTGGATTTTTTTTTGGAATAAATACACTTCCATGTTGATTTAACACAAATTGAATAATATTGAGGTCGCGAAAGAAATTCTTTAAGTGTGTCACATAACAATTATGTTGTTTTCGTACTGAAGCATAAAGGATCGAAACAGAATTGTAAATGAGGGTACGTCAACTGTTTACTTAGGTAGATTACTGCGCCATCGCTAAATGTGAATTTCATACAATGGCTTATATATATGTTTGTTATTTATAGGTATTTATCGTTTGTATTAATTACCATATAAGCGGAAATTGTTTACGTGTGTGCCGAGTACATTTCGTTTACATTACACTTGTTATTGCTGTGTGAATATGTCATGTTTCGTACGTATTTACATCACTCCTTAGGGGTGAAATTTACAAAAACCCTTTTGCTTACAACATAAAAAGCATTAGCAACCAGAAAAGCTCCATGTTTGTAGACCCAGCGTTTTAGGCTCTGCGCTAATGAATCCGCAAGGCAGGTCAAGTAATTTTATATATATATATACATTGTTATTATGAACAATTGTACATTCATAATAAATTGTATTATCTGCATTGAGCTGCTATTAAAGTTGTTTTGTTTTTGATAGTTACAATTTATTCTATACTAGCTTTAGCCCACGGCTTCGTTTGCGTAGAATTTGGTCTGTTACATTAAGTTTCGTAAGAGATCATTTTAAATAAATAAATATAAAGAACCCTATGTTACTTTTAATACCTTCAAGAACTTATGTACAAAATTTCACGATGATTGGTTGAGTAGTTTTCAAGTGAAACCGTAACAAACAAACTTACATTCGCATTTATCATTTTAGTAGGGATTAGCTGTGTCCGCGATTTTGTACGTGTAGGATTTGAATTATGAATGAGACGTGATTTTTGCTGCATAAATACTTATTCTGTGGGTAATCCAGGATAAAAGTAACCTATCTCAGTAACCTCATTTATCTCCTGGTGAAAGTCTCAAAACAATTGGTTGAGCGGTTGCAGGGATTAGTCCAGACAAAAGAAAGCAGACAGACAAATAGACGTTTAAACAGAAAAAACTGAAGAAAATTACGCCTAATTGTATTGGTCTAAATGCAATCCGACCGCTGATCTTGACCTGCCTCAACAATGATCTAATTTCTCGAGAACCTGATTCCTAATAAGCGCGACCTTGCTCAGCACTATTAATTCGAGGTAGGATTATTTGCCCAGAGAAAGATCATGTCTTTGAATCAGCTGATTACAAAGTTACCTTCGCTTTCATGTTATGGTATTACTGTTACTGTTTACTTTGGCAGTGAGATAGCTAACCAAAACAGTATTTCTTTGTAGTTTACGGTGTAAGTTAATACTTAAGAATGCAGATATGGTTCATAACACTTCCTTATTGCTAATAAAATAAATATTATCGTCTCCTAGCAAACAATATGTTTGTAACACCACACAGGCTTGCTATCACGTAGTCAGAGCGTGTCGATGATTGTTTCTAATCTAAATTATTATAAGTGGGTATTGAATTAATGCATCAAGCACGTGCATCAAGCGTGATGGGTGCACACAAGTCGTTTTACACTGTTCACTGCTACTTCAGAAACCCATATTAAAGTGGATGATACCTTAATCCTGTCCTGAAGACAAATAAAGTCATTATGTGCATTGTGGAAGAGTCATGCTTCGGTACACATATGTCAATTTGGCTAGAGTCACAGTCTTACAGAATACCCGTTTTAAGTAGTTAGTCTCTTTTTTTTTCTATATGAAAAGCCTGCCAAAGTGACTCCACTCTGCCTGATGAAACGCATGAATAGAATCCAAACAGTTGTGGTCACCATACTCATTGAAGGACTAAGGCTATCAGGTGATCTGAGACTGGGCAGGTGAACTCCTAGTAGTATCACATGCACCTTTTTCGTTAAATGTATCCAAGCAGAAATACATAGACAGGTGTAGACATTAATTTTTTCTTTACAATTTTCTGAAACTTATACACAAATGGTAGAGAAACTATATTTCAAACTAAGCTAAATAGTATCATGGGATACATTGTTCCGTCATTTTTTATAGTGCCAAAGAAAAAAGAATCTATGTCTCTTTTTAGACTTTCGAGACTTTTACTCATTTTCATAGTTTTTGTTGTATATTCTTAATCTTTTTTATCGTGAATAATTCCCGTTTTAACATTTGAATTGCCATTAAAACACAACACTACGTCATACAGCAACTATATACTTTGCAGATTGAAATAGAACCTTATGTTTACTGAAGTTATATAAACAATAGATGTTTACTACATTCGTATGCGTAAACAACAATGTTGACCACTGACTGTATGTTTGCTTTCTGAATGTAAAAAAAGTGAATGTGTAAATATTACTTGAAATTGTTAAAAACAAAATGTTTGTTGTTGTATGTAAGTAAGACTTATATATTACATAGGCGTCTTTAGAAAAAGGTTTGGTCTACTAAACCACGGTGAACATTGACGACGACAGGGTAGTGACCATATTCTTAATTCTATATATAAGAGCCTGCCAAAGTGACTCTACTCTGCCTAATGGAAAGCATGAATAGAATCCAAGAGGGTTGGTCGCCATACTCATTGCAAATGCAGACACTGCAGTATGGTGACTCACACTATGGCGGCCTTGTAAGATGCTTTTTCACACCCAGCTTGAGGACGTAAAAGGCATGACTGTCATCGTGACAGTGTAAGGCTTACACAGTTACCACGATAACTGTCACCCCTGCATCAATGGGCCGCCGGTCTCACACTCACCGACAACAATTCGAGTTGACAACAACAGTTTTCAATAGTCCACGGACGGACATACAGCTCTTGTTCGAAAGGTTTTGGCCAACTATACCACTCTAGCCAGACATGTTGATATAGGTTTTTGCAGTGATGTTATCTTGAGTATTTTGTTACCTAAGTTGCTTCTTACGACTCCCATGTGATTAATATTGGTGGTGACACTCGGTGTTCTTAATCCGTCACCGCACGGATATGAAGTTAAGTGGTTAATAAATATTAGAAAAAAAAATCTGATTAGTCTTAAGTGTTTTCTCAATAACATGAAACAATGGTTGTATAAACACACTACAGCCTTCAACCACATTGTATGCCGGGGTAATCATTGAGTCGAACGTAAACAATATCACATTACAAATATATTTATTACTATCGTGTCAATGGGGATTATATTACAACACTGGTTCGCATTTTAGTATTATTCAATTTGGTCTGTTATATGTAAACAGTTTTGGTGTTTATCCATTACTATGTCGATAAATATGTCAGATGAATAGAAACTCTCTGAAGTTCCAACAGTGATACGTACAAGATTTTTTTTCACACGTCTCACATATGGGAGTCTTTTTACGTTAGGCCAATGGTGTGGATAATGATGAACAAAAACTGCTATCCTTGACAAATTCTGGTCCCACGTGACAATTTTTAGTTAACATTGGACTTGTTTCAAGGAAGTGCGCAATTTTTAGTCTTTTCTATTATAATATTTAATATTTATATTATTTATATAGACGTATAAAAAAATTAGGTTTGCGTATTACGTTGCGCATGATATTTTCTGTGAATAAATTTATTTAATAATAGTATGCGTCATATGCTTTCGTACCAATTATGATTTGCATGCAATTTTTTAGTTTACCAACGATCGGAAAAAAATATCAATATTCAAATGCAAAGACAAAATAATTTATTTGTGAGAAGATAGTACAATAGATGTTAACATGATATACTGTTTCTTATTCTCGACCATTTCTGGCGTAGAAATTTTAAGGTTTACGAACTAATAACTCTAGACAATATTTTTATTTACAGTGCTTTATCATTATGAAATTCGTTAGTAGAATAATAATTAATTAATATTGAACAATATATATGTTAATATATTTATAAATAGATTGCCAGGTGAGGTGTGGACGTTTCTATGGCATCTCTGCATAAAGGATTATTGCTATTACCATAGAGTGTAGGTATGTTACTACGCAGTATACCCGCATCGTAGAAACGTAATAGCTACCGAACTAAATTGTTTGTATAGTTAAATAGGTATATTTGACTTGCTGGCTGTACAAAACCCGTTTCTGACTATAGGAAGGTTAATGTGTATGTATTTGCAGCTAACGAAGGAGATATATAAATATCTATCTACTTCAATATCTAGCTACTTATGACTCGGTCAACAATACTATGTACACTTGTGTTAAAATGTAGGTTTTACGAATTTACATAAAGGCTATGCAAACAGACAATATTTGGCGTAACGCTAATCTTATCAGTCAACTAGTTGGCGAATCTGTTATACAAGGAGTCGACTGTTTGTAACTTTGTTAAAGAATCGCTCGATGAGTAGGTCGACGGATTGAGACTCGTGAGTCGAGAAGCGAGCACGCCGTCTGCGCGTGATTCGTCTTTACTGTTAGAGAGAGATGGCAAGAAAACATCTGGGTTGGTCGTTTTCTGCTTGATATTATTACATCTATTTTAGTTTCGCGAGCCCTGCCAAGAAACTTCGAATTTAAAGTATTGTGTACATGACCTAACTCTGTTTCAAATGGTTAGCTTTTATCATATGTTTATCTTAAATGGTGTCATTTAACGATGACAACAGATATTCTAGGAAAACTAGGTTGAGATTGAGATAATTTCCTCTTGATTTTATTTGTAGCATTTTTCTAAGAATATAATTAACAGTAAATACTCAAAGTTTTGGTTGACGAATTCATTTCAGACGACTTTGTGGAACACTGACGTTTTAATATTGAACCTTCTTGTATTTAATGTAGGTACATTTTACTGCTTTTTCTGTCCCGTCTCACCTAGACGGCGCTTCAGCAAAAATCTAGAGAACCAAATTTAAGTGGAATGGAGGTATGCTTCCCATTTTTACCAATAAAAAGTATAAACATACGTGTTAATATAGTAACTGTTGGCAACACTCCCTGCTCTTTGGTATCCGAGGTTTAAACATCAAAATTCCAATTTAAAACCAAATCCGTGGATTTGGTTGGCTGGTTTGCTTGTGTGCAATGTGTGCATAGACAGTAAAGTCGTGTCTCTCTTTACTGGCCGTACACACAACGATTGAAATTCAAAATTAGAAGATTTTAAACATAAGTAGTATTGTTGAAGTTGGCACCAAACTTCTTTTGTTGTGATGTTGCCTTCTTGAAATTCCGGTTTCCAAATGGATGCAACATCTGGGAAGTCAATGCCCTTCATTGTAAATTTCTAAAGAATTATAATTGTTTCAATGATTTTTTTTTTTTTTTTTAATTTCACCCAAACGTATACATAGATATGGTAAAACATTGTTGTCTAATTCTCATCGTTCTATTAACAATTTTGATGATTTCGTTTTCGTCTAATATTGTGGTTACTTCCTTTTCTTGGAAATTTTATCCCAAAATTGTAAGGACTTCGTCTCTATACGCATAAAGTGGTTGGCGTCAAAAGCTTTTCGTTTAATCAGGTTTTAATGTCCAGTTTACTCTCACAATAATCAACAATGAGACACAAGTCACGTAAGCAGTTTCTAATAATCTCCTAGACTCGGTAATTTAGTTTCACTTTTTGCGCTATTATCTTCGTAAACTGGATTCTATTTTAAATATAAAATGGATGCGTTCGAATTTTAAAAGATCAAATGTCAGACATCCTTTGATATTTTAACTTTTTTTTTGATGGCCGCTGATGGTTTAGGACACGTTATTTTTTCGTAACGGTTAAAAGAAACTTAAAAGGTTGTGCTTGTCGATTGTTACACCGGTTACGGAAGTGTAGTCGAATGTGACATTACCTGTTAGTAACTTACTTTTCAAGGTTATTTGAAATTGAGATATTAAATGCCAACTTATAATTGATAACGTGTCATTTCTTTATCTTATTGAATTCAATATTCAAAAAAAATTCAAAAGAAAAATTATTATATATTACAGGTATTGTTCACAAAATTGTATCAAGTAGTTTATATCGTTATTGATAGATAAATGAACGAACAAAGACTATAAACCCATGTGGCAGTACATTATAATTTTACGGCATCCATTTAAAGATCATACATTAATGTTACAAATTGAACCTTATGACAACCCGATAGAGTTTAAATTATTTTGCTACGAGAAGTTAATCTACAGACTTTTTTGTCAGGAGGCATATTGGTGCGTGATGTAATAGCACCAAACGTGGATGGGCTTGTAAAAACTAGTGACTTCGGAATCTTAGATTGTCTGGTTGTTCGATAAGTCTGTGTAGTTACCAAGTGTCAGTTAGAGAACAAAGAATTATTCTCATACATATATGTATCTCACGCGACGTCAACGACATTTAAAGCATATTGTAAAAACTGTAATATAATTTAACGATTTATTCACTTCGGGCTGATAACCTTGTGGAGGGACGAGAGTCCTCCGACCAGGCGAGGTGATCATGACTGGCGGTCCGCGGCCCAACGGTTGACGTTGGGATGTTGTGTTTATGTTAATCGCCGCGAGAATTTCTATATCGTGATTCAGAATTTGTAGTTGCTCCATAGTTCATTATACTTCGCAGTTCGATGTGTCTTGAAGGCGCTGTAGTACGTATTTCTGTTTGCGCTGTATGTGGAAGTCGCCACAACCTTCCACATAGATTAATAACGATTTGTATGTTAGTGTAGTGAGCGATCTTTACAGCTACAGTTAAAGTCGTAAGTTCAATTCCCGCAACAAATAATTTGTGTTCGACTATTTTCATTTATTCATAATGTGTATGTTTTTACTTATATCTGGGGTCTAGTATCCATAGGCTTTGTTTAGTCCGTAGGTTATCTAATGTTTATTTTAAAATATTGCAGAATAAATATTTTTTTTAGATAACGATATGTGAAGGATTTGTTTTGATGTGGTAATCCGTAGTAAAAGCCAGAACTAATACGTATTCATGTGAAGGTTATGATTAAATGCGTGTTTTTTTTAAATTCAAAAATACCTAAAGCCATTAGTTATGCATTGTAGCTTGAAGGACAAAGATATCGTTAGGAAAAGCTACACGAAACTTTTCCTTATGGCAACGAGAGCGTCGGGAGCCATAGATGAATTCGTATGTCGGTCTCGAAACGATTAAAACTATTTGGAGTTCGATTATCTTCACCTGGGTATTTTCGAAAACTCCTGGAAAATACGGTGCCTATAGTCACACTGATCAACAGTCTTTAATGGTCCACAACTGGACATAGGCCTCTTCTTAGAAAGGACGTTTCGTATAAAGTTTGTTTCAAGGTTTCCGAGAGACCTAGGCCATTCTCGAAATCAAAGACACCGTTCTGCAAGAGTCAACTCGAACGAGGTTTTATTATACTGTAATTTCTAAACTTTTTGTACATGTTGTCTCGTGTTTTGTCTATTCTTGTACTAGTTTTCAATACTACGTATAATTTAATACCATACAATGTCTTATCAATTTTGTTTTTGCTTATTGTTTTAAGATACTTCGATAATAAATCCAAAGACGAAAAATAGTTTAATTATTTTGTTTTTAACTTATGTAATGGTATTATATGATCTGTGTGATTGTCTAATAAAGTATAATGTTATAATCTTGATATATTAGCACTAACACCTGCTATTGTAAACAACATTGTCAACATCGTATGTCAATTTTTATGAATATATTTATCTGAGTTTATTTACACCTAAAAATATGCGAATATTATGGCTGTATGTTGTTTTAGACACACATACAAACGGAGACGGACATGGAGTAACTATACGAGTTCCTTTTTCGGATGACATGAGTATAAAATCGTATGAAATTCGTGTGACCTTTTCTCCTTCTGAGAGTGTATAAAATAATTTGTGCCGTAGTGATAAGTTAAGTAAACGACAAAGTACACACGGCAACAGCGTGATCTTCTGCAAAGGTGACTTTTAGATGACAATGTTCTCGAACACACAATACGAGTACAAATAGGAGATTGGCTAATTTGCGGTTCTTTCTTGCCATCACATCAGATCGCAAACATTGATCATGTATACATATAGATATAATTGGTAATATATACAGAAACTTATGATAATTTGTAAGTTCAACAATATATTTGGTATCCAACGTGATATGACTTCATGTAATTTTGTTTTTTAAAAAAGACAACTTCCGCAATAAAAATATATCCTGAGACGCAGGGGACTCGACATGTAAATTTGTGGATCACAATGTTGTCCCACATGGGTTTGCAATAGCATTCAGCGCAGTAGGCAGTGGCAAGGTGATCATCCGTAGTCATAGTAAACTATTTCATGACCAAAGGAATTAGCTTAGTTTCTTGAAATGAATACAATACCAATAATGTACGTAAACAAACGACACAGCAAAGAGTATAGACACCGGATTAGCAGTTCCGCTGTTATAAAACAGAGCGATAAAAGACAAGGATGCAGATATGGAACTGTGGGACCTTGAAATACAGTGAACACTTGCATATAGATTAGAAAACTTTAATTTTAGAATCATACCTTTATTTTATTTGAGGTAACATTGTTTGGGAAAACAAGTAGACAGGATTTATAGGATTGTAAGCCGCCCGTGAATACTTGTGAATCCAGTGTCACAGATGAACAGTTGCACTTTACCAGCTTTGAGTAGGAGGATCTCGGTGTAGCTACGAGAAGATTACTTCACACCGGTACTTTACGACGGAGCGGAGGTACTATATTTTTTTAAATGAAACAAAATAAAGTGCCAATATATTTTTAATTTAAGCAGCGTAAACAATTTTACGAGTTTCCACCATAGAATTAATCTTCAGTACGTATATCGATTACGGTTGCGTGATCGATACACAACTGCGCACTATTTTTAATACTAAACCAGTATCCGATATAATCATGAACAATGTAGCTTAATCTGTTTTATTTCGCGTAACATAATTCCGGTATCTTGTACATTAAAAGCGTGTTGTTATGAGTATGGCAAACTGCTGTCAATGAATTTAATTTGAGGTGACCAAAGACCATCTCAACCAACCCTTTAATTCTGGAGGAGGGGGCGAGCGCTTGACTGCACAGGTGTCGTTAAGGTTTGAGGGTGTGCGAGTGTTTTAGATTCGAACCCCAAATTGATCCAAAAATTGTCGCTCTGAGTCTGGGTGTCCTTCGTCTCCGTTTTTCTAAGATTTAAAGAGGGGATTATACACTTGTGCTATAATTCTCACTCCACTCACAAGTAAAACAAAGTAGCGATGGCATGACTTCCTGTTACACACTACCGTCCCTTATCACGAAACCAATTGCACACATCGGAGAACAAAGAGACGAAAGGTGTTACTGATCATAACAATGGTAGGTATTTACATTTATTTACAAATAAATTTTGATACAGATCGAGAAAAATAAGTTCTGACGTAAGCACTTACATACAAAGCAGTATTTGTAAGTAATTGTTTTATAACATTGCAGTTTCTCTTCTATTAAAACGATGAACGACAAGACGATTTTATAATAGGAACTCCTTAAAGAAGGATTGGTCATTCCGCCTCTAAAAGGGACATAAACACACTTTAATATGACTTTCTTCATTATACAAATTAACTTTTACCTTTTTGGGAACACCTACGTTGTAAATTTTACCAAGAGAACGTCGATAGTCAAACCCATCTTGGGTTATTTAATGGCAAATCTTTCATCGTGTTTAATGTTAATTTTTATGTGAATTTTGTTGTGAAACTTTCATTTTTACTGAAGAAAAATGTTATTGCGTCCTCTCGTTTTTATGTTGGTTCCAAATTGTTTCAACAGCCATGAGCCTTATTGTCTAATTATATTAAGACAATAGTTAATTAACACCATTTTGGGCACCCTTTGTCTTTCATCTGCTAATTTAGGTTCTGTTAAAGGGCGGTAAACAATACATTTCAGCTATTGTTTTAATTGGCTATGGAATTTAAATTTATGGTAGCCATCCATTTTAAAGATGCAGATTATATTTGATAGTACGTGTACGCTGGCGTCTATTTGTTTTATCTATACCCTGGTTGTTAATTGCCTACATTTTGCCTACTATTTGATATTTTAGTACAATTTAAATAATACACTTAATAATATATTTAGGTATACCCTCGGAATGAATTTGATACATTATATTTTCAACCCTATCAAATTATTTCTGGTTAATTTCATTACGTGTTCCAAGGTAGTTTAATTTTCCATGGGACTGGGGTGTGCCATAAATCGGTGACCAACACTTCGATTTATGAGTCACTGATGTTAAATGTTAAAATTAATCGATTTCTCTTTTGTTAGATAAAATAAATTGTGTTTAAAAATAACTATTACATTATTATCTTAAAAACATGTTGGTATGTGAAATGTGTAAATAAAACCTACCTATGTAACCGAAAATAAAGTATGATAGCAGTAATAACAGAAGTTTCTGGTATCTACCTCAATATTTACAATACATTGTTAGTTTATTATATTGCGCATTTAAAAACCGTTCTGTTTGGTAGCAGTCTGTTTTTCGTGCGCATGTCCGCCATTTTGTCGCCGGCTCTATTCTATTCAAATCATGTCCAGCAGCTTAGCGCCGGTTTCGCCTTCCTGATTCATTCCACATATTTTATACGCACAAGTAGTTTGAATAACATAAACAAGTCTATTTTATTAATACATTTACGACTTTGATTAAACACTGGCCAATAAAGTCACGATTTAAAAGAATTACAATTGCAAGTGGGTAGAGTAGCATGTGTGAAATGGATTCTATGTGTTCAGGTACTTCAATGTTTTAACAATTGTTAGACAAATATCAACAAACACATACAAACATATAAATTAGACATAAGACTGGCAAACTATATTTGCCATTCTTTTTAAATTAGTTTTTTTGTACATAGTATGACGTCAGAATGAATTACTTTATGTAAATTTATACGGAATTAGACGTTTGGACGTTAATTAAGTCAGTCTTGACATTACATAACATATTTGTTATTCCGTGCAACGAATCAGTCATAAAAAATAATGGGCTATGAATTAAATGCGATTGTGACTTCGCCAAGGCTTTTAAATAAAATTATTTCAATAAATCACAAATATCTAAGGATTTATTAAGGATCATGTATATCTGAGTACGCAAATATGTGAACATATAAGATTGTGACGTCACGAGATAAAGACATTATCACTAACGCTATCCGTTAGCAACTAAGTGTAATAACGAAACTTCAAGAAAGTAAACAGATATCAAATATAGCTTACACGAAACAAGTAAAACTGCACTTGATATAATCACAGTGATAATGTATCACAAAGTCTTAATTTCTCAAGTTTTGCCAAATGATGAAACTTCGCAACGACAATTGATGGTCTGAAGTTTTTTGCTAAAGTAGTGGTTAGCAAATATCGATGTTGGCAAGGAAACACTAACTAAATGTAAAATCTCCAAAAAATCATGTGTAAACTGCTTGAACACTTTCTCAAGTTCAATCACGGACGATCTCTTGGATGTGTTCCAACGAGACACGCGCTGTGAGCATGATGCTGACGCAACAGGGATCTCCCGTATATTTAGAAACCACTCAATTTACGGTTGTGTATTTATGAGAGTCTAATTAATTCACCGTTAACAATTAATATTTCAACCACACATGTGCACTGACATCTTAATCCCAGAAGATGTAGGTAGAGCTTTTGTTCATTTTTCACAATGAAACATTTGGCAAACACTTTGGGAGTAAAATGTAAAAATTGCCGTATATTGAAAGAGATTAAAGAAAGAAAAGTAATAGAGGACTTAAGAGAACGGATACGGTTGAATTAAGAGGTGTGAGCAACAGCTAGAACAGGTCTGTGTTTCATACTATGTACCAATATATAACACGAATCCCAGTTAAGATTGTGTACATAAGTATTTTCTACTGACAACACTAATTCCAAACTTCTATTTCTATTAAGAAAAGTGTTCGATAAAGGGCAGATTAACAAATCGAAAAACGCATCCTGTAATTTTGCAGTGGATTAGGATGTGACATATTTCACAATCTAAAGATAAATTGATAAATTGCTTCAAGAAATATTATCGGTCGGCACCGTACATTGACAAAAAGGGGTCGCGCTTATTATATTGTTCGGAACAAAGACATCTGTAATACAGTGTTATATGTTATAGTCGTACCGGTCTTAAAAAATACATAAAAAACCACTCGTTTGCTAAACGAATTTGTATTTGAAAGGCACTTTGTTAGACAATACTTATTTTTGCATCGATGACATATTGAGTTTAACTACTATTACAGATTGGCATTACTGTCGTGATTTTTTGGAACAGTTTTCAATAGCGAGTATTAAGAAAGAGAATTAATGTCTATACCTCTTTCGTGGAAATGATTAAATAAATAACAAAAATCAGTTCCAGTTAGTTTTTAGTGGGCTTGCAACATGTTTGCGTGATGAGTATAATGTTGGTACTATAATTTACTACATGCAAACATTTGGCCCCGAGGTTCTTAAATATCGTAGACTATTCTAAAATATAATTATGGTTAACCTAGACGGTTATTATAATTATTTGTTGCCTCGTGGACATGTAGTATGAGCTACAAATCAACTTTTCAAAATCGGTTTAGTTTTTGGGTACATGGTTATAGTTTTATTTCTGTTAAGAATACTATTCGCAGAGATGTCTGGAAAAGTGCCCAGTTATATAGTAATATAGCATAGTACATACTTATATAGTATAGTATGCAATAGGCTCTTCTGGAAGTAAAAATATAGTTTACGAGTAATCAAAATTTTATTATTATTATTCATTTAAACGAGGAATTTACTAACATACAAATATGTATATAAATTATATATGTTTAAACGACCATTACAATTAAGATTGGACTCGCGTTTCATGTTGCCCTACTTGTATGTAGACTACTTTTCGGCGTTTGAACTTTCACATTGATATTAAACACTTACATTGTTTTCATTTAATTCAGTAGGTAAATACTTATAACACACTCTATAAAACAGATATTGTTATGCGCTGTAAGTCTCTTGATACTTATATAGAATATTACAAAAAAGGTAAAGTAATAGACAAAACAATAGTGGACCTAATATAGTGCCTTGGTGAACTCCATAATGTTAACTCTGGGCATACGCATCGACGCTCACGTATGCAATCCCCACTAGGTGCCACTAGTTTATCGGTCCGCCTACGATCGCTATGAGATAGAATCACGCAATATACACGTGTATTTACTATTATAAGCCGTGTATTTTATAAATACAACACTGTTGGTAGCTTTCGTCAGATCTAATCTTTCTGATGGTGATTATTCTGCCTGTGATTTTTCTTTCAATCTTGAAATTATGATGACGTGTGGTTAATTAAATCATAATTCTATTTATTTATCTACAAATATATCGATTTGTAACAATATCCATTTTAATGATAACCGTAAAGAATCAGTGACCTGCGTAATGTCATGATTAAAACGTCATTGATGGTAGGTATAAAAATCCGAGATCCGGTTAGTATCAGTAATAAATATTATTATCTAAAAGTATTAAATTACAGTTTAAACGGATAAATTATTTAGATAATCATCTGCGTAATCGATATTTGTCGTCATATCATTTACTTATGACAAACAACATCAACTGACAGTACCAATAAAGCAATAAACATATTTCTGTTATCATCACATAGAAATTCTCTTTTGTTACGAATTACTGAAGAAACTAAATATTTGTTGCCTAAATCATGCCTGTTTCCCCGAGGGGTAGGCAGAGACAATTGATTATCAACCGCTGCATGCATGCTCGTCGGTTCTTGGTACTTTTCACATGGCCCAGCTTCAGAACATCACCACTTAAGTCGGTAAATGTTCGAACTGATAGGTGTAGAAGCCTTTGTGGCTTGCCCAGGATAGGGTTTGACTAGGTGGGGACCTGAAATAATATGGTCCGGGTCCCCTTCAGAGAAGGACGCCTGAGATCGGCCGCTGGGGTGGATTTTAGTGGAAACACCACATACTCTTGTCTCCTGCGTCCCCGAGCAGCCGGAGATCCGAAAGGATATTCCACTCCAACATCAAAAAAAAAAAGGTCGGTAAATGTTCGCCGTGGACGAATGTATATGCGTATATAACTTTAAAACTAAACTTTGTTTTATAAGGAGCCAATATTTACAAGTGTAATTAATTTATTATAGATAAACATTAAATGCATATTATTAACATATTTAGCATTTTAGTTTCGAGTAGCTTTAAAGGTTATTTGTGTCATAAAAGAAGTTTTAAACGAGTGTTACTAGGTAAGGTATGTATCAAACATAAATGAAGAGATGAAAAAACAGTTAGACTTCGTTAAAAAAGTTTGAATATGCTTGAAAGGGGAGCAAGTTAGTTTATTCATGATACACAAGATGAAGAAAAAACATTGGAGATTACTTATACAAAATTTATTTTAATAAATAAATTTTGTATAAGTATAAATTGAAAACAAAAAATGTTTTTCTGTCATTGTGTTATAAAATTACTGTGCTCATCCAGTTATACATAGAAATGATAGCAATCAGACTGATTAGTGACCTTTCGTGAGGGTAAAAAAATTGATTGGACAAAAATGAATTTAAAATATCATTGATAGAAACAGTAAAAACATTAAAATAAAATATCACATTATATTCGAAGTGTAACCTTTAAAAAAGTTGAACTTTAACCTTAGACAAGTAATACAATAGCTATTTTTTGCATTAAGATTAGTTTATCGACACTAACTTGATATTGTAGTCAGAATTTGCGATATGAGATACCCTTATGACCTCTTATGTCACATCGTTTCATTTTATGACGTTATAAACGGTATCAAACACTAAGTTTACATCATTTGTGCATAATAATTATCTGTACAGTTAAATTACCGGGGCTCAGAAGGCGTCGGAAGTAAGGTTATCGGTAAGTTAAACATAATTGTTGAATATAATGTTTTGTGCAATATAGTCGCTATGTAATTAATTGCGTGATACAGCTAATGAATCACTTACAAGATATACTTTCATCAAGTTAGCAGGTAACATTGTATCACATACTACAGAGCCTATGTCACCTGAAGATAGCTCTTCGCAGAAATAAGTTTTATGTACTTTTTATGTGAATTTCAGAGTTTCGTGTGGCTATAATATCGTTTCTATTATAAGCTATTGTGGGAAAAGCCGACACGACACCGATGACGATGATAATAGCCCTCACGTAAACCCACTCTTATTACACTTTGATCCGGAACTTATCAATTAGAGTTGCCAGGTAATGAATTGTGGGTATTTTATGACGGAAAGTCCTTGTGATAGGGACATTTAATGAGACAATTTTATGGTGTTACAATACTTTGTCGAATGTGACCGAATATAATTGTAATATGCTAGTGTACCTATCTACTATCACTATATAAAACTATTTTTGGTTGGAATTGGTGGAAAATAGAATTTATACGAGGTCAAGGTATGTTGTCAGTCAATTGAGGAATTACTTTGCATCAACTATCTTTGACGCTATTGATTTCGTAACACTTTTGAACTAACACTAAGCGTGAGAGTATAAAAAAAGAAATATCAATTGTACTCAAGATGCAGGACGGATGCTTTAGAAAAATACTAATCATTGAAGGATGTTTTAATGTTTCTTTTGTTAGAATACAGCAGTGGCCTTCAATGGTCTGTAATTCTCTGTCACCTCGGATCAGAGGGCTCAGCGTGACTTTTTTACTTCAACTTGCTCTCGGTGTTCGGCGTTACGATTGGTGAAGACTTTAGAGCGGACCAATCGCAACGACAAACGCGCTCGAGCCCGAGAGCGATACGACGTGAAATAAACTCACACTAGGCCCACAGACAGTTGCATTTAATGCAATCACAATATAACAGGAGCACGTCTCGGTGCCGTGATTGTGAACCTTGGCTCAGATCGCTATTATCTTAGCACACTAGAACGACCTTATTTCAGCGCTGAGTTAATGTACCTTGGCTTGCAGTTACGATTTTCTTAGAAGTATGATTGGCATGTGGGAAAAACTTGTGATTCAAAGAGATTTTATTTATTTCTGCTAGATACCAGG
Source organism: Hypercompe scribonia (assembly GCA_949316085.1). Taxonomy (NCBI): domain Eukaryota; kingdom Metazoa; phylum Arthropoda; class Insecta; order Lepidoptera; family Erebidae; genus Hypercompe; species Hypercompe scribonia. Next base: position 16,764,618 of record OX438986.1, read on the forward strand.
TAAACAAAACGAACGAGAAAGAGAGGCGAATTTAAAATTGAATGACACCTATCCCTCTTTCAACTTTGTGAATGGTCATTTAATTTTGTGAGAGAAATGTTTCGCCATAAATGGCTCGGCTCGATCGGATTCGTGTTGGAGGGAATTCCCTTTCTATGTCTTCTATGAAGGGCGGGAAAACATATGTGGCTTTATAATCACTTAAGAAACATAAAACTTCTTTTGACAGTAAGTTTTAATACAAGTTTTTGTCTTCAACGGTACAAAAATAGATCCTCACGCGATTTCATTGTAGTCAACAAAATAACAGTTGCGAGGTGTGGGAACTTTTGTGTTTTGGATAACAATTCCTTTTATTTAATTAAAAAAAAATTAAAATAAGTTTTTCTTTAATTAAGATAATTAGAGGCTATAATTTGTAACTATAAATAGAATGCCATTATTAACAGTAATATGAGAAATATAAAAAAAATTGGAGTTGATATTTTACCCCATAATTTTTGTGTATTTTTGAATTATTAGTGGTACAAACACAGTTTTTGAATCCAGTGACATCAGACATTATTTTTATAATTTATCACTTTATATTCGGAGAATATAAAGCCACCGTAGTGGAACAAAGATACATATCGTATCCGTCAAGCTGTTTTAGTAATGAGTGGTCTTTGTTTGCAAATTTCATATTGAAGATAATAATTAAAGGATTCTTTTGTGTGCTTCTTTTTTCTTATTTTACTGTGCAGAAACACAAAGCATATGCGTCATCGTCATCATCAACACCCTTTAACAGTTTGGACATAGACCTCTCCTTAAAAAGAAGGTTTTGGCCTACTATACCACGCTGGCCAAACGAGTTGATATATTTTCCTTCTCTTTGGATTGAAGTCCTTTATAGTTTGGTCTCTTAGTCGCTTCTTATGACATCTATGGTTCATCTATAAAAAGTTCTATTCAAACTAAGGGGACTGGAAGGAAAATTTGACACAAACCCTATAGCAAATCATCTTGCCAGTGTGGTATAGGAGGCCAAAACCTCATTTCGAAGGAGAAGTGTAGGCCTCCTCAAGGAGAGACACAAGTCCAGCAGTGGAGTATTGAGGACTGTTGATGATTATGATGACATGAGTGTTTGTGAGTCAGTCATTGACAATCAGAATCTGCAGAGTATCGCACACTAATACCAAACTAGTGCAGCGTGAAAGCAGGTTTTCTTTCTTGAGTGAAAGTATTCAGATATGCATGATAGTGACAGAAACAAAAACAAACACGAGTATTTATTGTTACGACCGCAGCATAACACCACTAGGGTAACAGAAACTACACGAAGGATATTGTGACAAACAATGAGCCGTTACACAACAGGTGACGTCACAGTACAAAGTCCAGACGAACCAATTGGAAAGTTCAACATTGGCGGCAGAACGTTTGCGCCAACTATTTGGTCTAAATGGTTGGAATTATTAGCTGAAGCTAAGTGGGTCAATTTGTGTTTTGACAGGTCCAAAGTGCAAACACTGAGAGCTTGTCTGTCCCTGAACTCGTGCTTGTCTATTTCTAGGATTTTTTTTTATGGGAATATAATTGTTAGTAACAGTCGAAGATAACGTGACGCTAAATTACAAATAATTCCAGATTTCAACACTAGGAAGGAAGGTAAAAAGGTCAGAAAGGTGGGTAACACTGTGAACTCTTCCTAAACCTACTATGGTTTTGATTTTGAGGAGAGTTTTGCAAAAATGTGTCTTACAAATATCAGTCTAAAACCTCAGAAACTAGTAATGGTGTGTCGAAGGTTTATGTAATGATAGTGGTTATGCTAAATCACTAAGTGTGAATTATAATAATCTTATTTATAGCGAGATAGGGCAACTATCATATTTCGCAGCGCTGCTATAGAATTGTTATTTGCCGACGCAAGTACAGTACATATTGTTATTGCCCAATAACTAATTTTTTATACAATAAGCTTTATTACGATTTGCATAGATCAGTATAGATATATGAAGAACATATTACTTATTTTTTGCGTTTCGTAACATTCAACCGTTTTACAACGTGGGTAAAATAATATATTATGCTGTTTTGACAAATATGCTTTTATTTATGCACGTAACAGGTACGTATGTCAATTTAGCTATTTCTGAGACGTAAAATAAATTGTCCCTACTTGTCTATAGAGACTGAACAGCTCACTAGCCAAGTTGACATTCGTAAATGTTGTTAGAAAAGTAACAAATGTATGAGAATGACGCCCCTCAAACAAGTCACCTGGCCGAGACAAAGTATTAGCCCATAATGCAAGATGACAAAGGCGTTAGCAATTATAGAAAAAGAATCGATGCGAAACACTTGCATCCTGGTGAAGGGACAATAATTCGATTTCACCATCGCCTAGCTGTGGTTATGGAAGTCTGATGGCAGTTGGTTCACGTGAAAACTCTAAGTTCAGCCACGTTATAGACTAAAAACCAACTTTAAACAAAATGCTTTGAAAAAATGTTTAGAGGATGTTGACTTCTCGTCGCCTATCTAGGCGTGGGCGTGGTGTTATTTACTCAATAATCTGTTTCAAATAAAGCTGATTATTGTACAGTACCGAAATTGTTGTATCTAGTGTTACCAGATGTATCTTTTTCAGGTCATCTAGGTATCTTCCAACATGGATTTTTGTTATTTTAAGAACCTGCCAAAGTGACTCTGCCTGATGGAAAGCATGAATAGAATCCAAGAGTTGTGGTCACCATATTCATTGCGAATGCAGACAATGCAATATGGCATATGGCGACACACATTATGGTGTCCTAGTGAGATGCTTCTACACGCCCCCCTTGGAGGCCTAAAAGGCATCACAGCTATCGTAGCATTGCAATGCTTACACAGTTACCACAACTGTCACCCCTGCATCAATGGGCCTCCGGTCTCGCACTTACCAACGAAACACGACAGCACAGATTCTGTCGCTTTAGGTTAGTCTTCTGTGGGAGGGTAGTATTGCCCCGGTTGTATAGTAGGTCAAAACGTCATTGCCAAGGAGGGGCCTATGTCCAGTAAAGTACTATTAAAGCTGTTGTTGATATAATGTACTTATATAGATGTACCTGATGACGTCATTTACGCTACTTTTCCTTTTAAGTCAGACACTGATTTTATATTTAAAGCTCTACAGTAATGCACTGGAATTATGTATTATATATAATAAAAGTATAAATCATAGACAACATTTAATTTGCATGTGGTAAAAATCATAGACGCGACATGAAATTATCATAGACAACGCCGCTCTACAAGGCCATGGGCGCCAGTTTGAATTTCAATTTTTGAATAAGTATATTCAAAGTAATAATAATCTCATGATAGTTATTTCATCATCATATACCGCTGGCAATACCATTACCTTGAAGATTTTACTATTACAAAACAGAAAAATGTCTACTATGAAAGCAACACGATATTACACAACTAAATTAAAAAGTTATCATAAGTACACAACCTAATTTAAATTCTGAACGCCTTAAGATAATTACACAAATACCCATTCATATAACATTTTAAAAATATAACAACCACTATTATTAACCTCTTTGATGGGTTATAAAATTACTGGCCACGTGTTTTGACTTCAAACAACGTTAAATATGACTATTGGAGTTAGCACTGTTTATCCTAACGGCCTTAGCGTTGATTACTACGAAGTAACTCCTTAACCTGATTGAATTAAAGTTGAAATTGCTTTGTCGAATAGAGAAAACACTGTTGGTATTATGTCCCAGAAACACGTTTTAGACAATTGGTTTAAACTTAGAATTAATTTTGCAATAATGACGTATACGTAGAAATTCAACTTGGCTGTAATTTTAAGCGATTTAAACTGCAATTGACCTATCCTTAAGACAATTTACACTAAATAATACTCTTATATTGAGAGTCCAAAGGTTTGTAGTTTATACAACTATAAAAATGCTGAATTTAATTCGTCACGTGAAAAAGTGGTAGGCAGTCAAAAACGAATCTTATGAGAGTAAGGATAAGATTGTGAATGGATTTAACGAGGTGAAATCACGCAGTGTGCACGTGCTTCGACGCCGGTAGAGAGTTCACAGCTGTTGTTTAAATGTTGGACTTTGGACTGGAGGCTACAATCACCGGTGCGCGTGAATAATGTGTAACGACTCCATGATTTGTTTGTCCACGTCTTATTGAGTCATCATAAGTTTCATTCCTGCTATTACTCAAGAAATATCTTTTGTATCCAAGTGCAGACTTATTACTAAAACTAGGCATGCATATTTTAAAAATAAAACTTATTAGTCAGTCGGCCAGAGGGGACCTCTTTTTAAGTTCAACAAAAAAGGTTTATTGGGTCTTTTTAGGCAGTATACATGTATTATCTGTGGATAAATATGGTTTTCAATTACAACTTTTTGGTTTTTATGTTGCTAGAAGTAATGGATAATTCAGTCGTGTTGTTAGTCACGTCTGCAACAGATTTATTTATTAAGGGCATTTTTAAAGATTTGACTTGAAATATAATCATATTTCAGCGTTTTCCTAATTAAAAATATAAAAGATCTTTATAGATATTATAAATTTTTTTTATTCGTCGTTATGCCACTCAATGTACAAAATATTTATCTAAGGAAATTTCAATTTAAGGTTATAATTATAGAATAGATAGGGAAAAACCTTCGATAATGAATAGATATCTACCTATCTCAAGGTATCTAGTAATTTAATATTACCTACTCAATAGTCAGTGAACATTTCTTGAGGTAGGTAAGTTGGTACTTGGGCCGAATTGAACGTATATATAACATTGTGCAATATTCCCCTAGAATTGCATTTACAATAGATGTCGTAACTATGGACTATTACCTTCCTTGAACGTTACATACCGAGCTATTGGATCATAAAAATATTTTTAAATTTGTCCTAAATTCGAAATGCAATTCGATTGGCTGGATCGCAGCCAGGAATGCTTAAAACATTCTAGCGCCAAATACAAACAATGGAATACAGAATAAAAAACAAATTTAAAAATCGAATTCAAACCGCGGTAAAACACAATTTTTAATTTTTATTTTTTGAATACTTCAAAAATACTAAGTAAAGGTTAAATAGAAACGATATAGACATAGAAAAGTGTACAGCGTTTGCTTTGCTATCACGAAGGTAAAACGTGTAGAATGCCATTTGCCGGGTCCAAAGTCCGCAAGGTAACAACGACATCGGTGAAGTAAACGTGTCTGGGATAACGCTTTTGTTATAAATTCACTTTTGACGTATAAAAGTACAGGCCGTTAACCAGATTCCAAGTTTAACTAGATAATATAAAATAATTCCATATGTTCAAATTATTGCATTACACACATTCACTACGAACTAACTGTTGTTCTCACTTATGAAATAGCTATTCCTTGATAATTTTATTCTCTGGTTTAGAGCACCGTTAAAAGTAATTGTTTACGATGTTAAAGTAAGGTATTTTTTAATAACAACTTATACCAATAAATTTATAGTTATGGAGTACAAAGTTATGTTGTAACAGTGTTGTTGTCTTACCTTTTCCAGCAGGTCTTGTCCAATTGAGTTCGCGTCCACTTTGACTTCTAAAATCACAGAGTTTGCCTGACTGATTAACCACATTTTGTCAAACATTTTTGGGATAAAACTGTAAAAATAGAATTTTAAATGAGGTCGAATGTGGTTTGGTGTTAATAATTTCGAAGTATAACACTTATCCAATAATGTTTATCTCACTCGCGTAAAGAATTTATTTAAAAAAGTCTTTCTTAACTCGCTCTGCGCAATGTTTATCGCGTATTCTTTGTGGAAGTAAAACTGTGAATAACTTCCGACGACGGCCATACTACGTTAAGTTTGCCACCGAAATGATAAAGAAAACAGTGACGTTATAAAGGCGGGGGGAGCGGGCCTGGTACCTCTACGTAATGCATTTGTAATGTCTATGATTGCATAAATTAATACTTTATCCATTGCTACTTATAAGCTGAGTAGATAAATATGAATCTATTATAAGCGTCAATGTATAATGAACAATAAAATAATAGTGAACACTATTTTCTCGCATTGAAGCCGGTCGACTTGTTTAGTTCATCATTTCGTATGATAAAGAGAGAGATGGAACTAGTCCAATAAAAACAATATTTATTTATACTAGTAAACAACTTTCAAATTGTTTTAATTATGAAATTAAGGCATTTATAATGTTTTCTCGTAGTAAAAAATATGCTGTTTTATAAAAAACCAGTATCTTTTTTGTTTTGTATTCTTTTTAATTTAAATTTAGCGCTAATTTTAAATGTTACCATCTGCTGAATTCAACAACTTTAAATTTCATCAAAAATATAAAGAAATATATTATTAATTATTTTATTTATTTTACAATGATAGGCAAAATTTATATAAAATAATAACAGGTAGAACAAAGAAAATGGTGCCACTAAATAGTCCTTTTTATTGTTGACATTATACTTTTGTTGCGCATTGCCATCTAGTGGAAATTGTTGACACTGTATTTGCCAACATTTCCTTTATAATCCTATTCATTCAAAAATCATTTTAGTAATTTTCATTTAATTTTATACTATTAACTTAATATATGACTGAGACTAAAGATTTTTATACTTTTATAAGGAAAATGAACATAGATAAATTTTCCGCTTTCAATTATGAACAAGTAACTGATCTTTGCTTTAAACTCCTTTCCTTTACACGCAAAAATACAAAAGCACGAGCCGCTGACAGCGCCAATTGTGACAACATGATAGAACTAAAGTAATCATATGACTTTCGTCACGAAGTCTTATTGCGCCTATCGATTTGTGTCTTGGTCTTGATTCTCGCTCGACTTAGTTTTTGTGTGTATCAGAAATGGCGAGTCAGACACAGGGAATCCAACAACTGTTGGCGGCTGAAAAACGCGCTGCTGAAAAGGTTTCAGAGGCAAGGAAGCGTAAGTTATTATATCATTAATATGCCTTTTATAACGACTAAAACTTGTACCTTTCCATTAAAGATGTTACTATGTATGTCTACCAGTTTTGCTTCTATAACTCTGATTAGCTTAAAAACTAAAGAAAGTTGGTAATGGTTTTAGTTTCTCACGACATATTTCTATACCCAAATCGTTTTGAGTGCAATCACATGCTTTTTTTTACTTAAACCTGTAAGACGACAAGTGAATTTGTCATTGAGATCATCCGTTCGCTACCTCAGTTCTAAAAAAGGTAAATGGAACAATATTAATATCGTTTTCAAGGAGAATAATGAATAATTCGTTATCTTTACCAGGAAATTCTCTTCAACAGCTCTATATCCTAAGATTTTGGGATTAATCTATTCTCATATCGAGACCATCATAATTATATGAAATTAACATGCTTAAAAGTATGATAAAGTATTCGTATTTGTCTTAAATTCATTTGAAAGATTTAGAAATTTCATTGAGGCGGGATATCCTGTCACATGACTGTCAGTATTATAGTTCACCAACCAACTAATAGTACAGAGAGTGTTTTAGATGCTGATAAAGGTTTGTAGAAGAATTAAGACAAATATTTGAGTCATCAAGGCTGTTACCAACGTAATATACCGGCCTCTTTGCTTCACCTTGTGACACAAACACTATCTATATTCAATGGTCTACCTAACTTTTTAAAAAAAAATATTTAAACGATTTAAAAAGAATCATCATTAGACCACTGATTGATTGGCTTTTGCTTCGTCTTTTCATTTAACTTTCTCACTCAATATAGTAATTTTCTACACAAATGGGCAAGTCAGCCAATTTTTTCTCTCACAACTGCTTGTTCCTAAACTAGCAAGCCCTTTACTATAGTCACCGGACTGTACTTATTTATATCTAAAAACATGTTAAATATATAATAGAGGGGTAGATAGAGACGATTAATATCCAGTTATAATAGTCCTGACATACCTTTTTTGCTTCATCCACATTCAGTAATTGCTGCATATTATTGGTAATCAAACCTACAAGTGCCAACTTTGTACTCGGAAGTCCTATGTAATTAGAAAAGTGTTTGATATGAGGCATTTAATATGCAGACTCGTACCTCGTTTTATATTAGAATTAAAAAATAATCTTTTAGAACAACTTTTATAGTCTGTCGTCCTTGTTCAGTGTTAGCTTATATACTTCCTGTAAAGTGTAATATGGGTACTACTCTGCTCTTAAGAGACATAGTGTTATTCAACATAGCATATAAACATCTTCAAACATCAGATTCCAAATCGAATATATATTAATTTTTAAGGATCAAACTGGTATTTTTAAAGATAGCATATTTAATTAAAAAAGGAAATTAGTTACCACCAAAGCTTAGTACTACACCACAGGTCTTAGTGACAGAGTTGTAACTGTTAACATATGTGTATATGTATAAGGTATGAAAGAGGTAATTAAAGTAGAGTAGGGACAAGTGTTTTATACAGCTTTGCATATTTACTTAACAAATTACCCACATTTGGACATAGAAATATTATAAATAAGTATTATTTGCAGTGTAATTAATATTACAGTAACTGTGTCGTACTCTAGTCATGTGTGTCTGTCAATATAGTAGAAATATACTCGATACATGATATGGACAACTCAGACCTACTGACATTGTATTACAGGAAAAGCGAAACGCCTAAAGCAAGCCAAGGAGGAAGCCCAAGATGAAGTGGAAAAGTACAGACAGGAACGTGAGAGGCAATTCAAAGAGTTTGAGGCCAAGGTACAGTATATGACACCTAATTTCTTTCATGTTTGAATATTTTTTTTTATGACAGAGCAGGTAAATAAGTTAACAGGTCATTGAAAGTGACAAACTGTGAATTAAATTATGTATTTTTAACTGACTTCGACCAGGTGACTAAGGTAGCAGTTTATGCAGATACTAGCTCTGTGAAGAGAGGGAAAACTTGATAAAAATCTTTTACCAACCTGTCTGGTGAGGGTATAGTAGGCTAAAACCTTTTTCAATATGCTTTTTGCCTTCTAGTTGCTTCTCTCATTTAATGAAATTTTTATTTGTTAGCACATGGGTACCCGGGAAGGTGTGGCTGCCAAGATTGAGGCGGAAACTAAAGTGAAGATCGAAGAGATGAACAGAATGGTGAAACAGCAACAGGAGCCGGTATATATTAGTTTTTAATAACTCTAGGAATACATTATGCTTCTCAGGGAGGGCAGTTTATATACATAAGAGTCCCACTTAGAGATGGATCGGTCTAATGTGATGGTCTGTTGATCTGAGGTGAACTAAGCAGGTCTGTGCTATAGCAACCACACATACGTATATAACTTAGATAAATTACACTCAAACACAGACAAATGATCATGCTTATCATAAAATTGTTTGTGTGGGAATCGAATCTATGACCTTAGTAGTCAGAATCATTAATCATTACACCAGGTCTATGTCTACAAATGTTTTTTTATTAACTAGTTTATATGGACCAATAAGAGGCGAAAGTGGACCTCTCCTCTTAACTTCATTATTTTTATATGTCCACATAGATTCTTTATCTAATCAAATTTTATGTCTGAAAGAAAGCATTTATCCTTAAAAAAACACCATTTAACGGTTTTATTTCCACCATAATATACCTAAAGATGTGTTATGGTCTGAAGAGTTTGTTCGACAGTCAGTTCACCTTTTATCTCGCGAGTCAGATTATAATCTAACGATATATAAAATTTTATGGTGACATATATAAGATTATGCCAAGATTACATCTTTGCCTTTGTATCGAAACCTAGATTAAATCACCACATAGATAAAGCAGAACAGTTTCCATAGCCAAGAAGTGTAACACTTAATGTTTCTTTTTTATTTCAGGTGATCAAAGACGTTCTCAGCTTGGTGTACGACATTAAGCCTGAGCTCCACGTTAACTACCGCTTCTAGTAACCGTATATGTAACATAATAATATATTAAATACCATCTGTTTGTCGCGTATTAAACGCTTGCAATCACTTTAGTTGTAATTGTTGTTCAGTTAAAGGCATTAGGCGCGGCAGAACGGAACAGGTAGCTACACTGTGTGTTGCCAACAAAAAAAATCATGTTTAATCGATCGATTTTAATAGTTCTCAAGTTTATTACCAGTGAGAGAACGGTCGTTTCTAGTTTCGAGCAGTAATGTTGGTATTAATCTGTCATCAAAATGTCAACTGTCATAAATACGCGGGAGTCTGTCCGTTAGCTGTAAATACAAGTATTGCTTGATTTCGCCGTACATCTATTTAAATAAATTATTCAATTAATATTGTCTAAGCGTTAAGTATCAGCTCGGTATCATTCCAGAACGTTGAAGGTCCGACATTGAACACAATAAAAATAATGTACCTATAATCTTAAATTGTATGTTATTCAATGTTGTATGTTGAATAGAAATATATAAAGTTTTAAAATGATTGTTTTTTTCTGTAGTGGCGAAGGGGTGTGCAGAATTAGAGAAATATAAATATTGATGTATTACACTTTATTGGTTTTATTATATTTGGACCATTTCTGGTGATTTTATCGCCGTGTTTCTGTAACAAGAAAATTACTATTTTAGATACATATTTTTAGTATAAATACAACTGAACGGCTTCGTTCTAATTGCACACTATGGTGGTATTGACGGGCCCAAAGATGTGTTCTGAGATAAACCCGATATTTCAATCGCGTTAAGAAATTAGTGACGCATCGTAATAGTTTTGTGAGAAAGTTTGCAGACCATTGGTTACTGTGAACTTAACCTTAAAGTTTTTGGTACCTGATTGGACGGAGTGTATTTTTATTAATGGTGGGTCTAAATAATTCGATAACGATGTCCTTTTTTTTTCTTAAGGCGAATGAACTATTAGTATGATATTAGATCGAAGGTTTTTTTGGTGAATCAGCATGTAAGACGAAAGATTTTAGACGGCCAATAAATTAGAACTTCTTACCTCAGTTGCAACCTCTTATTCCCGAGGTTTTCTAGCCATGAAGCTACAGCGCCAACTGAAGAAAATACTGCGGGCTGATCAGGTTTATCGCAGCGCTTGGATGAGAACGAAAGGATCCCTATCAGAGCGTTGTCCATGATCGCTGGACCACCCGCGTCGTGCTATTAAAAGGACAACAGAATGTTACAATAACAAAAAAATCGAACTTCACTGACACCACCAACCAAAGGTTTGTCCAGAAGAAAATACGGCAAAATTACACGTACAAATTTTTCAAATGGATTTCAAAATAACGAGTTATGTCTTTACCAATGGTGTGATGTTTGCATTTGTAAATTATTTAAGTCTTAACGACCTACAAAGCGTGGGTGCAATTTGATAGATAATGAAATAGAAACAAAAAATCACTTTAATACAAAACTAGCTGACCCGGCAAACATTGTTTTGCCATATAAATTAGTTCTATGTAATTTGAGCGGGATAAAAATGATTAAATTACTAAAATGGCTAAATAAGAGTTGGTGATAAAACGGTAAAAATTTAGGGTTGTATGTATTTTTTATTGCCACATTATAGAAAAGTAAGAACAAAAAAAAATGTCCCAAAATTAAAAAAAAATTGTTAAGGGTGAACAACCCTTATTACTTAGGGGTATGAAAAATAGATAGTAGCCGATTCTTACACCTACTGAATATGCATATAAAATTTGGTAAAAATCGGTAAAGCCGTTTCGGAGGAGTAAGGTAACCCACATTGTGACAGGAGAATTATATAAATAAGATTAAACACTTGAGTAAACTCAAGTGTTCAAAGTACCAAGAATTAGTGGTACCAAGTGTTGAAAATACTCTTTAATATCGCGTGTTCCCTCCTTTAGCCCGAAGTGAATATTGCAACAAAGAACGAGGTACGTTAAGAAAGCTGCATTCATGATAAATCAAACCTTGTTCGTCTACTACTACTACTACTTGTGTTACCACTTATCAGATATGGTGTTAAAGGCACACAGACTTCTAAGGTACCTTTAGATCGACACATCGACTTCGTCAGTTCAACTAAACTTCAAAACACAAACCATATTGCATTTCAACTTTGTTAATTATCCTGATAAGAGTAACGTACGCTTAGCTACGTGATACGAACGAAGTTAGAAACACTTAAAAAAATTATAGGAGTTATGAGTTCGGCCAAGATTGCCAGCGAGACTGATATTACACATTAACTTTTTTTTTGAATTACTCTATTAATAAAACTGCTCTAAATCCGTTGCGTAGTTTGAAAGATCTAAGCGTTCAAGAATGAGAAGTGACTGTACTTTACACCGAATATCGGTTGAGTTATAACGATGCATACGGTTAATTATAAGCATTTTTTGTACATTAAAATTTTTAAAGACGAAACGGTGGAGAAGTATGTTATATGAATGTGTCTGTGGTGTCTGCGCGCATTCTTTGTTTAACAAATTAAATATCAGTACAGTGGAAGTTCCTTATTCGCGGTTCCTTTATTCACGTTTTCACTATTCGCGGATTGAAAAAATGCGATCCAATTCCTATATTCGCGGTCTAAGATTTCTTTATTCGCGGATCGAATCGAAATATCGATGCGTACATGTACCTACCTAAAAAAATGCATTCGCTATCCTTTGTCGACACGTCAGTAGAAGGATAAAAAATAAAATAGACCTTATTACAACGACGTCTAGATTGTGATTTCTAAAGTGAACGGCGTTGTTTGTTTTATGCGGCAGTTTCTTTGACGTAAGCCGCCTTCGCCGCAGTCGGTGTTTTTGAGAATACACAAACAGAATGTGTAGGTAAAATTATGTATCTTATTACTCAAAACATAAAGTAATTTATTAAATGTTGCCACAATAGGACGTTCTGTCCTCGGGTAAGAGCCGCATTGCGTGTTTCGTTGTTTTACTTTTCCATTCGTTACAAAAATTCTGATCGAGTAACACGTGTCTTTCGCTGTAATAATGTCAACCAAAAAAAATGAAAAACGTGTTTCGATGCGAAAAAAATCAGTGTTACCACTTAAAGTGAAAATAGAAATGCTTGATCGTTTACAACTTGGAGAGTCGTTTGCATCGATATCACGTTCATTCAATGTCAACGAATCAACTGTACGATCGATAAAAAAATCCGAAGATAAAATAAGGTCGTCTGTAGCTTCAACTTCACTGTCAGCGAAAATTGTTCGTGATCCAGCAATAGAAAAAATGGAAGTGGCGTTGTCATTATGGATAGAAGACCGCGATCAAAAAAGGGTGCCTCTAAGTGGTCCATTGGTACGGGAGAAAGCAAAGCGTCTTTACGCACATTTTAAGGAACCTGGTGGTAGTGGTGGTGGTGAATGTATAGATGGAGGATTTCAAGCATCGGAAGGTTGGTTCAATAAATTTAAAATGCGACAATCATTGCATAACATGAAAATCGTTGGAGAAGCTGCATCTGCAGACACTGCTGCAGCAGAAAGATATCCAAACGAATTTGCGAACCTGATAGCTGATGGAGGGTATAAGCCTGAGCAAGTATTTAATGCAGACGAAACTGCACTGTTTTGGAAAAGAATGCCAAACAAAACATTCATTTCTAAAAGCGAAAAGTCTGCCCCTGGATTTAAGGCAGCAAAGGATAGAGTTACATTGCTGCTATCTAATGCATCTGGAGATTGTGTTATTAAACCACTCATGCTTTATAGATCTTTAAATCCTCGTGCGTTAAAAAATCAAAACAAAGACGACCTGCCAGTGTTTTGGCGTGCTAATAAGAAAGCGTGGGTTACAAGCGCTATTTTTTGTGACTGGTTTCGGAATTGTTTTGTGTCTGAAGTTGAAACTTATTTGAAATCAAAGAATTTAGACTTTAAAGCAGTTCTAGTTTTGGACAATGCACCAGGTCATCCACGCGAACTTGAAACTATGCATCCAAATATAAAAGTTACATTTTTACCTCCCAATACGACAGTTTTGCTTCAACCTATGGACCAAGGAATAATCCAGGCCTTTAAGCTTTACTACATTAGACGAACCTTCAAAATCATACTGGATAATATGGAATGTGATCCTGATATGAATGTTATAGAATGCTGGAAGCAATTTGACATAGCGAAATGCATCGTAAACATAAAAGAATCATTGCAAGAATTGAAGGCATACACATTGAAATCATGCTGGAAAAAACTGTGGCCTGTTCTGACAGCGGAAAATGAGGAAGAACCTGTGCAAATTCAAAGTTTAACTGCAAACATTGTCGAAATTGCGAGTGGAATAGGACGAGATGGGTTCGATCAGATAGAATCAAGTGATGTTCAGGAACTTCTTGAAGCACAAGATGAAGATTTGACTGAAACCGACTTGGAGGAAATGTTAAATTCGCAACCCATCGAAGAAGAGGCTTCAACAAGCGCTGAAAACGTAACATTTAATTTGAAAAATCTTAGTGAAGGTTTAAGAATGGCAAATGAGCTTTGTGATTTCTTTATGAAAATTGATCCATCTATGGAACGAAGCCTTATTTTTAAGAGGCAAATTGCTAATGCCACTGCTGAATATCAGTCTGAGTTGAAGGAGCTTTTAAAAAATGCCAAACAAGAAAAAATTACTAAATTCTTTAAACCATTGCCTAAACCTGATGATAATATGTAATTAATCAACCTGTATGATCAGAAAGTTCAATTAAACATTTTTTTATCTACAATTTGCTTTTTTATTTCGTCATCTAGGCACGTATCCCCTATAACCCCATACAAATTACCATTCCATATTCACGGTTTCTGTATTCGCGGCATATTTACGGAACGCATACCCCGCGAATAAGGAACTTCTACTGTACGCAGTCAATCCACATACGTAACATATATAAATATATACTTTTCGGAAGTCTAGTGACGGATTAGTATTTTTGATTACACTAAGGAGCGAAATGAGCTTCAAGTGTCAAATGCCTGTGACTTTACCTGGAATTTATAAATTATTCTTTGAGAAGTCATGAAGTAGGTAAGCAAATAATGAGCAAGTTTTAATTCATGATTACTCACATTACAAACATTTTTCGGTAATGTTATATAACCAGCGCAGAAGTTTGTGCGAGTCACTAAGTCTCTGTAAACAAAATATATACAGTATTTAGATATACAGAATGAAGTTTTATAATACTAAGACGTAGATACAATCGTATCAGACATCGCCATATTTTTAATTTTCCTACTTAGTCGTAGACACTGATTGCTTGGTTTCAACAGGATTTAGCTGAATGTTAAAATTTGTTTTTTTTAGATAAAACATTGGACTTATAAATGCAGAAAGAATAACTGAAATTCGACTAGTAGTTCTAGAGATAGAGCATAATATAGTGTTCAGCTTGTTTCATTAGCATAGATTATAATAACTATCGCATCCGATTTCAAACTGTACAGAGCCTCTGTACTAATTAACTGCTAATAAACTGATGAATGATACTTATTTTTGTAAGTAAATCTTGAATAGATATTTTTACAAGTCGGACTTAACAGCAAGAAGGTGCCGGTATTTCCTAAGACTCACTCTGGGAAGAAATGCCGAAACAAACCATAGAGGTGTTTTTTCAAATCTGTGAACATTGATTAAATAAAAACTATGCGAGTACAGTATAGGGTCTGATAGGTCTACTGTATACGGTCTAAGGCCCCAAAGAATGGCCTTTTGAAGAAGGGGCTGTAATTTTATATCGTCCTGTCTATAAAATCGGCATACGGGTCCCAGCTATCGTGTTATCTAACCGGTTTTAGTCAAGCTTAACGACCCGAAGCGCAACGCTACCTGAAGCCGCTACCCGAAGGACATTTGGATAAGCCGTGGGAACGCTGAGAACTACCAGAAACCTACTAAATATGAACTAATATTGACATCCAAAAAATATGCTATAAAATTATTTCTTCTAAGAAAAAAATACATAAATAGAAAACACAAAATAAGAAATACAATAATAAATGAACTGTCCATTACTTTCAAACACAATAAACGTAAATGTGATAATTCTTGTTTAAAACTAATTACTAATTTAATTATAATATTGTTGCAAAATGTGCTAGGCACCTAAAATATCTTGAATTGGTGAAGGTTGCCCTCGATTTCCCTTGGATTCCATCATCAGATCCCAATATGGTGATCCTTAAATCACCTCGAGAATGTACCATTCCGGTTTGCTTTTATATTTCTAAATATATATTTATGTAAAATTTTAGAAAATTACACCAAGACAGTGAACAGACCAAATCGACCAACAGCCAGTTCTAGCGACAGGAGAACCTGGCTTCAGGTATTGCTTAAATTCCTTAATCTAGTTCATATAAGCAGTGCTCGTTTCCTGTTGTTGTTTCTTCTTATTCTATTTATCCTACCTTTTCTTTCTTTTTCTAATTTCTAAATTGACTGGTTGATGGTAATGGGAATATCCCTGAGTCTTATTTTAAATCAACATCTAGAACATTTAGTAATTAGAGAAACGTGCACGTGGTGCCCCTGGTGCCGCAGGCGCCCATAGGCTGCGGTAACCGCTTACCATCAGGCGGGTCGTATGCTTGTTTGCCACCGAAAAAAAAAAGAAAAGGCAATTCACATACGTGAAAGAGGATAACCCCTTTTATGCAACTGTAACTAATATTATAGCCGTAGATGTGGACATTTTATACTCTTCTGCCTATCTCTTCAGGGATATAGGTGTGAATGTGTGTAGGGTAATTAAATATATTTTACTTTCCGTAAACTTCTTGGCAGTCGGCTACGTCATACACTGGCAACGTAACTTTCTGTAGTAAGACTTCACCTCCTGTCCCAGTAATACCCTGAAATAATACAGAATTCAAAAGAAACTGTAGTCTGTCTTCTGCACTTATTTTATCCAGTTATCTGAACTAGTATGATGTTTAAAAGAATAAGGCATCAGAGATATCTGAAATATAAAAATTCATGTATGTTAATAGGTGTTTTATGAATTGCCGCACCGTTCATCCCACAATCAGGATATAGGGTGCCTACCTATGAGGTAGGAAAACTAATCAATGGAAAGATAAGCAGAGAACAAAAGCTAGTTTAAAAGAAGAACCCAGGCTAAATAATTACATGCGATTACTGGAGACACTTATAAGTTTATCAAATTAATTTTCTAACTCCTTTGGAAAAAACTTTAGCAAGAATATTCAGTATTCGCCAGCAGATTTCAAAATAAATATTTACCAGCACTGAACCCCAACCGAGAAACAGGATCTGATTGTCGACAGGAACGAGTTTATCCGTTGAATACGTAATACTATCTACATGGTAGTCTGGTTTTCCAAAGCTGAGGTTTCTGTGCAACTTGAGTACTGCCAAGTTGAACTCCAAAGTCTGTGGCTTGTAGTTGGGGTGGAAGAAGATCTCAGCGACTCGGAGGACATCACCACCGGCTGTAGCGTTCGAGGATCCCACACGAACGGTCAACATTTTGACATATTCACGAAAGAATCTATTGTTGTACTGTCTGGAAATGTTAACGTTATTAAAGACAGGAGATTTAGTTTTATAAAATTAATTCAACCTATGTGAATATAGTAAATGATTGATGTACTCCCAAAGCTATTACTACCATTCTACTACTATTATAATAATATATAACTATATGTATACCGACTATTTTCGGCCACGGCAGATATCCTTAACAGAGACCAACTAACTATGCAGATGGTATTATAGTGCACAAGTATGTGCGCAAACACAAGTGCAATCTCTGTTCCCTCACTCTCACAATCCGACGCCATGGTTATCCGGCGCGACTAGAGAGAGGTCAGGTGCAGGACCACCGGTTTTAACGATCTCTTGAAACTCCTGGCTGTTTTTAAGTATTTCTAAAACCAAAAAAATTCTATTGACCCGATCCTTATATCGAACCCGAGACCTCTTCATCACCAGTTGCATATGCCATCCGCTTAATCAGCGAGGTAGTTCATATTCTTTTATAATGTAGGTAGGTAAGTGAACACCACTGCCATAGACCGTTAGAACTACAATTCAAGAGGTGCAGGTGTGTTACTTCTGTTACTACTGTTATACTTATGGCGCTCCCCTCTAAATAAGGGGGTCGAAAAATGGGTCTGCAGTAACCTCAATTACTCTGCGAAAGAATTGCTCAACTTCGCTTTCCTGTGACATTTTGATATTACCCCCTTAGAGCTGGCTCTCTCATTCATCTTTCATTACTCTGCTTATGAATCAGGACCAAGTTTATATTATTTTAATTTTGGAATTTCGCTTCGATAGACCTTTTCTACAGATTGTATTTAAACGTCTTAAAACTCACAGTTGTAGGCAATGAGCTGCAGTAAGAACTTTATCCTTATCGATGATGACACCACCGCACCACAGCTCTTCGTTCACCAGGAGGGCAGCCATGAAAGGATAAGCTTCTATTGAAGCAACCTCATCAGGATTGTAAATCCTGCGGTAGCGACGGTTCAGCGGTGGGTAGACAGGCTTTGATGTTGTTTTTTCCTGAGTTTCTTGATTCGAGTCTGTGGTATTGAGTAAAATTTTGTAAAATCCTTAACCATTTATCATGTTTAGAGTTGGAAACCGTTCAAAATCAATTGCTCACCGCGTTACCATTAGTGCCGAGGCCATGCCAATGCAACTGGTGGTTAAAAAACTGGTTGAAAAACTTCCCTCGTGACTGAAGCTAGACATGTTTGAAATACTACCTTTTTACGATTAACAAAATTATGTTTTTTTTTTAAACTAGCAACTCATTTAAAGAAGTCATAGGATAAATTCATTGTTGGTTTAGAAAAACACGCACAGTTTTAGGTCAATATCATTTTTACTGGAAGCATTTAAGTTACAACTCAGTTATTTTATAAAAAATACATAAGTAAGTATAATCTCTTGTATGACTAATCACTTTCTTTGCTTAATAATTTAAGTGAATTTTGCGAAGTTTGAGCACATCTTTTTCATTTAAATTGATGTTTCGACATATAAATTCACACTCCATTTTTCGTATACATTGTTTTTAATTAATTTTTAGTACAAAAACGATGATTTGTACTCACATGTCATAGGCTGAATGTTATTACTCATTTGTAGTCCTCTCTTAGGGAACTCTATTGGCAGTCCTTCATACTCTAGGAGTGGGGTGTTACTGCGACGGTTTATTGCTACTGCAGATATAAACATTGAGGCATTAACTTTGTTGCCGTTATCTTTATTAATACATTTATGCTTTTACTTACCATCCTCTCCACTGATTTCTGACGATGAAGATGAAATATGAGGTTTAACCATTCTTATCATATAAACAATTACGAAGATGGAAGCCATTTTGTGATAACATTGGTCGACCATTTTGATTCTTGTACTGATATCTGTCGGAAATGTTAATTTTTATTTAAAAAATAATTTCGAATAGCAATGTCGCCCAATAGAGTAAAATAATATATTTTTATAT
Source organism: Hypercompe scribonia (assembly GCA_949316085.1). Classification (NCBI taxonomy): domain Eukaryota; kingdom Metazoa; phylum Arthropoda; class Insecta; order Lepidoptera; family Erebidae; genus Hypercompe; species Hypercompe scribonia. Next base: position 16,784,047 of record OX438986.1, read on the forward strand.
AGATTTATAATATTGGTATAAAATGTTTTCAGTTCAAAGTGAGCAACTCGTAAACAATCACATATTAAAGGGTACTGAAGTAACCCAAACCTAACTTGTAAATAACTGACTAGAAATTGCTTGCGACTTCGCTCGCGTGGTTATTTTTCGAATTTATTCCTAACTTTGAAATTGTTACAAAATATGTCTAACTTAGAAAATAATACAAAATTGCCATACAAGCGATTATCTCGTATTTTACTTCCTGCGAAATGAAAATTCTAAAAATCTTTTCTTAATGAGTGCTTAAAAATCTATTAAAAACATCAAATGTCCAAATTTTAGGCGGGTAAGCACTGCGTTGATGCATCAATCAGGCTAGGCAAGAAATAAATATAAACTGACGGACTCATGAAAATTTTAACGAAGTATTCAAGCTATATTTTAGTTCGTTAACTTCATAATTATTTATTTATTTATATTTTAAGGTTCATCACCAATATACATACAGAGAATCGATTTACATTAGAAGCTGAGAATAAGAATTTATACGTACATCAATTATAGACGTACACAACATTTTTTTGTACAGAATATTTGAAAAAAGCAAAAAATACAATTTGAGCGTAAAACATTCTCGATGCAAATTCAACAAAACATCATTAAAAAAAAAGAAGAACAAAAATAAAACAAAACAAATATAATAAAGCTTCACAAGAGACAACAAGATTTAGCACTGCATTATCTTTCGCTTAAAAACTTTAAATCGCTCGTGAAAATGTTACTGTGGTATCATTTCGTTACGTGTCCTTTCATCTTCAGTGCAATTAAAATATTCATTCAAAAGTTTGTCTATGAGCTGTAGAGAGTATTGGACCATTTGCTAGTTTCCTTCTTATTATTTATGGTATCACGTTTACTTGGAGTAAGCTCTTCATTTAGTTCTGTTTTGATGTTTACTGATGGTTTCATAGCGAAGTTGAAACAATAAATCGTTCGTCACGACGGGTGGTTGCTCAATTTCTGCTGGTACTGGGTCCCCTTTTATAAGAACGTGTCTCTACAAACCTGGTATACTCTAGAAAGCGTAGACTGATATAAATTTCTAGCAATCATTAGTTGATCTGAGCCTTCCCGCACTAATTTGAATAATGTGAGCGTCTTTTTTGACAAAGTACCCATATACCCATACGGTAACGAAACGTTTGTTGATTTCAAAAGACTAGTCATCAATACTATGAGTTACAATAATTTAATTCGTAAATGACAAAAAGTAATAATTATTAATTTCATACTTTACTTTACTCTAATAACAGGAATTTGAGAACATGCATAAATTTATTTTCCCGGCTATAATTTTATCTTTTACTGCAGTTCTCTTTTTAAATTTAGATTTTTTTTTATGATTAATGAACAACCTCGACAATTTCATTTAGTTTAATCTAAAAAGTTTGCATATTCGTCAAGCATACTAATTCGAAAGTAATCCTCAACTTTGTATACGGTATACGAGTATGACTCTATTGGTGTAATTTTTATTTTTTATTTTAAGAACCTGTCAGAGTGAATTTACTCTGCCTGATGGAACGCACGAATAGAATCCAATACTTGTAGTCACCATACTCATTGCGAACGCAGATAATGCTGTATAGTCACCCATACTATGATGGCCTAGTGAGATTCTTCACGTCCCGCTTGAGGATATTAAAGGCATGACAGTCATCGTGACAGTGTAAGGTTCACTTACAACGATACGTAACAACCCTGTATTAATGGGGCTCCAGCCTCGCACATACCAACGAAAAACGATAGCATAGATGCTGTCGTTTTAGGTTGATCTTCTGTGAGAGTTTAGTACCTCATTCGAGCCAGTCTGTGCTAAAATCAGCGTGGCTCTACTACCTATTATCGTGATGTGTGATAGAGATATAATCGAGTGAGTGGCTCTACTACCTTGTGACTCCGTGGCTTTACGTACCTATACACTCATTTTAAATATGTTAAGGTCTCACCTAATTATAACGATGAAGGATTACTTTAAGTCCTGAAGAGATGGAACTAAGAGTTTTAAGTAAACGTTGCAACCTTACTATTAATAAAAAAAACTCAAAATCTGCACACCTTTCCAGGAGTATCACTATAAACTAGAATTTTTATACATTCGGAGTGTTATAACTGAAAAATTTAACGGCATTTTGCAATGAAATAAAGTAATAAAATGAAAAATGAACAAAAGTTTATTATAAGATTATAAAGAAATAAAATATTATGAAACAAGCATCAAACATCTTTATAATGTAAGATCGAAGGCAGATTAATATTATACTCGTACATGTTGTTCCGCTTTTTTTTTATATCTTCAGTGCCAACCGCCGTGCGACCAACCACCCCAATGGCTGCCGTGTCCCCAGCCATGCCCCCAGCCATAGCCTGTGTAGATAGGAGTCCTAATAATAGGGGCCGTGACAATGGGAGCGGCGACTATGTGTCTTACAATGGGTGCTGTCACCACAGGTATAGTCACACCATGGTTGATGACGGTGGACACCGGTGGGAGAATGTGCGAGGCTATAAAGAACAGAAAAGGTTAATTATTAATTTAATTGTATACATTTGTGGCGATTACCACATGCAGTGCAAACTAAAATACATACTACAGCGCCATCTAACGAAGACGTATCGAATTACGGTGTAATAAACAATGAAGCAACTACTAATCCTGAACCGTATTATCGAAATTCTCAACATCCTCAACAATAACCAAGGGTCGCGATCAGCTAGGCATGATCACCTCGCCTGGTCTGAGGTTTGCCCTTTGTTTTGGAGGGACATAACACCCATCCTTCCATACATTTTATATTAAATTTTATATTAAATTGTAGTGATTGCAAGATGAAGCGATGCAAGAGTATTTTTATAATTATATTTATTAAAAAGTATGAATTTAAATTTAATAATTTTCAATTTAAATATACATATATTTACATCGTTCAGGTAGCTGTATCAATTTTTTTTAAAGATTAGTCACTTATTCACAGAAAGTAAAGTCACTTGCCAAAATGTAATTTCTAGTGCGATTCCTTCCAAAGCTTATACTCATTAAGAACTTTCCTATTAATAAGTATCCAGATTGGTTAAATTTTATTCTTGTTTGGAATGCTTCGTTTTGTGTGCTATCACACCCGTATATAATGACCTATGTAACACCAAAGTTAGCAAGGGGGTAAAGCAAGTCCTTTCCAGCCACCTTACCTTAATGGTATTTTCTGTATAACTTGGTTTTAGTGTTCAAATAATGTCTATAATGAAATGAGTTACCGAGTCCCAGTCCCATTGGGACAGGGTTGGCGACCACCATGCCGATGAAAGCGAGAACTAATGCCACCTGTGAGAGAAATACAGGAATATTATTATTATTTTACGCCACTATTCTCTTGCTGAAAATAGAAGTTTAGTCTATGAATTTCTGCATATTATCTTCTTTTGTTATTTTCCAAATTGTATTTTGGTATACCTTCCTCCTATGTTATTTAATGCCTTTTTTATTTTTTCTTTTACGTAGTTCATCCATCTGTTAAATGACCATCCTTTGTTTTGTACTTTTTGTAAGTTTTTACGTAGAACTATCTGTACTTTATATTAAATATTTAGGGAAAAACAAAACCAAATAACAACTTTCAATTTTCTTAGTCAGTTGACAGTCTGATATTATTTGAATATTATAGTAATCAATCGCAGTAAACGAAGAAGGTAAACACATGGAACAAATGAGGGGATAACGAAGACCTTAAGTCCTGAATTTGTCTTCCACTTTGCAAAGTACATAAATAAATTTATTGGATTTTTTTCTGATTACTTTCATTACGGTTTCCAAGACAGTTTAACTTTTTCTTGGATTTCTCGAATGTCATAATTCCACGTGTTCATTGGTCACTATTAATGCTGTTGTGTAGAGGTTACAGCAGAGACGTGTTAGCGAGAGAAAGAGATAGGTTCCATAAAAAACTCGGGTGTGAAAAGGAGATAATGGGACTAAGAATGCAGTAGCCGATACAAGTTCAGGTGGACCATTGAACCTCGCCTATGATAAATTAAAAAGCAGTGGAGTATTTCATTCAAAATCCCTTCTACGCTAACAAAAATATTTCCAGAAAATAAATTAGTCAAATTCGGTTCATCCTATTACGACACGTATATCCAAAAATGAGTATTTTAAGGCGACTTTTTACATGGGGGATTAAAGTAACATTTCTTACTTACCGCGCACTTCATGTTTGTGACAGAAGTAGCTGAGCAATAATTTAATAACAACTGCATCAATTAGTACTATAAGCGTTATATAGTCTCTGCAGGGTCACGCATCACTGACTGTACTGTAACACACTACCCATCCGGCTTGGTACAGCCGTCCGGTGTAGTTGTTTCACTGTCAATTATTAAGCAAATAACACGCAGAATTTCATAAGGTTTTCTTTACATATGTATATCATGTATCTGATAATTAACAATGCGACCACTAACTGATCCACTTTTAAGCTTCTATAACGCAGAATTTGTAGTTGACAGACATATCATAGTAACACTTATGAAGGTGGAAATTCAATTAATTAATTAGTTTCTGAATATTATATATTTGATGATAATTCACCAGGTAGTAGAGCCACACTGATTTCAGCATGAACAGGCCAGCTCGTCCGGGGCAGTACTACCCTCCCACAGAAGATCAACCTAAAGCGGGGTGACAGTTGTCGTGGTAAAGGTGTGCAATACAATGCTACGATGACTGTCATGTCTTTTACGTCCCCAAGTGAGGCGTAAAAATCGTAATAGGTCGCCATAGTGTGGGTCACCATGCTGCATTGTCAGCATTCGCAATGAGTATGGTGACCACAACTTTTGGATTCTATTCATGCTTTCGATCAAGCAGAGTAGAGTCACTTTGGCAGGTTATTAAAATATATAAGAAAAAAGATGAGTTTGGATTATTTTTGTTATGCCTTCGAATTGATAAAACTGTATGGATACAAGATTTGGGTTGATTCAACGGGTGACCAAACACTTTTGTTGCTGGTGTCCAGACGTGAGGGTAGTTATACCACCCGGATATCCATCTATTCGTTTCTCTTCTTTACCGAAGAAGAAAAAAAATATAAAATATGTGTATTTGTATCGTAAAATGGTATATACTCGTGTTTATATTACATTTTTCGGTCTAATTGGTTTTAATGTATTCATTTACCTTATCATTTTCGCGACTCTGTCTCGTTTATCTAGCGGTTAGCGTATGTGATTGCTAATTAAGAGGTCTCGAGTTTGTTTCTCGGGCTGGACCAAAAAGTATTGTTGGATTTTTCTTACAAGGAATTCGTAATAAGATCCTGGAGTGTAAAAGTTTGAAGGTGTTACACGCTCGTCCCTCGGAGGTAGCCGCGCGAGTCATTGCGCCGCTGCTGTCCCCGTTTTGTTCACGCCGATTTCGAGACCGCAGCTTAATGCATTTGAAGGCCCAGTGGCTTAGACTGGGCTGTTGAATCAGTCAGTCAGTCGGTCAGTCAGTTAATTAGGAATGGTATAGATTAAATATCAGTCGACGTTAGTTCGTAGGATAAAAGACAATAATGACACGGCTTAGTTTTCTGTTTGACAGCACTGTAAATTGAGATACTCTTTAGCTATCTATTCAGGAAGATGACAAATGTAAAGAAGGACCATAATTCGTGAACTTTAAAGTATATTTCTGTTAGTATATACTCTAAATGCCATTGCATAGACTGTTCATACCGTTACAGGTCTACATACCATACATATTCAAATCTTTTGGCCGTTTGTTGCTGGTGATTTTTTCCGCATTAGATTTTAGTTAATATCGATATGTATCACATTGGTAATTTGTATGATTCGATCATTTTCGTTGATGATAGTTTTAATGCCCTCGTCAAACTTCATTGTGTGAGATACGGGTATCTGATTTAAATATAGAGATAATGAAGATAATTGACTTTTTGTTAAACTTCTTACATATAAATAAAACAACAATAGAAATACATTAATTTAATCGAATAACTCAAATAATCACTACAATGAAAAATATAATATAATAAATAATTATTATATATCTGAGGCTACGTTAAGGAAATTCATGCCACAGCTAAGTATCGTGTGTCGCTGCCCGTAGAATCACATTTTGCTAGTTACGCAAAAAACATGATATGCAATGAAATAAATTTACACATTTTAAAAATTATAAAATTCTATTAAACATCTAATCCAACAGATACTCCTTCGCCACAAAACAATGATCTCAAATAAGCAAGTTGACTCATAAAGCAGATTATTTAAATTGTTTTGCTAAATCTTTTTAACATTGAAGAAGTTCTAAAAGCGTTTAAAGATGATATTGATGATTCTGACAAATATTATTTCATAAAACTGGCATACTTAAGAAAATGAATCCTGCGCCGGCATTGTTACCACTAAACAAAGGTAAAAAAACTTAAGACTGAGAAGGATCATCCTAATTAGCAATGGTTATTCAGTCGTAGTATTTAGCTGGTCCAGGCATTTTGGACATTAAAAGTACAACGTATTTCTCTCTTTTTCAGTGTAGTTACGACTAGCTTTTTTTCTCCTAAAGGAGCACAAAATAAAACCGTTTCTTCTGGATTGTTTGGCAGAGACGTCCTAATCGCTCCGACCTGGAAAGAATCTACATAAACTGCCTTCAGGCATTTTGACAGAAAAAATTACTTGTGTATGTGTTTTCTTTAAACGGACGAGGTCACCAAAAATGATTAAGATGTATGCACATCAGTAGAGTTTATTTTGATCAGGTATACTCCCAACCGTGTTAGGCATTCTGATTTTTTGATTCTAGGGTCCAAGGGACTAAAAACTCGTCTCGTGATCTATTTACACAATCATTTCAAGTTTCATAGGACTGTATTTTAAGTTATCAATATGCGGAATATGTCTTGACTGAAGAAAATATCTCCTGGATTTGATAGATGTGAACTCTTTGCAGGTAACACACTCTTGACCAGGTTAATTCTGTAATAAATAATATGAGGTTTAAATAATTTGAAAGATATATGTTACTGGTTTATTGCCAGCTCACAGAAAGTTGGTGATATGCGTTTCTTTCGTAGTTTCTCATTGAAAATTCTAAATTTTTCGATGGTTGAGAAGTAATGGGATAATTATTCATACACCGACCTACCATTTAAGTATAAAGAAATATGTAAATGTGTGTGTCTGTGTATGCTTGTATATGCAGCTGTGGTGTATGCATGTATTTATATATATGTCTGTGTATATGTATGTATATGTGACTGCCACTAGCCTGTTATTGTTTGATAATTGTTGTTTTTTTTTTAATATTTCATTGATTTCCTTTTTCTTTCATCTACATAGGCCGTTTGTGGCCACTGTTTGTGTTTAATATTTAATTTTTTTGTTATGAGCATATTGTGGTCTCCTCTAATTGAGGAAGCGCAAGACATGAAATTTAAATGGTACTTAATCTGTTATAAAACTCGCATCTAAAACGCATTCCTCATCGAAGATCCATAAAATAAATAAATATTCTGTAAGACTTTTGGTCGCTACTAAAAAAAATATGGTGAGATTTGCCATATTTTTTTTACCAAGGTTTCAAACCTCACTACAAACTAATTAGCATAGTAACCTTCCAGCGGTCGTTATCATAATCCCAATGGGAGGAGAGTCCATCTATCGGATTCACACGTAACTCCAGCATCCTTCGCAGCTGAGCCTTCTGTGACGCTCGGGACACAGAAGCAGGCAGAGGTTCAAATACTGAAATAACAAACATCATAATTGTGTGGTAAATCCAGAACCTTATGCGTGCAGTATTTGTTAAGTTTTAGATTCAATCAATTTTAAGATTAGTCTTGAAAATGTCTTTAAGTACATATTTTATTTTTTTACTTCACTTCACACGAATTACAATCTAAATTCGAGTGAGTATTAGTTCAATTTATCACAAGGTTTACGTCGAAATCTTTGCTTAAGTGGGACAAGCTGTTAGCATTGTTTGAAGGGTTAAGCAGTGATTAAGGGTATGGGTTACGGTATTTTAGGAAAAAATGAGTAAGTCTTTCAAGGAGTGATCTTAATGTATAAATAATATCCGATACTCAAAGTTAGTAATCATATACGTGTACTAGATAAACGATGTAAATACATACATATTATATATAGGAAACATTCAAACATCAAAATAAATATTTGGTCTAACCCGGCAATCGAACCCAAGAGCTCAAACACAACAGACGTGCAAACTACTACTGCACTACCGAAGTTCTTTTAAAATAGGGACTCAAAACTCGTTTTGTCAGTCTTAGTTTTTGGCAAAACTGAAAAGTCCACTGCCCGTTCAACTTGCGATCGTTTCTTTTTGTCCGTTTGAATGAGTGTTTGAAAAGGTCCCCACGGCACAGGATATATTTCCAGTGAGGGAGTTGTTTTTACTGAAGGAAAACTATCTTATTTGTCATAGTGGTTAAGGAGTTTTAATAGTTGCGCTTTAATAGATCGATGGTAACAATTAACTCACCATAGTAATGATTAAACATCATAACCCAAAATGCAAAAGAAGTCAATCCAAGTCCTATGCCAAATATTGCCTTCCATTGTCCCGTAGGATGTTGGAACTCTGAAAATGTCTGGCAGAACGAAGCTCGGTACAGAGCTTTCTTCTCCTCACAGCACAGCATCCGCCAGTCACCCTTCTCCTTCTCACGGAGTGCCTGTGTCGAGACACTTTGTTGAATTATTTAATGGAAGTCTACTAGTTGGCAGTTGCACTAGCGGCTACTAGATGGCCAGTAGTTAAAGTAAAAGTAGACCAGTATTCTGGCCAACCATTGACAAAATCAATTCACCCATAATTTGCTTTACCTTTATACATTTGTATTCATAATTGAAAGCGTATGAAGGTCAAAACCGTATGCAATTGATGGAGCAACAGATTTCTTTGGATCACATAAGTATTTCAAAAATTTTGCAGAACATGTTAGCATATGTATAGATGGTTGCTAGGCAACCACCTTGAGCCTATGTATTGTCTTCAAATCTCAGTAACTTCAGTACCAGCGTGCCAAGGTTATTACTTTTTTTTTTTAACGTGTAGAAACCCTCTCGAGCCTTCACCCCACCGGGGCTTACGGCAGGGTGGTGTATCGGAATCGGGCCGACTAAAACAATACGGTATGCTACTCTGCGCCTGACATAGGAGGGATCCGGGAGCAGCTGCTATTACGACATTCAGATCCCTCCTAGCGCCTGCCCGCTACCGCGGCCACCATCTATTTCATACCGTACCATATCACATAAATATTTCAAACATTTTACAGAACATGTTAGCATATGTATAGATGGCTGCTGGGCAACCACCTAGTGTGACAATCGTCATTTAAATAAAAATAGAAACATACAATTTAGCGCCAAAAACCTCAACTTTGAAATTTTTGTATCACTCTTATTAAATTAACGACATTTCAACGTCAAAATCCGTTGTTTACGATTATTAAGTTTATTTACTCATTTAAAGTAGATATGCTTTGACAAACTGTGGGTTACATACCTACAATTATTTATTTATTTATAAACTTTATACACTTTTGAACATCAGCGGACTTAATACCGATTGCATTCTCTTCCAGTCAACCTTCACTATGTGTACAAATTAATTATCAGTGTAAAAAGAATCTAAGCGACCTCCCCTGTCCATCGTTGTCGCTATACTTACACTTTATTCTCTATAATCCCTATTTAAAATCCTGATGTACAAATTATCATATTATCTATCTATCATCATGTCAGCCGAAAGACTTGTACTGTAGGACATACTCGTAGGCCTTCCCTAAAATTGCCGCAACAATTGATCCTGTGGTGCCCGCATCCAACAGCCTTTACCAAGTTCCAATTGTCAAAATTTTATATCTATCAACATGCCAAAATTTTATTTGAGCATAAGAATAAATTTTGTCTCGATGTTTTTATTGAGATGTAAAATATTAAAATTTATAAAATGATATAAGCAAGTGAAGGATTGAAATTGATACTTTACACAGATATCCCGCGTGTTTTCCTTGAATCTTACAGCCGGGAAGGGAAAATGGGCATCATCCTTGTAATTCGCGCTCCCGTTGGTACCGAACCCTACCCAATCCCGGTTGCCAATTCTGCATCTGTTGTGGACTTCCCTTACGTGCAGCCGCAATGGTGTTAGACTACCGAAAGACTTTAAACTTAACAAAACGGACATTTTATCGTCCGCTGCTGTTAACCATTTGACAATTCAACATGTTAGTTTTTTTTTTACTTATAACAAGTGGCAATAAATTTACTTTTTGAAAATAGGTTTTAATGTAGTGTACATTATTGAATGTGTGTTCGTCAAACTATTAAGAAAGATGGATGAATGAATGAAACAAAATATCAACACAAAAATTTATAAATAAAATGTTTCTGAGAGGTATTAGTATCATCATCATCATAGGTTGCTGAAATGCTATTGATCTTCACACTGATTAGAGATTTTTAACAACACATAGAAATATAGAATCGAAATGTTAAGTTTTAAATCTCTCAAAACTCAATGAGCTACAACATCTGATAATATTCTTTTTCTAACTACCTACTTGTAGAAATGAGGTTTAATTTTCTGAGACTTGTGATAAATATTGTGGTTCAAGACGGCTTGTTTTCACATCAACGTTACTGTAACGAAATTTAGATGCCCGTTAACGTACTGTAGTAAAGGGTGGGTCACGAATTAGTTAATATTTGAAAAAAACACATCTAAAAATCATTTGATTTATTATAAAAATTGTTTATTTACAAAAAGCTTATTAGTGAATATTAAGGGATTTTACTTTTTAAAAATTACATTATCTAGGTGACCACCGTTTTAATGTTTTCAAGCGAGCACCGAAATCTTCGAATACTTGTCAGCAAAGAGACTGCGAGATCACCAACATCTCTTAGCTGGTTTTTTCTTTTGGTTGACATAGTATATTTGGTTTATTCTGGATGTCGTAATAACAGCTGTTCCCGGATCCCTCCTATGTCAGGCGCAGAGTGGCACACCGTGTGGTTTTAGTCGGTCCGGTTCCGACACACCACCCCGCCGTAAACCCCGGTGGGGTAACGGCCCGAGGAAGTTTCCACACGTAAAAATGAAAAAAAAAGTATATTTGGTTTATTGATGTAGACAGAACTCTTTAGATAACGTCATAAAGAGAAGTCTGCTGGAGACAGATCTGGGCTTCTTGGTAGCCATAGAATGTGGCCTCGTCTGGAAATCAGCTTTTCCGGAAACATGTCTTTGACCACCGGCAGAGACTCTTTGCATTTGTGACAAGTGGCTCCATTTTGTTGGAACCATGTGTTACGATTGTAGTCAGCAAATTTCAGTAGTATCGGTCCCAAGAACTCCTGTAATATTTTCACATATACAGCAGAATTAACAGTAACTGAACTTACAGTAATAAATACTGAACAGTAACTCTCGTGTTTAGTATTGGGATTTTCACTGCTCCGATACCCGCAATTCTGTTTGTTTATATGTCCGTTGAGGTAAAATAGGGGTTCTGTCAGAAAATAGGTTACTGAATCATTCTAGCATTGTTTCAGCATATGACTTGCGCAAATTGAAATCATTAGGTTTTAGATCCTGCACTATCTGGTTCTGATAAGAATGTGTGAAGAATGATGTGCGAGATAACCCTAATTCGATAGAACGTTTCTGTGTCGATAAATCTGGATTACGTCGAACAGAAGTGGAAACTTGCTCCACGTTCTCTTCGGTCTGTGAAGTCCGTGGGCCTCCAGTTTGCTTCGCATTTAGCGTAGATCCCGTCTCTTCGAACTTTTTTATGCATTTCTTTATTAAAGGAGCATTTGGACACTGATTTAAGTGGTGTAAATCGTATTCGTAAAGGGACGCTATAAAAGTAATATAATATTATTTATAAGGCTAGATTCACTAGAGATAGATCACTAAAAAGATTTTGTTACCAACACACACAAAAAGGTTTAAATAATACTGAATAATCATCCGGAATGATCGCCAAGGTCGCTGAATACTCGAATCTTAACGTACGGTAACAAAATACTCGTAATATATCGTGGCAACAAGAAAGTAATTTCTTTAATTGATAAAACTAATTCACATTATAAATATTAAAACAATAAACACATTAGATTCTGTGTGTGTAAGACGCTTCTACGTGTTTAGTTTTAACAAAACAAAGAAATAAATTGTCAATAAATTGAAGTCAGTCCGGGAGTTGCTTCTAATAATGAAGCACTTATTTTCTGCAAATTTGCATAAAATACTTCAATTTAACATTTTGTCCCAAATATGTCATTAAAATAATCGTATATATCCAAATAAATTTGGCTCCACCCTGATCTTAGTTCTTGGATTATTGGCATTCATTGTTCTAAACATGTATTTTTGTTATTTAAATTTTTACCGTATACTTATTTACACAGATACGTTTCGAATTGTTGTATTTCTCTTAGAAATGATATTCTACTCAGTTGGTTTCGTGATAAATACACTTACTGCTATCGCTCAATAGAATGACAATATTGATTTGGCTATTATCATGCAAGAAATTGTCATAATGTTCTAATATGATTCTAAAAAGTACTCAATTCACGATTGGATGACTGTAATCTTGATCTCCGTTTACTATATAGTTGTTATAGTTTACTATATAGTTACTTTACTATTAAGTTCTAATATAAATATGATATATGTAATCAGCTTAGTCAATCTCCCTCAAGGAAATTTTAATCTTTGGAATAACGTAGTTATATACTCTGATGGTTTTCGTGTTTGGCACATACGCTGAAAGTTGTTCCAGCATACGATCGAATACTGAAGTGTTACAATATCTGTAAACATACATTGGAATTTTGGTTAGTATTTGTTTCTTTGCCAGAAGACTATTGTGAGTTGAATTTGACGGTATGTTGTTTTTTAGGTTCTGTACCATATGACTTCAAGTTTTTTGCATGTGTTATTATACCTCAAACTAAATTTGGATAACACAACACAAAGTTATAATCGAACAACATCATCACAGGTGAGTAAAAAATAGAAATCATAGAAGATGTACACAGTAGGAGATAAGAAATTTTGTCATAGGAAGAAGATTGATGCAGGGGTGACAGTTATCGTGATTACTGTGTGTGCCTTACACTGCCACGATGACGGTCATGCCTTAAACCTCCCTAAGTGGGGCGTGACAAAGCATCTCACTAGGCCGCCATAGTGTGGGTCACTACACTGCATTGTCTGCGTTTACAATGAGTATGGTGACCACAATCTTGGATTCTATTCATGCTTTCCATCAAGCAGAGTAGAGTCACTTTGGCAGGTTCTTAATATAGAAAAAAAAAAAGGTATTGCTTCGATGATTATGACTGTTCTTTTGCTCTTTAAAAGCTTCACGTTGCATGCAGCGTTATCCGTACAATGTGTATCATTATATGATTCTATCAGTAATAGACCAGATGATTGTAAATTATTTACTAGATCGAACCTATTAGGTATGTCGATGTAATATTAAACTATAGAGTAAATTCCATTAGTAATTTATGCACCACTATATAATCTTAGGCCTTTTATTAAATGCTATGAATCAGTGTCATGTACCTCAAACACAAAATAGAATCCCCCGACCACGTGAGACGATTTTGCCTGGCGGGTCACGGCCCAACAGTCGTAGGAAGTTGTATGCATGCTAATTGTGTGCGATATAGAATTAGCAGTTACTCGGTAATTCTGTGTATTGTTGTTAGATGGCACTGAAGTATATTTTTATTTTATTAAATGTAGAATCTGCTACAACATATTAAAATTCTTTTTGACATCTCTATGCAAATAATTTTCTTAAATTTTCATTATTATATAAGGACTCTAACTAAACATAATTAGTCGATTTTAGATGCCGACTCTTCATTTCAATTTATGTTTTCATGTACTCTGCATAAGTATTATATCCTTTTTATTTTATTTAAAGTTTGCTGCTTTCTGTTAGGTTATACGAACTGTAACTTTGAACAGGAATTTTGTTAAACTGGTACGTCTATAAATTGTTCTTGAACATTCCACAGCAGAAGAAAAAGTTCTATTCCAGAACCTCCAACGATTGCACAACGTTACATTTAGTAAGATGAATTTATGCGGTCTGTTCTATAAAGACACTATGGTGCCAGTAAAGATACTTGGATGGATCACTCAGCACATTATTATTCCTCTTTACTTTGTCTTAGTGTGATGTTATTACCAAGAAAATTTTATATAATAACTGTTGTTTGTTTTATTCTTTACTGTATAATCTAGATTCTACTTAAATATTGTATTTTTCTACAACGTGGCAACAGAATAGATCACCAGTGACTCGGATATATCAAAGGGTGGCAACTCACTAATATTCTGCATGGTTCATTTATCATCAGGCCTAGGCTAAACGTTCAACCAATGCTACCAGATATTGTGTTTCAATTCTGTGGGGTTCGTGTACTAGTTCATATACTCACCTGATCATCCTTATCGTAGACTAACCGTTTTAAAGTGTTGGTGCTATTTGAATGTACCATATGTAAGTGTGTGAAAGGGTGAGTCATTGACGATTGAGTCGGGGTGAACTTTTGATACCAGACCTTACTCTAGCAGTCCAAACTTCTGGTAACGCCTTCACATATAATCATCAATTACGATGTAGTGGCTTTATTACTCTGGCGCGGGTCACCAAAACGCGAGAAGAGACAAATCTACCAATGAGATAATATCAGTGTGGCAACTGAGTGTATTTATTTTATTGGCCACCGCAATGTCAATGACAAAGGCGGCAAGTCGATCGCTCTACTTCACGAAACAGATTTCATAAATTACTGAAAAATAGGTTTCTTTCAACTCTTTTATTGCCTATCATTGCAGGGACAGACAGAATAAATTAGCATTATCGTAGAGCCTCATAACATTATTTTCATGTTGTTGATTGTTATGTTTGTTGATTCTTCTTACCACAAGATGCCATTTACTACAGATTTAGGTTTTGAACGGGTCGTCACATTTACGTCCTCTGTCACGAGGTAATCACGCCTGGCGGGCCGCGCCAATGGATGATGTTGAGATGTTGTACATATGCTTATCGCCACGAAAATCTCTATTTTGTGATATAGGATTAGTAGTTGCTTCGTAGTTCATTATACTCCATAGTTCGATGTGTCTCCGCTAGATAACGCTGTAGTAGTATATTTTTCTATTTGCGCTGTATGTGGAAGTCGCCACAAATGTTTTCAGTCATTGTTTTAAACACTAACTTTTCACCGTGGCTCCGCTCTGGAGTTTTCTCGGTCATCGCGGTAAATAGTAGCCTATTTTACTCGCAATTATTGTAGACAACCATTGGTTAAAGAATTTTTTAAATCAGTTTAAGCGTTACCAAACAAACAAACTCATATTTGCATTTATAATATTATTTATACTAAGTAAGACTAAATATTATACCAAGTATTCTTGGAATACATGTGTTTCGTTGTAACAATTACATTATACTTATTGATACGAAAATATAACATGAAACGTCATATGTGTATTGATGTGTGTTAATAATATACTAACTCGTCCTGTGGCGTTACCCACGGTTTATCTAAAATGGGTATTTTGAACTGGACATATATTTCGAGTTACAGATAGTTACGACAGAAATACGTTTTAATATTTAAAAAAGACCTTACAGACAAACATTCAAGAGTCGGTATTTGTTACTTGACTTAGAATAAAAAACCTGTTAGTAAGCATATATCCATTGTGAGAACGTTTGTAGTAGGCAAAGTTATTCCTAGAGAATACTTACTTTTTTCGGAGTGAAAAGTAACTTATGTGTTAATCTAAGGTGTTAGTTACCTTCATACCAAATTTTGTAAAAATAGGTGCAGCCATTTGTGTGTGGGGATGTAACAAATACATCTTACAAACTTTCGCTTTAATATAACTGTAAAATTTTATGCTTATACACAAATATCAACGTCTAGAATTTCAATTCGATAGTTCCTATTTGCAATTCCTATTTCTACATAGAACAGCTAAACAAATGATTAACTATTATTAAGTATTATTGACTTCAATATGAACTTATAAGTAGTAGAGATACACTGACGTTAGCACAAACGGGCCGGCT
The DNA here is from genome assembly GCA_949316085.1 of Hypercompe scribonia. Classification (NCBI taxonomy): domain Eukaryota; kingdom Metazoa; phylum Arthropoda; class Insecta; order Lepidoptera; family Erebidae; genus Hypercompe; species Hypercompe scribonia. The sequence goes on from OX438986.1 coordinate 16,800,252, forward strand.
CGGCCGAGCAGTACTACCCTCCCACAGATGATCAACCTAAAGCGCCAGCATCCGTGCTGTCGTGTTTCGTTGGTGAGTGCGAGACCGGAGGCCCATCGGTGCAGGAGTGACAGTTATCATGGTACGTGTGTGTAATACAATACCACGACGATTGTCATTACTTTTACAGCCCCAAGCGTGGCGAGGCGTGAAAAGCATCTTACTAGGGCGGCATAATGGAGGTCACCATACTGCATTCATAATGAATATGGTGACTACAACTCTTAGATTCTATTCATGGTCTCCATCAGGCAGAGTAGAGTCACTTTGGTCAGTTCTTGAAATAACTACGTGGAATATTATTCTTCATTCATAAATATGCCACCTTTAAATGAAGCATTTTTCATCAAACTCCGTCCGATTCAGGAACCAAACGTAAAGTATAACTTTCTAAGATGACGTTATGGATTATAAGGTTGCTTGATACACTAAAGAAGAAATACCTTTACCTATGCAATGAATTAGCTATACACCGCCACGCTTGCCTGTAGAATATTATAGTTGCATTGATGAGAAATGAGAAACATAAAGAAAAAATGATAAGAAACGATCTTTGAACAGATATAGGTATATTTTGTCGAAATTGGAACTCAATCAGTACAGAATTTTTTGAGTTATTGAAGCTTGCACAAACCAACTTAATATTTATATATGTATCTACTATCGATTATATTACGTTAACCTCTTGCGATAGTATGATCATATTACGTTATTTAGAATTTACAATTATTGTTACATCAATGCAACAATATATTCTTAGCCGTTGGCAACACGTGCATGTGTTTAGACAACATAAAAAGGGCGAAACTTAACGAACAGATTCTTAAGCGACTCTTGTGCAAGTATGGACAAAGGATCTATTGCACTACTCTTTACTTGGAAAGGGCTCTTAACAGACCTTTTGGACTTCGGTGCCCGCGACATCTGGTATACATTTACGTGAGTGATGAATGACTTAGAGTTTGATAGAACTGTTGACAAAAAAAGCGGTAGGAAGCGGGGCGCGGGGTGAGATAAAACGACAGGGTTTGAGGTAGTCGAGAGAGTCGTCGGTGAGGAGTCAGTGAGGGTGCAGGGTGAAGGCAGGACGTTCGTGAAAGCTGGGCATAGCCGGTCGTGTGGGTTACCATGACGTTGAGTAAGTTAGCATATATAACGCTGCAGTAGCTAGGTAAGTCCTTGTTGCCTATTATTTCGTAGGATAATGATTTATATGTATTTATATGCCGGTCTGAGTATAGTAATAATCGTTGAATAATTAGATGATATCTCTCTATTATTTCTCGCTGAGCATTACTGTTGGTTTATCGGTACCTTTGATAGAGATAATGAGTAGAACTCTTTATAAGTCGCTGCGGTGTGGGGAGTCTATTTACGATCGAATGGAGCCATCCGGTAGATCGCCGGACCGGTTCCGTTACACGATTATATCTGGGTGAACTGTCCCTGTGGTGTATTTATATTGTAGTTACAGCGTGTGTGGGTGTGTGCCGTGTGCTTGAGTTCTAGGAGTCTTAAGGGGCGGATGCACGGGGGTCAGTAGGCGGGTTAACTCATATAGCGGGTTGAGTACACAGGAAACCGATGGGTTGGAGTCCCACGTCGGGGCGGAGGCGCGAAAGCGTTTAGCTTCGGTCGTATACAGCTGAATACACCTGTCAAAGCGAGTTATAGGTTTGGACTTAGCGTTCCTGACCCCCTCGAGTTACTCCCCTCGAGTCAGTTAATTCACCTAAATCTTAAGTGCACAACGGATGGAAGAGTGATAAGCACAACCAACAGAAATGTATTTAATTGTTTCATAATCTCTCATTTTGATTCCCTCTTATCGTGGTTTCTTATTATTTATTTGAATCGTTATAAGCCAGTGGGAGAATGTCCAGTCTGGTGTCGAGTTCTACAGTCTAACGCGGATTCTGGAGGAGCGTTAGACCGCCCTCCACATTGGAGGGTGCTGGCTTGTAGAATAATACCTCATTAAATAACCGAAAAATTGCTATACTCGCACTAGGTTTCTAGGGGGGACCATTACACTCTTACAGGAAAATGCAAATAACTTGTACATTTAGTGTCGATTGGATCCAAAGTAACAATATTTTTTTGCGTTTGTCATGAAGAAAATGATTAAGTGACTCCACCAAGAATACTACACGGAGTCGTTTCATTAGCAGATGGATTTATAAGTCCAGTATTTGAAGTAATTTCAAGTGTATGTAATGTGAGGAGACAGTAACTTTTACCCGCGGCTTCGCTTACATGAAATTTCATCAACCATATTAAGTTTCTTAGAGAAGATATTCTCCCTTAGTCTAATCATTTTATATACTATATTTTGTACTATACTCGTATGTTTATTGTTTAAATATATGTATATTTATGTTTTCATCTACATATATATTTAGGATATTAATTGTAAATTATTGCTTCCAACTATCGACTCATTGTTTTTTTAAGGATAGACGTGCACCTTCCATGTCAGTTACTGAACCACCTAAAGGTTGACTGGTAGAGAATGCCATATGGTATTAAGTCCGCCTCATGTAAATGTAATGCAGGAAGTGTTAAAATTAAAAATAAAAATAAATAATAGCCATCGACGGGTACGCATAAACAATGAAATACTTACCTTAATAACGAAATATCACTTGAAAATATACATTGACGGAAAACAAAGTATATAAATAGAAGTTTGGATTGACATAAGTGACAAAGCAAACAGTTACAAACCGAAGCACTCTATTCAATGAATAAATAGAATTTTCTAAATTTTGCCTTTTCGAATAATGAATTTGTTTACTTTAAAATTTTTGTGGCCATAGGTACTAGTCGCTTTTAAAGCAGTAGAATAACGGATAACAAAATGGATTATTTGAAAACAACAATGCGTTCTATAATTGTTGGTAAAAAAAATAAAAGATGTCATGTAAATATAATGTATCGTAACTCAGTGGATAAAGATATTCAATTCATGCTTCGGCCTTTGAACATAATACAAACTATATTTTTGTGCCCTAAATACCGTATTAAAGGCAATGCTATATATCCAAACAGTCGTTTATCAAATATATTATCTATTTGCGGGACTATGTGCTTCACTTTTGCACTTTTCTTTCGTTTACATGAATTTTCATCATATGAAGATGTCGGAGAATACTTTATGTTCATTTACATAGCTGCTTCTTGTGATGTCTGCTTCTATGTTATTGGCTTTTTTTTAAATTCTTTCATGCCTATAGTTCAAATTTCTAAAAACATAAATTTTGTTCTAACCATTCAGCGCCTTCATAGATTTTTTAACAACAAAAGATATCTGAGGACATTTACTTTTGTGAACTGCCTTTTCATTTTATGGATGTTTGTTACCAACATTTGCCTCTATTTTTTCTTTTGTTTGGCAACTTCGTATGGTGTCGTGGCCTTAACTTATGTTTCTTTTGATGTTAACGTAATTTACGCTACACGGTGCATAACAGTTCTAAAAGATATGCTTGATTTATGGAATGAAGAAGTTTTAAGCGCTCTATTGATGAGGGACATGGAAATGAAACAATACTGCAAAGTAATGTTTCAAAGGTACACTGATATCCTGAATGCGTATGACACATTTAAGTTGACCTTCAAATACTTTGTAAGTAACTGTACTGTTTAATGATTAGAATGATCAGAGATATCAGAGTTTTTCACCATCAACAGCCGTTAATATTCCATTGCTAGACATAGATCTCTCCTTTGAAAGGAGGCTTTTAACAGTTATACTACACTGACAGACCGGTTGATATAAGATTTGTTTCAAGTTATCTATTTTGTGTAGTGAGTATGGTTTGATCCGTAGTCAGTTTTTACCAATCCCATACGGCATAAATAGAAGTGGTGACACGCCCTGGCCAAAATCATTTACATTAAAATATAATATTTCATTTTCCTAACATGTAGTGGAACTCATTTGTTTGCAGTCTTTGTGCTTTAAATTTGGATATTCATATTGTTTCAGTTATATGGAATACTTAATTAGTAGTTTTTCAAATGTTGACACTTAATTGATAGTGGTAAACGTGATGTTGTATGTCTTCGTCTTTTCAAATTAACGATCACTTCATGGTCGTGCTGTAAGCTAGGAGCAGTCTTTAAGAACTGGCTAAGACTAAGGCTGGTGGATTAAAACATATCTTACACACCATATCCTGTTGAAGTAGTTGTCAGTTAACTAGGATCGTTAACGTTAATACAATTACTTTTTTCAGATTATCTTTTATGTGCTGGATTTCTTTTCTCATACATTAGTTTATGTACAAATGATTATTGAATTTATTAAAATGGCGCAAATAATTGGACTTGTAAGTGTTAAAAATGTATTTACGCTTGTTCGAATCAGTTATTGTTTGGTGCAATTTGCTTAAAAACCAATGACTTGCACTCCGGGAGTACCGGCAGAAGTGAAAGCTTGAATATTAACGATGTGTATTTTTCATATTTTGGAATGGTTAAGGAATAATTTTGCACGAATTGCTTTCATTATTAGTATAAAAGTACTATCATTTATGTGGTAAAATACAATATTTATATATCTATCGTACACAAACATGACAATTTATATACATATGCAAATTCACCCAAGCGCCCTGCGTCGCTTAAACGGAACAGCAGGCGCAGGCATGTATTTTAGCCGCGCGATAGAAATAGAGGGGATATTTCCTCTCCTACGCCACGCCGGTGGTCTACTCTCCTTCCGTCTTACGAATTTTCGGTCAGGTCACGTGTCTTGATCCGAGTTTAACGTTTTTTACCCGTCACAAAAAGTGAACAACACCGCTAATAAAGTTTACTTCAAAAACATTTTGCAGGCTGTTTTCCTGGATCCTGTTATCACATTGGCATTGTGGCTAATAAAAAACTTTTTAATGAGTATAATGTTCTGTTTGTATTGTGAGAGATTCTACATAGCTTTGGAAAATAGTCAAAACTCTTGCGCACTTATCTACAAAGAAAGAAGTTCAGGTATAAAAAAAACATTTTAGTGTGTTTTACTATTATTACTATAGTATTTAACATCTGAGTTGAGTTATTTCAAGTAAGACTTTAGTTGTATTAGAAATATATAAAAATTATTGAATACAGATACATGGTATTAACACCTGACTGTAGTCAGTATTACCAACATTGCGTTTTGAGCGTCATCTTTGGAGATATAAAACTGGTGTTTCCTTTATACCTTAAAGCAGTTTGTTTATTGAGGATTTAGAGGATGTAAAGTCTTGATGCAAAAAGGACTAACGTTTTTACACTTGTGACCTAGAAGTCATTGATTTTCGTGGTGAAAATGTGTGTTTATTTTTAGATTCAGAACTAAAGTTGTCCAAGAACATACAACGTCTGTATCGATCGTCATTCAAGAAGATGTCAGCTTGTGGCTTGTTCTACATTGATGCTGCACTGCCGTTGTCTTTATTGAGTCTCATCACCAGTTATACCGTCGTTTTAATTCAGTTTGCATTATCTGACTCATTTAAATATTGACTTTTGTTAGGAAGATTATTAGACATTAAATTGGTATTACATACTATCATATCTTACCAATACAATGATCTATTTTGCTTCTTGAAACACTTTGATACTCATCAAATTTACTCACTTGTAATAAATTAAACTTGATGTTTGGATTCAGAACTCAAGGTCATTGTGTATTCTCGTATATAAGACATAAGTAATTACTTAACTTTTATAAAAGGTAGAAAATTTACATTTAATTGTTATTTTATTTAGTGTAGTCTTAAATAAAACCACCTCACTCTCAGTGATGTTTACAGCTAACGTACAACTACACTCTGTGCAGATTAATATTGTATATTTTATGTCACATCATCATCAATAGCTTTTAATAGTCCACTGCTGGGCATAGATCTCTTCTAAGAAAGAAGGTTTTTGCCTTCTAAGTGTAACATGCTAACCGCACGGCTTGGTATAAATTGTGTCAAGTTATATATTTTATATGTTAGGCTTTATAATTATATGACAGATATTTAGGTAATCAAAAATATTTTGTATTGTTTAACTGTTTAAATCATCATCTAGAGGAACGACCACGAGAAATTCTTCGTTAATTGTGTGGAGGGACGGGTATTATGTCCCTCCGACACAAAGGGAGGATCCTCCGACCAGGCGAGGTGATTATGCCTGGCGGGCCACGGCCCAACGGTTAATGTTGGGATGTTGTATATATGCTAATTGTCACGCGAATCTATATCGCGATATAGGATTAGTAGTTGCATTTTAGTTCATTATATTCATACGTTTCGTTCATACTTCGTAGTTCGGTGTATCTTCGCTAGATGGCGCTGTTGTATATTGTAGAAGCTGCCATAAATTGCTTTAAAAGAAACAGCCATACCGTGAGATACAGCAAAATTCTAGATTATTTTTACAGCATATTAGTGTTCGATGATTTGATTTACAGTATGGACTGATGCACGCTTAAAATATTAAGTATAAACTCCAGCTTTCCAGACAACTAATAGGTCATAAGATTAAAGTATCAATTATTTATTGAAATGTAGTGGTTTTATTTCATCAAAATGTGTGTAACGTTAACATTATTGAACAGATAGAATACTCATAAGTACAGGTATGCCATGAATTAGTTAACATTTGAAAAAATAGTATAATAAAATCATTTGGTATAATATAAAAATTGTTAATTTACAAGAAAGTCAATTAGATGTAATTCATTTTTTAAAAATTACATCGTCTAAATGACCATCGTTTCGAAGTTTGCACTCTTCTAAGCTCTAAATTTTCGACTCTAAGCTCTTCACTCTTCTAAATCTTCGAATACTCGTCGGTAAAGAGACCGTGAGATCGCCGAAATCCCTTCGCTGATTTTTTTTTTAGTCGGCGAAGTGTATTTGTTTTATTGATGTAGACACGATTCTAAAAATAACCTCATAAAAAGAAGTCTGCTAGGGATAGATCTGGCATTCTGAGTGGCCATGGCATGTCGTCTCGTCTGTCAACTTTTCCGGCAACATGTCTTTGATCACTGACAGGGACTCATTGGACATGTAGCAAGTGGCTCTATCTTATTGAAACCGTGTGTTATGATCGTAGCCAGCAAATTCCAGTATATTTTACATATTCAACACAATTATTAGTAACCGAACAGCCGTGAGAATCTTGAAAAGTAGGGTCCTTCGAATTCGTTTTGCTAAAATTGCAGCCCATACAAACAGCAATTCTGTTCGTTTACATGTCTGTTAAGGTGAAAGTGGGTTTCGTCAGAATATAAGATAATAGATTTTCTATTTAACCATAGACAAAATTATATTTAACTGTCATTTTCATAATTGTCAAATTTTCAACCATTGTTAAGAGTAGACAAAATTACGTTTAGCTGTCATTTGCGTTTTGTAATTCATGTCAGATGCGTTTTTGTTATATCATGTTTTATAGTGACTTTACGGAAACACGGTCGAACAGGATAAAAAGTATCCTATGTCCGTCTCCTGGTTCTAAGCTGTTTCTCCACCAATATTCAGCCAAATCAGTTCAGCCGTTCGTGAGTTATAAATAATGTCACTAACGTGACTTTCTTTTATACATACAATGAAAAGATTTTTCTACAGAATCAATAGTTATGTTGATTTTTTGCTACTTTTAGGGTTCCGTAAAGGTAACGAAAGGAAAAAATGGAACCCTTATAGGATAACTTTGTTGTCCGTCCATCCGTGTGTCAAGATCCTTTTTCTCAGAAACACATGGAAGTATCAAGCAAAAATTTATATCGAATACTCAAGTCTACTGTCCCTTCGAGCTGTGAAAAAACCAGACTTTTAAGCCAACGTAATCATAAGATATAGCCATTTATGCCACAAAATTTTCATAAACTTTCGAAACTCGAATGGGAGTCAAAATCTACAGAGTACTTGCCCGTGAACACAGAATTTTGAAATTTGGTATGAAGTAACATCGTATAGCGTAAATAAAGTAAAATTACGAATACCCTAAATTTTAAGTACATCATATTATATAAATATATTCAATAATTTTAAAATTACCACCCCTATCTCCCTATGAACACGTAGAGGTATTAAAATGAAATTCATATCAAATACTCAGGTCTATAACACCTTTAAGCTGTCATCATCATCATCATCATCATCTCAGCTAAAATACGTCCACTGCTGGACATAGACCTCCCCCAAGGTTCTCCACAACCGACGGTCCCGTGCCGCCCTCATTTAGCAGCTTGCCGCGACCTTCACCAACGCTGCGTTTCCCAGTATGCGGTCGCCACGATACCTTCAAGCTGTAATAAAATGAAACTCCAATGTCAACGCAATTTATATGGAACCCACGGTGTGGAGTCCGACTTGCACTTGGCCTGTTTTTTTTTAATCTTTACTTACTAAGGGATTATTACATAGTAAAATGCCAGTCACATCGTACCTTAGCCTGTGTTATACTCTATAATCAAGTCAAAAATTTTGATATTTCAATTTTTTTTTGGATATTTGATATTTCAAACAAGTCAGGTGCAGCAATTGAGGTTTAATTCCCTAAAATATTAAAAAACATAGCAATATCATAAATAATTAAATCATATTTGCACACCAACGTCTGCCTCTGTTCTCGATACCTGACACACTCCGTCAGCAAGCCTCGGACATCATCAAGAATCGTACATATCTCACAGTTCGGTGGTGTTTGCTCCTTCAGCCATATCTTGACCGACTTATAGATTATTATGAACATAACAAAATAAGTAATAACGCTGAGAAATGTCAAGTAATTAGCTTCACTCGGATAAAACACCACACTCCACGTCTATCACACCACAGATAAGAAACTTAAGTGTAACTCTAGACAGTAATTTGATTATAGTGCTCGTGTGGAACAGATTATTAGTTGGACCTGTAAATCACTAGGATTCGTCATATGTAACAACAAATCATTTAATGATAACCTCTTTAAGGTTCTTCATTAGAGTTACATTCGAAATGTATTGGAATTTTCGAGTGTCACCTAGGGATGATTCCTTAAAACTCTAATAGGTTTTATTGAAAGAGTACAGTGTAAATTCATTAAACACTTAAACTATAACGACCAAATAAAAAGTTTAATATATACCAATCGTATCACTATTATAAGATAAATACACCAGAAGATAGCAGCCAATTTGTAGACGTGAAAGTTTTTGTACGACATCCTTAACAATAAATTGCCCGTACTATCGTGCCTTGACTACACAGTTAAATAAGTGGTTAAAGCGGTAACCACGTCGCTCGCTAGTGCGATGAGTGTTGTGAGTTCAAACCCCACACGGGACAACATTTTGTGTGGTCTACAAATTGTTGTTCTGAGTCTGGGTGGTCTTTATGTCCGTTTATTGTATGTTTGTGAAGTCTTCCGCGACATACGATTTATTCTCAATGGGAGCGATGTCTTTTTTTTTTAAAAAAAGAAACTACCACTCTGGGCGAAGCTCGGTGTTTACAAGGGCTACATTCGCACCCGACTCACCTGTGGTGCTTGAGCTTGATCCGCGCTCGTTTCTGAGACAAACGGCCACAAACGCGAGCGGTAGTCGCTCGTACTACGCAGCCCCGCCAAATGATTCGCTTAGTGTGGGAACAAGATGGTCTACAGGGATCTGCGCGTGGAGAGTCTGTATGACTTCGTGAGACGCCTAAGCATAAACCTGTTCGTGGGAAGCTCGCAAGCCCGCCGCCAGAGGGCTTTGCCGACAGTCGGACAGGCATGACCTGTCACGAAATTTGATCTTCATGGTAACGTCTACCGGACTATCCTCACCACCTAACATATTATTGGCTGACGGGTGGTCCTCGGGATCCCTACAAGCTCGATTTCGTCAATCATAGGAGGTGACACCGGATAAGGTCCGGGGGTAACTTGCAGATTGGTCGCCCCGTGGGAGTATCCGCAAAGGTTCGACGTCGTTAACTACATTCCCCTACCGGACTGACATCCTGGTTTTACCAACCGGCTCATTCTGCACAATCAAGTGATTCACCTGTAGTGCAGGTGGTGCAAAAGACTAGGATTTTGAAACCGCCGTTGAACTGGATAAGTCACCCTAAGATCCTAGCTGAAGTCTGCGAGAAGAATCACCATAAATAAAAAATAATAATTTATCACAATAACATCAAGTATTACTACTTATATATATTAACTTTTGATTGACACAAGTGACAAGATAAATAAAAACAAACTCTCTATTCAAATACATAATTTAAAAACTTGGAAATTTAAGTACATAGAATTCTATAATCATTTATTTTGACGTTTTTCAGAAGTAGAAGTCGTTTTGAAACCACTTCACTTACATAATAAATTAAAACATATTTAAGTAAATCATGCACTTAATAACTGTCAGTAAAAATAAAAAAAAGTGTCACGTAAATATAATCAAGTACCGTAACTCGGTCGACCGAGATATTCAATCCATGCTTCGACCTTTGAACATAATGCAAACTATATATTTTTATCCCAAATACCGCATCAAGAATAATATTATTAGTCCAAACAGTCCTTTTTCAAATATGCTATCTGTGTGCGGAACTATGTTCTATATGTCTGTATTTTTGTTCCGCTTTTTTGAATTTTATTTAAATAATACCTATATAAAACACATTACCTTCATCTATTTTATTTCGTTTGATTTGTGTTTTTATTCTATAGGATTTATTATGAATTGTTTCTTAAGCATTGTTCAAGTCCACCAAAACATAAATTTTGTTCTAACCATTCAGAATATTTACAGATTCTTCATTAACAGAAGATATTTTAAGCCTTTTAATTTATTTAACTGGTTTCTTGTTTTATACCTACTTGTTACATTTATTTGTATTCTATTTGGTTTTTATATATCAATATCTCATAGCTTATTGGGCGTATGTCGCATTAGTTTTGACATCAACGTAATTTATGCTACACGTTGCATAACACTTTTAAAAAATGTGGTTGATTTATGGAATGGAGAAGTTTCACGCTCTCAGTTAATGAGAGATATGGATATGAAACACTACTACAAAGCAATGTTAGAGAAGTACTCTGATATACTGAATGCGTACGATGTTTTTAAATCGACTTTCAAATACTTTGTAAGTATTTTTTGCGGTCATAAGTGTGGAATGCCTTATAAGTGCGACTGCCGCATGGATCGGGATAGTCTTATATATGTTATAGAAATCAAGTATATTTAAGCGGATAGTAATTTGGCAGCTGGTTGCTATTGTGGTAACTGTCCATTTTTTGTCAAGTGAAGTAGATAGTTTAGGTCAAAAAAACTTGTTGTTGTTTTCAGATCTTCTTCTATGTACTGGATCTCTTTTGTCACGAATTAATTGACATACAAATAGTATTTGAAAAAGTTAAACCGTTTTTAACTGGACAAGACGTTTTGCACAACAAAGTTAAGTTGCCTGATGTTGTAGTTGCGTTGTGGCTAATAAAAAATTTATGTATAAATACAATATTTTTTCTATGTTGTGAAAAATTCTACACGGCTTTAGAAGATACCCAACATTCCTGTGCACTTATCGTCAAAGCATGGCGTTCAGGTATGTATATACTACTTGCTGTTTTGTAATATTTGATTTGTATAGGAATAAGTCTGTGTGGTGGCCGATTAAGAATGTAGAGTTTCACCACCCCTCTTCATCCCATGGGTGTCGTAAGAGGCGACTAAAGGAGCAAACTATGGAAACCCCCTCGGGACGTCATCCCACCAGGGTTTGTAGCGAGTTGGTGTGTTGGAATTGAACTGACTAATACTATACTACGTGCCACCGTGACAGGAATGATCAGGAAACAGCTGTTATTACGACATTCAGACCCCTCCAAGCATCTGACCAGGTCCTATCCGGGTTATTTCTTTATTTAGGCGTCCGATCTACCTGCGGCCACATTCAGCGTGGCATTACGGGGTGCCAGGCGCGTCTCCGCCTCCCAGTTTGCCAGTGGCGAATTAAATCCAAATGAAGTTTCTTTTCTCTATTTCTGAAGTAGCCCCGTGTTGCAACCTCTACCAAGACGTACGCTACCTCTGTCGACACGTACGTATAAAATGTGTATTTAGTTTCAGATTCAGAACTAAAGTTGTCCAAGAACATACAACGTCTGTATCGATCGTCGTTCAAGAAGGTGTCAGCCTGTGGCTTGTTCTACTTTGATGCAGCACTGCTGTTGTCTTTGATGGGTCTTATCACCAGTTATACTGTCGTTCTGATTCAGTTTGCATTATCAGAACCACGTCGCTTTTGACATTTAGATTGAAATTGATTAACAGTAGCGTCTGGCATAGAAACTGCTAACAGTGGCAGAAGGTTACCAAAAATAATGATTAGTAATAGTTTGTGGGTTACTTCAAAGTTTCCTGCATAGGTTGCAGATCAATATTTAATTGTTCGATGTAAATTACGTGACGAATTGTATGTTCTGCAATGAATCAATTGTGTGAGCTTTGTTAAAGGACAAACATTTGAAGCATACACATTAACACGGTTTTATTAGCTTCACCTGTGTGTTTGTAAACAACTCTTTGAACTTGATTTTAATTTACTTGGAACGGTCAGATTTCATTTAAACTTTATAAGACTTATCTAGAACCGTTAACATTGCAATAAGTCTAAAAAAGAATAAATATTTGTACTTTATAAAATTAAAAAACATGCTTTAATGTTAGATCAATCTAACAGTTGAAAAACAATTCAGAATGTAGAAATTAAAAATATTAGCATTATTGTGAAGTAGGGTGTTTTGTGCCATATCTTTGGTACTATTTTCTGACGTACCAGACCAATCAAACATTTTCGAGAGTTGATTTATCAAGTACCCCACGTTTTTTCACAATCATTCAATTTCAATTTATTCATTATTTTATTTTAATATTGAGAATTACTTTTAAATTTTTAGTTCGGCTTATTGTTAAAGTGTGTTTTTTAGTTTTTATTTAGAAATAGCGTTTGACTTCAATCTAAAAGTATGAACCTGAGTTTGATTTTTATTTGTGATTAAATATTTATATGTGTATGTATATGCGGATGCAAAAAAAAGGACACCTCTGTAGTTTGTTTCAGTAATTCTTCTAAGAGTAAGATTCAGGCAATGCGACGCCTGCCAGCTGCAAAGTCCGACGTAAAGTGTCTGCAAAAGATTTCTCTACAGAAATAAATGTTACATTAATAACTTAATCATTATTTTAATGACTGGCAATACATTATTAAAAATGTGATAGATACATTACAGAGATTCTTGGAGGATTCCTAAGGAACGGGTGCTCGCTGCCACCGAACCACATTGTGTGGAAATGTATTGTCCGTTATTACCATTGATAAGCACAATGCTGTTGGGTTGGGTTCGGCAAAATCTATTGGGAGCTATCACAACTGTTATTAAGAGCTACAATTCAAGAACACGTCCGTTGAATGTAGACGAAGAAAGAAATATGTTAACTAATTACATTATTATTATTGTAGTATTATAACACGAGTAAGGTTGCTGTTTATACCAATGTGCAATTATTTAGAAACAATGTCTACTTGTTATCAGTTCAAGGTAATCAAAACTAATAGCTCAGCTCAATAATATAAAGTATCATGTCTTATGTAAATTCATTTCTTGATTGATATAAGCGACAAGATAAACAGGAGCTGAAAGCACTCTATTCAATTAGTAAATACAAATTTCGAAATTTTACGTCAACGAATAACACAATGACATAGTTTATCTGGAGGTAAAAGTCATTGCCGAAACAGTGTCTTAGTTACTGATTATATAGAGAGTTAGTTGAAATATAATCATGCATTCAATACCTATCTGTAAAAGTAATAAAAGTTGTTGTATAAATGTATGTACCGTAACTCTGGTTATGGACGTATGTATATATGATATAAATGTAGATACTCGTATTTGGTGTTACTAGGGTTGTGTTACTCCACATTGTATTTTTTTGGCGGTAAAAGTCGCTCCCAAAACAGTTACTAACTTAGTTACTAATTACATAGAGAATTAGTTGGCATATAATCATACTTTCTATAATTATCTGTAAAAATAATAAGAAGTGTCACATAAATATAATCTACCGTAATTGGGTCAACAAAGACATTCATTTATGATTCGGTCTTTGAACATCATGCAAACTATATGTACATATATATTATTGAGATAAATTAGTATTTTTAATTTCTTGTGACTCTTCTCGTAGACTCCAGCTGCGATCTTAGGGTGACTTCTCTAGGTAAACAGCTGATCCATGTTCCTGTACAATAGGCAGATCATTTGATTGGGCAGAATATGCCGGTTGGCGATACCGTTGGGGTGTCGAACCTTTGCGGGTAGTCACACGACGTGACCAATCTGCCAGTTACGGTTGGTTGTCCTGTGTCACATCCTATGATTGGCGAAATCCAACTTCTGGGGATCCTGAGGAACGCCCATCAGCCAATACTAGGTTAGGCGATAAGGACGGTCCAGTAAGTGTTGCCACAAAGATGAAGTCTCACGAAAGGCTGAGCCTGTCCAACAGTCGGCAATGGTAGGACGAGCTCTCTGCTTTTTTTTTAATTTTAAGATCCTACTAAAGTGACTCTACTCTGCCTGAGGGAAAGCCTGACTAGAAACCAAAAGCTATAGTTATCATAGTCATTGCGAATGCTGACAATGAAGTATGGTGACTCGCAATCTGGCCACCTATGGTGGCGGACTTGCGAGTTTTGCACGAGCAAGTGTATGTTTAGACGTTTCATGAAGTCATCCCGACTTTTTATTATGGCTACTGTAAAAATTTCTCAAAATCCAGCATTCATTTACAATTATTTCTCTTAATATTTCATACATTTAATTATTAGATTTGAAGAATTTATGTGTGATAAATATGTATAAATATTTCATAGCTAAGATACTTATTTGCTACTCAAATTTCTACTCAGACACCGTACACCTAGCAGCAACTTAAAATTAAATTAGTTCAACCAAAATTTGCCTGTCAGAATTTGCTATAAGCAATGAGCCCTCCCCTTGTGCGTCACATTTGTTGTTAACTTTATTACTGTATAATGTTTGTAAGCTCTCATCAATTATCATCTACAGCCCTGAACAGCCCACATGAACATAGGCTACTCCTTAGAGAGGAAGCAGAAGCCAAAGGCTGGCCAGACGAGTTGGTACAGAGTTTAGTTCAAGTTGTCTTTCTCTTTGTATTACTGTTATCTTGTGTATTTTGCTGCCTCAGTCGTTTCTTACGACATCCACGTGATGAACAAGGGTGGTGACACTCTATATTTTTAATCTATCACCACATGGAACAAATTGAATGTAAAA
Organism: Hypercompe scribonia; assembly: GCA_949316085.1. Lineage (NCBI taxonomy): Eukaryota > Metazoa > Arthropoda > Insecta > Lepidoptera > Erebidae > Hypercompe > Hypercompe scribonia. Next base: position 16,815,624 of record OX438986.1, read on the forward strand.
TTAGAATGACTGTAAGCTCTCACGTACAAAATATATACAGAAATAAGTTCAAAATCCCAAATAATGTCATAATCTCGATCACATAAATTACTCAACGACGTTTATTCTAGGAAACTATTTTGAACAAAACAGTACAAGTACTTACAAGTACTTGAAAATCGATTTAAAAGTACCACAATCGCCCAATATATTAGTGTACGTATGTCACATTGTTATTGTAACATGTCGTTCTTTAGTTGAGGATGTAGAACTTGTTCATTTCATAAATCCAGCACATCTTTCAGAAGTGTTATGCATCGAGTAGTAAATTACGTTTACATCTAATTCTAATAGAAATGTAACTCTAAACAATACGATGTTGATAAATAAAACTTAAAGCAAAGAATGGTAAGAGTATAGGTAACAAACATCCATAAAACAAAAAGCCAGTTACCCAAGGTGAAGAACCTGAGATATCTTTTGTTGTTAAAAAATATATGGAAGCTTTGAATGGTCAGAATAAAATTAATGTTTTATTAAACTTGAACAATAGGTAAAAAACAATTCAAGATAAAGTCAACAGCGTAAAAGCAGAGATCAAAATATGAGACAATGTATAAGAAACTCTAGTACTATCTAATAAAAGCGTATAAATAAAATTTCAATAATCGGTACACAAGTATAGAAATATTGAAGTTATTATCGCACAAAGATACCATTTTCGTTAAATGAGCATTTGTATTTATAATATTATTTTTGATGCGATATTTGGGATAAAAATATATAGTTTGTGTTATGCTTAAACGCCGAAGCATGAATTGAATGTCTTTGTCGACCGAGTTACGGAATAATATATTTATGTGACACTTTTTATTATTTTTGCAGATAATTATAAAATGCATTTTAACTAATTCTTTATGTAATTAGTAACTAAGTAAGCTATTAACTATTTTGGGAGCGATTTTTACCGCTAGAAAAACTATGTCATTGTGTTATTCGTCGAAATAAAATTCCGAAGTTTGTATTTACTAATTGAATAGAGTGCTTTCGGCTCCTGTTTATCTTGTTGCTTATATCAATCAAGAAATTGATTTACATAAGACATGATACATTATGTTATTGAGCTCAGTTATTAGTTTTGATTACCTTGAACTAATAACAAGTTGACATTGTTTATAAATAACTACATATTGGTCCAAACGACGACCTTACTTACGTTATACTATAATACTACACAATAGTATGTAATTAGTGAACACATTTCTTTCTTCGTCTACATTCAACAGACGTGTTCTTGAATTATACGTCTTAATAATAGTTGTGATAGCTCTTAATAGGTTTTTCCAAACCCAGCCCATCAGCATTGTGCTTATCAATGGTAGTTCCAGACCATACATTTCAACTCCACCTTGTGGTTTGGTGGCAGCAAAATTTAAGACAATTTTTAGAATGGCATAGCACCCGTGCCTTTAGCAATTCTCTAAGAATCTCAACAGTGTATCTATCACAATATTAATAATTATTGAACAACAATATTTGCCTGCATCATATAAAATGATTAAAACGATGATTAAATTATTAACATGACATTTATTTCTGCAGTGAAATCTTTTACAGATGTTTTACGTCAGACTTTGCAGTTAGTGTTATTGTGAAAAAAAAACGTGAGGTACTTGATAAATCAACCCTTGAAAATGTTTGACTGGTACGATACGTCAGAAAATAGTACGAAAGATATGGCACAGAGCACCACACTTCACAATAATACTAATATATTTAATTTCAACATTTAGAATTATTTTTTAAATTTTAGATCGAGTTACCATTAAAATATGGTTTTTAATTTTATAAAGTACATATATTTATTCTTTGTTCGACTTATTACAGTGCGATCGGTTCTATATAAGTCTTATAAAGTTTAAACGAAATCTGACCGTTCAAAGTCAGTTAAAATCGAATTTAAAGGAGTTGGTTACACACATGCAGGTGAAGCTAATAAAAACATGTTAATATTACCAAGGATAAGGTAAGGCTACGTAAAATTAATTTTCCTAACATTTATTTACCTTAACTAAAGCTCACACAATTGGTTCATTACATAACATACAATTTGTTATGGTTTTAGGGTTCAGTTTTTGACATTGAGTATAATTTACAACAAGTATGTAGTGAAATTAAAAGCTCCGTTGAAACACTATGTACTTTTATTATTCTGTTTATTATTGTTTGTACGACCTGGAGCGTCGAATAGGCAAATTACCCGTTTTTATTTTTAAATTTATCAGTCATTTTAACGGCTATTTAATATCGAATAATTTAACGCTGATCTGCAATCTATTCATGAAACTTCAAATTACCCAAGCTATTACTAGTCATTATTTTGTAGTAACATTCCGCCCCTGTTAATTTCTACACCAGACGCTACTGTTACGGAAAATTAATCTAAATATCAAAGGCCACGCGGTTCTGATAATGCAAACTGAATCAAAACGACGGTGTAACTGGTGAGAAGAACTATTAAAGACAACGGCAGTGCAGCATCAATGTAGAACAAACCACAAGCTGACATCTTCTTGAACGACGATCGGTACAAACGTTGTATGTTCTTGGACAACTTTAGTTCGGAATCTGAAAATGGACAGACATTTTCACCACGAAAATTTATGATTTTTTTGTTCGTAGTTTTTCATACATATAAATATTCATTTATGTTAATAAACTTCAAAACAGAAAGTAAACTTTTAGCTGTTATACGTATATAAGATAATATATTAGGTACTGAGTCATAGACCCCTCCGTAGAAATACGGCTATGATAAAGAACTCCACTTGGATTCAATTCGCCGGCGGCAAACTGGGCAGCAGAGGTGAGCTTGGCAGCCCTTAATGCAACCCTGAGTGGGGCTACAGGTGGTCTGGACGGATTGTCCATACTGTCCAGTTGTCAGCCGCGAGAAGATGACGTGAATGTGTGCCTTGCGACGCCTAAATAGAGAGATAACCCGTATAGGACATTGTCAGGCGTTAGGAGCTGCTTCCATTACAGAGTCACGCAGTATAGTATTAGTCGGTCCACTTCTAACACCACCTCACAGCAAATCCTGGTCGGATGATGCTCTAAGGGAGTTTCCATACATTGAGAAAAAAGGCTTTGTTTAAAGTTTTATTATCTTTGAAGTGGAGTTGTCGTTTAGTTGCCTCTTACGACACCCATGAGATGAAAAGGGGTGATGAAACTCCACATTCTTTATCAGTCACCACACAGACTTATTTCCATTCAAATCAAATATTTCAAAATATGTAGTAAGTAGGATACCTGAGCGTCTTGCCTTAAAGATAAGCGCGCAGGAATGTTGGCTGTCTTCTAAAGCCATGTAGAATTTTTCACAACATAGACAAAATATTGTATAAATTAATAAGCTTTTCATTAGCCACAAGGTAACTGTAATAGTAGGTGACTTGACTGTGTTCTGCAAAACTGCTTGTCCAGTTAAAAACGGGTTAAATATTTCAAATACTAGTTGTATCGCAATTAATTCGTGACAAAAGAGATCCAGAACATAGAAGAAGATCTGAAAACCACAACAATTTTTTTTGACCAAAATAATCCTATTTCTCTTGACAAAAAGCGGACAGCTACCACAATAGCAACCAGCTGCCAAATTACTATCCGCTTAAATATACTTGAGTTCTATAACATGAATAAGATTATCGCGATCTATGTGACAGTCGCACTTACAAGGCATTCCACACTTACATATGTCCGCAAAAATACTTACAAAGTACTTGAAAGTCGATTTAAAAATATCGTACGCATTCAGTATATCAGAGTACTTTTCCAACATTGCTTTGTAGTAGTGTTTCACGTCCATGTCCCTCATTAACTGAGAGCGTGAAACTTCTCCGTTCCATAAATCAAGCACATTTTTCAAAAGTGTTATGCAACGTGTAGCGTAAATTACGTTGATGTCAAAACAAATGCGACATACACCCAATAAAGTGTGAAATATTGATATATAAAAACCATATAGAATAGAAATATATGTAACAAGTAGATATAATACAAAAAAGCAGTTAAATAAATTATAGTGCTTCAAATATCTTTTGTTAATGAAAAATCTATAAATGCTCTGAATGGTCAGAATAAAATTTATATTTTGGTTAACTTGAACAGTATTTGAGACACAATTCATAATAAATCCCACAGAATAAAAACAAAAATCAAACGGAATAACATACACAAAGGTCATGTGTTTTCCGAAAGTATTACTTAAATAAAATTCAAATAAACGGAACAAAAATACAGACATATAGAGCATAGTCCCGCACACAGATAGCATATTTGAAAAAGGACTGTTTGGACAAATAATATTATTTTTGATGCGGTATTTGGGATAAAAACATATAGTTTGCATTATGTTCAAAGGTCGAAGCATGGATTGAATATCTTGGTCGACCGAGTTACGGTACTTGATTATATTTACGTGCCACTTTTTTTTATTTTTACTGGCAGTTATTAAGTGCATGATTATATTTAAATATTTTTTAATTTATTACGTAAATGAGTTGGTTTAAAAACGACTTCTACTTCCGAAAAACTTCAAAATAAATGATTGTAGCATTCGATGTACTGAAATTGTCAAGTTTTTAAATTATGTATTTGAATAGAGAGTTTGTTTTTATTTATCTTGTCACTTGTGTCAATCAAAAGTTAATATATGTAAGTAGTAATACTTGATATTATTGTGACAAAATATTATTTTTAATTTCTTGTTACTCTTCTCGAAGATTCCAGCTGGGATCTTAGGGTGACTTTTCCAAGTTAACGGCCGATCCAAGTTCCTAGTCTTCGGGCCACCTACGCAACAGTTGGATCGCTTGATTATGCAGAACGAACCGGTTGGTGATGCCAGGGTGTCAGTCTGGTGCGATGTAGTTAACGAACTCGAACCTTTTTAGAGGTAGTCCCACAGGGTGACCAATCTGCAAGTTACGCCCAGGTCTTGTCTTGTCTCACATTCTATAGTAGGCGAAATCGAGCTTGTGGGATCCCTAGGATCGCCCGTCAGCCAGACGGTACTAGATCAGATGATAAAGATCGTTCAGTAGATGTTGCCATGAAGATGAAATGAAAGAACCGTAAGCAGTGTAAGCGATTTGTTGTTACGTATGACGAACCCTAGTGATTTATAGGTCCAACTAGTAATCTATTCCACGTGAACACTAAAAGCAAATTACTGTCTAGAGTTACACCTTAGTCCCTTATCTATAATGTTCTGGGGATAGGCGTATTTCGTCTGTAAGCTGGTCAAGGTGACATTGAAGAAACAATAAATCTTCACTTTTATGGATACTGCGAAAAATTTTTTGGTCGTCTGTATATAATAGATGCTTTGGGTAGTGTAGGCAATCTGGTAAGTCAGAAAAACATACATTATATAATAAATGCGATAGTAATGTAATTTATTTCATTCGTCCCATGGGTGTTGCGAGGGGCGACTAAGGGAGCACACTATGCAGGACAACATCACTGCAAACAGAAGAAAAACTTGAAACAACCCATCTGCGCAGCGTGGTATAGTCGGCTAAAACCTCTTTTCTAAGGAGAGGCTTATGTCCCACAGCGGATTGTTAAAAGCTGTTGATGAATCACTCCTTCCTCTAATTTTGGCAGAAGACCACAAGACTGGCAACCCACTTATGGCTGTGTTTACTCACACTTTCCTATAAAGAGAGTATTCATAAATAAAAAAAGCTATCAAAGTATTCAAGAGAACGTGAAAGACATATTACGATAGACACGCATGGAAGAAGTACTTATTCCATTTGGACAATCCTCTTAACGTCACACACCATTGTGATAAAATAAAACCACCACATTTCACTAAATAACTAATACTTTAATCTTTATATTTTAAGCATCCACCAGTCCACAACCGTAAATTGAATCATCGGACACGAGTATGGTATAAGATTCATTTATGATTCAAAAGTATGTACTGTTTAAGTGTGCCTTACATTGAAGTTGTTAGAGACTCCCAGCTTTGATCTCATGGAGTTTTCATTGATTTGACGCTTGGAAGACTTACCATATAACCCAAATAATAATATTATCCAACAATCAATCACAACTAATTTTCTTAAACTTTCATACATTATTTATTGCATTTATTGCAGTTATATGTGATAAATATAAATATTTTATAGCTAAAGTCTTCACGTACCTAGCGTCAGCTTAAAATTTATTTAGTCCGTCCAAAGTTTGTTGTTAGTTTTATTACTGTACAATGTTAGTAAGCTCTCATCAATTATCATCTACAACCCTTAACAGTCCACAGCTGGCCATAGGCCTCTATTTAGAAAGGAAGCTTTGACTATCCATACCACACTGGCCAGACGTGTTGGTATAGAGTCTGTTTCAAGTTGTCTTTCTCCATGCAGTGTTTTCATCCTGCGTGATTTGCTGACTCAGTCGTCTCCTACGGCACCCACGGATTGACCAGGGGTGGTGACATTTCGTATTCTTAATCCATCACCACTTGGACCAAATTGAATTTAAAATTATAATGATTGTAAACTCTAGTATACAAAATGTATACAGAAATTAGTTCAAAGTATCAAATAGTATCATAATTGCGATCACATAAATTACTCAACGACGTTTATTCTAGGAAACTATTTTGGATCAAACAGTGTAAGTACTTACTAACTACTTGAAAATCGATTGAATAGTATCACAAACACTCAATGTATTAGTGTACGTCTGTAACGTAGCTTTGCATTAGTATTACATGTCCATGTCGCTCTTTAGTTGAGGAGGTAGAACTTGTTCATTTCATAAATCCAGGACATCTTTCAGAAGTGTTATGCACCGAGTAGTAAATTACATTTATGCCAAAACAAATTAACTTAAAGACACTAAACAATATGATATTGTTAAAAAAAAACAAAGAAATGAATGAGTATAGGTAACAAACATCCATAAAACAAATAGCCATTTAACTAAGGTGAAGAACCTGAGACATTTTTTGTTGTCGAAAAATTTATGAATGCTTTGAATGGTCAGAATAAAATCTGGACTGAACTGAAAATTGGTGGACTTGAACAACAGTTAAAAAACAATTCAAGATAAACTCAACAGAATAAGAGCAGAAATCAGAATACGAGACAATGTAGCAGAAACTCGAGTACTGGCTATTTTTTTTTTATTCATAAAAGAGTTACAATAGTTCTTACAGCATTGATGCAATCATAATCTCATTCGAGATTTACCGTGCATCAAGGTCATCGAGTCATAATAAACAAATTATAAACCATATCTTACTACGGTAATATTTTATGAATGTACAATGTGGGTAGTTGCCAATAAATTTATGTCGATTGTATGGGCGCAGACAACGCCCGCTGTTCAAACGAATCAATTTTTCTAAAATATCACAATTCAGGCATAAGAAATGAAAACAAAATACTGTGATACAGGCTGTTGCTCCGTTTTAACAAGTTTGTATTAACTGTTTTATTGTTTATTTTTATTGTGTATCGTTTTCAAATTATTTATTTTTTATATATATAATAATAAAAGCGTATAAATAAAATTCTAATAACCGGTACATTTTTTTTTTCTGTTGGAACAGCTTGCCAAAGTAATTCAACTCTGCCTGATGGAAAGCATGAATAGAATCCAAACAGTTGTGGTCACCATACTCATTGCAAATGCAGACAATGCAGTGTGGTCACCCACACTATGGCGGCCTAGTGAGATGCTTTTTCACGCCACGGTTGGGGCACGTAAAAGGCAAGACAGTCATCGTGGCACTGTAAGGTTCACACAGTTATCACGACAACTGTGCCCTGCACCAATGGGCCTCCGGTCTCGCACTTACCAACGAAACACGACGGCACGTATTTTGGCGCAAAAATATAGAAATTAAGAATATAGTCCCACACAAAGACAATAGTTTCAATAAACGAGCATTTCGATTTACAATATTATATTTGATGCAGTATTTAGGATTAAAACACAGTTTGTATTATGTTCAAAGGTCGAAGCACGAATTGAGTATCTTTGTCGACCAAGTTACGGTACATTATAATTTACATTACAACTTTTACTATTTCGACGGATGGTTATAGAATAAATAGTTATATTTGAACTAATCTCTATGTATATAGTAACTAAGTAAGTTAGTAACTGTTTTGGAAATGATTTTTACCGCCAGATATGTGTAGGTCGTTATTCGTCGAAGTTAAAATCAAACTTTTTATTTACTAATTGAATAAAGTGTTTTCAGTTCCTGTTTATCTTGTTGCTTATATCAATCAAGAAATTTATTTACATAAGACGTGATGTATTATATTATTGAGTTAAGTTACTAGTTTTGGTTACTTTGAACTAATAACAAGTCGACATTGTTTATAAATAACTACATAGTGGTACAAACGACAACCTTACTCATGTAATAATACTAAACAAGGGGATGTAATCAGTAAACGTATTTCTTTCTTCGTCTACATTCTACATAGACGTGTTCTTGAATTGTATTTCTTAATTAAAAATAATTGTGATAGTTCCCCATAGATTTTTTCGAACCCAACCCATTAACATTGTGCTTAACAATGGTAATTCCTTACCATACATTTCAACCAATCTATATTAAATTACATAGGAAATTAAACACAATTCTTGAAGCGGTATAACACCCGCTCCTTCAAAAATCTCTATAATGTATCTATCACGATATTAAAAATGAATTTACAACAATATTTACCTGCGTCATTTCCAGTGATTAAAATGATGATTATATTAATAAATCATTTACAGACATTTTACGTCGGACTTTGCAGCTAAAAGGCACCGGCATTGCCTGAATCTTACTTTGAGAAAAGATGCCGAAACAAACCACAGAGATGTCCTTTTTTTTAATTCCGAGAACATTGATTAAATAAAAACTAAACTTACTTTCATACATTTAAATAGAAGTCATTTCTAAATAAAAATTAAAAAAACACGCTTACATGGTATGGCAAGTGGAAACTAACAAAGTCACTCTAATGACAAGCTGAACTAAAAATGGAAAAGAAATTCTCAACATATTGTTATAACAATCCAATAATGTACAAAAAATCAGTGTTATTGTAAAAAAACGTGGGGTACTTGATACATTAACTCTCGAAAATGTTTGATTGGTACGGTACATCAGAAAATGGCACTTTACAATAATACTAATATATTTAGTTTCTATATTTAGAATTATTTCTCAACTTTTTGTTAGAATTACCAGTAAAACAAGTTTTTTTATTTTATAAAGTACAAATATTCATTCTTTGTTCAACTTATTGCAATGTGGTCGGTTCTAGATAAGTCTTATTAAGTTTTAATGAAATCTGACCATTCAAAGCCAGTTCAAATCGAATTTAAACGAGTTGGTTACAAACATACAGGTGAAGCTAATAAAACCATGTTAATGTTACCAAGGGTAAGGTAAGGCGAAGTAAAATTAATTTATACAAAGTTTATTGACCTTTAACGAAACTCAGACAGTTGATTCATTACAAATTATGCAATTCGTAGTGTCCTTAGAGTTCGGTTCGTGATGTCGGGTAGGTATAATTTGCAACAAGTATGTATTGAAATTAAAAACCCCGTTGAAACACTATTTATTGTTCTATGTATTATTGTTTGTATGACCAGGGCCGTTCGGTATAAATTTATTAGTTATTTAACAGCTAGTTTACATCGAATAATTTGATGTTAATCTGCAATCTATTGACGAAACTTTAAATTAATCCAAACTATTACTAATCATTATTTTTCAGTAACTTTCCACTACTGTTAGCAATTTCTACGTCAGACGCTACTATTAAGGAGTAATAATCTAAATATCAAAATCCACGCGGTTCTGATAATGCAAACTGAATCAGAACGACGGTGTAACTGGTGAGAAGAACTATTAAAGACAACGGCAGTGCAGTATCAATGTAGAACAAACCACAAGCTGACATCTTCTTGAACGACGATCGATACAGACGTTGTATGTTCTTGGACAACTTTAGTTCTGAATCTGGGAACAAACACACATTTTCACCACAAAAATAGATGATTTATTTTGTTCGTAATTTTTAATGTAAATAAATATTCATTTACATTAACAAACTTCAAAACACAAAGTAAACTTGTAGCTGTTATACGTATCTAAGATATTATATTAGGAACTGAGTCATAAATATGCCATGCTAGCCAGACCGATTGATACAGGGTTTGTTTCAAGTTTGAGACGTTGGCTCATTTCTGTCTTTGGATCACTTCTGTGGAACATGAGATGCGATTGGACCATTCGAGGTTGTCTTGCTCCCGAACTGAACCTAATTTGTTATGCCAATGACCCACTGGTTACAGCCTGGTGGGTGAACTTCCAAGAAGCACCAGGTTGGTAGTTAGGCACATTGAGGTGCTGGGCTTACGGATGGCCCTAGATATGACAGAGGCCAGCTTGTTCTATTTCCCCGTCGTGATCACCCCCTGGTGCCTTCTTCGTGGTTAATTCGGTCCTCGTACCATTTCAGGATCAGATGCAGTGAGGTGGTTTCACGACGAGCACTTTCAACAATTTGCTCGAAAGCTGATCGGAGCTGTTTCTACCCTTGGGCAACTTTTACCTAATTTATGTGGAGCCTGCGTCGCGTCAAGACGACTGTACACCGGAGTTTTCCCGTCAATGACACTGTATGGTGCATTGGTTTTGGGCTGCGACTCTGACCACCCAGAACAGGGCACACTTCTGGCGCCCGCAGAGTATATTGGCGGTTAGAGCCATACGCGTTTACCGAACCGTGTCGAAGGAGGCAGTTTGCGCCTTGGCCGGAACTCCTCCGTGGGATTTGGAGGTGGAAGTGCTCGCCGAAGTTTATCGGCGGACGGCTTATTTCCGGGCCGGTAGCGATATAAGGCCCCCGCCCGAAGAGACACGCGAGATACCAGCTCGCATCGAACTAGAAATGACACCCCGAGGGAACTCCCTCGGGGCATCATTCAAGTAAAACCTTTATTTTCAATGTATGGAAACTTTCATACATTGAAAATAAAGGCTTTACTTGAAGTTTTCCTTGTCTTTGCAGTGAAGTTGTCCTGTGTAATTTGCTCCTTTAGTCGCCTCTTACGACACCCATGGGATCAAGAGAGTTGGTGAAACTCTACATTCTTAATCGGCCACCACACAGACATTTCTATACAAATCAAATATTACAAAGCAGCAAGTAGTATACCTGAACGCCTTGCTTTGACGATAAGTGCGAGACGAGACGAAAGCTATGTAGAATTTTTCACAACATAGACAAAATATTGTATTAATACATAAATTTTTTATCAGCCACAAGGCAACTACAACAGCAGGCAACTTGATTGTACGAGTATTCTTCAAAACGGCTTGTCCAGTTAAAAACAGCTTAATTTTTTCAAGTACTATTTGTATTGCAATTAATTCGTGACAAAAGAGATCCAGTACATAGAAGAAGATCTGAAAACAACAACATTTTTTTGACCTAAACAATCCTGTTTCATTTGACAAAAAGCGGACAGTTACCACAATAGCAACCAGCTGCCAAATTACTATTCGCTTAAATATACTTAAGTTCTATAACATATATAAGATTATCCCGATCTATATGACAGTCGCACTTACAAGGCATTCCACACTTATGACCGCAAAAAAATACTTACGAAGTATTTAAAAGTCGATTTAAAAACATCGTACGAATTCAGTATATCAGAGTACTTCTCTAACATTACTTTGTAGTAGTGTTTCACGTCCATGTCCCTCATTAACTGAGAGCGTAAAACTTCTCCGTTCCATAAATCAAGCACATTTTTTAAAAATGTTATGCAACGTGTAGCGTAAATTACGTTGATGTCAAAACAAATGCGACACACACCCAATAAGCTATGAGATATTGATATATAAAAACCACATAGAATACAAATATATGTAACAAGTAGATACAATACAAAAAACCAGTTAAATAAACTATAGTGCTTAAAATATCTTTTATTAACGAAAAATCTATAAATGCCCTGAATGGTTAGAACAAAATTTATGTTTTGCTGTACTTGAACAATGCGTAAGAAATACTTCATAATAAACCCTATAGAATAAAAACACAAATCAAACGGAATAGCATATATGAGCGTTATGCGTTGTCTATTAGTATTACTTAAGCAAAATCTGAATAAACGGAACAAAAATACAGACATATAGAACATAGTCCCGCACACAGATAGCATATTTGAAAAAAGACTGTTTGGACAAATAATATTATTCTTGATGCGGTATTTGGGATAAAAACATATAGTTTACATTATGTTCAAAGGTCGAAGCATGGATTGAATATCTTGGTTGATCAAGTAACGGTACTTGATTACATTTACGTGACGCTTTTCATTATTTTTACCAACTGTTATTAAGTACATGATTATATTTAAATATTTTTTAATTTACTATGCAAATGAATTGGTTTGAAAACGACTTCTACGTCCGGAAAACGTCAAAATAAATGATTGTATGATTCGATGTACTGAAATTTCGAAGTTTTTAAATTATCTATTTGAATAGAGAGTTTGTTTTTATTTATCTTGTCACTTGTGTCAATCAAAAGTTAATATATGTAAGTAGTAATACTTGATGTTATTGTGATAAATTATTATTTTTAATTTATTGTGATTCTTCTCGTAGACTTCAGGTGACTTCTCCAGGTCAGCGGCCGATCCAAGTTCCTAGTCTTTCGAACCACCTACGCAACGGGTGAATCGCTTGATAGGGCAGAACGAGCTAGTTGGTAATACCAGGGTGTCAGTCTGGTGCGAGGATGTAGTTAACAAAGTCGAACCTTTACAGGTAGTCCCACGGGGTAGCTAATCTGCAAGTTACGTCCAGGTCTTACCTTGTGTCACATCCTATGATAGGCGAAATCGAGCTTGTGGGGATGCCTAGGATCACCCGACAGCCAGTACTAGGTCAGATGATAAAAATGGTCCAGTAGATGTTGCTACGAAGATGAAATAAAAGAACCGTAAGCAGTATTGATCATTAAATGGTTTATTGTTACGTATGACGAACCCTAGTGATTTATAGGTCCAACTAATATTCTGTTCCACGTGAGTACCAAAAGCAAATTACTGTCTAGACTAACACTTAAGTCCCTTATCTATAATGATCTCGGGATAGGCGTATTTCGCGCGTAAGCCAGTCCAGGTGACATTGAATGAACAAACAATCTTCACTTTTATGGATTCTGCGAAAAATCTTTTGGCGATAAGAATGTGATTTATTTCATTCTTGCCATGGGTGTTGTGAGAAGTGACTAAGGTAGCGAACTATGCAGGACAACATCACTGCAAAGAGAAGAAAAACATGAAACAACCCATCTACACAGCGTGGTGTAGTCGGCTAAAACCTCTTTTCTAAGGAGAGGCTTATGTCCCACAGTGAATTATGAAACGTTGTTGATGAATCACTTCTTCCCGTAATTTGGACAGAAGACCAAAAGGTAGGCAACACACTTATGACTGTGTTTATCCTTCTATACCATAAGAAAACTCCACCTTTCCTATGAAGAGTGTATTCACAAATAAAAGAAGGCTATATAGCCTCTAAACAATACGATATTATTAAAAAAAACAAAGAAATGAATGAGTATAGGTAATAAACATCCATAAAACAAATAGCCATTTAACTAAGGTGATGAACCTGAGACATCTTTTGTTGTCAAAAAATCTATGAACGCTTTGAATGGTCAGTACAAAATCTCTATTTTGGTGGACTTAAACAACAGTTAAAAATCAATTGAAGATAAACTCAACAGAATAAGAACAGAAATCAAAATACGAGACATGTAATAATAATAATATTAATTAATATCATAGACCACGGTACAATACTGTTTCAACTAGAAAGTTATTTTCAAACCAACCTATCACCGTTTACTGTTGAACGAAAGGAGAACCAACCATCCTGGTCTTGGGCAATTCACATCCATCCACTGCCAGTTATCTTCTTTAAGTAGTGAATCCATCGTTCCGCGGGGCGCCCTACACTTTATTTGTCCAATTGTGGCCTACTCTAGCACAATTCGGTTCCAGCGACCATCGGTTGGTCTGGAGACATGACCGGCCCACTTCCTCTTCAGCGTACTGATTCTCCGTGCGAAGTCATTTAGTCCCATTCTCTGTCGAATAACCTCGTTACGAATTTTATCAATCAGAGAAATACCCAGCATCGCACGCCGAGCTACTTTGAACTTGTGGACCAGTTCAATGGTGAATGGTCTCAACTCCGCATGTCTTTACGGGTAAGACAGGAAGTTATTTAACAAATTAACAGTAATTAATTATTTAACATTAATTTAGTTATTTAACATATTTTTAACAAATACTACATTTTGTATGTTATATAACAAAAGTAACTGCAACAAATTTTTGAAATGAACTACAATGGATTACAGCAAAAAAAAACTGGACTTTTTAATAGTAAAATACCATAAAAATACACAGAAACATATTTGATGTGAGACATGACGTTTAAACGTCATGTTGAAATATTTTCACTCAAGAAATACCGGCAAATATGATAACAAGAGCTAGGTCTAGAGCCCAAAAAACACAAATAACATCTCTGGACTCGTCGCTCCGCTCCGCCTTGCCATCCCTGGAAGCAACAATGGATGTTCCGGCTGTTGCAGAGGCGTCGAGCTCTAGCTCCAGCTACGAGTTTTTCTCTCCGCCTACGGCGCCAAGCCTTGTACGTCAGCAGGAGAGTACCCGACCACCGACTAGCTTGGGATCATGAGGATCACTGACCTCAAACATGGTCTCCGCTGCCGGTGGTGATGTGCGCCGCATGAAGTGGGCAAAATCAATAAATGATCGTATGTCACCATCCATGGTCCTACACCCGTAGTCGGCGGCGACACCGCGAAGAAGGCGAAGAGGACCAGCTTCATGAGGAGTACCGAGAGGCGCGGCAAACTCTGGAACTGGCCATCAGTCGCGCCAAAGAAATTAGGCGAAAGTAGATGCTGGAGGATCTCGATCGTAACCTCTGGAGTCGCCCTTATCGTGCGGCGTGACCAATTTTAGAGATCATTCGCGAGCTTCCAACGATAATGACCTGAGTCTCAGATGGGTTAATTTTAAGTCCGTAGGTGTTGCTCCTCTTACATATTTTTATCCAAGTCAGCGTTAGTGGTGTTGACAGCATTAGTCAGATTGGCTGGTGAAGCCCTGGTGTAACTTTGAAATTCATCCGCATACAGGTGGTATGAAGAAGACAAATCATTAGTGATGGTGTTGATAAAAACAGAGAAAATCAGGGGAGAAAGCACGCCGCCCTGCGGTACACCAGCTGCAGTACTTCACCAAGAAGAAACAGTGTTTTCAATACATATGCGCTGCCGACGACCAAACAGGTAGTTGCGAAACTAGTCAATCGCGGTTGGAGATATGTTGAGAGAGTGTAGTATACACAGCAGAACGTCAAAGTCAACGGCGTTTAATGCATTACTAAAGTCCAAAAGTGTTAGAACTGTGAGATAACAATTCACCATGGCAAATCTGATCTAGTCCATAACATGGACAAGGGTAGTAGTGGTGCTGTGATCGGTTCGAAAACCGAATTGGAGAGGATTTAGTAGCAGGTTTCTGCATAGGAAATGTGAGAATTGAGTATTAATAAGACGTTCAAGAACCTTGGAGAGAAACGGAAGAATTGAAAGCGGGCGGCAGTCGGTAAATGATCCAGGGTTTTTCTTTTTGGAAATGCGTATTATTTCAGCGTCCTTCCAAGCTTTTGGAAATACGCTGAGGGAGATAGAATAATTTAGGATATGACTGATGACAGGAAGAATTATATCAAGGATTGGGAGGACCATATTACGGTTCAGACGGTCAGAACCCACTGCATTTGAAGTGATGAACACTGATGCTCCTCTTAATATCACAATCAGAAAATTGACTAAAGAAAAAGGGAGAATAATCAAGAGTTAGGGCAGCAGTAAGAAACTTTATTGTCATTTTATCAAAATTTGACGAAGCAGAGAAATGTTGATTAAGAGAATTTAAGTTGATATTTTTGGGAAGCGAATCATGAATAGGTTTGCCTACTCCCAGTGACTTTAAAAATTTCAAGACTTTAGCTGGATCTCCGTTTTTAACTGAGCTGTGAATGTATCGGCGTTGTGCATTCCTACACACCTTGCTGCAGTCATTTCTGACGGTTACGTACTTATCTCGGTTGCTATCATTAGAATTTTTTTTTATATTTAGACCTAGTTAACACTTTTTTCCTCATTGGGGCTTTAATGTCCTCAGTTAGCCACGGTGACGAAAGACGTTTGACCCTTATTTCTTAGATTGGTACATGTTTATCGTACAGAATCGTTAAATTATTGACAAATAGTTCAACTTTATCGTCAATGCAGTCAGCACTAAAGGAGCCCAGTTGACGTTGTTGGTATCCCTTAGCAGGAGACCTATATCCATGCCCCTGAAGTTTCGCTGCAGGATTGTTTTCGTCTTAAGTTTAGGATGTTGGAAGTGTCAGGATAAGTAAAGCAAGTCATGATACGAAAACTCGACAGTAGAGTACTGACCGTGTTTAACTGCAAGATTAGGGGAGGAAACAATCACCCATGATTATGGTATGACTGTACAAAAGAGTAAATTGATCTAGGAGCCGTTCAAACGATAAGAAGAAGTCAATACGTAAGGAAGGGCAATAATAGACACCAAGAAGGATTTTGGAATGAAGGAGTTCAACTTCCAGAAAAAGATATTCGCCTGCATTAGCTGAAGGGGGCTGTGTGGACAAACTAATAGCAGAGTAGGGAATTTAAGACCGTAGATAGATAGCTACACTACCCCCGCTGCCTACAGCTCTATCGTTCCTGATGAGGTTGAAACCTGGTAACGAATATGCAGACGAGGGTAAGCAGAGCTTAAGCCACGATTCAGAAATAAGTATAGCGTGTAAATTCGTACAGTCAAAACATGCCAGCATATCGTGGAAATGAGCCGGAACACTTTGAGCATTAATGTGTACAATGTTGAAGTTTTAGGGAACGTCAGAGAACTGAAATGAGAGAGTCTCAGCGGTTGTTGGGTCATCCTGGGAACCAATACTACTGTATGCAGATAAAAAGCAGTGTGTGCGGTCATCACTGCAGTCAGGTAAAGACATTTGAAGCTATAAAGTCAATCGATAAGAATAAACAAAAAGTAAGAAGGAAAATAAAAGATTGTGCACTACGTGTTCTAATATAATACTTAGATAAAAGATAAGTGTGAATAAAGAACAACCAAAATACCAAACTTTAATAAATTTATTTGTTAAATAAAGTAATAAAAATATATATACTCGTACGCTAACTCCCATCTGCCGGTTGCCAGTTTTAAACAAATCTGCATAAGTACGTCAAAACAAATCTAAAAAAAAAGAAACAAAAACACAACTACAAAAATATAAAATAATAATAATAATTAAACATAAAAATAAAAACCATCAGGTAAGATAAATGACAGAGATCAATATATCAAGAAATGTAAACAATATAGCAGTATAATTAATTGCTCGATTGATTATCTGCCAGTGTTATACCAACATGTTCATAAAATGTTTATGTTTAACATTCATGAAATATCTGTACAAAGACTGAAGTCCCGATATTATAAATATATAATGATATCAAATCTAAAAGACAAAAATATACACCGGAACATACTCCGAACTTGGAATGCATTCACACTACGAGCGAAACAAAACGTTCATCTTGACATTACAACAGCAAAGGACACCTTTGACATACTTAAAGATTGACATCGATATTGAAAAAGTGCCGTGTTTTGATTTGGTTTTTTAATTTTAAACCATCGTGAACTGCTTAAAATAATAGTATATGTGATGGTGTGGACTTTATAAATACTGTGTCGGTACATAGCGCAAAAGCGCCCTTCACACTACAATGTAAACATGAAATATTTATAGCGATATATATTTACTTTTTCACTGCGCCTCGCTTTGACTTTGTGGAGAATGTCTTTGCAACCGCCACAATTTTCCAAAGCTATGTAGAACTTTTCGCAATACACACAAAGTACTATATTCAGTTTTTTTGAGTAGCCGACCACTGAGATCGTCGGTATCGTTAAATAGATCTGAAAAAAGTATTTTGAATTTTACATCAAACGATTACGCAATGCAATAAACGTAAATCATAATTCGATATCTACGTTTGCACGTTGTTTCGTCAGTTAAGTATGTTAATTATCGTCTGTATATAAATTAGTGCGTAGCAAAAGAATTCTAATACGTAATAGAGAATCTATAAAACAACTGTGTTTATCATAAATGAGATTACCCAATTAACTGTTATCAACTTAATTTCAACAAAAAATATACTAGTGTGTAGATGAATTCCCAGCCCCACCATACACAACTGTCTTTTCGGTAATGTCCAGTAAATGTTACATGTAATGTTTAGTCATTTCACATGGTAAAAAAATTAAACCATTCAATAATAAATCTCTAAAACTACACACATGTAAGCTCAAGTACAATAACATAAATAACATTATTAAGGTAAATAATTTAGACGTATAGAACTTACAAAGTACTTGTAGGTAGTTTGAAAAGTCTCATAGGCATTCAATATGTCAGAGTACGTCTGAAACATTTCTTTGCAACAGTGTTTCATATCCATGCTCCTTATTTGGTGAGGGTGTAAAAGTTCGTCATTCCACAAATCAAGCATATCTCTTGAATATGTTATCCATCGTATAGCATAAATTACGTTAATATCAAAACAAATGAAACTCAACGCTACTAAAGTATTAAATAGTTTTATGTAAAAGTAGTTGGCGATTAAAATGTAGAAACCAAATGTACATATAACCAATAACCAATTTAGTACGATGAACTATCTAACATATCTTCTATTATTAAAAAATCTATGAACACCCTGAACAGTAAGAACAAAATTGATATTTTTATGGACTTGTTAAGAAGCAATTTAAAATATACCCAATGGAATAAAAGAAGAAATCAAAATATGAAGAAATGTAAACGAAGCTTATTAATTGCCTGACAATATCATTCATATAAAATTCAAATGTACTAATGAAAATTACAACAATTAAACATGTAGTCCCACAAATTGATAATATGTTTGATAAACGACTGTTTGAACTATTTGTCTTGTCATTTATATTAAGTAAAAAATGTTTACATAAATATTGTCCTTCGTTTTTAATTTATTTAATTCATTTTGCGTCGTACTGGGACTACTCGTCGACTACATCCCGAGATATTTTTTCTTGAATTATCTTTATGCGATCTTTTGTTATTTAACTATACCTTTTGCCCAATTTCTTAAGTTTTGATGTTTCTTAAGGATCTATATTGGTTGCATTTTTTTTTATTAATGTAAACATAATCTGGAAAATTATTTTACAAAGAATGATCAGATTTAAAACAACATATTGAAATAGAAATGACTCTGCCTAATGTACTTATCTAATCACTTAACAAATATGAAGAGAAAACTTTAGCCATTGGAACTTTGTAATAAAACGACGTTACTCAGTCGTTTGATGCATCTTGACGAGCGCTTTGTCTTTCGATGACATCCAGGGTCTGATGATGGAGTTTAAAAGTGACCATACGAACTTTCTTATAAAACGTCACAATGACATAGAGCTTGATGTTGCATGATTCGACTTGACGTGTACTTTTGTCCTGAACGTTATGGTACGGGAGCTGGCAACGTTTGAAAAGTAAGAATTTTAGGTCAGCTGATTTTGTGATATGTCGTCCTTCTAGCACTTTCGGTTAGAGTCTGGGCTATCTGGCTGGCGGTAGCGGTTGCGTTCATTAGTGCGCATCCTACCTGTCCAGGTAATAATCCTGGATTTTAAAAACATTTTAGAAGATGTAATTTTTAATTTTTTGTTTTTAAATAAGTCTACCTAACATACTTTTTTTATTGCCAGACATTTTTGACATTGCTAACTATGTGCCATACGTGATTTTTTTTATTTTTTTTTATAAAAATTTCAAAGTATTTTATAATGTCTGTAATTTTAATATTATGTTATTTAAATATAAGAAAACTTAAAATAAATTTGCCAGACATTAAATCAATTGTTAAGTCTTGAATTAAAATTAAAAAGTCATGAAGTATTGCAGTATGATGCTAGTAGTCCGAGAGAGACAGCTGAAGGCGCGAGAGAGATAGACAACGACAGTGGTGCGACAGGCAAGTTTGCAAGATGGCGTCAGTCTAATGTCACATGTTTGTTTTTGTTTTGATTTTAATGTTTATTTTTTAATTTGGTTACAATGGCCAGTGATAAAATAAAATGTGTTTTTTGTAAAGGACATAACGATAACATAATACTTTTCATATAAAAGGCTGAAACAACTTGAAAAACTTAATATTAATTATTTATAATTTACATTTAGTAATCAGAACAATTTAAATAAAAAGTGTTGTTTTTTAAATTCTAATCTAACTTTGTATTCCTTTTTATTCTTAAATTTTTTTGAAACTTGCTTTGACTAGAATGATGATTATTATTATTTTCTTTATTTCATTATATAGACATATTTATTACATTTTTAAAAATATAAAAAATAAAAAATACACATTTAAAAATATAACAAATATGTAGTAGTAGACCACCGACATCGGGTACAGGGACCAAGACACCGGTGGTTAGGGCTCCAAAGACAGGAACCTCCTCACAATACGGGCCGTGTCAAGGAGGACTGCCTTCTGCATCAGACTCTTGATCCAACCTTCTAACGTGAGCCTCTTAAGGTGTTGGTCGAGGCTCTTCGCTATGACGCGGTGTGGCTCAGCTGTCCCGTAGCGTCAGCCAAAATTTTAGGCGACGCCGGTAGATTGCTCATCGGTCTCGTCAGCGCTCGGATCACAGTCCTGGCGGCGAGACCGATGAGGTGTTTTAAGTGTCTGGCATCGGGACACACACGCGCCACGTGTGTTAGCTGTTTCGACTGTAGCAGACTATGTTTCCGCTGCGGTCGACCGGGGCACAAGGCGGCAGAGTGCTCTGCCGCCCCACACTGCCCAGCGTGTGCGGTGGGTAACAAGGCCGCCGATCATCAGATTGGGCAGGGGGATTGCAAACCACCACGCAAATCTTGGCAAGTGTCAGGGGCTAGCCAGTCGACCCAGGCTGCCTCTGACGTCGTTTCTGCGTCGATATCGTCGCCCATGGAGGAGGTTGTAGAGACGGTCAAGTAATGGACCAAGTCTCCAACCTCCTCGTCCAGACGAACCTAAACCACTGTGCCGCAGCGCAGGACCTTTTCCTGCAAACCATGGCGCAGTGGTCCATCGGTGTTGCCGTAGCCGCGGAGGCCATTACGTTCCACCCCGTCCAAACTGGTTGGGTGACCGGGACGGTTCCGTGGCAGTCGTCGGCTTCACGGCGGCTCATTCCCCACCCTTGTCGCTAAGAGACAAGGGCACTGGATATGTTGCTGCCGAGTGGGGGGGGGATCACCGTTTATGGTGTTTACTTCTCCCCCAACCGGAGTTTGAGCGACTTCGAGGTTTTCCTTAACAACTTGGAAACCTCGATGCGGCGTCTAACGTCTGGGTACGTTTTAGTGCTGGGGGACTTCAACGCAAAGTCCATTGCGTGGGGTTCCCCCAGGACGGACGCTAGGGGCGAGGCTGTAGAGGAGTGGGCGGCCTCGGTGGGCCTCTGTTTACTAAACAGGGGCTCCACCAACACGTGCGTGCGACAGCAGGGAGGGTCGATAGTGGACCTTTCGTTCGCTACCCCTGCCCTCGCCGCACGAGTAAGGAACTGGCGCGTCCTGGAAGAGGTTGAGACGCTCTCGGATCACGTCTATATCCGATTTGAGCTCTCCCGGACCCAGGACCCCAGTAGGGGTCACGTGGCGCGGCGTTCTTCTCGCTTTCCGCGGTGGGCTTTAGCCAAATTAAATAGGGACCTACTAGAGGAGGCGGCCATCGTTCACTCTTGGCTGTCTCCGCAGGCCCCGACCGAGGAGGTCGACATGGGGGCTGGTCGCTTCCGCGATGCCATTGTGCAGATCTGTGATGCGGCCATGCCCCGCATCCGAGGTTGCCGGCCTCCACGGAAGGAGGTTTACTGGTGGTCCCAGGAGTTGGCGGATCTCCGCGCGGCCTGTACTCGTGCCCGGAGGTCCCACCCGTAGTCGGCGGCGACACCGCGAAGAAGGCGAGGAGGACCAGCTTCATGAGGAGTACCGAGAAGCGCGGAAAACTTTGAAGCTGGCCATCAGCCGCGCCAAAGAAATTAAGAGAAAGGAGATGCTGGAGGGTCTCGATCGTGACCCCTGGGGTCGCCCTTATCGTGCAGCGCGACAAAAGCTCCGCACGTCGGGCACCCCCCTTACAGAGACACTCCAGCCCAGCTTCCTGCGGGAAGTGGTCGAGGGCCTTTTCCCGCAGCGGGTGGAACACACACCCCCGTCGATGGCCTTCATAGTCGGAGACGACGGGGGGAACGAGGACGATGTTCCGCCTGTCAGGGAATCGGAGATAGGGGCGGTTGTTCTACGGATACGCTCTAAGAACACCGCCCCCGGGCCGGACGGGATACCTGCCCGAGTGCTGGCCCGAGCCCTGGAATACATGTCAGACCGCCTTAGGTAGGTCCTGGACGCTAGCTTGGCGTCCGGACGCTTCCCTGAGTGCTGGAAAAGCGGGTAGCTGGTCCTATTGAGGAAGCCAGGACGGCCAGCCGAATCGGTGGCGGCCTATAGGCCCATTGTGTTGCTGGACGAGGCGGGTAAACTGTTTGAGAGGATACTCTCTGCCCGCATCGTCCGGCACCTAAGTGAGGTGGGCCCCGATCTGTCGGACGCCCAATTCGGTTTCCGAGCAGGGCGTTCGACAGTCGATGCTGTGTTGCGCCTGAGGGCCGTTACCGAAGAGGCGGTGGGCTGTGGCGGCGTGCTGTTGGCGGTGTCGTTGGACATCGCCAACGCATTTAATAGTCTGCCATTTAGCTGCATCAGCGAAGCACTCCACTACCACGGGGTGCCAGAGCACCTGAGGCGGCTTGTGGCGGACTGTCTACAGGAGCGTACTGTCATGTACGAGGACCGAGACGGTGTTCTGAGGCGGCAGCTCATGTCATGCGGTGTTCCACAGGGGTCTGTCCTCGGACCACTCCTGTGGAATATGGGATACGACTGGGCCCATCGAGGTCGTCTTCCCCCCGGGTTGGACGTAATTTGTTACGCTGATGACACATTGGTCACAGCCCGGGGAGCGAACTTTCAAGAGGTGGCGCACCTAGCCACCACGGGAGTCTCTCTGGTGGTCCGGCGTGTTGAGGCGCTGGATTTACGGGTAGCCCTCGACAAGACGGAGGCCCTTTTGTTCAATGGGCCCCGTCGTGGTCCGCCCTACGGCGCCTCCATCGTAGTCAATTCGGTCCTTGTACCGGTTCAAGCCCAGATGAAGTATCTGGGCTTGATCCTTGACGGCAGGTGGCTCTTCGACGAGCACTTCCGACAGCTTTCTCCAAAGCTGGTCGGCGCTGCTTCTGCCCTTGGGCGACTTTTGCCCAATTTGGGTGGAGCCAGCGTCGCGACGAGACGGCTATACGCGGGGGTTGTCCGGTCAATGGCGCTTTATGGTGCACCGGTGTGGGCGGCGGCTCTGACCGCCCAGAATAGGGTTCGCCTCTGACGTCCTCAGACGATATTGGCGGTTAGAGCCATACGCGGTTACCGCACTATATCGACGGAGGCGGTGTGCGCGTTAGCCGGAACTCCCCCGTGGGATTTGGAGGCGGAAGTGCTCGCTGAAGTTTATCGGCGAACGGTAGACTTTCGGGTGGGTAGTCGGTAGACATTCGGCCCCCGCCCGAGGAGATACGCGAGTGGCGAAAGGCCGCTCGTCCAGCCACGATGGCTCGTTGGTCGTCCCGGCTGGAGACTCCACGTGCTGGCTTTGCCGCCGTGAAGGCTCGCCAGCCGGTCATCGCTGAGTGGGCAGGGCGGCAGCACGGGACCCTTTCCTTCCGACTGACGCAGGTTCTTTCTGGGCACGGTTGCTTCGGGAAGTATCTGTACTCGGTCGCCAGGAGGGAATTGAGTCCCGCCTGTCACCACTGCGAGTGCAGTGAGGTCTCGCTCCATGGTCGGTAGCGACAGTTGTTTTACCGCGGTCGCAACCTTCTGCGAAGACGTAATTTCGTGGAAGGAGGTGGCGGAGAAGGCCCGGGAGGACGACCTCCACTCGGACCCAATTCGCCGCCGGCGAAGCGGGCGGCAGAGGCGCGCGTACCAGCGTCTCATGCCGCCTTGAGTGTGGCCGCAGGTGGACGGGACGGGTTTTCCCCTCCATCTGCTATAGTGGCCAGCCGCGAGGAGGCGATGTCCGCGTGTGCCGTACGTCGCCTAAAAGGAGAGTTTTATCCGCAGATGGTGCCCACATGAGCGGGCAGGCGCTAGGAAGGATCTGGATGTCGTAATAACAGCTGTTCCCGGATCCCTCCTATGTCAGACGCAGAGTGGCACACCGTGTGGTTTTAGTCGGTCCGATTCCGACACACCACCCCGCCGTAAACCCCGGTGGGGTGACGGCCCGAGGGGGTTTCCACACGTTAAAAAAAAAACAGTAGCAGTCGTGGGACTGCCGATAGAAGTGAAAACGGAACTATTAAGTTGAGAGTAATTAAAACTATATGCAAAAATTGTATGAAATTTTTTATGTTTAATATATAGCTATGTATAATATATAATATCATATATAATATATAATAATAATAAATTTCATATATAATATATAATATCATATTCTCCATAGCTATAGATATACTATTATCATTAGCATGTCAGTGACGCGAACCGAGGATTTTACCCTCTACCAAAACGCTCAACGCGCCTAAAGAAGTTTTCACTTCAAAAAAAAAAAAGGCTCTTCGCTATGAATCCATGAACAGATATGATTATCGGGACAATAGTCACCGAATCCACATTCCACACGTCGGCAATCTCGTGAGACAGATCCAAATACTTCAATTGTTTTTCTTTTTCAACTTTCACGAGATTCTCGCCATGAGGAACGGCGATATCGACAATCATTGCGCGGCGCTCTAATCGATCTATCACCACATTATCAGGCTTATTGGCAACAATAGTCCTATCTGTGATAATAGATCGATCCCAATATAACGTAGCACGACCGTTCTCGAGAACTGGGTCGGGCACATACCTGTAGTAAGGTACTTCAAAATTGACAAGTTGGTATTTAAGGGCAAGTTGTTGGTGTACGATCCTGGCTACTTGGTTGTGCCTGTGCAAATACTCACCGTTAGCAAGACGAGAACAAATAGAAATAATATGCCTAATAGATTCTCCAGGACGGTAGCACGCCCGACAGATATCAACCGTACTATCTTTCAGGATATATTTCCGGTAGTTATTTGTCATGATAACTTCGTCCATAATTGCACAAACAAAACCTTCGATTTCTCCGAAGAGATCACCATACCGTAGCCAAGACGACGACGCTTTAAAGTCTATATCAGGCCCGTGTAGGGCCCGATAAAAGACTTTTAAGTACTTTTTTTAGTCGGCCAAAGAAGCGTTCCTATAACATTTGTTTCAAGCCAGATTCTGGTATTCCCAAGGACTGTGAAAAACCTAGATACATATTATTATTATTTATTATTATATGCACAGTGAAAAGTAATTTACTTTCGTAATAGTTCTCTGTATCATTCTCGACTTATTCTGCAACTGTCTCTCTCGGACTACTGCAATACTTTTCATGACTTTTTAATTTTAATTCAAGACTTAACAATTGAATTAATGTCTGGCAAATTTATTTTAAGTTTTCTTATATTTAAATAACATGATATTAAAATTACAGACATTATAAAATACTTTGAAATTTTTATAAAAAAAATAAAAAAAATCACGTATGACACATAGTTAGCAATGTCAAAAATGTCTGGCAATAAAAAAAGTATGTTAGGTAGACTTATTTAAAAACAAAAAATTAAAAATTACGCCTTCTAAAATGTTTTTAAAATCCAGGATTATTACCTGAACAGGTAGGATGCGCACTAATGAACGCAACCGCTACCGCCAGCCAGATAGCCCAGACTCTAACCGAAAGTGCAAGAAGGACGACATATCACAAAATCAGCTGATTTAAAATTCTTTCTCGAAAACTGTTGTAGTAATTTGAAATTGCCGCGTTCTCAACTTCTCACTACGTGATGACGTTTGACAGTTTTGTTAAAACGTTCTTGCCGCCATCTCTGCTATAAAAGTGTTTGCTAATGTGTATTATTCTGTTAAAATAAATAAGTAATTAAGTATAAAGCCTATTAATTACATCAAAAACGTTGCTAGCTCCTATACTATTAACCAGGCTCTGATGATGAAGGTGATCACTGGATCTTAATAATAAAATGTATCCGCCTTGAACTTGGAATTTTTTGATTCATTTGCTTGAGTTTTTATACTAATTATACTTTTGTCGTAGATAAATATCCTGATGCAAGCTCAATTAAAAAACACTGTCCTGTAATAATTGAAGAGTAAAAAAAATTAATAAATAAAATTATCTACTCTTACAAAATTTTTACAATTGGCAAATAGTAAATATAGTTCTCCGAAAATAAACTTTTAATTAAACGCGTTAAAAATAGTAAAATTATCTATTCTTACAAAAATTTTACTATCAGCTTCCAATGTTACTTATGTCATTTAAATTATGTATTAACATACTTTAAATGACATAAGTAACTTGTTAACTTTGAAATTATGCGTACGTTGAAAGTTAAATAACCTTTTGCCTTTCCTCAACGATTTAGCTGTTGTTGTTAGCACATATGTGTTACATTAACTTTCATTTAACGTATTATATTATTTATAATGGAATGTTCTCAATTTTTAAACTGAATCAATACGATGGAATAGTTAGTATGAAGTAGCTTAGAGTTCATATCCAATGCTTAATCAATGGTGAGCTCTAATACTAAAGATTATATAACATGTGGGTCTCGATAGTTTCACCCCAAGTTCTAATCCTTGAGAATATTTGTAATTAGCAAGTAGGCATACATTTTGAAATTCAGCATAATATATCTCAAGATAGTCTGGAAAGAATGGAAATAATTCTAGGAATATGTCTAAAGCTGCTTTTAAATCTATTTATTAGAAGCTCCTTTTTTAGCTGATCAGATAATACAAACTGAATCAGATCGACAGATTAGCTTATGATGAGATTTACATGATATAAATTACAATTAACTCCTTGAATGGTGGTCGGTACAGGTATTGTTTGGTTTTTAAACAACTGTAGTTTTCAATCTATCAATAACTATTCATTTTCATCAAGCAATTCGATAGCTTTTAGTTCCTAAGTTAACTCATTACATACTGACTCCTCCTCCGAGCCTTTCCCCCGAACATCAGCCTGGTCAGCTAGAAGGCTACTACAATACAACTGAACTTTGATTCGTTTATGCGAACGAAAGTACTAGGCGATATCGAAGTTTTGTTGAAAGTCTGTCGTTAGACTCTTTAGGGCTGTAATTACCCGTAACGATAAGATCCTAATTAGTTTTAATGATAAAATAAAGTTACTATTCTACAACAGAGCAAACAAGAGATTTAACAATTTCCAAAACTATATAAAATCTTTCTCAAAACACACAAAATATTATTTTCAATGATAAGCATTTCATTAACTGTAAGGACACTGCAGCAGCAGGTATCTTAAAACTATTCTGTGAAGAGTTTTTTTTTTTACTTTTCGCACCAAACAATGATAACTTTCGAATAGTCATAATTTCAGTAGCATTTATCGTTTGTGTGCAAATTAATGTTTGAGAAAATTAATTCAGTGGAAGAGAACATCTAAAAGACAATTGATTCAAAGTAGTGATTTCATCGTCTTGACTATTTGGCTATTTTAAGCCTAACTACTAAACTGTGGCAAATATTATTAGTAACCCAAAGTAGATCTCGATGTGATGAAACTCCGTGGGATGTCAGTCTGTTTAATACGAACATACGACATCAGGTGGTCAGATTTAGATGTGATGTGGTATGTGTTAGATATCCGAAAGTACATTTCATCATATTTGAAACGTCTCTCAAGGCTTCTCTTAAGCCTCACCTTTTTGTGGCACTAAATTAACAGTCTTTGAACAATTCAACTTACACAGACAAACTTATGCACATTCTAGTGATTATTTACACATACTGAAGTAGGAGTCACCACTGTTGAGCATAACTTATCAACGTAAACTGAATAAAATATTTGTTTTGCTTATCATAATATAGCTATCAAAAGAAATTAAAATAAATTATTAAAAGTTATTTTTGTGTCATAAAATTTACGTTTTACATATATATATGTACGCGGGGCGCTCCTCGTCACCACTGTCGCATCACTTGAGGTGATTCGAATAAAACCACCGTATCGCACTATACTGTATATTTCACACAAATATAGCAACCAGCACATGTGCTTTGAAAGGTTTTACAAACATTAAATATCTTGTGTATTTAACCCTCCATGCGAAACAAATGATATCACAATTCAGAAAGTATGACACACGCCATCTATCGATCGATGGAGAAACTATGTTTATGTTGCTTTTAAACAATATACATACATCCATAAAATCACACCTGTTTCCCTGGAGGGGTAAGGTGGAGGCATGTTAAAAGTCCACTTTACGCTAGTGTTTTGATCCAACGTAATAAGTAGAATGTTGGTGAGAACCCTATGCAGCATGTTAAATTTAACACTACAGTCAGAAGTAGGTAGTATTAAAACGCGCTTTAAAAGAATTATAACTGTGTTTAAATTACAATCAATTATTCAGCTAGGCTATCGATACTGGACTTTTACACAACAACTACACGTTAAACGTATTTGCACATTATTGTGACTAAATTTTGAGGTCTGATCTAAATGTCACCTAAAATTTGTTACAAATTCTTTATGTCTGGTATTCAGTATAATGTGTATCAAGCTAAGATCCTCATTCTTGCTCCCTTAGTTTTTAGTTTAAATTATTTTTGTAGATGTAGCAATCTATGTATGAAAAGCTACTCGTTTAGTACATCAGATAATGCAAATTGAATCAGGACGACAGTAAAACCGGTAATAAGACCCAATAGAGATAAAAGCAGTGGAACATCAATGTAGAACAAGCCACAAGCTGACATTTTCTTGAACGACGATCGATACAGACGTTGTATGTTCTTCGATAATTTTAGTTCTAAATCTGTAAATAAATGTTCACTTGTATTATATCAGAAAATTTAGTAATTTCAAATTCATATTTAAGCCCTTAGACATAGATGTTTTGTTACGTTATAGATATATTAGATATTTATATCAGATAACGACTATTGTTAATAACAAAAATAGGCAATATACCGTGTGATACCTGAGTTTCTTGATTTAGAAATAAGTGCACAGGAGTTTTGAGAATTCTCCAAAGCTATGTAGAACTTTTCACAATACACACAAAGCACTAAGTTCATTGAAAAGGTTTTAAGTAACCACAAGAATACTGAGACAGCAGGCATGATTGAATAGATCTGTAAAAAATATTTTAAGTTTTACATCAAAGTACCACAACTTGCAACAAACGTAAATCATAATTTAATACTTACTTTTGCACGTTGTTTCGTCACTTTAAGTATTTCGATTATCGTCTGTATATGAATTAATGCGTGGGAAAAGAAATCTAGTACATAATAAAGAATCTGTAAAGTAATTGTTTTTATCATAAATGAAACTGCCCATTTCAATAAACAAAAAAGTACTTAAAGACAGTCCTCAAAAAACTTGTATTATGTAAGGTATAGGTACTGTACTTCTTTTTCGTTTTTAAAGTGTGGAAATCCCCTTTGGGCCGTCACCTCACTGGGGCTTAGGCTTACGGTGGGGTGGTGCGTCGGAATCGGACCGACTAAAATCACATGGTTTGCCACTCTGCGCCAGACATAGGAGGAATCTGGGAACAGCTGTTATTACGACATCTAGATTTCTCCTAGCACCTGCCCGCTACCGCGGGCACCATCTGCGGGTAAACTCTTTATTTAGGCGACGTACGGCATACGCGGACGTCGCCTCCTCGTGGCTGGACACTATAGCGGATGGAGGGGAAAGCCCGTCCCGTACACCCGCGGCTACACTCAAGGCGGCATGAGGCACTGGAACGCGCGCCTCGGCGGCGGCGAATTGGGTCCGAGCCGAGATCGTCTTCCTGGTCCCTCTCCGCCGCCTCCTTCCGCGAAATTACTTCTTCGCAGAAGGATGCGATCGCGGTAAAACAACTGTCCATGTGTCAAGGCGCATGCCGCCTCAGTCGACACGGTGCGTTAACCGCGTATGGCTCGAACCGCCAATATCCTCTGAGGGCGCCAGAGGTGAACTCTATTCCCTGCGGTCAGAGCCGCCACTTACACCGTAGCACCATACAGCGCCATTGCCCCGACAACCCCCGTGTATAACCGTCTCGTCGCGACGCTGGGTCCACCCAAATCGGGCAAAAGTTGCCCAAGGGCAGAAGCAGCGCCGACCAGTTTTGGAGAAAGCTGTCGGAAGTGCTCGTCGAAGAGCCACATGCCTTTGAGGGTTATGTCCAGATACTTCATCTGGGCCTGAACCGGTACAAGGACCGAATTGACTACCATGGAGGCGCCGGAGGGTGGACCACGACGGGGCTCATGAACCAAAGGGCCCCCGTCCCCCGTGTGACCAACGTATCCTCTGTGTAACAAATTACGTCCGGGCCCGGGGGGAAGACGACCTCGAAGGCCTAGTCGTATTCCATAGTCCACTGGACTGGTCCGAGGACAGACCCCTGTGGGACACCATATGACATGAGCCGCCGCCTCAGAACACCGTCCCGATCCTCGTTCATGATGGTACGCTCCTTGAAATAGTCTACCATAAGCCGCCTCAGGTACTCTGGCACCCCATGGTAGTGGAGAGCTTCCCTGATGCAGCTAAGTGGCAGACTACAGACTACTAAATGCGTTAGCGATATCCAATGACACCGTCAACAGCACGTCGCCACAGCTCACCGCTTCTTCGGTAACGGCCCTCAGGTGCAGCACGGCATCGACTATCGAACGCCCCGTCTGAAAACCAAATTGAGCGTCCGACAAATCGGGGCCCACCTCGCAGAGGTGCTGGACGATGCGGGCGGAGAGTATCCTCTCAAACAGTTCACCCGCCTCGTCCAGCAATACGATGGGCCTATAGGCCGCTTTCGATTTAGCTGGCCGTCCCGGCTTCCTTAATAGGACCAGCTTCCTGCCTTTCCAGCACTCAGGAAAGCGTCCGGACGCCAAGCTAGCGTCCAGGACTTCCCTGAGGCAGTCCGACGTGTGTTCTAGGGCTCGGGCCAGCACTCGGGCAGGTATCCCGTCCGGCCCGGGGGCGGTGTTCTTAAAGCGGATCCGTGGAACAACCACCCCTATCTCCGATTCCCTGACGGGCGAAACGTTGTCCCCTTTCCCCCCTTCGCCTCCTACCATAAAGTCCATCGACGGGGGTGTGTATTCCACCCGCTGCGGGAAAAGGCCCTCGACCACTTCCGACAGGAATCTGGGCTGGAGTGTAAGATATCTCTGTAAGATAGGTACTGTACTGTACCAGCCATCAACTTTTCTATTTCAGTAGCTAATTTCAGTAAAAATTGTACTAGAGTGAGTGAACTGATCTCCCAAGTCTACTTTGACGTCCGTTGGATGCTCTGGTTTGACAGTGCAATCAAACGAAGGATTGACGTGATGGATACATATTTGACGGTCAACTATTACAGAGGTTGGGGTGAGACTGAATAATTTATTAATACAACTTATAAAGAAAAGTATGATGCATTCTTATGACCTAGATTTGGGAGTGGTACGGAGTGCAAAGGTATGATGTAATTATGTAACTCATTACAAGTAGGCACACTACCCTACATTATCTTTATTTACTATCTTGTAGCCTGTTTTTCGTTAAATTATGACAGATGCTTCGTGTAATGTTTAGTCATTCCACATGGTAGAAAAAATTATATCATGAAGTAAGTTCAAGTACATTAGTGTAAATAACATTATTTAACTAAATAAACTGAGACGAATGGAACAGTAACTTACAAAGTATTTGAAGGTAGATTGAAAAATCTGATAAGCATTCAGTATGTCGGTGTATGTCTGAAACATCTCTTTGCAGTAGTGTTTTATACCCACGCTCCTTATTATGTTAGGGCGTAAAAATTCGTCATTCCATAAATTCAGCATATCTCTTGAATATGTTAAGCTTCGTATAGCGTAAATTACGTTAGCATCGAAGCAAATGAAACTTAACGTTACTATTGTATTTGATAGTGTTATATAAAAGTAGTTAATGATTAAAATGTAGGAACCAAATGCCCATATACCCAAAAACCAATTCACTAAGGTGAACGATCTAACATATATTCTGTTATTAAAAAATCTATGAACGTCCTGAATAGTAAGAACAAAATTGATATTTTTATGGACTTGAATAATAGTTAAGAAGCAATTTAAAATATACCCAATGGAATAAAAGAAGAAATCAAAATATGAAGAAATGTAAGTAAAGCTGAAAAATTGTCTGATAATGTCATTCGCATAAAATTCAAATGCACGAATGAAAATCACTACAATTAAACATATAGTCCCACACCGATAATATGTTTGATAAGCGACTGTTTGGATATATAAGACTGTTTTTGATGTAGTATTTAGAGCAAAAACATAAAGTTTGCAATATGTTCAGAGGCCGGAACATAGATTGAATATCTTTATCGACCGAGTTACTGTACACTATATTCACTATATTCTTCATGATTATTTTTTACTTATTCTATATGTGTATAATACGTATGTTCCAAAACCGAGTTGTACGACCACAAGAACTTGGAAATGATTGAGGATATTGTTATAGAGGATAAATTCAAAATTTCTATTAATTAATTGAATAACTTTGTTTCCATTTTTGTTTATTTGTCTTGTCACTTATATTAAATAAATCATGTTTATATGGTTATTGTCTTTTATTAATTTATCAAATATTACTTTACGTTATTGAAGTTACGTTTACGTTATTAATAAATTTTTGGCCGTATTAGGACTACTGGTAGAACTACATCTACAAGTATTTTTTCTTCTATTATCCTTATGTGGTTTATTGTTATTTAATCGTACCTTTCGGCTAACGTGTTAACTTTTAACGTTTCTCAAAGATCTATCTTGGGTCTAACTTGTTTAATGTATCAAAATCTGTAAAACTCTTTTTAGAAAGGCAGCATAATGACCATATTTAAAAACATATTGAAATAGAAGTTAGCTCTGCTTAATACACTTATTTGATCACTTAATAAATATGAAGAGAAAAACTTAGCGACAGGAATCTGTAATGGAACAACACTAATTTATCGTTTGATGCATCGTGACGAGCACTTTGCGTTTCGATAGTATCCAGAGTCTGATGATGGAGTTTAAAAGTGAACGTACGAACTTTCTTATAAGGCGTCATCATTTCATATAGTTTAATGTTAACTTAACGTGTACATTTTTCCAAAACGCTAACCAGACTTTGACGATGAAGATGATCACTGTATCTATCTATAATGATAAAACGACGTAACCGCCTCGAGATTGGACTTCTTTGATTTGTCTGCTTGAGTTTTTATATGTATTATATACATATTACTTTTTTTGTAGATAATATCGCAATACAAGCCCAACCAAAACACATGTCCTAGCAATTTTCAAAGCAATATAAAATTTTTGTCCTCTTTTAATTATCATTTTGGATTATTTTTGTAAATGTTACAATCTATCTACGAAAAACTACTCATTTAGCAAATCAGACAATGCAAACTGGATCAGGACGACAGTAAAACTGGTAATAAGAATCAATAAAGACAAAAGCAGTGAAGCATCAATATAGAACAAGCCACAAGCTGACATTTTCTTGAACGATGATCGATACAGACGTTGTATGTTCTTCGATAATTTTAGTTCTGAATCTGTAAATAAATGTTCACCTATATCAGAAAATTTACAACTTCTATTAGATCATCAACTGATATATTAGATATTTATAGCAGATAACGACTATTCTTAATAATAAAAACAGCTAGTATACCGTGTGATACTTGAGTTTCTTGCTCTGGAAATAAGTGCACATGAGTTTTGACAATTTTCCAAAGCTAGGTAGAATTTTTCGCAATACACACAAAGTGCTAAGTTCATTAAAAAGGTTTTGAGTAGCCACAAGACTACTGAGATAGCAGGTATGATTGAATAGATCTGAAAAAAATATTTTGAGTTTTACATCAAAAGACCACAACTTGCAACAAACTTAAATCATAATTTAATGCTTACATACTTTTGCACGTTGTTTCGTCTTTTTAAGTATTTCGATTATCGTCTGTATATAAATTAATGCGTGGCAAAAGAACTCTAGTACATAATAAAGAATTTGTAAAATAATTGTTTTTATCATAAATGAAATTACCCATTTATGTAACTAAACAAAAAAGTTGAGGACGGCCTCCTCAATGACATGTATTATGTAAGGTATACTGCACTGTACCAGCTACCAATTTTTTTATTTCAGGAGCTAATTTTAGTAACAATTGTACTAGAGTGAGTGAGCTGACCTCCCAACTCTACTTTACATTAGTATCTTATAACGTTAATTTATAGCAGATGTTTCGTGAGGCGGTCCTTGTCGTGCGGTGTTCCACAGAGGTCTGTCCTCGGACCACTCCTGTGGAATGTGGAATACGACTGGGCCCTTCGAAGTCATCTTCTTCCCGGGCTGGGCGTAATTTGTTACGCAGATGACACATTGGTCACAGCCCAAGGGATGAATTTTTAAAGAGGTGGCGCGCCTGGCCACCACGGGTGTCTGTCTGGTGGTTGGGTGTATTGAGGGGCTGGGTTTGCGGGTGGCCTTGGACAAGACGGAGGCCCTTTTGTTTCATGGGCCCCATCGTGGTCCACCCTCTGGCGCCTCCATCATAGTCAATTCGGTCCTCGTACCGGTTCAGGCTCAGATGAAGTATCTGGGCCTGATCGTCGATGGCAGGTGGCTCTTCGACGAGCACTTCCGACAGCCTTCTCCAAAGCTGGTCGGTGCTGCTTCTGCCCTAGGGCAACTTTTGCCAATTTGGGTGGAGCCAGTGTCTCGACGAGACGGTTATACACGGGGTTTGTCCGGTCAATTGCCCTGTATGGTATACCGGTGTGGGTGGCAGCTCTTACCGCCCAGAATAGGGCTCGCCTCTGGCGCCCTCAGAGAATATTGGCGGTTAGAGCTATGGCTCTAACCGCCGCGTATGCGCGTTTACCGCACCGTATCGACGAAGGCGGCGTGCGCCTTGGCCGGCACTCCCTCGTAGGATTTGGAGCTGGAAGTGCTCGCCGAAGTTTATCGACGAACGGCTGAGTTCCGGCCGGGAAGCGGCATACGGCTCCCACCCGAAGAGATACGCGAGTTGTGTAAGGCCGCTCGTCGAGCTACGCTTGGTCGTCGAGTCGGCTTTGCCGCCATGGAGGATCTCCAGCCGGTCATCGCCGAGTGGGCAGGGCGACAGCGCGGGACCTTCCGACTGACGCAGATTTTTTTCCGGGCACGATTGCTTCGGGAAGTATCTGCACTTGATCGCCAGGAGGGAATTGTGTCCTGCCTGTCGACCGACTGCGCCCGCTGCGACTGCAGTGAGGACTCGGCCCAGCACACGCTAGCGGTTTGTTCCACCTGGGCGGCACAGCGTGGGGTCCTCACTGCAGTTGTTGGAGGAGATCTCTCGCTACCGGCCGTTATACGCTCCATTATCGGTAGCGATAGTTGTTTTACAGCGGTCACAACCTTTTGCGAAGATGTAATTTCAGGGTAGGAGGTGGCGGAGAAGGCTCAGGAGGACAACCTCCATTTGGACCCAATTTGCTGCTGGCGAACCGGGCGGCGGAGGCGCGCGTACCTGTGCCTCATGCCGCCTTGATTATGGCCGTGGGTGGACGGGACGAATTTTCCTTTCCATCCGCTATAGTGGTCAGCTGCGAGGAGGTGACGTGCACGTGTGCTGTACGTCGCCTAAATAGAGAGTTATTCCGCCGATGGTGCCCAGGGCAGTCACTAGGAAGGGTCTGAATTTCGTAATAACAGCTGTTCCGCGATCCCTCCTATATCAGGCGCAGAGTGGCACACCGTGTGGTTTTAGTCGGTCCGATTCCGACACACCACAATGTAAATAACATTATTTAACTAAATTATTTGAGACGAATAGAACAGTAACTTACGAAGTACTTGAAGGTAGACTGAAAAGTCTGATAAGCATTCAGTATGTCACTGTATGTCTGAAACATTTCTTTGCAGTAGTGTTTTATAACCATGCCCCTTGTAAGGTGAGGGCGTAAAAGTTCGTCATTCAACAAACCAAGCATATCTCTTAAATATATTATGCATCGTATAGCGTAAAGTATGTTAATATCAAAACAAATGAAACTCAACGCTACTATAGTGTTAAATAGTGTTATGTAACAGTAGTTGGCGATTAAAATGTAGCAACCAAGTGTCCATATAACCAAAAACCAATTAACTAAGGTAAACGATCTAACATATCTTCTGTTATTAAAAAATCTATGAACGTCCCGAATAGTAAGAACGAAATTGATATTTTTATGGACTTGGATAATAGTTAAGAAGCAATTTAAAATATACCCAATGGAATAAAAAAAGAAATCAAAATACGAAGAAATGTAAACGAAGCTTAAAAATTGTCTGATAATGTCATTCATATAAATTTCAAATGTACGCATGCAAATCACTACAATTAAACATGTAGTCCCACACACCGATAATATGTTTGATAAACGACTGTTTGAATATATGACACTGTTTTCAATGTGGTATTTAGGGCAAAAACATAAAGTTTGCAATATGTTCAGAGGCCGGAACATGGATTGAATATCTTTATCGACCGAGTTCCTGTCCACTATATTTACATTACACCTTTTATTATTTTTACTGATAATATTGAAGTTCATTATTATTTTTTACTGATTCTATGTGTGTATAGTATGTTTGCTGCAGAACCGACTTGTACGACTATAAAACTTGGAAATGATTGAGTATGTTGTTATAGAGGTCAAATTTAACATTTGTTTTAATTAATTGAATAACATTGTTTCCATTTTTGTCAATTTGTCCTGTCACTTGTGGTTAACAAATAATGTTTACATGTATATTGTCCTTCATTAATTTATCAATTATTACTTTAAGTTATTGAAGTGAGTTTATAATTTAATTCATTTTGCGTCGTACGAGGACTACTCGTCGACTACATCTCTAGATATTTTTTCTTGTATTGTCTTTATGCAGTCTGCTGGCGTCGTATCTTTGGCGTCTTTTAGGGATCTGTCTTTGGTCCAACCTTTTTCTTATTTTGAATGTAATCAAAATCTGTAAAGTCATTTTTACAAAGGCAGACTAATCGCCAGATTTAAAACATGTTGAAATAAAAATTTTCTATGTTAAATATAGTTATCTCATCACTTAAAAAATATGAAGTGAAAAATTAAATTTTTCAAATAAGTGTTAAAAATGATATTCATGAATACTTTATGCTTTTAATATGCCGTTGGTTTCACAAGAGCCGACTAAGAGAGCTAACTACGTATGATAACAAAACTATAAACAAAAAGGAAACTTGAAATAAACCCTGTACTAATCTATCGGGCCGGCGTGCTCTAGTATGAGAAAACCTACTTAATAAGAGAGACCTGTGTAGAGCTAGTGGACTACTGAAGCCTCTTGTTCAACGACAGACTTTAGTACCCTTCTACTACCTACCCCCCATCACTTCAGCTACCCCCAAACCCAAGCTCAGTTAAAGCTTTTTAACGAATGTTTCTGAAGCACACACAAAAATAAAATAGACTAACCTCAAAAAAAAAAATAGTGAAAACGTGACATTGATATATAATAAGTAAAATATTTAGATAATAATGTACATTGCATTTTTGTTTCGACCCATTCCAAAACCTAGTAAAAGCACTTGTTGTGTTTTGAAATGAGAATTTTAATTATCATGTCATATATTCTAATCAACCAAATGTCATGTATTAAGATAAACCCAGCATAATAAAAGCAGAAATCAAAATATCGGACAATGTAGAAAAAACTCAAGTACTGTCTAACAAAGGTGTATAAATAAAAATCTAAAAATCGGTTACAAACGTGTAGAAATACAGAATATAGCCCTGCAGAAAGATATTATTTTCGTTAAACGACCATTTGGATTTATAACATTATTTTTGATGCGGTATTTAGGATAAAAACCTGTAGTTTGTATTATGTTCAAAGGCCAAACCATGAATTCAATGTCTTTATGGTTGACAAAGATATTTAATCCGACATATTTGTAGCGTTCATATGGCAACACTGTATTTGACGATGCCACTTTTTATACACAGAATTGGATACAAAAAAATGTTAAATGGTCACTCTGATTAACAAAAGTGTAAATTCAAGCTCTTGGAGACAAATACTGTGAATATTGGTACCACCTGAAGAGTAAATTCACATGAGGTATATTCTGTGTTTCATTTGACCATTCAAGTGGTAAATGCATCAGATAAAAATATATTGTGGAGTAACGCAACCCTAGTAACTCCAAATATCTACATTTATATTATATATACATACATTGAATGCATGATTATGTTTCAACCAATTTTCTATGTAATAAGTATTAAGTAAAGTAGTAACTGTTTTGGAAATGACCTTTACCTCCAAATAAACTATGTCATTGTTAATAGTCGAGCTAAAATTTCGAAGTCTGTATTTACCGATTGAGTAGAATGCTTTCAGTTCCCGTTTATCTTATCGTTTATATCAATCGAGAAATTGGTTTATATAAGAAGTGATACTTTATATTATTGAACTGTGTTATTAGTTTTGATTACCTTGAACTAATAATAAGTTGACATTGTTTAGAAATAAGCACATTTAAGTATAAACAAAGAGCTTTAGTTGGACTAATTTTATTTTAAGCTGCTGTATACGGTGTACGAGGAAAAGTTTTAGTAACAAATAAGGACTTTAGTTATGAAATATTTATATTTATCACACATAAATTCTACAAATCTAGTAAATAAATTAATGAAATATTAAGAGAAATAATTGTGATTGATTGCTGAATTTTGAAAGGTTTTTTGCAGAAGCCATAATAGTGGCGATTGTTTACTCCTTTGATCTCACCTTGATCGGCTTACAGACTATTACGAGCATTACAAAATAAGTACTTACGTTGAAAAATGTCAAGTAATTTTAATTTGATTTTTTATTTAATTTAATTTTTATTCAGGGAAAATAATGTAACACAAATACAATTTTATGTCTTAGAAATATGCACTTCTACAGAAACTCTGTCCTCTGAACTAGGTATAAAAACCTGTATTTCAGATAGACAGCGCCCCCCGTACTATTAAATGTGGCTTACATTATGGCATAGCTTATGTATCATAACAAAATTGTAAGGAAAACAAGAACACGCATGTATGTGTTTGTGTATGTGTGTGCTTGTTTGTGTGAGTCTGAGTGCGAGAGCATGTGTGTGCGCCATAGCTATTTTATTCTAAACTTATATCTATAATCCATTCTACATATAATACTGTGTGTAAGAATTTACTTATCCAACACGTCCCAGTATTACGATAATCTAATTTAAGGAGAAGTGCTTTGAGTACTGATTTACACTTGTGTTTTATTTTTGAAGAAATATTTAGTTTCTTATTGAAGTAATTATATAATTTAGAACTGTTATTCCAAAATTGTTTGTTAGCGAAGGAACTCTTGTGAGTAATCACCGGAAACAGCCTATATCTCAATCTACTAGCCGACAACAATGGCGGTCGGCTCATATGCCTCCGGAGTACACAGTGGAGCACATAAAGTTGCCTCACTGTCAGCAGTTTAGCTTCGGCATAAATTTGTGTGGTAGCATATCTACGAGGTCACAAGAACATGACCTTGAGGACAGCTCTCTGTGTCCTCTCCAATCGGATAAAAACATTTTCCGTGGCCGCTCCCCAGACCTGTCACAGTAAGACAGGAGTGATTGGCACAGAGCGTAGTAGACCATTACTAAAGTGCTTCTCTCCGCCGAGTTACGCAGCTTTTTAAATACATAAATTAGTTTGCGTATTCTACCCGACAGATCCTCAATATGTTTGTGCCAGTTAACATGTTGGTCAATATGTACTCCAAGATATTTTACGCTATTTGCTTTTGAGATTGTATGGCAGACGCAGAAAATTGGAGATAGACACGTATGAGCTTTGAGAATAAGAGAGGACGGTGGGCGTAAAGGTGACCTGACGTAAAATGGAATGTAGGTTGCTTTATTCGTGTTCAACGTGAGTAAATTACTGGTCAGCCACTGCATCACAAGTGATAGTGCTCTCTCGGCGTTCAGATAGCACTGAGCTCAGTCCATGCCATCAATGACTAGTGCCGTCTCGTCAGCATATGTGAATATCCTACAGTGTTCGATGGGTAACTTACAAAGGTCATTAATGTATAAGTACATGAAGTACCTAGGCCTCATCCTGGACAGTCGGTGGAGCTTCGAAAAGTATTTCAGGCGATTAGTCCCCCGAGTGCGAGTGGTAGCAGGTGCACTGCATCATTTGCTACCCAATCTTGGGGGACCACGGGAAGAAGTTCACCGCCTCTACATGGGGGTTGTTAGATCCATGGTCCTGGGGCGCCCGTCTGGTTTAATGTCCTGCCTTCCGTTGCCAGGCCCTACTCAGGAGCCTGCAGCGGTTGATGGTCATACGGATCGTGCGAAGCAACCGCACAATCTCCTATGAAGTGGCGACGATCTTGGCGCGATCTCTGCCCTTCGACAGTCTGGCCAACATCGACGCGATAGTCTACGACCAAATTTGTTCTGTAGGTCGGAATGACGAAGAGGCTACGGCAGAACGCGCATAAGCAAGCTCTGGTGAAGTGGGAAGCACGGCTTGAAATTCAGGGCTGTGCTAGCCAACGCGCTGTCGGAGCCGTTCTGCCGAACTTCGAAGCGTGGGTAGAGAGGACCGACTGTGACACCTATCGATTGACTCAGATACTCACCGGGCACGGCTGCTTCGGTGAGTATCTGAATCGAATAGGACGGGGGGCTACGGCACAATGCCACCACTGCGAGTCCGAACGGGACTCCACCCAGCACACGCTGGAGGATTGCCCTGCATAGGAGTCGGAGCATCGAGTCCTGGTCGGAAGGATCGGACGAAACCTGTCACCATCAGCATTGATCGCGGCAATGCTGGTGAGTGGTGAGGGATGGGAAGCCGCGGTCTCCTTTTGTGAACATGTTATGCTCTAGAAGGAGACCGCAGAGCGAGATCGGGAAGGGCCGATCCCGCTCGAAGGAGGCGGTGAAGGGGACGCGGTAGAAGCCACTAGTCCGCTAATCGCCACCTAAGGGTCGCTGTGGCCATATATTGGGGCGATGTGGCCGCTGTAAACGACCCGAGACAGGTGTCACTCCGATGCGGCCGGGGGTGGCGTCTGGGGCGGGGCGTTCCGCCTCTTACTGTGTAGAGCGGTGAGGGGTACGATAGCGTCTCGCCCTGGGGCATGAGGTGCCCGGGATGTACCTCAATTGTGAGGTACGGCAGGGAGGACTCCAGATGCCGCTAATGCGTTCCTAGAGCTCTTCCCGACTGCCGAGATAGGTCGCCGCGGGGTTTAGTGGGTAGACCGGTTTTCCGGGAGTTCAACATACGCTGTTTGTCCCCCGGAGGGTATACCCAGCGTTAAAAAAAAAAAAACAAAAAAGAAAAGGGCCATATGAGACAGGAAGCTCCCCGCTCACGCTATGTCCAATCCTAACAACTTGAGTTCGGTTACCCAGATTATCTTTAACAAGCGACTCGACAGTAATTAACTTCCCTCAGAGAGAAAACATCATTAGCTACATCTATTGCATAAGACACCAGTCTATCCCCAGAACATCACGAATAAGGGACTTAGGTGTAACTCTAGACAGTAATTTGATTATAGTGCTCGTGTGGAACAGATTATTAGTTGGACCTATAAATTACTAGGGTTTGTCATACGTAACAACAAACCATTTAATGATCTATGTTACTTAAACTTTTCGTTATAGTCACGTTTGAAGTGTAATGGAATTTACAATTTTCACCTAGAGACGATTCCTTGAAACTCAAATATGTAGGTTTAATTGAAAGAATAGAGTGTAAATTCATTCAAAAGTTTAACGTATGAAAAATCGTATCACTATAACAAAATAAATACACTACAAGATAGCTGCCAACAATAAATTGTTCGTACTATCGTCCTTTGACTGCATCGTTGTCCTAATGGGTCAAACAGTCCGGCCCATGTCGTGCGGTGTTCCACAGGGGTCTGTCCTCGGACCACTCCTGTGGAATATGGGATACGACTGGGCCCTTCGAGGTCGTCTTCCCCCCGGGCTGGGCGTAATTTGTTACGCCGATGACACATTGGTCACGGCCCGGGGGGCGAACTTTCAAGAGGCGGCGCGCCTGGCCACCGTGGGAGTCTCTTTGGTGGTCGGGCGCATTGAGGCGCTGGGTTTACGGGTGGCCCTAGATAAGACGGAGGCCCTTTTATTTCATGGGCCCCGTCGTGGTCCAACCCCCGGCGCCTCTATCGTTGTCAATTCGGTCCTTGTACTGATTAAGGCCCAGATGAAGTATCTGGGCCTGATCCTAGACGGCAGGTGGCTCTTCGACGAGCACTTCCGACAGCTTACTCCAAAGCTGGTCGGGGCTGCTTCTGCCCTTGGGCGACTTTTGCCCAATTTGGGTGGAGCCAGCGTCGCGACGAGACGGCTATACACGGGGGTTGTCCGGTCAATGGCGCTGTATGGTGCACCGGTGTGGGCGGCGGCTCTGACCGCCCAGAATAGGGCTCGGCTCTGGCGCCCTCAGAGGATATTGGCGGTTAGAGCCATACGCGGTTACCGCATCGTATCGACAGAGGCGGCGTGCGCCTTGGCCGGAACTCCCCCGTGGGATTTGGAGGCGGAAGTGCTCGCCGAAGTTTATCGGCGGACGGCTGACTTCCGGGCGAGTCATGGCATACGGCCCCCACCCGAAGAGATACACGAGTGGCGAGAGGCCGCTCGTCGAGCCACGATGGCTCGTTGGTCGTCCCGGCTGGAGGCTCCACGTGCTGGCTTTGCCGCCGTGGAGGCTCTCCAGCCGGTCATCGCCGAGTGGGCAGGGCGGCAGCACGGGACCCTTTCCTTCCGGCTGACGCAGGTCCTTTCCGGGCACGGTTGCTTCGGGAAGTATCTGCACTCGGTCGTCAGGAGGGAATTAAGTCCCGCCTGTCACCACTGCGACTGCAGTGAGGACTCGGCTCAGCACACGCTAGCAGTTTGTTCCGCTTGGGCGGCGCAGCGTGGGGTCCTCACTGCAGTTATTGGAGGTGATCTCTCGCTACCGGCCGTCATACGCTCCATGGCCGGTAGCGACAGTTGTTTTACCGCGGTCGCAACCTTCTGCGAAGACGTAATTTCGCGGAAGGAGGCGGCGGAGAGGGCCCGGGAGGACGATATCCACTCGGACCTAATTCGCCGCCGGCGAGCCGGGCGGCGGAGGCGCGCATACCAGCGCCTTATGCCGCCTTGAGTGTGGCCGCGGGTGGACGGGACGGGTTTTCCCCTCCATCCGCTACAATGGTCAGCCGCGAGGAGGCGACGTCCGTGTGTGCCGTACGTCGCCTAAAATAGAGAGTTTATCCGCAGATGGTGCCCGAGGTAGCGGGCAGGCGCTAGGAGGGATCTGGATGTCGTAATAGCAGCGGTTCCCGGATCCCTCCTATCTCAGGCGCAGAGAGGCACACCGTGTGGTTTTAGTCGGTCCGATTCCGACACACCACCCCGCCGTAAACCCCGGTGGGATGACGCCTCGAGGGGGTTTCCACAAGTTAAACAAAAAAAAAAAAAAAAAAGTGGCTCAAACAGTCGCCACACCGCTTTCTATGATGCTACGGTGAGTGTTGTGGGTTTAAACCCCACATGGCACTACATTTTGTGTGATTCATAAATTGTTCTTTTGGGTCTACGTGGTCTTTGTGTCCATTTATTATATGTTTGTAAAGGATTTACTCCTAGAGCGGGCGTTGTCTTTTTAAGAAAAAAAAAATGCTGCTCTGGGCGAAGCTCGGTGTGCACAAGGTGTACATTCGCAACCTACTCACCTATGGTGCTTAAGCTTGTTGTGCCGCGCTCGTCTCTGAAATAACCCATCACCACTTGCGTATACAGCAATCACTCACAATAGACACCCTCGCTAACATTCTTCGCTTAGTGTGGAACAGAATGGTCTACAGGAAACTGAACGTGGGGAGTCTGATAACTTCGTGGAGCACCTAAGCATAAACCTGTTCGACACGAAGCTCGCAAGCCCGCCACCAGAGCGCTCGCCTCACCATTACTGACAGTCGGACAGGAATGGCTTGCCGCGAGACTTCAACATCTTGGCAACGCCTACTGGACGATACTCACAACATGACCTATTATTGGCTGACGGGCGACTTCACTAAACATAGG
Organism: Hypercompe scribonia; assembly: GCA_949316085.1. NCBI lineage: Eukaryota > Metazoa > Arthropoda > Insecta > Lepidoptera > Erebidae > Hypercompe > Hypercompe scribonia. The sequence continues at coordinate 16,860,312 of OX438986.1, forward strand.
TTGTGACACAGGACAACACTGGGCGTAACTTGTATATTGGTCACCTCGCTAAGGTTCGACTTCATTAACTATATCCGTCTACAGGATTGATACCCTGGTAATTACCAACTGGCTTATTCTACTCCATCAAGAAGTCCTCCTAGTGTGCATGCTGTGCGAAAGACTAGGAATTTGGACTGGCTGTTGACCTGGAGAAGTTACCCTAAGATCCCAGTTGTAGTCTACGAGAGGAGTCACGATAAATTAAATATAATAATTTATCACAATGACATCAAGTATTACTACTTACATATATTAACTTTTGATTGGCACAAGTGACAAGATAAATAAAAACAAACTCTCTATTCAAATAAATAATTGAAATACTTCGAAATTTGAGTACATCGAATGCTACAATCATTTATTTCGACGTTTTTTGGAACTAGAAGTCGTTTTTAAACCAGCCCATTTACAAAATAAATTAAAAAATATTTAAATATAATCATGCACCTAATAACTGTCAGTAAAAATAAAAATAAGTGTCACGTAAATATAATCAAGTACCGTAATTCGGTCGACCGAGATATTCAATCCATGCTTCGACCTTTGAACATAATGCAAACTATATGTTTTTATCCCAAATACCGCATCAAGAATAATATTATTTATCCAAACAGTCCTTTTTCAAATATGCTGTCTATGTGCGGGACTATGTTCTATATGTCTGTGTGTTTGTTCCGTTTATTCGAATTTTATTTAAATAATACCTATATAAAACACATTACCTTCATCTATTTTATTTCGTTTGATTTGTGTTTTTATTCTATAGGACTTATTATGAATTGTTTCTTAACCATTGTTCAAGTCCACCAAAACATAAATTTTGTTCTAACCATTCAGAGCATTTATAGATTTTTCATTAACAGAAGATATTTTAAGATTTTCAATTTATTTAACTGGTTTCTTGTTTTATACCTACTTGTTACATTTATTTATATTATATGTGGTTTTTTTATATCAATATCTCATAACTTATTAAGCGTATGTCGCATTTGTTTTGACATCAACGTAATTTATGCTACACGTTGCATAACACTTTTAAAAAATGTGGTTGATTTATGGAATGGAGAAGTTTCAAGCCATCAGTTAATGAGTAACATGAACATGAAACACTACCACAAACCAATGTTAGAGAAGTACTCTGATATACTGAAGGCGTACGATATTTTTAAATCGACTTTCAAATACTTTGTAAGTATTTTTTGCGGCCATGAGTGTGGAATGCGTTGTAAGTGCGACTGTCACATAGATCGCGATAGTCTTATGGATGTTATAGAATTCAAGTATATTTAAGCGGATAGTAATTTGGCAGCTGGTTGGCAGTTGTGGTAACTGTCCGCTTTTAGTCAAGAGAAATAGGATTGTTTAGATCAAAAAAATATTTGTTGTTTTCAGATCTTCTTCTATGTACTGGATCTCTTTTTTCACGAATTAATTGCCATACAAATAGTACTTGAAAAAATTAAACCGTTTTTAACTGAACAAGCCGTTTTGCAGAACAAAATCAAGTTGCCTGATGTTGTAGCTGCCTTGTGGCTAATAAAAAATTTATGTATTAATACAATATTCTTTCTATGTTGTGAAAAATTCTACACGGCTTTAGAAGATAGCCATCATTCCTGCGCGCTTATCTTTAAGGCAAGACGCTCAGGTATCCTACTTACTACATATTTTTAAATATTTGATTTTAATGGAAATAAGTCTGTGTGATGACTGATAAAGAATTTGGAGTTTCACCACACCTCTTCATCCCAAGGAGGCAACTAAAGGAGCAATTCACACAGGACAACGTCACTTCAAAGATACTAAAAACTTCAAACAAAGCCTTTTTTCTCAATGTATGGAAACTCCTTCGGAGCGTCAACCCATAAGGGTTTGCGGTTTTGCTGCGAGGTGGTGTTAGAAGTGGGTCGACTAATACTATACTGCGTGCCTCTGTAATAGGAAGGACCTGGGAACAGCTATTATTACGACATCCAGACCCCTCCTAGCGCCTGACAATGTCCTATCCGGGTTATCTCTCTATTTAGGCGTCGCACGGCACAAATTTACGTCAACTTCTCGCGGCTGACAACTGGAGAATATGGAGAAAAAAATCCACCCAGTCCACCTGTTGCCTCACTCAGGATGGCATTAAGGTCTGCCAAGCTCACCTCTGCTGCCCAGTTTGCCGCCGGCGAATTGAATCCAAGTGGAGTTCTTTATCATAGCAATTTTTCTGCGGAGGGATCTATGACTTAGTACCTAATATATTATTTTATATACGTATAACAGCTAAAAGTTTACTTTCTGTTTTGAAGTTTATCAATATAAATGAATACTTATTTACATGAAAAACTACGAACAAAAAAATCATAAATTTTCGTGGTGAAAATGTGTGTTTATTTTCAGATTCCGAACTAAAGTTGTCCAAGAACATACAACGTCTGTATCGATCGTCGTTCAAGAAGATGTCAGCTTGTGGTTTGTTCTGCATTGATGCTGCACTGCTGTTGTCTTTGATGGGTCTTCTCACCAGTTACACCGTTGTTCTGATTCAGTTTGCATTATCAAAACCACGTCGCTTTTGACATTTAGGTTAAAACTGATTAACAGTAGCGTCTGGCGTAGAAACTGCTAACAGTGGCGGAAGGTTACCAAAAATAATGATTAGTAATAGTTTGTGGGTTATTTCAAAGTTTCGTAAATGGATTGCAGATCAGCATTAAATTGTTCGTTAAAAATTAACCGTTTAAATAGTTAACATTGATGACGTGACGAATTGTATGTTTTGAAATATATCAATTGTGTGAACTTTGTTAAAGGTCAAACGTTTGATGCCTGCACATTAACACGGTTTTATTAGCTTCACCTGTGTGTTTGTAAACAACTCCATTGAACTTGATTTTAATTTACTTGGAACGGTCAGATTTCATTTAAACTTCATAAGACTTATCTAGAACAGTTAACATTGCAATAAGTCGAAAAAAGAATAAATATTTGTACTTTATAAAATTTAAAAACATTTTTTTTTTTTTTTTTTTTTTTTAACGTGTGGAAACCCCCTCGGGCTGTCACCCCACCGGAGTTTACGGCGAGGTGGTATGTCGGAATCGGACCGACTAAAACCACACGGTGTGCTCCTCTGCGCCTGACATAGGAGGGATCCGGGCACAGCTGTTATTACGATATCCAGATCCCTCCTAGCGCCTGCCCGCTAAAGCGGGCACCTTCTGCAGAAAACCTCTCCAGTTAGGCGACGTACGGCACACGCAGACGTCGCCTCCTCGCGGCTGGCCACTATAGCGGATGGAGGGGAAAACCCGTCCCGTCCACCCGCGGCCACACTCATGGGCGGCATAAGGCGCTGGTATGCGCGCCTCCGCCGCCCGGCTCGCCGGCGGCGAATTAGGTCCGAGTGGATATTATCCTCCCGGGCCCTCTCCGCCGCCTCCTTCCGCGAAATTACGTCTTCGCTGAAGGTTGCGACCGCGGTAAAACAACTGTCGCTACCGACCATGGAGCGTATGACGGCCGGTAGCGAAAGATCTTCTCCAATAACTGCAGTGAGGACCCCACGTTGCGCCGCCCAGGCGGAACAAATCGCCAGCGTGTGCTGAGCCGAGTCCTCACTGCAGTCGCAGTGGTGACAAGCGGGACTCAATTTCCTCCTGGCAACCGAGTGCAGATACTTCCCGAAGCAACCGTGCCCGGAAAGGATCTGCGTCAGTCGGAAGGAAAGAGTCCCGTGCTGTCGCCCTGCCCACTCAGCTATGACCGGTTGGAGAGCCTCCACGGCGGCGAAGCCAGCACGTGGTGCCTCCAGCCGGGACGACCAACGAGCCATCGTGGATCGACGAGCGGCCTCTCGCCACTCGCGTATCTCTTCGGGCGGGGGCCGGATGCCGCTACCCACCCGGAAGTCTGCCGTTCGCCGATAAACTTCGGCGAGCACTTCCGCCTCCAAATCCCACGGGGGAGTTCCGGCTAAGGCGCACGCCGCCTCCGTCGATACAGTGCGGTAACCGCGTATGGCTCTAACCGCCAATATTCTCTGAGGACGCCAGAGGCGAGCCCTATTCTGGGCGGTCAGAGCCACCGCCCACACCGGTGCACCATACAGCGCCATTGACCGTGTACCCGGGAACCCCCGTGTATAGCCGTCTCGTCGCGACGCTGGCTCCACCCAAATTGGGCAAAAGTCGCCCAAGGGCAGAAGCAACGCCGACCAGCTTTGGAGAAAGCTATCGGAAGTGCTCGTCGAAGAGCCACCTGCCGTCAAGGATCAGGCCCAGATACTTCATCTGGGCCTGAACCGGTACGAGGACTGAATTGACCACGATGGAGGCGCCGGAGGGTGGACCACGACGGGGCCCATGGAACAAAAGGGCCTCCATCTTGTCCAGGGCCACCCGTAAACCCAGCGCCTCAATACGCCCGACCACCAGAGAGACTCCCGTGGTGGCTAGGCGCGCCACCTCTTGAAAGTTCGCTCCCCGGGCCGTGACCAATGTGTCATCGGCGTAACGAATTACGCCCAGCCCGAGGGGGAGGTGACCTCGAAGGGCCCAGTCGTATCCCATATTCCACAGGAGTGGTCCGAGGACAGACCCCTGTGGAACACCGCACGACATGCGCCGCCGCCTCAGAGCACCGTCTCGGTCCTCTTACATGATGGTACGCTCCTTAAGATAGTCTGCCACAAGCCGCCTCAGGTACTCTGGTACTCCATGGTAGCGGAGCGCTTCCCTGATGCAGCTAAATGGCAGACTATTAAATGCGTTGGCGATGTCCAACGACACCGCCAACAGCACGCCGCCACAGCTCACCGCCTCTTCGGTAACGGCCCTCAGACGTAATACAGCATCGACTGTCGAACGCCCCGCTCGAAAACCGAATTGGGCGTCCGACAGATTGGGGCCCACCTCGCAGAGGTGCCGGACGATGTGGGCAGAGAGTATCCTCTCAAACAGTTTACCCGCCTCGTCCAGCAACACAATGGGCCTATAGGCCGCTACCGAATCGGCAGACCGTCCCGGCTTCCTCAATAGGACCAGCTTCCTGCTTTTCCAACACTCAGGGAAGCGTCCGGACACCAAACTAGCATCCAGGACCTCCCTGAGGCGGTCCGACATGTGTTCAAGGGCTCGGGCCAGCACTCGGGTAGGTATCCCGTCCGGCCCGGGGGTGGTGTTCTTAGAGCGAATCCGTAGAACAACCGCCCCTATCTCCGATTCCCTAATGGGCGGAACATTGTCTTCGTTCCCCCCGTCGTCTCCGACCATGAAGGCCATCGACGGGGCTGTGTGCTCCGCCCGCTGCGGGAAAAGGCCCTCTACCACATCCTGCAGGAAGCTGGGCTGGAGGTTCTCTGTAAGGGGGGGGCCCGACGTGCGGAGCTTTTGTCGCGCCACGCGATAGGTGCGACCCTAGGGATCACGATCGAGACCCTCCAGCATTTCCTTTCTCTTAATTTCTTTGGCGCGGCTGATGGCCAGCTTCAGAGTTTTCCGCGCCTCTCGGTACTCCTCATGAAGCTGGTCCTCTCCGCCTTCTTCGCGGTGTCGCCGCCGACTACGGGTGTAGGACCTCCGGGCACGAGTTCAGGCCGCGCGGAGGTCTGCCAACTCCTGGGACTACCAGTAAACCTCCTTCCGTGGAGGCCGGCAACCTCGGATGCGGGGCATGGCTGCAACACAGATCTGTGCAATGGCATCGCGGAAGCGACCAGCCCCCATGTCGACCTCCTCGGTCGAGGCCTGCGGAGACAGCCAAGTGAACGATGGCCGCCTCCTCTAGTAGGTCCCTATTTAATTTGGCTACAGCCCACCGCGGAAAGCGAGAAGAACGCCGCGCCGCGTGACCCCTACTGGGGTCCTGGGTCCGGGAGAGCTCAAATCGGATGTAGAGGTGATCCGAGAGCGTCTCAACCTCTTCCAGGACACGCCAGTTCCTTACTCGTGCGGCGAGGGCAGGAGTAGCAAATGAAAGGTCCACTATCGACCCCCCCTGCTGTCGCACGCACGTATTGGTGGAGCCTCTGTTTATTAGACAGAGGCCCACCAAGGCCGCCCACTCCTCTACGGCCTCGCCCCTAGCGTCCGTCCTGAGGGAACCCCACGCAACAGACTTTGCGTTAAAGTCCCCCAGAACAAGGACGTGCCCAGACGTTAGTCGCCGCATCGAGGTCTCCAAGCTATTGAGGAAAGCCTCGAAGTCGCTCAAACTCCGGTTGGGGGAGAAGTACACACCGTATACGGTGATCCCCCTCCACTCAGCTGCAACATATCCAGTACCCTTGTCTCTTAGCGACAAGGGCGGGGAATGAGCCGCTGTGGAGCCGACGACTGCCACGGAGCCGTCCCGGTCACCCAACCAGTTTGGTCGGGGAGGAACGTAATAGGGTTCCGCGGCTATGGCAACGCCGATCGACCACTGTGCCATGGTTTGCAGGAAGAGGTCCTGGACCGCGGCACAGTGGTTCAGGTTCGTCTGGACAAGGAGGTTGGAGACTTGGTCCATTACTGGACTGTCGCTACAACCTCCTCCATGGCCGACGATTGCGACGCTCGAACGACGTCAGAGGTAGCCCGGGTCGATTGGCTAGGTAACCCCGACGTCTGCCGAGAATTGCGGGGAGGCTTGCAATCTCTCTGCCCAATCTGGTGATTGGCGGGCTTATTAGCCGCCGCACACGCCGGGCAGTGAGGGGCGGCAGAACACTCAGCCGCTTTGTGCCCCGGTCGACCGCAGCGGAAGCATAGTCCACTGCAGTCAAAACAACTATCGCACTTGATGCGAGTGTGTCCCGTAGCCAAGCATTTGAAACACCTCATCGGCCTCGCCGCCAGAACCGTAATTCTGGCGTTCACGAAACCGACGAGGATCTTGCCAGCGTCGTCCAAAATTTTGGCAGAAGCTACAGGACAACTAATCCACACCGCACCAAGGCCCCCTGGACCGGGGCGGATGGTGCCGATCCTGATGTTGTCCGTGTTGCAGCCGGTCTTTTCCAGAATCGCTACACGGACGTCCTCGACTGTTACTGAATCATCCAGGCCTGAAATGCGCAGCTCCGCGCACTTTGTAGGCCTGGCGATCTTGACACCATCTGTGGCTCCCAATATTCCCCGCAACTTCTCGGCAAATTTGTTTGCTGTCTCTGCACCTTCAGTCCCAGGGAACTCAAGTACACGAGCTCCCGTCTGGGCAAGGCGCAATCTAACATCTACCGTCCCGAAATCTTGTGTCAGACTGTCCCTTGCCTTTTTAAAGACGGCCGCGTAGGACAGTCCACCGTTAACCGCCTCTGGTGACAACGTTACCACCACAGCCGCTGTCTTAGGGGTCCGGAGTCTCCGTGGCTTCTTCTTGGTGACCTCTGCTACCGAAGGTTGGAGTGTAGACCCTGCTTTCTTCGCAGCTTTTTTAGCCCGCTTTCGGGACTTCTTATTTCCCCCTACCACTTGCCAACCGTCGTTCGTGGGAGCTGGATTAGCGTGAACAGTAGGTGTTGGAGTGGGAAGCGGGGGAAATGCCGTTCCTGTTCTGGCCAAGGTCTTAGGTGGTCTTGTCTCCGGCATAGCCTTTCTTACCGCTGCCTTGGCCGCTCGTGTGACCTTCGGTGCTGCCGCAGACCGGGACGCCGCTGCGGCATACGACACGCGGTCACCCGTAGCTGGAAGTGGAATCGACACTGCAGTTGTAGCTGGTTTATTTGCTGCGAGTGGCGGCCGAACTATGGGTGCCGGAGGTAACCTCGCCTCCAGGCCAGCGAGGCGCCCGTCCATCATACGCCACACTGCGTCAGTAATTTGACGTAGTTAGGTATCAGGGACACCACCAAAAGACGAAGAGGTGGTAGGCTGCCGCGGAGCCGGGTTCTGTCGCTCAGTACAGTTCCCCTGCACCTGAAATTGGGCAAATTGAGCATTAAGCTCTGCCACTTGTTCTGTCAATCGTCGTTAGCCGCCTGGAGGCGAGCCACGTCCCCAATTATGGTCTCAACGACCCCAGCGATAGCGGAAGAAGAATCCTTCAGAGCCCATACAAAGGAACTCTTTAGATTTCTAGATTTGGTGGCCACTTTCTGAATTATGGCCACCGCTAAGTTTGCTCTCTCCTGTAAAGACGCTGGTGTTTGGGTGGCAGAATCTTTATCCACCGGCTCACGGATCCTCTGCAAGAGATCCGTAATCTCCTCTTCCGCTAAGCTCTCGCCCTCCGCTCTGACCCGCCTGTAGGCTTAGGCTTCTGCCTTCGAGAAGACAGAACCTGAAGGGGTAGTAATGGTCGTGCGTGACCTGCCTCTGCGATTGCTCCCAACTTTAGGAGGTAGCATCTCTTGAGACGTGTCACTCTCCCCGTCCTTGGAACGTCCGCGCTTTCTGCTATCGCAGATTTCTACTTCTGTGGACTCCAGCACGCCCATGGTCATGCTTGAGTTACCACCGTCTGATGGATGGGCAGACCTGGAACGTAATCGTTCCGATGTTCTTCTTTAGTTCCCAGAATCCAAACTGCCTTCTGGGAGCCCCACCGTGATAGGAGTACCAAGTACTTGTACATCCTCGTTAGACGAGGAATCATTCGTAGTACCAGGTTTCTCTGTCCTACTTCTCTCCTTCTTTAAATTTTTGTTGTTGGTAATAAAGGTTTCCATATTTAGACCCACGAGTGGGGGAGAACTAAAAGCCAACCCGGGCAGAGATCCCCCAATACCCGGGCAAGCGTAAATTTGTGCCCAACTGAGGAGTCCGCAGGTGCCTCAGGTGGGAGTGTGCTTACGACTGAACTACCCATCAGCCATGCATCTCCTGGCCACACACCAGAACACGGGATTCGGGGTAATTTTTTATAGAGGTTTTCTTCCTCGCAGTCCGGGCGGCAAAGCCAAGACCCTCGCTCCCGAGTAGCGTCGTGAGACATAACCACGACACTCCTCTCGAGATTACGATATGACGACGGTGGCAGAAGGACTAAATCTCCCAATGCCTACTCGGCGGCAGTGTGAGTACCCACCGAGCCTGTTCTCCTTTCTCCACCACTGATAGTGGAAAAACTCCGACCCATGAAAGGGTCCCCTCCGTGCTTTTTAATGAGGTTTTCCTCCTCATTGCTCCGAAGAGCGAAGAGCCAACAGAGGAAACGGCAGTTATACCCCCTCTGTTGGACCACACCTCGGTCAAATGGCCGAAGAAGTAAGGCCTTCTCTTCATGCTAGAATATTAGCCGTTGGCGGTGATGCCAACGTTACCAGGGTGCACCACGTGGAGGTTTTCTAGCCCAGCACCCCATAAAATTAAAAAACATGCTTTAATGTTAGATCAATCTAACAGTTGAAAAGTAATTTGAAATGTAGGACTTAAAAATATTATAATAGTATTATTGTGAAGTGGGGTGCTTTGTGCCATATCTTTGGTACCAGTTTCTGACGTAGCGGTCCAATCAAACATTTTCGTGAGTTGATTTATCAACTACCTCATGTTTTTTCACAATAACACAAATTTTTTATTCATTATTTTATTTTAAAATTGAGAATTTCTTTTCCATTTTTAGTTCGGCTTATTGTTAAAGTGTGTTTTTTAGTTTTTATTTGGAAATAGCGTTTGACTTCAATCTAAAAGTATGAGCCTCAGTTTGACTTTTATTTGTGATTAAATATTTATATGTGTATATACATATATGCATATTTATACATATGTATATGTGTATATACATATTTATACATATATGCGGAAGCAAAAAAAAGGACACCTCTATAGTTTGTTTCAGTAATTCTTCTAAGAGTAAGATTCAGGCAATGCGACGCCTTCCAGCTGCAAAGTACGACGTAAAGTGTCTGCAAAAGACTTCTCTACAGAAATAAGTGTTACATTAATAACTTAATCATCATTTTAATCACTGGTAATTCATTATTAAAATTGTGATAGATACATTACAGAGATTCTTGGAGGATTCCTAAGGAACGGGTGCTCGCTGCCACCGAACCACATTATGTGGAAATGTATTGTCCGTTATTACCATTGATAAGCACAATGCTGTTGGGTTGGGTTCGACAAAATCTATTGGGAGCTGTCACAACTATTATTAAGAAGTACAATTCAAGAACACGTCCGTTGAATGTAGATGAAGAAAGAAATATGTTAACTAATTACATTATTATTATTATAGTATTATAACACGAGTAAGGTCGTTGTTTATACCAATGTGCAATTATTTAGAAACAATGTCTACTTGTTATCAGTTCAAGGTAATCAAAACTAATAGCTTAGCTCAATAACATAAAGTATCATGTCTTATGTAAATCCATTTCTTGATTGATATAGGCGACAAGATAAACAGGAGCGGAAAGCACTCTATTCAATTAGTAAATACAAACTTTGGAATTTTACGTCAACGAATAACACAATGACATAGTTTATCTGGAGGTAAAAGTCATTGCCGAAACAGTGACTTACTTACTGATTACATAAAGAATCAGTTGAAATATAATCATGTATTCTATAACTATCAATAAAAGTAGTAAAAGTTGTCGTGTAAATGTAATGTACCGAAACTCTGGTTATGAATGTATGTATATATGATGTAAATGTAGGTATTTGGAGTTAGTAGGTTTGTGTTACTCCACTATATATTTTTTTGGCGGTAAAAGTCGCTCCCAAAACAGTTACTACTAACTGTAAAAGTAATAAAAGTTGCCATGTAAATGTAATGTACCGTCACTCGGTCGACAAAGACATTCATATATGTTTCGGTCTTTGAACATCATGCAAACTATATGTATTTATTATTGAGATAAATTAGTATTTGTAACTTCTCATGACTCTTCTTGTAGACTCCAGCTGTGATTTTAGGGTGTGTTCTCAGGGAAACGGCTGATCCAAGTTCCTAGTCTTTCAGGCCGTCTGTACAACAGGCAGATCACTTGATTGGGCAGAAGGAGCCGGTTGGCGATACCGTTGGGATATCTAGTTAACGAAGTCGATTCTTTGCGGCTAGTCGCACGAGGCAACTAATTTGCTAGTTACGGCCGGGTCTTGTCCTGTGTCACATTTTATGATTGGCGAAATTGAGCTTGTGGGGATCCTAAGGAATGTCCGTTAGCCAATACTAGCTTAGGTGATGAAGATGGTCCAGCAGGTATTGCCACGAGGAATAAGTCTCACAACAGGCCTTGCCTGTCTAACAGTCGGCAATGGTAAGGCGAGCCCTCTGGATTTTTTTAATTTTAAGATTCTACCAAAGTGACTCTACTCTACCTGAGGGAAAGCATGAATAGAATCCAAAAGCTATAGTCATCATACTCATAACAATGCAGTATGGCCGCCTATGACAGCGGGCTTGCGAGTTTTACACCAACAAGTTTATGCTTCGGCATTTCACGAAGTCATCCAGACTCACTATTATGGCTTTTTCAAAATCCAGCAATCAATCACAATTATTTCTCTTAATATTTCATACATTTACTTATTAGATTTGTAGAATTTTTGTGTGATAAATATAAATATTTCGTAGCTAAAGTATTTATTTGTTACTCACACCCAATATACCTAGCAGCAACTTAAAATTAAATTAGTTCAATCAAAGTTTACCTGTCAGAATTGAGAATAAGCCATGAGGCCACCCCTTGTGCATTACATTTGTTGTTAGTTTTATTACTGTATAATGTTTGTAAGCCCTCATCAATTATCATCAACAGCCCTGAATAGTCCACATGGACATACGCCACTCCTTAGAAAGGAAGCTCTGGCTTTCTATACCACACTGGCCAGACGAGTTGGTACAGAGTTTAGTTCAAGTTGTCTTTCTCTTTGTATTACTGTTTTCTTGTGTAGTTTGCAGCCTCAGTCGTTTCTTACGACATCCACGTGATAAACAGGGATGGAGACACTCTATATTCTTGATCTATCACCACATGCAAAAAATTGAATTTAAAATTTTAATAACTGTAAGCTCTCACGTACAAAATATATACAGAAATAAGTTAAAAATCCCAAATAATGTCATAATCTCGAAATTTAAATAAATTAAATAAATTAAATAAATATTAAATATTAAATAAATACTCAACGACATTTATTCTAGGAAAATATTTTGAACCAAACAGTATAAGTACTTACAAAGGACTTGAAAATCGATTTAAAAGTACCACAATCGCCCAATATATTAGTGTACGTATGTAACATTACTTTGCAATAGTGTTTCATATCCATGTCGCTCTTTAGTTGAGGACGTAGAACTTTTTCATTTCATAAATCCAGCACATCTTTCAGAAGTGTTATGCACCGAGTAGTAAATTACGTTTACATCTAATTCTAATAGAAATGTAACTCTAAGCAATACGATGTTGATAAATAAAACTTAAAGCAAAGAATGGTAAGAGTATAGGTAACAAACATCCATAAAACAAAAAGCCAGTTTACCAAGGTAAAGAACCTGAGATATTTTTTGTTGTTAACAAATCTATAAATGTTTTGAATGGTCAGAATAAAATTAATGTTTTATTAAACTTGAACAATAGTTAAAAAACAATTCAAGATAAAGTCAACAGCATAAAAGCAGATATCAAAATATGAGACAATGTATAAGAAACTCTGGTGCTGTCTAATAAAAGCGTATTAATCGAAATGTCCAAGTGTAGAAATAAAGAATTTATTACCGTGTAAAGATACCATTTTCGTTACATGAGCATTTGTATTTATAACATTATTTTTGATGCCATATTTGGCATAAAAATATATAGTTTGTGTTATGCTTAAAGGCCGAAGCATGAATTGAATGTCTTTGTCGACCGAGTTACGGAACATTATATTTATATGACACTTTTTATTATTTTTGCAGATAATTATAAAATGCATTTCAACTAATTCTTTATGTAATTAGTAACTAAGTAAGCTATTAACTATTTTGGCAGCGACTTTTACCGCTAGAAAAACGATGTCATTGTGTTATTCGTCGAAATAAAATTCCGAAGTTTGTATTTATTAATTGAATAGAGTGCTTTCGGCTCCTGTTTATCTTGTTGCTTATATCAATCAAGAAATTGATTTACATAAGACATGATACATTATGTTATTGAGCTCAGTTATTAGTTTTGATTACTTTGAAATAATAACAAGTTGACATTGTTTATAAATAAGTACATATTGGTCCAAACGACGACCTTACTTACGTTATAATACTACACAATAGTATGTAATTAGCGAACACATTTCTGTCTTCGTCTACATTCAATGGACGTGTTTTTGAATTGTACTTCTTAGAAATAGTTGTAATAGCTCCCAATAGATTTTGCCGAACCCAACCCATCAGCATTGTGCTTATCAATGGTAGTTCCGGCCCATACTTTTCAACTCCACCTTGTGGTTCGGTGCCAGCAAAATTCAAGACAATTTTTGGAATGGCATGGCACAATATTACTATATTACTAATATCACAATATCACAATATTACTAATTATTGAACAACAATATTTGCCTGCATCATATTCAACGATTAAAACGATGATGAAATTATTAACATGATATTTATTTCTGCAGTGAAATGTTTTACAGACATTTTACGTCAGATTTTGCAGCTAGTGTTATTGTGAAAAAAACGTGAGGTACTGGATAAATGAACTCTTGAAAATGTTCGACTGGTACGGTACGTCAGAAAATAGTACGAAAGATATGGTACAGAGCACCACACTTCACAATAATACTAATATTTTTAATTTTTTTTTAAATTTTTAGGACGAGTTACCATTAAAGTATGGTTTTTAATTTTATAAAGTACATATATTTATTCTTTGTTCGACTTATTGCAATGCAATCGGTTCTAAACAAGTCTCATAAAGTTTAAATGAAATCTGACCATTCAAAGTCAGTTAAAATTATAGAATTTAAAGGAGTTGTTTGCACACATGCAGGTGAAGCTAATAAAAACATGTTAATATTGCCAAGAGTAAGGTAAGGCTACGTAAAATTAATTTTCCTAACATTTATTTACCTTAAATAAAGCTCACACAATTGGTTCATTACATAACATACAATTCGTTATGGTCTTAGGGTTCAGTTTTTGACATTGAGTATAATTTACAACAAGTATGTAGTGAAATTAAAAGCTCCGTTGAAGCACTATGTACTTTTATTGCTCTGTTTATTATTGTTTGTACGACCTGGGGCGTTGTGTGCTAGGCAAACGACCTGTTTTTTGTTGTTAAATTTATTAGTTATTTTAACGGCTAGTTAATATCGAATAATTTAATGCTGATCTGCAGTCTATTCACGAACCTTTGAAATAACCCATGTTATTACTAACCCACACCAGAGTTTCCACACCAGAGGCTACTATTAAGAAGCATTAATCTAAATGAAAATGATGCAAGTCGAAAGAGCCCAACGGGCAGTTTTAAAAGTGATGCTGCGAAAACCATTCAGATTTCCAACAAACGACCTCTACAAAGAATGTAAGGTACTAAGAGTACGTCAAATTTTTATACTAAGAATAACAACATCGATGCACAAGGAAATTTTAAATACAACTTCAATGATTTGTCTGAACCAGTGTCGTATATTCCGAATCCCACTTCCTACCATAAATACCACCTTCATAAAAAGACAGACCATATATCTCCGCCCTAAAGTGTACAACAAAATTTGTCAAATACATACAGATATTATTAAGTTAACTACCAGAGAAGTAAAGCGACTGATAATTACTTATAATCCCACTTCCTACCATAAATACCACCTTCATAAAAAGACAGACCATATATCTCCGCCCTAAAGTGTACAACAAAATTTGTCAAATACATACAGATATTATTAAGTTAACTACCACAGAAGTAAAGCGACTGATAATTAAATGGCTTTTGAATCTTTCATACGATGAAACTGAACTGATTCTTTCATACCACGGGTAATAGTAGCAAAGGATAATACGCAGGTACACACATATACATACACACACATACACATACACAAACATGCACACACATATACATACACACAAAAGACTCACTCTCAGCTACAGACCAACTTTTATACAAATTTTTCTGTTTTGTTTTGTTTTATTTTTAACCTTGTTTCAATTTTATCTTATATTCTATTTCAACTAAACTTTATGAACATTTTAAATATTGTGAATTCTCATATTGGTTGCCGCGACACAAGCCACGAGCTTAGTGCGGAAACTGTCGTTAAATTTTATTTGTAATTTCTTTAAGTATAAGTATAAATAAATAAAATAAAATAAATAAAATATCCAAGGCCACGCGGTTTTGATAATGCAAACTGAATCAGAACGACGCGGTGTAACTGGTGAGAAGAACTATTAAAGACAACGGCAGTGCAGTATCAATGTAGAACAAACCACAAGCTGACATCTTCTTGAACGACGATCGGTACAGACGTAGTATGTTCTTGGAAAACTTTAGTTCTGAATCTGAAAACAAACACACATTTTCACCACAAAAATAGATGATTTATTTTGTTCGTAGTTTTTAATGTAAAGAAATATTCATTTACATTAACAAACTTCAAAACACAAAGTAAACTTGTAGCTGTTATACGTATCTAAGATATTATATTAGGAACTGAGTCATAAATATGCCATGCTAGCCAGACCGATTGATACAGGTTTTGTTTCAAGTTTGAGACGTTGGCTCATTTCTGTCTTTGGATCACTTCTGTGGAACATGAGATGCGATTGGACCATTCGAGGTCGTCTTGCTCCCGAACTGAACCTAATTTGTTATGCCAATGACGCACTGGTTACAGCCTGGTGGGTGAACTTCCAAGAAGCACCAGGTTGGTGGTTAGGCACATTGAGGCGCTGGGCTTACGGATGGCCCTAGATATGACAGAGGCCAGCTTGTTCTATTTCCCCGTCGTGATCACCCCCTGGTGCCTTCTTCGTGGTTAATTCGGTCCTCGTACCATTTCAGGATCAGATGCAGTGAGGTGGTTTCACGACGAGCACTTTCAACAATTTGCTCGAAAGCTGATCGGAGCTGTTTCTACCCTTGGCCAACTTTTACCTAATTTATGTGGAGCCTGCGTCGCGTCAAGACGACTGTACACCGGAGTTTTCCCGTCAATGACACTGTATGGTGCACTGGTTTTGGGCTGCGACTCTGACCACCCAGAACAGGGCACACTTCTGGCGCCCGCAGAGTAAATTGGCGGTTAGAGCCATACGCGTTTACCGAACCGTGTCGACGGAGGCAGTTTGCGCGTTGGCCGGAACTCCTCCGTGGGATTTGGAGGTGGAAGTGCTCGCCGAAGTTTATCGGCGGACGGCCTATTTCTGGGCCGGTAGTGACATAAGGCCCCCGCCCGAAGAGACACGCGAGATACCAGCTCGCATCGAACTCGAAATGACACCCCGAGGGGCATCATTCAAGTAAAGTCTTTATTTTCAATGTATGGAAACTTTCATACATTGAAAATAAAGGTTTTACTTGAAGTTTTCCTTGTCTTTGCAGTGAAGTTGTCCTGTGTAATTTGCTCCTTTAGTCGCCTCTTACGACACCCATGGGATCAAGAGGGTTGATGAAACTCTACATTCTTAATCGGCCACCACACAGACATTTCTATACAAATCAAATATTACAAAGCAGCAAGTAGTATACCTGAACGCCTTGCTTTGACGATAAGTGCGCAGAAATGTTGGCTCTCTTCTAAAGCTATGTAGAATTTTTCACAACATAGACAAAATATTGTATTAATACATAAATTTTTTATCAGCCACAAGGCAACTACAACAGCAGGCAACTTGATTGTACGAGTATTCTGCAAAACGGCTTGTCCAGTTAAAACCGGCTTAATTTTTTCAAGTACTATTTGTATTGCAATTAATTCGTGACAAAAGAGATCCAGTACATAGAAGAAGATCTGAAAACAACAACATTTTTTTTGACCTAAACAATCCTGTTTCATTTGATAAAAAGCGGACGGTTACCACAATAGCAACCAGCTGCCAAATTACTATCCGCTTAAATATACTTCAGTTCTATAACATATATAAGATTATCCCGATCTATATGACAATCGCACTTACAAGGCATTCCACACTTATGACCGCAAAAAAATACTTACGAAGTATTTAAAAGTCGATTTAAAAACATCGTACGCATTCAGTATATCAGAGTACTTCTCTAACATTACTTTGTAGTAGTGTTTCACGTCTATGTTCCTCATTAACTGAGAGCGTAAAACTTCTCCGTCCCATAAATCAAGCACATTTTTTAAAAGTGTTATGCAACGTGTAGCGTAAATTACGTTGATGTCAAAACAAATGCGACATACACCCAATAAGCTATGAGATATTGATATATAAAAACCACATAGAATACAAATATATGTAACAAGTAGATACAATACAAAAAACCAGTTAAATAAACTATAGTGCTTAAAATATCTTTTATTAACGAAAAATCTATAAATGCCCTGAATGGTTAGAACAAAATTTATGTTTTGCTGTACTTGAACAATGCGTAAGAAATACTTCATAATAAACCCTATAGAATAAAAACACAAATCAAACGGAATAGCATACGAGTATATGAGCGTTATGCGTTGTCTATTAGTATTACTTAAGCAAAATCTGAATAAACGGAACAAAAATACAGACATATAGAACATAGTCCCGCACACAGATAGCATATTTGAAAAAAGACTGTTTGGACAAATAATATTATTCTTGATGCGGTATTTGGGATAAAAAATTATAGTTTACATTATGTTCAAAGGTCGAAGCATGGATTGAATATCTTGGTTGACCAAGTTACGGTACTTGATTACATTTACGTGACGCTTTTCATTATTTTTACCAACTGTTATTAAGTGCATGATTATATTTAAATATTTTTTAATTTACTATGCAAATGAATTGGTTTGAAAACGACTTCTACGTCCGGAAAACGTCAAAATAAATGATTGTATGATTCGGTGTACTGAAATTTCGAAGTTTTTAAATTATCTATTTGAATAGAGAGTTTGTTTTTATTTATCTTGTCACTTGTGTCAATCAAAAGTTAATATATGTAAGTAGTAATACTTGATGTTATTGTGATAAATTATTATTTTTAATTTATTGTGATTCTTCTCGTAGACTTCAGGTGACTTCTCCAGGTCAGCGGCCGATCCAAGTTCCTAGTCTTTCGAACCACCTACGCAACGGGTGAATCGCTTGATTGGGCAGAACGAGCCAGTTGGTAATACCAGGGTGTCAGTCTGGTGCGGGGATGTAGTTAACAAAGTCGAACCTTTACAGGTAGTCCCACGGGGTAGCTAATCTGCAAGTTACGTCCAGGTCTTACCTTGTGTCACATGCTATGATAGGCGAAATCGAGCTTGTGGGGATGCCTAGGATCACCCGACAGCCAGTACTAGGTCAGATGATAAAAATGGTCCAGTAGATGTTGCCACGAAGATGAAATAAAAGAACCGTAAGCAGTATTGATCATTAAATGGTTTATTGTTACGTATGACGAACCCTAGTGATTTATAGGTCCAACTAATATTCTGTTCCACGTGAGTACCAAAAGCAAATTACTGTCTAGACTAACACTTAAGTCCCTTATCTATAATGATCTGGGGATAGGCGTATTTCGCGCGTAAGCCAGTCCAGGTGACATTGAATGAACAAACAATCTTCACTTTTATGGATTCTGCGAAAAATCTTTTGGCGATAAGAATGTGATTTATTTCATTCTTGCCATGGGTGTTGTGAGAAGTGACTAAGGTAGCGAACTATGCAGGACAACATCACTGCAGAGAGAAGAAAAACATGAAACAACCCATCTACACAGCGTGGTGTAGTCGGCTAAAACCTCTTTTCTAAGGAGAGGCTTATGTCCCACAGTGAATTATGAAACGTTGTTGATGAATCACTTCTTCCCGTAATTTGGACAGAAGACCAAAAGGTAGGCAACACACTTATGACTGTGTTTATCCTTCTATACCATAAGAAAACTCCACCTTTCCCATGAAGAGTGTATTCACAAATAAAAGAAGGCTATATAGCCTCTAAACAATACGATATTATTAAAAAAAACAAAGAAATGAATGAGTATAGGTAATAAACATCCATAAAACAAATAGCCATTTAACTAAGGTGATGAACCTGAGACATCTTTTGTTGTCAAAAAATCTATGAACGCTTTGAATGGTCAGTACAAAATCTCTATTTTGGTGGACTTAAACAACAGTTAAAAATCAATTGAAGATAAACTCAACAGAATAAGAACTGAAATCAAAATACGAGACATGTAATAATAATAATATTAATTAATATCATAGACCACGGTACAATACTGTTTCAACTAGAAAGTTATTTTCAAACCAACCTATCACCGTTTACTGTTGAACGAAAGCAGAACCAACCATCCTGGTCTTGGGCAATTCACATCCATCCACTGCCAGTTATCTTCTTTAAGTAGTGAATCCATCGTTCCGCAGGGCGCCCTACACTTTATTTGTACAATTGTGGCCTACTCTAGCACAATTCGGTTCCAGCGACCATCGGTTGGTCTGGAGACATGACCGGCCCACTTCCTCTTCAGCGTACTGGTTCTCCGTGCGAAGTCATTTAGTCCCATTCTCTGTCGAATAACCTCGTTACGAATTTTATCAATCAGAGAAATACCCAGCATCGCACGCCGAGCTACTTTGAACTTGTGGACCAGTTCAATGGTGAATGGTCTCAACTCCGCATGTCTTTACGGGTAAGACAGGAAATTATTTAACAAATTAACAGTAATTAATTATTTAACATTAATTTAGTTATTTAACATATTTTTAACAAATACTACATTTTGTATGTTATATAACAAAAGTAACTGCAACAAATTTTTTAATAGTAAAATACCATAAAAATACACAGAAACATATTTGATGTGAGACATGACGTTTAAACGTCATGTTGAAATATTTTCACTCAAGAAATACTGGCAAATATGATAACAAGAGCTAGGTCTAGAGCCCAAAAAACACAAATAACATCTCTGGACTCGTCGCTCTGCTCCGCCTTGCCATCCCCGGAAGCAACAATGGATGTTCCGGCTGTTGCAGAGGCGTCGAGCTCTAGCTCCAGCTACGAGTTTTTCTCTCCGCCTACGGCGCCAAGCCTTGTACGTCAGCAGGAGAGTACCCGACCACCGACTAGCTTGGGATCATGAGAATCACTGACCTCAAACATAGTCCCCGCTGCCGGTAGTGATGTGCGCTGCATGAAGTGGGCAAAATCAATAAATGATCGTATGTCACCATCCATGGTCCTACACCCGTAGTCGGCGGCGACACCGCGAAGAAGGCGAGGAGGACCAGTTTCATGAGGAGTACCGAGAGGCGCGGCAAACTCTGGAACTGGCCATCAGTCGCGCCAAAGAAATTAGGCGAAAGTAGATGCTGGAGGATCTCGATCGTAACCTCTGGAGTCGCCCTTATCGTGCGGCGTGACCAATTTTAGAGATCATTCGCGAGCTTCCAACGATAATGACCTGAGTCTTAGATGGGTTAATTTTAAGTCCGTAGGTGTTGCTCCTCTTACATATTTTTATCCAAGTCAGCGTTAGTGGTGTTGACAGCATTAGTCAGATTGGCTGGTGAAGCCCTGGTGTAAATTTGAAATTCATCCACATACAGGTGGTATGAAGAAGACAAATGATTAGTGATGGTGTTGATAAAAAGAGAGAAAAGCAGGGGAGAAAGCACGCCGCCCTGCGGTACACCGGCTGCAGTACTTCACCAAGAAGAAACAGTGTTTTCAATACATATGCGCTGCCGACGACCAAACAGGTAGTTGCGAAACCAGTCAATCGCAGTTGGAGATATGTTGAGAGAGTGTAGTATACACAGCAGAACGTCAAAGTCAACGGCGTTGAATGCATTACTAAAGTCCAAAAGTGTTAGAACTGTGAGATAACAATTCACCATGGCAAATCTGATCTAGTCCATAACATGCACAAGGGTAGTAGTGGTGCTGTGATCGGTTCGAAAACCGGATTGGAGAGGATTTAGTAGGAGGTTTGTGCATAGGAAATGTGGAAAGTTGGTAAATGATCCCGGGTTTTTCTTTTTGGAAATGCGTATTATTTCAGCGTCCTTCCAAGCTTTTGGAAATACGCTGTGGGAGATAGAATAATTTAGGATATGACTGATGACAGGAAGAATTATATCAAGGATTGGGAGGACCATATTACGGTTCAGACGGTCAGAACCCACCGCATTTGAAGTGATGAACACTGCTCCTCTTAATATCACAATCAGAAAATTGACTAAAGAAAAAGGGAGAATAATCAAGAGTTAGGACAGCAGTAAGAAACTTTATTGTCATTTTATCAAAATTTGACGAAGCAGAGAAATGTTGATTAAGAGAATTTAAGTTGATATTTTTGGGAAGCGAATCATGAATAGGTTTGCCTACTCCCAGTGACTTTAAAAATTTCAAGACTTTAGCTGGATCTCCGTTTTTAACTGAGCTGTGAATGTATCGGCGTTGTGCATTCCTACACACCTTGCTGCAATCATTTCTGACGGTTACGTACTTATCTCGGTTGCTATCATTAGATTTTTTTTTATATTTAGACCTAGCTAACACTTTTTTCCTCATTGGGGCTTTAATGTCCTCAGTTAGCCACGGTGACGAAAGACGTTTGACCCTTATTTCTTAGATTGGTACATGTTTATCGTACAGAATCGTTAAATTATTGACAAATAGTTCAACTTTATCGTCAATGCAGTCAGCACTAAAGGAGCCCAGTTGACGTTGTTGGTATCCCTTAGCAGGAGACCTATATCCATGCCCTTGAAGTTTCGCTGTAGGATTGTTTTCGTCTTAAGTTTAGGATGTTGGAAGTGTTAGGATAAGTAAAGCAAGTCATGATACGAAAACTCGACAGTAGAGTACTGACCGTGTTTAACTGCAAGATTAGGGGAGGAAACAATCACCCATGATTATGGTATGACTGTACAAAAGAGTAAATTGATCTAGGAGCCGTTCAAACGATAAGAAGAAGTCAATACGTAACGAAGGGCAATAATAGACACCAAGAAGGATTTTGGAATGAAGGAGTTCAACTTCCAGAAAAAGATGTTCGCCTGCATTAGCTGAAGGGGGCTGTGTGGATAAACTAATAGCAGAGTAGGGAATTTAAGACCGTAGATAGATAGCTACACTACCCCCGCTGCCTACAGCTCTATCGTTCCTGATGAGGTTGAAACCTGGTAACGAATATGCAGACGAGGGTAAGCAGGGCTTAAGCCACGATTCAGAAATAAGTATAGCGTGTAAATTCGTACAGTCAAAACATGGCAGCATATCGTGGAAATGAGCCGGAACACTTTGAGCATTAATGTGTACAATGTTGAAGTTTTAGGGAACGTCAGAGAACTGAAATGAGAGAGTCTCAGCGGTTGTTGGGTCATCCTGGGAACCAATACTACTGTATGCAGATAAAAAGCAGTGTGTGCGGTCATCACTGCAGTCAGGTAATGACATTTGAAGCTATAAAATCAATCGATAAGAATAAACAAAAAGTAAGAAGGAAAATAAAAGATTGTGCACTACGTGTTCTAATATAATACTTAGATAAAAGATAAGTGTGAATAAAGAATAACCAAAATACCAAACTATAATAAATTTATCTGTTAAATAAAGTAATAAAAATATATATACTCGTACGCTAACTCCCATCTGCCGGTTGCCAGTTTTAAACAAATCTGCATAAGTACATCAAAACAAATCTAAAAAAAAAGAAACAAAAACACAACTACAAAAATATAAAATAATAATAATAATTAAACATAAAAATAAAAACCATCAGGTAAGATAAATGACAGAGATCAATATATCAAGAAATGTAAACAATATAGCAGTATAATTAATTGCTCGATTGATTATCTGCCAGTGTTATACCAACATGTTCATAAAATATTTATGTTTAACATTCATGAAATATCTGTACAAAGACTGAAGTCCCGATATTATAAATATATAATGATATCAAATCTAAAATACAAAAATATACACCGGAACATACTCCGAACTTGGAATGCATTCACACTACGAGCGAAACAAAACGTTTATTTTGACATTACAACAGCAAAGGACACCTTTGACATACTTCAAGATTGACATCGATATTGAAAAAGTGCCGTGTTTTGATTTGATTTTTTAATTTTAAACCATCGTGAACTGCTTAAAATAATAGTATATGTGATGGTGCGGACTTTATAAATTCTGTGTCGGTACATAGCGCAAAAGCGCCCTTCACACTACAATGTAAACATGAAATATTTATAGCGATATATATTTACTTTTTCACTGCGCCTCGCTTTGACTTTGTGGAGAATGTCTTTGCAACCGCCACAATTTTCCAAAGCTATGTAGAACTTTTCGCAATACACACAAAGTACTATATTCAGTTTTTTTGAGTAGCCGACCACTGAGATCGTCGGTATCGTTAAATAGATCTGAAAAAAGTATTTTGAATTTTACATCAAACGATTACGCAATGCAATAAACGTAAATCATAATTCGATATCTACGTTTGCACGTTGTTTCGTCAGTTAAGTATGTTAATTATCGTCTGTATATAAATTAGTGCGTAGCAAAAGAATTCTAATTCGTAATAGAGAATCTATAAAACAACTGTGTTTATCATAAATGAGATTACCCAATTAACTGTTATCTACTTAATTTCGACAAAAAATATACTAGCGTGTAGATGAATTCCCAGCCCTACCCTACACAACTGTCTTTTCGGTAATGTCCAGTAAATGTTACATGTAATGTTTAGTCATTTCACAAGGTAAAAAAATTAAACCATCCAGTATAAATCTCTAAAACTACATACATGTAAGCTCAAGTACAATAACATAAATAACATTATTTAGGTAAATAATTTAGACGTATAGAACTTACAAAGTACTTGTAGGTAGTTTGAAAAGTCTCATAGGTATTCAGTATGTCAGAGTACGTCTGAAACATTTCTTTGCAATAGTGTTTTATATCCATGCCCCTTATTAGGTGAGGGCGTAAAAGTTGTATTGTAAAGTTATAAAAGGTGTATTGTCGTCATTCCACAAATCAAGCATATCTTTTGAATATGTTATGCATCATATAGCGTAAATTACGTTAGCATCAAAACAAATGGAACTTAAAGCTACTAAAGTATTAAATAGTTTTATGTAAAAGTAGTTGGTGATTAAAATGTAGAAACCAAATGTACATATAACCAATAACCAATTTAGTACGATGAACGATCTAACATATCTTCTATTATTAAAAAATCTATGATCACCCTGAACAGTAAGAACAAAATTGATATTTTTGTAGAGTTGAATAATAATTAATTCAAAATATATCCAATAGAATAAGAGAAGAAATCAAAATATGAAGAAATGTAAACGAAGCTTATAAATTGTCTGACAATATCATTCATATAAAATTCAAATGTACGAATGAAAATTACAACAATTAAACATGTAGTCTCACAAATCGATAATTTATTTGATAAACGACTGTTTGAACTATTTGTCTTGTCACTTATATTAAGTAAAAAATGTTTACATAAATATTGTCCTTCGTTTTTAATTTAATTCATTTTGCGTCGTACTGGGACTACTCGTCGACTACATCTCTAGATATTTTTTCTTGAATTATCTTTATGCAATCGTTTGTTATTTAACTATACCTTTTGCCCAACTTCTTAACTTTTGATGTTTCTTAAGGATCTATATTGATTGCAATTTTTTTGTTAATGTAAACTAAATCTGTAAAATTATTTTACAAAGAATGATCAGATTTAAAAAAACATTGAAATAGAAATGACTCTGCCTAATGTACTTATCTAATCACTTAACAAATATGAAGAGAAAACTTTAGCCATTAGAACTTTGTAATAAAACGACGTTACTCAGTCGTTTGATGCATCTTGACGAGCGCTTTGTCTTTCGATGACATCCAGGGTCTGATGATGGAGTTTAAAAGTGACCATACGAACTTTCTTATAAAACGTCACAATGACATAGAGCTTGATGTTGCATGATTCGACTTGACGTGTACTTTTGTCCTGAACGTTATGGTACGGGAGCTAGCAACGTTTGAAAAGTAAGAATTTTAGGTCAGCTGATTTTGTGATATGTCGTCCTTCTAGCACTTTCAGTTAGAGTCTGGGCTATCTGGCTGGCGGTAGCGGTTGCGTTCATTAGTGCACATCCTACCTGTCCAGGTAATAATCCTGGATTTTAAAAACATTTTAGAAGGCGTAATTTTTAATTTTTTGTTTTTAAATAAGTCTACCTAACATACTTTTTTTATTGCCAGACATTTTTGACATTGCTAACTATGTGCCATACGTGATTGTTTTTATTTTTTTTATAAAAATTTCAAAGTATTTTATAATGTC
Source organism: Hypercompe scribonia (assembly GCA_949316085.1). Classification (NCBI taxonomy): domain Eukaryota; kingdom Metazoa; phylum Arthropoda; class Insecta; order Lepidoptera; family Erebidae; genus Hypercompe; species Hypercompe scribonia. The sequence continues at coordinate 16,885,729 of OX438986.1, forward strand.
TGTAATTTTAATATTATGTTATTTAAATATAAGAAAACTTAAAATAAATTTGCCAGACATTAAATCAATTGTTAAGTCTTGAATTAAAATTAAAAAGTCATGAAGTATTGCAGTATGATGCTAGTAGTCCGAGAGAGACAGCTGAAGGCGCGAGAGAGATAGACAACGACAGTGGCGCGACAGGCAAGTTTGCAAGATAGCGTCAGTCTAATGGCACATGTTTGTTTTTGTTTTGATTTTAATGTTTATTTTTTAATTTGGTTACAATGGCCAGTGATAAAATAAAATGTGTTTTTTGTAAAGGACATAAAGATAACATAATACTTTTCATATAAAAGGCTGAAACAACTTGAAAAACTTAATATTAATTATTTATAATTTACATTTAGTAATCAGAACAATTTAAATTGTGTTGTTTTTTAAGTGTGTTGTTTTTTAAATTTTAATCTAATTTTGTATTCCTTTTTATACTTAAATTTTTTTGAAACTTGCTCTGACTAGAATGATGATTAATATTATTTTCTTTATTTCATTATATACACATACTTATTACATTTTTAAAAATATAAAAATAAAAAATACACATTTAAAAATATAACAAATATGTAGTAGTAGACCACCGACATCGGGTACAGGGACCAAGACACCGGTGGTTAAGGCTCCAAAGACAGGAACCTCCTCACAATACGGGCCGTGTCAAGGAGGACCGCCTTCTGCTTCAGACTCTTGATCCAACCTTCTAACGTGAGCCTCTTAAGGTGTTGGTCGAGGCTCTTCGCTATGACGCGGTGTGGGTCAGCTGTCCCGTAGCGTCAGCCAAAATTTTAGGCGACGCCGGTAGATTGCTCATCGGTCTCGTCAGCGCTCGGATCACAGTCCTGGCGGCGAGACCGATGAGGTGTTTTAAGTGTCTGGCATCGGGACACACACGCGCCAAGTGTGTTAGCTGTTTCGACTGTAGCAGACTATGTTTCCGCTGCGGTCGACCGGGGCACAAGGCGGCAGAGTGCTCTGCGGCCCCACACTGCCCAGCGTGAGCGGTGGGTAACAAGCCCGCAGATCATCAGATTGGGCAGGGGGGTTGCAAACCACCACCCAAACTCTGGCAAGTGTCAGGGGCTAGCCAGTCGACCCAGGCTGCCTCTGACGTCGTTTCTGCGTCGATATCGTCGCCCATGGAGGAGGTTGTAGAGACAGTCGAGTAATGGACCAAGTCTCCAACCTCCTCGTCCAGACGAACCTAAACCACTGTGCCGCAGCACAGGACCTTTTCCTGCAAACCATGGCGCAGTGGTCCATCGGTGTTGCCGTAGCCGCGGAGCCCTATTACGTTCCACCCCGTCCAAACTGATTGGGTGACCGGGACGGTTCCGTGACAGTCGTCGGCTTCACGGCGGCTCATTCCCCACTCTTGTCGCTAAGAGACAAGGGCACTGGATATGTTGCTGCCGAGTGGGGGGGGGATCACCGTATATGGTGTTTACTTCTCCCCCAACCGGAGTTTGAGCGACTTCAAGGTTTTCCTTAACAACTTGGAAACCTCGATGCGGCGTCTAACGTCTGGGTACGTCTTAGTGCTGGGGGACTTCAACGCAAAGTCCATTGCGTGGGGTTCCCCCAGGACGGACGCTAGGGGCGAGGCCGTAGAGGAGTGGGCGGCCTCGGTGGGCCTCTGTTTACTAAACAGGGGCTCCACCAACACGTGCGTGCGACAGCAGGGAGGGTCAATGGTGGACCTTTCGTTCGCTACCCCTGCCCTCGCCGCACGAGTAAGGAACTGGCGCGTCCTGGAAGAGGTTGAGACGCTCTCGGATCACCTCTATATCCGATTTGAGCTCTCCCGGACCCAGGACCCCAGTAGGGGTCACGTGGCGCGGCGTTCTTCTCGCTTTCCGCGGTGGGCTTTAGCCAAATTAAATAGGGGCCTACTAGAGGAGGCGGCCATCGTTCACTCTTGGCTGTCTCCGCAGGCCCCGACCGAGGAGGTCGACATGGGGGCTGGTCGCTTCCGCGATGCCATTGTGCAGATCTGTGATGCGGCCATGCCCCGCATCTGAAGTTGCCGGCCTCCACGGAAGGAGGTTTACTGGTGGTCCCAGGAGTTGGCGGATCTCCGCGCGGCCTGTACTCGTGCCCGGAGGTCCTACACCCGTAGTCGGCGGCGACACCGCGAAGAAGGCGAGGAGGACCAGCTTCATGAGGAGTACCGAGAAGCGCGGAAAACTCTGAAGCTGGCCATCAGCCGCGCCAAAGAAATTAAGAGAAAGGAGATGCTGGAGGGTCTCGATCGTGACCCCTGGGGTCGCCCTTATCGTGCGGCGCGACAAAAGCTCCGCACGTCGGGCCCCCTCCTTACAGAGACAGTCCAGCCCAGCTTCCTGCGGCAAGTGGTCGAGGGCCTTTTCTCGCAGCGGGTGGAAGACACACTCCCGTCGATAGCTTTCATAGTCGGAGACGACGGGAGGAACGAGGACGATGATCCGCCCGTCAGGGAATCAGAGGTAGGGGCGGTTGTTCTACGGATACGCTCTAAGAACACCGCCCTCGGGCCGGACGGGATACCTGCCTGAGTGCTGGCCCGAGCCCTTGAATACATGTCGGACCGCCTCAGGGAGGTCCTGGACGCTAGCTTGGCGTCCAGACGCTTCCCTGAGTGTTGGAAAAGCGGGAAGCTGGTCCTATTGAGGAAGCTGGGACGGCCAGCCGAATCGGTGGTGGCCTATGGGCCCATTGTGTTGCTGGACGAGGCGGGTAAACTGTTTGAGAGGATACTCTCTGCCCGCATCGTCCAGCACCTAAGTGAGGTGGGCCCCGATCTGTCGGACGCCCAATTCGGTTTCCGAGCAGGGCGTTCGACAGTCGATGCTGTGTTGCGCCTGAGGGCCGTTACCGAAGAGGCGGTGGGCTGTGGCGGCGTGCTGTTGGCGGTGTCGTTGGACATCGCCAACGCATTTAATAGTCTGCCATTTAGCTGCATCAGGGAAGCACTCCACTACCACAGGGTGCCATAGCACCTGAGACGGCTTGTGCGGACTATCTACAGGAGTGTACTGTCATATACGAGGACCGAGACGGTGTTCTGAGGCGGCAGCTCATGTCGTGCGGTGTTCCACAGGGGTCTGTCCTCAGACCACTCCTGTGGAATATGGGATACGACTGGGCCCTTCGAAGTCGCCTTCCCCCCGGGTTGGACGTAATTTGTTACGCCGATGACACATTGGTCACAGCCCGGGGAGCGAACTTTCAAGAAGTGGCGCGCCTAGCCACCACGGGAGCCTCACTGGTGGTCGGGCGTGTTGAGGCGCTGGATTTACGGGTGGCCCTCGACAAGATGGAGGCCCTTTTGTTCCATGGGCCCCGTCGTGGTCCGCCCTACGGCGCCTCCATCGTAGTCAATTCGGTCCTCGTACCGGTTCAAGCCCAGATGAAGTATCTGGGCTTGATCCTTGACGACAGGTGGCTCTTCGACGAGCACTTCCGACAGCTTTCTCCAAAGCTGGTCGGGGCTGCTTCTGCCCTTGGGCGACTTTTGCCCAATTTGGGTGGAGCCAGCGTCGCGACGAGACGGCTATACGCGGGGGTTGTCCGTCCGGTCAATGGCGCTTTATGGTGCACCGGTGTGGGCGGCGGCTCTGACCGCCCAGAATAGGGTTCGCCTCTGGCGTCCTCAGACGATATTGGCGGTTAGAGCCATACGCGGTTACCGCACTATATCGACGGAGGCGGCGTGCGCGTTAGCCGGAACTCCCCCGTGGGATTTGGAGGCGGAAGTGCTCGCTGAAGTTTATCGGCGAAATACTTCAATTGTTTTTCTTTTTCAACTTTCACGAGATTCTCGCCATGAGGAACGGCGATATCGACAATCATTGCGCGGCGCTCTAATCGATCTATCACCACAGTATCAGGCTTATTGGCAATAATAGTCCTATCTGTGATAATAGATCGATCCCAATATAACGTAGTACGACCGTTCTCGAGAACTGGGTCGGGCACATACCTGTAGTAAGGTACTTCAAAATTGACAAGTTGGTATTTAAGGGCAAGTTGTTGGTGTACGATCCTGGCTACTTGGTTGTGCCTGTGCAAATACTCACCGTTAGCAAGACGAGAACAAATAGAAATAATATGCCTAATAGATTCTCCAGGACGGTAGCACGCCCGACAGATATCAACCGTACTATCTTTCAGGATATATTTCCGGTAGTTATTTGTCATGATAACTTCGTCCATAATTGCACAAACAAAACCTTCGATTTCTCCGAAGAGATCACCATACCGTAGCCAAGACGACGACGCTTTAAAGTCTATATCAGGCCCGTGTAGGGCCCGATAAAAGACTTTTAAGTACTTTTTTTAGGCGGCCAAAGAAGCGTTCCTATAACATTTGTTTCACGTCAGATTCTGGTATTCCCAAGGACTGTGAAAAACCTAGATACATATTATTATTATTTATTATTATATGCACAGTGAAAAGTAATTTACTTTCGTAATGGTTCTCTGTATCATTCTCGACTTATTCTGCAACTGTCTCTCTCGGACTACTGCAATACTTTTCATGACTTTTTAATTTTAATTCAAGACTTAACAATTGAATTAATGTCTGGCAAATTTACTTTAAGTTTTCTTATATTTAAATAACATGATATTAAAATTACAGACATTATAAAATACTTTGAAATTTTTATAAAAAAATAAAAAAAATCACGTATGGCACATAGTTAGCAATGTCAAAAATGTCTGGCAATAAAAAAAGTATGTTAGGTAGACTTATTTAAAAACAAAAAATTAAAAATTACGCCTTCTAAAATGTTTTTAAAATCCAGGATTATTACCTGGACAGGTAGGATGCGCACTAATGAACGCAACCGCTACCGCCAGCCAGATAACCCAGACTCTAACCGAAAGTGCAAGAAGGACGACATATCACAAAATCAGCTGATCTAAAATTCTTTCTCGAAAACGTTACTCCTATACTATTAACCAGGCTTTGATGATGAAGGTGATCACTGGATCTTAATAATAAACTGTATCCGCCTTGAAATTGGAATTTTTTGATTCATTTGCTTGAGTTTTTATACTAATTATACTTTTGTCGTAGATAAATATCCTCTTTTTTTTTTTTTTTTTTTTTTTTTAACTTGTGGAAACCCCCTCGAGCCGTCACCCCACCGGGGTTTACGGCGGGGTGGTGTGTCGGAATCGGACCGACTAAAACCACACGTGGTGCCACTCTACGCCTGAGATAGGAGGGATCCGGGAACCGCTGCTATTACGACATCCAGATCCCTCCTAGCGCCTGCCCGCTAATGCGGGCACCATCTATGGGTAAACTCTCTATTTTAGGCGACGTACGGCACACGCGGACGTCGCCTCCTCGCGGCTGGCCACTATAGCGGATGGAGGGGAAAACCCGTCCCGTCCACCCGCGGCCACACTCAAGGCGGCATGAGGCGCTGGTATGCACGCCTCCGCCGCCCGGCTCGCTGGCGGCGAATTGGGTCCGAGTGGACATCGTCCTCCCGGGCCCTCTCCGCCGCCTCCTTCCGCGAAATTACGTCTTCGCAGAAGGTTGCGACCGCGGTAAAACAACTGTCGCTACCGGCCATGGAGCGTATGACGGCCGGTAGCGAGAGATCACCTCCAATAACTGCAGTGAGGACCCCACGCTGCGCCGCCCAAGCGGAACAAACTGCTAGCGTGTGCTGAGCCGAGTCCTCACTGCAGTCGCAGTGGTGACAGGCGGGACTCAATTCCCTCCTGACGACCGAGTGCAGATACTTCCCGAAGCAACCGTGCCCGGAAAGGACCTGCGTCAGTCGTGCTGCCGCCCTGCCCACTCGGCGATGACCGGCTGGAGAGCCTCCACGGCGGCAAAGCCAGCACGTGGAGCCTCCAGCCGGGATGACCAACGAGCCATCGTGACTCGACGAGCGGCCTCTCGCCACTCGCGTATCTCTTCGGGCGGGGGCCGTATGCCGGTACTCGCCCGGAAGTCAGCCGTCCGCCGATAAACTTTGGCGAGCACTTCCGCCTCCAAATCCCACGGGGGAGTGCCGGCCAAGGCGCACGCCGCCTTCGTCGATACGGTGCGGTAACCGCGTATGGCTCTAACCGCCAATATCCTCTGAGGGCGCCAGAGGCGAGCCCTATTCTGGGCGGTCAGAGCCGCCGCCCACACCGGTGCACCATACAGCGCCATTGACCGGACAACCCCCGTGTATAGCCGTCTCGTCGCGACGCTGGCTCCACCCAAATTAGGCAAAAGTCGCCCAAGGGCAGAAGCAGCGCCGACCAGCTTTGGCGTAAGCTGTCGGAAGTGCTCGTCGAAGAGCCACCTGCCGTCCAGGATCTGGCCCAGATACTTTATCTGGGCCTTAATCGGTACGAGGACCGAATTGACAACGATAGAGGCGCCGGAGGGTGGACCACGACGGGGCCCATGAAACAAAAGGGCCTCCGTCTTATCTAGGGCCACCCGTAAACCCAGGGCCTCAATGCGCCCGACCACCAAAGAGACTCCCACGGTGGCCAGGCGCGCCGCTTCTTGAAAGTTCGCCCCCCGGGCCGTGACCAATGTGTCATCGGCGTAACAAATTACGCCCAGCCCGGGGGGAAGACGACCTCGAAGGGCCCAGTCGTATCCCATATTCCACAGGAGTGGTCCGAGGACAGACCCCTGTGGAACACCGCACGACATGGGCCGCCGCCTCAGAATACCATCTCGGTCCTCGTATATGACGGTACGGTCCTCTAGATAGTCTGCCACAAGCCGCCTCAGGTACTCTGGCACCCCGTGGTAGTGGAGTGCTTCCCTGATGCAGCTAAATGGCAGACTATTAAATGCGTTGGCGATGTCCAACGACACCGCCAGCAGCACGCCGCCACAGCTCACCGCCTCTTCGGTCACGGCCCTCAGGCGCAACACAGCATCGACTGTCGAACGCCCGGCTCGAAACCCGTATTGGGCGTCCGACAGATCGGGGCCCACCTCGCAGAGGTGCCGGACGATGCGGGCAGAGATTATCCTCTCAAACAATTTACCCGCCTCGTCCAGCAACACGATGGGCCTATAGGCCGCGACCGAATCGGCCGGCCGTCCCGGCTTCCGTAGTAGGACCAGCTTCCCGCTCTTCCAGCCCTCAGGGAAGCGCCCGGACGCCAAGCTGGCGTTTAGGACTTCCCCGAGGTGATCCGACATGTGGTCGAGGGTTCGCGCCAACACTCGGGCAGGTATCCCATCTGGCCCAGGGGCGGTGTTCTTAGAGCGAATCCGTAGAACGACCGCCCCTATCTCCGATTCTCTGACGGGCGGAACATTATCCTCGTTCCGTCCCCCGTCGTCTTCGACCATGAAGGCCATCGACGGGGGTGTATGCTCCGCCCGCTGCGGGAAAAGACCCTCGACCACTTCCCGCAGGAAGCTGGGCTGGAGTGTCTCTATAAGGGGGGGGCCTGACGTGCGGACCTTTTGTCGCACCGCACGATAAGGGCGACCCCAGGGATCACGATTGAGACCCTCCAGCATCTCCTTCCTCTTCACTTCTTTGGCGCGGCTAATGGCCAGCTTTAGAGTTTTCCGCGCCTCTCGGTACTCCTCATGAAGCTGGTCCTCCTCGCCGTCTACGCGGTGTCGCCGCCGACTACGGGTGTAGGACCTCCGGGCACGAGTACAGGCCGCGCGGAGGTCCGCCAACTCCTGGGACCACCAGTAAACCTCTTTCCGTGGAGGCCGACAGCCTCGGATGCGGGGCATGGCCGCATCGCATATCTGCGTAATCGCATCGCGGAAACGACCAGCCCCCATGTCGACCTCCTCGGTCGGAGCCTGCGGAGACAGCCAAGAGTGAATAATGGCTGCCTCTTCTAGTAGGTCCCTATTCAGTTTGGCTACAGCCCACCGCGGAAAGCGAGAAGAACGCCGCGCCGCGTGACCCCTGCTGGGGTCCTGGGTCCGGGAGAGCTCAAATCGAATGTAGAGGTGATCCGAGAGCGTCTCAACCTCTTCCAGGACACACCAGTTCCTTACTCGTGCGGCGAGGGCAGGGGTAGCGAACGAAAGGTCCACTATCGACCCTCCCTGCTGTCGCACGCACGTGTTGGTGGAGCCCCTGTTCAGTAAACAGAGGCCCACCGAGGCCGCCCACTCCTCTACGGCCTCGCCCCTGGCATCCGTCCTGGGGGAACCCCACGCAATGGACTTCGCGTTGAAGTCCCCCAGCACTAAGACGTGCCCAGACGATAGTCGCCGCATCGAGGTTTCCAAGCTATTAAGGAAAACCTCGAAGTCGCTCAAACGCCGGTTGGGGGAGAAGTATATACCGTATACGGTGATCCCCCCCCCACTCAGCAGCAACATATCCAGTGCCCTTGTCTCTTAGCGACAAGAGTGGGGAATGAGCCGCCGTGGAGCCGACGACTGCCACAGAGCCGTCCCGGTCACCCAACCAATTTGGACGGGGAGGAACATAATAAGGCTCCGCGGCTACGGCAACGCCGATCGACCACTGCGCCATGGTTTGCAGAAAGAGGTCCTGTGCCGCGGCACAGTGGTTCAGGTTCGTCTGGACAAGGAGGTTGGAGACTTGGTCCATTACTGAACCGTCTCTACAACCTCCTCCATGGGCGACGATGCTGACGTGCGGACAATATCGGAGGCCACCTGGGTCGATTGGCTAGCCCCCGACACTTGTCGAGAATCGCGGGGAGGTTTGCACCCCACCTGCCCCATCTGGTGATTGGCGGGCTTGTTACCCGCCGCACACAATGGGCAGTGAGGGGCGGCAGAACACACTGCCGCCTTGTGCCCCGGTCGACCGCAGCGGAAGCATAGTCCGCTGCAGTCAAAACAACTTACGCACTTGGCGCGTGTGTGTCCCGATGCCAGACATTTGTAGCATCTCATCGGTCTCGCTGCCAGGACTGTGATCCTAGCGCTCACGATACCGATGAGTAGCCTACCGGCGTCAGCCAAGATTTTGGCCGACGGTACGGGACAGCTGACCCACACTGCGCCCAGCCCTCCTGGACCGGGGCGGATGGTGCCGACCCTGATGTTCTCCATGTTGCAGCCTGTCCTCTCTATAACTGCAGCGCGGACATCCTCGGCCGTTATGGAATCGTCCAGGCCCGAGATACGCAGTTCGGCGCACTTGGTAGGCCTGGCGATCTTAACACCATCAGTGGCTGTAAAAATTCCCCGCAGCTTCTCGGCGAAAGAGTCCGCCGTCTTTGCACCTTCAGCCCCGGGGAACTCGAGGACTCGAGCTCCCGTCTGGGCGAGGCGTATTCTAACTCCCACCGTCCCGAAGTCGTGTGCGAGACTGTCCCGGGCCTTTTTGAAGATAGCCGCATAGGACAGCCCACCCTCAGCCGCCCCCGGTGACATGATGACCACCACTGCCGCGGTTTTGGGCGCTTGCAGTTTACGCGGCTTCTTTGTGGTGGCCACTGCCACCGATGGCGACTGCTGGGTAGAAGCTACATTTTGGGCAGCCTTTTTAGCCCGCTTTCGGGACTTCTTAGCCCCCCCGACTACCTGCCAAGCATCCGTGGAAGGGGCAGATGTGGAAGGAGTAGATGTAAAGGTGCCAGGTGCAGTGGCTGGAGTGGGGAGCGGAGGGAATTCCACTCCAGACTTGGCCGCCGTTTTGGGCCCTGACCTCTTAGCACCCGTCTTTGCTACTGCTTTAGCCGCCTGTCGTGTCCTCGAAGCGGCCGCAGAAACAGCAGACGACGACGCCGCAGGTACAGCAGACACCGATGCCGCAGGAGCAGCAGACACCGACGCCGCCGCCGCATAGGACACACGACCGCCCATAACGGGAAGCGACGTCAGCGCCTTTGGTCTATGTGCCGCGAGTGGAGGTAGTCTCGCCTCCAGGCCAGCGAGACGTCCGTCCATCATGCGCCACACTGCGTCTGTGATTTGGCGCAGGTGGGCATCAGCGATGGTACCGGGATTGGCAGGGACAAGCGACGGAGACGGGCCTTCTCGCTCAGGGCGATGAGCCTGGAATTGGGCAAACTGCGCGCTCAGCTCAGCTACCTGCCCTGTGAGATGGTCGTTGGCCGCTTGGAGACGAGCCACGTCCCCAATAAGGGTCTCAACGACTCCCGCAACCGCAGAGGAGGAATCCTTAAGGGCCTTTACAAAAGCACCCTTAAGGTTACTCGACTTGGTGGCTACTTTGTGGATGATAGCCACCGCTGCTTGTGCTCTCTCTTGCATGGACGATGGCGTTTGGGGAACAGAATCCCCTACCATCGGCTCCTTGATCTTAAGCAAGAGATCTGCGATCTCCTCCTCTGCAAGTGCTTCGCCGTCCGCCCTAACCCGCCTATAGGCTTCCGCCTTACAGAAGACGGAGCCTGACGGGATCGAGACCGAAGTTCGCGACCTTCCTCTACGGCTGCTGACGACTTTAGGAGGCAACATCTCCTGGGACGTGTCGCTCTCTTCGTCCCTGGAGCGCCCGCGTTTTCGGGAGTTGCACAGCTCCGTTTCCATCAGGTCACCTCCATTGCCATCCGACGAACACGTAGATTTGGAACGCAGTCGTTCCGATGTTCTGCGGCTCCCAGCAGTCATAATGACTTCTGGGAGCCTCATCGACATAGGTGTCCCAACAGATGCGTCCTTTAAATTGGACGAGAAGTCGTCCACTCCGCTTTTCTCCTTCTTCTTCTCTTTCTCTTCTTCTACATTTAAGTTTTTAGTTTTGTTTTGATTAGATTCCATATTAGACCCACGAGAGGGGAGAACTAAAGGTCCACCCGGGCAGAGATCCCCCAATACCCGGGCAAGCGTAAATTTATGCCCAACCGAGGGGTCCGCAGGTGCCTCGGCTGGGAGTGCGCTTACGACTGAACTACCCATCAGCCATGCATCCCCTGGTCACGCACCAGAACACGGGATTCGGGGTAATTTTTTAAAGAGGTTTTCTTCCTCGCAGTCCGGGCGGCTAAGCCAAGACCCTCGCCCCCGATTGGTGTCGCGAGACATAACCACGACACTCCTTTCGGGATTACGATGTGACAACGGTGGCAGGAAGATTAAATCTTCCAATGCCTGCTCGGCGGCAGTGTGAGTACACACCGAGCCCGTTCTCCTTTCTCCACCATTGACAGTGGAGGAACGCCGACCCATGAAAGGGTCCCACCATAGTGATTTTTTACCGAGGTTTTCCTCCTCAATGCTCCGAAGAGCGAAGAGCCAACAGAGGATCCGACAGACACGCCCGCTCTGTTGGACCAAGTCTCGGCCGAATTGCCGAAGAAATGGCTTCCTCTTCGTGCTAGAATATTAGCCGTTGGCAGTGATGAACAACACCATCGCCAACGTTTCCAGGGTGCACCACGTGGAGGTTTTCTAGCCCAGCACCCCGTAGATAAATATCCTGATGCAAGCTCAATTAAAAAACACTGTCCTGTAATAATTGAAGAGTAAAAAAAATTAATAAATAAAATTATCTACTCTTACAAAATTTTTACAATTGGCAAATAGTAAATATAGTTCTTCGAAAATAAACTTTTAATTAAACGCGTTAAAAATAGTAAAATTATCTATTCTTACAAAAATTTTACTATCAGCTTCCAATGTTACTTATGTCATTTAAATTATGTATTAACATACTTTAAATGACATAAGTAACTTGTTAACTTTGAAATTATGCGTACGTTGAAAGTTAAATAACTTTTTGGCTTTCCTCAATGATTTAGCTGTTGTTGTTAGCACATATGTGTTACATTAACTTTCATTTAACGTATTATACTATTTATAATGGAATCTTCTCAATTTTTAAACTGAATCAATACGATGGAATAGTTAGTATGAAGTAGCTTAGAGTTCATATCCAATGCTTAATCAATGGTGAGCTCTAATACTAAAGATTATATAACATGTGGGTCTCGATAGTTTCACCCCAAGTTCTAATCCTTGAGAATATTTGTAATTAGCAAGTAGGCATACATTTTGAAATTCAGCATAATATATCTCAAGATAGTCTGGAAAGAATGGAAATAATTCTAGGAATATTTCTAAAGCTGCTTTTAAATCTATTTATTAGAAGCTCCTTTTTTAGCTGATCAGATAATACAAACTGAATCAGATCGACAGATTAGCTTATGATGAGATTTACATGATATAAATGACAATTAACTCCTTGAACGGTGGTCGGTACAGGTAATGTTTGGTTTTTAAACAACTGTAGTTTTCAATCTATCAATAACTATTCATTTTCATCAAGCAATTCGATAGCTTTTAGTTCCTAAGTTAACTCATTACATACTGACTCCTCCTCCGAGCCTTTCCCCCGAACATCAGCCTGGTCAGCTAGAAGGCTACTACAATACAACTGAACTTTGATTCGTTTATGCGAACGAAAGTACTAGGCGATATCGAAGTTTTGTTGAAAGTCTGTCGTTAGACTCTTTAGGGCTGTAATTACCCGTAACGATAAGATCCTAATTAGTTTTAATGATAAAATAAAGTTATTATTCTACAACAGAGCAAACAAGAGATTTAACAATTTCCAAAACTATATAAAATCTTTCTCAAAACACACAAAATATTATTTTCAATGATAAGCATTTCATTAACTGTAAGGACACTGCAGCAGCAGGTATCTTAAAACTATTCTGTGAAGAGTTTTTTTTTTACTTTTCGCACCAAACAATGATAACTTTCGAATAGTCATAATTTCAGTAGCATTTATCGTTTGTGTGCAAATTAATGTTTGAGAAAATTAATTCAGTGGAAGAGAACATCTAAAAGACAATTGATTCAAAGTAGTGATTACATCGTCTTGACTATTTGGCTATTTTAAGCCTAACTACTAAACTGTGGCAAATATTATTAGTAACCCAAAGTAGATCTCGATGTGATGAAACTCCGTGGGATGTCAGTCTGTTTAATACGAACATACGACATCAGGTGGTCAGATTTAGATGTGATGTGGTATGTGTTAGATATCCGAAAGTACATTTCATCATATTTGAAACGTCTCTCAAGGCTTCTCTTAAGCCTCACCTTTTTGTGGCACTAAATTAACAGTCTTTGAACAATTCAACTTACACAGACAAACTTATGCACATTCTAGTGATTATTTACACATACTGAAGTAGGAGTCACCACTGTTGAGCATAACTTATCAACGTAAACTGAATAAAATATTTGTTTTGCTTATCATAATATAGCTATCAAAAGAAATTAAAATAAAATAATTAAAAGTTATTTTTGTGTCATAAAATTTACGTTTTACATATATATATGTACGCGGGGCGCTCCTCGTCACCACTGTCGCATCACTTGAGGTGATTCGAATAAAACCACCGTATCTCACTATACTGTATATTTCACACAAATATAGCAACCAGCACATGTGCTTTGAAAGGTTTTACAAACATTAAATATCTTGTGTATTTAACCCTCCATGCGAAACAAATGATATCACAATTCAGAAAGTATGACACACGCCATCTATCGATCGATGGAGAAACTATGTTTATGTTGCTTTTAAACAATATACATACATCCATAAAATCACACCTGTTTCCCTGGAGGGGTAAGGTGGAGGCATGTTAAAAGTCCACTTTACGCTAGTGTTTTGATCCAACGTAATAAGTAGAATGTTGGTGAGAACCCTATGCAGCATGTTAAATTTAACACTACAGTCAGAAGTAGGTAGTATTAAAACGCGCTTTAAAAGAATTATAACTGTGTTTAAATTACAATCAATTATTCAGCTAGGCTATCGATACTGGACTTTTACACAACAACTACACGTTAAACGTATTTGCGCATTATTGTGACTAAATTTTGAGGTCTGATCTAAATGTCACCTAAAATTTGTTACAAATTCTTTATGTCTGGTATTCAGTATAATGTGTATCAAGCTAAGATCCTCATTCTTGCTCCCTTAGTTTTTAGTTTAAATTATTTTTGTAGATGTAGCAATCTATGTATGAAAAGCTACTCGTTTAGTACATCAGATAATGCAAATTGAATCAGGACGACAGTAAAACCGGTAATAAGACCCAATAGAGATAAAAGCAGTGGAACATCAATGTAGAACAAGCCACAAGCTGACATTTTCTTGAACGACGATCGATACAGACGTTGTATGTTCTTCGATAATTTTAGTTCTAAATCTGTAAATAAATGTTCACTTGTATTATATCAGAAAATTTAGTAGATTCAAATTCATATGTAAGCCCTTAGACATAGATGTTATGTTACGTTATAGATATATTAGATATTTATATCAGATAACGACTATTGTTAATAACAAAAATAGGCAATATACCGTGTGATACCTGAGTTTCTTGATTTAGAAATAAGTGCACAGGAGTTTTGAGAATTCTCCAAAGCTATGTAGAACTTTTCACAATACACACAAAGCACTAAGTTCATTGAAAAGGTTTTAAGTAACCACAAGAATACTGAGACAGCAGGCATGATTAAATAGATCTGTAAAAAATATTTTGAGTTTTACATCAAAGTACCACAACTTGCAACAAACGTAAATCATAATTTAATACTTACTTTTGCACGTTGTTTCGTCACTTTAAGTATTTCGATTATCGTCTGTATATGAATTAATGCGTGGCAAAAGAAATCTAGTACATAATAAAGAATCTGTAAAGTAATTGTTTTTATCATAAATGAAACTACCTATTTCAATAAACAAAAAAGTACACAAAGACAGTCCTCAAAAAACTTGTATTATGTAAGGTATAGGTACTGTACCTTTTTATCGTTTTTAAAGTGTGGAAATCCCCTTTGGGCCGTCACCTCACTGGGGCTTAGGCTTACGGTGGGGTGGTGCGTCGGAATCGGACCGAATAAAATCACATGGTTTGCCACTCTGCGCCAGACATAGGAGGGATCCGGGAACAGCTGTTATTACGACATCTAGATTTCTCCTAGCACCTGCCCGCTACCGCGGGCACCATCTGCGGGTAAACTCTTTATTTAGGCGACATACGGCATACGCAGACGTCGCCTCCTCGTGGCTGGACATTATAGCGGATGGAGGGGAAAGCCCGTCCCGTACACCCGCGGCTACACTCAAGGCGGCATGAGGCACTGGAACGCAAGCCTCGGCGGCGGCGAATTGGGTCCGAGCCGAGATCGTCTACCTGGGTCCCTCTCCGCCGCCTCCTTCCGCGAAATTACTTCTTCGCAGAAGGATGCGACCGCGGTAAAACAACTGTCGCTGTGTCAAGGCACATGCCACCTCAGTCGACACGGTGCGGTAACCGCGTATGGCTCGAACCGCCAATATCCTCTGAGGGCGCCAGAGGTGAACTCTATTCCCTGCGGTCAGAGCCATCACTTACACCGTAGCACCATACAGCGCTATTGCCCCGACAACCCCCGTGTATAACCGTCTCGTCGCGACGCTGTGTCCACCCAAATCGGGCAAAAGTTGCCCAAGGGCAGAAGCAGCGCCGATCAGTTTTGGAGAAAGCTGTCGGAAGTGCTCGTCGAAGAGCCACATGCCTTTGAGGGTCATGCCCAGATACTTCATCTGGGCCTGAACCGGTACAAGGACCGAATTGACTACCATGGAGGCGCCGGAGGGTGGACCACGACGGGGCCCATGAACCAAAGGGCCCCCGTCCCCCGTGTGACCAACGTATCTTCTGTGTAACAAATTACGTCCAGCCCGGGGGGAAGACAACCTCGAAGGCCTAGTCGTATTTCATAGTCCACAGGACTGGTCCGAGGCCAGGTCTGTCCTCGGACCTGTGGGACACCATATGACATGAGCCGCCGCCTCAGAACACCGTCCCGATCCTCGTTCATGATGGTACGCTCCTTGAAATAGTCTACCATAAGCCGCCTCAGGTACTCTGGCACCCCATGGTAGTGGAGAGCTTCCCTGATGCAGCTAAATGGCAGACTACAGACTACTAAATGCGTTAGCGATATCCAATGACACCGTCAACAGCACGTCGCCACAGCTCACCGCTTCTTCGGTAACGGCCCTCAGGTGCAGCATGGCATCGACTATCGAACGCCCCGTCTGAAAACCAAATTGAGCGTCCGACAAATCGGGGCCCACCTCGCAGAGGTGCCGGACGATGCGGGCGGAGAGTATCCTCTCAAACAGTTCACCCGCCTCGTCCAGCAATACGATGGGCCTATAGGCCGCTTTCGATTTAGCTGGCCGTCCCGGCTTCCTTAATAGGACCAGCTTCCTGCCTTTCCAGCACTCAGGAAAGCGTCCGGACGCCAAGCTAGCGTCCAGGACTTCCCTGAGGCAGTCCGACGTGTGTTCTAGGGCTCGGGCCAGCACTCGGGCAGGTATCCCGTCCGGCCCGGGGGCGGTGTTCTTAAAGCGGATCCGTGGAACAACCACCCCTATCTCCGATTCCCTGACGGGCGGAACGTTGTCCCCTTTCTCCCCTTCGCCTCGTACCATAAAGTCCATCGACGGGGGTGTGTATTCCACCCGCTGCGGGAAAAGGCCCTCGACCACTTCCGACAGGAATCTGGGCTGGAGTGTAAGATATCTCTGTAAGATAGGTACCAGCCATCAACTTTTCTATTTCAGTAGCTAATTTCAGTAAAAATTGTACTAGAGTGAGTGAACTGATCTCCCAAGTCTACTTTGACGTCCGTTGGATGCTCTGGTTTGACAGTGCAATCAAACGAAGGATTGACGTGATGGATACATATTTGACGGTCAACTATTACAGAGGTTGGGGTGCGACTGAATAATTTATTAATACAACTTATAAAGAAAAGTATGATGCATTCTTATGACCTAGATTTGGGAGTGGTACGGAGTGCAAAGGTATGATGTAATTATGTAACTCATTACAAGTAGGCACACTACCCTACAATAGTATTTTGTAGCCTGTTTTTCGTTAAATTATGACAGATGCTTCGTGTAATGTTTAGTCATTCCACATGGTAGAAAAAATTATATCATGAAGTAAGTTCAAGTACATTAGTGTAAATAACATTATTTAACTAAATAAACTGAGACGAATGGAACAGTAACTTACAAAGTATTTGAAGGTAGATTGAAAAATCTGATAAGCATTCAGTATGTCGGTGTATGTCTGAAACATTTCTTTGCAGTAGTGTTTTATACCCACGCTCCTTATTATGTTAGGGCGTAAAAATTCGTCATTCCATAAATTCAGCATATCTCTTGAATCTGTTAGGCTTCGTATAGCGTAAATTACGTTAGCATCGAAGCAAATGAAACTTAACGTTACTATTGTATTTGATAGTGTTATATAAAAGTAGTTAATGATTAAAATGTAGGAACCAAATGCCCATATACCCAAAAACCAATTCACTAAGGTGAACGATCTAACATATATTCTGTTATTAAAAAATCTATGAACGTCCTGAATAGTAAGAACAAAATTGATATTTTTATGGACTTGAATAATAGTTAAGAAGCAATTTAAAATATACCCAATGGAATAAATAAGAAATCAAAATATGAAGAAATGTAAGTAAAGCTGAAAAATTGTCTGATAATGTCATTCGCATAAAATTCAAATGCACGAATGAAAATCACTACAATTAAACATATAGTCCCACACCGATAATATGTTTGATAAGCGACTGTTTGGATATATAAGACTGTTTTTGATGTAGTATTTAGAGCAAAAACATAAAGTTTGCAATATGTTTAGAGGCCGGAACATAGATTGAATATCTTTATCGACCGAGTTACTGTACACTATATTCACTATATTCTTCATAATTATTTTTTACTTATTCTATATATGTATAATACGTATGTTCCAAAACCGAGTTGTACGACCACAAGATTTTGGAAATGATTGAGGATATTGTTATAGAGGATAAATTCAAAATTTCTATTAATTAATTGAATAACTTTGTTTCCATTTTTGTTTATTTGTCTTGTCACTTATATTAAATAAATCATGTTTATATGGTTATTGTCTTTTACTAATTTATCAAATATTACTTTATGTTATTGAAGTTACATTTACGTTATTAATAAATTTTTGGCCGTATTAGGACTACTGGTAGAACTACATCTACAAGTATTTTTTCTTCTATTATCCTTATGTGGTCTATTGTTATTTAATCGTACCTTTCGGCTACCGTGTTAACTTTTAACGTTTCTCAAAGATCTATCTTGGGTTTAACTTTTTTAATGTATCAAAATCTGTAAAATTCTTTTTAGAAAGGCAGCATAATGACCATATTTAAAAACATATTGAAATAGAAGTTAGCTCTGCTTAATACACTTATCTGATCACTTAATAAATATGAAGAGAAAAACTTAGCGACAGGAATCTGTAATGGAACAACACTAATTTATCGTTTGATGCATCGTGACGAGCACTTTGCGTTTCGATAGTATCCAGAGTCTGATGATGGAGTTTAAAAGTGAACGTACGAACTTTCTTATAAGGCGTCATCATTTCATATAGTTTAATGTTAACTTAACGTGTACATTTTTCCAAAACGCTAACCAGACTTTGACGATGAAGATGATCACTGTATCTATCTATAATGATAAAACGACGTAACCGCCTCGAGATTGGACTTCTTTGATTTGTCTGCTTGAGTTTTTATATGTATTATATACATATTACTTTTTTTGTAGATAATATCGCAATACAAGGCCAAACAAAACACATGTCCTAGCAATTTTCAAAGCAATATAAAATTTTTGTCCTCTTTTAATTATCATTTTGGATTATTTTTGTAAATGTTATCTATCTACAAAAAACTACTCATTTAGCAAATCAGACAATGCAAACTGGATCAGGACGACAGTGAAACTGGTAATAAGAATCAATAAAGACAAAAGCAGTGAAGCATCAATATAGAACAAGCCACAAGCTGACATTTTCTTGAACGATGATCGATACAGACGTTGTACGAGAGGGCGTTTTTAAGTTCGCGGAATGGAGGGTATTGAGTAATAATAAAAACACAAAATTATTTTTCTTTTTCTATATATTCCCCTGCAACACGAATACATTTTTCAGATCTTTCAATTAGTTTTTTTATTCCCTCGTAAAAAAAAGTTTTATCTTTGTCTGAAAAATACGCCGAAACCGCCTCCTTAACCTCCTCATCAGTTGAAAATTTCCTACCACGTAATTCTTTTTTCATTTTTGGAAAGAGATAATAATCACTCGGAGCCAAATCTGGACTGTAGGGTGGGTGATTCAAAATATCGAAGCCCACCTTATGCAGGGCAGCCAGTGCGACTCGGCTCTTGTGAACGGGAGCATTGTCATGCAATAGCAGGACACCTTTCGTTAATTTTCCCCGTCTTTTTTCTTTGATGGCTTCTTCTGACTGTTCTAAGATTGAAGCGTAGTATTCCCCCGTTATAGAAATGCCTTTATCTTTATAATCTATCAATAATATTCCTTCTGAGTCCCAAAAAATCGTTGCCATGAGTTTCCCAGCCGACTGTGAAACCTTAAATTTCTTGGGTGGTGCTGTGCCCTTTTTGTGCCACTGCATGGAGTCTTGTTTGGACTCGGGTTCATAATGATGAACCCAAGTTTCATCCCCAGTAACAATTTGATTCAATACGCCATCCTTGTCTTCATTGCAGAGGTCCAAAAACGCACGTGAACATTCCACGCGCTGTTGTTTTTGCAATGGCGTGAGGATTCTCGGCACCCACCGTGCGCTAACCTTAGTCATGCCAAGATGATCGTGTAAAATTTTAAAAATTGTTGTATCCGATACTCCAACCATTTCTGCGAGTTGTTTCTTTTTTAGTCGAGCATCTTCCAATACAATTTTTTCTACTTTTGCAATAACTTCTGGCGTAGTCACCTCAACGGAGCGCCCCGGCCTCGGGTCGTCTTCAAGTGATTCCCTGCCTTGTTTAAATAAACTATGCCACTTGTAGACCATTGTTTTTCCTGGGCAAGAATCCCCGTAAACCGATGACATCTCATTGAGTATGGTTTGAACAGACTTTCCTTGCTTAGTAAGGAACTTTATCACCGCACGGAATTCAATTTTCTCCATTTTTTTCACTTCGTTCCCGATTAAAATACTTGGTCAACGATAGTTTAATAACTAATGATCCAATCACAACAAATTTTACTATGCAGACTAATTATGAGTCACTAAATACGGTAGGCATCAAAAGAGCGCGTTTACCCGCCTTTTTCACTGTCATTCCGCGAACTTAAAAACTTACCCTCGTATGTTCTTCGACAATTTTAGTTCTGAATCTGTAAATAAATGTTTACCTATATCAGAAAATTTACAACTTCTATTAGATCATCAACCGATATATTAGATATTTATAGCAGATAACGACTATTCTTAATAATAAAAATAGCTAATATACCGTGTGATACCTGAGTTTCTTGCTTTAGAAATAAGTGCACATGAGTTTTGACAATTTGCCAAAGCTATGTAGAAATTTTCACAATACACACAAAGAAGCATATTTATTAAAAAGGTTTTGAGTAGCCACAAGACTACTGAGATAGCAGGTATGATTGAATAGATCTGAAAAAACTATTTTGAGTTTTACATCAAAAGACCACAACTTGCAACAAACTTAAATCATAATACCGCGCGTACCTGTGCCTCATACCGCCTTGATTATGGCCGCGGGTGGACGGGATGGATTTTCCTTTCCATCCGCTATAGTGGTCAGCTGCGAGGAGGTGACGTGCGCGTGTGCTGTACGTCGCCTAAATAGAGAGTTTTTCCGCCGATGGTGCCCAGGGCAGTCACTAGGAAGGATCTGAATTTCGTAATAACAGCTGTTCCCAGATCCCTCCTATATCAGGCGCAGAGTGGCACACCGTGTGGTTTTAGTCGGTCCGATTCCGACACACCACAATGTAAATAACATTATTTAACTAAATTATTTGAGACGAATAGAACAGTAACTTACGAAGTACTTGAAGGTAGACTGAAAAATCTGATAAGCATTCAGTATGTCACTGTATGTCTGAAACATTTCTTTGCAGTAGTGTTTTATATCCATGCCCCTTGTAAGGTGAGGGCGTAAAAGTTCGTCATTCAACAAACCAAGCATATCTCTTAAATATATTATGCATCGTATAGCGTAAAGTATGTTAATATCAAAACAAATGAAACTCAACGCTACTATAGTGTTAAATAGTGTTATGTAACAGTAGTTGGCGATTAAAATGTAGCAACCAAGTGTCCATATAACCAAAAACCAATTAACTAAGGTAAACGATCTAACATATCTTCTGTTATTAAAAAATCTATGAACGTCCCGAATAGTAAGAACGAAATTGATATTTTTATGGACTTGGATAATAGTTAAGAAGCAATTTAAAATATACCCAATGGAATAAAAAAAGAAATCAAAATACGAAGAAATGTAAACGAAGCTTAAAAATTGTCTGATAATGTCATTCATATAAATTTCAAATGTACGAATGCAAATCACTACAATTAAACATGTAGTCCCACACACCGATAATATGTTTGATAAATGACTGTTTGAATATATGACACTGTTTTCAATGTGGTATTTAGGGCAAAAACATAAAGTTTGCAATATGTTCAGAGGCCGGAACATGGATTGAATATCTTTATCGACCGAGTTCCTGTTCACTATATTTACATTACACCTTTTATTATTTTTACTGATAATATTGAAGTTCATTATTATTTTTTACTGATTCTATGTGTGTATAATATGTTTGCTGCAGAACCGACTTGTTCGACTATAAAACTTGGAAATGATTGAGTATGTTGTTATAGAGGTCAAATTTAACATTTGTTTTAATTAATTGAATAACATTATTTCCATTTTTGTCAATTTGTCTTGTCACTTGTGGTTAACAAATAATGTTTACATGAATATTGTCCTTCATTAATTTATCAATTATTACTTTAAGTTATTGAAGTAAGCTTATAATTTAATTCATTTTGCGTCGTACGAGGACTACTCGTCGACTACATCTCTAGATATTTTTTCTTGTATTGTCTTTATGCAGTCTGCTGGCGTCGTATCTTTGGCGTCTTTTAGGGATCTGTCTTTGGTCCAACCTTTTTCTTATTTTGAATGTAATCAAAATCTGTAAAGTCATTTTTACAAAGGCAGACTAATCGCCAGATTTAAAACATGTTGAGATAAAAGTTTTATATGTTAAATATAGTTATCTCATCACTTAAAAAATATGAAGTGAAAAATTAAATTTTTAAAATAAGTGTTAAAAATGATATTCATGAATACTTTATGCTTTTAATATGCCGTTGGTTTCGCAAGAGCCGACTAAGAGAGCTAACTACGTATGATAACAAAACTATAAACAAAAAGGAAACTTGAAATAAACCCTATACTAATCTATCGGACCAGCGTGCTCTAGTATGAGAAAACCTACTTAATAAGAGAGACCTGTGTAGAGCTAGTGGACTACTGAAGCCTCTTGTTCAACGACAGACTTTAGTAGAAGGGCACTTCAGCTACCCCCAAACCCAAGCTCAGTTAAAGCTTTTTAACGAATGTTTCTGAAGAACACACAAACATAAAATAGACTAACCTCAAAAAAAAAAACAGTAAAAACGTGTCATTGATATATAATAAGTAAAATATTTAGATAATAATGTACATTGCATTTTTAACCCCTTACTAACTTTGAAAACGAACAAACTCAATTTTTGTCGCTGTTTCGACCCATTTCAAAACCTAATAAAAGCACTTGTTGTGTTTTGAAATGAGAATTTTAGTTATCATGTTATATATTCTAATCAACCAAATGTCATGTATTAAGATAAACCCAGCATAATAAAAGCAGAAATCAAAATATCGGACAATGTAGAAAAACTCAAGTACTGTCTAACAAAGGTGTATAAATAAAATTCTAAAAATCGGTTACAAACGTGTAGAAATAAAGAATATAGCCCTGCAGAAAGATATTATTTTCGTTAAACGACCATTTGGATTTATAACATTATTTTTGATGCGGTATTTAGGATAAAAACCTGTAGTTTGTATTATGTTCAAAGGCCAAAGCATGAATTCAATGTCTTTATGGTTGACAAAGATTTAATCCGACATATTTGTAGCGTTCATATGGCAACACTGTATTTGACAATGCCACTTTTTATACACAGAATTGGATACAAAAAAATGTTAAATGGTCACTCTGATTAACAAAAGTGTAAATTCAAGCTCTTGGAGACAAATACTGTGAATATTGTTACCACCTGAACAGTAAATTCACATGAGGTATATTCTGTGTTTCATTTGACCATTCAAGTGGTAAATGCATCAGATAAAAATATATTGTGGAGTAACGCAACCCTAGTAACTCCAAATATCTACATTTATATCATATATACATACATTGAATGCATAATTATGTTTCAACCAATTCTCTATGTAATAAGTACTAAGTAAAGTAGTAACTGTTTTGGAAATGACCTTTACCTCCAAATAAACTATGTCATTGTTAATAGTCGAGCTAAAATTTCGAAGTCTGTATTTACCGATTGAGTAGAATGCTTTCAGTTCCCGTTTATCTTATCGCTTATATCAATCGAGAAATTGGTTTATATAAGAAGTGATACTTTATATTATTGAACTGTGTTATTAGTTTTGATTACCTTGAACTAATAATAAGTTGACATTGTTTAGAAATAAGCACATTTAAGTATAAACAAAGAGCTTTAGTTGGACTAATTTTATTTTAAGCTGCTGTATACGGTGTACGAGGAAAAGTTTTAGTAACAAATAAGGACTTTAGTTATGAAATATTTATATTTATCACACATAAATTCTACAAATCTAGTAAATAAATGAATGAAATATTAAGAGAAATAATTGTGATTGATTGCTGAATTTTGAAAGGTTTTTGCAGAAGCCATAATAGTGGCGATTGTTTACTCCTTTGATCTCACCTTGATCGGCTTACAGACTATTACGAGCATTACAAAATAAGTACTTACGTTGAAAAATGTCAAGTAATTTTAATTTGATTTTTTATTTAATTTAATTTTTATTCAGGGAAAATAATGTAACACAAATACAATTTTATGTCTTAGAAATAAGCACTTCTACAGAAACTCTGTCCTCTGAACTAGGTATAAAAACCTGTATTTCAGATAGACAGCGCCCCCTGTACTATTAAATGTGGCTTACATTATGGCATAGCTTATGTATCATAACAAAATTGTAAGGAAAACAAGAACACGCATGTATGTGTTTGTGTATGTGTGTGCTTGTTTGTGTGAGTCTGAGTGCGAGAGCATGTGTGTGCGCCATAGCTATTTTATTCTAAACTTATATCTATAATCCATTCTACATATAATACTGTGTGTAAGAATTTACTTATCCAACACGTCCCAGTATTACGATAATCTAATTTAAGGAGAAGTGCTTTGAGTACTGATTTACACTTGTGTTTTATTTTTGAAGAAATATTTAGTTTCTTATTGAAGTAATTATATAATTTAGAACTGTTATTCCAAAATTGTTTGTTAGCGAAGGAACTCTTGTGAGTAATCACCGGAAACACCCTATATCTCAATCTACTAGCCGACAACAATGGCGGTCGGCTCATATGCCTCCGGAGTACACAGTGGAGCACATAAAGTTGCCTCACTGTCAGCAGTTTAGCTTCGGCATAAATTTGTGTGGTAGCATATCTACGAGGTCACAAGAACATGACCTTGAGGACAGCTCTCTGTGTCCTCTCCAATCGGATAAAAACATTTTCCGTGGCCGCTCCCCAGACCTGTCACAGTAAGACAGGAGTGATTGGCACAGAGCGTAGTAGACCATTACTAAAGTGCTTCTCTCCGCCGAGTTACGCAGCTTTTTAAATACATAAATTAGTTTGCGTATTCTACCCGACAGATCCTCAATATGTTTGTGCCAGTTAACATGTTGGTCAATATGTACTCCAAGATATTTTACGCTATTTGCTTTTGAGATTGTATGGCAGACGCAGAAAATTGGAGATAGACACGTATGAGCTTTGAGAATAAGAGAGGACGGTGGGCGTAAAGGTGACCTGACGTAAAATGGAATGTAGGTTGCTTTATTCGTGTTCAACGTGAGTAAATTACTGGTCAGCCACTGCATCACAAGTGATAGTGCTCTCTCGGCGTTCAGATAGCACTGAGCTCAGTCCATGCCATCAATGACTAGTGCCGTCTCGTCAGCATATGTGAATATCCTACAGTGTTCGATGGGTAACTTACAAAGGTCATTAATGTATAAGTACATGAAGTACCTAGGCCTCATCCTGGACAGTCGGTGGAGCTTCGAAAAGTATTTCAGGCGATTAGTCCCCCGAGTGCGAGTGGTAGCAGGTGCACTGCATCATTTGCTACCCAATCTTGGGGGACCACGAAAAGAAGTTCACCGCCTCTACATGGGGGTTGTTAGATCCATGGTCCTGGGGCGCCCGTCTGGTTTAATGTCCTGCCTTCCGTTGCCAGGCCCTACTCAGGAGCCTGCAGCGGTTGATGGTCATACGGATCGTGCGAAGCAACCGCACAATCTCCTATGAAGTGGCGACGATCTTGGCGCGATCTCTGCCCTTCGACAGTCTGGCCAACATCGACGCGATAGTCTACGACCAAATTTGTTCTGTAGGTCGGAATGACGAAGGGGCTACGGCAGAACGCGCATAAGCAAGTTCTGGTGAAGTGGGAAGCACGGCTTGAAATTCAGGGCTGTGCTAGCCAACGCGCTGTCGGAGCCGTTCTGCCGAACTTCGAAGCGTGGGTAGAGAGGACCGACTGTGACACCTATCGATTGACTCAGATACTCACCGGGCACGGCTGCTTCGGTGAGTATCTGAATCGAATAGGACGGGGGGCTACGGCACAATGCCACCACTGCGAGTCCGAACGGGACTCCACCCAGCACACGCTGGAGGATTGCCCTGCATAGGAGTCGGAGCATCGAGTCCTGGTCGGAAGGATCGGACGAAACCTGTCACCATCAGCATTGATCGCGGCAATGCTGGTGAGTGGTGAGGGATGGGAAGCCGCGGCCTCCTTTTGTGAACATGTTATGCTCTAGAAGGAGATCGCAGAGCGAGATCGGGAAGGGCCGATCCCGCTCGAAGGAGGCGGTGAAGGGGACGCGGTAGAAGCCACTAGTCCGCTAATCGCCACCTAAGGGTCGCTGTGGCCATATATTGGGGCGATGTGGCCGCTGTAAACGACCCGAGACAGGTGTCACTCCGATGCGGCCGGGGGTGGCGTCTGGGGCGGGGCGTTCCGCCTCTTACTGTGTAGAGCGGTGAGGGGTACGATAGCGTCTCGCCCTGGGGCATGAGGTGCCCGGGATCTACCTCAATTGTGAGGTACGGCAGGGAGGACTCCAGATGCCGCTAATGCGTTCCTAGAGCTCTTCCCGACTGCCGAGATAGGTCGCCGCGGGGTTTAGTGGGTAGACCGGTTTTCCGGGAGTTCAACATACGCTGTTTGTCCCCCGGAGGGTATACCCAGCGTTAAAAAAAAAAAAAACAAAAAAGAAAGGGGCCATATGAGACAGGAAGCTCCCCGCTCACGCTATGTCCAATCCTAACAACTTGAGTTCGGTTACCCAGATTATCTTTAACAAGCGACTCGACAGTAATTAACTTCCCTCAGAGAGAAAACATCATTAGCTACATCTATTGCATAAGACACCAGTCTATCCCCAGAACATCACGAATAAGGGACTTAGGTGTAACTCTAGACAGTAATTTGATTATAGTGCTCGTGTGGAACAGATTATTAGTTGGACCTATAAATTACTAGGGTTTGTCATACGTAACAACAAACCATTTAATGATCTATATTACTTAAACTTTTCGTTATAGTCACGTTTGAAGTGTAATGGAATTTACAATTTTCACCTAGAGACGATTCCTTGAAACTCAAATATGTAGGTTTAATTGAAAGAATAGAGTGTAAATTCATTCAAAAGTTTAACGTATGAAAAATCGTATCACTATAACAAAATAAATACACTACAAGATAGCTGCCAACAATAAATTGTTCGTACTATCGTCCTTTGACTGCATCGTTGTCCTAGTGGCTCAAACAGTCGCCACACCGCTTTCTATGATGCTACGGTGAGTGTTGTGGGTTTAAACCCCACATGGCACTACATTTTGTGTGATTCATAAATTGTTCTTTTGGGTCTACGTGGTCTTTGTCTCCATTTATTATATGTTTGTAAAGGATTTACTCCTAGAGCGGGCGTTGTCTTTTTAAGAAAAAAAAATGCTGCTCTGGGCGAAGCTCGGTGTGCACAAGGTGTACATTCGCAACCGAGTCACCTATGGTGCTTAAGCTTGTTGTGCCGCGCTCGTCTCTGAAATAACCCATCACCACTTGCGTATACAGCAATCACTCACAATAGACACCCTCGCTAACATTCTTCGCTTAGTGTGGAACAGAATGGTCTACAGGAAACTGAACGTGGGGAGTCTGATAACTTCGTGGAGCACCTAAGCATAAACCTGTTCGACACGAAGCTCGCAAGCCCGCCACCAGAGCGCTCGCCTCACCGTTACTGACAGTCGGACAGGAATGGCTTGCCGCGAGACTTCAACATCTTGGCAACGCCTACTGGACGATACTCACAACATGACCTATTATTGGCTGACGGGCGACTTCACTAAACATAGGTTGTGACACAGGACAACACTGGGCGTAACTTGTATATTGGTCACCTCGCTAAGGTTCGACTTCATTAACTATATCCGTCTACAGGATTGATACCCTGGTAATTACCAACTGGCTTATTCTACTCCATCAAGAAATCCTCCTAGTGTGCATGCTGTGCGAAAGACTAGGAATTTGGACTGGCTGTTGACCTGGAGAAGTTACCCTAAGATCCCAGTTGTAGTCTACGAGAGGAGTCACGATAAATTAAATATAATAATTTATCACAATGACATCAAGTATTACTACTTACATATATTAACTTTTGATTGGCACAAGTGACAAGATAAATAAAAACAAACTCTCTATTCAAATAAATAATTGAAATACTTCGAAATTTGAGTACATCGAATGCTACAATCATTTATCTCGACGTTTTTTGGAACTAGAAGTCGTTTTTAAACCAGCTCATTTACATAATAAATTAAAAAATATTTAAATATAATCATGCACCTAATAACTGTCAGTAAAAATAAAAATAAGTGTCACGTAAATATAATCAAGTACCGTAACTCGGTCGACCGAGATATTCAATCCATGCTTCGAGCTTTGAACATAATGCAAACTATATGTTTTTATCCCAAATACCGCATCAAGAATAATATTATTTATCCAAACAGTCCTTTTTCAAATATGCTGTCTATGTGCGGGACTATGTTCTATATGTCTGTGTGTTTGTTCCGTTTATTCGAATTTTATTTAAATAATACCTATATAAAACACATTACCTTCATCTATTTTATTTCGTTTGATTTGTGTTTTTATTCTATAGGACTTATTATGAATTGTTTCTTAACCATTGTTCAAGTCCACCAAAACATAAATTTTGTTCTAACCATTCAGAGCATTTATAGATTTTTCATTAACAGAAGATATTTTAAGATTTTCAATTTATTTAACTGGTTTCTTGTTTTATACCTACTTGTTACATTTATTTATATTCTATGTGGTTTTTTTATATCAATATGTCATAACTTATTAAGCGTATGTCGCATTTGTTTTGACATCAACGTAATTTATGCTACACGTTGCATAACACTTTTAAAAAATATGGTTGATTTATGGAATGGAGAAGTTTCAAGCCATCAGTTAATGAGTAACATGAACATGAAACACTACCACAAACCAATGTTAGAGAAGTACTCTGATATACTGAAGGCGTACGATATTTTTAAATCGACTTTCAAATACTTTGTAAGTATTTTTTGCGGCCATGAGTGTGGAATGCGTTGTAAGTGCGACTGTCACATAGATCGCGATAGTCTTATGGATGTTATAGAATTCAAGTATATTTAAGCGGATAGTAATTTGGCAGCTGGTTGGCAGTTGTGGTAACTGTCCGCTTTTAGTCAAGAGAAATAGGATTGTTTAGATCAAAAAAATTGTTGTTGTTTTCAGATCTTCTTCTATGTACTGGATCTCTTTTTTCACGAATTAATTGCCATACAAATAGTACTTGAAAAAATTAAACCGTTTTTAACTGAACAAGCCGTTTTGCAGAACAAAATCAAGTTGCCTGATGTTGTAGCTGCCTTGTGGCTAATAAAAAATTTATGTATTAATACAATATTCTTTCTATGTTGTGAAAAATTCTACACGGCTTTAGAAGATACCCAACATTCCTGCACACTTATCGTCAAAGCAAGGCGTTCAGGTATACTACCTGCTGTTTTGTAATATTTGATTTGTATAGAAATAGGTCTATGTGGTGGCCGATTAAGAATGTAGAGTTTCACCACCCCTCTTCATCCCATGGGTGTCGTAAGAGGCGACTAAAGGAGCAAATCACGCAGGACAACTTCACTGCAAAGACAAGGAAAACTTCAAACAAAGCTTTTTTTTCAATGTATGGAAACTCCCTCGAAGCGTCATCCCACCAGAGTTTGTAGTGAGCTGGTGTGTTGGAATTGAAGTGATTAATACTATATTGTGTGCCTCCGTGATGGGAAGGATCTGAAAATAGCTGTCATTTCGACATTCAGACCCCTCCTAGCGCCTGACCAGGTCCTATCCGAATTATCTCTCTATTTAGGCGTCCGATCCATCTGTGGCCACATTCAGGGTGGTATTATGGGCTGCTTAAAGTACCTCCGCTGCCCAGTTCGGTGGCGAATGGAATCCATATGGCGTTCCTTTTCTTTCTTTCTGAAGTAACCCCGTGCTGGAATAACACTTTGTGAGATCCACGAATTGTTGATCTGTATGTGTTTCTTGTATATTTGGAATGTCCCCCGCCCCCGTAGACGTTGTCTTTTTCTTGAATAATAAAAATATTTAAATTAATAAATGAACATATATTTACATTCAAAACTACGTACAAAAAAATCATTAATTTTCGAGGTGAAAATGTGTGTTTATTTTCAGATTGCGAACTAAAGTTGTCCAAGAACGTACAACGTCTGTATCGATCGTCGTTCAAGAAGATGTCAGCTTGTGGTTTGTTCTACATTGATGCTGCACTGCTCTTGTCTTTGATGGGTCTTCTCACCAGTTACACCGTCGTTCTGATTCAGTTTGCATTATCAGAACCACGTCGCTTTTGACATTTAGGTTAAAACTGATTAACAGTAGCGTCTGGCGTAGAAACTGCTAACAGTGGCGG
This sequence comes from Hypercompe scribonia, assembly GCA_949316085.1. Taxonomy (NCBI): domain Eukaryota; kingdom Metazoa; phylum Arthropoda; class Insecta; order Lepidoptera; family Erebidae; genus Hypercompe; species Hypercompe scribonia. Next base: position 16,915,977 of record OX438986.1, read on the forward strand.
AAGGTTACCAAAAATAATGATTAGTAATAGTTTGTGGGTTATTTCAAAGTTTCGTAAATGGATTGCAGATCAGTATTAAATTGTTTGATATAAATTAACCGTTTAAATAGTTAACATTGATGACGTGACGAATTGTATGTTTTGTAATGAATCAATTGTGTGAACTTTGTTAAAGGTCAAACGTTTGATGCCTGCACATTAACACGGTTTTATTAGCTTCACCTGTGTGTTTGTAAACAACTCCTTTGAACTTGATTTTAATTTACTTGGAACGGTCAGATTTCATTTAAAATTCATAAGACTTATCTAGAACCGTTAACATTGCAATAAGTCGAAAAAAGAATAAATATTTGTACTTTATAAAATTAAAAAACTTTTTTTTTTTTTTTTTTTTTTAACGTGTGGAAAGACCCTCGGGCCGTCACCCCACCGGGGTTTACGGCGAGGTGGTATGTCGGAATCGGACCGACTAAAACCACACGGTGTGCTCCTCTGCGCCTGACATAGGAGGGATCCGGGCACAGCTGTTATTACGACATCCAGATCCCTCCTAGCGCCTGCCCGCTAAAGCGGGCACCTTCTGCGGAAAACCTCTCCAGTTAGGCGACGTACGGCACACGCGGACGTCGCCTCCTCGCGGCTGGCCACTATAGCGGATGGAGGGGAAAACCCGTCCCGTCCACCCGCGGCCACACTCAAGGCGGCATAAGGCGCTGGTATGCGCGCCTCCGCCGCCTGGCTCGCCGGCGGCGAATTAGGTCCGAGTGGATATCGTCCTCCCGGGCCCTCTCCGCCGCCTCCTTCCGCGAAATTACGTCTTCGCAGAAGGTTGCGACCGCGGTAAAACAACATGCGAGACCGCCTACCGCCGACCGCCAAGACATGCGCCGCCGCCTCAGAGCACCGTCTCGGTCCTCGTACATGACGGTACGCTCCTTAAGATAGTCTGCCACAAGCCGCCTCAGGTACTCTGGTACTCCATGGTAGCGGAGCGCTTCCCTGATGCAGCTAAATGTCAGACTATTAAATGCGTTGGCGATGTCCAACGACACCGCCAACAGCACGCCGCCACAGCTCACCGCCTCTTCGGCAACGGCCCTCAGACGTAATACAGCATCGACTGTCGAACGCCCCGCTCGAAAACCGAATTGGGCGTCCGACAGATTGGGGCCCACCTCGCAGAGGTGCCGGACGATGCGGGCAGAGAGTATCCTCTCAAACAGTTTACCCGCCTCGTCCAGCAACACAATGGGCCTATAGGCCGCTACTGAATCGGCAGGCCGTCCCGGCTTCCTCAATAGGACCAGCTTCCCGCTTTTCCAACACTCAGGGAAGCGTCCGGACACCAAACTAGCATCCAAGACCTCCCTGAGGCGGTCTGACATGTGTTCAAGGGCTCGGGCCAGCACTCGGGCAGGTATCCCGTCCGGCCCGGGGGCGGTGTTCTTAGAGCGAATCCGTAGAACAACCGCCCCTATCTTCGATTCCCTGACGGGCGGAACATTGTCTTCGTTCCCCCCTTCGTCTCCGACCATGAAAGCCATCGACGGGGCTGTGTGCTCCGCCCGCTGCGGGAAAAGGCCCTCTACCACATCCTGCAGGAAGCTGGGCTGGAGGGTCTCTGTAAGGGGGGGGCCCGACGTGCGGAGGTTTTGTCGCGCCACGCGATAGGGGCGACCCCAGGGTTCACGATCGAGACCCTCCAGCATCTCCTTACGCGTAATTTCCTTGGCGCGGCTGATGGCCAGCTTCAGAGTTTTCCGCGCCTCTCGGTACTCCTCATGAAGCTGGTCCTCCTCGCCTTGTTCGCGGCGTCGTCGCCTACTATGGGTATAGGACCTCCGGGCACGAGTACAGGCCGCGCGGAGGTCCGCCAACTCCTGGGACCACCAGTAAACCTCCTTCCGTGGAGGCCGGCAACCTCGGATGCGGGGCATGGCCGCATCACAGATCAGACACCCCCCATGTCGACCTCCTCGGTCGGGGCCTGCGGAGACAGCCAAGAGTGAACGATAGCGGCCTCCTCTAGTAGGTCCCTATTTAATTTGGCTACAGCCCACCGCGGAAAGCGAGAAGAACGCCGCGCCGCGTGACCCCTACTGGGGTCCTGGGTCCGGGAGAGCTCAAATCGGATGTAGAGGTGATCCGAGAGCGTCTCAACCTCTTCCAGGACACGCCAGTTCCTTACTCGTGCGGCGAGGGCAGGGGTAGCAAATGAAAGGTCCACTATCGACCCCCCTGCTGTCGCACGCACGTATTGGTGGAGCCTCTGTTTATTAGACAGAGGCCCACCGAGGCCGCCCACTCCTCTACGGCCTTGCCCCTAGCGTCCGTCCTGGGGGAACCCCACGCAACAAACTTTGTGTTGAAGTCCCCCAGAACAAGGACGTGCCCAGACGTTAGTCGCCGCATCGAGGTCTCCAAGCTATTGAGGAAAGCCTCGAAGTCGCTCAAACTCCGGTTGGGGGAGAAGTACACACCGTATACGGTGATCCCCCCCCACTCAGCTTTGCATATCCAGTACCCTTGTCTCTTAGCGACAAGGGCGGGGAATGAGCCGCTGTGGAGCCGACGACTGCCACGGAGCCGTCCCGGTCACCCAACCAGTTTGGTCGGGGAGGAACGTAATAGGGTTCCGCGGCTACGGCAACGCCGATCGACCACTGTGCCATGGTTTGCAGGAAGAGGTCCTGGGCCGCGGCACAGTGGTTCAGGTTCGTCTGGACAAGGAGGTTGGAGACTTGGTCCATTACTGGACTGTCTCTACAACCTCCTCCATGGCCGACGATTGCGACGCTCGAACGACGTCAGAGGTAGCCCGGGTCGATTGGCTAGGTAACCCCGACGTCTGCCGAGAATTGCGGGGAGGCTTGCAATCTCTCTGCCCAATCTGGTGATTGGCGGGCTTATTAGCCGCCGCACACGCCGGGCAGTGAGGGGCGGCAGAACACTCTGCCGCTTTGTGCCCCGGTCGACCGCAGCGGAAGCATAGTCCACTGCAGTCAAAACAACTATCGCACTTGATGCGAGTGTGTCCCGTAGCCAGGCATTTGAAACACCTCATCGGCCTCGCCGCCAGAACCGTAATTCTGGCGTTCACGAAACCGACGAGGATCTTGCCAGCGTCGCCCAAAATTTTGGCAGAAGCTACAGGACAACTAATCCAAACCGCACCAAGGCCCCCTGGACCGGGGCGGATGGTGCCGATCCTGATGTTGTCCGTGTTACAGCCGGTCTTTTCCAGAATCGCTACACGGACGTCCTCGGCTGTTACTGAATCATCCAGGCCTGAAATGCGCAGCTCCGCGCACTTTGTAGGCCTGGCGATCTTGACACCATCTGTGGCTCCCAATATTCCCCGCAACTTCTCGGCAAATTTGTTTGCTGTCTCTGCACCTTCAGTCCCAGGGAACTCAAGTACACGAGCTCCCGTCTGGGTAAGGCGCAATCTAACACCTACCGTCCCGAAATCTTGTGTCAGACTGTCCCTTGCCTTTTTAAAGACGGCCGCGTAGGACAGTCCACCGTTAACCGCCTGTGGTGACAACGTTACCACCACAGCCACTGTCTTAGGGGTCCGCAGTCTCCGTGGCTTCTTCTTGGTGACCTCTGCTACCGAAGGTTGGAGTGTAGACCCTTCTTTCTTCGCAGCTTTTTTAGCCCGCTTTCGGGACTTCTTATTTCCCCCTACCACTTGCCAACCGTCGTTCGTGGGAGCTGGATTAGCGTGAACAGTAGGTGTTGGAGTGGGAAGCGGGGGAAATGCTGTTCCTGTTCTGGCCAAGGTCTTAGGTGGTCTCGTCTCCGGCATAGCCTTTCTTACCGCTGCCTTGGCCGCTCGTGTGACCTTCGATGCTGCCGCAGACCGGGACGCCGCTGCGGCATACGACACGCGGTCACCCGCAGCTGGAAGTGGAATCGACACTGCAGTTGTAGCTGGTTTATTTGCTGCGAGTGGCGGCCGAACTATGGGTGCCGGAGGTAACCTCGCCTCCAGGCCAGCGAGGCGCCCGTCCATCATACGCCACACTGCGTCAGTAATTTGACGTAGTTGGGTATCAGGGACACCACCAAAAGACGAAGAGGTGGTAGGCTGCCGCGGAGCCGGGTTCTGTCGCTCAGTACAGTTCCCCTGCACCCGAAATTGGGCAAATTGAGCATTAAGCTCTGCCACTTGTTCTGTCAATCGGTCGTTAGCCGCCTGGAGGCGAGCCACGTCCCCAATTATGGTCTCAACGACCCCAGCGATAGCGGAAGAAGAATCCTTCAGAGCCCCTACAAAAGAACTCTTTAGATTTCTAGATTTGGTGGCCACTTTCTGAATTATGGCCACCGCTAAGTTTGCTCTCTCCTGTAAAGACGCTGGTGTTTGGGTGGCAGAATCTTTATCCACCGGCTCACGGATCCTCTGCAAGAGATCCGTAATCTCCTCTTCCGCTAAGCTCTCGCCCTCCGCTCTGACCCGCCTGTAGGCTTCTGCCTTCGAGAAGACAGAACCTGAAGGGGTAGTAATGGTCGTGCGTGACCTGCCTCTGCGATTGCTCCCAACTTTAGGAGGTAGCATCTCTTGGGACGTGTCACTCTCCCCGTCCCTGGAACGTCCGCGCTTTCTGCTATCGCAGATTTCTACTTCTGTGGACTCCAGCACGCCCATGGTCATGCTTGAGTTACCACCGTCTGATGGATGGGCAGACCTGGAACGTAATCGTTCCGATGTTCTTCTTTGGTTCCCAGAATCCTAACTGCCTTCTGGGAGCCCCACCGTGATAGGAGTACCAAGTACTTGTACATCCTCGTTAGACGAGGAATCATTCGTAGTACCAGGTTTCTCTGTCCTACTTCTCTCCTTCTTTAAATTTTTGTTGTTGGTAATAAAGGTTTCCATATTTAGACCCACGAGTGGGGGAGAACTAAAAGTCAACCCGGGCAGAGATCCCCCAATACCCGGGCAACCGTAAATTTGTGCCCAACTGAGGGGTCCGCAGGTGCCTCAGGTGGGAGTGTGCTTACGACTGAACTACCCATCAGCCATGCATCCCCTGGCCACACACCAGAACACGGGATTCGGGGTAATTTTTTATAGAGGTTTTCTTCCTCGCAGTCCGGGCGGCAAAGCCAAGACCCTCGCTCCCGAGTAGCGTCGTGAGACAATAACCACGACACTCCTCTCGAGATTACGATATGACGACGGTGGCAGAAGGACTAAATCTCCCAATGCCTACTCGGCGGCAGTGTGAGTACACACCGAGCCCGTTCTTCTTTCTCCACCACTGATAGTGGAGAAACTCTGACACATGAAAGGGTCCCCTCCGTGATTTTTAATGAAGTTTTCCTCCTCATTGCTCCGAAGAGCGAAGAGCCAACAGAGGAAACGGCAGTTATACCCCCTCTGTTGGACCACACCTCGGTCAAATGGCCGAAGAAGTAAGGCCTTCTCTTCATGCTAGAATATTAGCCGTTGGCGGTGATGCCAACGTTACCAGGGTGCACCACGTGGAGGTTTTCTAGCCCAGCACCCCATAAAATTAAAAAACATGCTTTAATGTTAGATCAATCTAACAGTTGAAAAGTAATTTGAAATGTAGGACTTAAAAATATTATAATAGTATTATTGTGAAGTGGGGTGCTTTGTGCCATATCTTTGGTACCAGTTTCTGACGTAGCGGTCCAATCAAACATTTTCGTGAGTTGATTTATCAACTACCTCATGTTTTTTCACAATAACACAAATTTATTTTCCATTTTTAGTTCGGCTTATTGTTAAAGTGTGTTTTTTAGTTTTTATTTGGAAATAGCGTTTGACTTCAATCTAAAAGTATGAACCTCAGTTTGATTTTTATTTGTGATTAAATATTTATATGTGTATATATATACATATATGCGGAAGCAAAAAAAAGGACACCTCTATAGTTTGTTTCAGTAATTCTTCTAAGAGTAAGATTCAGGCAATGCGACGCCTTCCAGCTGCAAAGTACGACGTAAAGTGTCTGCAAAAGACTTCTCTACAGAAATAAGTGTTACATTAATAACTTAATCATCATTTTAATCACTGGTAATTCATTATTAAAATTGTGATAGATACATTACAGAGATTCTTGGAGGATTCCTAAGGAACGGGTGCTCGCTGCCACCGAACCACATTATGTGGAAATGTATTGTCCGTTATTACCATTGATAAGCACAATGCTGTTGGGTTGGGTTCGACAAAATCAATTGGGAGCTATCACAACTATTATTAAGAAGTACAATTCAAGAACACGTCCGTTGAATGTAGATGAAGAAAGAAATATGTTAACTAATTACATTATTATTATTATAGTATTATAACACGAGTAAGGTCGTTGTTTATACCAATGTGCAATTATTTAGAAACAATGTCTACTTGTTATCAGTTCAAGGTAATCAAAACTAATAGCTTAGCTCAATAACATAAAGTATCATGTCTTATGTAAATCCATTTCTTGATTGATATAAGCGACAAGATAAACAGGAGCGGAAAGCACTCTATTCAATTAGTAAATACAAACTTTGGAATTTTACGTCAACGAATAACACAATGACATAGTTTATCTGGAGGTAAAAGTCATTGACGAAACAGTGACTTAGTTACTGATTACATAAAGAATTAGTTGAAATATAATCATGCATTCTATAACTATCAATAAAAGTAGTAAAAGTTGTCGTGTAAATGTAATGTACCGAAACTCTGGTTATGAATGTATGTATATATGATGTAAATGTAGGTATTTGGAGTTAGTAAGGTTGTGTTACTCCACTATATATTTTTTTAATAAAAGTCGCTCCCAAAACAGTTACTACTAACTGTAAAAGTAATAAAAGTTGCCATGTAAATATAATGTACCGTCCCTCGGTCGACAAAGACATTCATATATGTTTCGGTCTTTGAACATCATGCAAACTATATGTATTTATTATAGAGATAAATTAGTATTTCTAACTTCTCATGACTCTTCTTGTAGACTCCAGCTGTGATCTTAGGGTGTGTTCTCAGGTAAACGGCTGATCCAAGTTCCTAGTCTTTCACGCCGCCTGTGCAACAGGCAGATCACTTGATTGGGCAGAAGGAGCCGGTTGGCGATACCGTTGGGATATCTAGTTAACGAAGTCGAACCTTTGCGGCTAGTCGCACGAGGCAACTAATTTGCTAGTTACGGCCGGGTCTTGTCCTGTGTCACATCTTATGATTGGCGAAATTGAGCTTGTGGGGATCCTAAGGAATGTCTGTTAGCCAATACTAGCTTAGGTGATGAAGATGGTCCAGCAGGTATTGCCACGAGGATTAAGTCTCACAACAGGCCTTGCCTGTCTAACAGTCGGCAATGGTAAGGCGAGCCCTCTGGATTTTTTTAATTTTAAGATTCTACCAAAGTGACTCTACTCTACCTGAGGGAAAGCATGAATAGAATCCAAAAGCTATAGTCATCATACTCATAACAATGCAGTATGGCCGCCTATGGCAGCGGGCTTGCGAGTTTTACACCAACAAGTTTATGCTTCGGCATTTCACGAAGTCATCCAGACTTACTATTATGGCTTTTTCAAAATCCAGCAATCAATCACAATTATTTCTCTTAATATTTCATACATTTACTTAATAGATTTGTAGAATTTTTGTGTGATAAATATAAATATTTCGTAGCTAAAGTATTTATTTGTTACTCACACCCAATATACCTAGCAGCAACTTAAAATTAAATTAGTCCAATCAAAGTTGACCTGTCCGAATTGAGAATAAGCCATGAGGTCACCCCTTGTGCATTACATTTGTTGTTAGTTTTATTACTATATAATGTTTGTAAGCTCTCATTAATTATCATCTACAGCCCTGAACAGCCCACATGGACATAGGCTACTCCTTAGAAAGGAAGCAGAAGCCAAAGGCTGGCCAGACGAGTTGGTACAGAGTTTAGTTCAAGTTGTCTTTCTCTTTGTATTACTGTTATCTTGTGTATTTTGCTGCCTCAGTCGTTTCTTACGACATCCACGTGATGAACAAGGGTGGTGACACTCTATATTTTTAATCTATAACCACATGGAACAAATTGAATGTAAAATTAGAATGACTGTAAGCTCTCACGTACAAAATATATACAGAAATAAGTTCAAAATCCCAAATAATGTCATAATCTCGATCACATAAATTACTCAACGACGTTTATTCTAGGAAACTATTTTGAACCAAACAGTACAAGTACTTACAAGTACTTGAAAATCGATTTAAAAGTACCACAATCGCCCAATATATTAGTGTACGTATGTCACATTGTTATTGTAACATGTCGTTCTTTAGTTGAGGATGTAGAACTTGTTCATTTCATAAATCCAGCACATCTTTCAGAAGTGTTATGCATCGAGTTGTAAATTACGTTTACATCTAATTCTAATAGAAATGTAACTCTGAACAATACGATGTTGATAAATAAAACTTAAAGCAAAGAATGGTAAGAGGTAACAAACATCCATAAAACAAAAGGCCAGTTACCCAAGGTGAAGAACCTGAGATATCTTTGTTGTTAAAAAATATATGGAAGCTTTGAATGGTCAGAATAAAATTAATGTTTTATTAAACTTGAACAATAGGTAAAAAACAATTCAAGATAAAGTCAACAGCATAAAAGCAGAGATCAAAATATGAGACAATGTATAAGAAACTCTAGTACTATCTAATAAAAGCGTATAAATAAAATTTCAATAATCGGTACACAAGTATAGAAATATTGAAGTTATTACCGCACAAAGATACCATTTTCGTTAAATGAGCATTTGTATTTATAACATTATTTTTGATGCGATATTTGGGATAAAAATATATAGTTTGTGTTATGCTTAAAGGCCGAAGTATGAATTGAATGTCTTTTGTCGACCGAGTTACGGAATAATATATTTATGTGACACTTTTTATTATTTTTGCAGATAATTATAAAATGCATTTCAACTAATTCTTTATGTAATTAGTAACTAAGTAAGCTATTAACTATTTTGGGAGCGACTTTTACCGCTAGAAAAACTATGTCATTGTGTTATTCGTCGAAATAAAATTCCAAAGTTTGTATTTACTAATTGAATAGAGTGCTTTCGGCTCCTGTTTATCTTGTTGCTTATATCAATCAAGAAATTGATTTACATAAGACATGATACATTATGTTATTGAGCTCAGTTATTAGTTTTGATTACCTTGAACTAATAACAAGTTGACATTGTTTATAAATAACTACATATTGGTCCAAACGACGACTTTACTTACGTTATACTATAATACTACACAATAGTATGTAATTAGTGAACACATTTCTTTCTTCGTCTACATTCAACAGACGTGTTCTTGAATTATACGTCTTAATAATAGTTGTGATAGCTCTTAATAGGTTTTTCCAAACCCAACCCATCAGCATTGTGCTTATCAATGGTAGTTCCAGATCATATATTTCAACTCCACCTTGTGGTTTGGTGGCAGCAAAATTTAAGACAATTTTTAGAATGTCATAGCACCCGTGCCTTTAGCAATCCTCTAAGAATCTCAACAGTGTATCTATCACAATATTAACAATTATTGAACAACAATATTTGCCTGCATCATATAAAATGATTAAAACGATGATTAAATTATTAACATGACATTTATTTCTGTAGTGAAATCTTTTACAGATGTTTTACGTCAGACTTTGCAGTTAGTGTTATTGTGAAAAAAAACGTGAGGTACTTGATAAATCAACTCTTGAAAATGTTTGACTGGTACGATACGTCAGAAAATAGTACGAAAGATATGGCACAGAGCACCACACTTCACAATAATACTAATATATTTAATTTCCGTATTTAGAATTATTTTTTAAATTTTAGATCGAGTTACCATTAAAGTATGGTTTTTAATTTTATAAAGTACATGTATTTATTCTTTGTTCGACTTATTACAGTGCGATCGGTTCTATATAAGTCTTATAAAGTTTAAACGAAATCTGACCGTTCAAAGTCAGTTAAAATCGAATTTAAAGGAGTTGGTTACACACATGCAGGTGAAGCTAATAAAAACATGTTAATATTACCAAGGATAAGGTAAGGCTACGTAAAATTAATTTTCCTGACATTTATTTACCTTAACTAAAGCTCACACAATTGGTTCATTACATAACATACAATTTGTCATGGCCTTAGGGTTCAGTTTTTGACATTGAGTATAATTTACAACAAGTATGTAGTGAAATTAAAAGCTCCGTTGAAACACTATGTACTTTTATTATTCTGTTTATTATTGTTTGTACGACCTGGAGCGTCGAATAGGCAAATGACCCGTTTTTATTTTTAAATTTATCAGTCATTTTAACGGCTAGTTAATATCGAATAATTTAACGCTGATCTGCAATCTATTCATGAAACTTTAAATTACCCATGCTATTACTAGTCATTATTTTGTAGTAACATTCCGCCCCTGTTAATTTCTACACCAGACGCTACTGTTACGGAAAATTAATCTAAATATCAAAGGCCACGCGGTTCTGATAATGCAAACTGAATCAAAACGACGGTGTAACTGGTGAGAAGAACTATTAAAGACAACGGCAGTGCAGCATCAATGTAGAACAAGCCACAAGCTGACATCTTCTTGAACGACGATCGGTACAGACGTTGTATGTTCTTGGACAACTTTAGTTCGGAATCTGAAAATAGACAGACATTTTCACCACGAAAATTTATGATTTTTTTGTTCGTAGTTTTTCATGTATATAAATATTCATTTATGTTAATAAACTTCAAAACAGAAAGTAAACTTTTAGCTGTTATACGTATATAAGATAATATATTAGGTACTGAGTCATAGATCCCTCCGTAGAAATACGGCTATGATAAAGAACTCCACTTGGATTCAATTCGCCGGCGGCAAACTGGGCAGCAGAAGTGAGCTTGGCAGCCCTTAATGCAACCCTGAGTGGGGCTACAGGTGGTCTGGACGGATTGTCCATACTGTCCAGTTGTCGAATGTGTGCCTTGAATGAAGATGACGTGAATGTGTGCCTTGCGACGCCTAAATAGAGAGATAACCCGTATAGGACATTGTCAGGCGTTAGAAGCTGCTCCCATTACAGAGTCACGCAGTATAGTATTAGTCGGTCCACTTCTAACACCACCTCGCAGCAAATCCTGGTCGGATGACGCTCTAAGGGAGTTTCCATACATTGAGAAAAAAGGCTTTGTTTAAAGTTTTATTATCTTTGAAGTGGAGTTGTCGTTTAGTTGCCTCTTACGACACCCATGAGATGAAGAGGGGTGATGAAACTCCACATTCTTTATCAGTCACCACACAGACTTATTTCCATTCAAATCAAATATTTCAAAATATGTAGTAAGGAGGATACCTGAGCGTCTTGCCTTAAAGATAAGCGCGCAGGAATGTTGGCTATCTTCTAAAGCCATGTAGAATTTTTCACAACATAGACAAAATATTGTATAAATTAATAAGCTTTTCATTAGCCACAAGGTAACTGTAATAGTAGGTGACTTGACTGTGTTCTGCAAAACTGCTTGTCCAGTTAAAAACGGGTTAAATATTTCAAATACTAGTTGTATGGCAATTAATTCGTGACAAAAGAGATCCAGAACATAGAAGAAGATCTGAAAACCACAACAATTTTTTTTGACCAGAATAATCCTATTTCTCTTGACAAAAAGTGGACAGCTACCACAATAGCAACCAGCTGCCAAATTACTATCCGTTTAAATATACTTGAGTTCTACAACATGAATAAGATTATCGCGAGCTATGTGACAGTCGCACTTACAAGGCATTCTACACTTACATATGTCCGCAAAAATACTTACAAAGTACTTGAAAGTCGATTTAAAAATATCGTACGCAATTAGTATATCAGAGTACTTCTCCAACATTGCTTTGTAGTAGTGTTTCACGTCCATGTCCCTCATTAACTGAGAGCGTGAAACTTCTCCATTCCATAAATCAAGCACATTTTTCAAAATTGTTATGCAACGTGTAGCGTAAATTACGTTGATGTCAAAACAAATGCGACATACACCCAATAAAGTATGAAATATTGATATATAAAAACCATATAGAATAGAAATATATGTAACAAGTAGATATAATACAAAAAGCCAGTTAAATAAATTATAGTGCTTCAAATATCTTTTGTTAATGCAAAATCTATAAATGCTCTGAATGATCAGAACAAAGTTTATATTTTGGTTAACTTGAACAATACTTGAGAAACAATTCATAATAAATCCCACAGAATAAAAATAAAAATCAAACGGAATAACATACACAAAGATCGTGTGTTTTCCAAAAGTATTACTTAAATAAAATTCAAATAAACGGAACAAAAATACAGACATATAGAGCATAGTCCCGCACACAGACAGCATATTTGAAAAAGGACTGTTTGGACAAATAATATTATTCTTGATGCGGTATTTGGGATAAAAACATATACTCGTAGTTTGCATTATGTTCAAAGGTCGAAGCATGGATTGAATATCTTGGTCGACCGAGTTACGGTACTTGATTATATTTACGTGACGCTTTTTTTTATTTTTGCTGACAGTTATCAAGTGCATGATTATATTTAAATATTTTTGAATTTATTATGGAAATTAAAAACGAACGACTTAAAAACGACTTCTACTTCCGAAAAACTTCGAACCGAAATAAATGATTGTAGCATTCGATGTACTGAAATTGCCAAGTTTTTAAATTATGTATTTGAATAGAGAGTTTGTTTTTATTTATTTTGTCACTTGTGTCAATCAAAAGTTAATATATGTAAGTAGTAATACTTGATGTAACTGTGATAAATTATTATTTTTAATTTCACGTTACTCTTCTCGAAGACTTTAGCTGGGAGTTTAGGGTGACTTCTCCAAGTTAACGGCCGATCCAAATTCCTAGTCTTTCGGGTCGCCTATGCAACAGTTGGATCGCTTAATTGCGCAGAACGAGCCGGTTAGTGATACCAGGGTGTCAGTCTGGTGCGGGGATGTAGTTAACATAATCGAACCTTTACAGATAGTCCCACGGGGTGACCAATCTGCAAGTTACGCCCAGGTCTTGTCTTGTGTCACATCCTATGATAAGCGAAATCGAGCTTGTGGGGTTTTCTAGGATCGCCCGTCAGCCAGCACTAGGTGAGATGATAAAGATGGTCCAGTAGGTGTTGCCACGAATATGAAATAAAAACCGTAAGTAGTGTAGATCATTAAATGGTTTGTTGTTACGTATGACGAACGCTAGTGATTTATAGGTCCAACTAGTAATCTGTTCCACGTGAACACTAAAAGCAAATTACTGTCTAGAGTTACACTTCAAAAGATGGCGCGTAACGGAAAAATGTGACGCGTCACGAAAAAATGTTACACTAAATTTTTTTCCAACCACAATAAAGAAGTTTCACTTCAATAAAAAAAGCTATCAAAGTATTCAAGAGAACGTGAAAGACATATTACGATAGACACGCATGGAAGTTTGGGAGTTACTATGTTTGTGTACTCCAATATATTTTATCTGATGCATCTACCACTTGAATGGGTGAATTAAACACAGTATAAACTTAATAGGCATTTACTGTTCTGGTGATACCAATATTCACAGTATTTTGTCTCCAAGGAGATGAGTTACACGCTTGTAGTCGCTTTGTTCGCTTGTACCCAACATAATGGTAACCTATACGACCGGCTGTGTTCAGCTTTCACGAACGTCTTGCCTTCACGTTGCACCCTCGCTGACTCTTCACCGACCCGAGCTCCCTCAAACCCTGTCGTTTTATCTCAGCCCGCACCCCGCTACCTACCGCTTTTTTTGTTTACAATTTTTATCAAACTCTAAGGCACGGCACTCTCACGTAAATGTATATCAGATGTCGCGGGCACCGAAGTCCAAAGAGGTCTGTCAAGAGCCCTTTCCAAGGAATTCTTGTAAAGAGTGCAATAGATCCTTTGTCCATACTTGCACAAAGGTCGCTTATGAATCTGTTCGTTAAGTTTAGCCCTTTTTTGTTGTCTAGGCCTTTTTTTCACATGCACGTGTTGCCAACGGCTAAGAATATATTGTTGCATTGTTACTGATGTACCAATAATTGTAAATTCTAAATAACGTAATATGATAATACTATCACATTTTCCCCCCTGAAATTCAGACGCGAAGAATGCTTCTAAGCGTATGGGATTTCTCTTATCCTTAAATTGAGAACAGTGACTGAATTAGATCTTTGTCTAAGCTTGTCAAATCGCATGTATTATTATAATTGTATAAGTACGTGATCCTCTATACATTCGGAAATCGATTTGGCTGTCACGTCCCGTGCACTTCACACCTTAAAACCCAATAATGACAGAATACTTTACAAGCAGTTTTTGTTCTCCAGAACTAACCGCTGTGTTGGAATATTTCGTTGATAAGTTTTAGTAGGTGGTTACCACTATTGCGTGGCATTAGAATGGGATAGTGAGCGTGGTATTGTAGTATTTGGGCTCGTTCGGGCAAAAACGCTGCTCTGGGCGAAGCTCGGTGTGCACAAGGCGTACATTCGCAACCGACTCACCTATGGTGCATCGGCTTGTTGTGCCGCGCTCGTCTCCCAAACAAACCGTCGCCACTTGCGTATACAGCAATCACTCACAATATACACCCTCGCTAACATTCTTCGCTTACTGTGGAACAGGATGACCATCCCAGTAGACCTACAGGGATCTGAATGTGGGGAGTCTGATGACTTCATGGGGCACCTAAGCATAAACCTGTTCGACGCGAAGCTCGCAAGCCCGCCACCAGAGAGCTCGCCCCACCATTACTGACAGTGGGACAGGAATGGCTTGCCGCGAGACTTCAGCTTCTTGGTAACGATACTCACAACATAACCTATTATTGGCTGACGGGTGACTTCACTAAACATAATCGTGCATTTTATACCTATCTGTAAAAGTAATAAAAGTTGTCATGTAAATGTAATGTACCGTAACTCTGGTTATGAATGTATGTAAATATGATGTGAATGTAGATATTTGTAGTTACTATGGTTGTGTTATTCCATAATATTGTTTATTTGGCTGTAAAAGTCGTACTGTCGTCTGTACTTAGTTACTAACTACATAGAGAATTAGTTAAAATATAATCATACTTTCTATAATTATCTGTAAAAATAATAAAAAGTGTCACATAAATATAATGTACCGTAACTCGATGGACAAAGACATTCATTCATGCTTCAGTTTTCGAACATCATGCAAATTATATGTGTATATTACTGAAATAAATTAGTATTTTTAATTTCTCGTGACTCTTCTCATAGGCTCCAGCAGCTGGGATCTTAGGATGACTTCTCCAGGTAAACGGCCGATCCAAGTTCCTAGTCTTTCGCACCACCTGTACAGCAGGCAGATCACTTGATTAGGCAGAATGAGCTGGTTCGCGATACCGTTGGGGTATCTAGTTAACGAAATCTAATCTTTTCAGATAATCCCACGAGGCGACCAATCTGCCAGTTACCGTCGGGTCTTGTTCTGTGTCACATCCTATGAGTAGCGAAATCGAGCTTCTGGAGATCCTTAGGAACGCCCATCAGCCAATACTAGGTTATGCGATAAGGATGGTCCGGTACGTGTTGCCACGAAGATGAAGTCTCACAGAAGGCTGTGCCTGTCCAGTAGTCAGCAATGGCAGGGTGAGCCCTCTGGTTATTTTTTTAATTTAAAGATCCAACCAAAGTGATTCTACACTGTCTGAGGGAAAGCATGAATAGAATCCAAAAGCTATAGTCATTATACTCATTGCGAATGCTGACAATGCAGTATGGCCGCCTATGGTGGTGTTTAAGTTTATGCTTAGGGGTTTCACGAAATCATCCAGACTCACTATTATGGCTTTTGAAAAAAATATTACGAAATCCAGCAACCAATCACAATTATTTCTCTCAATATTTCATACATTTATTTATTAGATTTGTACAATTTATGAGTGATACAAATGTATAAATATTATATAGTCAATGTCCCTATTTGTTAATCGTACTTGTACTTCTACGCCGTATACCTAGCAGCAACTTAAAATTAAATTAATCCAACCAAAGTTTGCCTGTCAGAATTGAGAATAAGCAATGAGGCTACCCCTTGTGCGTCACATTTGTTGTTAGTTTTATTACTATGTAATGTTTGTAAGCTCTCATCAATTATCATCTACAGCCCTGAACAGCCCACATAGACATAGGCTACTCCTCAGAAAGAAAGCTTTGGCTTTCTATACCACACTGGCCAGACGAGTTGGTACAGAGTTTAGTTCAAGTTGTCTTTCTCTTTGTATTACTGTTTTCTTGTGTAGTTTGCAGCCTCAGTCGTTTCTTACGACATCCACGTGATGAACAGGGGTGGAGACACTCTATATTCTTGATCTATCACCACATGCAAAAAATTGAATTTAAAATTTTAATAACTGTAAGCTCTCACGTACAAAATATATACAGAAATAAGTTAAAAATCCCAAATAATGTCATAATCTCGATCACATAAATTACTCAACGATATTTATTCTAGGAAAATATTTTGAACCAAACAGTACAAGTACTTACAAAGGACTTGAAAATCGATTTAAAAGTACTACAATCGCCCAATATATTAGTGTACGTATGTAACATTACTTTGCAATAGTGTTTCATATCCATGTCGCTCTTTAGTTGAGGACGTAGAACTTGTTCATTTCATAAATCCAGCACATCTTTCAGAAGTGTTATGTACCGAGTAGTAAATTACGTTTACATCTAATTCTAATAGAAATGTAGCTCTAAACAATACGATGTTGATAAATAAAACCTAAAGCAATGAATGGTATAGGAAAGAAGGAAGAGTATAGGTAACAAACATCCGTAAAACAAAAAGCCAGCTTACCAAAGTAAAGAGCCTGAGATATCTTTTGTTGTTAACAAATCTATAAATGCTTTGAATGGTCAGAACAAAATTAATGTTTTATTAAACTTGAACAATAGTTAAAAAACAATTCAAGATAAAGTCAACAGCATAAAAACAGATATCAAAATATGAGACAATGTATAAGAAACTCTAGTGCTGTCTGATAAAAGCGTATAAATAAAATTTCAATAATCGGTACACAAGTGTAGAAATAAAGAATTTATTACCGCACAAAGATACCATTCTCGTTAAATGAGCATTTGTATTTATAACATTATTTTTGATGCCATATTTGGCATAAAAATATATAGTTTGTGTTATGCTTAAAGGCCGAAGCATGAATTGAATGTCTTCGTCGACCGAGTTACGGAACATTATATTTATGTGACACTTTTTATTATTTTTACAGATAATTATAAAATGCATTTCAACTAATTCTTTATGTAATTAGTAACTAAGTAAGCTATTAACTATTTTGGGAGCGACTTTTACCGCTAGAAAAACGATGTCATTGTGTTATTCGTCGAAATAAAATTCCGAAGTTTGTATTTATTAATTGAATAGAGTGCTTTCGGCTCCTGTTTATCTTGTTGCTTATATCAATCAAGAAATTGATTTACATAAGACATGATACATTATGTTATTGAGCTCAGTTATTAGTTTTGATTACTTTGAAATAATAACAAGTTGACATTGTTTATAAATAAGTACATATTGGTCCACACGACGACCTTACTTACGTTATAATACTGCACAATAGTATGTAATTAGCGAACGCATTTCTGTCTTCGTCTACATTCAATGGACGTGTTTTCGAATTGTACTTCTTAGAAATAGTAGTAATAGCTCCCAATAGATTTTGCCGAACCCAACCCATCAGCATTGTGCTTATCAATGGTAGTTCCGGCCCATACTTTTCAACTCCACCTTGTGGTTCGGTGCCAGCAAAATTCAAGACAATTTTTGGAATGGCATGGCATAATATTACTATATTATTAATATCACAATATCACAATATCACAATATTACTAATTATTGAACAACAATATTTGCCTGCATCATATTCAACGATTAAAACGATGATGAAATTATTAACATGACATTTATTTCTGCAGTAAATGTTTTACAGACATTTTACGTCAAATTTTGCAGCTAGTGTTATTGTGAAAAAAACGTGAGGTACTCGATAAATGAACTCTTGAAAATGTTCGACTGGTACGGTACGTCAGAAAATAGTACGAAAGATATGGTACAGAGCACCACACTTCACAATAATACTAATATATTTAATTTCCATATATAGAATAATTTTTTAAATTTTTAGGACGAGTTAACATTAAAGTATGGTTTTTAATTTTATAAAGTACATATATTTATTCTTTGTTCGACTTATTGCAATGCAATCAGTTCTAAACAAGTCTTATAAAGTTTAAATGAAATCTGACCATTCAAAGTCAGTTAAAATTATAGAATTTAAAGGAGTTGTTTGCACACATGCAGGTGAAGCTAATAAAAACATGTTAATATTGCCAAGAGTAAGGTAAGGCTACGTAAAATTAATTTTCCTAACATTTATTTACCTTAAATAAAGCTCACACAATTGGTTCATTACATAACATACAATTCGTTATGGTCTTAGGGTTCAGTTTTTGACATTGAGTATAATTTACAACAAGTATGTAGTGAAATTAAAAGCTCCGTTGAAACACTATGTACTTTTATTGCTCTGTTTATTATTGTTTGTACGACCTGGGCCGTTGTGTGCTAGGCAAACGACTTGTTTTGGTTTTGTAATTTATTAGTCATTTTAACGGCTAGTTAATATCGAATAATTTAATGCTGATCTGCAATCTATTCACGAAACTTTTTAAGTAACCCATGCTATTACTAATCATTATTTTTCAGTAACATTTTGAGACTGTTAACAGTTTCCACACCAGAGGGTACTATTAAGAAGTATTAATCTAAATATCAAAGGCCACACGGTTCTGATAATGCAAACTGAATCAGAACGACGGTGTAACTGGTGAGAAGAACTATTAAAGACAACGGCAATGCAGCATCAATGTAGAACAAACCACAAGCTGACATCTTCTTGAACGACGATCGGTACAGACGTTGTATGTTCTTGGACAACTTTAGTTCGCAATCTGAAAATAAACACATTTTCACCACGAAAATTTATGATTTGTTTGTTCGTAGTTTCTCATGTAAATAAGTATTCATTTATGTTGATAAACTTCAAAACAGAAAGTAAACTTTTAGCTGTTATACGTATATAAAATAATATATTAGGTACTAAGTCATAGATCCCTCCGCAGAAAAATTGCTATGATAAAGAACTCCACTTGGATTCAATTCACCAACTACAGACCAACTTTTATACAAATTTTTCTGTTTTGTTTTGTTTTATTTTTAACCTTGTTTCAATTTTATCTTATATTCTATTTCAACTAAACTTTATGAACATTTTAAATATTGTGAATTCTCATATTGGTTGCCGCGACACAAGCCACGAGCTTAGTGCGGAAACCGTCGTTAAATTTTATTTGTAATTTCTTTAAGTATAAGTATAAATAAATAAAATAAAATAAATAAAATATCCAAGGGCACGCGGTTTTGATAATGCAAACTGAATCAGAACGACGGTGTAACTGGTGAGAAGAACTATTAAAGACAACAGCAGTGCAGCATCAATGTAGAACAAACCACAAGCTGACATCTTCTTGAACGACGATCGATACAGACGTTGTATGTTCTTGGACAACTTTAGTTCTGAATCTGGAGACAAACACACATTTTCAATACAAAAATGGATGATTTATTTAGTTCGTAGTTTTAATGTAAATAAATATTCATTTACATTAACAAACTTCAAAACACAAAGTAAACTTGTAGCTGTTATACGTATCTAAGATATTATATTAGGAACTGAGTCATAAATATGCCATGCTAGCCAGACCGATTGATACAGGGTTTGTTTCAAGTTTGAGACGTTGGCTCATTTTTGTCTTTGGATCACTTCTGTGGAACATAAGATGCGATTGGACCATTCGAGGTCATCTTGCTC
The DNA here is from genome assembly GCA_949316085.1 of Hypercompe scribonia. Taxonomy (NCBI): domain Eukaryota; kingdom Metazoa; phylum Arthropoda; class Insecta; order Lepidoptera; family Erebidae; genus Hypercompe; species Hypercompe scribonia. The sequence goes on from OX438986.1 coordinate 16,935,970, forward strand.
CCGGGCTGAGCCTAATTTGTTATGCCAATGACGCACTGGTTACAGCCTGGTGGGTGAACTTCCAAGAAACACCAGGTTGGTGGTTAGGCACATTGAGGCGCTGGGCTTATGGATGGCCCTAGATATGACAGAGGCCAGCTTGTTCTATTTCCCCGTCGTGATCACCCCCTGGTGCCTTCTTCGTGGTTAATTCGGTCCTCGTACCATTTCAGGATCAGATGCAGTGAGGTGGCTTCTCGACGAGCACTTTCAACAGTTTGCTCGAAAGCTGATCGGAGCAGTTTCTACCCTTGGGCAACTTTAACTTAATTTATGTGGAGCCTGTGTCGCGTCAAGACGACTGTACACCGGAGTTTTCCCGTCAATGACACTGTATGGTGCACTGGTTTTGGGCTGCGGCCCTGACCACCCAGGACAGGGCACACTTCTGGCGCCCGCAGAGTATATTGGCGGTTAGAGCCATACACGTTTACCGAGCCGTGTCGACGGAGGCAGTTTGCGCCTTGGCCGGAACTCCTCCGTGGGATTTGGAGGTGGAAGTGCTCACCGAAGTTTATCGGTGGCCGGCTTATTTCGGGGCCGGTAGCGGTATAAGGCCCCCGCCCGAAGAGATACGCGAGATACCAGCTCGCATCGAACTCGAAATGACGCCCCGAGGGAACTCCCTCGGGGCGTCATTCAAGTAAAGCCTTTATTTTCAATGTATGGAAACTTCCGTACATTGAAAATATAGGCTTTACTTGAAGTTTTCCTTGTCTTTACAGTGAAGTTGTCCTGCGTATTTTGCTCCTTTAGTCGCCTCTTACGACACCCATGGGATGAAGAGGGTTGGTGAAACTCTACATTCTTAATCGGCCACCACACAGACATTTCTGTACAACTCAAATATTACAAAGCAGCAAGTAGTATACCTGCTTTGACGATAAGTGCGCAGGAATGTTGGCTCTCTTCTAAAGCTATGTAGAATTTTTCACAACATAGAGAAAATATTGTATTAATACATAATTTTTTTATCAGCCACAAGGCAACTACAACAGCAGGCAACTTGATTGTACGAGTATTCTGCAAAACAGCTTATCCAGTTAAAAACGGCTTAATTTTTTCAAGTATTATTTGTATTGCAATTAATTCGTGACAAAAGAGATCCAGTACATAGAAGAAGATCTGAAAACAACAACATTTTTTTTGACAAAAAGCGGAGAGTTACCACAATAGCAATCAGCTGCCAAATTACTATCCGCTTAAATATACTTAATTTCTATAACATATATAAGATTATCCCGATCTATATGACAGTCGCACTTACAAGGCATTCCACACTTATGACCGCAAAAAAATACTTACGGAGTATATAAAAGTCGATTTAAAAACATCGTACGCATTCAGTATATCAGAGTACTTCTCTAACATTACTTTGTAGTAGTGTTTCACGTCCATGTCCCTCATTAGCTGAGAGCGTAAAACTTCTCCGTTCCATAAATCAAGCACATTTTTCAAAAGTGTTATGCAACGTGTAGCGTAAATTACGTTGATGTCAAAACAACAAAATTTATGTTTTGCTGTACTTGAATAATGCGTAAGAAATAGTTCATAATAAATCCTATAGAATAAAAACACAAATCAAACGGAATAGCATATATGAACGTAATGCGTTGTCTATTAGTATTACTTAAGCAAAATCCGAATAAACGGCACAAAAATACAGGCATATAGAACATAGTCCCGCACACAGATAGCATAGCATATTTGAAAAAGGACTGTTTGGACAAATAATATTATTCTTGATGCGGTATTTGGGATAAAAGCATATAGTTTGCATTATGTTCAAAGGTCGAAGCATGGATTGAATATCTTGGTCGACCAAGTTACGGTACTTGATTATATTTACGTGACGCTTTTCATAATTTTTTCCGACTGTTATTAAGTGCATGATTATATTTAAATATTTTTTAATCTATTATTATTATTATTATTTTTTTTTTTTTTTATTGAAAAAAAGACAACGCCCGCATTAGGATTATGTAAATGAGTTGGTTTAAAAACGACTTTTACGTCCGGAAAACGTCAAAATAAATGATTGTAGCATTCGATGTACTCAAATTTCGAAGTTTTTAAATTATCTATTTTAATAGAGAGTTTGTTTTTATTTATCTTGTCACTTGTGTCAATCTAAAGTTAATATATGTAAGTAGTAATACTTGATGTTATTGTGATAAATTATTATTTTTAATTTATTGTGATTCTTTTCGTAGACTTCTGGTGACTTCTCCAGGTCAGTCTTTCGAACCACCTACGTAACGGGTGAATCACTTGATTGGGCAGAACGAACCGATTGGTGATACCAGGGTGTCAGTCTGGTGCGGGGATGTAGTTAACAAAGTCGAACCTTTACAGGTAGTCCCACGGGGTAGCTAATCTGCAAGTTACGTCCAGGTCTTACCTTGTGTCACATGCTATGATAGGCGAAATCGAGCTTGTGGGGATGCCTAGGATCACCCGACAGCCAGTACTAGGTCAGATGATAAAAATGGTCCAGTAGATGTTGCCACGAAGATGAAATAAAAGAACCGTAAGCAGTATTGATCATTAAATGGTTTATTGTTACGTATGACGAACCCTAGTGATTTATAGGTCCAACTAATATTCTGTTCCACGTGAGTACCAAAAGCAAATTACTGTCTAGACTAACACTTAAGTCCCTTATCTATAATGATCTGGGGATAGGCGTATTTCGCGCGTAAGCCAGTCCAGGTGACATTGAATGAACAAACAATCTTCACTTTTATGGATTCTGCGAAAAATCTTTTGGCGATAAGAATGTGATTTATTTCATTCTTGCCATGGGTGTTGTGAGAAGTGACTAAGGTAGCGAACTATGCAGGACAACATCACTGCAGAGAGAAGAAAAACATGAAACAACCCATCTACACAGCGTGGTGTAGTCGGCTAAAACCTCTTTTCTAAGGAGAGGCTTATGTCCCACAGTGAATTATGAAACGTTGTTGATGAATCACTTCTTCCCGTAATTTGGACAGAAGACCAAAAGGTAGGCAACACACTTATGACTGTGTTTATCCTTCTATACCATAAGAAAACTCCACCTTTCCCATGAAGAGTGTATTCACAAATAAAAGAAGGCTATATAGCCTCTAAACAATACGATATTATTAAAAAAAACAAAGAAATGAATGAGTATAGGTAATAAACATCCATAAAACAAATAGCCATTTAACTAAGGTGATGAACCTGAGACATCTTTTGTTGTCAAAAAATCTATGAACGCTTTGAATGGTCAGTACAAAATCTCTATTTTGGTGGACTTAAACAACAGTTAAAAATCAATTGAAGATAAACTCAACAGAATAAGAACTGAAATCAAAATACGAGACATGTAATAATAATAATATTAATTAATATCATAGACCACGGTACAATACTGTTTCAACTAGAAAGTTATTTTCAAACCAACCTATCACCGTTTACTGTTGAACGAAAGCAGAACCAACCATCCTGGTCTTGGGCAATTCACATCCATCCACTGCCAGTTATCTTCTTTAAGTAGTGAATCCATCGTTCCGCAGGGCGCCCTACACTTTATTTGTACAATTGTGGCCTACTCTAGCACAATTCGGTTCCAGCGACCATCGGTTGGTCTGGAGACATGACCGGCCCACTTCCTCTTCAGCGTACTGGTTCTCCGTGCGAAGTCATTTAGTCCCATTCTCTGTCGAATAACCTCGTTACGAATTTTATCAATCAGAGAAATACCCAGCATCGCACGCCGAGCTACTTTGAACTTGTGGACCAGTTCAATGGTGAATGGTCTCAACTCCGCATGTCTTTACGGGTAAGACAGGAAATTATTTAACAAATTAACAGTAATTAATTATTTAACATTAATTTAGTTATTTAACATATTTTTAACAAATACTACATTTTGTATGTTATATAACAAAAGTAACTGCAACAAATTTTTTAATAGTAAAATACCATAAAAATACACAGAAACATATTTGATGTGAGACATGACGTTTAAACGTCATGTTGAAATATTTTCACTCAAGAAATACTGGCAAATATGATAACAAGAGCTAGGTCTAGAGCCCAAAAAACACAAATAACATCTCTGGACTCGTCGCTCTGCTCCGCCTTGCCATCCCCGGAAGCAACAATGGATGTTCCGACTGTTGCAGAGGCGTCGAGCTCTAGCTCCAGCTACGAGTTTTTCTCTCCGCCTACGGCGCCAAGCCTTGTACGTCAGCAGGAGAGTACCCGACCACCGACTAGCTTGGGATCATGAGAATCACTGACCTCAAACATAGTCCCCGCTGCCGGTAGTGATGTGCGCTGCATGAAGTGGGCAAAATCAATAAATGATCGTATGTCACCATCCATGGTCCTACACCCGTAGTCGGCGGCGACACCGCGAAGAAGGCGAGGAGGACCAGTTTCATGAGGAGTACCGAGAGGCGCGGCAAACTCTGGAACTGGCCATCAGTCGCGCCAAAGAAATTAGGCGAAAGTAGATGCTGGAGGATCTCGATCGTAACCTCTGGAGTCGCCCTTATCGTGCGGCGTGACCAATTTTAGAGATCATTCGCGAGCTTCCAACGATAATGACCTGAGTCTTAGATGGGTTAATTTTAAGTCCGTAGGTGTTGCTCCTCTTACATATTTTTATCCAAGTCAGCGTTAGTGGTGTTGACAGCATTAGTCAGATTGGCTGGTGAAGCCCTGGTGTAAATTTGAAATTCATCCACATACAGGTGGTATGAAGAAGACAAATGATTAGTGATGGTGTTGATAAAAAGAGAGAAAAGCAGGGGAGAAAGCACGCCGCCCTGCGGTACACCGGCTGCAGTACTTCACCAAGAAGAAACAGTGTTTTCAATACATATGCGCTGCCGACGACCAAACAGGTAGTTGCGAAACCAGTCAATCGCAGTTGGAGATATGTTGAGAGAGTGTAGTATACACAGCAGAACGTCAAAGTCAACGGCGTTGAATGCATTACTAAAGTCCAAAAGTGTTAGAACTGTGAGATAACAATTCACCATGGCAAATCTGATCTAGTCCATAACATGCACAAGGGTAGTAGTGGTGCTGTGATCGGTTCGAAAACCGGATTGGAGAGGATTTAGTAGGAGGTTTGTGCATAGGAAATGTGGAAAGTTGGTAAATGATCCCGGGTTTTTCTTTTTGGAAATGCGTATTATTTCAGCGTCCTTCCAAGCTTTTGGAAATACGCTGTGGGAGATAGAATAATTTAGGATATGACTGATGACAGGAAGAATTATATCAAGGATTGGGAGGACCATATTACGGTTCAGACGGTCAGAACCCACCGCATTTGAAGTGATGAAAACTGCTCCTCTTAATATCACAATCAGAAAATTGACTAAAGAAAAAGGAAGAATAATCAAGAGTTAGGACAGCAGTAAGAAACTTTATTGTCATTTTATCAAAATTTGACGAAGCAGAGAAATGTTGATTAAGAGAATTTAAGTTGATATTTTTGGGAAGCGAATCATGAATAGGTTTGCCTACTCCCAGTGACTTTAAAAATTTCAAGACTTTAGCTGGATCTCCGTTTTTAACTGAGCTGTGAATGTATCGGCGTTGTGCATTCCTACACACCTTGCTGCAATCATTTCTGACGGTTACGTACTTATCTCGGTTGCTATCATTAGATTTTTTTTTATATTTAGACGTAGCTAACACTTTTTTCCTCATTGGGGCTTTAATGTCCTCAGTTAGCCACGGTGACGAAAGACGTTTGACCCTTATTTCTTAGATTGGTACATGTTTATCGTACAGAATCGTTAAATTATTGACAAATAGTTCAACTTTATCGTCAATGCAGTCAGCACTAAAGGAGCCCAGTTGACGTTGTTGGTATCCCTTAGCAGGAGACCTATATCCATGCCCTTGAAGTTTCGCTGTAGGATTGTTTTCGTCTTAAGTTTAGGATGTTGGAAGTGTTAGGATAAGTAAAGCAAATCATGATACGAAAACTCGACAGTAGAGTACTGACCGTGTTTAACTGCAAGATTAGGGGAGGAAACAATCACCCATGATTATGGTATGACTGTACAAAAGAGTAAATTGATCTAGGAGCCGTTCAAACGATAAGAAGAAGTCAATACGTAACGAAGGGCAATAATAGACACCAAGAAGGATTTTGGAATGAAGGAGTTCAACTTCCAGAAAAAGATGTTCGCCTGCATTAGCTGAAGGGGGCTGTGTGGACAAACTAATAGCAGAGTAGGGAATTTAAGACCGTAGATAGATAGCTACACTACCCCCGCTGCCTACAGCTCTATCGTTCCTGATGAGGTTGAAACCTGGTAACGAATATGCAGACGAGGGTAAGCAGGGCTTAAGCCACGATTCAGAAATAAGTATAGCGTGTAAATTCGTACAGTCAAAACATGGCAGCATATCGTGGAAATGAGCCGGAACACTTTGAGCATTAATGTGTACAATGTTGAAGTTTTAGGGAACGTCAGAGAACTGAAATGAGAGAGTCTCAGCGGTTGTTGGGTCATCCTGGGAACCAATACTACTGTATGCAGATAAAAAGCAGTGTGTGCGGTCATCACTGCAGTCAGGTAAAGACATTTGAAGCTATAAAATCAATCGATAAGAATAAACAAAAAGTAAGAAGGAAAATAAAAGATTGTGCACTACGTGTTCTAATATAATACTTAGATAAAAGATAAGTGTGAATAAAGAATAACCAAAATACCAAACTATAATAAATTTATCTGTTAAATAAAGTAATAAAAATATATATACTCGTACGCTAACTCCCATCTGCCGGTTGCCAGTTTTAAACAAATCTGCATAAGTACATCAAAACAAATCTAAAAAAAAAGAAACAAAAACACAACTACAAAAATATAAAATAATAATAATAATTAAACATAAAAATAAAAACCATCAGGTAAGATAAATGACAGAGATCAATATATCAAGAAATGTAAACAATATAGCAGTATAATTAATTGCTCGATTGATTATCTGCCAGTGTTATACCAACATGTTCATAAAATATTTATGTTTAACATTCATGAAATATCTGTACAAAGACTGAAGTCCCGATATTATAAATATATAATGATATCAAATCTACAATACAAAAATATACACCGGAACATACTCCGAACTTGGAATGCATTCACACTACGAGCGAAACAAAACGTTTATTTTGACATTACAACAGCAAAGGACACCTTTGACATACTTCAAGATTGACATCGATATTGAAAAAGTGCCGTGTTTTGATTTGATTTTTTAATTTTAAACCATCGTGAACGGCTTAAAATAATAGTATATGTGTTGGTGCGGACTTTATAAATTCTGTGTCGGTACATAGCGCAAAAGCGCCCTTCACACTACAATGTAAACATGAAATATTTATAGCGATATATATTTACTTTTTCACTGCGCCTCGCTTTGACTTTGTGGAGAATGTCTTTGCAACCGCCACAATTTTCCAAAGCTATGTAGAACTTTTCGCAATACACACAAAGTACTATATTCAGTTTTTTTGAGTAGCCGACCACTGAGATCGTCGGTATCGTTAAATAGATCTGAAAAAAGTATTTTGAATTTTACATCAAACGATTACGCAATGCAATAAACGTAAATCATAATTCGATATCTACGTTTGCACGTTGTTTCGTCAGTTAAGTATGTTAATTATCGTCTGTATATAAATTAGTGCGTAGCAAAAGAATTCTAATATGTAATAGAGAATCTATAAAACAACTGTGTTTATCATAAATGAGATTACCCAATTAACTGTTATCAACTTAATTTCGACAAAAAATATACTAGGGTGTAGATGAATTCCCAGCCCCACCATACACAACTGTCTTTTCGGTAATGTCCAGTAAATGTTACATGTAATGTTTAGTCATTTCACAAGGTAAAAAAATTAAACCATCCAGTATAAATCTCTAAAACTACATACATGTAAGCTCAAATACAATAACATAAATAACATTATTTAGGTAAATAATTTAGACGTATAGAACTTACAAAGTACTTGTAGGTAGTTTGAAAAGTCTCATAGGTATTCAGTATGTCAGAGTACGTCTGAAACATTTCTTTGCAATAGTGTTTTATATCCATGCCCCTTATTAGGTGAGGGCGTAAAAGTTGTATTGTAAAGTTATAAAAGGTGTATTGTCGTCATTCCACAAATCAAGCATATCTTTTGAATATGTTATGCATCGTATAGCGTAAATTACGTTAGCATCAAAACAAATGGAACTTAAAGCTACTAAAGTATTAAATAGTTTTATGTAAAAGTAGTTGGTGATTAAAATGTAGAAACCAAATGTACATATAACCAATAACCAATTTAGTACGATGAACGATCTAACATATCTTCTATTATTAAAAAATCTATGAACACCCTGAACAGTAAGAACAAAATTGATATTTTTGTAGAGTTGAATAATAATTAATTCAAAATATATCCAATAGAATAAGAGAAGAAATCAAAATATGAAGAAATGTAAACGAAGCTTATAAATTGTCTGACAATATCATTCATATAAAATTCAAATGTACGAATGAAAATTACAACAATTAAACAGGTAGTCTCACAAATCGATAATTTATTTGATAAACGACTGTTTGAACTATATGTCTTGTCACTTATATTAAGTAAAAAATGTTTACATAAATATTGTCCTTCGTTTTTAATTTAATTCATTTTGCGTCGTACTGGGACTACTCGTCGACTACATCTCTAGATATTTTTTCTTGAATTATCTTTATGCAATCGTTTGTTATTTAACTATACCTTTTGCCCAACTTCTTAACTTTTGATGTTTCTTAAGGATCTATATTGATTGCAATTTTTTTGTTAATGTAAACTAAATCTGTAAAATTATTTTACAAAGAATGATCAGATTTAAAAAAACATTGAAATAGAAATGACTCTGCCTAATGTACTTATCTAATCACTTAACAAATATGAAGAGAAAACTTTAGCCATTAGAACTTTGTAATAAAACGACGTTACTCAGTCGTTTGATGCATCTTGACGAGCGCTTTGTCTTTCGATGACATCCAGGGTCTGATGATGGAGTTTAAAAGTGACCATACGAACTTTCTTATAAAACGTCACAATGACATAGAGCTTGATGTTGCATGATTCGACTTGACGTGTACTTTTGTCCTGAACGTTATGGTACGGGAGCTAGCAACGTTTGAAAAGTAAGAATTTTAGGTCAGCTGATTTTGTGATATGTCGTCCTTCTAGCACATTTTAAAAACATTTTAGAAGGCGTAATTTTTAATTTTTTGTTTTTAAATAAGTCTACCTAACATACTTTTTTTATTGCCAGACATTTTTGACATTGCTAACTATGTGCCATACGTGATTGTTTTTATTTGTTTTATAAAAATTTCAAAGTATTTTATAATGTCTGTAATTTTAATATTATGTTATTTAAATATAAGAAAACTTAAAATAAATTTGCCAGACATTAAATCAATTGTTAAGTCTTGAATTAAAATTAAAAAGTCATGAAGTATTGCAGTATGATGCTAGTAGTCCGAGAGAGACAGCTGAAGGCGCGAGAGAGATAGACAACGACAGTGGCGCGACAGGCAAGTTTGCAAGATAGCGTCAGTCTAATGGCACATGTTTGTTTTTGTTTTGATTTTAATGTTTATTTTTTAATTTGGTTACAATGGCCAGTGATAAAATAAAATGTGTTTTTTGTAAAGGACATAAAGATAACATAATACTTTTCATATAAAAGGCTGAAACAACTTGAAAAACTTAATATTAATTATTTATAATTTACATTTAGTAATCAGAACAATTTAAATTGTGTTGTTTTTTAAGTGTGTTGTTTTTTAAATTTTAATCTAATTTTGTATTCCTTTTTATACTTAAATTTTTTTGAAACTTGCTCTGACTAGAATGATGATTATTATTATTTTCTTTATTTCATTATATACACATACTTATTACATTTTTAAAAATATAAAAATAAAAAATACACATTTAAAAATATAACAAATATGTAGTAGTAGACCACCGACATCGGGTACAGGGACCAAGACACCGGTGGTTAAGGCTCCAAAGACAGGAACCTCCTCACAATACGGGCCGTGTCAAGGAGGACTGCCTTCTGCTTCAGACTCTTGATCTAACCTTCTAACGTGAGCCTCTTAAGGTGTTGGTCGAGGCTCTTCGCTATGACGCGGTGTGGGTCAGCTGTCCCGTAGCGTCAGCCAAAATTTTAGGCGACGCTGGTAGATTGCTCATCGGTCTCGTCAGCGCTCGGATCACAGTCCTGGCGGCGAGACCGATGAGGTGTTTTAAGTGTCTGGCATCGGGACACACACGCGCCAAGTGTGTTAGCTGTTTCGACTGTAGCAGACTATGTTTCCGCTGCGGTCGACCGGGGCACAAGGCGGCAGAGTGCTCTGCCGCCCCACACTGCCCAGCGTGAGCGGTGGGTAACAAGCCCGCAGATCATCAGATTGGGCAGGGGGGTTGCAAACCACCACCCAAACTCTGGCAAGTGTCAGGGGCTAGCCAGTCGACCCAGGCTGCCTCTGACGTCGTTTCTGCGTCGATATCGTCGCCCATGGAGGAGGTTGTAGAGACAGTCGAGTAATGGACCAAGTCTCCAACCTCCTCGTCCAGACGAACCTAAACCACTGTGCCGCAGCACAGGACCTTTTCCTGCAAACCATGGCGCAGTGGTCCATCGGTGTTGCCGTAGCCGCGGAGCCCTATTACGTTCCACCCCGTCCAAACTGGTTGGGTGACCGGGACGGTTCCGTGACAGTCGTCGGCTTCACGGCGGCTCATTCCCCACTCTTGTCGCTAAGAGACAAGGGCACTGGATATGTTGCTGCCGAGTGGGGGGGGGATCACCGTATATGGTGTTTACTTCTCCCCCAACCGGAGTATGAGCGACTTCAAGGTTTTCCTTAACAACTTGGAAACCTCGATGCGGCGTCTAACGTCTGGGTACGTCTTAGTGCTGGGAGACTTCAACGCAAAGTCCATTGCGTGGGGTTCCCCCAGGACGGACGCTAGGGGCGAGGCCGTAGAGGAGTGGGCGGCCTCGGTGGGCCTCTGTTTACTAAACAGGGGCTCCACCAACACGTGCGTGCGACAGCAGGGAGGGTCAATGGTGGACCTTTCGTTCGCTACCCCTGCCCTCGCCGCACGAGTAAGGAACTGGCGCGTCCTGGAAGAGGTTGAGACGCTCTCGGATCACCTCTATATCCGATTTGAGCTCTCCCGGACCCAGGACCCCAGTAGGGGTCACGTGGCGCGGCGTTCTTCTCGCTTTCCGCGGTGGGCTTTAGCCAAATTAAATAGGGGCCTACTAGAGGAGGCGGCCATCGTTCACTCTTGGCTGTCTCCGCAGGCCCCGACCGAGGAGGTCGACATGGGGGCTGGTCGCTTCCGCGATGCCATTGTGCAGATCTGTGATGCGGCCATGCCCCGCATCCGAAGTTGCCGGCCTCCACGGAAGTAGGTTTACTGGTGGTCCCAGGAGTTGGCGGATCTCCGCGCGGCCTGTACTCGTGCCCGGAGGTCCTACACCCGTAGTCGGCGGCGACACCGCGAAGAAGGCGAGGAGGACCAGCTTCATGAGGAGTACCGAGAAGCGCGGAAAACTCTGAAGCTGGCCATCAGCCGCGCCAAAGAAATTAAGAGAAAGGAGATGCTGGAGGGTCTCGATCGTGACCCCTGGGGTCGCCCTTATCGTGCGGCGCGACAAAAGCTCCGCACGTCGGGCCCCCTCCTTACAGAGACAGTCCAGCCCAGCTTCCTGCGGGAAGTGGTTGAGGGCCTTTTCTCGCAGCGGGTGGAAGACACACTCCCGTCGATAGCTTTCATAGTCGGAGACGACGGGAGGAACGAGGACGATGATCTGCCCGTCAGGGAATCAGAGGTAGGGGCGGTTGTTCTACAGATACGCTCTAAGAACACCGCCCCCGGGCCGGACGGGATACCTGCCTGAGTGCTGGCCCGAGCCCTTGAATACATGTCGGACCGCCTCAGGGAGGTCCTGGACGCTAGCTTGGCGTCCAGACGCTTCCCTGAGTGTTGGAAAAGCGGGAAGCTGGTCCTATTGAGGAAGCTGGGACGGCCAGCCGAATCGGTGGTGGCCTATAGGCCCATTGTGTTGCTGGACGAGGCGGGTAAACTGTTTGAGAGGATACTCTCTGCCCGCATCGTCCAGCACCTAAGTGAGGTGGGCCCCGATCTGTCGGACGCCCAATTCGGTTTCCGAGCAGAGCGTTCGACAGTCGATGCTGTGTTGCGCCTGAGGGCCGTTACCGAAGAGGCGGTGGGCTGTGGCGGCGTGCTGTTGGCGGTGTCGTTGGACATCGCCAACGCATTTAATAGTCTGCCATTTAGCTGCATCAGGGAAGCACTCCACTACCACAGGGTGCCATAGCACCTGAGGCGGCTTGTGGCGGACTATCTACAGGAGTGTACTGTCATATACGAGGACCGAGACGGTGTTCTGAGGCGGCAGCTCATGTCGTGCGGTGTTCCACAGGGGTCTGTCCTCAGACCACTCCTGTGGAATATGGGATACGACTGGGCCCTTCGAGGTCGCCTTCCCCCCGGGTTGGACGTAATTTGTTACGCCGATGACACATTGGTCACAGCCCGGGGAGCGAACTTTCAAGAAGTGGCGCGCCTAGCCACCACGGGAGCCTCTCTGGTGGTCGGGTGTGTTGAGGCGCTGGATTTACGGGTGGCCCTCGACAAGATGGAGGCCCTTTTGTTCCATGGGCCCCGTCGTGGTCCGCCCTACGGCGCCTCCATCGTAGTCAATTCGGTCCTCGTACCGGTTCAAGCCCAGATGAAGTATCTGGGCTTGATCCTTGACGACAGGTGGCTCTTCGACGAGCACTTCCGACAGCTTTCTCCAAAGAAGGTCGGGGCTGCTTCTGCCCTTGGGCGACTTTTGCTCAATTTGGGTGGAGCCAGCGTCGCGACGAGACGGCTATACGCGGGGGTTGTCCGTCCGGTCAATGGCGCTTTATGGTGCACCGGTGTGGGCGGCGGCTCTGACCGCCCAGAATAGGGTTCGCCTCTGGCGTCCTCAGACGATATTGGCGGTTAGAGCCATACGCGGTTACCGCACTATATCGATGGAGGCGGCGTGCGCGTTAGCCGGAACTCCCCCGTGGGATTTGGAGGCGGAAGTGCTCGCTGAAGTTTATCGGCGAATGGCAGACTTTCGGGTGGGTAGCGGCATTCGGCCCCCGCCCGAAGAGATACGCGAGTGGCGAGAGGCCGCTCGTCGAGCCACGATGGCTCGTTGGTCGTGCCGGCTGGAGACTCCACGTGCTGGCTTTGCCGCCGTGGAAGCTCGCCAGCCGGTCATCGCTGAGTGGGCAGGGTAGCAGCACGGGACCCTTTCCTTCCGACTGACGCAGGTTCTTTCCGGGCATGGTTGCTTCGGGAAGTATCTGCACTCGGTCGCCAGGAGGGAATTGAGTCCCGCCTGTCACCACTGCGAGTGCAGTGAGTTCTCGCTCCATGGTCGGTAGCGACAGTTGTTTTACCGCGGTAGCAACCTTCTGCGAAGACGTAATTTCGCGGAAGGAGGCGGCAGAGAAGGCCCGGGAGGACGACCTCCACTCAGACCCAATTCGCCGCCGGCGAACCGGACGGCAGAGGCGCGCGTACCAGCGTCTCATGCCGCCTTGAGTGTGGCCGCGGGTGGACGGGACGGGTTTTCCCCTCCATCCGCTATAGCGGCCAGCCGCGAGGAGGCGATGTCCGCGTGTGCCGTACGTCGCCTAAAAGGAGAGTTTTATCCGCAGATGGTGCCCACATGAGTGGGCAGGCGCTAGGAAGGATCTAGATGTCGTAATAACAGCTGTTCCCGGATCCCTCCTATGTCAGGCGCAGAGTGGCACACCGTGTGGTTTTAGTCGGTCCGATTCCGACACACCACCCCGCCGTAAACCCCGGTGGGGTGACGGCCCGAGGGGGTTTCCTCACGTTACAAAAAAAACAGTAGCAGTCGTGGGACTGCCGATAGAAGTGAAAACGGAACTATTAAGTTGAGAGTAATTAAATCTATATGCAAAAATTATATGAATTTTTTTATGTTTCATATATAGCTATATATAATATATAATATCATATATAATATATAATAATAATAAATTTCATATGTAATATATAATATCATATTCTCCATAGCTATAGATATACTATTATCATTAGCATGTCGGTGACGCTAACCGAGGATTTTACCCTCTACCAAAACGCTCAACGCGCCTAAAGAAGTTTTCACTTCAAAAAAAAAAGGCTCTTCGCTATGAATCGATGAACAGATATGATTATCGGAACAATAATCACCGAATCCACATTCCACACGTCGGCAATCTTCGTGAGACAGATCCAAATACTTCAATTGTTTTTCTTTTTCAACTTTCACGAGATTTTCGCCATGAGGAACGGCGATATCGACAATCATTGCGCGGCGCTCTAATCGATCTATCACCACAGTATCAGGCTTATTGGCAATAATAGTCCTATCTGTGATAATAGATCGATCCCAATATAACGTAGTACGACCGTTCTCGAGAACTGGGTCGGGCACATACCTGTAGTAAGGTACTTCAAAATTGACAAGTTGGTATTTAAGGGCAAGTTGTTGGTGTACGATCCTGGCTACTTGGTTGTGCCTGTGCAAATACTCACCGTTAGCAAGACGAGAACAAATAGAAATAATATGCCTAATAGATTCTCCAGGACGGTAGCACGCCCGACAGATATCAACCGTACTATCTTTCAGGATATATTTCCGGTAGTTATTTGTCATGATAACTTCGTCCATAATTGCACAAACAAAACCTTCGATTTCTCCGAAGAGATCACCATACCGTAGCCAAGACGACGACGCTTTAAAGTCTATATCAGGCCCGTGTAGGGCCCGATAAAAGACTTTTAAGTACTTTTTTTAGGCGGCCAAAGAAGCGTTCCTATAACATTTGTTTCACGTCAGATTCTGGTATTCCCAAGGACTGTGAAAAACCTAGATACATATTATTATTATTTATTATTATATGCACAGTGAAAAGTAATTTACTTTCGTAATGGTTCTCTGTATCATTCTCGACTTATTCTGCAACTGTCTCTCTCGGACTACTGCAATACTTTTCATGACTTTTTAATTTTAATTCAAGACTTAACAATTGAATTAATGTCTGGCAAATTTACTTTAAGTTTTCTTATATTTAAATAAAATGATATTAAAATTACAGACATTATAAAATACTTTGAAATTTTTATAAAGAATTCAAAAAATCACGTATGGCACATAGTTAGCAATGTCAAAAATGTCTGGCAATAAAAAAAGTATGTTAGGTAGACTTATTTAAAAACAAAAAATTAAAAATTACGCCTTCTAAAATGTTTTTAAAATCCAGGATTATTACCTGGACAGGTAGGATGCGCACTAATGAACGCAACCGCTACCGCCAGCCAGATAACCCAGACTCTAACCGAAAGTGCAAGAAGGACGACATATCACAAAATCAGTTGATCTAAAATTCTTTCTCGAAAACGTTGCTAGCTCCTATACTATTAACCAGGCTTTGATGATGAAGGTGATCACTGGATCTTAATAATAAAATGTATCCGCCTTGAAATTGGAATTTTTTGATTCATTTGCTTGAGGTTTTATACTAATTATACTTTTGTCGTAGATAAATATCCTTATGCAAGCTCAATTAAAAAACACTGTCCTGTAATAACTGAAGAGTAAAAAAATTTAATAAATAAAATTATCTACTCCTACAAAATTTTTACAATTGGCAAATAGTAAATATAGTTCTTCGAAAATAAACTTTTAATTAAACGCGTTAAAAATAGTAAAATTATCTATTCTTACAAAAATTTTACTATCAGCTTCCAATGTTACTTATGTCATTTAAATTATGTATTAACATACTTTAAATGACATAAGTAACTTGTTAACTTTGAAATTATGCGTACGTTGAAAGTTAAATAACCTTTTGCCTTTCCTCAACGATTTAGCTGTTGTTGTTAGCACATATGTGTTACATTAACTTTCATTTAACATATTATATTATTTATAATGGAATCTTCTCAATTTTTAAACTGAATCAATACGATGGAATAGTTAGTATGAAGTAGCTTAGAGTTCATATCCAATGCATAATCAATGGTGAGCTCTAATACTAAAGATTATATAACATGTGGGTCTCGATAGTTTCACCCCAAGTTCTAATCCTTGAGAATATTTGTAATTAGCAAGTAGGCATACATTTTGAAATTCAGCATAATATATCTCAAGATAGTCTGGAAGAATGGAAATAATTCTAATAATATTTCTAAAGCTGCTTTTAAATCTATTTATTAGAAGCTCCTTTTTTAGCTGATCAGATAATACAAACTGAATCAAATCGACAGATTAGCTTATGATGAGATTTACATGATATAAATTACAATTAACTCCTTGAATGGTGGTCGGTACAGGTATTGTTTGGTTTTTAAACAACTGTAGTTTTCAATCTATCGATAACTATTCATTTTCATCAAGCAATTCGATAGCTTTTAGTTCCTAAGTTAACTCATTACATACTGACTCCTCCTCCGAGCCTTTCCCCCGAACATCAGCCTGGTCAGCTAGAAGGCTACTACAATACAACTGAACTTTGATTCGTTTATGCGAACGAAAGTACTAGGCGATATCGAAGTTTTGTTGAAAGTCTGTCGTTAGACTCTTTAGGGCTGTAATTACCCGTAACGATAAGATCCTAATTAGTTTTAATGATAAAATAAAGTTACTATTCTACAACAGAGCAAACAAGAGATTTAACAATTTCCAAAACTATATAAAATCTTTCTCAAAACACAAAATATTATTTTCAATGATAAGCATTTCATTAACTGTAAGGACACTGCAGCAGCTAGCAGCAGGTATCTTAAAACTATTCTGTGAAGAGTTTTTTTTTTTACTTTTCGCACCAAACAATGATAACTTTCGAATAGTCATAATTTCAGTAGCATTTATCGTGTGTGTGCAAATTAATGTTTGAGAAAATTAATTCAGTGGAAGAGAACATCTAAAAGACAATTGATTCAAAGTAGTGATTTCATCGTCTTGACTATTTGGCTATTTTAAGCCTAACTACTAAACTGTGGCAAATATTATTAGTAACCCAAAGTAGATCTCGATGTGATGAAACTCCGTGGGATGTCAGTCTGTTTAATACGAACATACGACATCAGGTGGTCAGATTTAGATGTGATGTGGTATGTGTTAGATATTCGAAAGTACATTTCATCATATTTGAAACGTCTCTCAAGGCTTCTCTTAAGCCTCACCTTTTTGTGGCACTAAATTAACAGTCTTTGAACAATTCAACTTACACAGACAAACTTATGCACATTCTAGTGATTATTTACATATACTGAAGTAGGAGTCACCACTGTTGAGCATAACTTATCAACGTAAACTGAATAAAATATTTGTTTTGCTTATCATAATATAGCTATCAAAAGAAATTAAAATAAATTATTAAAAGTTATTTTTGTGTCATAAAATTTACGTTTTACATATATATATATGTACGCGGGGCGCTCCTCGTCACCACTGTCGCATCACTTGAGGTGATTCGAATAAAACCACCGTATCGCACTATACTGTATATTTCACACAAATATAGCAACCAGCACATGTGCTTTGAAAGGTTTTACAAACATTAAATATCTTGTGTATTTAACCCTCCATGCGAAACAAATGATATCACAATTCAGAAAGTATGACACACGCCATCTATCGATCGATGGAGAAACTATGTTTATGTTGCTTTTAAACAATATACATACATCCATAAAATCACACCTGTTTCCCTGGAGGGGTAAGGTGGAGGCATGTTAAAAGTCCACTTTACGCTAGTGTTTTGATCCAACGTAATAAGTAGAATGTTGGTGAGAACCCTATGCAGCATGTTAAATTTAACACTACAGTCAGAAGTAGGTAGTATTAAAACGCGCTTTAAAAGAATTATAACTGTGTTTAAATTACAATCAATTATTCAGCTAGGCTATCGATACTGGACTTTTACACAACAACTACACGTTAAACGTATTTGCACATTATTGTGACTAAATTTTGAGGTCTGATCTAAATGTCACCTAAAATTTGTTACAAATTCTTTATGTCTGGTATTCAGTATAATGTGTATCAAGCTAAGATTCTCATTCTTGCTCCCTTAGTTTTTAGTTTAAATTATTTTTGTAGATGTAGCAATCTATGTATGAAAAGCTACTCGTTTAGTACATCAGATAATGCAAATTGAATCAGGACGACAGTAAAACCGGTAATAAGACCCAATAGAGATAAAAGCAGTGGAACATCAATGTAGAACAAGCCACAAGCTGACATTTTCTTGAACGACGATCGATACAGACGTTGTATGTTCTTCGATAATTTTAGTTCTAAATCTGTAAATAAATGTTCACTTGTATTATATCAGAAAATTTAGTAATTTCAAATTCATATTTAAGCCCTTAGACATAGATGTTATGTTACGTTATAGATATATTAGATATTTATATCAGATAACGACTATTGTTAATAACAAAAATAGGCAATATACCGTGTGATACCTGAGTTTCTTGATTTAGAAATAAGTGCACAGGAGTTTTGACAATTCTCCAAAGCTATGTAGAACTTTTCACAATACACGCAAAGCACTAAGTTCATTGAAAAGGTTTTAAGTAACCACAAGAATACTGAGACAGCAGGCATGATTAAATAGATCTGTAAAAAATATTTTGAGTTTTACATCAAAGTACCACAACTTGCAACAAACATAAATCATAATTTAATACTTACTTTTGCACGTTGTTTCGTCACTTTAAGTATTTCGATTATCGTCTGTATATGAATTAATGCGTGGCAAAAGAAATCTAGTACATAATAAAGAATCTGTAAAGTAATTGTTTTTATCATAAATGAAACTACCCATTTCAATAAACAAAAAAGTACACAAAGACAGTCCTCAAAAAACTTGTATTATGTAAGGTATAGGTACTGTACTTCTTTTTCGTTTTTAAAGTGTGGAAATCCCCTTTGGGCCGTCACCTCACTGGGGCTTAGGCTTACGGTGGGGTGGTGCGTCGGAATCGGACCCACTAAAATCACATGGTTTGCCACTCTGCGCCAGACATAGGAGGGATCCGGGAACAGCTGTTATTACGACATCTAGATTTCTCCTAGCACCTGCCCGCTACCGCGGGCACCATCTGCGGGTAAACTCTTTATTTAGGCGACGTACGGCATACGCGGACGTCGCCTCCTCGTGGCTTGACACTAAAGCGGATGGAGGGGAAAGCCTGTCCCGTACACCCGCGGCTACACTCAAGGCGGCATGAAGCACTGGACCGCGCGCCTCGGCGGCGGCGAATTGGGTCCGAGCCGAGATCGTCTTCCTGGTCCCTCTCCGCCGCCTCCTTCCGCGAAATTACTTCTTCGCAGAAGGATGCGACCGTGGTAAAACAACTGTCGCTGTGTCAAGGCGCATGCCGCCTCAGTCGACACGGTGCGGTAACCGCGTATGGCTCGAACCGCCAATATCCTCTGAGGGCGCCAGAGGTGAACTCTATTCCCTGCGGTCAGAGCCGCCACTTACACCGTAGCACCATACAGCGCCATTGCCCCGACAACCCCCGTGTATAACCGTCTCGTCGCGACGCTGGGTCCACCCAAATCGGGCAAAAGTTGCCCAAGGGCAGAAGCAGCACCGACCAGTTTTGGAGAAAGCTGTCGGAAGTGCTCGTCGAAGAGCCACATGCCTTTGAGGGTCATGCCCAGATACTTCATCTGGGCCTGAACCGGTACAAGGACCGAATTGACTACCATGGAGGCGCCGGAGGGTGGACCACGACGGGGCCCATGAACCAAAGGGCCCCCGTCCCCTGTGTGACCAACGTATCCTCTGTGTAACAAATTACGTCCACCCCGGGGAGAAGACGACCTCGAAGGCCTAGTCGTATTCCATAGTCCACAGGACTGGTCCGAGGACAGACCCCTGTGGGACACCATATGACATGAGCCGCCGCCTCAGAACACCGTCCCGATCCTCGTTCATGATGGTACGCTCCTTGAAATAGTCTACCATAAGCCGCCTCAGGTACTCTGGCACCTCATGGTAGTGGAGAGCTTCCCTGATGCAGCTAAATGGCAGACTACAGACTACTAAATGCGTTAGCGATATCTAATGACACCGTCAACAGCACGTCGCCACAGCTCACCGCTTCTTCGGTAACGGCCCTCAGGTGCAGCACGGCATCGACTATCGAGCGCCCCGTCTGAAAACCAAATTGAGCGTCCGACAAATCGGGGCCCACCTCGCAGAGGTGCCGGACGATGCGGGCGGAGAGTATCCTCTCAAACAGTTCACCCGCCTCGTCCAGCAATACGATGAGCCTATAGGCCGCTTTCGATTTAGCTGGCCGTCCCGGCTTCCTTAATAGGACCAGCTTCCTGCCTTTCCAGCACTCAGGAAAGCGTCCGGACGCCAAGCTAGCGTCCAGGACTTCCCTGAGGCAGTCCGACGTGTGTTCTAGGGCTCGGGCCAGCACTCGGGCAGGTATCCCGTCTGGCCCGGGGGCGGTGTTCTTAAAGCGGATCCGTGGAACAACCACCCCTATCTCCGATTCCCTGACGGGCGGAACGTTGTCCCCTTTCCCCCCTTCGCCTCCTACCATAAAGTCCATCGACGGGGGTGTGTATTCCACCCGCTGCGGGAAAAGGCCCTCGACCACTTCCGACAGGAATCTGGGCTGGAGTGTAAGATATCTCTGTAAGATAGGTACTGTACTGTACCAGCCATCAACTTTTCTATTTCAGTAGCTAATTTCAGTAAAAATTGTACTAGAGTGAGTGAACTGATCTCCCAAGTCTACTTTGACGTCCGTTGGATGCTCTGGTTTGACAGTGCAATCAAACGAAGGATTGACGTGATGGATACATATTTGACGGTCAACTATTACAGAGGTTGGGGTGCGACTGAATAATTTATTAATACAACTTATAAAGAAAAGTATGATGCATTCTTATGACCTAGATTTGGGAGTGGTACGGAGTGCAAAGGTATGATGTAATTATGTAACTCATTACAAGTAGGCACACTACCCTACATTAGTATCTTGTAGCCTGTTTTTCGTTAAATTATGACAGATGCTTCGTGTAATGTTTAGTCATTCCACATGGTAGAAAAAATTATATCATGAAGTAAGTTCAAGTACATTAGTGTAAATAACATTATTTAACTAAATAAACTGAGACGAATGGAACAGTAACTTACAAAGTATTTGAAGGTAGATTGAAAAATCTGATAAGCATTCAGTATGTCGGTGTATGTCTGAAACATTTCTTTGCAGTAGTGTTTTATACCCACGCTCCTTATTATGTTAGGGCGTAAAAATTCGTCATTCCATAAATTCAGCATATCTCTTGAATCTGTTAGGCTTCGTATAGCGTAAATTACGTTAGCATCGAAGCAAATGAAACTTAACGTTACTATTGTATTTGATAGTGTTATATAAAAGTAGTTAATGATTAAAATGTAGGAACCAAATGCCCATATACCCAAAAACCAATTCACTAAGGTGAACGATCTAACATATATTCTGTTATTAAAAAATCTATGAACGTCCTGAATAGTAAGAACAAAATTGATATTTTTATGGACTTGAATAATAGTTAAGAAGCAATTTAAAATATACCCAATGGAATAAAAGAAGAAATCAAAATATGAAGAAATGTAAGTAAAGCTGAAAAATTGTCTGATAATGTCATTCGCATAAAATTCAAATGCACGAATGAAAATCACTACAATTAAACATATAGTCCCACACCGATAATATGTTTGATAAGCGACTGTTTGGATATATAAGACTGTTTTTGATGTAGTATTTAGAGCAAAAACATAAAGTTTGCAATATGTTTAGAGGCCGGAACATAGATTGAATATCTTTATCGACCGAGTTACTGTACACTATATTCACTATATTCTTCATAATTATTTTTTACTTATTCTATATGTGTATAATACGTATGTTCCAAAACCGAGTTGTACGACCACAAGATTTTGGAAATGATTGAGGATATTGTTATAGAGGATAAATTCAAAATTTCTATTAATTAATTGAATAACTTTGTTTCCATTTTTGTTTATTTGTCTTGTCACTTATATTAAATAAATCATGTTTATATGGTTATTGTCTTTTATTAATTTATCAAATATTACTTTACGTTATTGAAGTTACGTTTACGTTATTAATAAATTTTTGGCCGTATTAGGACTACTGGTAGAACTACATCTACAAGTATTTTTTCTTCTATTATCCTTATGTGGTCTATTGTTATTTAATCGTACCTTTCGGCTACCGTGATAACTTTTAACGTTTCTCAAAGATCTATCTTGGGTTTAACTTTTTTAATGTATCAAAATCTGTAAAATTCTTTTTAGAAAGGCAGCATAATGACCATATTTAAAAACATATTGAAATAGAAGTTAGCTCTGCTTAATACACTTATCTGATCACTTAATAAATATGAAGAGAAAAACTTAGCGACAGGAATCTGTAATGGAACAATACTAATTTATCGTTTGATGCATCGTGACGAGCACTTTGCGTTTCGATAGTATCCAGAGTCTGATGATGGAGTTTAAAAGTGAACGTACGAACTTTCTTATAAGGCGTCATCATTTCATATAGTTTAATGTTAACTTAACGTGTACATTTTTCCAAAACGCTAACCAGACTTTGACGATGAAGATGATCACTGTATCTATCTATAATGATAAAACGACGTAACCGCCTCGAGATTGGACTTCTTTGATTTGTCTGCTTGAGTTTTTATATGTATTATATACATATTACTTTTTTTGTAGATAATATCGCAATACAAGGCCAAACAAAACACATGTCCTAGCAATTTTCAAAGCAATATAAAATTTTTGTCCTCTTTTAATTATCATTTTGGATTATTTTTGTAAATGTTATCTATCTACAAAAAACTACTCATTTAGCAAATCAGACAATGCAAACTGGATCAGGACGACAGTGAAACTGGTAATAAGAATCAATAAAGACAAAAGCAGTGAAGCATCAATATAGAACAATCCACAAGCTGACATTTTCTTGAACGATGATCGATACAGACGTTGTACGAGAGGGCGTTTTTAAGTTCGCGGAATGGAGGGTATTGAGTAATAATAAAAACACAAAATTATTTTTCTTTTTCTATATATTCCCCTGCAACACGAATACATTTTTCAGATCTTTCAATTAGTTTTTTTATTCCCTCGTAAAAAAAAGTTTTATCTTTGTCTGAAAAATACGCCGAAACCGCCTCCTTAACCTCCTCATCAGTTGAAAATTTCCTACCACGTAATTCTTTTTTCATTTTTGGAAAGAGATAATAATCACTCGGAGCCAAATCTGGACTGTAGGGTGGGTGATTCAAAATATCGAAGCCCACCTTATGCAGGGCAGCCAGTGCGACTCGGCTCTTGTGAACGGGAGCATTGTCATGCAATAGCAGGACACCTTTCGTTAATTTTCCCCGTCTTTTTTCTTTGATGGCTTCTTTTAACTGTTCTAAGATTGAAGCGTAGTATTCCCCCGTTATAGAAATGCCTTTATCCTTATAATCTATTAATAATATTCCTTCTGAGTCCCAAAAAATCGTTGCCATGAGTTTCCCAGCCGACTGTGAAACCTTAAATTTCTTGGGTGGTGCTGTGCCCTTTTTGTGCCACTGCATGGAGTCTTGTTTGGACTCGGGTTCATAATGATGAACCCAAGTTTCATCCCCAGTAACAATTTGATTCAATACGCCATCCTTGTCTTCATTGCAGAGGTCCAAAAACGCACGTGAACATTCCACGCGCTGTTGTTTTTGCAATGGCGTGAGGATTCTCGGCACCCACCGTGCGCTAACCTTAGTCATGCCAAGATGATCGTGTAAAATTTTAAAAATTGTTGTATCCGATACTCCAACCATTTCTGCGAGTTGTTTCTTTTTTAGTCGAGCATCTTCCAATACAATTTTTTCTACTTTTGCAATAACTTCTGGCGTAGTCACCTCAACGGAGCGCCCCGGCCTCGGGTCGTCCTCAAGTGATTCCCTGCCTTGTTTAAATAAACTATGCCACTTGTAGACCATTGTTTTTCCTGGGCAAGAATCCCCGTAAACCGATGACATCTCATTGAATATGGTTTGAACAGACTTTCCTTGCTTAGTAAGGAACTTTATCACCGCACGGAATTCAATTTTCTCCATTTTTTTCACTTCGTTCCCGATTAAAATACTTGGTCAACGATAGTTTAATAACTAATGATCCAATCACAACAAATTTTACTATGCAGACTAATAATGAGTCACTGAATACGGTAGGCATCAAAAGAGCGCGTTTACCCGCCTTTTTCACTGTCATTCCGCGAACTTAAAAACTTACCCTCGTATGTTCTTCGACAATTTTAGTTCTGAATCTGTAAATAAATGTTTACCTATATCAGAAAATTTACAACTTCTATTAGATCATCAACTGATATATTAGATATTTATAGCAGATAACGACTATTCATAATAATAAAAATAGCTAATATACCGTGTGATACCTGAGTTTCTTGCTTTAGAAATAAGTGCACATGAGTTTTGACAATTTGCCAAAGCTATGTAGAAATTTTCACAATACACGCAAAGAAGCATATTTATTAAAAAGGTTTTGAGTAGCCACAAGACTACTGAGATAGCAGGTATGATTGAATAGATCTGAAAAAACTATTTTGAGTTTTACATCAAAAGACCACAACTTGCAACAAACTTAAATCATAATTTAATGCTTACATACTTTTGCACGATGTTTCGTCTTTTTAAGTATTTCGATTATCGTCTGTATATAAATTAATGCGTGGCAAAAGAACTCTAGTACATAATAAAGAATCTGTAAAATAATTGTTTTTATCATAAATGAAATTACCCATTTATGTAACTAAACAAAAAAGTTAAGGACGGTCTCCTCAATGACATGTATTATATAAGGTATACTGCACTGTACCAGCTACTAATTTTTTTATTTCAGGAGCTAATTTTAGTAACAATTGTACTAGAGTGAGTGAGCTGACCTCCCAACTCTACTTCACATTAGTATCTTATAACGTTAATTTATAGCAGATGTTTCGTGTGGCGGCCCTTGTCGTGCGGTGTTCCACAGAGGTTTGTCCTCGGACCACTCCTGTGGAATGTGGAATACGACTGGGCCCTTCGAAGTCATCTTCTCCCCGGGCTGGGCGTAATTTGTTACGCAGATGACACATTGGTCACAGCCCAAGGGATGAATTTTTAAAGAGGTGGCGCGCCTGGCCACCACGGGTGTCTGTCTGGTGGTCGGGTGTATTGAGGGGCTGGGTTTGCGGGTGGCCCTGGACAAGACGGAAGCCCTTTTGTTTCATGGGCCCCATCGTGGTCCACCCTCTGGCGCCTCCATCATAGTCAATTCGGTCCTCGTACCGGTTCAGGCCCAGATGAAGTATCTGGGCCTGATCCTCGATGGCAGGTGGCTCTTCGACGAGCACTTCCGACAGCCTTCTTCAAAGCTGGTCGGTGCTGCTTCTGCCCTAGGGCAACTTTTGCCAATTTGGGTGGAGCCAGTGTCTCGACGAGACGGTTATACACGGGGTTTGTCCGGTCAATTGCCCTGTATGGTATACCAGTGTGGGTGGCGGCTCTTACCGCCCAGAATAGGGCTCGCCTCTGGCGCCCTCAGAGAATATTGGCGGTTAGAGCTATGGCTCTAACCGCCGCGTATGCGCGGTTACCGCACCGTATCGACGAATACGGCGTGCGCCTTGGCCGGCACTCCCCCGTAGGATTTGGAGCTGGAAGTGCTCGCCGAAGTTTATCGACGAATGGCTGAGTTCCGGCCGGGAAGCGGCATACGGCTCCCACCCGAAGAGATACGCGAGTTGTGTAAGGCCGCTCGTCGAGCTACGCTTGGTCGTCGAGTCGGCTTTGCTGCCATGGACGATCTCCAGCCGGTCATCGCCGAGTGGGCAGGGCGACAGCGCGGGACCTTCCGACTGACGGAGATTTTTTTCCGGGCACGATTGCTTCGGGAAGTATCTGCACTCGATCGCCAGGAGGGAATTGAGTCCTGCCTGTCGACCGACTGCGCCCGCTGCGACTGCAGTGAGGACTCGGCTCAGCGCACGCTAGCGGTTTGTTGAGGAGATCTCTCGCTACCGGCCGTTATACGCTCCATTATCGGTAGCGACAGTTGTTTTACAGCGGTCGCAACCTTTTGCGAAGACGTAATTTCAGGGTAGGAGGTGGCGGAGAAGGCCCAGGAGGACAACCTCCATTCGGACCCAATTTGCTGCTGGCGAACCGGGCAGCGGAGGCGCGCGTACCTGT
The DNA here is from genome assembly GCA_949316085.1 of Hypercompe scribonia. NCBI lineage: Eukaryota > Metazoa > Arthropoda > Insecta > Lepidoptera > Erebidae > Hypercompe > Hypercompe scribonia. The sequence continues at coordinate 16,962,462 of OX438986.1, forward strand.
GCCTCATGCCGCCTTGATTATGGCCGCGGGTGGACGGGATGGATTTTCCTTTCCATCCGCTATAGTGGTCAGCTGCGAGGAGGTGACGTGCGCGTGTGCTGTACGTCGCCTAAATAGAGAGTTTTTCCGCCGATGGTGCCCAGGGCAGTCACTAGGAAGGATCTGAATTTCGTAATAACAGCTGTTGCCAGATCCCTCCTATATCAGGCGCAGAGTGGCACACCGTGTGGTTTTAGTCGGTCCGATTCCGACACACCACAATGTAAATAACATTATTTAACTAAATTATTTGCGACGAATAGAACAGTAACTTACGAAGTACTTGAAGGTAGACTGAAAAATCTGATAAGCATTCAGTATGTCACTGTATGTCTGAAACATTTCTTTGCAGTAGTGTTTTATATCCATGCCCCTTGTAAGGTGAGGGCGTAAAAGTTCGTCATTCAACAAACCAAGCATATCTCTTAAATATATTATGCATCGTACAGCGTAAAGTATGTTAATATCAAAACAAATGAAACTCAACGCTACTATAGTGTTAAATAGTGTTATGTAACAGTAGTTGGCGATTAAAATGTAGCAACCAAGTGTCCATATAACCAAAAACCAATTAACTAAGGTAAACGATCTAACATATCTTCTGTTATTAAAAAATCTATGAACGTCCCGAATAGTAAGAACGAAATTGATATTTTTATGGACTTGAATAATAGTTAAGAAGCAATTTAAAATATACCCAATGGAATAAAAAAAGAAATCAAAATACGAAGAAATGTAAACGAAGCTTAAAAATTGTCTGATAATGTCATTCATATAAATTTCAAATGTACGAATGCAAATCACTACAATTAAACATGTAGTCCCACACACCGATAATATGTTTGATAAACGACTGTTTGAATATATGACACTGTTTTCAATGTGGTATTTAGGGCAAAAACATAAAGTTTGCATTATGTTCAGAGGCCGGAACATAGATTGAATATCTTTATCGACCGAGTTCCTGTCCACTATATTTACATTACACCTTTTATTATTTTTACTGATAATATTGAAGTTCATTATTATTTTTTACTTATTCTATGTGTGTATAATATGTTTGCTGCAGAACCGACTTGTACGACTACAAAACTTGGAAATGATTGAGTATGTTGTTATAGAGGTCAAATTTAACATTTGCTTTAATTAATTGAATAACATTGTTTCCATTTTTGTCTATTTGTCCTGTCACTTGTGGTTAACAAATAATGTTTACATGAATATTGTCCTTCATTAATTTATCAATTATTACTTTAAGTTATTGAAGTAAGTTTATAATTTAATTCATTTTGCGTCGTACGAGGACTACTCGTCGACTACATCTCTAGATATTTTTTCTTGTATTGTCTTTATGCAGTCTGCTGGCGTCGTATCTTTGGCGTCTTTTAGGGATCTGTCTTTGGTCCAACCTTTTTCTTATTTTGAATGTAATCAAAATCTGTAAAGTCATTTTTACAAAGGCAGACTAATCGCCAGATTTAAAACATGTTGAAATAAAAATTTTCTATGTTAAATATAGTTATCTCATCACTTAAAAAATATGAAGTGAAAAATTAAATTTTTCAAATAAGTGTTAAAAATGATATTCATGAATACTTTATGCTTTTAATATGCCGTTGGTTTCGCAAGAGCCGACTAAGAGAGCTAACTACGTATGATAACAAAATTATAAACAAAAAGGAAACTTGAAATAAACCCTGTACTAATCTATCGGGCCGGCGTGCTCTAATATGAGAAAACCTACTTAATAAGAGAGACCTGTGTAGAGCTAGTGGACTACTGAAGCCTCTTGTTCAACGACAGACTTTAGTAGAAGGGCACTTCAGCTACCCCCAAACCCAAGCTCAGTTAAAGCTTTTTAACGAATGTTTCTGAAGCACACACAAAAATAAAATAGACTAACCTCAAAAAAAAATAGTGAAAACGTGACATTGATATATAATAAGTAAAATATTTAGATAATAATGTACATTGCATTTTTGTTTCGACCCATTCCAAAACCTAGTAAAAGCACTTGTTGTGTTTTGAAATGAGAATTTTAATTATCATGTCATATATTCTAATCAACCAAATGTCATGTATTAAGATAAACCCAGCATAATAAAAGCAGAAATCAAAATATCGGACAATGTAGAAAAAACTCAAGTACTGTCTAACAAAGGTGTATAAATAAAATTCTAAAAATCGGTTACAAACGTGTAGAAATAAAGAATATAGCCCTGCAGAAAGATATTATTTTCGTTAAACGACCATTTGGATTTATAACATTATTTTTGATGCGGTATTTAGGATAAAAACCTGTAGTTTGTATTATGTTCAAAGGCCAAAGCATGAATTCAATGTCTTTATGGTTGACAAAGATATTTAATCCGACATATTTGTAGCGTTCATATGGCAACACTGTATTTGACAATGCCACTTTTTATACACAGAATTGGATACAAAAAAATGTTAAATGGTCACTCTGATTAACAAAAGTGTAAATTCAAGCTCTTGGAGACAAATACTGTGAATATTGGTACCACCTGAACAGTAAATTCACATGAGGTATATTCTGTGTTTCATTTGACCATTCAAGTGGTAAATGCATCAGATAAAAATATATTGTGGAGTAACGCAACCCTAGTAACTCCAAATATCTACATTTATATCATATATACATACATTGAATGCATGATTATGTTTCAACCAATTCTCTATGTAATAAGTACTAAGTAAAGTAGTAACTGTTTTGGAAATGACCTTTACCTCCAAGTAAACTATGTCATTGTTAATAGTCGAGCTAAAATTTCGAAGTCTGTATTTACCGATTGAGTAGAATGCTTTCAGTTCCCGTTTATCTTATCGCTTATATCAATCGAGAAATTGGTTTATATAAGAAGTGATACTTTATATTATTGAACTGTGTTATTAGTTTTCATTACCTTGAACTAATAATAAGTTGACATTGTTTAGAAATAAGCACATTTAAGTATAAACAAAGAGCTTTAGTTGGACTAATTTTATTTTAAGCTGCTGTATATGGTGTACGAGGAAAAGTTTTAGTAACAAATAAGGACTTTAGTTATGAAATATTTATATTTATCACACATAAATTCTACAAATCTAGTAAATAAATGAATGAAATATTAAGAGAAATAATTGTGATTGATTGCTGAATTTTGAAAGGTTTTTTGCAGAAGCCATAATAGTGGCGACAGCTTTCTCCAAAGCTGGTCAGCGCTGCTTCTGCCCTTGGGCGACTTTTGCCGAATTTGGGTGGAGCCAGCATCGCGACGAGACGGCTATACACGGGGGTTGTCCGGTCAATGGCGCTGTATGGTGCACCGGTGTGGGCGGCGGCTCTGACCGCCCAGAATAGGGCTCGCCTCTGGCGCCCTCAGAGGATATTGGCGGTTAGAGCCATACGCGGTTACCGCACCGTATCGACGGAGGCGGCGTGCGCCTTGGGCGGAACTCCCCCGTGGGATTTGGAGGCGGAAGTGCTCGCCGAAGTTTATCGGCGGACGGCTGACTTCCGGGCGGGTAGTGGCATACGGCCCCCGCCCGAAGAGGTACGCGAGTGGCGTGAGGCCGCTCGTCGAACCACAATGGCTCGTTGGTCGTCCCGGTTGGAGACTCCACGTGCTGGCTTTGCCCTCGTGGAGGCTCTCCAGCCGGTCATCGCCGAGTGGGCAGGGCGGCAGCACGGGACCCTTTCCTTCCGACTGACGCAGGTCCTTTCCGGGCACGGTTGCTTCGGGAAGTATCTGCACTCGGTCGCCAGGAGGGAATTGAGTCCCGCCTGTCACCACTGCGACTGCAGTGAGGACACGGCTCAGCACACGCTAGCGGTTTGTTCCGCCTGGGCGGCGCAGCGTGGGGTCCTCACTGCAGTTATTGGAGGAGACCTCTCGCTATCGGCCGTCATACGCTCCATGGCCGGTAGCGACAGTTGTTTTACCGCGTTCGCAACCTTCTGCGAAGACGTAATTTCGCGGAAGGAGGCGGCGGAGAAGGCCCGGGAGGACGATCTCCATTCGGACCCAATTTGCCGCCGGCGAGCCGGGTGGCGTAAGCGCGCATACCAGCGCCTCATGCCGCCTTGAGTGTGGCCGCGGGTGGACGGGACGGGTTTTCCCATCCATCCGCTATAATGGCCAGCCGCGAGGAGGTGACGTGCGCGTGTGCCGTACGTCGCTTAAATAGAGAGTTTATCCGCAGACGGTGCCCGCTTTAGCGGGCAGGCGCTAGGAGGGATCTGGATGTCGTAATAGCAGCGGTTCCCGGATTCCTCCTATCTCAGGCGCAGAGTGGCACACCGTGTGGTTTTAGTCGGTCCGATTCCTACACACCACCCCGCCGTAAACCCCGGGGGGTGACGGCTTGAGGGGGTTTCCACACGTTAAAAAAAAAAAAAAAATAAAAAAATAAAAGTGGCTCAAACAGTCGCCACACCGCTTTCTATGATGCTACGGTGAGTGTTGTGGGTTTAAACCCCACATGGCACTACATTTTGTGTGATTCATAAATTGTTCTTTTGGGTCTACGTGGTCTTTGTGTCCATTTATTATATGTTTGTAAAGGATTTACTCCTAGAGCGGGCGTTGTCTTTTTAAGAAGAAAACAATGCTGCTCTGGGCGAAGCTCGGTGTGCACAAGGTGTACATTCGCAACCGACTCACCTATGGTGCTTAAGCTTGTTGTGCCGCGCTCGTTTCTGAAATAACCCATCACCACTTGCGTATACAGCAATCACTCACAATAGACACCCTCGCTAACATTCTTCGCTTAGTGTGGAACAGAATGGTCTACAGGAAACTGAACGTGGGGAGTCTGATAACTTCGTGGAGCACCTAAGCATAAACCTGTTCGACACGAAGTTCGCAAGCCCGCCACCAGAGCGCTCGCCTCACCGTTACTGACAGTCGGACAGGAATGGCTTGCCGCGAGACTTCAACATCTTGGCAACGCCTACTGGACGATACTCACAACATGACTTATTATTGGCTGACGGGCGACTTCACTAAACATAGGTTGTGACTCAGGACAACATTGGGCGTAACTTGTATATTGGTCACCTCGCTAAGGTTCGACTTCATTAACTATATCCGTCTACAGGATTGATACCCTGGTAATTACCAACTGGCTTATTCTACTCCATCAAGAAGTCCTCCTAGTGTGCATGCTGTGCGAAAGACTAGGAATTTGGACTGGCTGTTGACCTGGAGAAGTTACCCTAAGATCCCAGTTGTAGTCTACGAGAGGAGTCACGATAAATTAAATATAATAATTTATCACAATGACATCAAGTATTACTACTTACATATATTAACTTTTGATTGGCACAAGTGACAAGATAAATAAAAACAAACTCTCTATTCAAATAAATAATTGAAATACTTCGAAATTTGAGTACATCGAATGCTACAATCATTTATTTCGACGTTTTTTGTAACTAGAAGTCGTTTTTAAACCAGCTCATTTACATATTAAATTAAAAAATATTTAAATATAATCATGCACCTAATAACTGTCAGTAAAAATAAAAATAAGTGTCACGTAAATATAATCAAGTACCGTAACTCGGTCGACCGAGATGTTCAATCCATGCTTCGACCTTTGAACATAATTCAAACTATATGTTTTTATCCCAAATACCGCATCAAGAATAATATTATTTATCCAAACAGTCCTTTTTCAAATATGCTGTCTATGTGCGGGACTATGTTCTATATGTCTGTGTGTTTGTTCCGTTTATTCGAATTTTATTTAAATAATACCTATATAAAACACATTACCTTCATCTATTTTATTTCGTTTGATTTGTGTTTTTATTCTATAGGACTTATTATGAATTGTTTCTTAACCATTGTTCAAGTCCACCAAAACATAAATTTTGTTCTAACCATTCAGAGCATTTATAGATTTTTCATTAACAGAAGATATTTTAAGATTTTCAATTTATTTAACTGGTTTCTTGTTTTATACCTACTTGTTACATTTATTTATATTCTATGTGGTTTTTTTATATCAATATCTCATAGCTTATTAAGCGTATGTCGCATTTGTTTTGACATCAACGTAATTTATGCTACACGTTGCATAACACTTTTAAAAAATGTGGTTGATTTATGGAATGGAGAAGTTTCAAGCCATCAGTTAATGAGTAACATGAACATGAAACACTACCTCAAACCAATGTTAGAGAAGTACTCTGATATACTGAAGGCGTACGATATTTTTAAATCGACTTTCAAATACTTTGTAAGTATTTTTTGCGGCCATGAGTGTGGAATGCGTTGTAAGTGCGACTGTCATATAGATCGCGATTGTCTTATGGATGTTATAGAATTCAAGTATATTTAAGCGGATAGTAATTTGGCAGCTGGTTGGCAGTTGTGGTAACTGTCCGCGTTTAGTCAAGAGAAATAGGATTGTTTAGATCAAAAAAATTGTTGTTGTTTTCAGATCTTCTTCTATGTATTGGATCTCTTTTGTCACGAATTAATTGGCATACAAATAGTACTTGAAAAAATTAAACCGTTTTTAACTGAACAAGCCGTTTTGCAGAACAAAATCAAGTTGCCTGATGTTGCAGCTGCCTTGTGGCTAATAAAAAATTTATGTATTAATACAATATTCTTTCTATGTTGTGAAAAATTCTACACGGCTTTAGAAGATACCCAACATTCCTGCACACTTATCGTCAAAGCCAGGCGTTCAGGTATACTACCTGCTGTTTTGTAATATTTGATTTGTATAGAAATAGGTCTATGTGGTGGCCGATTAAGAATGTAGAGTTTCACCACCTCTCTTCATCCCATGGGTGTCGTAAGAGGCGACTAAAGGAGCAAATCACGCAGGACAACTTCACTACAAAGACAAGGAAAACTTCAAACAAAGCTTTTTTTTCAATGTATGGAAACTCCCTCGAAGCGTCATCCCACCAGAGTTTGTAGTGAGCTGGTGTGTTGGAATTGAAGTGATTAATACTATATTGTGTGCCTCCGTGATGGGAAGGATCTGAAAATAGCTGTCATTTCGACATTCAGACCCCTCCTAGCGCCTGACCAGGTCCTATCTGAATTATCTCTCTATTTAGGCGTCCGATCCACCTGTGGCCACATTCAGGGTGGTATTATGGGCTGCTTAAAGTACCTCCGCTGCCCAGTTCGGTGGTGAATGGAATCCATATGGAGTTCCTTTTCTTTCTTTCTGAAGTAACCCCGTGCTGGAATAACACTTTGTGAGATCCACAAATTGTTGATCTGTATGTGTTTCTTGTATATTTGGAATGTCCCCCGCCCCCGTAGACGTTGTCTTTTTCTTGAATAATAAAAATATTTAAATTAATAAATGAACATATATTTACATTCAAAACTACGTACAAAAAAAATCATTAATTTTCGTGGTGAAAATGTGTATTTATTTTCAGATTCCGAACTAAAGTTGTCCAAGAACATACAACGTCTGTATCGATCGTCGTTCAAGAAGATGTCAGCTTGTGGTTTGTTCCACATTGATGCTGCACTGCTGTTGTCTTTGATGGGTCTTCTCACCAGTTACACCGTCGTTCTGATTCAGTTTGCATTATCAGAACCACGTCGCTTTTGACATTTAGGTTAAAACTGATTAACAGTAGCGTCTGGCGTAGAAACTGCTAACAGTGGCGGAAGGTTACCAAAAATAATGATTAGTAATAGTTTGTGGGTTATTTCAAAGTTTCGTAAATGGATTGCAGATCAGCATTAAATTATTCGATATAAATTAACCGTTTAAATAGTTAACATTGATGACGTCACGAATTATATGTTTTGTAATGAATCAATTGTGTGAACTTTGTTAAAGGTCAAACGTTTGATGCCTGCACATTAACACGGTTTTATTAGCTTCACCTGTGTGTTTGTAAACAACTCCTTTGAATTTGATTTTAATTTACTTGGAACGGTCAGATTTCATTTAAACTTCATAAGACTTATCTAGAACCGTTAACATTGCAATAAGTCGAAAAAAGAATAAATATTTGTACTTTATAAAATTAAAAAACATTTTTTTTTTTTTTTTTTTTTAACGTGTGGAAACCCCCTCGGGCCATCACCCCACCGGGGTTTACCGCGAGGTGGTATGTCGGAATCGGACCGACTAAAACCACACGGTGTGCTCCTCTGCGCCTGACATAGGAGGGATCCGGGCACAGCTGTTATTACGACATCCAGATCCCTCCTAGCGCCTGCTCGCTAAAGCGGGCACCTTCTGCGGAAAACCTCTCCAGTTAGGCGACGTACGGAACACGCGGACGTCGCCTCCTCGCGGCTGGCCACTATAGCGGATGGAGGGAAAAACCCGTCCCGTCCACCCACGGCCAAACTCAAGGCGGCATAAGGCGCTGGTATGCGCGCCTCCGCCGCCCGTCTCGCCGGCGGCGAATTAGGTCCGAGTGGATATCGTCCTCCCGGGCCCTCTCCGCCGCCTCCTTCCGCGAAATTACGTCTTCGCAGAAGGTTGCGACCGCGGTAAAACAACTGTCGCTACCGACCATGGAGCGTATGACGGCCGGTAGCGAAAGATCTTCTCCAATAACTGCAGTGAGGACCCCACGCTGCGCCGCCCAGGCGGAACATATCGCCAGCGTGTGCTGAGCCGAGTCCTCACTGCAGTCGCAGTGGTGACAGGCGGGACTCAATTCCTTCCTGGCAACCGAGTGCAGATACTTCCCAAAGCAACCGTGCGCGGAAAGGATCTGCGTCAGTCGGAAGGAAAGAGTCCCGTGCTGTCGCCCTGCCCACTCAGCTATGACCGGTTGGAGAGCCTCCACGGCGGCGAAGCCAGCACGTGGTGCCTCCAGCCGGGACTACCAACGAGCCATCGTGGCTCGACGAGCGGCCTCTCGCCACTCGCGTATCTCTTCGGGCGGGGGCCGGATGCCGCTACCCACCCGGAAGTCTGCCGTTCGCCGATAAACTTCGGCGAGCACTTCCGCCTCCAAATCCCACGGGGGAGTGCCGGCTAAGGCGCACGCCGCCTCCGTCGATACAGTGCGGCAACCGCGTATGGCTCTAACCGCCAATATTCTCTGAGGACGCCAGAGGCGAGCCCTATTCTGGGCGGTCAGAGCCACCGCCCACACCGGTGCACCATACAGCGCCATTGACCGGACAACCCCCGTGTATAGCCGTCTCGTCGCGACGCTGGCTCCACCCAAATTGGGCACAAGTCGCCCAAGGGCAGAAGCAGCGCCGACCAGCTTTGGAGAAAGCTGTCGGAAGTGCTCGTCGAAGAGCCACCTGCCGTCAAGGATCAGGCCCAGATACTTCATCTGGGCCTGAACCGGTACGAGGACCGAATTGACCACGATGGAGGCGCCGGAGGGTGGACCACGACGGGGCCCATGGAACAAAAGGGCCTCCGTCTTGTCCAGGGCCACCCGTAAACCCAGCGCCTCAATACGCCCGACCACCAGAGAGACTCCCGTGGTGGCTAGGCGCGCCACCTCTTGAATGTTCGCTCCCCGGGCCGTGACCAATGTGTCATCGGCGTAACAAATTACGCCCAGCTCGGGGGGGAGGTGACCTCGAAGGGCCCAGTCGTATCCCATATTCCACAGGAGTGGTCCGAGGACAGACCCCTGTGGAGCACCGCACGACATGCGCCGCCGCCTCAGAGCACCGTCTCGGTCCTCGTACAAGACGGTACGCTCCTTAAGATAGTCTGCCACAAGCCGCCTCAGGTACTCTGGTACTCCATGGTAGCGGAGCGCTTCCCTGATGCAGCTAAATGGCAGACTATTAAATGCGTTGGCGATGTCCAACGACACCGCCAACAGCACGCCGCCACAGCTCACCGCCTCTTCGGTAACGGCCCTCAGACGTAATACAGCATCGACTGTCGAACGCCCCGCTCGAAAACCGAATTGGGCGTCCGACAGATTGGGGCCCACCTCACAGAGGTGCCGGACGATGCGGGCATAGAGTATCCTCTCAAACAGTTTACCCGCCTCATCCAGCAACACAATGGGCCTATAGGCCGTTACTAAATCGGCAGGCCGTCCCGGCTTCCTCAATAGGACCAGCTTCCCGCTTTTCCAACACTCAGGGAAGCGTCCGGACATCAAACTAGCATCCAGGACCTCCCTGAGGCGGTCCGACATGTGTTCAAGGGCTCGGGCCAGCACTCGGGTAGGTATCCCGTCCGGCCCGGGGGCGGTGTTCTTAGAGCGAATCCGTAGAACAACCGCCCCTATCTCCGATTCCCTGACGGGTGGAACATTGTCTTCGTTCTCCCCGTCGTCTCCGACCATGAAGGCCATCGACGGGGCTGTGTGCTCCGCCCGCTGCGGGAAAAGGCCCTCTACCACATCCTGCAGGAAGCTGGGCTGGAGGGTCTCTGTAAGGGGGGGGCCCGACGTGCGGAGCTTCTGTCGCGCCACGCGATAGGGGCGACCCCAGGGGTCCCGATCGAGACCCTCCAGCATTTCCTTTCTCTTAATTTCTTTGGCACGGCTGATGGCCAGCTTCAGAGTTTTCCGCGCCTCTCGGTACTCCTCATGAAGCTGGTCCTCCTCGCCTTGTTCGCGGCGTCGCCGCCGACTACGGGTATAGGACCTCCGGACACGAGTACAGGCCGCGCGGAGGTCTGCCAACACCTGGGACTACCAGTAAACCTCCTTCCGTGGAGGCTCCTTCTCGGATGCGGGGCATGGCCGCATCACAGATCTGTGCAACGGCATCGCGGAAGCGAACAGCCCCCATGTCGACCTCCTCGGTCGGGTCCTGCGGAGACAGCCAAGAGTGAACGATGGCCGCCTCCTCTAGTAGGTCCCTATTTAATTTGGCTGCAGCCCACCGCGGAAAGCGAGAAGAACGCCGCGCCGTGTGACCCCTACTGGGGTCCTGGGTCCGGGAGAGCTCAAATCGGATGTAGAGGTGATCCGAGAGCGTCTCAACCTCTTCCAGGACACGCCAGTTCCTTACTCGTGCGGCGAGGGCAGGAGTAGCAAATGAAAGGTCCACTATCGATCCCCCCTGCTGTCGCACGCACGTATTGGTGGAGCCTCTGTTTATTAGACAGAGGCCCACCAAGGCCGCCCACTCCTCTACGGCCTCGTCCTTAGCGTCCGTCCTGGGGAACCCCACGCAACAGGCTTTGCGTTGAAGTCCCCCAGAACAAGGACGTGCCCAGACGTTAGTCGCCGCATCGAGGTCTCCAAGCTATTGAGGAAAGCCTCGAAGTCGCTCAAACTCCAGTTGGGGGAGAAGTACACACCGTATACGGTGATCCCCCCCCACTCAGCTGCAACATATCCAGTACCCTTATCTCTTAGCGACAAGGGCGGGGAATGAGCCGCTGTGGAGCCGACGACTGCCACGGAACCGTCCCGGTCACCCAACCAGTTTGGTCGGGGAGGAACGTAATAGGGTTCCGCGGCTACGGCAACGCCGATCGACCACTGTGCCATGGTTTGCAGGAAGAGGTCCTGGACCTCGGCACAGTGGTTTAGGTTCGTCTGGACAAGGAGGTTGGAGACTTGGTCCATTACTGGACTGTCTCTACAACCTCCTCCATGGCCGACGATTGCGACGCTCGAACGACGTCAGAGGTAGCCCGGGTCGATTGTAGCCAATCAGTAACTCCGACGTCTGCCGAGAATTGCGGGGAGGCTTGCAATCTCTCTGCCCAATCTGGTGATTGGCGGGCTTATTAGCCGCCGCACACGCCGAGCAGTGAGGGGCGGCAGAACACTCTGCCGCTTTGTGCCCCGGTCGACCGCAGCGGAAGCATAGTCCACTGCAGTCAAAACAACTATCGCACTTGATGCGAGTGTGTCCCGTAGCCAGGCATTTGAAACACCTCATCGGCCTCGCCGCCAGAACCGTAATTCTGGCGTTCACGAAACCGACACGAAAAAACATGGGCTCTAAATTAAGATCTAATCTTACTGGTCAGTCTGTTTTAAATATTTGCCTACCAGCTGCACCCTTTGATGTTATTATGCAAAGGATTGTAAATTATGATTTCACTGATTGCAATAATCTTATAATTTTAACAGGGAACAGGGGTAATGTTAACAAAAAAGCTTTAATTAAATATTGTGAGTCTCTGTTATCTTTAAGTGTTAATAAAATTATATTGTTTACATTCCCCTACTCTAAAATGTTGCCAGATGTAGAAAATAGACTTAGGTATAAGCTTAATGTTACACTGCATACCATATGCACTTACAATGACAAATTTCATTTGATAGATACTAACTGTGTTAGTAAGTCTTTTTATCAGACAAAGGGTAAGCATTACCTCACTCCTAGTTTTACTAGACAAATAGCATCTTCGCTATCCTTTTTTTTACAAACTTTGACCAAAGATTTGACTACAAGACCTGCTTCTATTGAGCAGTCTTGTTCTAATAACATTCTTATTGACATTTCTAATAATTTAAATTGAATTGTGAGACAATAGAGGTAGCAACCTCTAGCTCCAATTTTTTAAACTCACCTTTAATTAAGTTAGCAGTACAGTCAAATGAACACTATAACACATGCTACACAAAATATCAACAAAATAATAATTTAAATAAATGTAATGTAATTAATCTGGTTCATCAAAACATTTGTTGCTTGACGGAGGGCAAGCAACTTGAGCTGGAATTATTCATGAATTCAGAGAATATTAATATTATGTGTATTACTGAGCATTGGTTAAAGGGGCATCAACTCATGTTTAATTTCAGCAACCACCAAGTTGGAAGTTCATTCTGTAGAGTCAACACAATACATGGTGGGTCGCTTATTCTATTACATAAAAACCTTAAGTTTAAGGAACGGAAAGATATTGTGTCCCTCTCTATAGAATGTTCTATAGAATTCACATGTGTGCAATTAGAGCAATTCATTGTTATAGGTGTATATAAACCTCCCTCCGCGGATTTGAAACTATTTTTAGAAATAATGGATGAAGCCCTAAGCAAACTTGCCATCTCAGGTAAGAGCGTACTAGTCTGTGGTGACTTTAATATTAACATTCTTGATAAATCAAATTCCACCCTTAAAGTTCTTAGTCTTTTTAAGTCCCACAACTTGCTAAATTTGTTTATGGAGCCTACTAGAATAACCGCTACTACAGCTACTTGCCTGGACAACATCTATACAGATATTGTTCCTAGACATAAATCTATTATTAATAAGTTAGACTCTGATCACTCTGGTCAGTTAGTTAGTTTTGTAAGTAAAAAGAAAACAGTGCTTAAAAAAAACATTACTCTTGTACCAGTAACAGTTGATCGCCTGGAACGTATGAGAATTAACTTAATTAATAATTTACCTTCCTTAAATAACAAATTAGACCCTAATGCACTATATTGTTCCTTTTTTAATTCGTTCCTTAGTCTATTTAATTCAATATTTACCTCCAAGACGGTTACTGTTACTGATTGTCCTATATTTAGTAACTGGGCAACAGTAGGAATTTATAAGAGTAGGGAAACATTGTATAGGCTGTATCATGAAAGACAATATAATACTAGTGAGGACTTTAAGCAATATGTAAAATGCTATTCAAACATTTTTAAAAGTGTCTGTAAATTAGCCAAATCTTTGTTTATTAAGTCTAAAATCAGAAACAGTAGTAATAAAATTAAAGCAACTTGGAAAGTTATTAATGCTGAGACTGGGAGAAGTGGAACAAAGGAGTCTGATTTTAAATTAAATTTTGATGGTCACATTACCAAGAATGACATGAAAGTGGCCAACACATTTGAAAAATTTTTTTCCACTTTCCCAGTCGCACTTACAGGTAATTTAGGCTCTTCCACCTCCACTGCAGAATCATTGATCAGAGAAAATGTACCAGAATTTTTTAATAATTTTACTTTTCAGTATATAAATCAACTTAATGTTTCAGCTGCCTTCAAATCTATTAATATAAAAAAGACAGCTGATCTTTGGGGAATTTCTGTAAGTGTCGTTCACTCAATAATTGACATTATTGTACCTGACTTAGTTATTATATTTAATAGATGTATAGATTATGGTGTGTTTTCTGACCTGATGAAGTATAGCAAGATAACTCCTTTGTTTAAATCAGGTAGTCCATTAGACCCCACAAATTTTAGACCAATTTCGGTCCTACCAACATTTAGTAAAGTTTTTGAAAAGCTGATACTTACTCAGTTGCTTAATTATTTTAATGAAAATCAATTGCTGCATACTAAACAATTTGGTTTCACTCATGGTCGGTCAACATGTGATGCTGGGGTTAAATTATTAGAGTATATATTTGAGGCTTGGGAGGAGTCACGTGACGCCTACGGGGTGTTTTGTGACTTATCTAAAGCATTTGATTGTGTGCAGCATGAAACACTTGTCAGGAAATTACACCACTATGGAATAAGAGGCAGTGCTTTGGATCTTCTTACTTCTTATTTGAGTGATAGGATTCAAAGAGTAGATGTTAATGGTAAATTATCCCAGGGATCAGCTGTGGCGGTGGGGGTGCCCCAGGGGTCTATTCTGGGTCCATTTCTGTTCCTTGTGTACATCAACGACTTGCCTCATGTTGTGAGGGATAACCATGAGATAGTGTTGTTTGCAGATGACACATCTTTAGTATTTAAAGTTAACAGACAGCAATCGGTAATTGACGATGTAAACAATGCTCTCTCTAAAATGGTACTTTGGTTTTGCGCTAATAACTTGTTATTAAACAGGAGTAAAACCAAATGTGTTAAATTTTATACTAGGAATGTTAAACAAGTAAAAACTAGTGTTTTGATGAACGGGGAGGAACTGGAATTGACAGACAAGGCTGTCTTCCTAGGTATAACTTTAGATTCACGGTTACAATGGGGCCCACATATAGAAACGTTATCTGGTAGACTTAGTTCTGCAGCTTATGCTGTGAGAAAGATTCGTCAATTGACGGATGTTGATACTGCGCGATTAGTTTATTTCAGTTACTTTCACAGCATTATGTCCTATGGTTTATTGCTTTGGGGCAGTGCCTCTGATATCGATTCAATCTTTGTGCTCCAGAAACGAGCTATTAGGGCTATCTATAAGATGGGCCCTTGTGAGTCACTAAGAAACAGATTCAAAGAAATTAACATTCTCACACTACACTCACAATACATTTACGAGAATCTTTTGTATGTTCATAAAAATCTGTGTAAATTTAAGAAAAATAGTGATCTCCATCAATTTAATTTAAGAAATAAAAATAAACTTGCCTTGCACACTACTAGGCTCCATAAAATATCGAATTCGTTTGTGGGTCAATGTATACAATTTTATAACAAATTACCAAACAACATAGTATTATTATCTATTAGTAAATTTAAGAAATTTGTTAAGCTGAGGTTGTCCAAAAAGGCTTATTACTCAGTTTCAGACTATGTCACAGATTTAGATGTTTGGAAATGAATTGCTCTTTTTTTAAGACCTATGATTGTGAATATAACTGCTATTTTAATATTAAAAGATTTTGAGTTAAAAGAGTGGTGGTGAGTTTCTTTCCTGGGTTCTTTTCTCACCACTCTACCATGAACAATCTGCGAACCCAGCTAGCTATAATTTTAATCGACAGATTGTTCATCTTTCATCTTTTATTGTTTTTTTTTTTTTATGACGTTCATAAGTGTCTTTTGTGACCTAAATGAATAAATGAATTTGACTTTGACTTTGACTTTGACAAGGATCTTGCCAGCGTCGCCCAAAATTTTGGCAGAAGCTACAGGACAACTAATCCACACCGCACCAAGGCCCCCTGGACCGGGGCGGATGGTGCCGATCCTGATGTTGTCCGTGTTGCAGCCGGTCTTTTCCAGAATCGCTACACGGACGTCCTCGACTGTTACTGAATCATTCAGGCCTGAAATGCGCAGCTCCGCGCACTTTGTAGGCCTGGCGATCTTGACACCATCTGTGGCTCCCAATATTCCCCCCAACTTCTCGGCAAATTTGTTTGCTGTCTCTGCACCTTCAGTCCCAGGGAACTCAAGTACACGAGCTCCCGTCTGGGCAAGGCGCAATCTAACACCTACCGTCCCGAAATCTTGTGTCAGACTGTCCCTTGCCTTTTTAAAGACGGCCGCGTAGGATAGTCCACCGTTAACCGCCTCTGGTGACAACGTTACCACCACAGCCGCTGTCTTAGGGGTCCGCAGTCTCCGTGGCTTCTTCTTGGTGACCTCTGCTACCGAAGGTTGGAGTGTAGACCCTGCTTTCTGCGCAGCTTTTTTAGCCCGCTTTCGGGACTTCTTATTTCCCCCTACCACTTGCCAACCGTCGTTCGTGGGAGCTGGATTAGCGTGAACAGTAGGTGTTGGAGTGGGAAGCGGGGGAAATGCCGTTCCTGTTCTGGCCAAGGTCTTAGGTGGTCTCGTCTTCGGCATAGCCTTTCTTACCGCTGCCTTGGCCGCTCGTGTGACCTTCGGTGCTGCCGCAGACCGGGACGCCGCTGCGGCATACGACACGCGCTCACCTGCAGCTGGAAGTGGAATCGACACTGCAGTTGTAGCTGGTTTATTTGCTGCGAGTGGCGGCCGAACTATGGGTGCCGGAGGTAACCTCGCCTCCAGGCCAGCGAGGCGCCCGTCCATCATACGCCACACTACGTCAGTAATTTGACGTAGTTGGGTATCAGGGACACCACCAAAAGACGAAGAGGTGGTAGGCTGCCGCGGAGCCGGGTTCTGTCGCTCAGTACAGTTCCCCTGCACCCGAAATTGGGCAAATTGAGCATTAAGCTCTGCCACTTGTTCTGTCAATCGGTCGTTAGCCGCCTGGAGGCGAGCCACGTCCCCAATTATGGTCTCAACGACCCCAGCGATAGCGGAAGAAGAATCCTTCAGAGCCCCTACAAAGGAACTCTTTAGATTTCTAGATTTGGTGGCCACTTTCTGAATTATGGCCACCGCTAAGTTTGCTCTCTCCTGTAAAGACGCTGGTGTTTGGGTGGCAGAATCTTTATCCACCGGCTCACGGATCCTCTGCAAGAGATCCGTAATCTCCTCTTCCGCTAAGCTCTCGCCCTCCGCTCTGACCCGCCTGTAGGCTTCTGCCTTCGAGAAGACAGAACCTGAAGGGGTAGTAATGGTCGTGCGTGACCTGCCTCTGCGATTGCTCCCAACTTTAGGAGGTAGCATCTCTTGGGACGTGTCACTCTCCCCGTCCCTGGAACGTCCGCGCTTTCTGCTATCGCAGATTTCTACTTCTGTGGACTCCAGCACGCCCATGGTCATGCTTGAGTTACCACCGTCTGATGGATGGGCAGACCTGGAACGTAATCGTTCCGATGTTCTTCTTTGGTTCCCAGAATCCTAACTGCCTTCTGGGAGCCCCACCGTGATAGGAGTACCAAGTACTTGTACATCCTCGTTAGACGAGGAATCATTCGTAGTACCAGGTTTCTCTGTCCTACTTCTCTCCTTCTTTAAATTTTTGTTGTTGGTAATAAAGGTTTCCATATTTAGACCCACGAGTGGGGGAGAACTAAAAGTCAACCCGGGCAGAGATCCCCCGATACCCGGGCAAGCGTAAATTTGTGCCCAACTGAGGGGTCCGCAGGTGCCTCAGGTGGGAGTGTGCTTACGACTGAACTACCCATCAGCCATGCATCCCCTGGCCACACACCAGAACACGGGATTCGGGGTAATTTTTTATAGAGGTTTTCTTTCTCGCAGTCCGGGCGGCAAAGCCAAGACCCTCGCTCCCGAGTAGCGTCGTGAGACATAACCACGACACTCCTCTCGAGATTACGATATGACGACGGTGGCAGAAGGACTAAATCTCCCAATGCCTACTCGGCGGCAGTGTGAGTACACACCGAGCCCGTTCTCCTTTCTCCACCACTGATAGTGGAGAAACTCCGACCCATGAAAGGGTCCCCTCCGTGATTTTTAATGAGGTTTTCCTCCTCATTGCTCCGAAGAGCGAAGAGCCAACAGAGGAAACGGCAGTTATACCCCCTCTGTTGGACCACACCTCGGTCAAATGGCCGAAGAAGTAAGGCCTTCTCTTCATGCTAGAATATTAGCCGTTGGCGGTGATGCCAACGTTACCAGGGTGCACCACGTGGAGGTTTTCTAGCCCAGCACCCCATAAAATTAAAAAACATGCTTTAATGTTAGATCAATCTAACAGTTGAAAAGTAATTTGAAATGTAGGACTTAAAAATATTATAATAGTATTATTGTGAAGTGGGGTGCTTTGTGCCATATCTTTGGTACCAGTTTCTGACGTAGCGGTCCAATCAAACATTTTCGTGAGTTGATTTATCAACTACCTCATGTTTTTTCACAATAACACAAATTTATTTTCCATTTTTAGTTCGGCTTATTGTTAAAGTGTGTTTTTTAGTTTTTATTTGGAAATAGCGTTTGACTTCAATCTAAAAGTATGAACCTCAGTTTGATTTTTATTTGTGATTAAATATTTATATGTGTATATATATACATATATGCGGAAGCAAAAAAAAGGACACCTCTATAGTTTGTTTCAGTAATTCTTCTAAGAGTAAGATTCAGGCAATGCGACGCCTTCCAGCTGCAAAGTACGACGTAAAGTGTCTGCAAAAGACTTCTCTACAGAAATAAGTGTTACATTAATAACTTAATCATCATTTTAATCACTGGTAATTCATTATTAAAATTGTGATAGATACATTACAGAGATTCTTGGAGGATTCCTAAGGAACGGGTGCTCGCTGCCACCGAACCACATTATGTGGAAATGTATTGTCCGTTATTACCATTGATAAGCACAATGCTGTTGGGTTGGGTTCGACAAAATCTGTTGAGAGCTATCACAACTATTATTAAGAAATATAATTCAAGAACACGTCCGTTGAATGTAGACGAAGAAAGAAATATGTTAACTAATTATATTATTATTATTATAGTATTATAACACGAGTAAGGTCGTTGTTTGTTATCAGTTCAAGGTAATCAAAACTAATAGCTTAGCTCAATAACATAAAGTATCATGTCTTATGTAAATCCATTTCTTGATTGATATAAGCGACAAGATAAACAGGAGCGGAAAGCACTCTGTTCAATTAGTAAATACAAACTTTGGAATTTTACGTCAACGAATAACACAATGACATAGTTTATCTGGAGGTAAAAGTCATTGCCGAAACAGTGTCTTAGTTACTGATTATATAGAGAGTTAGTTGAAATATAATCATGCATTCAATACCTATCTGTAAAAGTAATAAAAGTTGTTGTATAAATGTATGTACCGTAACTCTGGTTATGAACGTATGTATATATGATGTAAATGTAGATACTCGTATTTGGTGTTACTAGCGTTGTGTTACTCCACATTGTATTTTTTTGGCGGTAAAAGTCGCTCCCAAAACAGTTACTAACTTAGTTACTAATTACATAGAGAATTAGTTGGCATATAATCATACTTTCTATAATTATCTGTAAAAATAATAAGAAGTGTCACATAAATATAATCTACCGTAATTGGGTCAACAAAGACATTCATTTATGATTCGGTCTTTGAACATCATGCAAACTATATGTACATATATATTATTGAGATAAATTAGTATTTTTAATTTCTTGTGACTCTTCTCGTAGACTCCAGCTGCGATCTTAGGGTGACTTCTCTAGGTAAACAGCTGATCCATGTTCCTGTACAATAGGCAGATCACTTGATTGGGCAGAATATGCCGGTTGGCGATACCGTTGGGGTGTCGAACCTTTGCGGGTAGTCACACGACGTGACCAATCTGCCAGTTACGGTTGGTTGTCCTGTGTCACATCCTATGATTGGCGAAATCCAACTTCTGGGGATCCTGAGGAACGCCCATCAGCCAATACTAGGTTAGGCGATAAGGACGGTCCAGTAAGTGTTGCCACAGAGATGAAGTCTCACGGAAGGCTGAGCCTGTCCAATAGTCGGCAATGGTAGGACGAGCTCTCTGCTTTTTTTTTAATTTTAAGATCCTACTAAAGTGACTCTACTCTGCCTGAGTGAAAGCATGACTAGAAACCAAAAGCTATAGTCATCATACTCATTGCGAATGCTGACAATGTAGTATGGTGACTCGCAATCTGGCCACCTATGGTGGCGGACTTGCGAGTTTTGCACGAGCAAGTGTATGTTTAGACGTTTCATGAAGTCATCCCGACTTTTTATTATGGCTACTGTAAAAATTTCTCAAAATCCAGCATTCATTTACAATTATTTCTCTTAATATTTCATACATTTAATTATTAGAATTGAAGAATTTATGTATAAATATTTCATAGCTAAGATACTTATTTGCTACTCAAATTTCTACTCAGACACCGTACACCTAGCAGCAACTTAAAATTAAATTAGTTCAACCAAAGTTTGCCTGTCAGAATTTGCTATAAGCAATGAGCCCTCCCCTTGTGCGTCACATTTGTTGTTAACTTTATTACTGTATAATGTTTGTAAGCTCTCATCAATTATCATCTACAGCCCTGAACAGCCCACATGGACATAGGCTACTCCTTAGAGAGGAAGCAGAAGCCAAAGGCTGGCCAGACGAGTTGGTACAGAGTTTAGTTCAAGTTGTCTTTCTCTTTGTATTACTGTTATCTTGTGTATTTTGCTGCCTCAGTCGTTTCTTACGACATCCACGTGATGAACAAGGGTGGTGACACTCTATATTTTTAATCTATCACCACATGGAACAAATTGAATGTAAAATTAGAATGACTGTAAGCTCTCACGTACAAAATATATACAGAAATACGTTCAAAATCCCAAATAATGTCATAATCTCGATCACATAAATTACTCAACGACGTTTATTCTAGGAAACTATTTTGAACCAAACAGTACAAGTACTTACAAAGTACTTGAAAATCGATTTAAAAGTACCAGAATCGCCCAATATATTAGTGTACGTATGTCACATTGTTATTGTAACATGTTGTTCTTTAGTTGAGGATGTAGAACTTGTTCATTTCATAAATCCAGCACATCTTTCAGAAGTGTTATGTACCGAGTAGTAAATTACGTTTACATCTAATTCTAATAGAAATGTAACTCTAAACAATACGATGTTGATAAATAAAACCTAAAGCAATGAATGTAAAGAGTATGGGTAACAAACATCCATAAAACAAAAAGCCAGTTTACCAAGGTAAAGAACCTGAAATATTTTTTGTTGTTAACAAATCTATAAATGCTTTGAATGATCAGAATAAAATTAATGTTTTATTAAACTTGAACAATAGTTAAAAAACAATTCAAGATAAAGTTAACAGCATAAAAGCAGATGTCAAAATATGAGACAATGTATAAGAAACTCTGGTGCTGTCTAATAAAAGCGTATTAATCGAAATGTCCAAGTGTAGAAATAAAGAATTTATTACCGCGTAAAGATACCATTTTCGTTACATGAGCATTTGTATTTATAACATTATTTTTGATGCGGTATTTGGGATAAAAACGTATAGTTTGTGTTATGTTTAAAGGCTGAAGTATGAATTGAATGTCTTTGTCGACCGAGTTACGGAACATTATATTTATGTGACACTCTTTATTATTTTTGCAGATAATTATAAAATGCATTTCAACTAATTCTTTATGTAATTAGTAACCAAGTTAGTTATTAACTATTTTGGGAGCGACTTTTATCGTTAGAAAAAGGATGTCATTGTGTTATTCGTCGAGGTAAAATTCCAAAATTTGTATTTACTAATTGAATAGAGTGCTTTCGGCTCCTGTTTATCTTGTTGCTTATATCAATCAAGAAATTGATTTACATAAGACATGATACATTATGTTATTGAGCTCAGTTATTAGTTTTGATTACCTTGAAATAATAACAAGTTAACATTGTTTATAAATAAGTACATATTGGTCCAAACGACGACCTTACTTACGTTATGCTATAATACTACACTAGTATGTAATTAGCGAACACATTTCTTTCTTCGTCTACATTCAATAGACGTGTTCTTGAATTGTACGTCTTAATAATAGCTGTGATAGCTCCCAATAGATTTTTTCAAACCCAACCCATCAGCATTGTGCTTATCAATGGTAGTTCCGGACCATACATTTCAACTCCACCTTGTGGTTCGGTGGCAGCAAAATTCAAGACAATTTTTGGAATGGCATGGCACCCGTGCCTTCAGCAATCCTCTAAGAATCTCAACAGTGTATCTATCACAATATTAATAATTATAGTACGACAATATTTGCCTGCATCATATTTAATGATTAAAACGATGATTAAATTATTAACATGACATTTATTTCTGCAGTGACATCTTTTACAGACGTTTTACGTCAGACTTTGCAGTTAGTGTTATTGTGAAAAAAACGTGAAGTACTACATTAACTCTTAAAAATGTTTGACTTGTACGGTACGTCAGAAAATAGTACGAAAGATATGGCACAGAGCATCACACTTCACAATAATACTAATATATTTAATTTCCATATATAGAATAATTTTTTAAATTTTTAGGACGAGTTACCATTAAAGTATGGTTTTTAATTTTATAAAGTACATGTATTTATTCTTTGTTCGACTTATTGCAATGCAATCGGTTCTAAACAAGTCTTATAAAGTTTAAATGAAATCTGACCATTCAAAGTCAGTTAAAATTATAGAATTTAAAGGAGTTGTTTGCACACATGCAGGTGAAGCTAATAAAAACATGTTAATATTGCCAAGAGTAAGGTAAGGAAGGCTACGTAAAATTAATTTTCCTAACATTTATTTACCTTAACTAAAGCTCACACAATTGGTTCATTACATAACATACAATTCGTTATGGTCTTAGGGTTCAGTTTTTGACATTGAGTATAATTTACAACAAGTATGTAGTGAAATTAAAAGCTCCGTTGAAGCACTATGTACTTTTATTGCTCTGTTTATTATTATTTGTACGACCTGAGGCGTTGTGTCCTAGGCAAACGACCTGTTTTTTGTTTTTAAATTTATTAGTTATTTTAACGGCTAGTTAATATCGAATAATTTAATGCTGATCTGCAGTCTATTCACGAAACTTTGAAATAACCCATGTTATTACTAACCCACACCAGAGTTTTCACACCAGAGGCTACTATTAAGTATCTTTAATCTAAATGAAAATGATGCAAGTCGAAAGAGCCCAACGGGCAGTTTTAAAAGTGATGCTGCGAAAACCATTCAGATTTCCAACAAACGACCTCTACAAAGAATGTAAGGTACTAAGAGTACGTCAAATTTTTATACTAAGAATAACAACATCGATGCACAAGGAAATTTTACATACAACTTCAATGATTTGTCTGAACCAGCGTCGTATATTCCGAATCCCACTTCCTACCATAAATACCACCTTCATAAAAAGACAGACCATATATCTCCGCCCTAAAGTGTACAACAAAATTTGTCAAATACATACAGATATTATTAAGTTAACTACCAGAGAAGTAAAGCGACTGATAATTAAATGGCTTTTGAATCTTTCATACGATGAAACTGAACTGATTCTTTCATACCACGGGTAATAGTAGCAAAGGATAATACGCAAGCACACACATATACATACACACACATACACATACACAAACATGCACACACATATACATACACACAAAAGACTCACTCTCAGCTACAGACCAACTTTTATACAATTTTTTCTGTTTTGTTTTGTTTTATTTTTAACCTTGTTTCAATTTTATCTTATATTCTATTTCAACTAAACTTTATGAACATTTTAAATATTGTGAATTCTCATATTGGTTGCCGCGACACAAGCCACGAGCTTAGTGCGGAAACTGTTGTTAAATTTTATTTGTAATTTCTTTAAGTATAAGTATAAATAAATAAAATAAAATAAATAAAATATCCAAGGCCACGCGGTTTTGATAATGCAAACTGAATCAGAACGACGGTGTAACTGGTGAGTAGAACTATTAAAGACAACGGCAGTGCAGTATCAATGTAGAACAAACCACAAGCTGACATCTTCTTGAACGACGATCGGTACAGACGTTGTATGTTCTTGGACAACTTTAGTTCTGAATCTGGAAACAAACACACATTTTCACCACAAAAATAGATGATTTACTTTGTTCGTAGTTTTTAATGTAAAGAAATATTCATTTACATTAACAAACTTCAAAACATAAAGTAAACTTGTAGCTGATATACGTATCTAAGATATTATATTAGGAACTGAGTCATAAATATGCCATGCTAGCCAGACCGATTGATACAGGATTTGTTTCAAGTTTGAGACGTTGGCTCATTTCTGTCTTTGGATCACTTCTGTGGAACATGAGATGCGATTGGACCATTCGAGGTCGTCTTGCTCCCGAACTGAACCTAATTTGTTATGCCAATGACGCACTGGTTACAGCCTGGTGGGTGAACTTCCAAGAAGCACCAGGTTGGTGGTTAGGCACATTGAGGCGCTGGGCTTACGGATGGCCCTAGATATGACAGAGGCCAGCTTGTTCTATTTCCCCGTCGTGATCACCCCCTGGTGCCTTCTTCGTGGTTAATTCGGTCCTCGTACCATTTCAGGATCAGATGCAGTGAGGTGGTTTCACGACGAGCACTTTCAACAATTTGATCGAAGGCTGATCGGAGCTGTTTCTACCCTTGGGCAACTTTTACCTAATTTATGTGGAGCCTGCGTCGCATCCAGACGACTGTACACCGGAGTTTTCCCGTCAATGACACTGTATGGTGCACTGGTTTTGGGCTGCGACTCTGACCACCCAGAACAGGGCACACTTCTGGCGCCCGCAGAGTATATTGGTGGTTAGAGCCATACGCGTTTACCGAACCGTGTCGACGGAGGCAGTTTGCGCCTTGGCCGGAACTCCTCCGTGGGATTTGGAGGTGGAAGTGCTCGCCGAAGTTTATCGGCGGACGGCCTATTTCTGGGCCGGTAGTGATATAAGGCCCCCGCCCGAAGAGACACGCGAGATACCAGCTCGCATCGAACTCGAAATGACACCCCGAGGGGCATCATTCAAGTAAAGCCTTTATTTTCAATGTATGGAAACTTTCATATATTGAAAATAAAGGTTTTACTTGAAGTTTTCCTTGTCTTTGCAGTGAAGTTGTCCTGTGTAATTTGCTCCTTTAGTCGCCTCTTACGACACCCATGGGATCAAGAGGGTTGATGAAACTCTACATTCTTAATCGGCCACCACACAGACATTTCTATACAAATCAAATATTACAAAGCAGCAAGTAGTATACCTGAATGCCTTGCTTTGACGATAAGTGCGCAGAAATGTTGGCTCTCTTCTAAAGCTATGTAGAATTTTTCACAACATAGACAAAATATTGTATTAATACATAAATTTTTTATCAGCCACAAGGCAACTACAACAGCAGGCAACTTGATTGTACGAGTATTCTGCAAAACGGCTTGTCCAGTTAAAACCGGCTTAATTTTTTCAAGTACTATTTGTATTGCAATTAATTCGTGACAAAAGAGATCCAGTACATAGAAGAAGATCTGAAAACAACAACATTTTTTTTGACCTAAACAATCCTGTTTCATTTGATAAAAAGCGGACAGTTACCACAATAGCAACCAGCTGCCAAATTACTATCCGCTTAAATATACTTCAGTTCTATAACATATATAAGATTATCCCGATCTATATGACAGTCGCACTTACAAGGCATTCCACACTTATGATCGCAAAAAAATACTTACGAAGTATTTAAAAGTCGATTTAAAAACATCGTACGCATTCAGTATATCAGAGTACTTCTCTAACATTACTTTGTAGTAGTGTTTCACGTCTATGTTCCTCATTAACTGAGAGCGTAAAACTTCTCCGTCCCATAAATCAAGCACATTTTTTAAAAGTGTTATGCAACGTGTAGCGTAAATTACGTTGATGTCAAAACAAATGCGACACACACCCAATAAGCTATGTGATATTGATATATAAAAACCACATAGAATACAAATATATGTAACAAGTAGATACAATACAAAAAACCAGTTAAATAAACTATAGTGCTTAAAATATCTTTTATTAACGAAAAATCTATAAATGCCCTGAATGGTTAGAACAAAATTTATGTTTTGCTGTACTTGAACAATGCGTAAGAAATACTTCATAATAAACCCTATAGAATAAAAACACAAATCAAACGGAATAGCATATATGAGCGTTATGCGTTGTCTATTAGTATTACTTAAGCAAAATCTGAATAAACGGAACAAAAATACAGACATATAGAACATAGTCCCGCACACAGATAGCATATTTGAAAAAAGACTGTTTGGACAAATAATATTATTCTTGATGCGGTATTTGGGATAAAAATTTATAGTTTACATTATGTTCAAAGGTCGAAGCATGGATTGAATATCTTGGTTGACCAAGTTACGGTACTTGATTACATTTACGTGACGCTTTTCATTATTTTTACCAACTGTTATTAAGTGCATGATTATATTTAAATATTTTTTAATTTACTATGCAAATGAATTGGTTTGAAAACGACTTCTACGTCCGGAAAACGTCAAAATAAATGATTGTATGATTCGGTGTACTGAAATTTCGAAGTTTTTAAATTATCTATTTGAATAGAGAGTTTGTTTTTATTTATCTTGTCACTTGTGTCAATCAAAAGTTAATATATGTAAGTAGTAATACTTGATGTTATTGTGATAAATTATTATTTTTAATTTATTGTGATTCTTCTCGTAGACTTCAGGTGACTTCTCCAGGTCAGCGGCCGATCCAAGTTCCTAGTCTTTCGAACCACCTACGCAACGGGTGAATCGCTTGATTGGGCAGAACGAGCCAGTTGGTAATACCAGGGTGTCAGTCTGGTGCGGGGATGTAGTTAACAAAGTCGAACCTTTACAGGTAGTCCCACGGGGTAGCTAATCTGCAAGTTACGTCCAGGTCTTACCTTGTGTCACATGCTATGATAGGCGAAATCGAGCTTGTGGGGATGCCTAGGATCACCCGACAGCCAGTACTAGGTCAGATGATAAAAATGGTCCAGTAGATGTTGCCACGAAGATGAAATAAAAGAACCGTAAGCAGTATTGATCATTAAATGGTTTATTGTTACGTATGACGAACCCTAGTGATTTATAGGTCCAACTAATATTCTGTTCCACGTGAGTACCAAAAGCAAATTACTGTCTAGACTAACACTTAAGTCCCTTATCTATAATGATCTGGGGATAGGCGTATTTCGCGCGTAAGCCAGTCCAGGTGACATTGAATGAACAAACAATCTTCACTTTTATGGATTCTGCGAAAAATCTTTTGGCGATAAGAATGTGATTTATTTCATTCTTGCCATGGGTGTTGTGAGAAGTGACTAAGGTAGCGAACTATGCAGGACAACATCACTGCAGAGAGAAGAAAAACATGAAACAACCCATCTACACAGCGTGGTGTAGTCGGCTAAAACCTCTTTTCTAAGGAGAGGCTTATGTCCCACAGTGAATTATGAAACGTTGTTGATGAATCACTTCTTCCCGTAATTTGGACAGAAGACCAAAAGGTAGGCAACACACTTATGACTGTGTTTATCCTTCTATACCATAAGAAAACTCCACCTTTCCCATGAAGAGTGTATTCACAAATAAAAGAAGGCTATATAGCCTCTAAACAATACGATATTATTAAAAAAAACAAAGAAATGAATGAGTATAGGTAATAAACATCCATAAAACAAATAGCCATTTAACTAAGGTGATGAACCTGAGACATCTTTTGTTGTCAAAAAATCTATGAACGCTTTGAATGGTCAGTACAAAATCTCTATTTTGGTGGACTTAAACAACAGTTAAAAATCAATTGAAGATAAACTCAACAGAATAAGAACTGAAATCAAAATACGAGACATGTAATAATAATAATATTAATTAATATCATAGACCACGGTACAATACTGTTTCAACTAGAAAGTTATTTTCAAACCAACCTATCACCGTTTACTGTTGAACGAAAGCAGAACCAACCATCCTGGTCTTGGGCAATTCACATCCATCCACTGCCAGTTATCTTCTTTAAGTAGTGAATCCATCGTTCCGCAGGGCGCCCTACACTTTATTTGTACAATTGTGGCCTACTCTAGCACAATTCGGTTCCAGCGACCATCGGTTGGTCTGGAGACATGACCGGCCCACTTCCTCTTCAGCGTACTGGTTCTCCGTGCGAAGTCATTTAGTCCCATTCTCTGTCGAATAACCTCGTTACGAATTTTATCAATCAGAGAAATACCCAGCATCGCACGCCGAGCTACTTTGAACTTGTGGACCAGTTCAATGGTGAATGGTCTCAACTCCGCATGTCTTTACGGGTAAGACAGGAAATTATTTAACAAATTAACAGTAATTAATTATTTAACATTAATTTAGTTATTTAACATATTTTTAACAAATACTACATTTTGTATGTTATATAACAAAAGTAACTGCAACAAATTTTTTAATAGTAAAATACCATAAAAATACACAGAAACATATTTGATGTGAGACATGACGTTTAAACGTCATGTTGAAATATTTTCACTCAAGAAATACTGGCAAATATGATAACAAGAGCTAGGTCTAGAGCCCAAAAAACACAAATAACATCTCTGGACTCGTCGCTCTGCTCCGCCTTGCCATCCCCGGAAGCAACAATGGATGTTCCGACTGTTGCAGAGGCGTCGAGCTCTAGCTCCAGCTACGAGTTTTTCTCTCCGCCTACGGCGCCAAGCCTTGTACGTCAGCAGGAGAGTACCCGACCACCGACTAGCTTGGGATCATGAGAATCACTGACCTCAAACATAGTCCCCGCTGCCGGTAGTGATGTGCGCTGCATGAAGTGGGCAAAATCAATAAATGATCGTATGTCACCATCCATGGTCCTACACCCGTAGTCGGCGGCGACACCGCGAAGAAGGCGAGGAGGACCAGTTTCATGAGGAGTACCGAGAGGCGCGGCAAACTCTGGAACTGGCCATCAGTCGCGCCAAAGAAATTAGGCGAAAGTAGATGCTGGAGGATCTCGATCGTAACCTCTGGAGTCGCCCTTATCGTGCGGCGTGACCAATTTTAGAGATCATTCGCGAGCTTCCAACGATAATGACCTGAGTCTTAGATGGGTTAATTTTAAGTCCGTAGGTGTTGCTCCTCTTACATATTTTTATCCAAGTCAGCGTTAGTGGTGTTGACAGCATTAGTCAGATTGGCTGGTGAAGCCCTGGTGTAAATTTGAAATTCATCCACATACAGGTGGTATGAAGAAGACAAATGATTAGTGATGGTGTTGATAAAAAGAGAGAAAAGCAGGGGAGAAAGCACGCCGCCCTGCGGTACACCGGCTGCAGTACTTCACCAAGAAGAAACAGTGTTTTCAATACATATGCGCTGCCGACGACCAAACAGGTAGTTGCGAAACCAGTCAATCGCAGTTGGAGATATGTTGAGAGAGTGTAGTATACACAGCAGAACGTCAAAGTCAACGGCGTTGAATGCATTACTAAAGTCCAAAAGTGTTAGAACTG
This sequence comes from Hypercompe scribonia, assembly GCA_949316085.1. Taxonomy (NCBI): domain Eukaryota; kingdom Metazoa; phylum Arthropoda; class Insecta; order Lepidoptera; family Erebidae; genus Hypercompe; species Hypercompe scribonia. The sequence goes on from OX438986.1 coordinate 16,991,958, forward strand.
TGAGATAACAATTCACCATGGCAAATCTGATCTAGTCCATAACATGCACAAGGGTAGTAGTGGTGCTGTGATCGGTTCGAAAACCGGATTGGAGAGGATTTAGTAGGAGGTTTGTGCATAGGAAATGTGGAAAGTTGGTAAATGATCCCGGGTTTTTCTTTTTGGAAATGCGTATTATTTCAGCGTCCTTCCAAGCTTTTGGAAATACGCTGTGGGAGATAGAATAATTTAGGATATGACTGATGACAGGAAGAATTATATCAAGGATTGGGAGGACCATATTACGGTTCAGACGGTCAGAACCCACCGCATTTGAAGTGATGAAAACTGCTCCTCTTAATATCACAATCAGAAAATTGACTAAAGAAAAAGGAAGAATAATCAAGAGTTAGGACAGCAGTAAGAAACTTTATTGTCATTTTATCAAAATTTGACGAAGCAGAGAAATGTTGATTAAGAGAATTTAAGTTGATATTTTTGGGAAGCGAATCATGAATAGGTTTGCCTACTCCCAGTGACTTTAAAAATTTCAAGACTTTAGCTGGATCTCCGTTTTTAACTGAGCTGTGAATGTATCGGCGTTGTGCATTCCTACACACCTTGCTGCAATCATTTCTGACGGTTACGTACTTATCTCGGTTGCTATCATTAGATTTTTTTTTATATTTAGACGTAGCTAACACTTTTTTCCTCATTGGGGCTTTAATGTCCTCAGTTAGCCACGGTGACGAAAGACGTTTGACCCTTATTTCTTAGATTGGTACATGTTTATCGTACAGAATCGTTAAATTATTGACAAATAGTTCAACTTTATCGTCAATGCAGTCAGCACTAAAGGAGCCCAGTTGACGTTGTTGGTATCCCTTAGCAGGAGACCTATATCCATGCCCTTGAAGTTTCGCTGTAGGATTGTTTTCGTCTTAAGTTTAGGATGTTGGAAGTGTTAGGATAAGTAAAGCAAATCATGATACGAAAACTCGACAGTAGAGTACTGACCGTGTTTAACTGCAAGATTAGGGGAGGAAACAATCACCCATGATTATGGTATGACTGTACAAAAGAGTAAATTGATCTAGGAGCCGTTCAAACGATAAGAAGAAGTCAATACGTAACGAAGGGCAATAATAGACACCAAGAAGGATTTTGGAATGAAGGAGTTCAACTTCCAGAAAAAGATGTTCGCCTGCATTAGCTGAAGGGGGCTGTGTGGACAAACTAATAGCAGAGTAGGGAATTTAAGACCGTAGATAGATAGCTACACTACCCCCGCTGCCTACAGCTCTATCGTTCCTGATGAGGTTGAAACCTGGTAACGAATATGCAGACGAGGGTAAGCAGGGCTTAAGCCACGATTCAGAAATAAGTATAGCGTGTAAATTCGTACAGTCAAAACATGGCAGCATATCGTGGAAATGAGCCGGAACACTTTGAGCATTAATGTGTACAATGTTGAAGTTTTAGGGAACGTCAGAGAACTGAAATGAGAGAGTCTCAGCGGTTGTTGGGTCATCCTGGGAACCAATACTACTGTATGCAGATAAAAAGCAGTGTGTGCGGTCATCACTGCAGTCAGGTAAAGACATTTGAAGCTATAAAATCAATCGATAAGAATAAACAAAAAGTAAGAAGGAAAATAAAAGATTGTGCACTACGTGTTCTAATATAATACTTAGATAAAAGATAAGTGTGAATAAAGAATAACCAAAATACCAAACTATAATAAATTTATCTGTTAAATAAAGTAATAAAAATATATATACTCGTACGCTAACTCCCATCTGCCGGTTGCCAGTTTTAAACAAATCTGCATAAGTACATCAAAACAAATCTAAAAAAAAAGAAACAAAAACACAACTACAAAAATATAAAATAATAATAATAATTAAACATAAAAATAAAAACCATCAGGTAAGATAAATGACAGAGATCAATATATCAAGAAATGTAAACAATATAGCAGTATAATTAATTGCTCGATTGATTATCTGCCAGTGTTATACCAACATGTTCATAAAATATTTATGTTTAACATTCATGAAATATCTGTACAAAGACTGAAGTCCCGATATTATAAATATATAATGATATCAAATCTACAATACAAAAATATACACCGGAACATACTCCGAACTTGGAATGCATTCACACTACGAGCGAAACAAAACGTTTATTTTGACATTACAACAGCAAAGGACACCTTTGACATACTTCAAGATTGACATCGATATTGAAAAAGTGCCGTGTTTTGATTTGATTTTTTAATTTTAAACCATCGTGAACGGCTTAAAATAATAGTATATGTGTTGGTGCGGACTTTATAAATTCTGTGTCGGTACATAGCGCAAAAGCGCCCTTCACACTACAATGTAAACATGAAATATTTATAGCGATATATATTTACTTTTTCACTGCGCCTCGCTTTGACTTTGTGGAGAATGTCTTTGCAACCGCCACAATTTTCCAAAGCTATGTAGAACTTTTCGCAATACACACAAAGTACTATATTCAGTTTTTTTGAGTAGCCGACCACTGAGATCGTCGGTATCGTTAAATAGATCTGAAAAAAGTATTTTGAATTTTACATCAAACGATTACGCAATGCAATAAACGTAAATCATAATTCGATATCTACGTTTGCACGTTGTTTCGTCAGTTAAGTATGTTAATTATCGTCTGTATATAAATTAGTGCGTAGCAAAAGAATTCTAATATGTAATAGAGAATCTATAAAACAACTGTGTTTATCATAAATGAGATTACCCAATTAACTGTTATCAACTTAATTTCGACAAAAAATATACTAGGGTGTAGATGAATTCCCAGCCCCACCATACACAACTGTCTTTTCGGTAATGTCCAGTAAATGTTACATGTAATGTTTAGTCATTTCACAAGGTAAAAAAATTAAACCATCCAGTATAAATCTCTAAAACTACATACATGTAAGCTCAAATACAATAACATAAATAACATTATTTAGGTAAATAATTTAGACGTATAGAACTTACAAAGTACTTGTAGGTAGTTTGAAAAGTCTCATAGGTATTCAGTATGTCAGAGTACGTCTGAAACATTTCTTTGCAATAGTGTTTTATATCCATGCCCCTTATTAGGTGAGGGCGTAAAAGTTGTATTGTAAAGTTATAAAAGGTGTATTGTCGTCATTCCACAAATCAAGCATATCTTTTGAATATGTTATGCATCATATAGCGTAAATTACGTTAGCATCAAAACAAATGGAACTTAAAGCTACTAAAGTATTAAATAGTTTTATGTAAAAGTAGTTGGTGATTAAAATGTAGAAACCAAATGTACATATAACCAATAACCAATTTAGTACGATGAACGATCTAACATATCTTCTATTATTAAAAAATCTATGAACACCCTGAACAGTAAGAACAAAATTGATATTTTTGTAGAGTTGAATAATAATTAATTCAAAATATATCCAATAGAATAAGAGAAGAAATCAAAATATGAAGAAATGTAAACGAAGCTTATAAATTGTCTGACAATATCATTCATATAAAATTCAAATGTACGAATGAAAATTACAACAATTAAACATGTAGTCTCACAAATCGATAATTTATTTGATAAACGACTGTTTGAACTATTTGTCTTGTCACTTATATTAAGTAAAAAATGTTTACATAAATATTGTCCTTCGTTTTTAATTTAATTCATTTTGCGTCGTACTGGGACTACTCGTCGACTACATCTCTAGATATTTTTTTTTGAATTATCTTTATGCAATCGTTTGTTATTTAACTATACCTTTTGCCCAACTTCTTAACTTTTGATGTTTCTTAAGGATCTATATTGATTGCAATTTTTTTGTTAATGTAAACTAAATCTGTAAAATTATTTTACAAAGAATGATCAGATTTAAAAAAACATTGAAATAGAAATGACTCTGCCTAATGTACTTATCTAATCACTTAACAAATATGAAGAGAAAACTTAAGCCATTAGAACTTTGTAATAAAACGACGTTACTCAGTCGTTTGATGCATCTTGACGAGCGCTTTGTCTTTCGATGACATCCGGGGTCTGATGATGGAGTTTAAAAGTGACCATACGAACTTTCTTATAAAACGTCACAATGACATAGAGCTTGATGTTGCATGATTCGACTTGACGTGTACTTTTGTCCTGAACGTTATGGTACGGGAGCTAGCAACGTTTGAAAAGTAAGAATTTTAGGTCAGCTGATTTTGTGATATGTCGTCCTTCTAGCACTTTCGGTTAGAGTCTGGGCTATCTGGCTGGCGGTAGCGGTTGCGTTCATTAGTGCACATCCTACCTGTCCAGGTAATAATCCTGGATTTTAAAAACATTTTAGAAGGCGTAATTTTTAATTTTTTGTTTTTAAATAAGTCTACCTAACATACTTTTTTTATTGCCAGACATTTTTGACATTGCTAACTATGTGACATACGTGATTGTTTTTATTTTTTTTATAAAAATTTCAAAGTATTTTATAATGTCTGTAATTTTAATATTATGTTATTTAAATATAAGAAAACTTAAAATAAATTTGCCAGACATTAAATCAATTGTTAAGTCTTGAATTAAAATTAAAAAGTCATGAAAAGTATTGCAGTAGTCCGAGAGAGACAGCTGAAGGCGCGAGAGAGATAGACAACGACAGTGGCGCGACAGGCAAGTTTGCAAGATAGCGTCAGTCTAATGGCACATGTTTGTTTTTGTTTTGATTTTAATGTTTATTTTTTAATTTGGTTATAATGGCCAGTGATAAAATAAAATGTGTTTTTTGTAAAGGACATAAAGATAACATAATACTTTTCATATAAAAGGCTGAAACAACTTGAAAAACTTAATATTAATTATTTATAATTTACATTTAGTAATCAGAACAATTTAAATTGTGTTGTTTTTTAAGTGTGTTGTTTTTTAAATTTTAATCTAATTTTGTATTCCTTTTTATACTTAAATTTTTTTGAAACTTGCTCTGACTAGAATGATGATTAATATTATTTTCTTTATTTCATTATATACACATACTTATTACATTTTTAAAAATATAAAAATAAAAAATACACATTTAAAAATATAACAAATATGTAGTAGTAGACCACCGACATCGGGTACAGGGACCAAGACACCGGTGGTTAAGGCTCCAAAGACAGGAACCTCCTCACAATACGGGCCGTGTCAAGGAGGACCGCCTTCTGCTTCAGACTCTTGATCCAACCTTCTAACGTGAGCCTCTTAAGGTGTTGGTCGAGGCTCTTCGCTATGACGCGGTGTGGGTCAGCTGTCCCGTAGCGTCAGCCAAAATTTTAGGCGACGCCGGTAGATTGCTCATCGGTCTCGTCAGCGCTCGGATCACAGTCCTGGCGGCGAGACCGATGAGGTGTTTTAAGTGTCTGGCATCGGGACACACACGCGCCAAGTGTGTTAGCTGTTTCGACTGTAGCAGACTATGTTTCCGCTGCGGTCGACCGGGGCACAAGGCGGCAGAGTGCTCTGCCGCCCCACACTGCCCAGCGTGAGCGGTGGGTAACAAGCCCGCAGATCATCAGATTGGGCAGGGGGGTTGCAAACCACCACCCAAACTCTGGCAAGTGTCAGGGGCTAGCCAGTCGACCCAGGCTGCCTCTGACGTCGTTTCTGCGTCGATATCGTCGCCCATGGAGGAGGTTGTAGAGACAGTCGAGTAATGGACCAAGTCTCCAACCTCCTCGTCCAGACGAACCTAAACCACTGTGCCGCAGCACAGGACCTTTTCCTGCAAACCATGGCGCAGTGGTCCATCGGTGTTGCCGTAGCCGCGGAGCCCTATTACGTTCCACCCCGTCCAAACTGATTGGGTGACCGGGACGGTTCCGTGACAGTCGTCGGCTTCACGGCGGCTCATTCCCCACTCTTGTCGCTAAGAGACAAGGGCACTGGATATGTTGCTGCCGAGTGGGGGGGGGATCACCGTATATGGTGTTTACTTCTCCCCCAACCGGAGTTTGAGCGACTTCAAGGTTTTCCTTAACAACTTGGAAACCTCGATGCGGCGTCTAACGTCTGGGTACCTCTTAGTGCTGGGGGACTTCAACGCAAAGTCCATTGCGTGGGGTTCCCCCAGGACGGACGCTAGGGGCGAGGCCGTAGAGGAGTGGGCGGCCTCGGTGGGCCTCTGTTTACTAAACAGGGGCTCCACCAACACGTGCGTGCGACAGCAGGGAGGGTCAATGGTGGACCTTTCGTTCGCTACCCCTGCCCTCGCCGCATGAGTAAGGAACTGGCGCGTCCTGGAAGAGGTTGAGACGCTCTCGGATCACCTCTATATCCGATTTGAGCTCTCCCGGACCCAGGACCCCAGTAGGGGTCACTTGGCGCGGCGTTCTTCTCGCTTTCCGCGGTGGGCTTTAGCCAAATTAAATAGGGGCCTACTAGAGGAGGCGGCCATCGTTCACTCTTGGCTGTCTCCGCAGGCCCCGACCGAGGAGGTCGACATGGGGGCTGGTCGCTTCCGCGATGCCATTGTGCAGATCTGTGATGCGGCCATGCCCCGCATCTGAAGTTGCCGGCCTCCACGGAAGGAGGTTTACTGGTGGTCCCAGGAGTTGGCGGATCTCCGCGCGGCCTGTACTCGTGCCCGGAGGTCCTACACCCGTAGTCGGCGGCGACACCGCGAAGAAGGCGAGGAGGACCAGCTTCATGAGGAGTACCGAGAAGCGCGGAAAACTCTGAAGCTGGCCATCAGCCGCGCCAAAGAAATTAAGAGAAAGGAGATGCTGGAGGGTCTCGATCGTGACCCCTGGGGTCGCCCTTATCGTGCGGCGCGACAAAAGCTCCGCACGTCGGGCCCCCTCCTTACAGAGACAGTCCAGCCCAGCTTCCTGCGGGAAGTGGTCGAGGGCCTTTTCTCGCAGCGGGTGGAAGACACACTCCCGTCGATAGCTTTCATAGTCGGAGACGACGGGAGGAACGAGGACGATGATCCGCCCGTCAGGGAATCAGAGGTAGGGGCGGTTGTTCTACGGATACGCTCTAAGAACACCGCCCTCGGGCCGGACGGGATACCTGCCTGAGTGCTGGCCCGAGCCCTTGAATACATGTCGGACCGCCTCAGGGAGGTCCTGGACGCTAGCTTGGCGTCCAGACGCTTCCCTGAGTGTTGGAAAAGCGGGAAGCTGGTCCTATTGAGGAAGCTGGGACGGCCAGCCGAATCGGTGGTGGCCTATAGGCCCATTGTGTTGCTGGACGAGGCGGGTAAACTGTTTGAGAGGATACTCTCTGCCCGCATCGTCCAGCACCTAAGTGAGGTGGGCCCCGATCTGTCGGACGCCCAATTCGGTTTCCGAGCAGGGCGTTCGACAGTCGATGCTGTGTTGCGCCTGAGGGCCGTTACCGAAGAGGCGGTGGGCTGTGGCGGCGTGCTGTTGGCGGTGTCGTTGGACATCGCCAACGCATTTAATAGTCTGCCATTTAGCTGCATCAGGGAAGCACTCCACTACCACAGGGTGCCATAGCACCTGAGGCGGCTTGTGGCGGACTATCTACAGGAGTGTACTGTCATATACGAGGACCGAGACGGTGTTCTGAGGCGGCAGCTCATGTCGTGCGGTGTTCCACAGGGGTCTGTCCTCAGACCACTCCTGTGGAATATGGGATACGACTGGGCCCTTCGAGGTCGCCTTCCCCCCGGGTTGGACGTAATTTGTTACGCCGATGACACATTGGTCACAGCCCGGGGAGCGAACTTTCAAGAAGTGGCGCGCCTAGCCACCACGGGAGCCTCACTGGTGGTCGGGCGTGTTGAGGCGCTGGATTTACGGGTGGCCCTCGACAAGATGGAGGCCCTTTTGTTCCATGGGCCCCGTCGTGGTCCGCCCTACGGCGCCTCCATCGTAGTCAATTCGGTCCTCGTACCGGTTCAAGCCCAGATGAAGTATCTGGGCTTGATCCTTGACGACAGGTGGCTCTTCGACGAGCACTTCCGACAGCTTTCTCCAAAGCTGGTCGGGGCTGCTTCTGCCCTTGGGCGACTTTTGCCCAATTTGGGTGGAGCCAGCGTCGCGACGAGACGGCTATACGCGGGGGTTGTCCGTCCGGTCAATGGCGCTTTATGATGCACCGGTGTGGGCGGCGGCTCTGACCGCCCAGAATAGGGTTCGCCTCTGGCGTCCTCAGACGATATTGGCGGTTAGAGCCATACGCGGTTACCGCACTATATCGACGGAGGCGGCGTGCGCGTTAGCCGGAACTCCCCCGTGGGATTTGGAGGCGGAAGTGCTCGCTGAAGTTTATCGGCGAAATACTTCAATTGTTTTTCTTTTTCAACTTTCACGAGATTCTCGCCATGAGGAACGGCGATATCGACAATCATTGCGCGGCGCTCTAATCGATCTATCACCACAGTATCAGGCTTATTGGCAATAATAGTCCTATCTGTGATAATAGATCGATCCCAATATAACGTAGTACGACCGTTCTTGAGAACTGGGTCGGGCACATACCTGTAGTAAGGTACTTCAAAATTGACAAGTTGGTATTTAAGGGCAAGTTGTTGGTGTACGATCCTGGCTACTTGGTTGTGCCTGTGCAAATACTCACCGTTAGCAAGACGAGAACAAATAGAAATAATATGCCTAATAGATTCTCCAGGACGGTAGCACGCCCGACAGATATCAACCGTACTATCTTTCAGGATATATTTCCGGTAGTTATTTGTCATGATAACTTCGTCCATAATTGCACAAACAAAACCTTCGATTTCTCCGAAGAGATCACCATACCGTAGCCAAGACGACGACGCTTTAAAGTCTATATCAGGCCCGTGTAGGGCCCGATAAAAGACTTTTAAGTACTTTTTTTAGGCGGCCAAAGAAGCGTTCCTATAACATTTGTTTCACGTCAGATTCTGGTATTCCCAAGGACTGTGAAAAACCTAGATACATATTATTATTATTTATTATTATATGCACAGTGAAAAGTAATTTACTTTCGTAATGGTTCTCTGTATCATTCTCGACTTATTCTGCAACTGTCTCTCTCGGACTACTGCAATACTTTTCATGACTTTTTAATTTTAATTCAAGATTTAACAATTGAATTAATGTCTGGCAAATTTACTTTAAGTTTTCTTATATTTAAATAACATGATATTAAAATTACAGACATTATAAAATACTTTGAAATTTTTATAAAAAAATAAAAAAAATCACGTATGGCACATAGTTAGCAATGTCAAAAATGTCTGGCAATAAAAAAAGTATGTTAGGTAGACTTATTTAAAAACAAAAAATTAAAAATTACGCCTTCTAAAATGTTTTTAAAATCCAGGATTATTACCTGGACAGGTAGGATGCGCACTAATGAACGCAACCGCTACCGCCAGCCAGATAACCCAGACTCTAACCGAAAGTGCAAGAAGGACGACATATCACAAAATCAGCTGATCTAAAATTCTTTCTCGAAAACGTTACTCCTATACTATTAACCAGGCTTTGATGATGAAGGTGATCACTGGATCTTAATAATAAACTGTATCCGCCTTGAAATTGGAATTTTTTGATTCATTTGCTTGAGTTTTTATACTAATTATACTTTTGTCGTAGATAAATATCCTCTTTTTTTTTTTTTTTTTTTTTTTTTAACTTGTGGAAACCCCCTCGAGCCGTCACCCCACCAGGGTTTACGGCGGGGTGGTGTGTCGGAATCGGACCGACTAAAACCACACGTGGTGCCACTCTGCGCCTGAGATAGGAGGGATCCGGGAACCGCTGCTATTACGACATCCAGATCCCTCCTAGCGCCTGCCCGCTAATGCGGGCACCATCTATGGGTAAACTCTCTATTTTAGGCGACGTACGGCACACGCGGACGTCGCCTCCTCGCGGCTGGCCACTATAGCGGATGGAGGGGAAAACCCGTCCCGTCCACCCGCGGCCACACTCAAGGCGGCATGAGGCGCTGGTATGCACGCCTCCGCCGCCCGGCTCGCTGGCGGCGAATTGGGTCCGAGTGGACATCGTCCTCCCGGGCCCTCTCCGCCGCCTCCTTCCGCGAAATTACGTCTTCGCAGAAGGTTGCGACCGCGGTAAAACAACTGTCGCTACCGGCCATGGAGCGTATGACGGCCGGTAGCGAGAGATCACCTCCAATAACTGCAGTGAGGACCCCACGCTGCGCCGCCCAAGCGGAACAAACTGCTAGCGTGTGCTGAGCCGAGTCCTCACTGCAGTCGCAGTGGTGACAGGCGGGACTCAATTCCCTCCTGACGACCGAGTGCAGATACTTCCCGAAGCAACCGTGCCCGGAAAGGACCTGCGTCAGTCGGAAGGAAAGGGTCCCGTGCTGCCGCCCTGCCCACTCGGCGATGACCGGCTGGAGAGCCTCCACGGCGGCAAAGCCAGCACGTGGAGCCTCCAGCCGGGATGACCAACGAGCCATCGTGACTCGACGAGCGGCCTCTCGCCACTCGCGTATCTCTTCGGGCGGGGGCCGTATGCCGGTACTCGCCCGGAAGTCAGCCGTCCGCCGATAAACTTCGACGAGCACTTCCGCCTCCAAATCCCACGGGGGAGTGCCGGCCAAGGCGCCCGCCGCCTTCGTCGATACGGTGCGGTAACCGCGTATGGCTCTAACCGCCAATATCCTCTGAGGGCGCCAGAGGCGAGCCCTATTCTGGGCGGTCAGAGCCGCCGCCCACACCGGTGCACCATACAGCGCCATTGACCGGACAACCCCCGTGTATAGCCGTCTCGTCGCGACGCTGGCTCCACCCAAATTAGGCAAAAGTCGCCCAAGGGCAGAAGCAGCGCCGACCAGCTTTGGCGTAAGCTGTCGGAAGTGCTCGTCGAAGAGCCACCTGCCGTCCAGGATCTGGCCCAGATACTTCATCTGGGCCTTAATCGGTACGAGGACCGAATTGACAACGATAGAGGCGCCGGAGGGTGGACCACGACGGGGCCCATGAAACAAAAGGGCCTCCGTCTTATCTAGGGCCACCCGTAAACCCAGGGCCTCAATGCGCCCGACCACCAAAGAGACTCCCACGGTGGCCAGGCGCGCCGCTTCTTGAAAGTTCGCCCCCCGGGCCGTGACCAATGTGTCATCGGCGTAACAAATTACGCCCAGCCCGGGGGGAAGACGACCTCGAAGGGCCCAGTCGTATCCCATATTCCACAGGAGTGGTCCGACGACAGACCCCTGTGGAACACCGCACGACATGGGCCGCCGCCTCAGAATACCATCTCGGTCCTCGTATATGACGGTACGGTCCTCTAGATAGTCTGCCACAAGCCGCCTCAGGTACTCTGGCACCCCGTGGTAGTGGAGTGCTTCCCTGATGCAGCTAAATGGCAGACTATTAAATGCGTTGGCGATGTCCAACGACACCGCCAGCAGCACGCCGCCACAGCTCACCGCCTCTTCGGTCACGGCCCTCAGGCGCAACACAGCATCGACTGTCGAACGCCCGGCTCGAAACCAGTATTGGGCGTCCGACAGATCGGGGCCCACCTCGCAGAGGTGCCGGACGATGCGGGCAGAGATTATCCTCTCAAACAATTTACCCGCCTCGTCCAGCAACACGATGGGCCAATAGGCCGCGACCGAATCGGCCGGCCGTCCCGGCTTCCGTAGTAGGACCAGCTTCCCGCTCTTCCAGCCCTCAGGGAAGCGCCCGGACGCCAAGCTGGCGTTTAGGACTTCCCCGAGGTGATCCGACATGTGGTCGAGGGTTCGCGCCAACACTCGGGCAGGTATCCCATCTGGCCCAGGGGCGGTGTTCTTAGAGCGAATCCGTAGAACGACCGCCCCTATCTCCGATTCTCTGACGGGCGGAACATTATCCTCGTTCCGTCCCCCGTCGTCTTCGACCATGAAGGCCATCGACGGGGGTGTATGCTCCGCCCGCTGCGGGAAAAGACCCTCGACCACTTCCCGCAGGAAGCTGGGCTGGAGTGTCTCTATAAGGGGGGGGCCTGACGTGCGGACCTTTTGTCGCACCGCACGATAAGGGCGACCCCAGGGATCACGATTGAGACCCTCCAGCATCTCCTTCCTCTTCACTTCTTTGGCGCGGCTAATGGCCAGCTTCAGAGTTTTCCGCGCCTCTCGGTACTCCTCATGAAGCTGGTCCTCCTCGCCGTCTACGCGGTGTCGCCGCCGACTACGGGTGTAGGACCTCCGGGCACGAGTACAGGCCGCGCGGAGGTCCGCCAACTCCTGGGACCACCAGTAAACCTCTTTCCGTGGAGGCCGACAGCCTCGGATGCGGGGCATGGCCGCATCGCATATCTGCGTAATCGCATCGCGGAAACGACCAGCCCCCATGTCGACCACCTCGGTCGGAGCCTGCGGAGACAGCCAAGAGTGAATAATGGCTGCCTCCTCTAGTAGGTCCCTATTCAGTTTGGCTACAGCCCACCGCGGAAAGCGAGAAGAACGCCGCGCCGCGTGACCCCTGCTGGGGTCCTGGGTCCGGGAGAGCTCAAATCGAATGTAGAGGTGATCCGAGAGCGTCTCAACCTCTTCCAGGACACACCAGTTCCTTACTCGTGCGGCGAGGGCAGGGGTAGCGAACGAAAGGTCCACTATCGACCCTCCCTGCTGTCGCACGCACGTGTTGGTGGAGCCCCTGTTCAGTAAACAGAGGCCCACCGAGGCCGCCCACTCCTCTACGGCCTCGCCCCTGGCATCCGTCCTGGGGGAACCCCACGCAATGGACTTCGCGTTGAAGTCCCCCAGCACTAAGACGTGCCCAGACGATAGTCGCCGCATCGAGGTTTCCAAGCTATTAAGGAAAACCTCGAAGTCGCTCAAACGCCGGTTGGGGGAGAAGTATATACCGTATACGGTGATCCCCCCCCCACTCAGCAGCAACATATCCAGTGCCCTTGTCTCTTAGCGACAAGAGTGGGGAATGAGCCGCCGTGGAGCCGACGACTGCCACAGAGCCGTCCCGGTCACCCAACCAATTTGGACGGGGAGGAACATAATAAGGCTCCGCGGCTACGGCAACGCCGATCGACCACTGCGCCATGGTTTGCAGAAAGAGGTCCTGTGCCGCGGCACAGTGGTTCAGGTTCGTCTGGACAAGGAGGTTGGAGACTTGGTCCATTACTGAACCGTCTCTACAACCTCCTCCATGGGCGACGATGCTGACGTGCGGACAATATCGGAGGCCACCTGGGTCGATTGGCTAGCCCCCGACACTTGTCGAGAATCGCGGGGAGGTTTGCACCCCACCTGCCCCATCTGGTGATTGGCGGGCTTGTTACCCGCCGCACACAATGGGCAGTGAGGGGCGGCAGAACACACTGCCGCCTTGTGCCCCGGTCGACCGCAGCGGAAGCATAGTCCGCTGCAGTCAAAACAACTTACGCACTTGGCGCGTGTGTGTCCCGATGCCAGACATTTGTAGCATCTCATCGGTCTCGCTGCCAGGACTGTGATCCTAGCGCTCACGATACCGATGAGTAGCCTACCGGCGTCAGCCAAGATTTTGGCCGACGGTACGGGATAGCTGACCCACACTGCGCCCAGCCCTCCTGGACCGGGGCGGATGGTGCCGACCCTGATGTTCTCCATGTTGCAGCCTGTCCTCTCTATAACTGCAGCGCGGACATCCTCGGCCGTTATGGAATCGTCCAGGCCCGAGATACGCAGTTCGGCGCACTTGGTAGGCCTGGCGATCTTAACACCATCAGTGGCTGTAAAAATTCCCCGCAGCTTCTCGGCGAAAGAGTCCGCCGTCTTTGCACCTTCAGCCCCGGGGAACTCGAGGACTCGAGCTCCCGTCTGGGCGAGGCGTATTCTAACTTCCACCGTCCCGAAGTCGTGTGCGAGACTGTCCCGGGCCTTTTTGAAGATAGCCGCATAGGACAGCCCAGCCTCAGCCGCCCCCGGTGACATGATGACCACCACTGCCGCGGTTTTGGGCGCTTGCAGTTTACGCGGCTTCTTTGTGGTGGCCACTGCCACCGATGGCGACTGCTGGGTAGAAGCTACATTTTGGGCAGCCTTTTTAGCCCGCTTTCGGGACTTCTTAGCCCCCCCGACTACCTGCCAAGCATCCGTGGAAGGGGCAGATGTGGAAGGAGTAGATGTAAAGGTGCCAGGTGCAGTGGCTGGAGTGGGGAGCGGAGGGAATTCCACTCCAGACTTGGCCGCCGTTTTGGGCCCTGACCTCTTAGCACCCGTCTTTGCTACTGCTTTAGCCGCCTGTCGTGTCCTCGAAGCGGCCGCAGAAACAGCAGACGACGACGCCGCAGGTACAGCAGACACCGATGCCGCAGGAGCAGCAGACACCGACGCCGCCGCCGCATAGGACACACGACCGCCCATAACGGGAAGCGACGTCAGCGCCTTTGGTCTATGTGCCGCGAGTGGAGGTAGTCTCGCCTCCAGGCCAGCGAGACGTCCGTCCATCATGCGCCACACTGCGTCTGTGATTTGGCGCAGGTGGGCATCAGCGATGGTACCGGGATTGGCAGGGACAAGCGACGGAGACGGGCCTTCTCGCTCAGGGCGATGAGCCTGGAATTGGGCAAACTGCGCGCTCAGCTCAGCTACCTGCCCTGTGAGATGGTCGTTGGCCGCTTGGAGACGAGCCACGTCCCCAATAAGGGTCTCAACGACTCCCGCAACCGCAGAGGAGGAATCCTTAAGGGCCTTTACAAAAGCACCCTTAAGGTTACTCGACTTGGTGGCTACTTTGTGGATGATAGCCACCGCTGCTTGTGCTCTCTCTTGCATGGACGATGGCGTTTGGGGAACAGAATCCCCTACCATCGGCTCCTTGATCTTAAGCAAGAGATCTGCGATCTCCTCCTCTGCAAGTGCTTCGCCGTCCGCCCTAACCCGCCTATAGGCTTCCGCCTTACAGAAGACGGAGCCTGACGGGATCGAGACCGAAGTTCGCGACCTTCCTCTACGGCTGCTGACGACTTTAGGAGGCAACATCTCCTGGGACGTGTCGCTCTCTTCGTCCCTGGAGCGCCCGCGTTTTCGGGAGTTGCACAGCTCCGTTTCCATCAGGTCACCTCCATTGCCATCCGACGAACACGTAGATTTGGAACGCAGTCGTTCCGATGTTCTGCGGCTCCCAGCAGTCATAATGACTTCTGGGAGCCTCATCGACATAGGTGTCCCAACAGATGCGTCCTTTAAATTGGACGAGAAGTCGTCCACTCCGCTTTTCTCCTTCTTCTTCTCTTTCTCTTCTTCTACATTTAAGTTTTTAGTTTTGTTTTGATTAGATTCCATATTAGACCCACGAGAGGGGAGAACTAAAGGTCCACCCGGGCAGAGATCCCCCAATACCCGGGCAAGCGTAAATTTATGCCCAACCGAGGGGTCCGCAGGTGCCTCGGCTGGGAGTGCGCTTACGACTGAACTACCCATCAGCCATGCATCCCCTGGTCACGCACCAGAACACGGGATTCGGGGTAATTTTTTAAAGAGGTTTTCTTCCTCGCAGTCCGGGCGGCTAAGCCAAGACCCTCGCCCCCGATTGGTGTCGCGAGACATAACCACGACACTCCTTTCGGGATTACGATATGACAACGGTGGCAGGAAGATTAAATCTTCCAATGCCTGCTCGGCGGCAGTGTGAGTACACACCGAGCCCGTTCTCCTTTCTCCACCATTGACAGTGGAGGAACGCCGACCCATGAAAGGGTCCCACCATAGTGATTTTTTACCGAGGTTTTCCTCCTCAATGCTCCGAAGAGCGAAGAGCCAACAGAGGATCCGACAGACACGCCCGCTCTGTTGGACCAAGTCTCGGCCGAATTGCCGAAGAAATGGCTTCCTCTTCGTGCTAGAATATTAGCCGTTGGCAGTGATGAACAACACCATCGCCAACGTTTCCAGGGTGCACCACGTGGAGGTTTTCTAGCCCAGCACCCCGTAGATAAATATCCTGATGCAAGCTCAATTAAAAAACACTGTCCTGTAATAATTGAAGAGTAAAAAAAATTAATAAATAAAATTATCTACTCTTACAAAATTTTTACAATTGGCAAATAGTAAATATAGTTCTTCGAAAATAAACTTTTAATTAAACGCGTTAAAAATAGTAAAATTATCTATTCTTACAAAAATTTTACTATCAGCTTCCAATGTTACTTATGTCATTTAAATTATGTATTAACATACTTTAAATGACATAAGTAACTTGTTAACTTTGAAATTATGCGTACGTTGAAAGTTAAATAACTTTTTGCCTTTCCTCAATGATTTAGCTGTTGTTGTTAGCACATATGTGTTACATTAACTTTCATTTAACGTATTATATTATTTATAATGGAATCTTCTCAATTTTTAAACTGAATCAATACGATGGAATAGTTAGTATGAAGTAGCTTAGAGTTCATATCCAATGCTTAATCAATGGTGAGCTCTAATACTAAAGATTATATAACATGTGGGTCTCGATAGTTTCACCCCAAGTTCTAATCCTTGAGAATATTTGTAATTAGCAAGTAGGCATACATTTTGAAATTCAGCATAATATATCTCAAGATAGTCTGGAAAGAATGGAAATAATTCTAGGAATATTTCTAAAGCTGCTTTTAAATCTATTTATTAGAAGCTCCTTTTTTAGCTGATCAGATAATACAAACTGAATCAAATCGACAGATTAGCTTATGATGAGATTTACATGATATAAATTACAATTAACTCCTTGAATGGTTGTCGGTACAGGTATTGTTTGGTTTTTAAACAACTGTAGTTTTCAATCTATCGATAACTATTCATTTTCATCAAGCAATTCGATAGCTTTTAGTTCCTAAGTTAACTCATTACATACTGACTCCTCCTCCGAGCCTTTCCCCCGAACATCAGCCTGGTCAGCTAGAAGGCTACTACAATACAACTGAACTTTGATTCGTTTATGCGAACGAAAGTACTAGGCGATATCGAAGTTTTGTTGAAAGTCTGTCGTTAGACTCTTTAGGGCTGTAATTACCCGTAACGATAAGATCCTAATTAGTTTTAATGATAAAATAAAGTTACTATTCTACAACAGAGCAAACAAGAGATTTAACAATTTCCAAAACTATATAAAATCTTTCTCAAAACACAAAATATTATTTTCAATGATAAGCATTTCATTAACTGTAAGGACACTGCAGCAGCTAGCAGCAGGTATCTTAAAACTATTCTGTGAAGAGTTTTTTTTTTACTTTTCGCACCAAACAATGATAACTTTCGAATAGTCATAATTTCAGTAGCATTTATCGTTTGTGTGCAAATTAATGTTTGAGAAAATTAATTCAGTGGAAGAGAACATCTAAAAGACAATTGATTCAAAGTAGTAATTTCATCGTCTTGACTATTTGGCTATTTTAAGCCTAACTACTAAACTGTGGCAAATATTATTAGTAACCCAAAGTAGATCTCGATGTGATAAAACTCCGTGGGATGTCAGTCTGTTTAATACGAACATACGACATCCGGTGGTCAGATTTAGATGTGATGTGGTATGTGTTAGATATCCGAAAGTACATTTCATCATATTTGAAACGTCTCTCAAGGCTTCTCTTAAGCCTCACCTTCTTGTGGCACTAAATTAACACTCTTTGAACAATTCAACTTACACAGACAAACTTATGCACGTTCTAGTGATTATTTACACATACTGAAGTAGGAGTCACCACTGTTGAGCATAACTTATCAACGTAAACTGAATAAAATATTTGTTTTGCTTATCATAATATAGCTATCAAAAGAAATTAAAATAAATTATTAAAAGTTATTTTTGTGTCATAAAATTTACGTTTTACATATATATATGTACGCGGGGCGCTCCTCGTCACCACTGTCGCATCACTTGAGGTGATTCGAATAAAACCACCGTATCGCACTAGACTGTATATTTCACACAAATATAGCAACCAGCACATGTGCTTTGAAAGGTTTTACAAACATTAAATATCTTGTGTATTTAACCCTCCATGCGAAACAAATGATATCACAATTCAGAAAGTATGACACACGCCATCTATCGATCGATGGAGAAACTATGTTTATGTTGCTTTTAAACAATATACATACATCCATAAAATCACACCTGTTTCCCTGGAGGGGTAAGGTGGAGGCATGTTAAAAGTCCACTTTACGCTAGTGTTTTGATCCAACGTAATAAGTAGAATGTTGGTGAGAACCCTATGCAGCATGTTAAATTTAACACTACAGTCAGAAGTAGGTTAAAAATTAAAACGCGCTTTAAAAGAATTATAACTGTGTTTAAATTACAATCAATTATTCAGCTAGGCTATCGATACTGGACTTTTACACAACAACTACACGTTAAACGTATTTGCACATTATTGTGACTAAATTTTGAGGTCTGATCTAAATGTCACCTAAAATTTGTTACAAATTTTTTATGTCTGGTATCCAGTATAATGTGTATCAAGCTAAGATTCTCATTCTTGCTCCCTTAGTTTTTAGTTTAAATTATTTTTGTAGATGTAGCAATCTATGTATGAAAAGCTACTCGTTTAGTACATCAGATAATGCAAATTGAATCAGGACGACAGTAAAACCGGTAATAAGACCCAATAGAGATAAAAGCAGTGGAACATCAATGTAGAACAAGCCACAAGCTGACATTTTCTTGAACGACGATCGATACAGACGTTGTATGTTCTTCGATAATTTTAGTTCTAAATCTGTAAATAAATGTTCACTTGTATTATATCAGAAAATTTAGTAATTTCAAATTCATATTTAAGCCCTTAGACATAGATGTTATGTTACGTTATAGATATATTAGATATTTATATCAGATAACGACTATTGTTAATAACAAAAATAGGCAATATACCGTGTGATACCTGAGTTTCTTGATTTAGAAATAAGTGCACAGGAGTTTTGACAATTCTCCAAAGCTATGTAGAACTTTTCACAATACACACAAAGCACTAAGTTCATTGAAAAGGTTTTAAGTAACCACAAGAATACTGAGACAGCAGGCATGATTGAATAGATCTGTAAAAAATATTTTGAGTTTTACATCAAAGTACCACAACTTGCAACAAACGTAAATCATAATTTAATACTTACTTTTGCACGTTGTTTCGTCACTTTAAGTATTTCGATTATCGTCTGTATATGAATTAATGCGTGGGAAAAGAAATCTAGTACATAATAAAGAATCTGTAAAGTAATTGTTTTTATCATAAATGAAACTGCCCATTTCAATAAACAAAAAAGTACACAAAGACAGTCCTCAAAAAACTTGTATTATGTAAGGTATAGGTACTGTACTTCTTTTTCGTTTTTAAAGTGTGGAAATCCCCTTTGGGCCGTCACCTCACTGGGGCTTAGGCTTACGGTGGGGTGGTGCGTCGGAATCGGACCGACTAAAATCAGATGGTTTGCCACTCTGCGCCAGACATAGGAGGAATCTGGGAACAGCTGTTATTACGACATCTAGATTTCTCCTAGCACCTGCCCGCTACCGCGGGCACCGTCTGCGGGTAAACTCTTTATTTAGGCGACGTACGGCATACGCGGACGTCGCCTCCTCGTGGCTGGACACTATAGCGGATGGAGGGGAAAGCCCGTCCCGTACACCCGCGGCTACACTCAAGGCGGCATGAGGTACTGGAACGCACGCCTCGGCGGCGGCGAATTGGGTCCGAGCCGAGATCGTCTTCCTGGTCCCTCTCCGCTGCCTCCTTCCGCGAAATTACTTCTTCGCAGAAGGATGCGATCGCGGTAAAACGACTGTCGCTGTGTCAAGGCGCATGCCGCCTCAGTCGACACGGTGCGTTAACCGCGTATGGCTCGAACCGCCAATATCCTCTGAGGGCGCCAGAGGTGAACTCTATTCCCTGCGATCAGAGCCGCCACTTACACCGTAGCACCATACAGCGCCATTGCCCCGACAACCCCCGTGTATAACCGTCTCGTCGCGACGCTGGGTCCACCCAAATCGGGCAAAAGTTGCCCAAGGGCAGAAGCAGCGCCGACCAGTTTTGGAGAAAGCTGTCGGAAGTGCTCGTCGAAGAGCCACATGCCTTTGAGGGTCATGCCCAGATACTTCATCTGGGCCTGAACCGGTACAAGGACCGAATTGACTACCATGGAGGTGCCGGAGGGTGGACCACGACGGGGCTCATGAACCAAAAGGCCCCCGTCCCCCGTGTGACCAACGTATCCTCTGTGTAACAAATTACGTCCAGCCCGGGGGGAAGACGACCTCGAAGGCCTAGTCGTATTCCATAGTCCACAGGACTGGTCCGAGGACAGACCCCTGTGGGACACCATATGACATGAGCCGCCGCCTCAAAACACCGTCCCGATCCTCGTTCATGATGGTACGCTCCTTGAAATAGTCTACCATAAGCCGCTTCAGGTACTCTGGCACCCCATGGTAGTGGAGAGCTTCCCTGATGCAGCTAACAGACTACTAAATACAGACTACAGACTACTAAATGCGTTAGCGATATCCAATGACACCGTCAACAGCACGTCGCCACAGCTCACCGCTTCTTCGGTAACGGCCCTCAGGTGCAGCACGGCATCGACTATCGAACGCCCCGTCTGAAAACCAAATTGAGCGTCCGACAAATCGGGGCCCACCTCGCAGAGGTGCTTGACGATGCGGGCGGAGAGTATCCTCTCAAACAGTTCACCCGCCTCGTCCAGCAATACGATGGGCCTATAGGCCGCTTTCGATTTAGCTGGCCGTCCCGGCTTCCTTAATAGGACCAGCTTCCTGCCTTTCCAGCACTCAGGAAAGCGTCCGGACGCCAAGCTAGCGTCCAGGACTTCCCTGAGGCAGTCCGACGTGTGTTCTAGGGCTCGGGCCAGCACTCGGGCAGGTATCCCGTCCGGCCCGGGGGCGGTGTTCTTAAAGCGGATCCGTGGAACAACCACCCCTATCTCCGATTCCCTGACGGGTGGAACGTTGTCCCCTTTCCCCCCTTCGCCTCCTACCATAAAGTCCATCGACGGGGGTGTGTATTCCACCCGCTGCGGGAAAAGGCCCTCGACGACTTCCGACAGGAATCTGGGCTGGAGTGTAAGATATCTCTGTAGGATAGATCCTGTACTGTACCAGCCATCAACTTTTCTATTTCAGTAGCTAATTTCAGTAAAAATTGTACTAGAGTGAGTGAACTGATCTCCCAAGTCTACTTTGACGTCCGTTGGATGCTCTGGTTTGACAGTGCAATCAAACGAAGGATTGACGTGATGGATACATATTTGACGGTCAACTATTACAGAGGTTGGGGTGAGACTGAATAATTTATTAATACAACTTATAAAGAAAAGTATGATGCATTCTTATGACCTAGATTTGGGAGTGGTACGGAGTGCAAAGGTATGATGTAATTATGTAACTCATTACAAGTAGGCACACTACCCTACATTAGTATCTTGTAGCCTGTTTTTCGTTAAATTATGACAGATGCTTCGTGTAACGTTTAGTCATTGCACATGGTAGAAAAAATTATATCATGAAGTAAGTTCAAGTACATTAGTGTAAATAACATTATTTAACTAAATAAACTGAGACGAATGGAACAGTAACTTACAAAGTATTTGAAGGTAGATTGAAAAATCTGATAAGCATTCAGTATGTCGGTGTATGTCTGAAACATTTCTTTGCAGTAGTGTTTTATACCCACGCTCCTTATTATGTTAGGGCGTAAAAATTCGTCATTTCATAAATTCAGCATATCTCTTGAATATGTTAGGCTTCGTATAGCGTAAATTACGTTAGCATCGAAGCAAATGAAACTTAACGTTACTATTGTATTTGATAGTGTTATATAAAAGTAGTTAATGATTAAAATGTAGGAACCAAATGCCCATATACCCAAAAACCAATTCACTAAGGTGAACGATCTAACATATATTCTGTTATTAAAAAATCTATGAACGTCCTGAATAGTAAGAACAAAATTGATATTTTTATGGACTTGAATAATAGTTAAGAAGCAATTTAAAATATACCCAATGGAATAAAAGAAGAAATCAAAATATGAAGAAATGTAAGTAAAGCTGAAAAATTGTCTGATAATGTCATTCGCATAAAATTCAAATGCACGAATGAAAATCACTACAATTAAACATATAGTCCCACACCGATAATATGTTTGATAAGCGACTGTTTGGATATATAAGACTGTTTTTGATGTAGTATTTAGAGCAAAAACATAAAGTTTGCAATATGTTTAGAGGCCGGAACATAAATTGAATATCTTTATCGACCGAGTTACTGTACACTATATTCACTATATTCTTCATAATTATTTTTTACTTATTCTATATGTGTATAATACGTATGTTCCAAAACCGAGTTGTACGACCACAAGAACTTGGAAATGATTGAGGATATTGTTATAGAGGATAAATTCAAAATTTCTATTAATTAATTGAATAATTTTGTTTCCATTTTTGTTTATTTGTCTTGTCACTTATATTAAATAAATCATGTTTAAATGGTTATTGTCTTTTATTAATTTATCAAATATTACTTTACGTTATTGAAGTTACGTTTACGTTATTAATAAATTTTTGGCCGTATTAGGACTACTGGTAGAACTACATCTACAAGTATTTTTTCTTCTATTATCCTTATGTGGTCTATTGTTATTTAATCGTACCTTTCGGCTAACGTGTTAACTTTTAACGTTTCTCAAAGATCTATCTTGAGTCTAACTTTTTTAATGTATCAAAATCTGTAAAACTCTTTTTAGAAAGGCAGCATAATGACCATACTTAAAAACATATTGAAATAGAAGTTAGCTCTGCTTAATACACTTATCTGATCACTTAATAAATATGAAGAGAAAAACTTAGCGACAGGAATCTGTAATGGAACAACACTAATTTATCGTTTGATGCATCGTGACGAGCACTTTGCGTTTCGATAGTATCCAGAGTCTGATGATGGAGTTTAAAAGTGAACGTACGAACTTTCTTATAAGGCGTCATCATTTCATATAGTTTAATGTTAACTTAACGTGTACATTTTTCCAAAACGCTAACCAGACTTTGACGATGAAGATGATCACTGTATCTATCTATAATGATAAAACGACGTAACCGCCTCGAGATTAGACTTCTTTGATTTGTCTGCTTGAGTTTTTATATGTATTATATACATATTACTTTTTTTGTAGATAATATCGCAATACAAGCCCAACCAAAACACATGTCCTAGCAATTTTCAAAGCAATATAAAATTTTTGTCCTCTTTTAATTATCATTTTGGATTATTTTTGTAAATGTTACTTATCTACAAAAAACTACTCATTTAGCAAATCAGACAATGCAAACTGGATCAGGACGACAGTGAAACTGGTAATAAGAATCAATAAAGACAAAAGCAGTGAAGCATCAATATAGAACAAGCCACAAGCTGACATTTTCTTGAACGATGATCGATACAGACGTTGTACGAGAGGGCGTTTTTAAGTTCGCGGAATGGAGGGTATTGAGTAATAATAAAAACACAAAATTATTTTTCTTTTTCTATATATTCCCCTGCAACACGAATACATTTTTCAGATCTTTTAATTAATTTTTTTATTCCGTCGTAAAAAAAAGTTTTATCTTTGTCTGAAAAATACGCCGAAACCGCCTCCTTAACCTCCTCATCAGTTGAAAATTTCCTACCACGTAATTCTTTTTTCATTTTTGGAAAGAGATAATAATCACTCGGAGCCAAATCTGGACTGTAGGGTGGGTGATTCAAAATATCGAAGCCCACCTTATGCAGGGCAGCCAGTGCGACTCGGCTCTTGTGAACGGGAGCATTGTCATGCAATAGCAGGACACCTTTCGTTAATTTTCCCCGTCTTTTTTCTTTGATGGCTTCTTTTAACTGTTCTAAGATTGAAGCGTAGCATTCCCCTGTTATAGAAATGCCTTTATCTTTATAATCTATCAATAATATTCCTTCTGAGTCCCAAAAAATCGTTGCCATGAGTATCCCAGCCGACTGTGAAACCTTAAATTTCTTGGGTGGTGCTGTGCCCTTTTTGTGCCACTGCATGGAGTCTTGTTTGAACTCGGGTTCATAATGATGAACCCAAGTTTCATCCCCAGTAACAATTTGATTCAATACGCCATCCTTGTCTTCATTGCAGAGGTCCAAAAACGCACGTGAACATTCCACGCGCTGTTGTTTTTGCAATGGCGTGAGCATTCTCGGCACCCACCGTGCGCTAACTTTAGTCATGCCAAGATGATCGTGTAAAATTTTAAAAATTGTTGTATCCGATACTCCAACCATTTCTGCGAGTTGTTTCTTTTTTAGTCGAGCATCTTCCAATACAATTTTTTCTACTTTTGCAATAACTTCTGGCGTAGTCACCTCAACGGAGCGCCCCGGCCTCGGGTCATCTTCAAGTGATTCCCTGCCTTGTTTAAATAAACTATGCCACTTGTAGACCATTGTTTTTCCTGGGCAAGAATCCCCGTAAACCAATGACATCTCATTGAGTATGGTTTGAACAGACTTTCCTTGCTTAGTGAGGAACTTTATCACCGCACGGAATTCAATTTTCTCCATTTTTTTCACTTCGTTCCCGATTAAAATACTTGGTCAACGATAGTTTAATAACTAATAATCCAATCACAACAAATTTTACTATGCAGACTAATTATGAGTCACTGAATACGGTAGGCATCAAAAGAGCGCGTTTACCCGCCTTTTTCACTGTCATTCCGCGAACTTAAAAACTTACCCTCGTATGTTCTTCGACAATTTTAGTTCTGAATCTGTAAATAAATGTTTACCTATATCAGAAAATTTACAACTTCTATTAGATCATCAACCGATATATTAGATATTTATAGCAGATAACGACTATTCTTAATAATAAAAATAGCTAATATACCGTGTGATACCTGAGTTTCTTGCTTTAGAAATAAGTGCACATGAGTTTTGACAATTTTCCAAAGCTATGTAGAAATTTTCACAATACACGCAAAGAAGCATATTTATTAAAAAGGTTTTGAGTAGCCACAAGACTACTGAGATAGCAGGTATGATTGAATAGATCTGAAAAAACTATTTTGAGTTTTACATCAAAAGATCACAACTTGCAACAAACTTAAATCATAATTTAATGCTTACATACTTTTGCACGATGTTTCGTCTTTTTAAGTATTTCGATTATCGTCTGTATATAAATTAATGCGTGGCAAAAGAACTCTAGTACATAATAAAGAATCTGTAAAATAATTGTTTTTATCATAAATGAAATTACCCATTTATGTAACTAAACAAAAAAGTTAAGGACGGTCTCCTCAATGACATGTATTATATAAGGTGTACTGTACTGTACCAGCTACCAATTTTTTTATTTCAGGAGCTAATTTTAGTAACAATTGTACTAGAGTGAGTGAGCTGAGCTCCCAACTCTACTTTACATTAGTATCTTATAACGTTAATTTATAGCAGATGTTTCGTGTGGCGGCCCTTGTCGTGCGGTGTTCCACAGAGGTTTGTCCTCGGACCACTCCTGTGGAATGTGGAATACGACTGGGCCCTTCGAAGTCATCTTCTCCCCAGGCTGGGCGTAATTTGTTACGCAGATGACACATTGGTCACAGCCCAAGGGATGAATTTTTAAAGAGGTGGCGCGCCTGGCCACCACGGGTGTCTGTCTGGTGGTCGGGTGTATTGAGGGGCTGGGTTTGCAGGTGGCCCTGGACAAGACGGAGGCCCTTTTGTTTCATGGGCCCCATCGTGGTCCACCCTCTGGCGCCTCCATCATAGTCAATTCGGTCCTCGTACCGGTTCAGGCCCAGATGAAGTATCTGGGCCTGATCCTCGATGGCAGGTGGCTCTTCGACGAGTACTTCCGACAGCCTTCTCCAAAGCTGGTCGGTGCTGCTTCTGCCCTAGGGCAACTTTTGCCAATTTGGGTGGAGCCAGTGTCTCGACGAGACGGTTATACACGGGGTTTGTCCGGTCAATTGCCCTGTATGGTATACCGGTGTGGGTGGCGGCTCTTACCGCCCAGAATAGGGCTCGCCTCTGGCGCCCTCAGAGAATATTGGCGGTTAGAGCTATGGCTCTAACCGCCGCGTATGCGCGGTTACCGCACCGTATCGACGAAGGCGGCATGCGCCTTGGCCGGCACTCCCCCGTAGGATTTGGAGCTGGAAGTGCTCGCCGAAGTTTATCGACGAACGGCTGAGTTCCGGCCAGGAAGCGGCATACGGCTCCCACCCGAAGAGATACGCGAGTTGTGTAAGGCCGTTCGTCGAGCTACGCTTGGTCGTCGAGTCGGCTTTGCCGCCATGGAGGATCTCCAGCTGGTCATCGCCGAGTGGGCAGGGCGACAGCGCGGGACCTTCCGACTGACGCAGATTTTTTTCCGGGCACGATTGCTTCGGGAAGTATCTGCACTCGATCGCCAGGAGGGAATTGAGTCCTGCCTGTCGACCGACTGCGCCCGCTGCGACTGCAGTGAGGACTCGGCCCAGCACACGCTAGCGGTTTGTTCCACCTGGGCGGCACAGCGTGGGATCCTCACTGCAGTTGTTGGAGGAGGTCTCTCGCTACCGGCCGTTATACGCTCCATTATCGGTAGCGACAGTTATTTTACAGCGGACGCAACCTTTTGCGAAGACGTAATTTCAGGGTAGGAGGTGGCGGAGAAGGCCCAGGAGGACAACCTCCATTCGGACCCAATTTGTTGCGGGCGAACCGGGCAGCGGAGGCGCGCGTACCTGTGCCTCATGCCGCCTTGATTATGGCCGCGGGTGGACGGGACGGATTTTCGTTTCCATCCGCTATAGTGGTCAGCTGCGAGGAGGTGACGTGCGCGTGTGTTGTACGTCGCCTAAATAGAGAGTTTTTCCGCCGATGGTGCCCAGGGCAGTCACTAGGAAGGATCTGAATTTCATAATAACAGCTGTTCCCAGATCCCTCCTATATCAGGCGCAGAGTGGCACACCGTGTGGTTTTAGTCGGTCCGATTCCGACACACCACAATGTAAATAACATTATTTAACTAAATTATTTGACACGAATAGAACAGTAACTTACGAAGTACTTGAAGGTAGACTGAAAAATCTGATAAGCATTCAGTATGTCACTGTATGTCTGAAACATTTCTTTGCAGTAGTGTTTTATATCCATGCCCCTTGTAAGGTGAGGGCGTAAAAGTTCGTCATTCAACAAACCAAGCATATCTCTTAAATATATTATGCATCGTACAGCGTAAAGTATGTTAATATCAAAACAAATGAAACTCAACACTACTAAAGTGTTAAATAGTGTTATGTAAAAGTAGTTGGCGATGAAAATGTAGCAACCAAGTGTCCATATAACCAAAAACCAATTAACTAAGGTAAACGATCTAACATATCTTCTGTTGTTAAAAAATCTATGAACGTCCCGAATAGTAAGAACGAAATTGATATTTTTATGGACTTGGATAATAGTTAAGAAGCAATTTAAAATATACCCAATGGAATAAAAAAAGAAATTAAAATATGAAGAAATGTAAACGAAGTTTAAAAATTGTCTGATAATGTCATTCATATAAATTTCAAATGTACGAATGAAAATCACTACAATTAAACATGTAGTCCCACAAATCGATAACATATTTGATAAACGACTGTTTGGATATATTATACTGTTTTTGATGTGGTATTTAGGGCAAAGACATAAAGTTTGCAATATGTTCAGAGGCCGGAACATGGATTGAATATCTTTATCGACCGAGTTCCTGTCCACTATATTTACATTACACCTTTTATTATTTTTACTGATAATATTGAAGTTCATTATTATTTTTTACTGATTCTATGTGTGTATAATATGTTTGCTGCAGAACCGACTTGTACGACTATAAAACTTGGAAATGATTGAGTATGTTGTTATAGAGGTCAAATTTAACATTTGTTTTAATTAATTAAATAACATTGTTTTCATTTTTGTCAATTTGTCCTGTCACTTGTGGTTAACAAATAATGTTTACATGAATATTGTCCTTCATTAATTTATCAATTATTACTTTAAGTTATTGAAGTGAGTTTATAATTTAATTCATTTTGCGTCGTACGAGGACTACTCGTCGACTACATCTCTCTAGATATTTTTTCTTGTATTGTCTTTATGCAGTCTGCTGGCGTCGTATCTTTGGTGTCTTTTAGGGATCTGTCTTTGGTCCAACCTTTTTCTTATTTTGAATGTAATCAAAATCTGTAAAGTCATTTTTACAAAGGCAGACTAATCGCCAGATTTAAAACATGTTGAAATAAAAATTTTCTATGTTAAATATAGTTATCTCATCACTTAAAAAATATGAAGTGAAAAATTAAATTTTTCAAATAAGTGTTAAAAATGATATTCATGAATACTTTATGCTTTTAATATGCCGTTGGTTTCACAAGAGCCGACTAAGAGAGCTAACTACGTATGATAACAAAACTATAAACAAAAAGGAAACTTGAAATAAACCCTGTACTAATCTATCGGGCCGGCGTGCTCTAGTATGAGAAAACCTACTTAATAAGAGAGACCTGTGTAGAGCTAGTGGACTACTGAAGCCTCTTGTTCAACGACAGACTTTAGAAGTAGGGCACTTCAGCTACCCCCAAACCCAAGCTCAGTTAAAGCTTTTTAACGAATGTTTCTGAAGAACACACACAAACATAAAATAGACACAAACATAAAATAGACACAAACATAAAATAGACTATCCTCAAAAAAAAATAGTAAAAACGTGACATTGATATATAATAAGTAAAATATTTAGATAATAATGTACATTGCATTTTTTACCCCTTATTAACTTTGTAAACGAACAAACTCAATTTTTGTCGCTGTTTCGACCCATTCCAAAACCTAGTAAAAGCACTTGTTGTGTTTTGAAATGAAAATTTTAATTATCATGTCATATATTCTAATCAACCAAATGTCATGTATTAAGAGAAACCCAGCATAATAAAAGCAGAAATCAAAATATCGGACAATGTAGAAAAAACTCAAGTACGGTGTAACAAAGGTGTATAAATAAAATTATAAAAATCGGTTACAAACGTGTAGAAATAAAGAATATAGTCCTGCAGAAAGATATTATTTTCGTTAAACGACCATTTGGATTAATAACATTATTTTTGATGCGGTATTTAGGATAAAAACATATAGTTGGTATTATGTTCAAAGGCCAAAACATGAATTCAATGTCTTTATGGTTGACAAAGATATTTAATCCGACATATTTGTAGCGTTATGGCAACACTGTATTTGACGATGCCACTTTTTATACACAGAATTGGATACAAAAAAATGTTAAACGGTCACTCTGATTAACAAAAGTATAAATTCAAGCTCTTGGAGACAAATACTGTGAATATTGGTGCCACCTGAACAGTAAATTCACATGAAGTATATTTTGTGTTTCATTTGACCATTCAAGTGGTAAATGCATCAGATAAAAATATATTGTGGAGTAACGCAACCCTAGTAACTCCAAATATCTACATTTATATCATATATACATACATTGAATGCATGATTATGTTTCAACCTATTCTGTATGTAATAAGTACTAAGTAAAGTAGTAACTGCTTTGGAAATGACCTTTACCTCCAAATAAACTATGTCATTGTTAATCGTCGAGCTAAAATTCCGAAGTCTGTATTTACCGATTGAGTAGAATGCTTTCAGTTCCCGTTTATCTTATCGCTTATATCAATCGAGAAATTGGTTTATAATGTGGTATTAATATTCACTCACTTTATATTATTGAACTGTGTTATTAGTTTTGATTACCTTGAACTAATAACAAGTTGACATTGTTTAGAAATAAGCACATTTAAGTATAAACAAAGAGCTTAAGTTGGACTAATTTTATTTTAAGCTGCTGTATACGGTATACGAGGAAAGGTTTTAGTAACAAATAAGGACTTTAGCTATGAAATATTTATATTTATCACACATGAATTTTACAAATCTAATAAATAAATGTATGAAATATTAAGAGAAATAATTGTGATCGATTGCTGGATTTTGAAAGATTTTTTGCAGAAGCCATAACAGTAGCGATTGTTTACTCCTTTGATCTCACCGTGATCGGCTTACAGACTATTATCAGTATAAGAAAATAAGTACTTACGTTGAAAAATGTCAAGTAATTAACTTCGTTCGGAGAGAAAACATCATTAGCTACGTCTATTGCATAAGACATGAGTCTAACCCCAGAACATTATAGATAAGGGACTTAGGTGTAACTCTAGACAGTAATTTGCCTTTAGTGTTCACGTGGAACAGATTATTAGTTAGACCTATAAATCACTAGTTTAATTTAATGATCTACATTGTTTAAAATTCTTTATTACAGTTACGTTTGAAGTGTATTAGAGTTTTCAAGAGTCACCTATAGACGATTCCTTAAGACTCAAATAGGTTTATTTGAAAGAATACAGTGTAAATTCATTCAAAAGTTTAACGTATAAAAAATCATATGACTGTCGTAAAATAAATACACTACAAGATAGCCACCAATTCGTAGACATGAAGTACCTGTACGACGTCCTTTGACTGCACGGTTAGCCTAGTCGTTTGAACGGTCACCATGCCTTTCTCTATTGTGTTAAGTGTTATTGGTTCAAACCCCATGGGACAACACTTTGTGTGATCCACAAATTGTTGTTCTGAGTCTACGTGGTCTTTGTGTCTACGTGGTCTGTTTATTATATGTTTGCAAAGGATTTTTTCCTAGTGCGTGCGGTGTATTTTAAGAAAAAAAAAATGCTGCTCTGGGTAACGCTCGGTGTGCACAAGGTGTACATTCTCAGTCTCTGAAACAAACCGTCGTCACTTGCGTATACAGCAATCATTCACAATACACACCCTCGCTAACATTCTTCGCTTAGTGTGGAACTAGATGGTATACAGGGATCTGCACGTGGGGAGTCTGATGACTTCGTGGGACACCTAAGCATAAACCTGTTCGTGCGAAGCTCGCAAGCCCACCACCAGAGGGCTCGCGTTACTATTGCTGACTGTCGGACAGGCATAGTCTGCCGCGAGACTTCATCTTTGTGGCAACGCCTACTAGACCATACTCATCACATAAACTATTATTGGCTGGCGGGCGACTTCACCAAACATAGTGTGTGACACAGAATAAGACCTGGGCGTACCTTACAGATTGGTCACCTCGTAGGACTTCCCGCTAAGGTTCGACTTCATTAACTACATCCCCCTACCGGATAGATACCCTGATATTACCAACTGGCTCTTTCTGCTCGATCAAGTGATTCGCCTAGTGTGCAGGCTGTGCGAAAGACTAGGAACATGGACCGGCCGTTGACCTGGAGAAGTTACCCTAAGATCCCAGCTGTAGTCTACGAGAGGAGTCACGATAAATTAAAAATAATAATTCACTACAATAACATCAAGTATTACTACTTACATATATTAACTTTTGATTAACACAGGTTACAAAGTAAATAAAAGCAAACTTTCTGTTCAAATGGATAATTTAAAAACTACGAAATTTCAGTACATCGAATGTTACAATCATTTATTTTGACGTTTTCCGGACGTAGAAGTTGTTTTCAAATCAACTCATTTACATAATAAACTCAAAAATATTTAAATATAATCATGCACTTAATAACTGTCAGTAAAAATAAAAAAAAGCGTCACGTAAATGTAATCAAGTGCCGTAACTCGGTCGACCAAGACATTCAATCCATGTTTCGAACTTTGAACATAATGCAAACTGTATGTTTGTATCCCAAATACCGCATCAAGAATAATATTATTTGTCCAAACAGTCCTTTTTCAAATATGCTATCTGTGTGCGGAACTATGTTCTATAGGTATCTGTCTGTATTTTTGTTCTGTTTATTTGAATTTAATTTAAGTAATACTTATAGAAAACACATGACTTTCATGTATGTTATTCCGTTTGATTTTTATTTTTATTCTGTGGGATTTATTATGAATTGTTTTTTAAGTATTGTTCAAGTCCACCACAACATAAATTTTGTTCTGACCATTCAGAGCATTTAAAGATTTTTCGTTAACAGAAGATATTTTAAACCTTTTAATTTATTTAACTGTTTTTTTGTATTATATCTACTTGTTACATATATTTCTATTGTATATGGTTTTTATATATCAATATTTCATACTTTACTGGGCGTATGTCGCATTTGTTTTGACATCAACGTAATTTATGCTACACGTTGCATAATACTTTTAAAAAATGTGCTTGATTTATGGAATGGAGAAGTTTCACGCTCTCAGTTAATGAGGGACATGGACGTGAAGCACTACTACAAAGTAATGTCACAGAAGTACTCTGATATACTGAATGCGTACGATATTTTTAAATCGAGTTTCAAGTACTTTGTAAGTATTTTTTGCGGACATAAGTGTGGAATGCGTTGTAAGTGCGACTGGCGCATGGATCGGGATAATCTTATGTATATTATAGAATTCAAGTATATTTAAGCGGATATTAATTTGGCAGTTGGTTGCTATTTAGGTAACTGTCCACTTTTGTCAAGTGAAATAGGATTATTTTGGTCAAAAAAAATTGTTGTTGTTTTCAGATTCTGTTTTCTGTTCTGGATCCCTTTTGTCACGAATTAATTGCCATGCAACTAGTATTTGAAATAATTAAACTGTTTTTAACTAGACATGCGGTTTTGCAGAACACAGTCAAGTCGCCTACTATTACAGTTGCCTTGTGGCTAATGAAAAGCTTATTAATTTATACATATTTTATATATTTTGTCTATGTTGTGAAAAATTCTACATGGCTTTAGAAGATAGCCAACATTCCTGCGCGCTTATCTTCAAAGCAAGACGCTCAGGTATCCTAACTACTACATATTTTGTAATATTTGATTTGAATGGAAATAAGTCTGTGTGGTGACTGATAAAAAAAGTGGAGTTTCACCACCCCTCTTCATCCCATGGGTGTCGTAAGAGGCAACTAAAGGAACAAATCACACAGGACAATTTCACTTCAAAGATAATATAAAATTCAAACAAAGCCCTTTTTCTCAATATATGGAAACTCCTTCGGAGCATCATCCCACCAGGGTTTGCTGCCAGGTGGTGTTAGAATTGGACCAAATAATACTATACTGCGTGCTTCCGTAGTAGGAAGGACCTGGGAACAGCTGTTATTACGACATCATCCTAGCGCCTGACAAGGTCCTATCCGGGTTATCTCTCTATTTAGGCGTTGCACGGCACACATTCACGTTAACTTCTCGCGGCTGACAACTCTAGAGTATGGAGAGAAAATCCTGTCCAGTCCACCTGTGGCTCCAACTCCACCTATAATCCCACTCAGGGTGACATTAAGGGCTGCCAAGCTCACCTCTGCCACCCAGTTTGCCACCTGCGAATTGAATCCAAGTGGAGTTCTTTATCATAGGCATCTTTCTACGCAGGCATCTATGACTCAGTACTTAATATACCTAATATCTTATATACGTTTTTTAGCTGTTGCTAAAAGTTTACTTTCTGTTTTGAAGTTTATTAACATAAATGAATATTTATATACAAGAAAAACTACGAACAAAAAAATCATAAATTTTCATGGTGAAAATGTGTGTTTATTTTCAGATGCCAAACTATAGTTGTCTACGAACATACAACGTCTGTACCGATCGTCGTTCAAGAAGGTGTCAGCTTGTGGTTTGTTCTAGATTGATGCTGCACTGCCGTTGTCTTTAATAGTTCTTCTCACCAGTTATACCATCGTTCTGATTCAGTTTGCATTATCAGAACCGCTTGACTGTTGATATTTAGCTTAATACTCCTTAATCTAGCCATTTCTATGACCTCAAACACTAAGTCTACTCATGTGACGTCTGACTCGGACAATCTGTTATCAGTTTCCGACAACCCAAAAGACAATGTCAAAATTAATACACGCTCTAAGCGCCGCCGACCGGAGTCTTCTCCAACCAAGAATGAATGTATGATATTATATGAAAGGGTATAATGCAGATGTTAAAGAACTGGCAATATGAACAAGAAATGAGCTTAACCGCTCGCTTGTCCCGCTCGAAAACGCGCACCCCGTCAAATGCCCGGGCTCCCCGCACAATGACAGCTCCAAATGTCCGTCAATAAATACTTAACACCCATGAAGTGCCCCACTCTCGTTTACGTTGTCGGCGCGCGGGTCGTATTACACATAATCTGTTCTTGTGACTCATTTTTTTTTTAAAGGTTGTCAAGTGTTGTATTTTTTTAGTTTACTATGAAACTAGCTATACAATGTTAGCTTTAAGTTATCAGATTATTTCTCTGGTATCGAGTTATATTGTGTTGAAATTGAGATAACGGCTTTTTAAGCTCGTGTTGCACTTAAAAGCTCATATCTGAAAAATGAAAGCGATGACCTATAGTTTTTAATGTTTAATTATATTATTTAGATAGTATATAATATGATAAGAAATAAAAACATACACTCGTCTATATATCTATATTTTACAGGCCTTTGAAACCATACCATTATCTGCCGCCGCGCGGCGTAATTTCTGTCAAACTTAACATGGCATATCGTACACAAACTGGGACGAACTCGACTGGGATTAATACGATAGACAATATATCATAGAATCGAAAAAATAATACAAATTAAGCTCTATTTCAATAAATATAGGGTATATTTACATTTTTCTGTGGCAGGGGACATGTGGACTCCTAGTAACCACGGGCAATGTATGCTTTTTTTTTGTTGACTACTAGTCTACACGGGCATTTTAGAGTGAAATTCGATGTGGACTCCTAGTCACCACGGGCAATATATGCTTTTTTTTTGTGGACTACTAGTCCACACGGGCAAGTGAGCGGTTAACAACGTTTATGAAAGAACAAAAGTCATCATTAACAAAACTTGTACCTGAAATCGCAGAATTAAAACAACAAAACATTGAAATTCACAGGTCTAACTTGGAGATTGAAGAAAGTATTACCTCTATCAATAACCAATATGATGATATGGTCAGACAAATTGAAGAGATACAGAGGGATAAACGAGTATATATTAAAAATTTACAAACTTTAGAGGCAAAAACTCAAGATATAAAGCAATTATCGCATTCGTCTTCAATCGAAATACGCAAAGTCCCACAAAGTGGAGAAGGTGAGACGGCGACGGTAGGTCCGTCGTAAATATTATTGTCAATTTGGGAACAGCAATTGACATGCCTGTTTCACCATCTTATATACGGGACATATATCGGCTTCCAGGAAAACCAGGCATAAACAGGCCAATAGTCATGGAATTCAATAGTGTTCAAACTAAACTCCGCTTCCTGGCTCAAGCAAGAAACTTCAATAAGAAACATTCGAAGGACGACCGACTAAGCACTCTGAACATCGGATTGGGTGGTAATTACTGCCCTATATATGTAGCTGAATATTTACCTGCTAGCTCGAGGAAGCTCTTTCACGTAAGGAGAATACGCGAAACTTCACAGTTTTAAATTCTGTTGGACCACTAACGGGAACGTGTTCCTTCGAAAAAAGTGAAGGAGCTAAACAATTTTAATCAGGACCGAGCGGTGCCTGCGTGATATTGTTGCGAAACAATGACTCTTAACTACAAAATTGCACCATTTTCATTTGTTTTATATTATATTTTTATACCTAATACAAACTGTACTACACACTCACTAGTGCGCCACTGCTTTTTCAATATAAATAATTATAAACTGTATACGAAAATTTATTGTATGAACTATTATTGTAACAAGAATAGCAACAAGCGACTTTTAAATTTACGAAAATTTACTGACGATTGTTATACAATTGGTTATAGCGAGAGTTTCTTGATTTCTAATTGTATGATTATATCATGGCTACGTACACACTATTATTACTTTGTGTGGGCTATTTCTGTCGCACTTTTTACGCTATTTGACATTATTATAACAAAATGACTAATCTGAATGTCGTTAATGATTGTATCTCTGACTCTTTTAGCATATCTGAGTCGCATAAGTGTGAACCATTAAAGTGTATTCAATACATTATGGAACCCTTAAAAGGGCTAAAAATATTACATTTTAATATTAGAAGAATATGCAAAAATTTTGACGAAGTTATTTCTTTCATGGAGATTATTGGTTTTCAATGTGATATTCTTGTATTAACCGAGTTCTGGCTTAGTAAGATTACGCACCTGCCGACACTGAATGGATATAATTCTTACTTTACCAAAAATATATATATATAATCAAAACGATGGATGTGCTATATATATAAAGTCTACTATTACAGCTAATAGATAGAACCCAGCTTTGCTGATGCAAACTGTCTTGTTTGTCGCCTTGATGACGTCTCATTGGTTGTTCTTTATTGCTCTCCGTCCTATAGGAATGTCAACAATTTTATAGATAGCTTGGATTATGTTTTGAAATCACTCACGCAAACCGTGATACTGATGGGTGACATAAACATAGATATCAAACACGGCAATAGTGATAGTAATTCGGATGAGCATTTATCCTGCGCAGCCTCTCACGGATTGTTTCCTGCTCATTATATTCCTACACGCAGCGCAAACTATTTGGATCATGTGCTTTTAAAGACTAATCTCTCCGCTACTACATTGATTATTGGTACATCAATTACTGATCACTAACCAGTGCTATTGTTTCTAAGAAATACCAAGAATTTTTTAAGTATACCTCGTACCAAGCTTAAAATCAACTATAAATTGGTCATTGATGACATTAATAGTGCTGATTGACTCCAATTTTTAATATAACTGACTCTAATAACGCCGCAAAAACACTAGTAGAAAAAATGTCAACCGTTACAGAAAGACATACGCAAATTTTATTAATACCAAGAAAACAGCGATGTCTTAAACCTTGGATTACACCAGGTCTCCTACGCTGCATTAGGCATCGTGATCGTATGCATAGTAAGTTACTATAGATACTAAGAAGTTCTTATATTAGATACTGTAATCATTGTAATTTCCTTTTAAAAAATTTGAAGCAGAAATATGAAAAAGAAGGGTTTAGTAAAGCTAAATGTAACCCTAAGGCAACATGGGATGTCATTAAAAGGGTTGCGGACTTGCAAACTAATTTTTCACCTCCTTTTGAACTTTTAAACCTTGCAAATATACCAGAATCCTACCTTAATAAATTCCTTAATTCCTTATTAATGATTTTTTCTCAAATATCGGCAAAAAATTGGTAACAAGTCTGCACTTCACTTCTACGTCTGTACCGTCCTCTACTGCTTCTTCAAAGCAAAATGGTTCTATAGGTCTTTTAGAAACTACTGAAAATGATGTTAAGACCACAACTTCAAATCTCAGATCTAATTGTGCTACAGGATGGGACAATATTCCCACTAGTACATATTATTAAAAGCACTTGTGATGTGATGGTTCTTATCATTGCACACATAATGTAACCTGTCGATTATGTCTGGCGTATCCAGACGTGTTTAAAAAGATAATAGTTGTTCCTTTACATAAGTCTGGGCTCCGAGACGATGCTAACATCTACAGACCAATCTCTATTTTATCTACCATGTCAAAAATCTTCGAGCGCATATTGGGCGGAAGCCTTATCAGCTACCTAGAATTGCGTAAAGTACTAGCTAATAACCAATTTGGTTTCAGAGCAAATATGAGCACTGAGGATGCTGTTATGGCTTTGAAGTACATACTACTCGTATGTGGTTGAGACACTTGACAATAAACGTAAGTGTCTAGGCATATTTATTGATCTATCTAAGGCTTTTATACCGTCTCGGTGCCACTTCTATTGGTTAAAATGGAAAACATAGGAATCCGAGGACTTGTCTTAG
Organism: Hypercompe scribonia; assembly: GCA_949316085.1. Lineage (NCBI taxonomy): Eukaryota > Metazoa > Arthropoda > Insecta > Lepidoptera > Erebidae > Hypercompe > Hypercompe scribonia. The sequence goes on from OX438986.1 coordinate 17,029,750, forward strand.
ATATTTTTAAAGATTATCTGAGTAATCAAGCTCAAGTTATTAGGATTGGATGTAGCATGAGTGGGGAGCTTCCTGTCTCATATGACGTACCCCAAGGATACCCAGACTCAGAACAACAATTTGTGGATCACACAAAGTGTTGTCCCATGTAGGATTTGAACCCACAACACCCAGCGAAAGTGGAGAGCGACGTGGCGACCGCATAAACCAATTTTTTTTTTTTTTAACTTGTGGAAACGTCCTCGTGCCGTCACCCTACCGGGGTTTACGGCGGGGTGGTGTGTCGGAATCGGACCGACTAAAACCACACGGTATGCCACTCTGCGCCTGACATAGGAGGGATCCGGGAACAGCTGTTATTACGACATCCAGATCCCTCCTAGCGCCTGCCCACTACCGTGGGCACCGTCTTTTTTTTTTGTCGTTCGTTATAAAAGACAACGCCCGCATTAGGAATAAATCCTGTGTCGCGGGGGACTTTACAAACATACAAGAAACGGACACAAAGAACACCCAGACTCAGAACAACAATTTGTGGATCACACAAAGTGTTGTCCCATGTAGGATTTGAACCCACAACACTCAGCGAAGTGGAGAGCGGCGTGGCGACCGCTTAAACCACTAGGCCAATCGTGCAGTCGTCGGCCATCTGCTTACAAACTCTCTATTTAGGTGACGTACGGCACACGCGCACGTTACCTCCTCGCGGCTGGCCATTATAGCGGATGCAGGGGAAAACCCGTCCCGTCCACCCGTAGCCACACTCAAGGCGGCATGAGGCGCTGGTATGTGCGCCTCCGCCGCCCGGTTCGCCGGCGGTAAATTGGATCCGAGTGGAGGTCATCCTCCCGGGCCTTCTCCGCCACCTCCTTCCGCGAAATTACGTCTTCGCAGAAGGTTGCGACCGCGGTAAAACAACTGTCGCTACCGACCATGGAGCGTATGATGGCCGGTAGCGAGAGATCTAGTCCAATAACTGCAGTGAGGACCCCACGCTGCGCCGCCCAGGCGGAACAAACCGCTAGCGAGTGCTGAGACGAGTCCCCACTGCAGTCACAGTGGTGACAGGTGGGACTCAATTCCCTCCTGGCGACCGAGTGCAGATACTTCCCGAAGCAACCGTGCCCGGAAAGAATCTGTGTCAGTCGGAAGGAAAGGGTCCCGTGCTGTCGCCCTGCCCATTCAGCGATGACCGGCTGGAGAGCCTCCACGGTGGCAAAGCCAGCACGTGGGGCCTCCAGCCGGGACGACCAACGAGCCATCGTGGATCGACGAACGGCCTCACGCCACTCGCGTATCTCTTCGGGCGGGGGCCGTATTCCGCTTCCCACCCGGAAGTCAGCCGTTCGCCGATAAATTTCGAGTCCCACGGGGGAGTACCAGCCAAGGCTCACGCCGCCTCCGTCGATACGGTGAGGTAACCGTGTATGGCTCTAACCACCAATATCCTCTGACGACGACAGAGGTGAGTTCTATTCTGGGCAGTAAGAGCCGCCGCCCACACCGGTGCACCATACACGGCCATTGACCGAACAACCCCCGTGTATAGCCATCTCGTCGCGACGCTGGCTTCACCCAAATTGGGCAAGAGCCGCCCAAGGGCAGAAGCAGCACCGACCAGCTTTAGAGAGAGCTGTCGAAAGTGCTCGTCGAAGAGCCACCTGCCATCGAGGATCAGGCCCAGATACTTCATCTGGACCTGAACCGGTACGAGGACCGAATTGACTATGATGGAGGCACCAGAGGGTGGACCACGACGGGGCCCATGGAACAAAAGGGCCTCCGTCTTAACCGCATAAACCACTAGGCCAACCGTGCAGCCAGTACTTTGTAAGTTTTCCATCGAGCACTGTAGAATATTCACATATGCTGACGACACGGCACTAGTCATTGATGGCATGGACTGGGTTCAGTGCTACCTGAACGTCGAGAGAGCACTGTCACTTGTGATGCAGTGGCTGACCAGTAATTAACTCACGTTGAACACGAATAAAACAAGCTACATTCCATTTTACATCAGGTCACCTTTATGCCGACCGTCCTCTCTTACTCTCAAAGCTCATACGTGTCTATCTCCAATTCTCTGCGACTGCCATACGATCTCAAAAGCAAGTGATCGGCAGAAAGAAGCACTTTAGTAATGGTCTTCTACGCTCTGTACCAATCACTCCTGTCTTACTGTGTACCGGTCTGGGGAGCGGCCACGGAAAATGTTTTTATCCGATTGGAGAGGACACAGAGAGCTGTCTTCAAGGTCATGTTCTTGCGACCTCGTAGATATGCTACCACACAAGCTTATGCCGAAGCTAAACTGCTGACAGTGAGGCAGCTTTATGTGCTCCACTGTGTACTCCGGAGGCATACGAGTCAACCGCCTTTATTGCCCACTGGTAGATTGAGATATAGGGTGTTTCCAATGATTCCTCACAAGAGTTCTTTCGCTAACAGACAATTTCAGAATAATAGTTCCAAATTATATAATTACTTCAATAAAAAACTAAATATTTTTTCAAAAGCAAAACACAAGTGTAAATCAGTGCGCAAAGCATTTCTGTTCAAATTAGATTATTGTAATACTGAGGACCTAATACTGGGACGTCTTGGATAAATATATTCTTACACACAATAATATAGAATGGATTATAGATCCAGTTTTATATATACAGGCACACATGCACACACGCACACATACATACACACACACACACACACACACACATACACACACACACACACACACACACACACACACACACACACACACACACACACACACACACACACATACACAAATACACACACTTCACAGTATTAACCTACTTTTAAGCTGTTTATTTATTGTGTGTTCTTGTTTTCCTTACAATTATGTTACGATACATAAGCTATGCCATAATGTAAGCCACATTTAACAGTACGGGGAGGCGCTGTACGCAGGTTTTTATACCTAGTTCAGAGGACAGAGTTTCTGTAGAAGTGCATATTTCTAAGACTTATAAAACTGTATTTGTGTCACATTATTTTCCCTGAATAATTTTTTTTATTATTATTATAATGTAACATTTATTCCTGTAGTGTGAAATCTTTTACAGACACTTTACGTCGGACTTTGCAGCTAGAAGGCATCACCATTGCCTGAATCTTACTCTGAGAAGAGTTACTGAAACAATTTACACAGGTGATCTTTTTTAATTCCGCATACACATACATTACATACATTACATACATTACATACATATTTAATCACAAATAAAAATTAAACTCAGTTTCACACCTTTAGATTAAGGTCAAACGCTATTTCTAAATAAATACTAAAAACGCACTTGAACTATAAGCCAAACTAAAAATTGAAAAGAAATCCTCAATTTTAAAATAAAATAATGAATAATAAATTTGTGTTATTGTGAAAAAACGTGGCGTACTTGATACTTGGGGTACTTGAACTCTCGAAAATGATTGATTGGTCCGGTACATCAGAAACTGGTACTGAAGATATGACACAAAGTACCCCACTGCACAATAATACTAATATTTTTAATTCCTACATTTAGAATTATTTTTCAACTGTTAAATTGAGTTACCATTAAAGCATGCTTTTTAATTTTATAAATTACATATATTTATTCTCTGTTTGACTTATTGCAATGCAATCGGCTCTAGATAAGTCTTATAAAGTTCAAATGAAACCTGACCCTTCCAAGTAAGTTAAAATCAAGTATAAAGGAGTTGTTTACAAACACACAGGTGAAGCTAATAAAACTGTGTTAATGTGCAGGCATCAAATGTTTGACCTTTAACAAAGCTCATACAATTGATTCATTACAAAACATATAATTCGTCACGTCATCAGTGTTAACTATTTAAACGGTTAATTTATATCGAACAATTTAATGCTGATCTGCAACCTATTCAAGAAGCTTTGAAGTAACCCACAAACTATTACTAATCATTATTTTTTGGTAACCTTCTGCCACTGTTAGCAGTTTCTACACTAGACGCTACTGTTAATCAGTTTTAATCTAAATGTCAAAAGTGACGTGGTTCTGATAATGCAAACTGAATCAGAACGACGGTATAACTGGTGATAAGACCCAACAAAGACAACGGCAGTGCAGCATCAATGTAGAATAAACCACAAGCTGACATCTTCTTGAACGACGATCGATACAGACGTTGTATGTTCTTGGACAACTTTAGTTCGGAATCTGAAAATAAACACACATTTTCACCTCGAAAATTATTGATTTTTTTTGTACATGGTTTTGAATGTAAATATATGTTCATTTATTAATTTAAATATTTTTATTATTCAAGAAAAAGACAACGTCTACGGGGGCGGGGGACATTTCAAATACACAAGAAACACATACAGTTCAACAATTTGTGGATCACACAAAGGGTTATTCCATGTGAGATTTCAACCCACAACACTCAGCAAAGTAGAGAACGGCGTGGCGACCGTTTAAATCACTAGGCCAACTGTGCCTTCTTGATAAACTTAAAAACACAAACTAAACTTTTAGCCGTTATACTTATATAAGAAATTATATTAGGAACTGAGTCATAGATCTCTCCGTAGAAAGGGAGCTTCAGCCTGCTATACCATGCTAGCCAGACGGATTGATATAGGGTTCGTTTCAAGTTCGAGACGTCGGCTCATGTCGTGTAAAGTTCCGCAGGCGTCTGTTTCTGAATCACTTCTGTGGAACATAAGATACGACTGGACTATTGAAGATTATCTTTTCCCCAAGAGTTGAGCCTAACTTATAATGCCAATAACACACTGGTAAACTGGTGCCTGGAGGTGAACTCTGAAGAGACTGCGCGCCTGGCCACCATGTTGTTGGTTAGGCACATTGAGGTACTGGGTTTGTGGATGGCCATAGATATAACAAAGGCCAGCTTGTTCCTGAGGCCCTGTCGTACTCCCCCCCCCCCCGCCTCCGCTTTCATCATCGTTAATTTGATCTTCGTATCAGTTCAGGACCAGATGTAGTGTCAGGGCTTGATCCTCGATGTGAGGTGGCTCTTCGACGAGCACTTTCGACAGTTTGCTCGAAAGCAGATCGGCGCTGTTTCTACCCGTGGGTGACTTTTCCCAAATTTAAATGTAGCCAGCGTCGCGCCAAGACGGTAGTACACCGGAGTTTTCCGTCAATGGTACTGTATAGTGCACCGGTTTAGGCTGCAGTTCTGACTGCCCAGAACAGGGCACGTCTCCGATGCCCTAAAAGGATATTGGCGATTAGAGCCATAATCGGTTACCGCACCGTCTCTTTAGAGGCAGCGTGCATCTTGGTAGGGTTTGCAGTAAGCGGCTACTTTAGAAAGAAAGAAAAGGAACTTCATTTGGATTAAACGCGCCACCGGCGTACTGGGCAGCGGAGGCGCACTTAGCAGCCCGTAATACCACCCTGAATGTGGCCACAAATGGATCATACACCTAAATAGAGAGATAACCCGGATAGGACCTGGTCAGGCGCTAGGAGGGGTCTGAATATCGTAATGACAGCTGTTCTTCTTCCTATTCCTCATCCTTCCTATCACGGAGGCACACAATATAGTACTAGACGGTTCAATTCCATCACACCATCTCGCTACAAACTCTGGTGGGATGATGCTCCGAGGGAGTTTCCATTCATTGAAAAAAGGCTTTGTTTGAAGTTTTTCTTGTTTTTGCAGTGAAGTTGTCCTGCGTGATTTGCTCCTTTAATCGCGTCTTACGACACCCATGGAATGAAGAGAGGTGGTGAAGCTCTGCATTCTTAATCAGCCACCACATAGAATTATTTCTATACAAATCAAATATCACAAAACAGCAGGTACCTGAACGCCTTGCTTTGACGATAAGTGTGCAGGAATGTTGGGTATCTTCTAAAGCCGTGTAGAATTTTTCACAACATAGAAAGAATATTGTATTAATACATAATTTTTTTATTAGCCACAAGGCAACTAGAACATCAGGCAACTTGATTTTGTTCTGCAAAACGGCTTGTCCAGTAAAAAACGGTTTATTTTTTTCAAGTATTATTTGTATGGCAATTAATTCGTGACAAAAGAGATCCAGTACATAGAAGAAGATCTGAAAACAACAACAATTTTTTTGACCTAAACAATCCTATTTTACTTGACAAAAAGCGGACAGTTACCACAATAGCAACCAGCTGCTAAATTACTATCCGCTTAAACATTCTTAAGTTCTATAATATATGAAAAATTATCCCGATCTATATGACAGTCGCACTTACAAAGCATTGCACACTTATATCCGCAAAAAATACTTACAAAGTATTTGAAGGTCGATTCAAAAACATCGTACGCATTCAGTATATCAGAGTACTTCTCTAACATTGCTTTGTAGTAGTGTTTCATGTTCATGTCCCTCATTAACTGAGAGCATGAAACTTCTCCATTCCATAAATCAACCACATTTTTTAAAAGTGTTATGCAACGTGTAGCGTAAATTACGTTGATGTCAAAAATAATGCGACATACGCCCAATAAACTATGAGATATTGATATATAAAAACCAAATAGAATACAAATATATGTAACAAGTAGGTATAAAACAAGAAACCAGTTAAATAAATTAAAAGGCTTAAAATATCTTCTGTTAATGAAGAATCTGTAAATACTCTGAATGGTTAGAACAAAATTTATGTTTTGGTGGACTTGAACAATGCTTAAGAAACAATTCATAATAAATCCTATTGAATAAAAACACAAATCAAACGAAATAAAATACATGAAGGTAATGAGTTTTCTATTAGTATTATTTAAATAAAATTCGAAAAAACGAAACAAAAATACAAATATATAGAACATAGTTCCGCACATAGATAGCATATTTGAAAAAGGACTGTTTGGATAAATAATATTATTCTTGATGCGGTATTTGGGATAAAGACATATAGTTTGCATTATGTTCAAAAGTCGAAGCATGGATTGAATATCTTGGTCGACCGAGTTACGGTACTTCATTATATTTACGTGATGCTTTTTTTTATTTTTACTGGCAGTTATTAAGTGCATGATTGTATTTAAATATTTTTTAATTTATTATGTAAATGAGTTGGTTTAAAAACGACTACTACTTCCGAAAATATTTCGAAATAAATGGTTATAGCATTCGATGTACTGAATTTGCCAAGTTTTTAAATTATCTATTTGAATAGAAAGTTTGTTTTTATTTACCTTGTCACTTGTGTCAATCAAAAGTTAATATATGTAAGTAGTAATACTTGATGTTATTGTGATAAAATATTATTTTTAATTCCTCGTTACTCTTCTCGAACACTCCAGCTGGAATCTAAGGGTTACTTCTCTAAGTTAACGGCCGATTCAAGTTCCTAGTCTTTCGGCCCCCCTACGCACAGACGATTACAGGGTCCGAGAGGTCAGAGGTCAGACCTCCACCTGTGTAGGGGACACAGATGGATCGCTTGATTGGGCAGAACGAGCCGTTTGGTGATACCAGGGTATTAGGTCTTGTCTTGTGTCACATCCTGTGATAGGCAGAATCGAGCTTATTTGGACCCCTAAGATCGCTCGTCTGCTAGTACTAGATCAGATAATAAAGATCGTCCAGTAGATGTTGCCACGAAGATGAAATGAAAGAGCCGTAAGCAGTGTTGATCATTAAATGGTTTGTTGTTACGTATGACGAACCCTAGTGATTTATAGGTCCAATTAATAATCTGTTCCACGTGAACACTAAAAGCAAATTACTGTCTAGAGTTACACCTAATTAATGCTTTGGGTAGTGTAGGTAATCTGGTAAGTCAAGAAGACATACATTATATAATAAAGGCGATAATAATGTAATTTATTTCATTTTCATTTCACAGAGACTTGAAACAATCCATCTGCTCAACAGGATATAGTCGACTAAAACCTCTTTTCTAAGGAGGGGCTTATGTCCCACAGCAGATTATTGAAAACTGTTCATGAATCACTCCTTTCCCTAATTTTGCTTATGACTGCGTTTACCCTTCTATACCATAAGAAAAGTCCACCTTTGCCATAAAGAGAGTATTCGCATAGGTGGCAGAAGAAGAGGAAGCGGGAACAACTGCGCCTGGCCACCACAGGTGTCTCTCTGGTGGTCGGGCGTATTGAGGCGCTGGGTTTGCGGGTGGCCCTGGGCAAGACGGAAGCCCTCTTGTTCCATGGGCCCCGTCGTGGTCTACCCTCCGGTGCCTCTATCGTTGTCAATTCGGTCCTTGTACTGGTTCAAGCCCAGATGAAATATCTGGGCCTGATCCTCGACGGCAGGCGGCTCTTCGACGAGCACTTCCGACAGCTTACTCCAAAGCTGGTCGGTGGTGCTTCTGTTCTTGGGCGACTTTTACCGAATTTGGGTGGAGCCAGCGTCGCGACGAGACGGCTATACACGGGGGTTGTCCGGTCAATGGCGCTATATGGTGCACCGGTGTGGGTGGTGGCTCTGACCACCCAGAATAGGGCTCGCCTCTGGCGACCTCAGAGGATATTGGTGGTTTGAGCCATACGCTGGAACTTCTCCGTAGGATTTTGAGGTGGAAGTGCTCGCCGAAGTTTATCGGTGGACGGCTGACTTCCGGGCGGGTTGCGGCATACGGCTCCCGCATGAAGAGATGCGCCAGTGGTGAGATGCCACTCGTCGAGCCGCGACAGTTCGTTGGCCATCCCGGTTGGAGGCTCCACGTGCTGGCTTTGGCGCCGTGTAGTCTCTCCTCCTTCCTTCCGACTGACGCAGATTCTTTCCGGGTACGATTGCTTCGGACAGTATCTGCACTCGGTCGCCAGGAGGGAATTGAGTCCCATCTGTCACCACTGCGACTGCAGTGAGGACTCGGCTCAGCAAACGCTGGCGGTTAGTTCCGCCTGGGCGGCGCAGCGTGGGGTCCTCACTGCAGTTATTGGAGGAGATCTATCCTACCGGCCATCATACGCTCCATAGTCGTCAGCGGCATTGTTTTACCGTGGTCGTAACCTTCTGCAAAGACATAATTTCGCGAAAGGAGGCGGCAGAGAGGGCCCAGGAGGACTATCTCCACTCGCACCCAACTCGCCGCCGATGAACCAGGCGGCGTAGGCGCGCATACCAGCGTCTCATGTCGCCTTGAGTATGGCCGTGGGTGGACGGGACGGATTTTCCCCTCCATCTGCTATAGTGGTCAGCCGCGAGGAGGCGACATCCGTGTATAAATAGAGAGTTTATCTACAGATGGTGCCCGCGGCAGCGGCCAGGCGCTAGGAGGGATCTGGATGTCGTAATAACAGCTGTTCCCAGATCCTTCCTATGTCAGGCGCAGAGTGGCACACCGTGTGATTTTAGTCAGTCCGATTCCGACACACCACCCTGCCGTAAATCCCGGTGGAGTCACGGCTGGAGGGGGTTTCCACACGTTAAAAAAAAAATGTATTAAATACCTTTGCCGACCGAGTTACGGTACATTATATTTACATGACAACTTTTACTATAACGACGGATAGTTATAGAATAAATGATTATGTTTGAACTAATCTCTGTGTATATAGTAACTAAGTTAGTAACTGTTTTGGAAATTACTTTTGCGGTCAAATAAACTATGTCATTGTGTTATTCGTCGAGGTTAAAAAACCAAAGTTCGTATTTACTAATTGAATAAAGTGCTTTCAGCTCTTGTTTATCTTGTTGCTTATATCAATCAAGAAAATGATTTACACAAGACGTGATACATTATGTTATTGAGCTCAGTTATTAGTTTTGATTACCTTGAACTAATGACATGCTAACATTGTTTATAAATAAGTACATATTGGTCCAAACGACGACCTTACTTACGTTATACTATAATACTACACAATAGTATGTAATTAGCGAACACATTTCTTTCTTCGTCTATATTCAATAGACGTGTTCTTGAATTGTACGTCTTAATAATAGTTGTGATAGCTCCCAATAGATTTTTCCAAAACCAACCCATCAGCATTGTGCTTATCAATGGTAGTTCCGGACCATACGTTTAAACTCCACCTTGTGGTTCGGTGGCAGCAAAATTCAAGACAATTTTTGGAATGTCATGGCATCTGTGCCTTCAGCAATCCTCTAAGAATCTCAACAGTGTATTTATCACAATATTAATAATTATTGTACAACAATATTTACCTGCATCATATTTAATGATTAAAACGATGATTAAAATATAAAGTATATTATTGAACTAAGTTATTAGTTTTGATTACTTTGAACTAATAACAAGTCGATATTGTTCATAAATAACTACATATTGATACAAACGACGATCTTCCTCGTGTTATAATACTAAACAATGGGATGTAATTAGCGAACGCATTTCTTTATTCGTCTACATTCTACAGACGTGTTCTTGAATTATACTTCTTAATAATAGTTATGATAGTTCCGCATAGATTTTTGTCGAACCCAACCCATGAGCTTTGTGCTTATTAATGGTAGTTTCGGACCATAAATTTTAACTCCGCCATGTAGTTCGATGGCAACGAAATTCAAGACAATTCTTGGAATGGCATGGCACCCGTTCCTATAGGAATCCTCCAAGAAACTCCATAATGAATCTATCACAATATTAAAAATGTATCTTCAAAAATATTCATCTGTGTTATTTACAGTGATTAAAATGATGATTATATTATTTAACCTTTTACAGACATTTTACGTCGGACTTTCCAGCTAGAAGGCACCGCCATTGCCTGAATCTTACTCCTAGAAGAAATGCCGAAACAAACCACAGAGGTGTCTTTTTTTTTGATTCCGAGAACATTGGTTTAATAAAAACTAAACTTAGTTTCATACATTTAGATTGAAATCAAACGCTATTTCTAAATAAAAACTAAAAAGCACGCTTTAATGATAAGGCAAGTTGAAAACTAAAAAATACACTCTAATGACAAGCTGAACTAAAAGCTCACACAATTGGTTCATTACATAACATACAATTCGTCATGGCCTTAGAGTTCAGTTTTTGACATTGAGTATAATTTACAAAAAGTATGTAGTGAAATTAAAAACCCCATTGAAACACAATTTACGTTTACTGTTCTATGTATCATTGCTTGTACGATTAAAAGAGAAATGTCCCGTTTGTATTTTTAAATTTGTTAGTTATTTTAACAGCTAGTTTATATCGAATAATTTAATGCTGAACTGCAATCGATTCACAAAATTTTGAAATAACGTACAAACTATTGCTAATCATTATTTTTAAGTAACATTCCGCCACTGTTAACAGTTTCTACGCCAGACGCTACTGTTAAGGAGTATTAATCTAAATATCAAAGGCCACGCGGTTCTGATAATGCAAACTGAATCAGAACGACGGTGTAACTGGTGAGAAGAACTATTAAAGACAACGGCAGTGCAGCATCAATGTAGAACAAACCACAAGCTGACATCTTCTTGAACGACGACCGATACAGACGTTGTATGTTCTTGGACAACTTTAGCTCTGAATCTGAAAATAAACACACATTTTCACCATTAAAATTAATATTTTTTTTATTCGTAGTTTTTAATGTAAATAAATATTAATTTCAAAAACTTCAAAACACAAAGTAAACTTTTAGCTGTTATACGTATATAAAATAGCTAAAATATAATTTTAGCTGTTATACGTATATATTAGGAACTGAGTCATAGATATATCACGTTAACCAGATGGATAGATACAGGGTTTGTTTCAAGTTGGGCGGCGGCTCTGACCGCCCAGAATAGGGCTCGCCTCTGGCGCCCTCAGAGGATATTCGCGGTTAGAGCCATACGCGGCTACCGCACCATAACGACGGAGGCGGCGTGCGCCTTGACCGGAACTCCGCCGTGAGATTTGGAGGCGGAAGTGCTCGCCGAAGTTTATCGGCGGACGGCTGACTTCCGGGTGGATAGCGGCATACGGCCCCCGCCGCGAGGAGGCGACGTCCGCGTGTGCCCTACGTCGCCTAAAATAAAGAGTTTATCCGCAAATGGTGCCCGAGGTAGCGGGCAGGCGCTAGGAGGGATATGGATGTCGTAATAGCAGCGGTTCCCGGATCCCTTCTATCTCAGACGCAGAGTGGCACACCGTGTAGTTTTAGTCGGTCCGATTCCGACACACCACTCCGCCGTAAACCCGGGTGGGGTGCTCAGCCCGGGGACGGCCCGAGGGGATTTCCACACGTTAAAAAAAAAAAAACAAAAAGGTTTGTTTCAAGTTTGAGACGTCGGCTCATTTCAGTCTTTGGATCACTTCTGTGTAATATGAGATGCAACTGGACCATCCGAGATCGTCTTGCTCCCGGGCTGAGCCTAGTTTGTTATGCCAATTACACTACAGCTTGGTGGGTGAGCTTTCAAGAAGTAGCATGCCTGGCCACCAGGATGGCAGTTAGGCACATTGAAGCGCTGGGCTTACAGATGGCCCTAAATATGACAGAGGCCAGCTTGTTCCATTACCCCCGTCGTGATCCTCCCCCCCTCGTGCCTTCATCGTGGTTAATTCGGTCCTCGTACCATTTCAGGACCAGATGTAGTAAGGTGGCTCCTGGACGAGCACTTTCAACAGTTCGCTTGAAAGTCGATCGGCGATGTTCGTGCCCTTGGGCGACTTTTGACTAATTTATGTGGAGCCTGCGTCGTAACAACAACACCGGCATTTTTCCGTCCATTCCATTGTATGGTGCACCAGTTTGGGCTGTGGCTCTGACCACCCAGGACAAGGCACACCTCTGGCGCCCGCAGAGGATATTGTCAGTTAGAACCATAGGCGGTTACCGAACCGTGTCGACGGAGGCAGTGTGTGCCTTGGCCGAAACTTCAACACTGTTGGGATGATGCCCCGAGGGAGTTTCCATACATTGAAAATAAAGGCTTTGTTTCCAGTTTTCCTTGTCTTTTCAGTGAAGTTGTCCTGTGTGATTTACTCCTTTAGTCGCCTCTTACGACATCCATGGGATGAAGAGGGGTACTGAAACTCTACATTCTAAATCGGCCACCACGTAGACTTATTTCTATATAAATCAAATATTACAAAATAGCACGTAGTATACCTGAACGCCTTGCTTTGACGATAAGTGAGCAGGAATGTTGGCTATCTTCTAAAGCTATGTAGAATTTTTCACAACATAGACAAAGTATTGTATTTATTAATAAGCTTTTCATTAGCCACAAGGCAACTGCAATAGCAGGCATCTTGACTGTATTCTGCGAAACTGCTTGTCCAGTTAAAAATGAATTAATTATTTCAGTTACTAGTCGTATGGAAATTAATTCATGACCAACGAGGTCCAGTACATAGAAGAAGATCTGAAAACATTTTTTTTTAACCTACACAAACCTATTTCACTTGACAAAAAGTGGATCGTTACCTTAATAGCCACCAGCTGCCAAACTACTGTGCGCTTAAACATACTTGTATCCTATAATATAAGGTAATCCTGATCCGTATTCGCATGGTATCCACATAGTATTCCACACTTATGACCGCAAAAATACTTACAAAGTATTTAAAAGTCGATTTAAAAACATCGTACGCATTCAGTATATCAGAGTACTTCTCTAACATTGCTTTGTAGTAGTGTTTTACGTCCATGTCCCTCATTAACTGAGAGCGTGAAACTTCTTCGTTCCATAAATCAAGCACATTTTTTAAAATTGTTATGCAACGTGTAGCATAAATTACGTTGAAGTCAAAACAAATGCGACATACGCCCAATAAAGTATGTAATATTGATATATAAAAACCATATAGAATAGAAACATATGTAACAAGTAGATATAATAGAAAAAACCAATTAAATAAATTATAGTGCTTAAAATATCTTTTGTTAATGAAAAATCTATAAATGCTCTGAATGATCAGAACAAAATTTATGTTGTGGTGGACTTGAACAATACTTAAAAAACAATTCATAATAAATCCCACAGAATAAAAACAAAAATCAAACGGAATTACATACACAAGTGTCGTGTGTTTTCTAAAAGTATTAGTTAAATAAAGTTCAAATAAACCGAACAAAAATACAGACATATATAACATAGTTGTAGCACACAGATAGCATATTTGAAAAAGGACTGTTTGGAGAAATAATATTATTCTTGATGCGGTATTTGGGATAAAAGCATATAGTTTGCATTACGTTCAAAGGTCGAAACATGGATTGAATATCTTGGTCGACCGAGTTACGGTACTTGATTACATTTACGTGACGCTTTTTTTTATTTTTATTGATAGTTATTAAGTGCATGATTATATCTAAATATTTTGATTTTATTATGTAAATGAATTGGTTTGAAAACGACTTCTACGTCCGAAAAACGCCAAAACTATTGATTAACATACGATGTACTGAAATTTCGAAGTTTTTAAATTATCTATTTGAAAAGAGAGTTTGTTTTTATTTATCTTGTCACTTGTGTCAATCAAAAGGTAATATATGTGAGTAGTAATACTTGATGTTATTAATAATAATAAACTAGCATCACTAGAAGCAATTGGAATTGTTCATACGTATTTTCAAAATGCATAATATGTTACTACAAATTTATCATCTAAGAGTATCAAATATCAACCAGAACGAAAATGAACATGTGTACAACAAACTATTTGAATAAAGCTACAATAAAAATGCAATTTACATAAAAATATCTGTTGCCGGAGACATGACGTTTAAACGTCATGTCGATACAATAATTTTAAAGAAATTTGCAATATGTTTACAAGAGCTAGAAAAAAAGCACAATTAACATCTTCGGACCCATCGCTCCGCTTCGCGTTGCCATTACCAGAAGCAATAATGGAAGTTCCGGCTACTGCAGAGGCGTCGAGCTCTAGTTCCAGCTATGAGGTTTTCGCTCCGCCGACGTCGCCAACACCTGTACGTCGGTAGGGAAGTACCCGGCCACCGAACAACTTGAGATCACGAGTACCACTGACCTCAAACAGGGTCCCCGCTACTGGTGGTGATGTGCGCCGCATGAAGTGGATAACTTCCATAAACGAGAATGCGATGCGGACATATTTTCAGGCTACAGAGTTGGGAACGAACCTTACTGCGTACTGTGTTAAACTAGTCTCTCTGTTTCAGGAGCTTGAACCAGCCGTTAACGTATCAGCACAAAGATTATAGGATCAAATACGAGCTATACAGCACTGTCACCTGCTGGATGATGCAGTACTTGAGAGGATACGCTCTGACATACGGAAAAGCCTTACTATCCCTTCTTCGTCACGCACTATGATAGCCAACAGCACACATCTGTTGGCATTATGTAATGAAGATGTTGATGAACTAGTGGAGAGTGAAGTTAGTAGAAGTACCCAATATAGCGATAAGATAAGGAGTGCTTTGGAGGATGTGATTCAGAAATATCGATTTGTAAATGATAATAGTAGACCACGGTTATGCCGTTTGCCCATTCATAAAAGTAATTTAGCGCTTGCGAGTGCTCTGGATTCGCTATTATCAGACTATTTTGATAATAGCGAAGATCTTAGTGACACACATTCTATTCTATACTGTGCAGCTATTGCAGTTTGTCGAGTAGCTGGTGTTAAATTTATTGAACGTGTAAGTGCTACTTGACTCAAAAATACTGTACCAGCTTGACAGGATAGAATTGAACGTCGTATTGCTGAGACTAGGACACTCATCGGTAAATTAATTAGTTTTAAAAGTGGTAATACACGGCCGAGATTCATGCGCTTTGTGAAACAGGCATTCTTGGGGACTACCATTAGTCCTGAACAATACATGTCCTATGTCACAGAGCGCATAGACTTTCTAAAGCAGAAAGTTTATGCATGGGCAAATAGGATAAGACGTTATACAAAACGAGTTGATCGGTATAATCAGAATCGAATGCTACAAAGGAATGAGAAATGGGTTTATCGGAAATGAGAGATGTGAGTAATGGGCATTTTCCGGATGAAATTACTACTAATTCATTACGGCGTAACATCTAGTCAGTGCCTGTAACTCATACAGAGTGGTGATTGGTTGGAAGATGTCAAACACTCGTGTCAGTCTATAACAGCTATGGAACCCATTACTATTAATAAAGATGATGTACGAGTAAGTTGTGCAGTCCGTTTATTACCGAATTGGAAATCACCTGGTCCAGACGGATTGCACAACTTTTGGCTTAAGTAGTTCCGAAGCTCACATGCGTTTTTGGCATCACAATTCCAAGCAGCTTTGAATTCTGGTTCATTACCACAAATTTTAACCACTGGTGTAACCCATTTACTCAATAAATCGGGTAGTGCCATGGATCCCAAAAATTTTAGACCTATTACTTGCTTACCAACTACATATAAACTTCTAACATCTATTTTGAGACTGAAAATTACTACACACATAAATAATAATTCGGTATTCTCTATTTTTCATAATGGATGTAGAAGTGGGGACCGTGGCACTAAAGTGCTCGTTATCATAGACAGGACCATTAGCCAACAGGTACGTCGAAATCTTAAGAGTCTGGCGACATGTTAAATAGATTATAAGAAGGCTTATGATTCGGTTCCATATACAGTGGCGCCCAAAAGTATTTTAACAACTCGATTTTATTCCACATCACAAAAAATGATAACAAAATTGTTTCCAATCAAAGATTATATTTGAAGTAATGATATGTTTCACAAATTAAGACACTTAAATGTAATGTATTTCTACACAAAAAGAAAACATAAAGAAAAAATATTTACGACACGGCTCAAAAGTATTTTGACAAGCAAATTTTTTTATTTTATAAAATAAAAAAAATTATTATTTTTGATATTAACTATTAGTATTTTGTTGCATATCCATTAGCTTTCAAGACCGATTCACAACGCGCCGGCATCGAGTCAACTGGTTTCTGCAAACGATCAATGGGTATTCGGCTCCATTTGTTACTTAGTGCTTCATATAAAGTATCTTTAATTGAATAGTTTCGACATCTTACGCGGCGATTCAGTTTTTCCCAAAGATGCTCTATCGGGTTTAAATCGGCACTTTGACTTGGCCAGTCGAAAATTTTGATTTTAGCGAGTTTCATGAAGTCGTTGACATGTTTCGATTTGTGCTTTGGGTCATTGTCTTGTTGAAAATACCAACCAGGTGCCATATTTGCTTTAGCATAGGGTAGAATTTGTTGCTTTAAGATATCTGTGTACATAAAACGATCCATAGTACCTTCTATCCTAACTAAAGGTCCGACTCCATGGCGAGAAAAGCATCCCCAGACCATAATATTGCCAACTCCATGCTTTACTGTGGGTATTTGATATCGAACATCAAATATTTTGTTTACAGGACGTCGCACGTAACGTATACCATCAGATGACACTAAATTAAGTTTGCTTTCGTCACTCCACAACACCTTGGACCATTCTGAACTCGTCCATAATCTGAACCGTTTCGAAAACGCAAGGCACCGCTTCCTATTCCTTGCAGAAATTAGAGGTTTCTTAGTTGGACATCGTCCATGTAATCCGAAGTCCTTTAGTCTGCGTTTTACAGTTGAAACGTGTAAATTCACGTCGTAATTTTCCTGTAACTCGTTTTTTATTTGCACAGCCGTTTTTCGGACATCACTTGTCGATAACCTTTTTATCAAATGGTCTTCCTTAGCGGATGTTTTTTTCGGATGGCCACTTCGAGGCTTATTTTCAATAGTTTTACGTTTATTATAAGCTTTGTTCCACGAACTAACAAGTTGTCGTGACACTTTAAAACTTCGATCAACTTCTGCTTGCGTCATTCCACTTTGTAGGGCAGTTATCACGGCATTTTTAATATCATTTGAATATTCTTTAGTCTTAGGCATGTTGATAAATGCGGGGTAATTATACCTTAAAGACAAAAATATATGCAGTGTGAGTAGAACCGCTGCCAGCAAGCAACTGAATGGTTGTCAAAATACTTTTGAGCCCATGTATAGACGTCTTTTGTTTTTAACAAAGAAAGAAAACAAACAAGTTCCAACTTGTAACTCACAGAGGATGAAATACATCATAAATAATAATATAAAAAAAAACAGTAGCAGTCGTGGGACTGCCGATAGAAGTGAAAACGGAACTATTAAGTTGAGAGTAATTAAAACTATATGCAAAAATTATATGAAATTTTTTATGTTTCATATATAGCTATATATAATATATAATATCATATATAATATATAATAATAATAAATTTCATATATAATATATAATATCATATTCTCCATAGCTATAGATATACTATTGTCATTAGCATGTCGGTAACGCGAACCGAGGATTTTACCCTCTACCAAAACGCTCAACGCGCCTAAAGAAGTTTTCACTTCAAAAATATTAAAATTATTTTGAAGTACTCAGTAAAAAGATAACTGCAAAAGTAGTCTTGCCAAAATACTTTTGAGCGCTACTGTCCATGGCTTTTGAGTTGTATAAAAATGATGCAACTCTGTGCACTTTCTTAAGCTTGTGTATGAGTCAATGAAGAACAACACTCTGCTATCCAGGTTATCGGCAGATTGCGATAAACGATATACTTATAAAGATCGAGCGAGGCATACTTCGAGGTGACAGTCTGAGTCCCTTGTGGTTTTGTCCAGCTTTAAACCCTCTCAGCACTCTGTTAGAGGCTTCAGGTTTAGGTTATCGGTTGCAGAAAGATGATCAAGTTATATCTGACCTGCTTTATATGGATAATTTGAAATTTTTGGCCTCAACAAAATCACAATTAACGGTGATACTAAGGGTCTCTGAAAACTTTAGTAATTCTATCAAAATGGAATTTACTGTAGACATGCTATGCTGTGAGCCGTCATGTATGTAAAGAAGGG
Organism: Hypercompe scribonia; assembly: GCA_949316085.1. Classification (NCBI taxonomy): domain Eukaryota; kingdom Metazoa; phylum Arthropoda; class Insecta; order Lepidoptera; family Erebidae; genus Hypercompe; species Hypercompe scribonia. The sequence goes on from OX438986.1 coordinate 17,048,531, forward strand.
CGTGATTGTAAAATCTGAAGGAATAGAACTTTCAGATTCAATGAAACTCAGATCTCTGTCTGCCACTGAAACTTACAAGTATCTAGGTTTTTCACATTCCTTGGGCATACCAGAATCTGTCGTGAAACAAATGTTACAGGAACGCTTCTTTGGCCGCATAAAAAAGTACTTAAAAGTTTTGTATCAGGCGGTAACAAGATGCTAGCCTATAACAGTTGGGTCATGCCGGTTCTAATGTATTCCTTTGGTATACTTAGATGGACTCAGACCGAATTAGATGCCCTTGACAGGAGAGTCCGTACACAGCTGACTGCATTCCGTATGCACCACCTACGTTCAGTGGTTATGAGGTTGTATATTCCGCGAAAGTTTAGAGATCGTAGTCTATTAAATATCAAGACTACACAATCGCGAGATATACAATCTCAGAGAATATTCTCTATAGACGGGAGACAATCTATACGTGGGAGTGCATTGTAATGTAGTTGCAGTGATACTGGTTTTACCCCGCTTGCTCTGGCTAAAGAGAATTGGCGCAAACCTGAAGTACTTAGTACTACTGATCGCAAGGAAGTATGGAAGGGTAAAGAACTTCATGGTCGATTTTATCGGGCCCTACACGGGTCTGATATAGACTTTAAAGCGTCGACGTCTTGGCTACGGTATGGTGATCTCTTCGGAGAAACCGAAGTTTTTTTTGTGCAATTATGGACGAAGTTATCATGACAAAAAACTACCGGTAATATACCCTGAAAGATACTACGGTTGACATCTATGGGGTGTGCCACCGTCCTGTAGAATCTATTAGGTATATTATTTCTGGTTGTTCTCGTCTTGCTAACGATGAGTATTTGCACAGGCCCACCAACTATTTACCCTTAAATATCAACTTGTCAATTTTGAAGTGCCTTACTACAGATATGTGCCCGACCCAGTTCTCGAGAAAGGTCGTGCTACTTTATATTGGGATCGATCTATTATCATAGATAGTACTATTGTTACCAATAAGCCTGATATTGTGGTGATAGATCGATTAGAGCGCTGCACAATAATTGTAGATATCACCGTTCTTCATGACGAGAATCTCGTCAAAGTCAAAGTCAAATTCGTTTATTCATTTAGGTCACAAAAAGACACTTATGAACGTCATAAAAAAAAAACAATAAAAGATGAACAATCTGTCGATTAAAATTACAGCTAGCTGGGTTCGCAGATTGTTCATGGTAGAGTGGTGAGAAAAGAACCCAGGAAAGAAACTCACCACCACTCTTTTAACTCAAAATCTTTTAAATATTAAAACAGCAGTTAAACTTAAAAAAAGAGCAATTCATTTCCAAACATCTAAATCTGTGACATAGTCTGAAACTGAGTAATAAGCCTTTTTGGACAACCTCAGTTTAATAAATTTCTTAAATTTACTAATAGATAATAATACTATGTTGTTTGGTAATTCGTTATAAAATTGTATACATTGACCCACAAACGAATTTGATATTTTATGAAGCCTAGTAGTGTGCACGGCAAGTTTATTTTTATTTCTTAAATTAAATTGATGGAGATCACTATTTTTCTTAAATTTAGACAGATTTTTATGAACATAAGATTCTCATAAATGTATTGTGAGTGTAGTGTGAGAATGTTAATTTCTTTGAATGTGCTTCTTAGTGACTCCCGAGGGCACATCTAATAGATAGCTCTAATAGCTCGTTTCTGGAGCACAAAGTTTGAATCAATATCAGAGGCGCTGCCCCAAAGCAATAAACCATAGGACATAATACTGTGAAAGTAACTGAAATAAACTAATCGCGCAGTATCAACATCCGTCAATTGACGAATCTTTCTCACAGCATAAACTGCAGAACTAAGTCTACCAGATAACGTTTCTATATGTGGGCCCCATTGTAACCGTGAATCTAAAGTTATATCTAGGAAGACAGCCTTGTCTGTCAATTCCAGCTCCTCCTTGTTCATCAAAACACTAGTTTTTATTTGTTTAACATTCTTAGTATAAAATTCAACACATTTGGTTTTACTCCTGTTTAATAACAAGTTATTAGCGCAAAACCAAAATACCATTTTAGAAAGAGCATTGTTTACATCGTCAATTACCGATTGCTGTCTGTTAACTTTTCTAATAAGACAACTCGTTTAAGTGCAGAACAGAAAGTAAAAGTCTTTATTTTTTTTTTAAGTATGCCAGGAAGCCATCGTAGATGGCAGCACATATGAGTATCAAGTTTACAGATTATAAATAACATATTAGATGTTACTTTTCTACACCCCCACTATATCCAACAATGTTATACTGATAAACATTAATATACCCAGTTGCTGACTATATGTAATTAATTTTTAAATATGCTGAACCCCCAACTTATCCAATAAATAATAATGCTTGTTAGAGCACAAGCTCTTTGTAAGTAAGTCAGCTGGCATCTCAGCTGATTGCAAACATTTAACATTCACAATATTATTACTCACACAGTCTCTACAAAAATGATAACGGATATCAATGTGTTTGGTTCTTTTATGGAAAATTGGATTTACGGTTAACTTTAATGCACTTTGATTATCATTATACAATTCAATAATGTACTTTTTGTCAGTAATTTGAAATTGTAAGTTTCTTAAATAGAGAGATTCCTTACAGGCTTCGGTTAATGCCATGTATTCTGCTTCACTGCTTGACAGAGTCACAGTTTTCTGTTTCTTTGTCTCCCAAGAAATTACACAACCTGATAATGTGAAACAGAAACCCGTGTACGATCTCCTGTCAATAGTGTTCCCACCCCAATCAGCATCGACAAATCCTTCAGTAACAGAGTTGCCATCTGCAGAATATTTTAAGCCATGATGTTTGGTGAATTTCAAATATCGTAATATGAGCTTGACATATGAACAATGCTGTTTGGTATAGGTATTGTTGAATTGGCTCAAGAAGCCCACTGCGAATGCTATGTCAGGTCTGGTGAGAACCGCTAAATACATTAATGAACTTATTATTTGTTGATAAGGCAACAATTTATCTACGTTATTCTCATCTTTAGAAACATGTAATTTAGTTTCCATTGGAGTTTGAACAGATTTACATTGACTCATATTAAATTTAACTAACAGCTGATCAATATAATCTTCTTGATTTATTGAAATTGTTTTCTCAGTTTTATTCACTTTTACATTAACCCCAAGACACTTCTTGATTTCACCTAAATCTTTAATTTTATAGTTATCACATAAAACACCTTTTAAGTGCTTGGTTTCTATATTATCATTTGAAAAATTAAAAAAATCGTCTACATACAGGGTGACAATTGTTTTTAACTTATCCTGTATTTTTAAAAACATACATGGTTCTATCTTAGATTTACCATAGCCAATTTTTTCAAGACATTCCTCTACTTTCCTGTACAAGACTCTTGAAGATTGTTTTAGACATACATAGATTTTTCTAATTTAAGGACTTGACCTTTCTGTGCTGTCTCAGAAAAACCCTCTGGTATCTGTATATAAATATCTTCTACAAGATGTCCATACAAGAAAGCAGTTGTCACATCAAGATGTGATATGTCTAGACTAAGTTGAACAGAGAGAGCAAATAAAAGCCGCAATGTAGTATGCCTCACTACAGGGGAAAATGTCTCAGTATAGTCCACACCTTGTACTTGTGAAAAACCTTTCGCCACTAACCGTGCACGAAACCGAATGTTATTATCACAATCACATTTTTTACGTAACACCCACTTGCACTGCACAATTCTACCATCTTGAGGAGGGTTACTCAACTCCTAAGCATCATTCTCTTTGAAACTCTGTAACTCTTCAGCCATGGCCATTTTCCATTGTTCCTGTTCAGGTCCAGCTAAAGCATCTTGAAGAGACAAACCTGTCACATCGTTATATGTACTTTCCACCAACACAAAAAAGTGAAATATGATTCCTGTCTGGTTGCTTCCTTACCCGTGTTGGTCTTTGAGATCTGTACTCCGGGACATCTTCAGCTTCAGAATCACTAGGATCATATGTCTCATTATTCACATCCAAAAACGTGTCCTCTGAGCTACTTGTGTTGTCAGATCCTAGATTTGGTTGATCTATCATAACTTCTTCCCCCACTGAATCACAAGTCTGAGACGGTACTTCTATCTGACATTCAGATTTTGATTCCTGCTCGACTATGACAACATCTCTACTAGTCAATATTTTCCTAGTTTCTGGGTTGTACAGTCTGTATCCCTTTGTATTTTCTGGATATCCTAGGAGAATACATTTTTCTGACTTCTTGTCCCACTTCTTGCGCTTCTCTTTAACAACATGGACCATTGCAGTACTACCGAAGATTCTGATATGACTTATATCAGGTTGACAGCCAGTCCATATCTCATATGGTGTTTTATTTCCCAATGCTGCGGCAACGCTTCGATTTTGTAGATATACTGCAATGTTGGTGACCTCACCCCAGAATTCTTTCCCTAGGTTGGCATCAAAGAGTAGGCACCTTGCCTTTTCAACTATTGTGCGATTGAATCGCTCACATAATCCGTTTTGTTGTGGTGTGTATGGATTAGTTTTTTGATGTATCACGCCAGCACCTTTTAAATATTTGTCAAACTCTTTATTGCAGTACTCTAGCCCATTGTCACTCCTTAATACTTTGATTGTCTTCTTAGTTTGATTTTCCACTTGGGCTTTGAATTCCCTGAAACACTTCAAAGCCTCATTCTTGTGTTTCAAAAAATAAACAAACGCCATTCGACTACAGTCGTCGACAAACAACAAGAAGTATCTGGACCCTCCTATGGATACATTTTCCATAGGCCCACAGATATCTGTATGGACTATATCTAGTAAGTCACTGCTTCTCTGTCTGGTACTCTTGAATGGTAAACGACACTGTTTTCCTTCATAACATGTGGTACATGAAGACTTACCAATATCCACTTTTTCATCAAAAGACATACCCTGTACTGCAGTCTTCATCTGATTCAAGTAGTCCTTATTAATGTGTCCTAGCCTGCGATGCCATGTAACACCTGATACAACTGATGCAGCCAAATGTTTCTGGTTTTGTAATTTTACTTCGTATACTCCATTTTCTTATAATGCTGTAGCTACCAACCCATTATTTTTATTATATATTGAGCAACTACTATCAGAGAAAGACACTTTGTTTCCTTTGCTTATGAGTTGGCTGACTGATAGTAAGTTAGTCGCCGAACTTGGAACACAGTAAACATCTTCAACCATAATGTCGTAGTCAATATCACCAGTTGTAGTCGTTGTCTTTACATCGCCAGAACACGTAACTGACAACTTTTCACAGTTCGCCACGATCATTTCCTTTTTCTGATAATAAGATGCATTCATAACCCAACTTTCATTCGCCGTGAGGTGTAAACTAGCTCCAGAGTCTATATACCATGCATTTTTATTGAAATTGCCGCTCAGGAACACTGCACTAAATGCATTAGACTGCATTCGGGGTTTTTCCTTGGAGTTCGACGCGTTATTTTCGTTATTTGAACATTGATTTCGATAATGTCCTTTTTGTTTACGTCGATAACATGCCACTGACTTGACGTTTGTCTTTGAGCTTGATGGATCGGAAGTGCTACCAACATTGACATTTTTTCTGGCCGCCATTTTACTTTTCTTGCCAATGAACTTCGAACGAGCTGTAAATGCGCCGCCAACTTCATCGTGTTCTTCCGTGGTTGATTCTATGTCTAACAATTTTGACTTGATAGAATCAGCCGTTATGCTAATGCCTGAATGCTCTATTGCCATGATCATCGGTGAAAATCGCTCTGGCAAGCCTGCTAATAACAATAAACCTGTCCATAGGTCATTTATTTCGAAACCCGTGCCACTTAATTTCTGAGCCGTGTCTATAATTTGTGCCACGTAGGACGTCATTGAACTGCAGTTTTTCAGTCTTATCGAAATTAAATTCCGTAACAGATTTATTCTTCTTGAAAAACCGTTGTCATCGAATAACTGTTGTAGTTTTTCCCAGAGTTCTTTAGCAGTTCTTACGCTTTTCACATGTACGTATAACGACGGGTCGATTGTCATAATCAATTTTGCTCGAGTCTTCTCGTCATCTGCAGCTCCTACTTCCACATCTTCCGGCTTTACACAATGTTTCATGCCTTCAAGTATAAGGAAAATCTCTGCCACGAAGCACCACTCGCTGTAATTTTCTCTTTCGCGTAACTTGGGTACATTTACCAAGTAGTTGGCCGCCATCGTAATTCGGAATAAAACTTTTATTTCACGTATGTTCAACCAATCTTCACAACACAGTGAAAACGTGAATCAAGAAAATATCTTTTAACACTCGTATCGGACGAATTTCTTGTTAAAAAAAACTTTTTCTTAATTTTTTGTTCTGGGCCCATAACCTCTAATAAAACAACTCGTTTAAGTGCAGAACAGAAAGTAAAAGTCTTTATTTTTTTTTAAGTATACCAGGAAGCCATCGCAGATGGCAGCACATATGAGTATTAAGTTTACAGATTATAAATAACATATTAGATATTACTTTTCTACAACTTTAAATACTAAGGATGTGTCTTCTGCAAACAACACTATCTCATGGTTATCCCTCACAAGATGAGGCAAGTCGTTGATGTACACAAGGAACAGAAATGGACCCAGAATAGACCCCTGGGGCACCTCCACCGCCACAGCTGATCCCTGGAATAATTTACCATTAATATCTACTCTTTGAATCCTATCACTCAAATAAGAAGTAAGAAGATCCAAAGCACTGCCTCTTATTCCATAGTGGTGTAATTTCCTGACAAGTGCTTCATGCTGCACACAATCAAATGCTTTAGATAAGTCACAAAACACCCCGTAGGCGTCACATGACTCCTCCCAAGCCTCAAATATATACTCTAATAATTTAACCCCAGCATCACATGTTGACCGACCATGAGTGAAACCAAATTGTTTAGTATGCAGCAATTGATTTTCATTAAAATAATTAAGCAACTGAGTAAGTATCAGCTTTTCAAAAACTTTACTAAATGTTGGTAGGACGGAAATTGGTCTAAAATTTGTGGGGTCTAATGGACTACCTGATTTAAACAAAGGAGTTATCTTGCTTACACTTCATCAGGTCAGGAAACACACCATAATCTATACATCTATTAAATATAATAACTAAATCGGGTACAATAATGTCAATTATTGAGTGAACAACACTCACAGAAATTCCCCAAAGATCAGCTGTCTTTTTTATATTAATAGATTTGAAGGCAGCTAAAACATTAAGTTGATTTATATAGTGAAAAGTAAAATTATTGAAAAATTCTGGTACATTTTCTTTGATTAATGATTCTGCAGTGGAGGTGGAAGAGCCTAAATTACCTGTGAATGCGACTGGGAAAGTGGAAAATTTTTTTTCAAATGTGTTGGCCACTTCCATGTCATTCTTGGTAATGTGACCATCAAAATTTAATTTACAATCAGACTCTTTTGTTCCACTTCTCCCAGTCTCAGCATTAATAACGGAAAAAGAAAAACAATTGAAGTATTTGGATCTGTTTCACGAGATTGTCGATATGTGGAATGTGGATTCGGTGATCATTGTTCCGATAACCATATCTGTTCACGGATTGATAGTCAAGAGCTTATTTTTTATTTTTTTATTTTTTTACCTTGTGGGAACCCCCTCGGGCCGTAACCCCTCCGAGGTTTATGGCGGGGTGGTGTGTCTGAGTTACAACCGAATGGAAAGAAAAGGGTGGTGTGTCGGAATTAAAACTGAACGGAGTCGGAACTAAAACCACACGGTGTGCCACTCTGCGCATGACATAGGAGGGATCCGGGAACAGCTGTTATTACGACGAGCGGCCTCACGCCACCCGCGTATCTCTTCAGGCGGGGGCCGCATGCCGCTTCCTGCCCAGAAGACAGTCATTCGCCGATAAACTTCAGTGAGCACTCCCGCTTCCAAATCTCATGGGGGAGTTCCGGCCAAGGCGCACACCGCCTCCGTCGATACGGTGCGGTATTCTGGGCGGTCAGAGCCGCCGCCGACACCGGTGCACCATACAGGGCCATTGACCGGACAATCCCCGTGCATAACCGTCTCGTCGCGACGCTGGCTAGACCCAAATTGGGCAAAAGTCACCCAAGGGCAGAAGAAGCGCGACCAGCTTTGGAGTAAGCTGTCAGAAGTGCTCGTCGAAGAGCCACCTGCCGTCGAGGATCAGGCCCAGATACTTCATCTCTAACAACCTCGGATGCGGGGCATGGCCGCATGGCAACGAGCTGTCGTGGAGGCAATGACTGCTACGGAGCCGTCCTGATCACCCAACCAGTTTGGACGGAGCGTAATAGGGTTTCGCAGCTACGGCAATATCGATCGACCACTGTACCATGGTTTTCAGGAAAAGGTCCTGCACTGCGGCACAGTGGTTCAGTTTCGTCTGAACCAGGAGGCTGGAGACTTGGTCCATTATTGGACCGTTTTTACAGCTTGGGCGCTGACCCTGACGCTGTCCGCGTTGCAGCCCGCCTTCTCGCTAATTGCAACGCGAAAGATAGCCAAGAGCCTCGACCAACACCTTAAGAGGCTCACGTTGGCAGATTGAATCAAGGGTCTGATGCAGAGAGGTGCTGGGCTAGAAAACCTCCACGTGGTGCACCCTGGAAACGTTGGCGATGGTGTTGTTAATCACTGCCAACGGCTAATTTTCTAGCACGAAGAGGAAGCCATTTTCTTCGGCAATTCGGCCGACGCTCTTCGGAGCATTGAGGAGGAAAACCTCGGTAAAAAATCACGAGGGTGGGACCTTTCTAAGGTCGGAGTTCCTCCGCTCAGCGGTTGAAAAGGTAGGACGGGCTCGATGTGCACTTACACTGCCACCGAGCAGGCATCAGGAGACGTAGTTTCCCTGCCTCCGTCGGCATATCGTAGTCCCGAGTTGGAGTCTCGCGACTCCAATCGGGGGCGAGGGTCTTGGTTTAGCCGTCCGGACTGCGAGGAAGAAAACCTCTCTAAAAAATTACCCCGAATCCCGTGTTCTGGTGCGTGACCAGGGGATGCATGGCTGATGGGTAGTTCAGTCGTAAGCGCACTCCCAGCCGGGGCACCTGCGGACCCCTCGGTTGGGCACAAATTTACGCTTACCCGGGTATTGGGGATCTCTGCCCGGGTCAACCTTTCTTCTCCCCATCTCGTGGGTTCAATTATGGAAATTCAAATTAAAACTATAAAAACTAAGAAAGGAAAGAAGGAGATAGATGGTAGGAAGCAGAAAAGTGCAAGGGCGGACTTCTGTTCCAACGACGAGGAAGCATTGGTTGGGATGCCTACCTCGGTGGAGCTACCAGAAGTTATTATGACTGCTGGGAGCCGAAGAACATCGGAGCGATTACGCTCCAGATCTACCGCGGGCGGAAGCTCCAATGCGAGGACGGACATGCTGTCCTATGCGGCCATTTTCAAAAGGGCCCGGGACAGTCTCGCACGCGATTTCGGGACAGTAGGTGCCAGAATGCGCCTCGCCCAAACGGGAGCTCGAGTCCTCGAGTTCCCTGGGGCTGAAGGTGCTAAGACGGCGGACACATTTGCCGAGAAGTTGCGAGCAATGTTTACGGCTACGGATGGTGTCAAGATCGCCAGGCCGACCAAGTGCGCAGAACTGCGCATTTCAGGCCTGGACGACTCCATAACGGCCGAAGATGTCCGTGTTGCAGTAAGAGAGAAGACGGGTTGCAACACGGACAACATTAGGGTCGGCACCATCCGCCCCGGTCCAGGAGGACTTGGCGCAGTGTGGGTCAGCTGTCCCGTAGCGTCATCATCATCATCATCATCGGGTTCGTGAGCGCTAGGATCATAGTTCTGGCGGCGAGACCGATGAGGTGTTACAAATGCCTGGCATCTGGACACACACGCGCCAAGTGCGTCAGTTGTTTCGACTGCAGCGGATTATGTTTCCGCTGCGGTCGACCGGGGCACAAGGCGGCAGATTGTTCTGCTGCCCCTCACTGCTCCGCGTGTGCAGCGGGTAACAAACCCTCCAATCACCAGATTGGGCAGGGGGTTGCAAACCTCACCGCAGTTCTCGGCAGGCGTCAGGCGCTAGCCAGTCGGCTCAGGCTGCTTCTGACGTCGTTCGTGCGTCTATACCGTCGCCCATGGAGGAGGCTGTAGAGACGGTCGAGTAATGGCCCAAGTCTCTAACCTCCTTGTCCAGACTAACCTGAACCACTGTGCCGCGGCGCAGGACCTTCTTCCTGCAAATCATTGCACAGTGGTCGATCGGTGTTGCTGTAGCCGCGGAACCCTACTACGTTCCTCCCCGTCCAAACTGGTTGGGTGACCGGGACGGTTCCGTGGCAGTCGTCGGCTCCACGGTGGCTCATTCCCCGCCCTTGTCGCTAAGAGACAAGGGCACTGGATATGTTGCTGCCGAGTGGGAGGGATCACTGTATATGGTGTATACTTCTCCCCCAACCGGAGTCTGAACGACTTCGAGGTTTTCCTTAACAACTTGGAAACCTCGGTGCGGCGTCTAACGTCTGGGCACGTCTTAGTGCTGGGGGACTTCAACGCAAAGTCCATTGTGTGGGGTTCCCCCAGGACGGACGCTAGGGGCGAAGCCGTAGAGGAGTGGGTGGCCTCGGTGGGCCTCTGTTTACTAAACAGGGGCTCCACCAACACGTGTGTGCGACAGCAGGGAGGGTCGATAGTGGATCTTTCGTTCGCTACCCCTGCCCTCGCCGCACGAGTAAGGAACTGGCGTGTCCAGGAAGAGGTTGAGACGCTCTCGGATCATCTCTATATCTGATTTGAGCTCTCCCGCTCCCAGGTACCCAGAAGGGGTCACATGGCGCGGCGTTCTTCTCGCTTTCCGCGGTGGGCTATAGCCAAACTGAATAGGGACCTACTAGAGGAGGCAGCCATTATTCACTCTTGGCTGTCTCCGCAGGTACCGACCGAGGCGGCGGCGCTGGCGGACCTCCGCGTGACCTGTACTCGTGCCCGGAGGTTCTACACCCGTGGTCGGCGGTGACACCGCGAAGAAAGCTGGGAAGACCAGCTTCATGAGGAGTACCGAGAGACGCGGAAAACTCTGAAGCTGGCCATCAGCCGCGCCAAGGAAATTACGCGTAAGGAGATGCTGGAGGGTCTCGATCGTGACCCCTGGGGTTGCCCTTATCGTGCGGCGCGACGAAAGCTCCGCACATCGGGCCCCCCCTTAAAGAGACACTCTAGCCCAGCTTCCTGCGGGATGTGGTCGAGGGCCTTTTTCTGCAGCGGGTGGATCACACACCCCCGTCGATGGTCTTCATGGCCGGAGACGACGGGGGAAACGAGGACAATGTTCCGCCCGTCAGGGAATCGGAGGTGGGGGCCGTTGTTCTACGGATCCGCTCTAAGAACACCGCCCCTGGGCCAGATGGGATACCTGCCCGAGTATTGGCACGAACCCTCGACCACATGTTGGACCGCCTCAGGGAGGTCTTGGACGCTAGCTTGTCGTCCGGACGCTTCCCTGAGTGCTGGAAAACCGGGAAGATGGTCCTATTAAGGAAGCCGGGACGGCCCACCGATTCGGTGGCGGCCTATAGGCCCATTGTGTTGCTGGACGAGGCGGGTAAACTGTTTGAGAGAATACTCTCTGCCCACATCGTCCGGCACCTCTGCGAGGTGGGCCCCGATCTGTCGGGCGCCCAATTTGGTTTTCGGGCGGGGCGTTCGACGGTCGATGCTGTGCTGCGCCTGAGGGCCGTTACCGAAGAGGCGGTAAGCTGTGGCGGCGTGCTGTTGGCGGTGTCGTTGGACATCGCCAACGCATTTAATAGTCTGCCATTTAGCTGCATCAGGGAAGCACTCCACTACCACGGGGTGCCCGAGTACCTGAGGTGGCTTGTGGCAGACTATCTTGAGGAGCGTACCGTCGTGTACGAGGACCGAGATGGTATTCTGAGGCGGCGGCCCACGTCGTGCGGTGTTCCACAGGGGTCCGTTCTCGGACCACTCCTGTGGAATATGGGATACGACTGGGCCCTTCGAGGTCGTCTTACCCCCGGGCTGGGCGTAATTTGTTACGCCGATGACACATTGGTCACAGCCCGGGGGGCGAAGTTTCAAGAGGCGGCGCGCCTGGCCACCGTGGGAGTCTCTTTGGTGGTCGGTCGCATTGAGGCGCTGGGTTTACGGGTGGCTCTAGATCAGACGGAAGCCCTTTTGTTTCATGGGCCCCGTCGTGGTCCACCCCCCGGTGCCTCTATCGTTGTCAATTCGGTCCTCGTACCGATTAAGGCCCAGATGAAGTATCTGGGCCTGATCCTCGACGGCAGGTGGCTCTTCGACGAGCACTTCCGACAGCTTACTCGAAAGCTGGTCGTCGCTGCTTCTGCTCTTGGGCGACTTTTGCCCAATTTGGGTGGAACCAGCGTCGCGACGAGACGGCTATACAAGGGGGTTGTTCAGTCAATGGCGCTGTATGGTGCACCGGTGTGGGCGGCGGCTCTGACCGCCCAGAATAGGGCTCGGCTCTGGCGCCCTCAGAGGATATTGGCGGTTAGAGCCATACGCGGTTACCGCACCGTATCGACGGAGGCGGCGTGCGCCCTGGCCGGAACTCCCCCGTGGGATTTGGAGGCGGAAGTGCTCGCCGAAGTTTATCGGCGGACGGCTGACTTCCGGGCGGGTAGCGGCATACCGCCCCCGCCCGAGGAGATACGCGAGTGGCGTGAGGCCGCTCGTCGAGCAACGATGGCTCGTTGGTCGTTCCGGTTGGAGACTCCACGTGCTGGCTTTGCCCTCGTGGAGGCTTTCCAGCCGGTCATCACCGAGTGGGCAGGGCGGCAGCACGGGACCCTTTCCTTCCGACTGACCCAAGTCCTTGCCGAGCATGGTTGCTTCGGGAAGTATCTGCACTCGGTCGCCAGGAGGGAATTGAGTCCCACCTGTTACCACTGCGACTGCAGTGAGGACTCGGCTCAGCACACGCTAGCGGTTTGTTCCGCCTGGGCGGCGCAGCGTGGAGTCCTCACTGTAGTTATTGGAGGAGATCTCTCGCTACCGGCCGTCATACGCTCCATGGCCGATAGCGACAGTTGTTTTACCGCGGTCGCAACCTTCTGCGAAGACGTAATTTCGCGGAAGGAGGCGGCGGGGAAGGTCCAGGAGGACGATATCTACTCGGACCCAATTCGCCGCCGGCGAGCCGGGCGGCGGAGGCGCGCATACCAGCGCCTCATGCCGCCTTGAGTGTGGCCGCGGGTAGACGGGATGGGTTTTCCCCTCCATCCGCTACAATGGCCAGCCACGAGGAGGCGACGTCCGCGTGTGCCGTACGTCGCCTAAAATAGAGAGTTTATCCGCAGATGGTGCCCGAGGTAGCGGGCAGGCGCTAGGAGGAATCTGGATGTCGTAATAGCAGCGGTTCCCGGATCCCTCCTATCTCAGGCGCAGACTGGCACACCGTGTAGTTTTAGTCGGTCCGATTCCGACACACAACCCTGCCGTAAACCCCGGTGGGTTGACGGCCCGAGGGGGTTTCCACATATTACAAAAAAAAAAAAAAAAGGGTCTGATGCAGAAGGCAGTCCTTCTTGACACGGCCCGTATAGTGAAGCGGTTCCTGTATTAGTAGCACTAACCACCGGTGTCTTGGTCCCTGTACCCGATTTTTTTAAATATGTATTTTTGTATTCCTTTTGTACGTATTTAAAAATTTAATCAATATGCATACGTCAATGAATAAAGAGAATAATAATATATCTCTTTGTTGTACACCAGATTATATTCAAAAGTAACTTAAAGCTAAAGAAGTACAAGTGGCGGCTTTATCGCCCGTTGGCAATCTCTTACAGGCAAACATGGAATGGAAAGAAAAGCATGAGATGGAAAATATAAGGCAGTGCCTGGTGTATTAGAAGTGTATAGGAAAAGGACATGAAAGTAGTACTTATAAATTATACAAAGTAATAGTAGCACGTGGCGTGAATTTTTAAATAAATATATACTTACAAGAAAAACAACTGAAACTTATAGATATTTCATATACACCTAAGGGGAACATCTCTAGCTGATCGAGTGCAGCAAAGTTAACTATGTAACAGTGATATCTCCCAGGTAACGTTCCTTTACCAATCTCTTAAAGGCTTGACAGCCAAACACTGCCGTGTTTGCGCACGTCTAATCTCAACTGGTAGAGTGTTCCACAGTCGAACCGCTTGGACAGAAAAGGAGTGGTCGAGGAATTTTCTAATGTGCGCTGGCATTTTTAAATTTAAGTTCTCTGACGATCTTAACACTTTGGGATGTGTGTCATATAGGAAGTTAAACCGTGATTTAAGTTAATATGGAGTAAGAGGATTGAAAAGAATGTTATATAAAAGAGAAAGAATATGTGTGTTCCGGTGAAGGTGGATAGGTAACCTCTTAAGCTGTTTACGATAGTCGGATACATGATCATATTTACGTAATCTAAATAAGAATCGTTTACAAAGATTTCGGAGTCTCTCAAGCTTATTCAATTGGTTTTCTATGAGATCAAGGTAAGTGGCATCAGCATAATCAAGGATAGAAAAAAGGAAGGATTGTGTAAGAGCAACCTTAGTAGATGTAGGTAGAAAATTTCGTAGTCTGCCTAAAGATCCTGCAACAGCAAATATTTTACGACTCAGCTCCTGTAGCTGAGGGCCCCAGAATAAGGTACTATCAATATATATCCCCAAGTTTTTTGGTTACGGTTCGGTTGGTTCTATCGTTCAGGATGTGTGAGTGAGGCCATTGTATGATGTCTTGCGAGATGAAGTTATGTTCATTGTTTGACTTGATGTGTGGTGAGAAAGACTGTTTTATGAAGTTTGTGAAGCGTCTGTCCAAGAGAGAAGCAATGGAAATTAATGTGATTGTTGTTTGAATAAGGATGAGGTTGCGCTTTCGTCACCAATGAAGCCTAACGAGAAAACTCGGCATTTTGTGTTTGGGGAGGAAACATTTCCGTTCTTCGGTTTGAAAGTGACTCGATTGTCTAGTTTTAAGGAGTGTTCAAAGTCTAGGCATCCAAGGTCGGAAGCACTAGCGGATGCTGGTTTTTTTACTTTGGTGCGGGAACCAAGACCATGTGTTTCTGTTGTGGTGGTGGTTTGAAGGATAGGAAAGAAAACGATGATCCATGGCAAGAACATATTCGATGGTTTAGTTGTTGTGCTTTTGTGAAAGGTAAATAGATAAATTGTGAAAAGCTATGAAATAAAATACGATTATATAATAAATGTCTTTTATTTTATGTTAAAATGACCCCAAGCCAGCGTGTTTACACCATCTATACAAATGTATCGCTTATCGTCTTTACCGCAGATAACCTTCCTCCTTTTGGTTTGAGTGTATACATTATGCTTATCGCTGTGGAATGTTTTCATGTTATTATATTTGACATAGTTGAGGTCAAGAGCATGGGAATAATGTTGAAAGTTTAATTTTCTAACAATCACAGCTGAACTACCTTTGTTTTTCTTCACTGTGTAACCATCATTATCTAGAATGTAGCTGTACATTTTGGATCTTAGTCCAATAAACTCTTTGATAATACGACCGTTATTTTCATTTTTCATTAGACCAATGACTTTTTTGTTGCGTAAAGGTAGATTGTATATGTTGTTTTAGGGAAAATCAGAGATGTCAAATCTAGACTGTATATGCGGTTTGATGTCTTCATAAGAGTTATTAGTTTTAATTTCATAGATGAAGGAATCTGTGTCGGTGTACAGTAATTGTATATTTTGTTTATATTTAGGTTTAATGTATGAGTAGTGAAAGTTGTACATGGCATATTTGGCGAGTTCTAGGACAGTAAAACAAACATAAACGGGTTTGTTGTAAGTTATTTTTGTTTTATTCATTTGTACTGCCGTAAAGTGTTCGGTAAAGATTTTACAGCTGTGGAAATTTTGTTGAGATATGATCCTCTCGGCACCTCTCAGCAATAGCTACCGGAACCGAACGCCGTCCTGGACTAGTAGTAGGCTCTTTTGATTTAACTATTTCATAGATGTTTTTAGCAGCGGTTGTCACTCCAACAGTTAGAGATCCGGTGGCTGCCAACGCTCCTAGGATTGGTATCAGTGGTATGAACCCATCTCTTTTAGGTAGAGGGATAACCCTGGGTTTTTTCAAATAATGTTGTCAGAGGTAACCCATAGTTGAAGGTATAAAAGTGAAAAATTCTACTTTCATCAATAATGGACCAGCTTACCTATTCCATGACATTCGATACGAATTGAATAGTGTGGATATAGATAGAATGAAAAATTGCGGCGTCACCACTACAAGGAAAGGAATCCTATCCTACGGCGAGGAAGAGAATAAGACCTTGGAAAATAGCGGTTGGAACACGAATGGTTTTAAGGAGATCGATGGAGGGTTATGTTTTACCATTCCACTGCGACACCTATTGAGTTTCGCGGTTCGCGGAGTTTACATTCACAATAACAAGGTGATTATGAATGCAAAAACATGAACTGATTTTGAATCGCAGTTCTCCAGATTTGAATTGTGCGTTAGTCAAAGACACCACTAAAAAGATGGAAATTGTGGTAACCCGTATTGTGTGGCGTGTGCCCATAGTTAAAGTATTCGATAAGGAAAAGCCTCGTCTATTAAAATATGTGGGAAGTAATATATCCATTCAAATAGCATTCCGATCGTGGGATCTTTACGAGTATCCCGTTTTACCAACCTCACAAAAACATGTATGGACCGTTAAGACCAGCACTCAGCTGGAAAAACCTCGATTTGTAATATTGGGATTTCAACATTTACGTGATAATGACGCGGTGAAAGATTAAAGTATCTTTGATTACAGTCTATCTCTATGAGTCATTTGCCAGTGACTTTGAAAAAGGAGTGTATTCCGTATTGTATGAAGCATTTACAGACTTTAAGAGGCAGTATTACAACTTAAAAAGCTCAAATATTCAGATAAATCCAGCTCATTCCAAAACAAGAACACCACTTGTTGTGATTGATTGTTCAAGGCAAACTGATACTATTCGTTCAGGTGCTGGTGGCGCCATTGACATAAAATTGAAGCTGGAATTTAAAAAATCACTTCCAAACGGCACAACTGCATACTGCCTTATTATCAACGATTCAATCTTTGAATATAGTATTCTAACCAAATCAGTTCGAAAACTATCGAATTAAACAGGGTTTACATCCTGTCCAACTGCGATCTGAACAGGAACACCCTGTTCTGTTTTCAACAGTTCACTTGAGAGCCGCCGCTGTTCTGTTCAACGGCTCAGTCTATCGCCGACATCCGTGGTAATATGATGTATTATAATCAAATGCATTCGGCATCCTACACGCCCCCTTGGATGTTGGAACTGTACAAAAATGTATATAATACAGGACTGCAAACGATGACATTTGTGTCAACTTGTTTGACGATTTTGAGTGGAATCAGTTGAGGTTTGGAAGCAATCATTAATATCGGAGACCGATTAATATAAACAAAGCAAGTTTGGAATACTGCATTTATGGAGAAAGTACTTTAAATCACAGATTTTTCAACAATGGTTTGATTCCTTCCGGTTCACCGAAACAACATCATCAATGTATATACATACATCAGTTATATAGACAAAAACAAAGAAAATCAAATGTAACCTTCAATTGTTGTACACGTGGGATACACAACTGTTTTGACACTCGTTTACAACATTTACTTCACTTCAAGGCCTGCTATGAAAACCGGACAAACTTCTTCAAGAAAAAATTGAAGTTTAATCGAATAAAAACATTGTATGATGTCTCAAATATTCTAGAAAGTATTTATCACAATTCGTCCATTGTAGACCACGAAATGAAATTATTTATTTGGATGTTAATAACTTATATGGCTATGCTATGAGTCAATACCTACCCCACGCTACTTTTAAATGGATGACTGACGATGAAATTGGTGCTTTCGATATACTTACCCAAAAATGTGATTCCAATATTGGCTATAATTTTTTGGAAGTGGATTTAGATTATCCACCTTCCCTACATATATCACATAACGATTACTCTTTTTATGCGGAAACGAAAGCACCATCCTATAGTAACATTAAAAACTTTTACTCTCTTTAGACAATAAAACAGTGCATCCAGAACGGATTAATTTGCAAAAAGATCCATAGAATTTTATCTTTCCACCAATCTCCATGACTCAAGTCTTACATTGATTTAAATATTGTGATGGTCCTTCCTAGAACCCTAGTGCGAGTATAGTAATTTTTCGGCTATCTAATGAGGTATTTTTCTATAAGCCAATGAATCTATATATCTCCTCCAGAATCCGCGTTAGACTGTAGAACTCGACACCAGACTGGACATTCTCCCACTGGCATATAACGATTCAAATAAATTATGATAAACCGCGATAAGAGGAAATCAAAATGAGAGATTATGAAACAATTAAATACATTTCTGTTGGTTGTGCTTATCACTCTTCCATCCGTTGTGCACTTAAGATTTAGGTGAATTAACTGACTTTAACTCGAGGGGGTCAGGAACGCTAAGTCCAAACCTATAACTCACTTTGACAGGTGTATTCAGCTGTATACGACCGAAGCTGAACGCTTTCGCGCCTCCGCCCCGACGTGGGACTCCAACCCATCGGTTTCCTGTGTACTCAACCCGCTATATGAGTTAACCCGCCTACTGACCCCCGTGCATCCGCCCCTTAAGACTCCTAGAACTCAAGCACACGGCACACACCCACACACGCTGTAACTACAATATAAATACACCACAGGGACAGATCACCTAGATATAATCGTGTAACGGAACCGTTCGGGTGATGTACCGGATGACCCCATTCGATCGTAAATGGACTCTCCACACCATATATAATATGCAACAAATATTTTGTTTTTACTTGTATAAGGGTCGGTTAAATCTGTCCGTTAAGTGACGGTCCTTTTCTGTTGTCTAGACCCTTTTTTTACACATGCACGTGTTGCCAACGGCTAAGAATATATTCTTGCATAACCATAACAATAATTGTAAATTCTAAATTACGTAATATGATAATACTATCACAATATCAATAAAAGGAGCTTGGCAACAAACTCGTTCGAAAACGATTTCTATAAACTCATGAACAACTCCATTTTTTTGTAAAATAATAGAAAATGTAGCTAAAACAATTGATGTGAAACTTTGCACCGCCTGGGGTGATACGAAAACATCAACCAAATCACATTACGGTGCCGAGAGGTTCATATCTCAACCCAATTTCTACAGCTGTAAAATCTTCACCGAATACTTCACGGCAGTACAAATGAATAAAACAAAAATAACTTACAACAAACCCGTCTATGTTGGTTTTACTATTCTAGAACTCGCCAAGTATGGCATGTACAACTTTCGCTACTCATACATTAAACCTAAATATAAACAAAATATACAATTACTGTACACCGACACAGATTCCTTCATCTATGAAATTAAAACTGATAACCTTTATGTAGACATCAAACCAGATGTATACCGGATATATATATGTAAAGACGATAAGCGATACATTTGTATAGATGATGTAAACACGCTGGCTTGGGGTCATTTTAACATAAAATAAAAGACATTTATCATATTATCGTATTTTATTTCATAGCTTTTCACAATTTATCAATTTACCTTTCACAATAGCACAACGACTGAACAATCGAATATGTTCTTGCCATGGCTCATCGTTTTCTTTCCAATCTTTCAAACCAGCACATGGTCTTGCCTCCCGCACCAATGTAAAAAAAACCAGCATCCGCTAGTGCTTCCGGCCTTGGACGTCTAAACTTTGACCACTCCTTAAAACTAGACAATCGAGCCACTTTCAAACCGAAGGTCGGAAATTTTGTCTCCCCAAATACAAAATCCCGAGTTTTCTCGTTAGGCTTCATTGGTGTCGAAAGCCCAACCTCATCCTTATCCAAACAACAATCACATTTAATTTCCATTTCATCTCTCTTGGACAGACGCTTCACAAACTTCATAAAACAGTCTTTCTCACCACACATCAAGTCAAACAATGAACATAAATTCATCTCGCAAGACATCATACAATGGCCTCACGCGCGCCGAACCTCAGCTGGAAGGCAAAAGTCCTTGGAAAGAAACGGAAGAATTTAAATCGAGTAGTAGTCGGCAAAGGATCCAGGGTTTTCTTTTTTGAGAATGGATATTATTGCAGCGTCCTCCCAAGCTTTTGGAAATACGCTGTGGAAGATAGAATAATTTAGGATATGACAGATGACAGGAAGAATTACATCAAGAATTGGGAGAACTATATTACGGTTCAGACGGTCAGAACCCACTGCATTTGAAGTGATGGACACTATGCTCCTCTTAACATCATAATCAGAAAATTTACTAAAGAAAAAGGGAGAATAGCCAGGAGTTGGGGCGGCAGTAAGAAATTTTATTGTAGCATCTTTTGTCATTTTATCATAATTTGACGAAGCAGAGAAGTGTTGGTTAAGAAAATTTAAGTTGATAGTTTTGGGAAGCGAATCATGAATAGGTTTGCCTACTCCCAGTGATTAAGAATTTCTAGACTGGATCTCCGTCATCAACGGAGCTGTGAATGTATCGGCGTTGTGCATTCCTACACACCTTATTGCAACTATTTCTGACGGTTATGTACTTACCTCGGTTGCTATCGTTAGGATTCTTTTTTTATTTAGATCTAGCTAACGTTTTTTCCCTGATTAGGGCTTTAATGTCCTCAGTTAACCACGGTGACGGAAGACGTTTGACCCTTATTTCTTGGATCGCCGCATGTTTATCGTACAAAGGCGTTAAATTATTGACAAATAGTTCAACCTTATCGTCAATGCAGTCAGGACTAAAGAGAGGAGCCCAGTTGATGTTGTTGGCCTCACTTAGCAAGAGACCTATATCCATGCCCTTGAAGTTTCGCTACAGGATTGTTTTCGCTTTAGGTTTAGTAGGTCGGAGGTGATAGGATAAGTAAAGTAAGTCATGATACGAAAACTCGACCGCAGAGCACTGACCGTGTTTAATAAGATTAGGTAAAGGAGGAGGAGAGTAGGGGATTTTGAGACCGTAGATAGATAGCTACACCACCCCCGCCGCCTACAGCTCTATCGTTCCTGATGAGATTGAAACCTGGTAACGAATATGCAGACGAGGGTAAGCAGGGCTTAAGCCACGATTCAGAGATAAGTATAGCGTGTAAATTCGTACACTCAAAACATGCCAGCATATCATTTAAATGAGCCGGAACACTTTGAGCATTAATGCGTACAATGTTGAAGTTTTTGGGAACGTCAGAGAACTGAAATGAGGGAGTTTCAGCTATTGTTGGATCGTCCTGGAAACCAACACTACTACATGCAGATAAAAAGTACGTGCTGTCATTACTGCGGTCAGGAAAAGACAGTTGAAGCTATAAAGTGAATCGATAAGAATAAACAAAAAGTAAAAAGGAAATAGAAGATTGTACACTACGTGTTCTAATATAATACTTAGATAAAAGATAAGTGTGAATATAGAATAACCACAATACCAAACTATAATAAATGTATATGTTAAATAAAGAAATAAAAATATATATATGCTAACTCCATCTGCTGGTTGCCAGTTTTGAACAAATCAGCATTAGTACATGAAAACAAATCTAAAAAAAAAGAAATAAAAATAACAGCTCCAAAAATATAAAATAATAATAACAATTAAACACAAAAATAAAAACATAAGGTAAGATAAATGACAGAGATCAATATATCAAGAAGTGTAAACAATATGGCAGTACAATTAATTGCTCTATTGATTATCTGCCAGTGTTATACCAACATGTTCATAAAATGTTCATGTTTAACATTCACGAAATATCTGTACAAAAACCTATGTGCGAATATTATAAATATATAATGATATCAAGTCTAGAATATAAAAATATACAGTGGAACATACTTCAAACCTGGAATGCATTCACACTTGGACACCTTTGACATATTTTAAGATTGACATCGATATTGACAAAGTGCCGTGTTTTGATTTGGTTTTTTAGTTTTAAACCATCGTGAACTACTTAAAATAATAGTATATGTGAGGGTGTGGACTTTATCAATTCTGTGTCGGTACATAGCGCAAAAGTACTTTTCACACTGCAATGTAAACATGAAATATATATAGCGATGCCTATTTACTTTTTCACTGCAGCTCGCTTTGACTTTTGGAGACTGTCTTTGCAACCGCCACAATTTTCCAAAGCTATGTAGAACTTTTCACAATACACACAAAGTACTTTATTCATTGAAAAAGTTTTGAATAGCCACACGACCACTGAGATCGTCGGTATAAATAGATCAAATTCAAAAAAATATTTTGAATTTTACATCAAACGATAACAATTTGTAATAAACGCAAATCATAATTCAATACTTACGTTTGCACGGTGTTTCGTCAGTTTAAGTATTTCGATTATCATCTATATAAAAATTAATGCGTGACAAAAAAAACTCTAATACATAATAGAGAATCTGTAAAGCAATTGTGTTTATAGTAAGTGAGATTACCCAATCAACTAAACAAAAATATTGAAGACAGTCCCTTAGTAGATGTACTATGTAAGGTGTACTGTACTGTACCAGTTACGAACTTAATTTCTACAAAAAATATAGAAGAGTGCTTAGCCGAGCTCCAAATTAGAGTTGTAGCATTATTGAATATTTAATTTATTATTGCCTGTGCTTATTACAGCTTTATAGCCAGATTTTTCGGTAATTTATGGTTGACATTTCGTGTAATGTTCAACGCGTTTTCGCACAACGTCTGGTAGCGCAGTATTTAATGTACACTGTTCGATGAAGACATTTAACGATAATAATGACACTTGGAAGTCATTTCACAAGATAGAAAAAAGTATAGCATCCAGTATTTAACATTTGAAACTACACACAAGTAGGCTTAAGTAAAATAACATACATAATATTATTTAACTAAATAATTTCAGACGTATAGAACTTACAAAGTACTTGAAGGCAGATTGAAAGATTGCAGCAGTGTTTTATATACACACCCCTTATAAGGTGAGGGCGTAAAAGTTCGTCATGCCACAAATCAAGCATATCTCTTGAATATGTTTTACATCGTACAGCGTAAATTACGTTAGCATCAAAACAAATGAAGCTTAACGTTACTAAAGTATTAAATAGTGTTATGTAAAAGTAGTTGACGATTAAAATGTAGAAACCAAATGTACATATAACCAATAACCAAATTACTAAGGTGAACGGTCTAACATATCCGTGTAGAGTAAGAACAAAATTGATATTTTTATGAACTTGAATAATAGTTAAGAAGAAATTTAAAATATATTCAATGGAATAAAAGAAGAAATCAAAACAAGAAAAATGTAAATGAAGTTAATAAATTGTCTGAGAACATCATTCATATAAAGTTTAAACGTACGAATAAAAATCACTGCAATTAAACATGTAGTCCCACACGCCGATAATATTCTTGATAGACGACTGTTTGGATATATAAGACTGTTTTTGATGTGATATTTAGGGCAAAAACATAAAGATTGTATTATGTTCAGAGGCCGGAACATAGATTGAATATCTTTATCGACCGAGTTACTGTCCACTATATTTACATTACGCTTTATATTATTTCTACTTATAATTTTGGAGAACATGATTATTTTTTACTTATTCTATGTGTGTATAATATGTTTGCTCTAGAACCGTCCGGTACGATCACAAGTACTTTGAAATGATCGAGTGTTCAAAGAGACCAAATTCAAAATCCATGCCAAATGTCAATTTGTCTTGTCATTTACATATCTTAAATAAATAATGTTAACATGATTGTTATCTTTCATTAAATTGTCAGTTATTATTGTACGTAATTGAAGTAAGTTATTAATTTCAGTTCATTTTGGGTCGTACTTGGAGTATTAGTCAATCTACATCTCTAGGTATTTTTTTGTATTGTCTCTTTGCAGACTATTAGCCACGTATCTTTGGTGTCTTTCAAGGATCTATCTTGGGTTCAACTTCTTCTTTAATGTAATCAAAATCTGTAAAATTATTTTTACAAAGAGAGTCTACAATGACCAGATTTAAAAACATATTGAAACAGTCACTTAATAAACATGAAGAAAGAAATTTTGCCATAGGAACTCTGTAATGAAACGAAGTCTCCCCATCGTTTGATGCGTCTTATCAGTACTCACGAGTGAGCGTACAGAACGGACGTGTTGTAGATAATTTATTAAAATAGAAAAAATATAGTCAAAAGATTCTAAATTCTACGATGTTTTAATAAAATATATTTTTCAGTAACAGTAAATAGTGTAACTACGTCTAGTCTTTTTGAGTGACTTGTGTATCGCAGGCGCATTAACGAAGTGATAGCACCTAGCTCCTTCGGGTAAGGGAAACCAGACAAGTTCATTGTTTCCTTACTTTTCTTAATTCTTCATCAAGTGGGGAGTACGCACTTCACGCTCTGCTCACGTGTATAGACTATACACAGATCTACGATGAACTTACTACGCTCACCTACTGCAAGTGGCAACGATGTCAACTTTGGAGGTTCTCAACTAAACTTGTCAGTAGCAGATTCGGGCGCTCCTTCACAGATTACATTTCGAAAACGGAAGGTGTTTGATGATAGCGATCTGATTAAAAATGAGCTATCGGAAATACGAAAACAAATGTCAGAGATGGTGGCCATCCTAACATCTGTTAAAAACAACCAAACGGACAGTATCAATAAACTTTATGAAGAAGTAACAGCTATAAAAACCAAATGTATGCCATAAATAACACGATTGAGAATATTGCTACTGAAACTAACTACCTCAAAACTAAACTGATAAGCTTGGAAAATATTACTGAACGCTCTCAAATGAAAATTAATCTTTTAGAGGCAGATACAAATAAGCTTAAAACTATATTATCAACTAATTTTAATGAAGACATGGTAAATGAAATACAAAAGCGAAATTTACGAGCCAATAATATCATAATATACGGAGTGGTCGAAAACCCCTCAAAATCAGTTACCGAGCGGCAAGAATATGATATAAAAGAGACTGCAAAAATAACTAAACATAATTTTTATTGACTGTCCCGAACCAGAAAAAACTATCCGACTTGGCAAATACAAAGCAGGCCATCCACGAGCAGTTAAGGTATGTTTCAAGTCACCGAATGTACCAAAAGTAATTCTGCGCAATAAAAATAGTCATAACATAGATAACATCAAAATATATGCCGATCAAACTCCCCACCAGCGAAAATACATACAAACCGTACAAGAGGAGCTCCATAAGCGTAGTGCTAATAGAAAAATAAATTTTCGAATTAAGTACGTCAAAGGTATGCCGAAAATAATAACAATGACGGACAATCAACCAAGATATGTACAATCAATTTCAAAAAACTAATCTCTCAACCTAAAATTACCTACCAAGTCATAAACGCAAATACAGATGTTGAATATAGCAGAAAGTCTTTAAAATTTTTCTACGTTAAGGCTAGGAGCATAGTACGGCCTTACCAGTCTCCTCTTCTCAAGAAAATCTATTATACTGCTATCGATTACACTAAACTATATAGATATTTTAATAGCAACCCGGTAGATACATAGGAGCAGGTATATGAAAGGCTTGATAGGAAGATACTTTTAGCTTTAAGTAAAAGCAAGATCACTAAAATTAAAACACTAAATCCTCCACAGCTGGATTGGATTAACAATGAAATTATACAGGCCTTCAACAACAGGAACTTACTATGGAAGGCTTGTAAAACAAATATATCAAATTTAGATCTAAAAAGAGATTACATAAGAGCCAAGATAGAAACAAATCGAAAAATACAGAAGGCAAAAAGCGAGTTCTACCTAAAATCTTTTGAAGAATGTATGACAAAGCCTCGTAAGTTGTGGAGGCTCATTAACAACCTTTCCAAACACAAAATAAAAAACAACATTGGGCTCTGGCCCAAACTTGTCATTGAAAATAATATTATCACAGATGGACTGGAAATATGTGAACAGTTCAATACTTATTTTTCAACGATTGGCTCAGCTTTAGCAAACCAAATGCCGAATAAATACAAAATTAATATATTGAACACAGGGACTACTGTTGTAATAAGCAATGCAACTGAACTAAATCAATTAAAACCAGCAACTGTAGACGAAATAACTAAAATAATAGATAAATTAGACAATAACACTAGTTCTAGTATCGATGGTGTAAGTACTAAAGCGATTAAATGTATTAAAAACTTAATAATTGAAGAATTGACACTGTGCATGAGTGCTTCGAAACTGGTATTCTTCCTAACATTCTAAAAATAGCTAAAGTTGCTGCCATATATAAATCTGGCAATATGCTTGACCCTTGTGATTATCGTCCTGTATCGGTACTTCCAGTTATCTCTAAAATCTTCGAAAAAGTTAAATACACACGGCTGGAAACCTTCTTAGAATCAAAAATTTTTTTCTACAGTAGGTAATATGGTTTACGTCCACTTTCGAATAGCCTTTCTGCCACTATTGACCTGATTACTAAAATTAAGAATAAAATTGATAAAAGTCAAATAGCATTAGGCGTCTTTATAGATCTCAAGAAGGCGTTTGATACAATAAGCCACGATATATTATTACAGAAATTGTTCAATATAGGTATTAAAGACAAAGTGCTAGGAATATTAACATCTTATTTAAGTGACCGTGAGCAAATAGTAAAAATCGGCCAACATTACAGCTCTTCAAAGCGTATTACTTGTGGTGTTTCTCTAGGGTCTATCTTGGGACCACTTTTATTCTTAATTTATATCAATGACATATCCCAGATTGGACTTAAGGGCGATATTACACTTTATGCATATGATACCAACCTCTTTTATTGTGGTTGTTCTATCGATACTATAAAACTGCAAATTCAGAACGATTTAAATATATTGAATGATTGGTTCCAACATAATTTACTTACTGTAAATACTAAAAAAACAAGCTATGTCATATTTGCAGCCAAAAATAAAAAAATGTTATTGATATATCTCTAGTCATAAATAATGAAACAATCAAGAGAAAAACAAGTGAAAAATATCTTGGCATTATTGTGGACAGTCGCTTGAATTGGAAGCCTCAAATAGAAAAAAATAAAAATAAACTAATTTCACTGACAGGTTGACTATTCACTATAACTAAATGTATTCCTCATACAGTTAAATATCTTATATATAATTCCCTAGTCAAATCACAAATTGACTATTTAGTTGAAATATGGGGAACCGCAGGTAAAACTATTTTAGATGACTTACAACGAACACAAAATAAATTGATAAAGGTTGTTCTGAACTACAATATTCGTGCTTCTACCAAAAAAATATATGAGGAAACCAAAATAATGACCATAACGCAAACGTATATGTACTACACGTGTATATTGATACATAAAATATTAAACTGAACTATACAAACATGTTTATCTTTTACAACAAACTGTGCTCATCAAAAAATGAAACTGAGAAACGCAAGCCATCTGGTAACTCGTCCATCTAGAACGAACTATGTTAAAAAGAATATTGAATTTGAAGGAGTCAAAATATACAATAAATTACCAGTAAATATAGAAAATGCTGTGTTTCCTGTTTACTTTGTTCGGGTATTTTATAAGTTCCAAATGTATTTATTGACTACCCACTTTTGTTACACGTAAGGTTAAAGCGCTCACTTAAGTTGTTTACATTTCTGTATGTTTTCTCAGTAAGTGAATTTTGTAAATTCTTTTGAGAAATAAAGTTTCTTTAACCGTATCTTGATGAGCAGTTTGTATTTCGATGATATCCAGGGTCTGTTGATGGAGCTCGAAAGTGACCATGCGAACTCTCTTATAAAACGTCATAATTTCATAGAGTTTGATGTTGCGTAATTCGACTTTACGTGTACTTTTGTCCTGAACGCTAACCAAGCTTTGATGACGAAGTTGATAACTGGAATTCAATAATAAAACGTAACTGCCTCTAAATTGGATTTATTTGGTTTGTCTACTTAAATATTTGTATATATTACACTTTTGTCGTAGATAATATTGCTCTGCAACCCCATCTAAAAAAAACAGTGTTCTGTAATAACTAAAAAGAAAAAAATGAAATAAGAGTAAATAAACTTCTTCGAAAACAAGTTTTAATTAAACGCGCTAAAAATAATAAAATTATCTATTCCTACAAAACTTTTACTATCAGCTTCTAATGTCATTAAGTTGAAAGTTAAATAACTTTTTGCCTTTCCACAATATTTTATCTGTTAGAACATGTGTATACCAGTAATATTCATTTATCGTACTACTCGTATATTATTTATAACGAAATCTTTTCAAGTTTGCTATTCAGTTATTGTAAACTAAATCAATACGATGGAAAAATTAGTGTAAGGTAGCTTAGCGTTCATGTCCAATGCTTAATCAATAGTGTGTAGTAAAATTAAAGATTTTCTGACATGTGGATAACAATGTCTCGACCAGAAGTTTTAATCCTCGAGGATGTTTTGTATTTAGCAAGTAAGCATATATTTTGGAATTCCGCGTAATATATCTCAAGATAACTTGGAAAGAATGGAAATCATTCTAGAAATAGTTTTAGAGCTGTTTTAAAATCTATGTATCAGAAGCTGCTATTTTAGCTGATCAGATAATGCAAACTGAATCAGAACTACAGGTTAGCTGACAATGAGATTCAACAAAGACAAAAACAGTGCAACATCAATATACTCGTATAACAAGCCAGCAGCTGAAATTCCCTTAAATTACTTGAACTATATTGTTTATGGACAACTATAGTTCCCAATCTGTTAATAAATATTTATTTTTATTGAGAAATTCAGTAGCATTTAGTTCATAATTTACTGACACTTTTTTTTATGTTGTGGAAAGCCCCTTGGGCCGTCACCCCAAGGTGTTTACACACCGGTGTTTATGGCAGGGTGGTGTGTTGGAATCGGACTGAGTGTGCCATTCTGCGCCTGAGATAGGAAGGATCCGGGAATTGCTGCTATTACGAGATCCACATCCCTCCAAGCGCCTGCCCGCTAATGCGGGCACCATTTCTGTGTAACCTCTCTATTTTAGTCCGCGTATGCCGTACGTCGCCTCCTCGCGGCTGGCCACTGTAGCGGATGGAGGGGAAATTCCGTCCCGTACATCCGCGGCCACACTCAAGGCGTCATGAGGCGCTGAATGGTGGTGAATTGGGTCTGAGTGGATATCGTCCTACTGGGCCTTCTCCGCCGCCTCCTTCTGCGAAATTACGTCTTCTCAGAAGGTTGCAACCGCGGTAAAGCAACTGTCGCAGCCGGTAGCGAGAGATCTCCTCCAACAATTGCAGTGAGGAGCCCACACTGGGCCGTTCAGGAGGAACAAACCGCTAGCGTGTGCTGAGCGGAGTCCTCACTGCAGTCGCAGCGGTGTCAGGCGGGACTCAATTCCCTCCTGGCGACCGAGTGCAGATACTTCCCGAAGCAACCGTTCCCGGAAAGGATCTGCGTCAGTCCGAAGGAAAGGGTCCCGTGTTGTCGCCCTGCCCACTTGGCGATGACCGGCTGGAGAGCTTCCACGGCGGCAAAGTCAGCACGTGCGGCCTCCAGCCGGGACGACCAACGAGCCATAGTGGCTCGACGAGCGGCCTCTCGCCACTCGCGTGTATCTTCGGAGGGGGTCATATGCCGCTATCCGCCCGGAAGTCAGCCGTTCACCGATAAACTTAGGCGAGCACTTCCGCCTCTAAATCCCACGGGGGAGTTCCGGCCCATTCGCACGCCACCCCTGTCGATACGGTGCGGTAACTGTGTATGGCTCTAATCGCCAATAAATCAAGAAAGTCAGGCATTACACTATAAATTAACTATTTTTATTATTAAGAATAGTGGTTATCTGATATAAATGTCAAATATATCTGTAGCATAACATATCATCAATAGCTAAGGGCTTACATTTGAGTTTGAAGTTACTAAATGTTCTGATATAAACGAACATTTTTTTACAGATTTAGAACTAAAATTCTCGAAAAACATACAACGCCTGTACCGATCATCGTTCAAGAAAACGTCAGCTTGTAGCTTATTCTACATTGATGCTCCACTGCCTTTGTCTCTATTGGGTCTTATTACCGGTTTTACTGTAGTCCTAATTCAATTTGCTTTGTCTGATCTGCTAAACAAGTAGTTTTTCATAGAAAGATTATAACATTTACAAAAATAATTCAAAATAAAATGAAAGGAGCGAGAATGAGGATCTTAGCTTGATACACATTATACTGAGTACCAGACATAAAGAACTTGTAACAAATTTTAGGCGACATTTAGATCAGACTTCGAGGTTTAGTCATAATAAGGTGTAAACTCGTTTAACGTTTAGTTGTTGTGTAGAAGTCCAGTATCGATAGCCTTGCTGAATAATTAATTGTTACATAAACACAGTTAATATTCTTTTAAATCTAATTTTAATAGTAGCTACTTTTGACTGTAGCGTTAAGTTCAACATGCTGCATGGGGTTCTCACCAACATTCTATCGTATCTATACGTAGGATCAAAACACTAGCGTAAAGTGGACTTTTAACATGCCTCCACTTTCTTCCTCCAGGAAAACAGGCGTGATTTTATTGATGTATGTACATATGTGAAACGTTAATTTTATGGTAATAAAATTACGTTTAATCATTTATTTTAATTTCTTTTGATAGCTATATTATGATAAGCAAAACAACTATTTTATTCAGTTTATGTTGATAATTTACTTAATAAGCAATGCTCAACAGTATTGACTCCTACTTCAGGATATGTAAATAATCACTAGAACATGCTTAAGTTTGTCTGTGTCAGTTGAATTGTTCAAAGACTGTTAGTTTAGTGCCACAAAAAGGTGAGGCTTAAGCCTTGACAGACGTTTACCGTTAATGGTATGTTAGATCAAATTGTAGACAAGGACAAATAGACAGCAAAAATACATAAAACAAGATGAAATGTATTTTCAGATGTCTGACACATACCATAATCTGGCTACGTGATGTCGTATGTTCTTATTAAATAGACTGATATTCCACAGAGTTTCATCACATCGAGATCTAGTTTAGGTTACTAATAATATTTGCCACCAACAGTTCAGCAGTTAGGCTTCAAGTAGCCAAATAGTCAAGACGATGGAATTACTACTTTGAATAAATTGTTTTTTAGATGTTCTCTTCCACACTGGATCGATTTTCTCAAACATTAATTTGCATACAAACGGTAACTGGAACTGGAATTACGCCTGTTCGAAAGTTATCATTGCTTGGTGCCAAAAGTAAAAAAAAAAAACTCTTTACAGAATAATTTACAGATACCTGCCGCTGCAGTGTCCTTATAGTGAATGAAAAGCTTATCATTGAAAATAATACTTTGTGTGTTGTGAAAAAAGTTTTATATGGCTTTGGAAATTGTTAACTCTCTTGTTTGCTCTCTTGTAGAATATTTACTTCATTTTATCATTAAAACTAAATAGAATCTTATCGTTAGGGGTAATTAGATACATGAAAAGTCTAACAACAGGCTTTCAACAAAACTTCTATGCCGCCTAGTACTTTGGTGCGCATAAACTGAATCAAAGTTCAGCTGTATTGTATTTAGTAACTTTCTAGCTGACCCCAAACTTGCTCGGGAAAAAGGTTCGGTGGAGGCATCAGTAAAATATGTACTAAAAGCTATCGAATTTTTTGATGAAAGTGAATATTTATTAACAGGTTGGGAACTATAGTTATCCATAAAAAATATAATTCAAGTAATTTAAGGGATTTTCAGCTGCTGGTTTATTAGACGAGTATATCGATGTTGCACTGTTTTTGTCTTTGTTGAATCTCGTCGTCAGCTAAACTGTCGTTCTGATTCAGTTTTCACTATCAGATCAGCTAAAATAGTAGCTTCTGATAGATAGAATTTAAAAATAGCTCTAGAACTATTCCTAGAATTATTTACGTTCTTCCCAAGCTATCTTGATACATATTATACTAAATTTTGAAATATCCTCGAAGGTTTCGAACCTCGAACTT
This sequence comes from Hypercompe scribonia, assembly GCA_949316085.1. Taxonomy (NCBI): domain Eukaryota; kingdom Metazoa; phylum Arthropoda; class Insecta; order Lepidoptera; family Erebidae; genus Hypercompe; species Hypercompe scribonia. The sequence goes on from OX438986.1 coordinate 17,080,623, forward strand.
GGGGTCGAGACATCAAGATCCACATGTCAGATAATCATAATTTTAAGGCTCACCACTAATTAAACATTGGATATGAATCAGATGAATCAGAAATCATTACATCGTATTGATTCAGTTTTTATTGTCCGAATAGCAAACTTGAAAATATTTCGTTATAAATAATATCGTATGATAAAAGAAAATTAATGTAATGCACATTTTTTTCTATATTAAGAACTTGCCAAAGTGACTCGTCTCTGCCCGTTGAAAAGCATGAATAGAATCCAAGAATCGTGGTCACCATGCTCATTGCAAATGCAAACAATGCAGTATCGTGACCCACATTACGGCGGGCTTGTGAGATGCTTTTTCACGCCCCGCTTGGGGACGTAAAAGTCATGACAATAATTGTGGTAGTCTAAGACTCACACAGTTACCACAACAACTGTCATCCTTGTATCAATGGGCTTCCGGTCTCGTACTCACCAACGAAACGCGACAGCACGGTTGCTGCTGCTAAAAGCTATAACATCGTGAAAAGGCAAAAAGTTACGTTACCTAAACGTTACGGATACTTCCAAAATTAACTAATATCATTTAAATTAAGAGCTATTAGTAAAAATTTTCTAGGAATAGGTAATTTTATTATTTTTGCGCGTTTAATTAAGGCTTAAAATGCTCGTCAAGTTGAATTAAACGACGGTGTAGCGTCGTTCTATTACAGAGTTACTATGGCAAATGATGAGATAAGTATATGAGGCAGACTTAACTTCTATTTAAATGTTTTTAAATCTGGTTGTTGGTCTGCCTATGTAAAAATAATTTTACAAATTTTGATTACATTAAAAAAAAGTTGGACCCAGAATAGATCCTTGAGGAATATCAAAAGTTAACAGGTTGGCCTAAAGGTATACTTATGTAACAAAAGACCACATGTAGACAATTCAAGAAAAATGCCTAGAGATGTAAATCGACTAATAATCCTAGCACGACGCAAATAATTAAAATTAATGACATACTTCAGTACCATAAAGTAATAATTGATTAATTAATGAAAGACAATAACCATGTAAACATTATTTGTCTAACATAAGTGACAAGACAAACAGTTGAAAATGGAAACAATATTATTCAATTAACTAACACCAATTTTAAATTTGACCTCTTCAAGTATATGCTCGATCATTTCAAAGTTCCTGTGGTCGTACAATTCGGTTCTGGAACATACGTATGCACTCCAAAATTATCAGTAAAAACAATAAAAAGCGTAATGTAAATACAGTGTACAGTAACTCGGTCGATAAAGATATTCAATCCATGTTCCAGCCTCTGAACATAATGCAAACTTTATGTTTTTGCCCTAAATACCACATCTAAAACAGTCTTATATATTCAAACAGTCGTTTATCAAACATATTATCGGTGTGTGGGACTATGTGTTTAATTGCAGTGATTTTCATGCGTGCGTTTAAACTTTATATGAATGATGTTATCAAACAATTTACAAGCTTCGTTTACATTTCTTCATATTTCGATTTCTTCTTTTATTCCATTGGGTATATTTTAAATTGTTTCTTAATTATTATTCAATCCCATAAAAATATCCGTTTTATTCTTACTATTCAGGGCGTTCATAGATTTTTTAATAACAGAAGATATGTTAGATCGTTCACCATAGTAAATTGGTTTTTGGTTATATGTACGTTTGGTTTCTACATTTTAATTGCCAACTACTTTCACATAACACTATTTAATTCTTTAGTAATGTTAAGTTTCATTTGTTTTGATACTAACATAATTTACGCTGCACGATGCATAAAATATTCAAGAGATATGCTTGATTTGTGAAATGACGAACTTTTACGCCCTCACCTTATAAGGGGCGTGGATATAAAACACTACTGCAAAGAAATGTTTCAGACGTACACTCACATACTGAATGCCTATCAGACTTTTCAATCTACCTTCAAGTACTTTGTAAGGTCTATACGTCTGTAATTATTTAGTTAAATAATGTTATGTATGTCATTGTACTTCAGCTTACACAAGTGTAGTTTCAAAGATTTATTACTGGATGATATATTTTTTTCTATCTTGTGAAGTGACTTCCAAGTGTCATTATTATCTTTCACAAATGTCTTCATCGAACCGTGTACATTAAACACTGCGCTACCAGACGTTGGGCGTAAACTCGTTGAACATTACATGAAATGTCAACCATAAATTACTGCAAAAAATTGGCTATAAGACTTTAATAAACACAGGTTATAATAAATTAAATATTCAATAACGCTACTACTCTAGTTGAGAGCTCGGCTAAGCACTCTTGTATAATTTTTGCTGAAATTAAATTCGTAACTTGTATAGTACTACATGTATACTAGTACACCTTACATAGTACATACGTGCTACTGAGGAGACTATCTTCAATATTTTTGTTTAGTTAAATTGATAATCTCATTTATGATAAATACAGTTGTTTTACAGATTCTCTATTACGTATTACAATTCTTTTGCTGCGCATTAATTTATATACAGATGATAATTGAAATACTTAAACTGTCGAAACGATTTGGAAATGTAAGTATTGAATAAAAATTTACGTTTGTTGCAAGTTGTGGTCGCTTGATGTAAAATTCAAAGTACTTTTTTCAGGTCAGTTTAGGGATAGCTGTTGGGTGGGGTGCTGGGCTAGAAAACCCACACGTGGTGCACCCTGGAAACGTTGGCGATAGTGTTGTTCATCACTGCCAACGGCTAATATTCTAGCACGAAGAGGAAGCCATTTTCTTCGGCAATTCGGCCGACGCTCTTCGGAGCATTGAGGAGGAAAACCTCGGTAAAAAATCACGATGGTGGGACCCTTTCTAGGGTCAGAGTTCCTCCGCTCAGCGGTTGAAAAGGTAGGACGGGCTCGGTGTGCACTTACACTGCCACCGAGCAGGCATAAGGAGACGTAGTCTCCCTGCCTCCGTCGGCATATCGTAGTCCCGAGTTGGAGTCTCGTGACTCCAATCGGGGGCGAGAATCTTGGCTTAGCCGCCCGGACTGCGAGGAAGAAAACCTCTCTAAAAACTTACCCCGAATCCCGTGTTCTGGTGCGTGACCAAGGGATGCAAGGCTGATGGGTAGTTCAGTCGTAAGCGCACTCCCAGCCGGGGCACCTGCGGACCCCTCGGTTGGGCACAAATTTATGCTTGCCCGGGTATTGAGGATCTCTGCCCGGGTCGACCTTTCTTCTCCCCATCTCGTGGGTTCAATTATCGAAATTCAAATTAAAAATATAAAAACTAAGGAAGGAAAGAACGAGATAGATGGTAGGAAGTAGAAAAGTGCAAGGGCGGACTTCTGTTCCAACGTCGAGGAAGCATTGGTTGGGATGCCTACCTCGGTGGGGCTCCCAGAAGTTATTATGACTGCTGGGAGCCGAAGAACATCGGAGCGATTACGCTCCAGATCTACCGCGGGTGGAAGCTCCAATGCGAGGACGGACATGCTGGACTGCATGGAGACGGAGCCGTGTGACAGCAGAAAACGTGGACGCTTCAGGGATGAGGAGAGCGATACATCCCAGGAGATGCTACCTCCTAAGGTAGCAAGCAGCCGCAGAGGGAGGTCACGAACCCCGATCTCGGCCCCGTCAGGCTCCGTCTTCTGTAAGGCGGAAGCCTATAGACGGGTCAGGGCGGACGGCGAAGTTTTAGCGGAGGAGGAGATCGCTGATCTCCTGCTAAAAATAAAGGAACCGATGGTGGGAGATTCAGTTCCTCAAACACCATCGTCCATGCAGGAGAGAGTGAATGCGGCGGTGGCCATTATTCACAAAGTGGCCACCAAGTCGAGTAACCTGAAGGGCTCTTTTGTGAAAGCCCTTAAGGACTCCTCTTCCGCTATTGCGGGGGTCGTGGATACTCTCATCGGGGATGTGGCTCGTCTCCAAGCCACCAACGATCGTCTGACGGGGCAAGTGGCTGAGCTCAGCGCTCAGTTCGCCCAATTCCGGGCGCATCGCCCCACAGAGGATCCGGTCACGTCCCCGTCTCAGCCTGCCCCCTCTTCCAACCTCGGTGGCATTCCTGATGTCCATCTGCGCCAAATAACAGATGCAGTATGGCGCATGATGGACGGGCGTCTGGCTGGTCTGGAGGCAAGGCTGCGACCAGCCCCTGTTGTCCGGCCGCCGCTCGCGGCCCATAAAGCGAAGGTTGCATCGGTATCAGCATCGCTTCCCGTTGCGACCGGCCGCGTGTCCTACGCGGCGGCGGTGGCGGTCTCTGCTGCTCCTGCAACTGCTACGAGGGCACGGCAAGCGGCCAAGGCAACAGCCCGGACGCCTGCACTGAGGTCAGGGACCAAAGCAGCGGCAAGGACTGGGGCGGAGTTCCCTCCGCTCCCCACTCCAACCGCTGTATCTGGCACCTCCACAAGTGCTCCCTAGACATCTGCCCCTTCCACGGATGGTTGGAAGGTAGTCGGGGGGGCTAAAAAGTTCCGAAAACGGGGTAAGAAGTCTGCACAAAAAGCAGCCTCTACCCCGCAGGCGCCATCGGCTGCGGTGGCTGCCACAAAGACGCCGCGCAAACTACAGGCGCCTAAAAGCGCGGCTGTGTTAGTCACCGTTTCACCGGAGGCAGCTAGCGGCGGGCTGTCCTACGCGGCCATTTTCAAAAGGGCCCGGGACAGTCTCGCACGCGATTTCGGAACAGTAGGTGTTAGAATGCGCCTCGCCCAAACGGGAACTCGAGTCCTCGAGTTCCCTGGGGCTGAAGATGCTAAGACGGCAGACACAATTGCCGAGAAGTTACGAGGTATGTTTACGGCTACGGATGGTGTCAAGTTCGCCAGGCCCACCAAGTGCGCAGAATTGCGCATTTCGGGCCTGGACGACTCCATAACGGCCGAGGATGTCCGTGTTGCAGTAAGAGAGAAGACGGGTTGCAACACGGACAACATTAGGGTCGGCACCATCCGCCCCGGTCCAGGAGGACTTGGCGCAGTGTGGGTCAGCTGTCCCGTAGCGTCGGCCAAAATGTTGGGCGACGCCGGCAGGCTGCTCATCGGTTTCGTGAGCGCTAGGATCACAGTCCTGGTGGCGAGACCGATGAAGTGTTACAAATGCCGGGCATCGGGGCACACACGCGCCAAGTGCGTCAGTTGTTTCGACTGCAGCGGATTATGTTTCCGCTGCGGTCGACCGGGGCACAAGGTGGCAGATTGTTCTGCTGCCCCTCACTGCCCCGCGTGTGCGGCGGGTAACAAACCTGCCAATCACCAGATTGGGCAGGGGGGCTGCAAACCTCCCCGCAGTTTTTTGGCAGGCGTCAGGGGCTAGCCAGTCGGCCCAGGCTGCTTCTGACGTCGTTCGTGCGTCTATACCGTCGCCCATGGAGGAGGCTGTAGAGACGGTCGAATAATGGCCCAAGTCTCCAAACTCCTTGTCCAGACTAACCTGAACCACTGTGCCGCGGCGCAGGACCTTTTCCTGCAAGCCATGGCACAGTGGTCGATCGGTGTTGCCGTAGGCGCGGAACCCTGCTACGTTCCTCCACGTCCAAACTGGTTGGGTGACCGGGACGGTTCCGTGGCAGTCGTCGGCTCCACGGTGGCTCATTCCCCGCCCTTGTCGCTAAGAGACAAGGGCACTGGATATGTTGCTGCCGAGTGGGGGGGGATCACTGTATATGGTGTATACTCCTCCCCCAACCGGAGTCTGAACGACTTCGAGGATTACCTTAACAACTTGGAAACCTCGGTGGGGTGTCTAACGTCTGGGCACGTCTTAGTGCTGGGGGACTTCAACGCAAAGTCCATTGCGTGGGGTTCCCCAGGACGGACGCTAGGGGCGAAGCCGTAGAGGAGTGGGCGGCCTCGGTGGGCCTCTGTTTACTAAACAGGGGCTCCACCAACACATGTGTGCGACAGCAGGGAGGGTCGATAGTGGACCTTTCGTTCGCTACCCCTGCCCTCGCCGCACGAGTAAGGAACTGGCGTGTCCTGTAAGAGGTTGAGACGCTCTCGGATCATCTCTATATCCGATTTGAGCTCTCCCGCTCCCAGGTACCCAGAAGATGTTACATGGCGCGGCGTTCTTCTCGCTTTCCGCGGTGGGCTATAGCCAAACTGAATAGGGACCTACTAGAGGAGGCAGCCATTATTCACTCTTGGCTGTCTCCGCAGGCTCCGACCGAGGAGGTCGACATGGGGGCTGGTCGTTTCCGCGATGCGATTACGCAGATCTGCGATGCGGCCATGCCCCGCATCCGAGGTTGTCGGCCTCCACGGAACGAAGTTTACTGGTGGTCCCAGGAGTTGGCTGACCTCCGTGCGGCCTGTACTCGTGCCCGGAGGTCCTACACCCGTGATCGGCGGTGACACCGCGAAGAAGGCGGGGAAGACCAGCTTCATGAGGAGTACCGAGAGGCGCGGAAAACTCTGAAGCTGGCCATTAGCCGCGCCAAGGAAATTACGCGTAAGGAGATGCTGGAGGGTCTCGATCGTGACCCCTGGGGTCGCCCTTATCGTGCGGCGCGACAAAAGCTCCGCACATCGGGCCCCCCCCCTTAAAGAGACACTCTAGCCCAGCTTCCTGCGGGATGTGGTCGAGGGCCTTTTCCCGCAGCGGGTGGATCACACACCCCCGTCGATGGTCTTCATGGCCGGAGACGACGGGGGGAACGAGGACAATGTTCCACCCGTTAGGGAATCGGAGGTGAGGGCGGTTGTTCTACGGTTTCGCTCTAAGAACACCGCCCCTGGGCCAGATGGGATACCTGCCCGAGTATTGGCACGAACCCTCGACCACATGTCGGACCGCCTCAGGAAGGTATTGGACGCTAGCTTGTCGTCCGGACGCTTCCCTGAGTGCTGGAAAAGCGGGAAGCTGGTCCTATTAAGGAAGCCGGGACGGCCTACCGATTCGGTGGCGGCCTATAGGCCCATTATGTTGCTGGACGAGGCGGGTAAACTGTTTGAGAGGATACTCTCTGCCCGCATCGTCCGGCACCTCTGCGAGGTGGGCCCCGATCTGTCGGACGCCCAATTTGGTTTTCGGGCGGGGCGTTCGACGGTCGATGCTATGCTGCGCCTGAGGGCCGTTACCGAAGAGGCGGTGAGCTGTGGCGGCGTGCTGTTAGCGGTGTCGTTGGACATCACCAACGCATTTAATAGTCTGCCATTTAGCTGCATCAGGGAAGCACTCCACTACCACGGGGTGCCCGAGTACCTGAGGTGGAGGCGGTGGCCCATGTCGTGCGGTGTTCCACAGGGGTCCGTTCTCGGACCACTCCTGTGGAATGTGGGATACGACTGGGCCCTTCGAGGTCGTCTTCCCCCCGGGCTGGGCATAATTTGTTACGCCGATGACACATTGGTCACAGCCCGGGGGGCGAACATTCAAGAGGCGGCGCGCCTGGCCACCGTGGGAGTCTCTTTGGTGGTCGGGCGCATTGAGGCGCTGGGTTTACGGGTGGCCCTAGATAAGACGGAAGCCCTTTTATTTCATGGGCCCCGTCGTGGTTCCCGGTGCCTCTATCGTTGTCAATTCGGTCCTCGTACGGATTGAGGCCCAGATGAAGTATCTGGGCCTGATCTTCGACGGCAGGTGGCTCTTCGACGAGCACTTCCGACAGCTTACTCCAAAGCTGGTCGGCGCTGCTTCTGCTCTTGGGCGACTTTTGCCCAATTTGGGTGGAGCCAGCGTCGCGACGAGACGGCTATACACGGGAGTTGTTCGGTCAATGGCACTGTATGGTGCACCGGTGTGGGCGGCGGCTCTGACCGCCCAGAATAGGGCTCGCCTCTAGCGCCCTCAGAAGATATTGGCGGTTAGAGCCATACGCGGTTACTGCACCGTATCGACGGAGGCGGCATGCACCTTGGCCGGAACTCCCCCGTGGGATTTGGAGGCGGAAGTCCTCGCCGAAGTTTATCGGCGGACGGCTGACTTCCGGGCGGGTGGCGGCATACGGCCCCGCCCGAGGAGATACGCGAGTGGCGTGAGGCCGCTCGTCGAGCAACGATGGCTCGTTGGTCGTTCCGGTTGGAGACTCCACGTGCTGGCTTTGCCCTCGTGGAGACTCTCCAGTCGGTCATCACCGAGTGGGCAGGGCGGCAGCACGGGACCCTTTCCTTCCGACTGACGCAGGTCCTTTCCGGGCATGGTTGCTTCGGGAAGTATCTGCACTCAGTCGCCAGGAGGGAATTGAGTCCCGCCTGTTACCACTGCGACTGCAGTGAGGACTCGGCTCAGCACACGCTAGCGGTTTGTTCCGCCTGGGCAGCGCAGCGTGGAGTCGTCACTGCAGTTATTGGAGGAGATCTCTCGCTACCGGCCGTCATACGCTCCATGGCCGGTAGCGACAGTTGTTTTACCGCGGTCATAACCTTCTGCGAAGTCGTAATTTCGCGGAAGGAGGCGACGGAGAAGGCCCGGGAGGACGATATCCACTCGGACCCAATTCGCCGGCGGCGCCGCCGGCGAGCCGGTCGGCGGAGGCGCGCATAGCAGCGCCTCATGCCGCCTTGAGTGTGGCCGCGGGTGGACGGGACGGGTTTTCCCCTCCACCCGCTATAATGGCCAGCCGCGAGGAGGCGACGTCCACGTGTGCCGTACGTCGCCTAAAATAGAGAGTTTATCCGCAGATGGTGCCCGAGGTAGCGGGCAGGCGCTAGGAGGAATCTGGATGTTGTAATAGCAGCGGTTCCCGGATCCCTCCTATCTCAGGCGCAGAGTGGCACACCGTGTGGTTTTAGTCGGTCCGATTCCGACACACCACCCTGCCGTAAACCCCGGTGGGGTGACGGCCCGAGGGGGTTTCCACACGTTAAAGAAAAAAAAAAAAAAAGGATAGCTGTTGGGTTAGTAACCACAAGGCTACTAAAAATCTTTTCAGTGAACATCTTTGCGTGTATTGTGAAAAGTTTTACATTGCTGTGGAAAATTGTAAAAACTCCTGTGCACTTATTTCTAAAGTAAGAAACTCAGGTATCACACGGTATATTAGCTATTTTTATTATTAAGAATAGTCGTTATTTGATATAAATATTTAATATATCTGTAACGTAATATAACAAAGCTGTAGCTGAGGGCTTAAATATTAATTTGAAGTTGTAAATTTTCTAATATAAGTGAACATTTATTTACAGATTCAGAACTAAAATTATCGAAGAACATACAACGCCTGTATCGATCGTCGTTCAAGAAAATGTCAGCTTGTGGCTTGTTCTACATTGATGCTTCACTGCTTTTGTCTTTATTGATTCTTATTACCAGTTTTGCTGACGTCCTGATCCAATTTGCATTGTCTGATTTGCTAAACGAGTAGTTTTTCATAGATAGATTGTAACATTTACAAAAATAATCCAAAATGATAATTAAAGGAGGACAAAAGTTTTATACTGCTTTGAAAATTGCTAAATCTCTTGCTGACTCGATATCTAACGATACCGCCAACAGCACATCGCCACAGCTCGCTTAGCCCCCTTAGCCAGCGTACCACGCGATAAAGAACTTCGTTTCAATAAATATTTATAATGATTGAAGAAATTTAGACCGAAACAAACTTTATGAATACTTAAGTGGTTACAAGTAAAATAGTTATTTTTGACACAGGCCTTTTGATTTCATTGTTATAGCACTTAATCGTACCCACACGAGTAACCTTGTCCAAGACTGAGTGTTTTGTAATGACTTGTCCAATTGGTTCAGGGATACGGTCAACCAATTTATATCTCTGTCGTATTTAAGTAAGATGTTCCACAGATTACATGTGGCAAAAGTCTTGGACCATCGTCTGACTATGGTACCACCTTTTAAGACTTTTAATATTCGAGGTTTCGTAGTTGAAGACAATTACCAGTGGTTCACCCTGGCAAGGGACACCTTTCCTCTATATTATTAAGCAGTTGTGATATGGATCTGAAATTTAGGCATGCCTTAGTTTGATTCAGCAGGGTTATCATTTCTTCAAATATTAACGTACGCCTATCACTCTCTTAAAGTGATATTTGGTGGATTAAAATCTGCCTTCCATAACCCTCAATAATTTGAACCTTGGAGTTGGATGAAATGTCGTATGGTCCGATTGATGCTAAGGATGATTATTATACAAGTTTTTTGATTATTTCGCGTTGACGACAAGTGTTTCACTATTATCACTTCTTAAATTGAGCACTCTACTGCGCTTAGCTACAAATCGCTTGAAAGCAAGTATTCAAGATGAATGGTCCAAATGGCTATACGAACACAAAAGGCAGATATACCCTGCATGGGATGATGATCACATATTGCCTTACGTTTGCATTTATAATCCAGTATTTGGATTGAAATCAACAGGTTTCCAAAGTGAGATTTGTTCCCACGTTTGGTCGATTCAAGTTCGACGTAACCACCAACACAACTATAATTACATACGAGTATATGTACTTCGGATTCCGGGTAGATTGCCTCATAGACAGAAAAAGATACAAAATATTGATATTTAAACGTTAAATAATATGCAAACTACGTAGATACATGCATATAATACGACAATAAGTGAACGTTAGCCTAATAAAATGCAGAAAGGTAAATTTAAAAATCAACTGTACCGTTATATCTACCTTCACGAATTAGAAATGACGTCGTTCTGTAATGTTGAATTTTGACAATAGTACTAGTTTGTTTTGTGGGATCCAGGTTGTGAGGAAAATGACTTATAGGAAATATGAAGGACTTGCGAAGACAGACTTGGAAAAACTTATGACGGAGGTATTTAAAACCCCGGTAAATTTTGAGATCTTACATGAAGCTGCTGGATTTGCCATACACATAAATTACTCTAGAGTTTTATTGCTTTTAAAAGAGATTTATAGCGTTAACTAACCGTATGTTCAAAATAATCATTTTTCTGAAAACATCGCTGCACTCAGTATTATATAGTAAAGCAATGCTCAAGTCAATACTAGTATATTTAGAGTTGGTGGCCGATTAAGTAACCCGCATTCAAAGGACAGCGACCACTTTATAACCTGGCCAAGACAAGGACAATTTAGGACTAAAATTACAATAATATATGTGAAATTATAGGGCTTCTTGGCTGACGGGTTAAGAATTTGTTAACATTTGAATCTAACATCCCGCGCAAACTTGTTACGGGAGTACTTGGGACCGATGCTACTAGAATTTGCTGGCTAAAATCGTAACACATGGTTTCAACAATATGGAGTCGGATTCCACTTGTCGCACATCCAATGAGTCTCTGCTGGTGGTCAAAGACATGTTTCTGGAAAAGCTGATTTCCAGACGAGGCGACCTTCCATGACCACCCAGAAGTTCAAATCTATCTTCAGCAGACTTCTTTTTATGGGGTTATTTGAAAAATCATGTCTATATCAATAAAACAAATATACTCAACGTCAACTAAAAGAAAAAATCAGCTAGGTGATGTCGGCGATTTCGCGGTCTCCCTGACGACAAGTATTCGAAATTTTGGTGCTTACTTAGAAGAGTGCAACTGTCGAAGCGGTGATCATATAGACGATATTATTTTTAAAAATAAATTTCAACTAATTAGCGTTTTTATAAGCAAACAATTTTGATGTATCATATCATAAAACTCCATATCAATTTATTAAAATATTACTAATTCACTTTGACAACGATGGAGTCAGGAATGCCTTTGATCTCTACAACGGAGAAAAAAATAAAACAATCCATCGCAAGGTGGGAAGGAGTATTTCACTTTACGTTGGGTACTATTGTTGTTGAAATAAAAAGAATAAATGCAAGAAAATACTTTTCTATTACTTTATTATTATAACACCATATTCAGACAGCCATGCTAACAGAAGCAAAAATAATGACAAGTTAAAGAGATTACAAAAGCATAGACTTAAAAAGTAGTGAGTGAACCACAGACCAAAATACTAATTTACATTCCTGACAGTATAGAATCTAAATAGTGCTAAGAAGATTAAGATTATATTATTTACTCTAAATTACAACAATTGTTATTATCAAAAACAATAACTGAAACTGAAATGGCTGAGCCGTTTCCTTGGCCAAAAAATACTGCACTATCTGCATTCGCAATGAGTATGGTGACCACAATTCATGGATTCTGTTTATACTTTCCATCAGGTAGAATAGAGTCACTTTCACAGGCTTTTAAAATAAATAAAAATATAGCAATATGGCAGTACAAATCAAGACTCAGGGTAGTAGTAGTTTTGTTGTGTTTTGTGGGTTTCAATTACACTACATTTTGTACAATCAACGTTATTACTTTATTCATTGAATTTACAGAGCTTTATACCAGCTGACATAATCCGTAAATTAATACTTAGTTTTCCTAGCGTCCACTAGAGGCGCTCGCGAGCCACACGTTCAGAAATGATTAACAACACACGGGCCTAACACTCTCCCTCGTTATTAGTTCAAAGGTTCAACCGGTCCGGCATCCTTCTAGGTCTGGTGCTTCGACGTGGTTCTATTTTGGCTGGTAGTTGGTGTAGCTTTCTCTGGATGTAGTATTCTGGCTAATGGTTGATTGTCCACGATAAGTATTATTTTTCTGCCATAGCAATATTGAAAAAAATTTTTCTGACCCCATACTAGTGCAGCAGCCTCTTTATCTAACTGGCTGTAGCCTTTCTCTGCTTTTGTAAGAGATCTCGAAGCAAATGCTATTGGTCTTTCAGACTTATCTGCCATAATGTGTGATAACACAGCTCCGAATCCAATGGGTGATGCATCAGTGGCTAATGTCACTGGTAAATTTCCATGAAATGGTGTAAGTACTTTTTCTCCCCATATCTCCTTTTTCAGTTCTTGAAACGCTTTCTCACATTTTGTGGACCATGTAAATTTTGTATCTTTTTGTAGTAATTTGTATAAAGGATTTAGTTTTGATGCCAAGTTGGGAATGAATTGTTGATAATAATTAATCATTCCTAAGAAAGTACGTAGAGATGAGACATCTGTAGGACGTGGACTATTCTTTATATCTCTTATCTTTTCTTCTGTAGGGTGTAGTCCTTTTCCATTTATTATATGTCCCAGGTAAGTAACGGATTTTTGGAAAAATTGGCGCAATTTTCACACCAAACATCAATCTATTCACATTGTATGTCCCTTTACATGTGCTTACGGCTTGCATTTGTGCTGTATCTTCGTTAGTTTTCGTGTGTAAATACGCCTGGTTAATGTCCAGCGTACAAAAATACTTTCCACCGCTAAGTTTTGAAAATATTTCTTCAACCCGAGGAATTGGGTAATTATCATTCTCCAGATTACTATTTAACGTCGCTCTATAATCTGTGCATAAGCGAACATTTTCATTTTGTTTAATCACCGGAACGATTGGTGTTCCACACTGTGAGTAAGTTACTTTCTGTAATATACCTTCTCTTTGCAATCTATCAATTTCCATTTCTACTTGCTCTCTAAGTGCAAATGGTACTGGGCGTGGCTTTAAAAATACTGGAACTGTACCTTCCTTTAATTTAAATGCTGCTTGGTAATTTTTTATTTCGCCAATTTTATCCGAAAATAATTCGCTGTATTCTTCTATTAATTTTTGTAATTTTTCTCTATATTCTTTTTCTGCACTGGAAAGCATGAATAGAATCCAAGAGCGGTGGACGCGGTACTCAATGCTAATGAAGACAGTACAGTATGGTAACCCACGCTATGGCGGCCTAGTGAGATGCTTTTTCACGCCCTGCTTAAAGTACCTGATCGACTCTTGTATATTATTAATTAAGTACATTGTTGGTTCATCGTGCCACTAGGTGTCTTACATTAAGTTTCCATAGCACGGTCTCCACTCTATGACATATCAGCCCTGCCAACTATCAGCCCGCTTGAAAACACAACCACTTGCGCTTCAGCGTAATGATCTGCCGACTTTAAGAAAATAACGAGCAACAGATGGATACGGAGTGCCCAGGACCTTGATGGAAGGCGACAGGCTGATGGTTCAGACAATTATTGGATATAAAGCTTTATGCTCCACGAAAGTAACTCTCTCCTCGGTATCTACTTGATTGTTAAGACTAGGTACTAATCATAGTTTTGTCAGATTATAAATTTAGAAATAAATGTAGTTTTAAAATATCAAAAAATACTCTTACTTTGTTCGTGTGGTGACGGATTAAGAATACATAGTGTTACCACCCATAATCATCCCGTTGGTGTCGTAAAAGGTGACTAAGGGAACAAAGTATGCAAGACAACATCATTACAAAGAGAAGGAAAACTCGAAACAAACCCTATCCTAAGCCGTCTGGCCAGCGTGTTATAGTAGGCCAAAACCTCCTTGCTAAGGACAGGCCTATGTCCAGTAGTGGACTGTAAAAGGCTGTTGATGATGATGATGATGACTCTTATTAAAGTCAATTACTAACAAACAAAAAAACGTATGGGTGAAGTAAATAAAAATATGTAAAGAAACAAAAGGTAAAGCGGAATGGAGTGGCATAACAGTACATCCACCGTTAATTTAAGTGGAAGTAATAATTTATATATAAAATAATTGTTTAATTAATATAAATGGAAAAGTAAATGAATAGATAGAAATACTCAACATCAATAGTCCATATTAATATTATGGACTTGTTCCATAACAAATTTTGTTATTTCAAAGTATTAGTAGAAGAACGAGTCAGTTTTCAAATATTTGCTGATATTTATTACAAAAAATATTTTAAATATGATCATGAACTCTTTAATATGATCGCATTGCATCACAAAACAGTGGACAAAGATATTCAATCCATGCTTCAACCTTTGAACATATTGCAAACTATATGTCTTTGCCCTGAATACCGCATAAAGAACAATGTTATTTATCCAAACAGTCGTATTTCGAATATTATCTCTATTTTCGGAACTGTGTGAACGGATTTCTGTATTTTTGTTTCGTATCGTCAGTTTCCATTTAACTAATTTTATCATAAAGTACATGAAATTTATTTATATTGTTTTGCTTTTACTCTGTTGGGTATATTTTGAATTGTTTCTTTACCATTGTTCAAGTTTATAAAAATATTGAATTCATTTTGACAATTCAGAGAATTCATAGATTTCTAAATAACAAAAAGTATATTAAACTTTTCACCTTTGATAATTGGCTTTGTATCTTAGGTATGTGCATCATCTATCTTTCGATTTTGATTTATGTTTATTGGACAACGAGTTCCTTTTTCTTCTTATTTTTAATTTATTTTGATATTAAACTAATTTACGCGATACGATGCATAACATTTTTAAAAGATATGCTTGATTTATGGAATGAAAAAGTTAAAACGGGATATAGACATAAAACTGTACTACAAAGCGATGTTTCAGACGTTCACTGATATTTTGAATGCCTATAACACTTCTAAATTGATCTTCAAGTACTTTGTACGTAATTAACATTTTTTTACAAGTTTTCGTTTCTTATTGTATTAAAATGCAGTATAATACGGCTGGTATAATTGAGGACCTTAGCACACAGTGGCAATTTTTTACCCACAATTATGGGATGAAATGATACCATATTGGCTTAAGTTGTATCCTATAATATAGAACAGATTTTATATATTCTAGATAGTAATCTTATTAATGAATCTTCTAGAAGCTTCCAGTAATTCTTCTATCTTACTGTTATTTGTAGATCATTCCACAATTATGCCATTATAATAGAAAAGCATCGTCAATGAACTTTGTGGAATGATCTGTTATTTTAACCTAAAATTCATTGACGATCTCAGGAGTTTAGGTTTACGGGTCATGTTAGACAATACTTGGCACGTATGCCTTAAGTCTTGTACTAGTAGGATAAAACTTACAACTAACTCTGACCGTGGCTATCAACTGCAACTTACTGAGTACAACTGTATGTTACACACCAGTTTTCGTTAGGTCGTGATATCATCCGGAAATAAAGCAAATTAAATGGATTTGTTCCTTTCAAAACCTTTTTATTTCAGATTCTCTTTTATGTACTAGAGCTCTTTTTTCATATATTAGTTTATGTGCAAGCGATGATTGAATTTTGCAAAGTTTCAGATGCTTTTGGAAAAGTAAGTTGTATGAAATATTTATGTCTATATAAATGTCTATCGTGTATCCAACAATACATGTAAATAACACATACATATATTGTCGGATAGAAAATCATAAATAAACACTTAACTTTTTCAGTATCTTTTTTCGAAAATAATTGGCGGAGTAATCACGTGGCTCTTAAAAAGTTTTACAATTAATGTAATATTCTGCCTGTGCTGTGAAAAGTTGTACATGGCTGTAGAAAATTGTCAAGATTCATGCGACTTTATTGCAAAAGCAAGAAATTCAGGTATAACCTCCTTATTACTTATGAATTCGAAACTTGACTATATAAATCTTGTTGTTTTATGTCATTAACGACAACTATTAGTAATCTATTGTTGAATATAGATCACGCCTGAAAAACGAGAGCTATACCACCGCAGACTAGATGGGTTCGTAAAGAATTTATTTCAATATTTCCTTCTCTTCGCCGCGCGCTTGGTGAAATCTAGATTTGAAAAGAGTTTGATAAATTTTGCACAAAAACAGACGTATCTAATAATTAACAATTTACTGCACAATGTTTAACGTCAAGCCCTGGACTAGAAATTATGAAATTTTATAATTAAGTGTAATTTTAACTTACAGATTTAGAATTAAAATTGTCCAAACACATACAACGCCTGTATCGATCGTCGTTCAAGAAGATGTCAGCTTGTGACTTGTTCTACATTGATGCTGCTCTGCCGTTGTCTTTAATGAGTCTCATTACCAGTTATACTATTGTTTTAATACAATTTGCGTTAACCGAAAATAGAAGTTAAACAGATTTTAATTTTTTCATGATAAAATAATTTAAAATATTCTCAGCAAAAATACTTTTCTCATCAAAAGGAGAATTCAGGATCGCGGTTCCGTTTCCAGAACAGACCCCGTGGCATCTGAATTACCTATTCATACATTTTCTAAGAGACAATCACAAGAAATATTTAAAATCAATCAATTTTAATAATAAATAAATACATAAAAAAATAAAATTTGTGTGAAAAATAAACGTTGTATAATTTTTAATTTACTATGTTTTAATTTGTTTTTTTTTTTTTTTTATACCACGACGTTGGCAAACAAGCATACGGCCCGCCTGATGGTAACCGGTTACCGCAGCCTATGAACGCCTGCGGCACCAGGGGCATCACGTGCGCGTTGCCGACCCTTTAAAAACCTATTTACCCCCTTCTTGAAGAGCCCTATACTGTAGTTTCCAGGGAAAACCTCGGCAGGGAGCTCATTCCATAATGGGATTGTTCGCGGGAGAAAATTTCTCTGAAACCGCAGTGTGCGCGACCATTTAGGTTCTAATGGATGAGCTCCCTGACGGTGGCGAGCGGTGCGATGGTAGAAAGTGGCTGTGGGCATCATATCAAACAATTCTTCAGAACACAGCCCATTGTAGAGACGATAGAGCACACACAAGGAGGCAAAGTCTCTCCTAAGACTTAGTGGCTCGATACCGTCTGTGAGATCAGGATCGTCGACTATTCTCACAGCACGTCTCTGAACTGAATCGAAAGGCTCAAGCTGGTACTTCGGTGCTCCCGCCCAGAGATGACAGCAATACTCCATGTGAGGTCGAACTCCTGTTTTGTAACAATCTGCATACGAAAAATCTGCATATGACCGATCTGCTTACGACCAATCTGCATAAGACAAATCTGCATACGATCAATCTGCATACGATCAATCTGCATACGAGCATTAACGATAAATCCCATAAAAATGCAAAAACAAAAGAGAAACAGGCAAAGTTGGTATACAATATTGTTTTCTTTTATTTTTACACCTGTTTAAAAGTGTGAAATTTTGAAAATTTACACTTCGATAATTTCTATTTTTACAATTTTTCCTCATAAAGACAATGTTTTAAACAATTTAATAAATAATTAATGAACTAATTAATTAATTTATTAAAAACTTGAGATAATCAGTTTAAAAGTTAATATCCATCCAGCCGATTGAGCTACATAGACACACACATAACATTCGTTATTTATTTCTTTCTTTCTTTCATAATCCTCATTATAGTTAAGTGGAATACCTAATGTTCAGCCAAGGTAACATCTTCCACATATTTATAAGACTGTAAGTTGTCATCACTATGTATGGTATACAAACATGCAGAGCCGCAGGAAAAATAAATAGTATACATATAAATTAATCATCAATTAAATGACAAATAAACAGAAAACGAATCACTCTATTCTATTAGTTTACATATATTTTGAAAATTGGAGTTTTAAAAGGTCGTAAAAGGCGTCTAAGAGAACAAAGTATGCAAGACAACATCATTACAAAAAGAAGGAAAACTTGAAACAAACCCTATTCCAACCCGTCTGGCCAGCGTGGTATAGTGGGTCAAAACTTCCTTGCTAAGGAGAAGCCTATGTCCAGCAATGGACTGTTAAGGCTGTCGATGATAATGACATAATGTGACGTCACTTTATATATATGTATATATATATGTTTTACAACATGTAATAATTTTTTACTTAAACCATTTTATAATCGAACACATGTAAGTTTATTTCTCACTGTGATTTCCTGGTTTTTCTCTGTTGCTTATATTCTTAATTGTTTTTTAATCATTACTCAAGTGCATAAATATGCTTTTGACATTCAACGGCCTATGTCCAAAAGTGGTAGGTAGTAGAGCCACGCTGATTTTAGCACGAGTGGGCCGGTTCGACCGGGGCAGTACTACTCTCCCACAGAAGGCCAACGTCAAAGCGCCAGCATCCGTGTTGTCGTGTTTCGTTGGTGAGTGTGAGACCGGAGGTCCATTGATGCAGGAGTGACAGTTATCGTAGTAACTGTGTAATCCTTACACTGTCATTGAGCAGAAAGAGTAGAGTAGAGTAAGAGAATAGATTAAGGCAGAGTAAAGTCAGTTTGACAGGCTCATAACATAGGAAAAAAAAGTTGGCTATTAAAAGCTGCTGATTCAAAGAATTCATAGATTTTTAACAATAAAAAATATCTAAAGTTCTTCACACTAGTGAACTGGTTTTGTAGTTTATAGCTATATGCTACCTTCATTTCACATTTATTGGACAATGTTTAACTTATTAATAATTACAATATCCTCAAACGTCTCGCATACACATTATAAAGCTAAATATTTAAGAACCTAAGTTGAACGTTCTAAAGTTTCAGACAATGCAACATCACGTATGGGCTTGATTCCTTATGGGAGACATAGATGAAATATCTTTAATAGATATTGTGCTACTAAATTTCTTTTAGTATATTACCTACTAATTGAGAATTATTCTACACTATTGTCATTAGGCAGTAGAGCCACGACATTAGATAGTAGAGCCACGCTGATTTTAGCACGAACGGGTCGGCTCGACTGGGGCAGTACTACGCTCTCACAGAAGACTAACCTAAAGCACCAGTCTGTACTGTCGTGTTTCGTTGGTGAGCGTGAGACTGGAGGCCCATTGAAGCAGGAGTGACAGTTATGGTGGTAACTGGGTGAGCCTTACACTATCACGATGTCTGTCATGCCTTTTACGTCCCCAAGCGGAGCGTGAAACAGCATCTCACTAGGCCGCCATAGTCTGGATCACCATACTGCATTATCTGCATTTACAATGAGTATAGGAACTACAACTCTTGGATTCTTTTCATGCCTTCCATCGGGCAGAGTAAACTGATTTTGGCAGGTTCTTATAAGAGAAAAAAAAGGTTAATTAAATTTAGAAATAATCTGACATTAATGTATAAAAGTATATTTCCTGTCAAACAGTTTAAGCTATGGAAAATTGTAATATCACAATAATATATGTTGTTAGAAACTGCAAAATCTGCACCGATAGCTTCACGTCTATTGAGAATAATCCGCACATTGACATCTTGCCAAACGTCGCGTTGTGAAGTCGTTGTACGTTTTTGAATAGTTTTTTCTTTTCAACTATTTAATAAAATTTAAAGATTATTCAAATGTATTAAAGTATTTTATTAAAATTAAAGTTAATTAATGTCAATTTAAAGAAACTTAATATACTTCAGCGCCTCTAATATTCAAAAGTATCATCGTCATAATTGTTTCAGCCAAAAGACGTCCGCTGCTAGACATAAACCTCCCCCAACGTTCTCTGCAACAGCTGATCCCGTGCCGCCCGCATCCAGCGGCTTTATGGGGATCCTACCAACACTGCGATTTCCAATACGTGGTTGCTACTCCAGAACTTGACCCTGTCGACCATCGTGTAGTGTGCCCCGCCCACTTAAGTTAATCAATTTTACTGGCAACATCAGTGACCTTGGTTCGTCTGCGGATCTGGTATTCAAAAGTATGGAGCTAAAGCAAGCATTTATACATAAATTGTTGTACTCTGGCACACTTCACTGTGATACATTGTGTTTGAATTGATAACTAACTATATTTTCCAAATTAATAATAATTGGATGACATACAGTAACATACCTGAAGGATCAGCTTGTTTTGCCCATTTACATATATCTTGTCCTTCGCCAATTGCTTCATAAAATTTTTCGCATTGCACTAGTAACGCTACTTGTAATATAAAATTTTTGACGATCCACGATATAATCATACCTGCTGAATTATAATTTTCTTTCTAAAAGAAAAATATTTTCTTTACTGGTGTGTGAGTAACTGAACTTAATAAATTTAGCAATTTCGTTCCTGCTTAAGGGCATGTGTGTTTGTAATATTGTTTAAATGGTAAGTCCCTCATTAACAATATATCCTGTGTCACGAAGGACTTTACAAACATACACGAAGCGGATACAGAGAACGCCCGCGCTCAGAGCAACAATTTGTTGATCACACACAATAGTATCCCATGTGAAGATCGAACCGATAACACTCAGTACGGTAAGAAGTGACCGCCTAAACCACAATGCCATACATGCCGTTAAATACAATACCGTCACAGTATGTCGAATATACTGGATACCCCGTAGATATTTCAATGAACAATTAAACGTCATCATCATCAGCCTGCTACGCCATGCTGGCTATATAGGTTGCTATAGCATTTTTGTCAAGTTTTCTTCTTTTTAAGTACTGTTGTCTTACGTATTTTTTTTCCGTAGGATGAATAGCGATGGTGTCACTCCGTTATAATAGTGTAATTTTAGTTTACGACAAGTTTATAACTTACCGCATAAAGTGAATGAATTCCATGTAAATTGTGATGTATAAGATTTTTTTTTCTCCATTCATCCAGAAAGAAAAAAATGTATAATAATGAATGTGAAGAGGTCTCTACAATGTGGTATAAAATCTGGAAAATTAAAATCAGTAAGATATTGTTAAATTTTTGTGTCACACATCACAGTTCATGTACAGCAGTCTGATCCAAAACTAGACAGAGAACTAATCTACTGATAAACATTTATTTCTAAATATATGCTTCTAATAGATAAATTACATCCAAACAAAACAAATGATAATAAGAACGAGGTTCATGATACCATTATCATAATCTTTCTACCCCTTTCCCAAATATATTTAGATTAGGTATTTGATAGTGATGAGGAGATAAAATACAACCAGCGTCTAACTAAGCATACCGGATATCAAACAAAAACTGAAGCCCGAAAGCCGGCTGCCAAATATCCAAATATACATTTTTCTGAAGTTAGTAAATGTAAAGTTAATCATCATAAAGGTTTATAATTTTCTTACATTTATTACTAATCAACTTATCAAAATTTCAAAAGAATTTCTGTAGAGCCGGTAGCATTTCAACAATTTATCAAAACTTTGAAATAACATTCTGCAAACACGCTCATCAAGAGTTTTTTCAAAATTTACAACTGTTTTGTTCCAAAGAATAACTTTTTGTATAAGAAATCTCATTAACCCAATAGCGTATAGTACATTTAAATCATAACTCAACTGCAAGAATATACTCCACACTACATAACGTTGAATTTGCTGTGTAACAAGATATGTATATATTACATATACTACATAAAAAACAACTAAAATAACCACGCTAATCCAATTCCACAGTGTGTGCCTTCTTAAATTTTCTTTAAAGGTGACGTTAAGATCTTGAATGGTTAATACAAAATCAATGTTTTCCATCGTTCGAGCAGAAGCGACAATGGTGTTCATAAAGAATCCAACTGAATAAAAGATCAATTCAGAGTAACAGAAGAATATGCGCATTTTGAACGAATACGGTATAAAGGTAGCATTAATTTCATATAAGTAATAATTACGATGAAAATAAAGAGCGCTGAACACTAGAGCAACAAACACTGAAATTGAAATAGATTTGGTACTGTTTGGTGTGATGAAGTTGTCTTTAATTCTGTATTTTGGACAAAAGATGACATTCTGCATCAAATCTAATGGACGAAGCATTGATTGTAATTCTTTTGTGACATAATTATTCAGTAACATTGCAATGGAACACTTCGTGGATCGAATTTTCTTTCCTATTGATTTATTCATTTTGATAAACTAACAACACGGGTATGTAGACATCAGAAGGGAATCTAAAGCAGTAATTGCTAGTGTTATATGAATATCTAAATAGATTTTTGTAATTTAAAATATTGACTTTCAGCCAATTACGTGTCGAATTATTTTTTAATCAATTATTGTTTTCACAGTTAAACGTGTGACATCATCAGCCAATCGATGTTTCAACATGAATTTTACGATCATAGTGTTTTCATTACTTTTACATCCTATTATTTAAAAATTACTTCTTTCATTTAAAGTGTTCTGTAATCTTTTGTAGTATCGCTACATCTTTTCTATTAAGATTCAAGTTAGCGACAGCACTGAAAAGTTACACTAACCAAAAGACTGACTTGGTATTAAACTTCATAAAAAAATTATTGAGTATAGGCCCTTGAAATATAATATTGATAATTTCAATACCAAACTATCCATGTCTAGGTCTGAAGTCTATAGAAAGTCAATGTCCGCTATATAAATTTCAGAATCATTCTGGAAACTTGATTCACAAAATCATTTTTAAGGGTAAATTAATGGAAAAAACCTTTTTCTAACATCTTATCAATTAATCTTCACCTTTTGTATAGAAATAGAAGCTCTCTCTTAATTAGTTAATTAATTAAGAGATTTGGCCTTGTCAAACTCGGTAAAATAACAACAACACTTAAATATTATTGTGCTTATTCATTAAGTAATTAATTAAAACATTAAAAAAGTATTCTATGGTTGTTAGCAAGAAAAAGAAGAAAAGTGAATCATACGAGACGCTATCGAAGGCCTTGTTCATGACGAGGCTGATACCCAAGGACTTCCCATGTCTAAGTGTGTGATATACACTAGAAGACAACCTGTGCTTCTGTCTACAGCCATATTATTGATCACTTAACAACGAGTGATCCTACAGTAAGCGGACTAATTGTTTGTAGATGATACGTTCCAATACCTTGCAGAGTACAAAAGTGACGGTTATAGGTCGTTAAAGTTTGTTTTTCTCCAAGCCTCCATAACAGTTCCTGAACAATGTGACGGACGATATCATCACGTCACAACAGGAAATAACTTCGGTGCACAATTCTTAAGAATCATCGTTGGAATAAAGTCAGCGAACCTGACTTTTCGGGTTCCAGTGACCGTAGGTCCACACAGACATCATCTTATTAAATATGAGTATCCGGCATTGCGGAGTTACAGGTCGAAATGGTGTGGTTAGCTGAAAAGATCTACACTTCCTTTCTCAGAAAAGGCCTATGTCTGAAACTGAATATTAATTATTAAGTTTATCGAACCACAGGCATGTATTTTATTTTGCTTTTCACACTGGATTACTTGTAGAAAAACAAAAATAAAATGTGATAAAACCCTTAAACAAAGAAGAAGTATTTAGTTTAAAACTAAAACAAAGAAATTTGAATGATAACAATAAACCAATGTAAAAACTCGCTAAAACTCGCTAAAGAATACTTAACCAACGATAATCCGCACCAAAACTAAGATGCAATTTATTTAGTAGTGGTGAATACGGCGAATTCAGGAAATAACATCAAAAATTTAGCTCAATAATTAGCTCCTGTCCAGTTTTATTGACATTAAAGCACTAGCTTCAGCTTTCATTACATATATTAAGATAAATTTTGTAAAAAAAGTAAAAGGATTTACGCCACTTCCTTTTTAACTTATTTTTTATAGGTGAATTTCAATTGAAAGGATTTTTTTAAAAAAAAAGGGTCGACGAAATCCTTATTAACAAGAACAAAACCGGTGTCAAAAGTAAATACCCATATATCCTTAATTTAAATAATATTTACGTAACAACTTGTTATAATAGAAACAGAACCATTATATTTAATTTGTTTATATTAATTAAGAATTTGGTCTTGTCGAGCAACGTACTCAGCTATTTCAAAGTGTTTGTGGATGTAAAAGTCGTCAAAAACAGTAATTTATCTATTAATTACTTAAAAATACAAAATGAACTCTATAATCATTGGTAAAAGTAATAAAAATCATTATGTAAACATCATGAACTTAAAGTCCGTCGACAAAGATATTTAATCCATGTTTCGGCTTTTGAACATAATACAAACCATATTTTTTTGCTCTAAATATCGCATTAAGGATAATTTTATTTATCCGAACAGTCGTTGGTACCATATGATGTCCATTTGTGGTACTGTATTATTAATTTCTCTAGTTTTGGTCCGTTTTATTTACACTTATCTCAATGATACTATCAGAAAATATATGCTATTTCTTTATATTGTCTCGTATTATGATTTTTGTTTTTACTTCATTGGGTTAGTTTTGAATTGTTTGCTAACAATTATTTATGTTCATAAAAATATTGAATTTGTTTTAACTATTCAAAAAATTTATAGATTTCTTGATAACAAAACATATTTAAAGTTATTCACTTTGTTTAACTGGCTTTTTATTTTGTGGATATCTCTTTGCTACATTTTAGTTTTTTATTATCTTTATTGGTCAATGTCTAGCTTATTTAACTTGGTATTAATTGTTTTTGATGTTAACGCAATTTACACTATACAGTGCATAGCACTTTTAAAAGATATGCTTCATTTATGGAATAAAGAATTTTCATGCCGTCAATTAATGAAGGACATGGACATGAAAGATTATTACCAAGCAAGGTTTGACGCTTATGCTAGTATACTGAGTGCCTATGATGCGTTTAAATTGACGTTGCAGCATTTCGTAAGTATTTTTTACCTATAGTCTTGTAGTAAACCAATTTAGGTAAGTAGAATGACATATTCCTTTAAGTTATAGTTATTTTTATGACGTAAAACATTTAAAAGTTTATTTAAATTTTTCTTGTTAGATTAAGAAACTATAATGTGTCAATTCGAGTTCTGTTATGAGGTGCTTTGGGGTTAAGGATAGGCGCAAGACTTTCGAGAATTCCTTGTTTTCTCTTCTTCCTTTTTTAGACACTTCACGATATGTCATCAAAGTTTTTATTAAACAGAAATATTCATTTTAAAACAATATTTTCCAGGTTCTCTTTGATATATTGGAATTCTATTCGCACGCATTAATTTACATGCAAACGATAATTCATTTCTTTAAAATTTCAAGCACATTTGGAATAGGAAGTGTTTAAAAAAGTTTACTTTAAAGAAAATAAAAATGTTTATTGCAACAACTCTTTCATACTATTGCTTAGCATAAAATATAAAAATATTATTTTCAGGATATCTTTTCAAGTCCAAGTATCGCAGTGAGCATATGGCTTATAAAAACCGTTTCATTGAATATAATATTGTGCGTGTATTGTGAAAAGTTCTACATAGCTATGGAAGATAGCCTATACTCCTGTGCACTTATTGCAAAGACGAGAAACTCAGGTATCATCTCACTGTTTTAATTACTGTAGGAAATATGAAGGAATTCGAAAGGCACACCTGGTACAACTGATGACGGAGGCACTTGAAACCCGGTTTTATATTCCGGTCTTTACACACATAAATCACTTTACAAACTTAATGATTTTGAAAGAAGTTTATAGCGCTTAAAGAGGGGTTTTTAACAATTATCACTTAAGAGCGTCCGTTTTTCGTTCCTTTGGGCTTTCAAGCTTAGTTGCGTAGGAGAAGAGAGCGGCAGGAGGGAATTTCAAAATATTAGTAGTTTTTTGACGTGAGGATGCGGAAGGTAAGTGTTGAGTGTTGCAAGTTGAAAGAATTTTAATAATAATAGACTGTAATAAACTTTATGACTAAAATATAATGAAATAATAATTACATGTATAATAAATAGAGACGTTATCTACTTCCTCGTCCTAGAGGCTCTCTAAAGGAAGAAAAAAAATAAACAAATAAATTAAAAGTAAATAGCTTGAAGATGTGAAATTATTAAAGTGCTCTGCGGATTTAATAAAGGACAAATCAGAATTACAGGTTGAATGAAACTACTACTCTGAGTCTTGATTCGAACTGCTTTATTTTTTTTTTCTATTTTAAGAGCCTGCCCAAGTGACTTTACAATGCCTGATGGAAACTACGAATACAATCCATGAATTGTGGTCCCTATACTCTTTGTGAATGCAGATAATGCAGTATTTTTATATTGGCCAGGATAGACTTGGTCAATATCACATTTCGGCCAACGAAACGGATAAGAGTTATTGTTTTTAATAATAACAATAGTACCCAACTAAAAGTGAAGTACTCCTTCCCACCTTGCGATGGATTGTTTTTTTTATTTTCTGTTGTAGTAGAGATCAAAAACACCAGAAATGTCTCGCTTTACGCCCCAAGTACTAGGCTATAAATACAAAGTCGTTCGTGAGGCAATATGTGTATAAGTGTACCAACAGCTTTCGTACGGTCATCATCCCATGCAGGGTATATCTGCCTTTTGTGTTTGTATAGCCGTTCAAGGTATTCATCTTGAAGTCTTGCTTTCAAGCGATTTGTAGCTAGACGTAGTAGAGTGCTCAATTTGAGGAATGATAATGGTGAAACACTTGTCGTCAACATTGGACCATAGATATCTCATCCAACTCCATGCTTCAAATTTTTGAGGGTTATGGGAGGCAGATTTTAATCCACCAAACATCACTTTAAGAGAGTGATAAACGTACGTTAATATTTGAAGAAATGATAACCTTGCTGATTCAAACTAAGGCATGCCTAAATTCCAGATCCATATCACAACTGCTTAATAATATGGGTGAAATGTGCCCATTTCCAGATTAAACCACTGGTGATTGTCTTCAACTAGGAAACCTCAAATATTAATTAATTAATAGTCTTAAAAAATCTTAAAAGGATATTAATTATTTTACTCAGAGGATGGTCCAAGACTTTTGGCACATATGATATGTGGAATATCTTACTCAAATACGACATAGATATAAATGGGTTGATCGTACCCCTGAATCTATTGGACTATGGACAACTCACTACAAAGCACTCAGGCTTGGGCATGGTTACTCGTGTGGGTTCGATTACCTGCAATAAGCAGATTTGATTTTTTCCGCCTTCGGGAATCGTCTTCGGAATCCGAAAATGACTTTTATTTGTTGTAGAATGTCACGGTTCTGACAATATAGGTATCTACATATGTTAAACAAGTTGTCATTGTAAAATAGAAGACAATAGCCTAATTTTTTTTTCAAATATTTTAAATTGCGTACACAAAACTTATTTATTCATTCAAAATACAGTAATTAGTAATCAGTAAACACATTTCTTTTTTTCCAGTGAGACTCCTTTTGGTACATTTACGCTTATACGAAGCATCAGGAATGTCTCTTTGAAGTATCCAATATTAGTCGGCCATTATTGAGACGTTCCATCTTCCCTGGTATTTTTTCTCCGTATCTTTAATATCCTGATGAAATCGTTCACTTTGCTCTTCACTCGCATCTCCTAAATTATCTAGAAAGTAGTCAAGGTGGGTATGAAGGAAATATGTTTTTAGATTCATTAAGTAACCTAAAGCTTGAAATGCTTTTAACATTCTTTTGACAATTTGTTTGTAGTTAGGGTCTTTGTTACTGCCTAAAAATTTTTATATAAACCTCTTTAAAGGCAATCCACCCTTCTCTTTGAGGATCCGTCATGGTTGCGATGAACTGTGGGTCAGCCATAAGTTGTCGAATATCTGGTCCAACGAAAACACCTTCCTTCAACTTTGCCTCCGATAGATCTGGAAACTTTGATACTAAGTATTTGAAGCAATTTCCATCTCTTGGAAGTGACTTTACAAATTGCTTCATCAATCCCAGGTTTATGTGGAGCGGTGATAGAAGAACTTTATGACGAGGTACCAAAGTTTCATGCAGGACGTTCTTTTCGCCAACCTTAAGCTACCTTGCTGGCCAACACTTTTTAGTCCAGTGATTTGCTCAGTCTCTATTATCCCACAGACACAAAGGCAAGGAAATTTGGAAATCAAAATAAAATTATAACTATTTATTTATGACTTCAAACTAGCCCAAAGAGCCTTTTTCTATAATAAAACTTTGCGTTTTGCGAGATAACCTTGTGATAGTATTATCATATTACGTTATTTAGAATTTACAATTATTGTTACATTAATGCAACAATATATTCCTAGCCGTTGGCAACACGTGCATGTGTTTAGACAACATAAAAAGGGCGAAACTTAACGAACAGATTCTTAAGTGACTCTTGTGCAAGTATGGACAAAGGATCTATTGCACTCTTTACACGAATTCCTTGGAAAGGGCTCTTAACAGACCTTTTTGGACTTCGGTGCCCGCGACATCTGGTATACATTTACGTGAGTGATGAATGCCTTAGAGTTTGATAGAACTGTTAACAAAAAAGCGGTAGGAAGCGGGGCGCGGGGTGAGATAAAACGACAGGGTTTGAGGTAGTCGGGGGAGTCGTCGGTGAGGGGTCAGTGAGGGTGCAGGGTGAAGGCAGGACGTTCGTGAAAGCTGGGGATAGCCGGTCGTGTGGGTTACCATGACGTTGAGTAAGTTAGCATATATAACGCTGCAGTAGCTAGGTAAGTCCTTGTTGGCTATTATTTCGTAGGATAATGATTTATATGTATTTATATGCCGGTCTGAGTATAGTAATAATCGTTGAATAATTAGATGATATCTCTCTATTATTTCTCGATGAGCATTACTGTTGGTTAATCGGTACCTTTGATAGAGATAATGAGTAGAACTCCTTATAAGTCGCTGCGGTGTGGGGAGTCCATTTATGATCGATCGGAGCCATCCGGTAGATCGCCGGAGCGGTTCCTTTACACGATTATATCTGGGTGATCTGTCCCTGTGGTGTATTTATATTGTAGTTACAGCGTGTATGGGTGTGTGCCGTGTGCTGGGAGCTAGGGGTCTTAAGGGGCGGATGCACGGGGGTCAGTAGGCGGGTTAACTCATATAGCGGGTTGAGTACACAGGAAACCGATGGGTTGGAGTCCCACGTCGGGGCGGAGGCGCGAAAGCGTTTAGCTTCGGTCGTATACAGCTAAATACACCTGTCAAAGCGAGTTATAGGTTTGGACTTAGCGTTCCTGACCCCCTCGAGTTAAAGTCAGTTAATTCACCTAAATCTTAAGTGCACAACGGATGGAAGAGTGATAAGCACAACCAACAGAAATGTATTTAATTGTTTCATAATCTCTCATTTTGATTCCCTCTTATCGCGGTTTCTTATTATTTATTTGAATCGTTATAAGCCAGTGGGAGAATATCCAGTCTGGTGTCGAGTTCTACAGTCTAACGCGGATTCTGGTGGAGCGTTAGACCTCCCTCCACATTGGAGGGTGCTGGCTTGTACAATAATACCTCATTAAATAGCCGAAAAATTACTATACTCGCACTAGGTTTCTAGGGAGGACCATTACAACCTGACGGTCTGGAATTTTTCGAGTATTTTTTTTGTATTCGAAACATTTAAATACATATAAATCAGTTGAAAACATCCAGACAGCTTTTTTGTTGCAGACCTGTGTAATGAAATCAAAAGGCCTGTGTCAAAAATAAGTATTTTAATTGTAACCACTTAAGTATTCATAAAGTATGTTTCGGTCTAAATTTTATTTTAAATTTAATTTAATTTCATTATAAATACTGTTGTTATATGTTTTGTAACATCATATTGTTTGTTACGTGTCAACATGTATCCTGTATCTATGTTTAATTTCAAATAAATTTAAATTATTTTAAGTCCATGCTTTCAATGTTTTGTTAATAAATAATGAACTTAGTATTATTAACTGACACCTACGCCTTTAATGCCCGTAGTTCAAGGTCCATGGTAAGCAGAATGTCTTAATATGTTATTGGAATATATATTTAGAAAAACTTAATTTTATTACTTGTCGATAGATGATGTTTACTTCGTGTTCTTAGCGTGGTGTTTTATTTTGTGTTGTTTTTAGGAAACGTACACAACTGAATTAGAATTTTTGGTATTTTGTAACGAAGTTTTACATTAACTTACAGATTTACAACTGAAGTTGTCCAAGAACATACAACGCCTGTATCGATCGTCATTCAAGAAGATGTCAGCATCTAACTTATTCTACATTGACGCTGTACTGCCATTGTCATTAGTGGGTCTCTTTATCAACCATACTATTGTTTTGATTCAGTTTGCATTATCCGATAAATAAAATTGAATTAATTCTGATAATAAGCTTTCGAAATATATAATATATTGTTGAAACATCGAACAGCTTTGTGTACGATATTATTTAGCATCTAATGTGTATTTACATACACATACACACACATGCACACACACACACACACACACACACAATTTATTTCCAAGTGAATGAGATTACTGAGCCCCGAAAATGCTCTATCCACTTTGGGTTTAGAATCTCGTTTACGAAGTGAGTGAAGCTACAAACAAAACACATCTAATAATAATAGTTACTTTAAATAATGTACATCACATTATCCCACCAATAACCTTTAATAACCCACTGCTGGACATATGCCTCTCCTCATAAAAGAGGTTTAAACCTACTATATTACGCTGGCCAGACAGATTGGTATAAATTTAGTAGTCGGAGGAAAGACAACTTTACAGTGCTGAATCTTGCATAATTTGCTCCCTTAAGCGCCTCTCACGACACCCATGGGAGCAATAAGGGTGGTGACACGCTGTATTGTTAATCTGTCACCACACAGAGAAATTTTAATATTAATATTTCTTTGGATAATTTTTGAAGTGAAAACTTCTTTAGGCGCGTTGAGCGTTTTGGTAGAGGGTAAAATCCTCGGTTCGCGTCACTGACATGCTAATGATAATAGTATATCTATAGCTATGGAAAATATGATATTATATATTATATGAAATTTATTATTATTATATATTATATATGATATTATATATTATATATAGCTATATATGAAACATAAAAAATTTCATATAATTTTTGCATATAGTTTTAATTACTCTCAACTTAATAGTTCCGTTTTCACTTCTATCGGCAGTCCCACGACTGCTACTGTTTTTGTCAAACAGTATGTCAGTTATTTGCAAAGTGCTTGAAGATCGATATGAGTTATTGTTTCATGTCCATGCCCCTCCTTAACAGAGAGTGTGAAATTTCTTCATTATATACGTTAAGTTTTTCTTTTAAGAGTGCTTTTTATAGCGTAAATTATGTGAACATCAAAATAAATGAAAGTATAAATTACTAAATTATAAAATACAGATTTATGGCACAGATGCCGTAGTAATTTAAGCGGAAGCGGTCACCACGTCGTTCTCTACTGCATTGAGTGTTGTGGGTTTAAGCCCGACATAAGACAACACTTTGTGTGATCCACAAATCATTGTAGTGTCTGGGTGTTCTTTATGTCCCTTTCTTGTATGTCAGTCATGTACGTTTTTTTTTCTATGCTAAAAACCTACGAAAGTGACTCTACTCTGATGAATATCTGATGGAAACCATGAATAGTCTACTGTCCTTTGCTACACGGCATATTCGTATATTCCTAATGCGGAGGTTGTCTTTTAGAAAAAATAAAAAGAAGAAAATAGATGTATAATAGATAAGATTATGATACACTATGAACGCTCAGAATAATCTGAATAAAATTTAAATTCAATTCAAAACACAAAACAATTCAAAACAGAGCTTAAAGAATAAAAGCCGAAGTTATATATAGCAAGCATTGTCTGACATTATCATCCAATAAGAAATTAAATAAATAAATCAAATATATAGCAGTAAAACTGCTGTTTAGATTTACAATATTTTTCGTCATACGGTATTTAGAGCAAAAACATATAGTGTATAGTGTGTGAGTCGTACAAATCTATTTTACTAATCGAATAAAGTGCTACTGTCGTTATATAGTCTCTTCTAGTCTCTCTCTAATCTTGGTACATATGTAAACCAATAAATGAATTTGTAAGGCTTTTGTTAGATTATCATCCAATAAGAAATTAAATAAATAAATCAAATATATAGCAGTAAAACTGCTGTTTAGATTTACAATATTTTTCGTCATACGGTATTTAGAGCAAAAACATATAGTGTATAGTGTGTGAGTCGTACAAATCTATTTTACTAATCGAATACAGTGCTACTGTCGTTATATAGTCTCTTCTAATCTCTCTCTAATCTTGGTACATATGTAAACCAATAAATGAATTTGTAAGGCTTTTGTTATTTTACTTTTGGTTGGTTTTGATAGTACTTTTGGTTTATTATTTTTTATTCAGTTATTGTGGTATGTCATTCATTTTTGTTTCATCTAAATAAAACAGTTGAGGGTCGTTAGTGATTCAATCTCTATTTTGTTTGACTGCATCGGTGGTGTTGTGCTAGCGTATGTAGCCGTTGTGCTATTTGTATGATCTGCAAGTGTTTCGGTATTTTCGATGTATAATAACTATGGATTTGCAAAAAAAATATTACACGTAATCTAACTTACAAAATACAAGTTCTAATTTAAAATCTCATGGCGTAATTTGTCAGATATGTGTCTGAGGTAGTAGAGCCACGTTGATTTCAGCACGAGCGGACCGACTCGAACGGGGGCAGTACTACCCTCCCACAGAAGACCAACTTAAAGCACCAGCATCCGTGTTGTCGTGTTTCGTTGGTGAGTGTGAGACCGGAGGCCCATTGATGCAGGGGTGACAGTTATCGTGGTAACTGTGTAACGTCTGTCACTGTCACGATGACTGTCATGCCTCTTATGTCCCCAAGCGGGGTGTGAAAAAGCATCGCACAAGGCTGCCATAGTGTGAGTCACCATACTGCGTTGTCTGCATTTGCAATGAGTATGGTGACCACATCTCTTGGATTCTATTCATGCTTTCCACCAGGCAGAGTAGTCACTTTGGCAAGCTCTTAATATAGAAAAAAAATAATCGAAAATACTCTTACTTACTTCTTAATATTTTATTACATTTGATATACCTGTCTGATACTCCATTAATGGCAAAGGTGTCTCAAGGCTTAAACCTCGATCGAATCTTTTTTGTTATATTAAATTAACAATCTTTGAACTATTCAATTCACAAAGGCAGATTTATGAACTGTAAAGTTCAGATATATAATTCTTACTAACTACAGAAGTGTTGTTATACAATCAACTATTTTTGTAGATGTACAATCTATCCACGAAAAGTTACTCGTTTAGCAGATCAGACAATGCAAATTGAATCAGAACTACAGTGAAACCGGTAATAAGACCAAATAGAGACAAAATCAGTGAAGCATCAATGGAGAACAAGCCACAAGCTGACATTTTCTTGAACGATGATCGGTACACGCGTTGTATATTCTTCGAGAACTTTAGTTCTAAATCTGTAAATAAATGTTCGTTTATATCAGAACATTTAGTAACTTCAAACTCAAATGTAAGCCCTTAGCTATAGATGTTATGTTATGCTACAGATGTATTAGATATTTAAATCAAATAACGACCATTCTTAAAAATAAAAATAAGGAATAAACAATGTGATACCTGAGTTGCTTTCTTTAAAAATAAGTGCACAGGAGTATTGACAATTTTCCAAAGCTATGTAGAACTTTTCACAAAACACGCAAAGTGCTATATTCATTGAAAAGGTTTTTAGTAGCCAGAAGGCCACTAACCCAACAGCTGTCGCTAAATTGTCCTAAAAAAAGTATTTTGAATTTTACATCATGCGACCACAACTTGCAACAATCGTAAATATTTATTCAATACTTACATTTCCAAATTTTTTCGACAGTTTAAGTACTTCAATAATCATCTGTATATAAATTAGTGCGGAGGAAAAGAATTCTAATACGTAATAGAGAATCTGTAAAACAACTGTATTTATAATTGAGATTACCCATTTAACTAAACAAAAATATTGAAACAAATCTCGTCAGTAGGTGTCAATTTAATTTCAGCAAAAAACATAAGAGAGTGCTTAGTCGAGCTCTTAACTACAGTTGTAAAATTATTGAATATTTAATTTATAATAGCCTGTGTTTATTACAGCCTTATAGCCAATTTTTTTCAGTAATTTATGGTTAATATTTCATGTAATGATCAACGAGTTTGCGCACAACATCTGGTAGCGCAGTGTTTAATGTACACGGTTCGATAAAGACATTTAACGATAATAATGACACTTGTAAGTCATCTCGCAAGATAGAAAAAAATATATCATCCAGTAATTAATCTTTGAAACTACACACAGGTAAGCTCAAGTACAATAACATAAATAAAATTATTTAACTAAATAATTTGAGACGTATAGAACTTACAAAGTACTTGAAGGTAGATTGAAAAGTCTGATAGGCACTCAGTATATCAGTGTACGTCTGAAACATTTCTTTGCAGTAGTGTTTTATATCCATGCCCCTTAGGCGAGGGCGTAAAAGTTCGTCGTTCCACAAATCAAGCATATCTCTTGAATATGTTATGCATCGTATAGCGTAAATTATGTTAGTATCAAAACAAATGAAACTTAAAGTTACTAAAGAATTAAAAAGTGTTATGTAAAAGTAGTTGCCGATTAAAATGTAGAAACCAAACGTACATATAACTAAAAACCAATTTACTAAGGAGAACGATCTAACATATCTTCTGTTATTAAAAAATCTATGAACACCCTGAATAGTAAGAACAAAACTGATATTTTTATGGACTTGAGTAATAGTTAAGAAACAATTCAAAATAAACCCAATGGAATAAAAGAAGAAATCGAAATATGAAGAAATGTAAACAAAGCTTGTTAATTGTCTGATAACATCATTCATATAAAGTATAAATGCACGAATAAAAATGACTACAATTAAACACATAGTCCCACACACCGATAATATGTTTGATAAACGACTGTTTGGATATATAAGACTGTTTTTGATGTGGTATTTAGGGCAAAAACATAAAGTTTGCATTATGTTCAGAGGCCGGAACATAGATTGAATATCTTTATCGACCGAGTTACTATCCACTATATTTACATTACGCTTTTTATTATTTTTACTGATAATTTTGGAGAACATGATTATTTTTTACTTATTCTATATGTGTATTATGTTTGTTCTAGAACCGTCTGGTACGACCACAAGAACTTTGAAATGATCGAGTGTATAGTTCAAAGAGACCAAATTCAAAATCTATGCCAAATGTCCATTTGTCTTGTCACTTACATATGTCAAATAAATAATATTACCATGATTGTTATCTTTTATTAAATTATCAATTATTACTTTACGTTATTGAAGTAAGTTATTAATTTTAATTCATTTTGTGTCGTACTTGGAGTATTATTTTATTGACATTTTTCTTGTATTGTCTCCATGCAGACTATTAGCGTCGTACTTCTCTTTTAATGTAATCAAAATCTGTAAAATTATTTTTCAAAAAGCAGACTAATGATCAGATTTAAAAACACATAGCTCTGCTAAATATACTTATTTCATCACTTAATAAATATGAAGAAAAAAATATAGCCATAGGGACTCTGTAATGAAATGACGTTACCCCATCGTTTGATTCATTTTGACGAGCACTTTGTCTTTCGATGATATCCAGGGTC
The DNA here is from genome assembly GCA_949316085.1 of Hypercompe scribonia. NCBI lineage: Eukaryota > Metazoa > Arthropoda > Insecta > Lepidoptera > Erebidae > Hypercompe > Hypercompe scribonia. The sequence goes on from OX438986.1 coordinate 17,116,630, forward strand.
TGACGATGGAGCTTGAAAGTGATTATACTAACTTTCTTATAAAACGTCATAATTTCCTAGAGTTGTTGCATAATTCAACTTGACTTATACTTTTGTCCTGAACACTAACCTGGCTTTGATGACGAAGTTGACAACTGGAGCTCAATAATAACACGTTACCGCCTCGAAATTGGACTTTTTTTGATTTGTCTACTTGTACTGTACTAACGCGACTTTTCGCGCTTTCCTACCGCAAAAGGCAAGTGCCGTCTTCGTGGAAGTCTGCCCATGTGCATCCAGTGCCAAAAAAGGGTAATATATCGGACCCATCGAATTACAGGCCTATAGCTATAACTTCTCTTCTCTCTAAGGTGGTGGAGCGTGTAATCAACACACAACTCCTCAGTTACCTAGAGGAGCACGATTTGATCAGCGACCGCCAGTATGGTGTCCGCCACGGTCGCTCGACTGGTGATCTTCTAGTGTATCTCACTCACCGGTGGGCTTCAGCCATTGAGAGTCAAGGTGAGGCTTTGGCAGTTAGCCTAGATATAGCAAAGGCGTTCGATCGGGTCTGGCACAGGGGTCTTCTATCGAAGTTACCATCCTACAGCCTGCCCGAGGGTTTGTGCAAGTGGGTGGCTAGCTTTTTGTCCGGCAGACGCATAAAAGCCGTCGTCGATTGTAGCTGTTCCGAAAGCATGGACATAAACGCTGGTGTCCCGCAAGGCTCCGTGCTATCTCCAACGCTGTTCTTGCTGCATATCAATGATATGCTGTCCACGGATGGTATCCATTGTTATGTGGACGACAGTACTGGAGATGCGTATTACACGGGCCGAGCTAACATCCCTCGTACCGTTGTAGTAGAAAGCCACGAACAACTTGTGTCTCAAATCGAGAGCAACCTACACAGAGTCTCCGATTGGGGTCGGGATAACCTGGTCCAATTTAACCCCTCTAAGACACAAGTCTGTGCGTTTACTGCTAAGAAAACCCCGTTCACTGTGGTTCCACAATTCCAGAATACACCCCTTACCATCTCACAGAGTATTGGAATCCTCGGTGTCGACATCTCCAGTGACGTCCAATTTCGAGCTCATTTGGAAGAGAAGGTCAAGCTGGCATCAAAAAAGCTTGGTGTTCTGAATAGAGCGAAGCGATACTTCGCACCGGCACAAAGGCTACTACTTTACAAAACACAAGTTCGACCTCACATGAAGTATTGCTGTCATCTCTGGGCGGGAGCACCGAAGTACCAGCTTGAGCCTTTCGATTCAGTTCAGAGACGTGCTGTGAGAATAGTCGATGATCCTGATCTCACAGACGGTATCGAGCCACTAAGTCTTAGGAGAGACTTTGCCTCCTTTTGTGTGCTCTATCGTCTCTACAATGGGCTGTGTTCTCACTCACAGCCACTTTCTACCATCGCACCGCTCGCCACCGTCAGGGAGCTCATCCACATACATTAGAACCTAAATGGTCGCGCACAGTGCGGTTTCAGAGAAATTTTCTCCCGCGAACAATCCCGTTATGGAATGAGCTCCCTGCCGAGGTTTTCCCTGGAAACTACAGTATAGGGCTCTTCAAGAAGGGGGTAAATAGGTTTTTAAAGGGTCGGCAAGGCGCACGTGATGCCCCTGGTGCCGCAGGCGTTCATAGGCTGCGGTAACCGCTTACCATCAGGCGGGCTGTATGCTTGTTTGCCACCGTCATGGTATAAAAAAAAAAAACAAATCAAAACACAGTAAATTAAAAATTATACAACATTTATTTTTCACACAAACTTTCTGTTTTTATGTATTTTTTTATTATTACAATTGATTAATTTTAAATATTTCTTGTGATTGTTTCTTAGAAAATGTATGATTAGGTAATTCAGATGCCACGGGGATTTTGGAAACGGAACCGTGGTCCTGAATTCTCCTTTTGATGGGAAAATTAATTTTTGCAGAGGATATTTTAAATTATTTTATCATGAAAAAATGAAAATCTATTCAGTTTGACTTTTCGGTTAACGCAAATCGTATTAAAACAATAGTATAACTGATAATGAGACTCATTAAAGACAACGGCAGAGCAGTATCAATGTAGAACAGGTCACAAGCTGACATCTTCTTGAACGACGATCGATACAGGCGTTATATGTTCTTGGACAATTTTAATTCTAAATCTGTAAGTTAAAATTACACTCAATTATAAGATTTCATAATTTCTAGTCCAGGGCTTGACGTTAAACATTGTACAGCAAATTGTTAATTATTAGATATGTTTGTTTTTGTGCAAAATGTATCAAACTCATTTCAAATCTAGATTTTACCAACCGCGCGGCGAAGAGAAGAAAACTTTGACACAAATTCTCTTCGTTTCGTTTTTCAGGAGTGACCTATACCCAACAATAGATTATTAAAAGCTGTCGTTGATGATATAAAACAACAAGACCTATATATTCAAGTTTCGAATTCATACATAATGAGGAAATGATACCTGAATTTCTTGCTTTTGCAATAAATGCGCATGAATCTTGACAATTTTCTATAGCCGTGTACAACTTTTCACAGTACAGGCAGAATATTACATTAATTGTAATAATATGCAATAATATTGTAAAATAAAAATATAAATATAGTGAAGTAGGAGCCACCACTGCTATGCGCCCTTCCCAGACGGGAGCTCGAGTCCTCGAGTTCCCTGGGGCGGCAGGCGCAAAGACGGTGGACACGTTTGGCGAGAAGCTGCGGGATATATTCGCAGCTACCGATGGTGTAAAAATCGCCAGGCCTACCAAGAACGTAGAACTGCGTATTTCAGCCCTGGACGACTCAGTGACAGTCGAAGATGTCCGTGCTGTAATAGCGGAAAAGACAGGATGCAGCACGGATGGCATCCAGGTCGGCACCATCCGCCCTGGTCCAGGAAGCCTTGGCGCTGTGTGGGTCAGATGTCCAGTAATGTCGGGCAAAGACCTGGGCGACGCCGGCAAGTTGCTCATCGGTTTCGTGAACGCAAGGATCACAATACTGGCGGCGAGACCGATGAGGTGTTATAAATGCCTGGCGTCGCGACACACCATTGTCAAGTGTGTCAGTTATTTTGACTGCAGCGGACTATGTTTCCGCTGCGGTCGACCGGAGCACAAGGCGGCAGACTGCTCTACCGCCCCTCACTGCCCGGCGTGTGCGGCGGGTAATAAGCCCACCAAACATCAGGACGGGCAGGGGGGCTGCAAGCCTCCTCGCAATTCTCGGCAATCGTCGGGGTTTGCCAGTCGGCCCAGGCTGTCCCCGATATTGTTCATCCAACGACATCATCGCCAATGGAGGAGGTTGTAGAGACGGTCCGGTAATGGACTAAGTCTCTAACCTCCTTGTCTAGACGAACTTGAACCACTGTGCCACGGCGCAGGACCTCTTCCTGCAAACCATGACACAGTAGTCAATCGGTGTGGCCGTAGCCGCGGAGCCCTATTACATTCCTTCCTGTCCAAATTGGTTGGGTGACTGGGATGGTTTTGTGGCAGTCGTCTGCTCCACGGCCACCCATTCCCGGCCTTTGTCGCTAAGAGACAAAAGCACTGGATATGTTACTGCCGAGTGGGGGAGGATCACCATTTACGGTGTATTCTTCTCCTCCAATCGGAGTTTCAGTGACTTCAAGGCTTTCCTGAACACCTACGAGATCTCGATGCGGTGCCTAACATTTAGGTACGTCCTTGTGCAGGGGGACTTCAACGTAAAGTCCATTGCGTGGGGTTCCCCTAGGACGGACACCAGGGGCGAGGCCGTAAAGGAGTGGGCGACCTCGGTGGACCTCTGTTTACTAAACAGAGGCTCCACCTACACGTGCGTGCGACAGCAGGAAGGGTCGATAGTGGACCTTTCGTTCGCTACCCTTGCCCTCGCCGTACGAGTAAGGAACTAGCGTGTCTTGGAAGAGGTTGAGACACTCTCGGATCACTTATATATCCGATTTGAGCTCTCCCGGACCCAGGACTCCAATAGGGGTCACGCGTCGCGGCATTCTTCTCGCTTGCCACGGTGGGCTGTGTCGAAACTGAATAGGGACCTACTAGAGGAGGCAGCCATAATTCACTCTTGGCTGTCTCTGCAAGCCCCGACCGAAGAGGTTTATATGGGGGCTGGCCGCTTTCGTAATGTAATTACGCTAATCTGCGACGCGGCCATGCCCTGCATCCGAAGTCGTCGACCTTCATGGAAGGAGGTTTACTGGCGGTCCCAAGAGCTGGCGGACTTCTCAAACCCGGAGATCCTACACCCGCAGTCGGCGGCGTCAGCGCGAAGATGGCGGGAGGGACTAGCTTGAAGAGTACCGAGAGGCGCGGCAAATTCTGAAGCTGTCCATCAGCCGCGCCAAAGAAATTAGGCGAAAGGAGATGCTGGAAGATCACAATCGTGACCCCTAGGGTCGCCCTTATCGTGCGGCGCAACAAAAGCTCCGCACGTCGCCCCCCCTTCTCCTTACAGAGACACTCCAGCCCAACTTCCTGCAGGAAGTGGTCGAGGTCCTATTCTCGCAGCGGGCGGAACACACACCCCCGTCGATGGCTCTCATGGTCTGAGGCGACGGGGGGAACTAAGACAATGTTTCATTCGTCGGGGAATCAAAAGTAGGGGCGGTTGTTGTACGGATCCGCTCCAGGAAACCGCCCCTGGGCCAGATGGTATACCTGCCCGTGTGCTGGCCCAAGCCCTCGAACACATGTCGGACCGCCTCAGGGAGGTCCTGGACGCTAGCTTGGCGTCCCGGCGCTTCCTTGAGTGCTAGAAAAGCGGGAAGCTGGTCCTATTGAGGAAACCGGGACGGCCAGCCGAGTCGGCCTATAGGCCCATCGTGTTGCTAGACGAGGCGGGTAAACTGTTTGAGAGGATAATCTCTGCCCGCATTGTCCGGCACTTCTGCGAGGTAGGCCCCAATCTATCGGACTCCCAATTTGGTTTTCAGGTGGGGCGTTCGACAGTCGATGCCCTGTGGAACCTGAGGGCCGTTACCGAAGAGGCGCTGACCTATGGTGGCGTGCTGTTGGTGGTGTCATTGGACATCGCCAACGCATTTAATAGTCTGCCATTTAGCTGCATCAGGGAAGCGCTCCACTACCATGGGGTGCCAGAGTACCTGAGGCGGCTTGTGGCATACTGTCTTGACGAGCGTACCGTCATGTACGAGGATTGAGACGGTGTTCCGAGGCGGCGGCACATGTCGTGCGGTGTTCCACAGGGGTCTGTTCTGTGAATTTAGGTGGAGCTAGCATCGCGACAAGACGGTTATACACGGGAGTTGTCTGGTCAACGGCACTGTATGGTACATCGGTGTGGGTGGTGACACTGATCGCCCAGAATAGGGTTCGCCTCTGGCGCCCTCAGAGGACATTGGCGATTAGAACCATACGTGGTTAACGAACCGTGTCGACGAAGGCGGCGTGTGCCTTGACCAGAACTCCTCCGTAGGGTTTGGAGGCGGAAGTGCTCGCCGAAGTTTATGGGCGAACGGCTGACTTCCGGGCTGGTAGCGGCATACAGCCCCTGCCCGAAGAGATACGCGAGTGGTTTGAAGCTGCTCGTCGAACCACGTTGGCTCGTTGGTCATTCCGGCTGGAGGCTCCACGTGCTGGCTTAGCCGCCGTGGAGGCTCTCCAGCCGGTCATCGTTGAGTGGGCAGGGCGACAGCACAGGACCCTTCCCTTCCGACTGACGCAGATTCTTGCCGGGCACGGTTGCTTCGGGAAGTATCTACACTCGGTCGCCAGGAGGGAATTGAGTCCCGCCTGTCACTACTGCGACTGCAGTGAGGACTCGGTTCAGCACACGCTAGCGGTTTGTTCTGCCTGGGCAGCGCAGCTTGGGGTCCTCAGTGCAGCTATTGGAGGAGATCTCTCGTTACCGACCGTCATACGCTCCGTGGTCGGTAGTGACAGTTGTTTTACCGCGGTCGCAACCTTCTGCGAAGACGTAATTTCGCATCAGTAGGCGGCGGAGAAGATCCAGGAGGATTATCACCAAATTCACCGCCGGCGAACGGGGCGGCGGAGGTGCACGAACCAGCGCCTCAAGCCGCCTCAAGTGTGGCCGCCGGTGGACGATCCCTTTCCCCTCTATTCGCAGCAATGGCCAGCCACGAGGAGGCGGCGTCCGCGTGTGCCGTACGTCGCCTAAAATGGAAAGTTTACCCGTAGATGGTGCCCGTGGTAGCGGGCAGGCGTTAGGAGGGATCTGGATGTCATATTGGCAACTGTTCCCGGATCCCTTGTATGTCAAGCGAAGAGTGGCACACCGTGTGGTTTTAATCGGTTCGATTCCGACACATCACCCCACCGCAACCCCGGTGGCGTGATGGCCCGAGGGGGTTTACACACGTTAAACAAAAAAAAAGGAGTCACCACTGTTGAATATTGCTTATTCACTAAATTATTCACGTTAACTGAATAAAATAGTTGTTTTGCTTATCATAATATAGCTATCAAAAGAAATGAAAATAAATCATTGAAAATAATTTTATTGTTTAAAATTTACGTTTCACATATGTACAGACATCAGTAAAATCACGCCTGTTTACCTGGAGGGGTAAGGTGGAGGCTTATTAAAAGTCCACTTTAAGCTAGTGTTTTGATTTAACGTAATAAGTAGAATGTTGGTGAGAACCCTATGCAGCATGTTAAAGTTAACACTACGGTCAGAAGTATGTAGTATTAAAACGCGCTTCAAAAGAATTATAACTGTGTTTATGTAACAATCAATTATTCAGCTAGGCTATCGATACTGGACTTCTACACAACAACTAAACGTTAAACGAGTTTACACCTTATTGTGACTAAACCTTGAGGTCTTATCTAAATGTCGCTTAAAATTTGTTCCAAGTTCTTTATGTCTAGTATTCAGTATAATGTGTATCAAGCTAAGATCCTCATTCTCGCTCCTTTAGTTTTTAGTTTGAATTATTTTTGTAGATGTATCATGTCTATGTATGAAAACCTACTCGTTTAGTACATCAGTTAATGCAAATTGAATTAGGACGACAGTGAAGCATCAATGTAGAACAAGCCACAAGCTGACATTTTCTTGAACGACGATCGATACAGACGTTGTATTTTCTTCGATAATTTTAGTTCTGAATCTGTAAAATAAATGTTTATTTATATTATTTTAGGAAATTTTGTAACTATAAATTCATACTTTAGCCCTTAGATATAGATGTTATGTTACGTATAGGTATATTAGATATTTATATAAGATAACGACTATTCTTAATAACAAAAATAGGTAATATACCGTGTGATACCTGAGTTTCTTGCTTTAGAAATAAGTGCACAGGAGTTTTGACAATTCTCCAAAGCAATGTAGAACTTTTCACAATACATGTAAAGTGTTGCATGTATTGAAAAGGTTGATCAGCCACACGATCAGTGAGATAGCAGGCATCGTTAAATAGTTCTGGAAATAAGAATTTTGAGTTTTATGTCAAATGGCTTGCAACAAACGTAAATCATCATTCAATACTTACTCTTGCATGTTGTTTCCTCACTTTAAGGATTACGATTATCGTCTGTAGATAAATTAATGCGTGGCAAAAGAACTCTAGTACATAATAGAGAATCTATTAAATAATTGTTTTTATTATAAATGAGACTACTCTTTTAACTAAACAAAAAAGTTGAAGACAGTCTCCTCAATATCATGTACCATGTAAGATATGCTGTACTGTACCAGCTATCTACTTAATTTCAGTAAAAATTATACTAGAGGGTTTAGCTGAGCTCTCAGCTCTACCCTAACTTAGTATATTATAACCTGTTTTTCCAGTGATTTACGATAAATGTTTAGTGTAATATTCAACAAGATTACGAGAACAGAGAGAGTTTGCAAATGTTTAATGTACACGGTTGGATAAGAAAATTTAACGATAATGATGAGACACTTTGAAGTCATTCCACGAGATAAAAAAAAATATTTCATTCATTAATAAATCTTTGAAAGTACACACAAGTAAACTTAAGTACAACAGTGTAAATAGCATTATTTAACTAAATAAATTGAGACGAATGGAATAGTAACTTACAAAGTACTTGAAGGTAGATTGAAAACTCTGATAGGCACTCAGTATGTCAGTGTATGTCTCAAACATTTCTTTGCAGTAGTGTTTTATACCTACGCTCTTTATTAGGCGAGGGCATAAAAATTCGTCGTTCCATAAATCAAGCATATATCTTGAATATGCTATGCATTGTATAGCGTAAATTACGTTAGCATCAAAGCAAATGAAACTTAACGTTACTGTAGCATTTGGTAGTGTTATATAAAAGTAGTTGACGACTAAAATGTAGGAACCAAATGTCCATCTAACCTTTTTGGTTACCAAGTACTTGAAGGTAGATTGAAAAATCTGAAAGGCACTCAGTATGCCGGTGTACGTCTGAAATATTTTTTTGCAGTATTGTTTTATATCCATGCCCCTTATTAGGTTAGGGTGTAAAAATTCGTCATTCCATAAATCCAGCATATCTCTTGAATATGTTAGGCATCGTATAGCGTAAATTACGTTAGCATCGAAGCAAATGAAACTTAACGTTACAATAGTATTTGATAGTGTTATATAAAAGTAGTTAATGATTAAAATATAGGGACCAAATGTACATATAACCAAAAACTAATTAACTAAGGTCAACGATCTAACATATCTTCTGTTATTAAAAAATCTATGAACGTCCTGAATAGTGAGAACAAAATTTATGTTTTTATGGACTTGAATAATAGTTAAGAAGCAATTTAAAATATACCCAATGGAATGAAAGAAGAAATCAAAACATGAAGAAATGTAAACGAAGCTTAAAAATTGCTTGACAATATCATTCATATCAAATTCATATGTACGAATGAAAATAACTACAATCAAACATATAGTCCCATAAATCGATAATATGTTTGATAAACGACTGTTTGGATATATAATACTTGCTTTGATGTGGTATTTAGGGAAAAAACATAAAGTTTGCATTATGTTCAGAGTCCAGAACATAGATTGAATATCTTTATCGACCGAGTTACTGTCCACTATATTTACATTACGCTTTTTATTATTTTTACTAATAATTTTGGAGAACATGACTATTTTTTACTTATTCTATATGTGTATAATATGTTGATTCTAGAACCGTTTGGTACGACTATAAGAACTTTGAAATGATCGAGTATATAATTCAAAGAGAACAAATTCAAAATTTGTATTAATTAATTGAATAACATTGTTTCTATTTTTTTCTATTTGTCTTGTCACTTATGTTAAATAAATAATGTTGACATGGTTATTGTCTTTCATTAATTGATCAATTATATTACTTCACGTTATTGAAGTAAGTTATTAATTTTAAATCATTTTGTGTCGTGCCAGGAGTATTAATCGAACTATGTATATCTACCTTTATTTTTTTTATTATATTATATTTATGTGGTCTATTGTTGTCTACATCTTTCGGCCAACTTGTTAACTTTTAACCTTTCTCAAGGATCTATCTTGGGTCCAACTTCTTTTAATTTATCAAAATCTGTAAACTTATTTTAACAAAGATAGATTATTAATCAGATTTAAAAACATATTGAAATAAAAATTAGCTCTGCTTAATATTTTGACTGAATAAATAACTCATTAATTAATAAATAAGAAGAAAAAAACTTAGCCATAGGAACTCTGTAATGGAACAACTACCTTATCGTTTGATTCATCTTAGCGAGCACTTTGCCTTTCGATGATATCCAGGGTTTGGCGAATGTGGGGTGCTGGGTCCGCAACCTCCACGTGGTGCACCCTGGGCAACGGAGGTGATAACGCCTCTCTCGTCACATGGGAGAGACGCTGACGCCTGCGGCGAATTCCGGCCGAGGTGGGAAAAACCCTTGTGAGGGTCATTCGGAGGCTTTCCACATGTCCCTCTGTTTAGCAGAGGGCATAGTAGAGAGTATGCTAGTGGGCGGACGGGTTCTCAACCGCTGGCATTGTCAGAGGTAGTGGACATTAGTCTGATGCATACCACCGTCCGGCCAAGTCGTAAACTTGACTATCTGCACTCAGGAGCGACGGCTCTTTAAGGGCTACGAGGAAGGAAATCTCTTCAAAAAACCTTGGGATGGACGGACGCGGTCTGGTGCAGACCCCGTCCGGCCCAGCCGTAATCCTGAACGGACCGGACCGGTGGTTCTTTGGACCTGTGAGGACGTAAACCTCCGTAAAAAAACCCCAAGCCCACGCTCTGACGCCTGGCAATGGGCTGAGTCGCTGGAGGGAGTCCAGTACGTCCTATTGTCGGAAGACACAAAACTCAAAAACATGGCATGGGTAAAGTAAAGGTCTCACCTACCCAAGAGGGTCCCGGACTCACTGCGCCTGGGGAATCCCTACCGGGGTCAAACGGCTCCAGCAGCTCCCAGTCGTATTCTGGGGGCAGCAACAACTGCCAAACCCGCCCGTCGCCGAGTGGTAAATCCGGTGACCAGCATGTCGCGAAGGACGCGCAAAACCGTGAGGCTGTGTTAAAATTTGGCACTGCTTCGGAAAGGAGTGGTGCGAGCACCCCTTTGCTGTCAGCTGTATAGCAGTACCAACGAACTGTTCAAAAAAGAAAAAGACGCCAGACCCACGCAGGAGAAGAAAGCACGCTGGCGGCCTCTAGTGATGAGGTCACATTAGGCAAACGGGCAGCCGTCGTGGGGCTCGCGGCAGAGGTCGACCTCCCAAGACTGGGCGGATGGCACAAGAGAGACAGATTAGCGGGTCTGTGGCATCAGAGAGGGCCGAAGGTAAGCTCTTGCTCAAGGCCACATTTGAAAAGGTCGTATCCGACAGGACAACGACTACCACCGTCGTAATTTTCGAGGAGCTACGCTGCAGAGTCGGTAACAACGTGGTTCGGATCGAAGAGATAATCGGCTTAGTAGATTGCTTACTTCACACACCCGAAGTATCAAAGAGCCCTGAACATGAGGCCCTTTTGGCACTCGTGCGCTCCATTGTCGAGGCAGGAAGACTTCTCGTAGCCGAGAATAAGGCCCATGAAAGGGTGAAAGCCCGCCTCGAAGTGATTCTCACCGAAGCCAGAGAGAGAGCGTCGGGCACTATGCGTACCAACATTGGGGCTACGTTAGCATCATAGCCGCCGGCGGTATCATTAAGCCGGGTGGAACCGGACATAGTCCGACTCATGGTAGAGATGGACGAGCGGCTTGTGAGGCGTATTTCGGCAGTAGAGAGTGTCCACTATCACCCACCTCTACCTCCACTAAAGAAGACAACTTACATGGCCGCTGCCAAAGCTGGTTCAACAGCTCAGGCAGTAGGTAGAGTAATCACCAAGCCAGCGTCAACGGCCCTTATTAAGGTCACCCAGGGGAAAAGAAAGGGAATGGGAAAGGCAAATCATACCCAGACCCCAGCTTTAGCCTTAGCAAATACCATACAGCATCCGCTGGAAGGGTGCTGGATGGTGGCCGAGGATAAAAAGAAGAAGTAGAAGGCCGCCAAAAAAGCAGCTAAAAAAACCAGAAAGGCCACTGCCGCCGCGATGGTAGCACCGAGGAGACTCGATGAGCACCCCTCGCTCTGCGGCCATCGTCGTTACTCTAACGGAGGAGGCAGCAGGGAGGGGCTTGGGTTAAGCCGAGGTCTTGGCGAAAATAAAGACCAAAGTTAAGCTCAAGGCTCTCGAGATACCGGGCGTCCGGTGTAAAAACACACGGACGGAAGCCCGGCTCCTCGAGATTCCCGGTACCACCAGTGGGCCCAAAGCCGATGCCCTAGCGGCTAAGCTAAGGGAATCACAGGACGCAGCTGATGTCCGAGTGTCCAGGCCCGTAAAATGCGCCGAAGTACGTATTACATGCCTGGGCGACTCCGTCACGGTGGACGAGCTCAAGCTCGCAGTGAGGAAAACCGGAGGCTGCCCTCTAGAATATATAAAGGTCGGACCAATTCGCTTCGGTCCAAGTGAACAAGAGGCAGCAGTTGTCAGTTACCCTATTGCGGTGGCCCAAAAAGTCACTGATGGACATACCCTCCCGGTTGGAGATTTCCTGAGGGCACAGGCACGGCTCCTGCAGGCCCGACCGGCAAGGTACTTCCGGTGCCTGTCGGTGGGACATGTGGGGGTCCAATGTACGGCGGCGGTCACCATAGGTGACCTTTGTTTCCGTTGTGGCCAAGCCGGTCATAACCTGCCGACTACCGGGTTGGCAGTAAGCCCTGTGTTGGTTCGAGGCCAAAACTGGGCGGTCGGCCTTCTGGCATCAAATCGCTTTTTTTTTTTTTTTTTTTTTTTTATCGTGTGGAAACCCCCTCGAGCCGTCACCCCACCGGGGTTTACGGCGGGGTGGTGTGTCGGAATCGGACCGACTAAAACCACACGGTGTGCCACTCTGCGCCTGACATAGGAGGGATCCGGGAACAGCTGCTATTACGTCATCCAGATCCCTCCTAGCGCCTGCCCGCTGGCGCGGGCACCTTCTACGGATAACCTCTCCATTTAGGCGACGTACGGCACACGCGGACGTCGCCTCCTCGCGGCTGGCCAATATAGCGGACGGAGGGGAAAACCCGTCCCGTCCACCCGCGGCCACACTCAAGGCGGCATGAGGCGCTGGTATGCCCGTACGTACGCCTCCGCCGCCCGGCTCGCCGGCGGCGAATTGGGTCCGAGTGGAGATTGTCCTCCCGGGCCCTCTCCGCCGCCTCCTTCCGCGAAATTACATCTTCGCAGAAGGTTGCGACCGCGGTAAAACAGCTATCGCTACCGACCATGGAGCGTATGACGGCCGTTAGCGAGAGATCTCCTCCAATAACTGCAGTGAGGACCCCACGCTGCGCCGCCCAAGCGGAACAAACCGCTAGCGTGTGCTGAGCCGAGTCCTCACTGCAGCCGCAGTGGTGACAGGCGGGACTCAATTCCCTCCTGGCGACCGAGTGCAGATACTTCCCAAAGCAACCGTGCCCGGAAAGGATCTGCGTCAGTCGGAAGGAAAGGGTCCCGTGCTGTCGCCCCGCCCACTCAGCGATGACCGGCTGGAGAGCCTCCACGGCGGCAAAGCCAGCACGTGGAGCCTCCAGCCGGGACGACCAACGAGCCATCGTGGCTCGACGAGCGGCCTCTCGCCACTCGCGCATCTCTTCAGGCGGGGGCCGCATGCCGCTACCCGCCCGGAAGTCAGCCGTCCGCCGATAAACTTCGGCGAGCACTTCCGCCTCCAAGTCCCACGGCGGAGTTCCGGCCAAGGCACACGCCGCCTCCGTCGATACGGTGCGGTAACCGCGTATGGCTCTAACCGCCAATATCCTCTGAGGGCGCCAAAGGCGAGCCCCATTCTGGGCGGTCAGAGCCGCCGCCCACACCGGTGCACCATACAGTGCCATTGACCGGACAACCCCCGTGTATAGCCGTCTCGTCGCGACGCTGGCTCCACCCAAATTCGGCAAAAGTCGCCCGAGGGCAGAGGCAGTGCCGACCAGCTTTGGAGAAAGCTGTCGGAAGTGCTCGTCGAAGAGCCACCTCCCGTCGAGGATCAGGCCCAGGTACTTCATCTGGGCCTGAACCGGTACGAGGACCGAATTGACTACGATAGAGGCGCCGGGTGGGGGACCACGCCGGGGCCCATGGAACAAAAGGGCCTCCGTCTTTTCTAGGGCCACCCGTAACCCCAGCGCCTCAATACGCCCGACCACCAAAGAGACTCCCGTGGTGGCCAGGCGCGCCGCCTCTTGGAAGTTCGCTCCCCGGGCCGTGACCAATGTATCATCGGCGTAACAAATTACACCCAGCCCGGGGGGAAGACGACCTCGAAGGGCCCAGTCGTATCCCATGTTCCACAGAAGTGGTCCGAGGACAGACCCCTGTGGAACACCGCACGACATGAGCCGCCGCCGCAGAACACCATCTCGGTCCTCGTACATGACGGTGCGCTCCTCAAGATAGTCTGCCACAAGCCGCCTCAGGTACTCTGGCACCCCATGGTATTGGAGTGCTTCCCTGATGCAGCTAAATGGCAGACTATTAAATGCGTTGGCATTGGCCGGGGGGTAAGGTTGCTCACGTCCGTAGGATATACCATCTTGACCCTCAAGACCCACCCTACACGTGCCCCCCGGGTGGTGCTAAATGAGCAACAGCGCCGAGTTTCAGGCGGCGGAAGTGATAACCTGAACCAGCAAGTCTAACCAACTTGCCTTTGTTGATGGTAGGAAATGACCTCAATAACCCGGTCCTTACGGTCATGTCTCGTGAGGCTGGGGGCCTTGGCTTTACTGCCTGGACCAAGAGGAAGAAAATCTCAATAAAATAATTACCCTAATCCTAAGGTGAGGACTGTGCCGACAGGATGAATGGCTGGAGGGATTCCAGTTTCTAGCACCACCCTCTATGTGACAGGCCAACATAGTTGAATTGTGCCTTCTTATAGGGATGGGCGTTACCCTATAAGCGACCGTTTAAAACGACCCTACTCGTGGGAACAAACATGAATGAACCGAATCAAAACACCTCAACCAAAATTAACCAAAAAAACCTTGCCCAACAAGTCTTTCATCCAGGACTTTTTAACAGAACAAGATCGGCTTCCACAAGCGAACTTAATAAACCTAACCCAACCCAACTTGAAGCAAACCCATCAACCATTGTGGACTTAACAGAAAACTCATCAAGTCAACTAGCGCCACCACCTTGGCAGCGGGTGCCAAATACTTATAAACGTAAAAGAACAAGCAAATCGCCGCCAAATTCCTCCACCATACCAGTATCTAATAGATTTAGACCTCTACCACTAGATCAACCAGGAAATCTAAATAATGACGCTCCCAACCTTAAAACGAATATACCACCTCCTATTGTTCTATATGGAATAGAAGACGTCGGCGAACTATCAAAACTGATAGAATCGGTGTGCGATCCCAAACTATTTAAAATCAGAATAGTAAATAAAAATATGCTCCGAGTACTTGTAGGTTGCTCTGAAACTTATAAGAATGTGATATCGGCAATCAGAACTAAAGGCCTGATAGGGCATACCTTCACCCCTAAAGAAAAGAAGGCTTATCGTATAGTTATCAAAAAAGTTACACTATTCGACACCTCACAATGAAATAATCGAAGCGATAGAAGCTACTGGCAATAAAGTTCGGGGGGAAATTATTAACGCCCGCCATGGCCCAGATAAGACACCAACTTTCACTTTTTTCGTTAACTTAGAACCAAATGAAAATAATAATGCAGTTAAAGACATAGAATATATTTACAACCAGCGTATAACTATAGAAGATCCACGGAAATCATCAACAATTGTTCAATGCCATCGTTGCCAACAATATGGCCACTCGAAGAACAATTGTATGAGGCCTTATAGATGCGTTAAATGTGGGGAAGGACACAAAACTGCAGAGTGCCTAAAGAAAGATCGCAACACTCCAGCTAAGTGCGCTCTGTGTGGCCTAGCCCATCCAGCTAACTACAAAGGCTGCCAGGTCTACTTGGAAATCTCGTCCCGAAAGACAAATCGAACCAAATATGCTCCACATGGTCATGCAAATAATGAAAAAAGTGAATCGAAATCAACCCAAGCTCATCAGACCAATCCTATGAAAGCCCTGCATACCACTCAAAATCGTGATAAAAGCAGCTATGCTGACATCACTGCAAATAGACATAAACCTGATTCTTATCTAAAATCTGAAAACATCTCCCAACAAAGCTGCATTGAGCAAATTTTAATAAAACAGTCTGAAAAGATCGATCAACTCATACAACAGATAGGTACTCTCCTGAACCTATTAACTACTGTTGTATCTAAGTTACATTCATAGTGCCTCTGCGGATTGCAACCTGGAACATTAATGGATTATCGTCTAACATACATGAGCTTGAGGCGGTGATTGACAGTAATAAAATTGACATAGTCTTGATTTCTGAGTCTCATGCATCTAAAAATAGCTCCTACCGAATAAAAGGTTATAGTGTTTACTTCACTCCTCATCCCGGTGATGACAAAGCCCATGCAGGTACTGCAATAGTTATAAAATCAAACCTGAAACACACTGTGTTAGAGGGCTATGCCACGCAGCAAATCCAGGCTACTACAATAAGACTAGAGGATTGGACAGGCCCTATTACATTGTCTGCTGTTTACTGCCCTCCAAAACATAAAATTACCCAGGAAATGTTCTACAATTACTTTTCCCAACTTGGAACTAAATTCATATCTGGAGGTGACTGGAACGCAAAACACACCTACTGGGGCTCCCGCCTTTCTTTACCAAGAGGCAGATCCCTTAAAAGCTGCCTGGATGATCACGGTTTTACCCCAATATCTACCGGAGAACCGACGAGCTGGCCCACTGATATCAACAAGTCTCCTGACGTGCTAGACTTCTTTGTAACTAAAGGAATTAGTCACCTGTACTCCTCCTTAGAGTCAAGCCTGGATGGCTCATCGGACCATACGCCGGTAATCCTCACCTTGAGCACTTCAGTCATATATGTCGAGCCTTCCGACGCCTTATCAAATCATAAAACTGATTGGCAAGGGTTTCGTAGCTCCTTAGAAGAAAGCATTCAGCTAAACGTTTCCTTGAAGACTCCGGATGAAATTGACTATGCGTGCGAGCTCCTCACAAACAAGATTCAAGTAGCTGCATGGATAAACACACCTTGCCTAACTCGCTCCTCAATAACAACCCCTCAATCTGCGGTTGTCAAGGCGAAATTAGTAGAAAAAAGACGGCTAAGAAGGCTGTGGCACCAATCCCACCATCCTACTGATAAAACAGCGTTTAACAAGGCTACAAAAGAATTGAAATTGCTACTTTCACAATCAGTAAACATTTCATTCAGAAACACATTAGAACGTATGACACCACGAGGGAAGGGTGATACTTCACTTTGGAAAGCAACTAAATCCCTCAAAAAACCGCAAGAACATCTATATCCCCTTAAAAACTCAACCTTATGGGCGCGAACAGATGGCGAGAAGGCTGAAGTATTTGCAGACCATTTAGAGAAGGTATTCACCCCAAACGAAGGTACAGATGAATCTGAAGTAGACAACATAATAAGTCAGGACCTCCAGTTGTGTCTTCCACTGAAACCCATATCCCCAAAAGAGATAGCAAGCGAGATAAAAGGACTAAATTCCCTTAAGGCGCCAGGCTTTGACTTAATCACCCCCATTATTTTAAAAAAATTGCCCAGGAAATGTATAACATTACTTGCCTCAATTTTCAATGCAACCTTAAGATTATCACATTTCCCCAAAATATGGAAAATCTCGGATATTGTCATGATCCACAAATATGGCAAGCCACCTCACGAAGCTTCATCATACCGCCCCATTAGCCTCACACCAGCTCTTTCTAAATTATGGGAAAAGATATTCCTAGTCCGCTTAAAAGAACACATGGACCACTGTGATCTAATCCCCAAACATCAGTTTGGGTTTCGAAAACAGCACTCGACAGTAGAACAAATGCACCGGGTCCACCATGAGATCAGACGGTGCTTTGAAAAGAAACTCTACTGCTCGGCAGCTTTACTAGATGTCCAGCAAGCCTTCGACAGAGTCTGGCACAAGGGTTTACTGTGCAAAGTAAAAGACAAACTTCCACATTCACTTTACCCTATTATCAAGTCCTATCTCGAAAACAGACTCTTTCAAGTGAAACAGAGAGACACCAGGTCTACACTTCGACAAATTAAAGCCGGCGTTCCTCAAGGCTCAGTGCTGGGCCCAGTGCTGTACAATATATTTACCTCAGATTTGCCAGTAAATGAAGACGTAACCATTGCAACATACGCCGATGACGTGGCCTATCTCGCTAGTGATAATTTGCCAACAGCTGCTAGTAATAAGCTCCAACTAATACTCGACGAGACTTATTCATGGATGAGAAAATGGCGCATTAGGGCAAACGTTCAGAAATCGAATCACATAACTTTCACCTTGAGAAGGGGTAACTGCCCTCCCGTCAAGTTTGGAAACGATTTCTTGCCAGATAGTGAAGATGTAAAATATCTGGGCTTCAACCTAGACAGAAGGCTCACCTGGGTTAATCACATTAAGAAGAAACGTGATGAAATCAACCATAAGTTCCGTAACCTCTACTGGCTAATGGGTAGAAACTCTGTCCTCTCAGTTGATAATAAACTACTCATTTACAATGCTGTGTTAAAACCTATCTGGACCTATGGAATTCCAATGTGGGGTTCTGCATCCAACAGCAACATTATGTGCATTCAACGTGTTCAGAACAACATCTTACGTACCATCACAAACGCTCCATGGTTCTCTAGAAATGATGAAATCCATGACTACCTCAATGTTCCCACTGTTCAGTCTGAAATCCAAAAGTTTAAAAAGAGATATGTTGATCGTCTCACGATTCACCCGAACATCCTAGCCAACGACCTCCTAAAACCTTCCCTAACTGCAAAAAGACTGAAAAGGAAGGATGTGTTCTGAAAAGGCAGACAAGACACTGGTCTTTTCGCCTAATAACCACATTTAATTCAACACATCCGCTTATAGTCTCGCGACTGATTGCAGATATAAAAAAAAAAAAAAAAAAAAAAAAAAAAAAAAATTAAATGCGTTGGCGATGTCCAACGACACCGCCAACAGCACGCCACCACAGCTCACCGCCTCTTCGGTAACGGCCCTGAGGCGTAGCACGGCATCGACTGTCGAACGCCCCGCTCGAAAACCGAATTGGGCGTCCGACAGATCGGGACCCACCTCGCAGAGGTGCCGAACGATGCGGGCAGAGAGTATCCTCTCAAACAACTTACCCGCCTCGTCCAACAACACGATGGGCCTATAGACCGCCACCGAATCGGCTGGCCGTCCCGGCTTTCTTAATAGGACCAGCTTCCCGCTTTTCCAGCACTCAGGGAAGCGTCCGGACGCCAGGCTAGCGTCCAAGACCTCCCTGAGACGGTCCGACATGTGTTCGAGGGCTCGGGCCAGCACTCGGGCAGGTATCCCGTCTGGCCCGGGGGCGGTGTTCTTAGAGCGGATCCGTAGAACAACCGCCCCTACCTCCGATTCCCTGACGGGCGGAACATTATCCTCGGTCCCCCCGTCTTCTCTGACCATTATGGCCATCGACGGGGGTGTGTGCTCCACCCGCTGCGGGAAAAGGCCCTCGACCACTTCCCGCAAGAAGCTGGGCTGGAGTGTCTCTGTAAGGGGGGGGCCCGACGTGCGGAGCTTTTGTCGCACCGCACGATAAGGGCGACCCCAGGGGTCACGATCGAGACCCTCCAGCATCTCCTTACGCTTAATTTCTTTGGCGCGGCTGATGGCCAGCTTCAGAGTTTTCCGCGCCTCTCGGTACTCCTCATGAAGCTGGTCCTCCCCACCTTCTTCGCGGTGTCGCCGCCGACTACGGGTGTAGGACCTCCGGGCACGAGTACAGGCCGCGCGAAGGTCCGCCAACTCCTGGGACCACCAGTAAACCTCCTTCCGTGGAGGCCGATAACCTCGGATGCGGGGCATGGCCGCATCGCAGATTTGCGTAATCGCATCACGGAAACGACCAGCCCCCATGTCGACCTCCTCGGTCGGAGCCTGCGGAGACAGCCAAGAGTGAATAATGGCTGCCTCCTCTAGTAGGTCCCTATTCAGTTTGGCTACAGCCCACCGCGGAAAGCGAAAAGAACGCCGCGCCGCGTGACCCCTACTGGGGTCCTGGATCCGGGAGAGCTCAAATCGAATGTAGAGGTGATCCGAGAGCGTCTCAACCTCTTCCAGGACATACCAGTTCCTTACTCGTGCGGCGAGGGCAGGGGTAGCGAACGAAAGATCCACTATCGACCCTCCCTGCTGTCGCACGCACGTGTTGGTGGAGCCCCTGTTTAATAAACAGAGGCCCACCGAGGCCGCCCACTCCTCTACGGCCTCACCCCTGGCGTCCGTCCTGGGGGAATCCCACGCAATGGACTTTGCGTTGAAGTCCCCCAGCACTAAGACGTGCCCAGACGTTAGTCACCGCATCGAGGTTTCCAAGTTGTTAAGGAAAACCTCGAAGTCGCTCAAACTCCGGTTGGGGGAGAAGTATACACCATATACGGTGATCCCCCCCCACTCAGCAGCAACATATCCAGTACCCTTGTCTCTTAGCGACAAGGGTGGGGAATGAGCCGCCGTGGAGCCGACGACTGCCACGGAGCCGTCCCAGTCACTCAACCAGTTTGGTCGAGGAGGAACGTAATAGGGTTCCGCGGCTACGGCAACACCGATCGACCACTGTGCTATAGTTTGCAAGAAGAGGTCCTGTGCCGCAGCACAGTGGTTGAGGTTCGTCTGGACAAAGAGGTTGGAGACTTGGTCCATTATTGAACCGTCTCTACAACCTCTTCCATGGGCAACGATGCTGACGTGCGGACAACATCGGAGGCAGCCTGGGTCGACTGGCTAGCCCCCGACACTTGTCGAGAATCGCGGGGAGGTTTACACCCCACTTGCCCAATCTGGTGATTGGCGGGCTTGTTACCCGCCGCACATACCGGGCAGTGAGGGGCGGCAGAACACACTGTCGCCTTGTGCCCCGGTCGACCGCAGCGGAAACATAGTTCGCTGCAGTCAAAACAACTTACGCACTTGGCGCGTGTGTGTCCCGATGCCAGACATTTGTAGCATCTCATCGGTCTCGTCGCCAGGACTGTAATCCTAGCGCTGACGAAACCGACGAGTAGTCTGCCGGCGTCGGCCAGAATTTTGGCCGACGGTACGGGACAGCTGACCCACACTGCGCCAAGCCCTCCTGGACCGGGGCGGATGGTGCCGACCTTGATGTTCTCCACGTTGCAGCCTGTTCTCTCTATAACTGCAGCGCGGACATCCTCAGCCGTTACGGAATCGTCCAGGCCCGAGATACGCAATTCAGCGCACTTGGTGGGCCTGGCGATCTTAACACCATCAGTGGCTGCAAAAATTCCCCGCAGCTTCTCGGCGAAAGAGTCCGCCGTCTTTGCACCTTCAGCCCCAGGGAACTCGAGAATCCGAGCTCCCGTTTGGGCGAGGCGCATTCTAACACCCACCGTCCCGAAGTCGTGTGTGAGACTGTCCCGGGCCTTCTTGAAGATAGCCGCGTAGGACAGCCCACCATTAGCCGCCTCCGGTGACATGGTGACCACTACCGCCACAGTTTTGGGCGCTTGCAGTTTGCGCGGCTTCTTTGTGGCGGCCATCGCTACCGATGGCGACTGCGGGGTAGAAGCTGCTTTTTGGGCAGCCTTTTTAACCCGCTTTCGGGACTTCTTAGCCCCCCCAACTACCTGCCAACCATCCGTGGACGGAGCAGATGTGGTGGTGCCAGGTACAGCGGCTGGAGTGGGAAGCGGAGGGAATTCTGCTCTAGACTTGACCGCCGTTTTGGGCCCTGATCGCTGTGCACCCGTCTTAGGTACTGCTTTAGCCGCCTGTCGTGTCCTCGGAGCGGCCGCAGGAATAGCAGACACTGACGCCGCAGGAATAGCAGACACTGACGCCGCAGGAACAGCTGACACCGACGCCGCCGCCGCATAGGACACACGACCGCCCACAACGGGCAGCGACGTCAGCGCCGATGCGGCCTTTGGTCTATGTGCCGCGAGCGGCGGCTGGACAACAGGGGCTGGAGGTAGTCTCGCCTCTAGGCCAGCGAGACGTCCGTCCATCATGCGCCACACTGCGTCTGTGATTTGGCGCAGGTGGGCATCAGCGATGGTACCGGGATTGACAGGGGCAAGCGATGGAGACGGGCCTTCTCGCTCAGGGCGAACCGCCCGGAATTGGGCAAACTGCGCGCTCAGCTCAGCCACCTCCCGTGTGAGATGGTCGTTGGCCGCTTGGAGACGAGCCACGTCCCCAATAAGGGTCTCAACAACCCCCGCAACTGCAGAAGAGGAGTCCTTAAGGGCCTTTACAAAAGCACCCTTAAGGTTACTCGACTTGGTGGCTACCTTGTGGATGATAGCCACCGCTGCTTTCGCTCTCTCTTGCATGCACGATGGCGTTTGGGGAACGGAATCCCCTACCATCGGCTCCTTGATCTTAAGCAAGAGATCTGCGATCTCCTCCTCTGCAAGTGCTTCGCCGTCCGCCCTAACCCGCCTATAGGCTTCCGCCTTACAGAAGACAGAGCCTGACGGGATCGAGACCGAAGTTCGCGACCTTCCTCTACGGCTGCTGGCGACTTTAGGAGGCAACATCTCCTGAGACGTGTCACTCTCCTCGTCTCTGGAGCGCCCGCGTTTTCGGGAGTCGCACAGCGCCATTTCCATCAGGTCACCTCCTGTGCCATCTGACGAACATGCAGATCTGGAACGCAATCGTTCCGATGTTCTGCGGCTCCCAGCAGTCGTAATGACTTCTGGGAGCCTCGTTGACACAGGCGTTCCAACTGATGCGTCTTTTAAGTTGGACGAGAAGTCTTGCACTCTTACGCTTTTCTCGTTCTTCTCGTTCTTCTCCTTCTTCTCCTTCTCTCCTTCTACATTTAGGTTTTTATTTTTCATTTGAGATTCCATATTAGACCCACGAGTGGGGGAGAACTATAAGTCAACCCGGGCAGAGATCCCCCAATACCCGGGCAAGCGTACATTTATGCCCAACCGAGGGGTCCGCAGGTGCCTCGGCTGGGGGTGCGCTTGCGACTGAACAGCCCATCAGCCATGCATCCCCTGGTCACGCACCAGAACACGGGATTCGGGGTAATTTTTTATAGAGGTTTTCTTCCTCGCAGTCCGGGCGGCTAAGCCAAGACCCTCGCCCCCGATTGGTGTCGCGAGACATAACCACGACACTCCTTTCGGGATTACGATGTGACAACGGTGGCAGGAAGATTGAATCCTCCAATGCCTGCTCGGTGGCAGTGTGAGTACACACCGAGCCCGTTCTCCTTTCTCCACCATTGAAAGTGGAGAAACGTCGACCCATGAGAGGGTCCCACCATAATGATTTTTTATCGAGGTTTTCCTCCTCATTGCTCCGAAGAGCGAAGAGCCAACAGAGGAATCGACAAATATGCCCGCTCTGTTGGACCAAGTCTCGGCCGAATTGCCGTAGAAAATGGCTTCCTCTTCGTGCTAGAATATTAGCCGTTGGCAGTGATGAACACCATCGCCAACGTTACCAGGGTGGCATCAAATCGCTGTCGCAAGGTGTCGCTAGAGAGTGGCAAGGTTCGCGACGGGATGTGGAGATAATAATAATAATAATAGTTTATTTTCTCTTCACAAAAAGGGTTCTTACTAAAATAATACAGTTGAGTCAGGAATCACATTTTGTGAGAGACTGGTGCCTATGATAGGTATACAATACCTGTGTTACAGGTCACCAGGTCCCCACATCACTTAGTTTACAAGTAAGTTAACATTTTAGACACCGATAAACATGCTGGAGAAGGAGAAAATTTAAAATTAAGCATTATCTTGAACATAACAATTAGTGTGTGCGTGTGTGTGTATGTGTAAGTAAGCGAGAGTGAAGGACTATATATCAACCACTTAATTATTATTATGTTATTACTCATTTATATTTATATTACTTCACTGTTATATCAAGACGGTGAGTAAATTTTCAGTGCTATCGTAGTCAAGAGTTTTCAACCAATCACAAACTCTGTGTTTGCATTCTGATTTTGTGAGAGGATATATCGATAAGAAAGCATTCACTTTGTTATATAAATACCTGCCGAGAAACCAGAAAAATCGAAGTGACAGACTAGTGCGGAAGGTGACATTATTACATACAGCACCCTTCCGACGCTTGCCCTTTTTTAAATTTGGATCGTAAACTGTTTCAGTGTGCTTCTTCAAAATAACTGCCAATATAAAATTTTGTCTGACTGTCAATACATCCCAAAATTCATACAGCTCTCTTGTCAGGTAACGAAATGGTAGTCCAGCCCCAACCTTCAGTACAGCTCTCTGAGCTCTTTCTATTTCCAGAAACTGGACCTTACCCACTCCTCCCCATGAAAGAATGCAATAATTAATGATTGAGTGGCATAGAGCATAGTATACCATTTTTATTGTTTTAACATCAGCTACCTGCCTTAGTATTTTAACAATATAAATTAGTTTGCGTATTCTAGAAACAAGAGTAACTATATGTGGCTTGAAGCACAGGATTTGGTCTATCTGCACTCCGAGATGTTTTATAGATTCCAGCCTCTGAAGGGGGGAACAGGAGCAAAGTTCGCTATCCATTCGAGAGCATGTGTGGGCAGTAATGGAGAATGTATGAGTTGGTAGGAGATTCTTTCTATGGGCAAAAGCAATGTATTTAGTTTTGTCAACATTAAGAGATAAAATGTTAGTCTTTATTTAATAAGTACACTAGAAGCACTGTTTTTGTTGAAAAAGTTACATATGTTTTTGATTGTATGCCATAATTTTTTCTTGTTGTTTTTTGTCTTAGTGTGTCCAGTTTGTCATAATCTCGTTTTAATTTTCTTGTGAGAGCATTACAATAATTTCTGTAGTGCTTATATATTGTCTTAAGGACTTCATCTTCGGGTCTGCTTTTTAATTTCTTGTGTAAATTGTCACGATGCCTCATGCAACGTAACAGAGTAATAGTAATCCAAGGTTTATTGATTCTCTTCCTGTTAACTACCTTTAAAATTGTAGAATTATTCTCAATTGTTTTGGATAAAGTGGACATAAGAAGATTTGTAGCAATAGAAGCATTAGTGCAATCAAGGATATGGTTAAAGTCAATATTTTTAATAGCCATATCTAAACTATCGTAGTTAATGCGTATTATAGACTTAGTACTTTGTTCAGGTTGTGTTTTTAGTATCAGAATAACGCCTACACATTCGTGGTCGGTGATAGAGGAGTCCATTATAATATAAAACAGGTACCATTCAATTTACTTTTCATCATAATATGATCCAGACACGTTTTTTTTACGAGTAGGTTCATAGTGGGCTGAAAGCATACAATGACTCGCTAGGATATTCAAATAGTCATACCAACGTCTATCGCTAGTATCCTGTGCAATATCAATGTTAATATACAGAGGATAATGTTTTTGTAGTGGGACAATTGACTTAGCAGAGAGTCTAGTGATGCATTAAAATTAGTAGTATTGTACTGGCTGGGAGGTCGATAAATACCGATAATACAAGTATCGATACTTAGTTTTAAAATCAGACAGTTAGCGTCAATTAAATAGGGTTCTTCATACAATATTATAAATTCACTTTTATAATACATCACGACTCCCTCATTTTGTGTTTTGTGAGCGGAAGAAGCAACAAAACTGTACCCTTCAATAACTGGTATATTTTGAGCAGTGAGAAGCCAGCACTCTGTCAAGACAAGCACATCCCAATCGATTTATGATCGACAAAGAAGTGTATTAAAATTATGGAAATTGCAATTTAAACTTCTAATATTTTGACATAGAAGTTTTAGAGTTTTGTCAGGAGGTATCAAATTTTTGACGTCCTCAATGTCACACCTTGTAACTTTGACTATCGAAAGGGAGTCCAACTCACGGTTAACAGTATCAATGTCTTGACTATCGAATTTTATTTAAAATGTCCTTAGGCATATCTAATATAGTACTGATAAAAACAGCGATAATAAGCATTGGTAACGTTTTACTCTTGTGTATGTAACAAGCAGCACATTTAGAAGACTGTGTGGATGTGATTGATATATGTAAAGTGAATAGGTGTATACTGTATAGTGAATATGAAAGTGAATGAATATGAAATATAATTTACAAAAAAAAACCAATAAAGGACAATCAGAAAACAGCAACAAAGCTGGATACCCAAAGATAAGCTCTATTACAAAATCTATACTTAAATTAATTGTGATTCCTAGTCACAAAACCAGTTCATGCAGTTCAGACCGCTCCTCTATACGCCTCGGTGATTGTCCCTCATCTCTTTTTACATAGACTCTGCCAAAAGATGTCCACGCCGCTGCCAACCTTTTATTTTTCACATGTTCCCTAGCGATATAATGGAGACGTTTAGCCTTAAATGTAAGAGACTCCGAGATAAATACAGCCCGAGGTGCTCCCCAAGTCGAAAATGTTCAGTATTAAGTTGTGGTTCATTTTTCAAACGTCTAGTTTTGTTAAATTGTTTATAGGCAGCTACAAAAGAATCTTTCCCTCTCCGCCGTTTCGAGCTTGTTTTCGAATAACGATAAACGTTTTTTGTAGTTACAGTTATCTTCTTCTAAGCATTTAATTTTGTTAATCAGGTCATCATATTTACTGGACATGAACTTAACAGATTTTTCTGTTTCTTCATTTTGTTTGAACAAGGAATTGATAGTGTTATTTAACAAATCAAACTTGTGTTCCTGTTGCAGTTTCAGCTCAGCAAACATCTTCTTAATTTCGCATAAGTAGGCGTCAGAAGTTCCCGTGAATTCATTAAACGTGCGCTTTTGGCGCTTCGTGATGTTAAGGAGGTTATCAGCAATGTCTTCTTTGGGCATATTATCAAGCGCAGTATCCGACACACACAGCAGTAAAGGGGGTGTCTTTGCCTTCAATCCCGGCGCGGTAGATTGTGCCGCTATTTTATTTTTGGGGTTCTTTATATGTAGGCGATGAGTCGGTCTCGTGCCGCAGTGGAGATGTGTGCGGAGGAGAGCGTCTTACCGACATCTTTATTCAAAACAGTTCCGAGCTAGAGGTGCCTTTAGTATTTGTGATAAATTACACCTCAGTGTGTAATTGCTAATTATTATTCTCAGGAGCTTAGGAGCTTGTACGTTGAATAAGATGGATTGACACCAAATTTCAAACTGGTCAACAACGAAAAAAAGGCAAAAAGAGTATTTGTGTATGTTGAGCCAAACTTAATCCTCAGAATCGATCGTGAGCCATCTGCATGCCAGTCTCTCTCATTACACACTGGACCAAATGAACGTTAAAATGGATGCATAAATGCTTGTTCTTACAGTTCCGTAACAGAATCTCAATGAACGAGGGTCAACATTCGGATCAACTCCAGGCCACTGACGCACTTCACTGATTTATTTCTGCCCACCGACACTCATTTGAAATGTTTGTTACGAATGGCGAAATTTTTTATTTAATTACACAAATAAAGTAGTTGTAAAAGTTTCGGTTAACTTAGGCACTTATAAAGACTGTTGCATACAGTTAATAGTATAAAAATTAGTTTATGAATTATATGAAATTTATATTCAAGGAGCACAACTGGACGCGTCTACTCGCTTTCGATCCGCAGCGGGGGGGGGGCAATGGAAACTCAATAATGGATTCAAATCTCCGCATCCTCCAGGTGAATGTGGGCCACGGTGCCGTTGCTCAGGATCTTCTGCTCCAGAACATGGCACAGTGGTCAATCCACATTGCTGCGGTCGCCGAGCCATACGTCCACCGGTTTCTCAGAGTTGCCTGGGAGACCGACTTAGATGGCTCGGCTGCACTGGTGCACGGTACTGCCGCTGGTAGGGAGGGGCCTTTGCCGTGGTTGCTAGGGAACGGTGTTGCAGAGCGGCGGTGGTTGGCGATATAGCGGTCGTGGCCGCTTATTTCACGCCGAGACATAACTGAGTACGAGCAATGGCTCGCTCAGCTAGCCGTCGTCGTCGATGCCTGTCGATCCCTTCCGGTTCTTGTGCTCGGGGACTTCAAAGCCTGGTCGGTGGTCCGGGGTTCTCGGCGCCCGAATCGAGGGCGTTGGAGAACTGGGCCGAAAGATCCGGCCTAGTTGTCCTAAACCGGGGTGCCGTACCTAAGTTCGTTACGGTGAGGGGCAGCTCAATCGTTGACATTTCGTTCGCGTGCCCCTCGCTGGCACGTCATGTTCTGGACTGGCGCGTCGTTGTGGGGAGGAGACAGGTTCGGATCACCGATACATTCGGTTTGAAGTTTTCGCTCCTACAAGTGGTGCGCCGCCCAGAGCGGCTCCACCAGAACCACGTTAGGTGCTCAAGCGCTTAGATCGTGAGGTCCTCCTGGAAGCCGCTATCGTTCAGGCCTGGGCCCCTGCACCGGACAGGCCTGTTAACGTGGAAGTGGAGGCAGAATGGTTCCGGGAGGCCATGATCCGCGTCTGCGATGCGGCGATGCCTAGGGTCCAGCCAAATACTGTCAGGCGCCAGGTCTACTGGTGGTCGCCGGATATCGCAAGGCTGCGACAAACCTGCGTGACCGCGCGCCGCTAGTGGTCCAAGTTCCGTAGAAGGCGTCGCCGCCCCGATGATACGGCAGCTCAAGAGGCGGCGCTGTTAACGGGATATAGGGATGCCAAAAGGACCCTTCAAGCAGCGATAAAGCAGGTGAATAGTGAGGCCCGCCGCGAGTTGCTGGAGATCCTGGAGCGAGACCCGTGGGGGCGCCTCTATCGTATAGTTAGAGAAAAGATGCGCTCATGGGCTCCACCGCTAACCCGATGTCTTCAGTCAGAGTTGCTTGAGCGGGTTGTCGGCTCCCTGTTCCTGGTGCGAGTGGCGGAGCACACTCCACCACTGATGGTTTCGCCTCCGGTGGCTGAAGCGCCTAGCGTGGATGACGACGACGTACCAGAAGTCGCTTGGGAAGAACTAGCGCTAGCGGTGCAACGGCTTAAAGCAAAAAGCACCGCCCCAGGACCCGATGGTATACCAGGCCGAGCTTGAGTCCTGGCTCTAAGCGACGATGCTCTCGAGCCACGACTGAGAGATTTTTTCAGCGCATGCCTCGAGCAGGGCCAGTTTCCAAACTTGTGGAAGACGAAGAAACTGGTCCTTATCCGAAAGGAGGGGCGCCCGGCAGACTCACCATCTGCCTACCGGCCCATAGTGTAGCTTGACGAGGTATGCAAACTCTTTAAAAGAGTAATTGCACGACTCCTCGTCAAGCACCTCTTCAGGGTGGGCCGGATCTGGCGGAGAACCAGTATGGTTTCCGTCAAGGGCGCTCAACCGTGGATGCGATCATGCGCGTGAAGACTCTGACAGAGGAAGCAGTTTTCCGGGACGAAGCAGTATTACCAATGCGTTCAATACTTTGGCCTGGAGTTGCATCAGGGAGGCACTCGTATATCATCGAGTGCCTCTCTACCTCCGTCAAATAGTCGGGGCATATTTGTCGGAAACAGCCGTCATCTATCCAAGTAAGACTGGTTTCGATAGACGTGAAATGTCGTGCGGAGTGCCGCAGGGATCGGTCTTAGGACCGCTCCTGTGGAACATTGGCTACGACTGGGTGCTTCGCTGTGCTTTCTTAGAGGGCATCGTCGTTACGTGTTATGTGGACGACACACTTGTGACGACGTGCAGCAAGACACACCGTGAGGCAATCCTGAGGGCCACGGCCGGGGTTGCCCAAGTCGTGCAGCGAATCCGGCGGTTGGGTCTTGAGGTGACTTTGCATAAGTCCGAGGCCTTGTTCTTTCATGGGCCTCGAAACAAACCACCAAATCGATCCAGCCTCATAGTAGGAGATACTCGCATCGGCATTGAGTCCTCCATGAGGTATCTGGGGCTCGTACTCGATAGCCGATGGGACTTCGGAACTCATTTTCGAAGTCAGGTCCCAAAGTTGGTGGGAGCAGCGCGGCCGTTGGCGCGGCTGTTGCCTTACATGAGGGGACCCGATGACTCCTGCAGGAGACTCTACGCGGGAGGGACCCTAAATACTGCGACGATCGCAGCGAGTACTGGCCATCAGGGTCATAAAAGGATACCGCAAAATCCCCTTTGAGGCGGCGAGTCTCCTGGCATGAACTCCACCATGGGACCTGGACGCGAAAGCCCTTGCGGCTCTTTATCTGTGGCGCAAGGAGGCACGGGAGTTGGGCCTGAGTCCTGAAACTCGGAAAATCGAGAATCAGAAATCCCAACTCCGCCAGGTCCTTCTGGAGGAGTGGAAGGAACGACTTGAGCAACCAAGCGCTGGACACACCGTCATTGCGGCATTAAGACCCGTTATGGAGAATTGGCTCGAGAGGAATTACGGGACTCTCTTATATCGGCTGACGCAGGTGATCACTGGGAAAAGATGCTTCGGAGATCACCTGTGTCTAATCCGAAAGGAGCCAACGCCTGAGTGCCACCACTGCGATGGCCGGACCGTGGACACGGCGCTCCACACGCTGGCAGAATACCCAGCGTGGGCGGAGTTGAGACGTGACCTTATGGCGGCCATCGCAGTGGAAACTCTCTCGCTCGGTAGCATGATCGCCGCCATGTTGCGGAGTGAGAGCACGTGGAACTCCGCCGTCTCCTTTTGCGAGCAAGTTATGCTTGCAAAGGAGATGTCGGAGCGGGACCGGGAGAGGTTTAGAACTCTCCAGGTCCGCCAGGCCCGGGAACGTGTTCGGTATCACAGACGGCTCGGGCGCCGGAGATCGCAGAACGATCCCTGTCCTCCGTAAGCGCAAGTCTGGGGGTGACAGGTGAGGCCATCCGTCACCCGAGCAGAAGCAGGCCAGGATGGTAGTGAGACATGCTACGGAGCACACGCTCTTTTGGAGCAGAAAAGGGGTCATCTACAAGTCGTAGGTAGGCGGCCTGAGGTACGTCGGGGTTTCAGGAATTTCCTTTCTAGGGTACACCTGATTCCTCGGCTACTGGTATCTGGAGACGCCGTGCGGTTTTTGGTCGGTTCGAGTCCTACATAACTACTAGTAGGTGGTATCCGGGAGGATTTCCGCACAGGGGAAAAATAAGGGTCTGGTGATGGAGTTTAAAAGTGACATAATTTAAAGCATCATAATTTCATGGAGTTTATATTATTATATTACCTTAACGTGTATATTTTTCCAAAACACTACAAGACTTTGACGATGAAGGGGCCTGGATCTCAATAATAAAACGACGTAACCACCCCGAAATCGGACTTCTTTGATTCGTCTACTTGAGTTTTTATATGTATCATACTTTTCTCGTACATAATAACCTTATGCAACTCCAACCAAAAAACACTGTCCTGTAATAACTAAAAAGAAAAAACAAAAGTTTCAAACAAGTCAAAAAGCAAATTGGGTGTCCGACAGATCGGAGCCCACCTCGCAGAGGTGCCGGATGATGCGGGCTGAGAGTATCCTCTCAAACAGTTTACTCGCCTCGTCCAACAATACGATGGGCCTATAGGCCGCTACCTACTTCCTGCAGGAAGCTGGGCTGGAGTGTCTCAGTAAGATAGGTACTGTACTGTACCAGCCATCGACTTTTCTATTTCAGTAGCTAATTTCAGTAAAAATTGTACTAGAGTGAGTGAGCTGAGCTGCCAACTCTACACTACATTAGTATCTTGTTGCCTGTTTTTTCGTTAAGTTATGACAGATGTTTCGTGTATTGTTTAGTCATTCCACATGGTAGAAAAAACTATGTCATCAAGTAAGTTCAAGTACAATAGGGTAAATAACATTATTTAACTAAATAAACTGAGTCAAATGGAACAGTAACTTACAAAGTACTTGAAGGTAGATTGAAAAATCTGAAAGGCACTCAGTATGCCGGTGTACGTCTGAAACATTTCTTTGCAGTATTGTTTTATATCCATGCCCCTTATTAGGTTAGGGTGTAAAAATTCGTCATTCCATAAATCCAGCATATCTCTTGAATATGTTAGGCATCGTATAGCGTAAATTACGTTAGCATCGAAGCAAATGAAACTTAACGTTACAATAGTATTTGATAGTGTTATATAAAAGTAGTTAATGATTGAAATATAGGAACCAAATGTACATATAACCAAAAACCAATTAACTGAGGTGAACGATACATATCTTCTGTTATTAAAAAATCTATGAACGTCCTGCACAGTAAGAACAAAATTGATATTTTTATGGACTTGAATAATAGTTAAGAAGCAATTTAAAATATACCCAATGGAATAAAAGAAAAAATCAAAATATGAAGAAATATAAATGAAGCTGAAAAATTGTCTGATAATGTCATTCATATAAAATTCCAATGTACGAATGAAAATCACTATAAGTAAACATATAGTCCTACACACTGATAATATGTTTGATAAACGACGCATCTTGATGCATCTTGACGAACACCTTTACCTTTCGATAGTATCCAGGGTCTAATGATGGAATTTAAAAGTGAACGTACTAACTTTCTTGTAAAGCGTTATCATTTCATAGAGTTTAATGTTAACTTAACGTGTATATTTTTCCAAAACGCTAACCAGACTTTGACAATGAAAGTGATCACTGGATCTCAATAATAAAACAATGTAACCGCCTCGAAATTGGACTTCTTTGATTCGTCTACTTGAGTTTTTATATGTATTATACTCTTTTCTTAGATAATATCCCAATACAACCCCAACCAAAGCACATGTCCTGTAATAACTGAAAAGAAAAAATAAAATAAAAATCTATCTTATTCTAGTACGTAAATTGTTCATTGCATTGTTTTAATGTTACAAAGCTATTCTTGCAAATACAACATTAATTTTGTGTGTTTACCTACTGGCGGGTGGTGTAGAAATACTATCTGGTAATTTTCGGTAACGCTTGCGTGCAGTTATGGGCGACATGGATGTGCGATTTACGCGGCCGTGCAAAACGGCCGAACTACGAGTGATGGATTTAGATGAATCCATCACTCCTACCGAAGTTGCAGAGGCAATAGCCGCAGCGGGTGGCTGCTCTCCGTCCGACATCAAGGTCGGAGAGATACGCAAAACGGCAGCCCGGTTGGGAACGGTTTGGGTGCGTGGCCCACTTGCGGTAGTACGACAAATCGCGGCCGCCCAACGTCTGCAGGTGGGTTGGGCGTTGGTCCGTACGAAGCATTAGCACCGAGGCCCCTACAATACTACCAGTGTCTTGAAATGGGGCACGTCAGGGTAAAATGCACGGGCCACGCTGACAGAAGTGGGCGTTGCTTCCGCTGTGGGGAATTAGGCCATAAGGCCCGAGCCTGCGCAGCGAGCGCACCGAAGTGTCCGGTGTGTCTCGACTACGGCCGGGCCGCCAACCATAGGCTGGGCGGCAAAAATTGCTGCCCTCCAAAGAGGAAGAAAACGGGACAGCTTCAGCCTCGGCCCGCTTCTGTTCAATCGGGGCAGTCCGTGTCGAGTGGTAACACGACGGGAGAGGCAATGGAAACTTAGGATTCCCACCCCACACAAGGATTTTACAGGGCAATCTCAATCACTGTCGCGCAGCACAGGACCTTCTGATCCAGACGCTTGCGGAGCAGTCGGTTGCCCTGGCAGTAATCGCAGAGCCCTACACAGTCCCAGATCATCCATGGTGGTTCGGGGCAGTCGATGGCTCAGTGGCCATATATTGGTCGGGGGGGGAAAACCTGCATTGCTCTCTCCTGAGGAAAGGTGCAGGCTTTGTGGCAGTGGAGTGGGGAGTGACAGTGGTGGTAGGCTGTTACTTCTCTCCCAATCGCGGCCTAGCCGAGTATGAGGCATACCTGCACGGGTTAGAAATTTGCATACGCAGCTACACTGCCCGTCCGGTATTCGTCTTGGGTGACTTCAACGCCCACTCAAGAGAGTGGGGCGATACCCGGGACGACGTGAGAGGAGAGGCCATCCTGGAGTGGACAGCTGGACTGGACCTCCGACTTCTCAATCGGGGTTCAGTCAGCACATGTGTGCGGTGGCAGGGGGAGTCAATTGTCGACCTGTCATGGGCTACTCCCTCTGCAGTGCACATGGTATCGGGATGGCGGGTGGCGGAGGAAGTGGTTAGCCTCTCTGACCACCGGCACATTTTATTCGATGTGTCGCTCCGTCACCCAGAACGCCTACACCAGGAAAGAGAACCCCCGCGACGATGGTCCCTTAAGCGGCTCAACCGGGGTATGGTCGTAGCCGCATCCCACGTCGCGGATTGGTCAGAGAAAAGGGTTTCGTCCGATCCAGAGGCACTGGCTGCCTGGTTTGGGAACATTATGGCGTCCATATGTGATGCCTCAATGCCCCGAGTCAAGGCGGCCAGAACAGGCTCGGTGTACTGGTGGAGCGCGGAGATCTCGCGGCTCAGAATGACAGTCGCGAGATTGCGCCGCCCGTACCTTCGAGCTCGGAGAAGACGGCGAGCCACAGTCGAGGAGATCGACAGAGCACGGCGGGAATATGGAGCTGCAGTAAAGGATCTCAGCGATGCAATCGCTGAGGCCAAGGCTCGGTCATGGCGCCCATACAAAATGGTACTGGGCAAGCTCAAGCCATGGGTCCCACCGTTAGCAGAAACTCTGGATCCGGAGTTTCTGGGAAGACTGTTAGACACACTCTTCCCAAGGGTCCAGGACAGTTCTGCGATTCCTCCGTCCCAATCGGTCCGCCAAATGTGGTCCGAGGACTATGAGGTGACGGAGGGTGAACTTGACCGAGCCACGCGGCGGCTCGCTTCCCGCAACACCGCGCCTGGACCTGATGGCATTCCGGGTCGGGCGTTGGTGATAGCTCTGTCGGTACTGGGGGACAAACTGAGGCAGATTTTCACAGATTGTTTCCGCCTCGGTATCTTCCCCTTCGGCTGGAAAGAAGCAAGACTGGTGCTTTTAAAAAAGGACGGAAGGGCTGCAGATTCTCCCTCTGCGTTCCGACCGATATGCCTGCTGAACGAGTCAGGGAAACTCTTTGAGAGGATAATCTCTGACCGGATTAGCGGGCATCTGTCGCGAGTGGGCCCTGACCTATCGGACTGTCAGTTCGGATTCCGACGGGGACGTTCGACAGTAGATGCTGTTAGGTGCGTTCGATCCCTGTCGGAGTCCACAGTCCGATCGGGGGGGGGTGGCGTTGGCGGTTAGCCTTGATATAGTCAACGCTTTCGGCACCCTCCCCTGGCGGTCAATTAGGGCGGCCCTCGAATATCACGAGGTGCCGCTCTATCTGCGAACCGTTATTGAGGCCTATCTGCGCGACAGGACGGTGAAGTTTATCGGTCGGAATGGAATGGAAAATCGAAAGGAAGTATGTTGCGGGGTTCCCCAGGGCTCGGTATTGGGCCCATTATTATGGAACCTCGCATACGATGCTGTCCTTCGCACCGGTCTGCCCTCTGGCCTAAGTGTCGTCTACTATGCGGACGATACATTAATACTGGCTAGAGGGTCACACTTCGAGGAGGTGCTTTGGCTCGCCGAGCAGGGGGTGGCTAGTGTTGTGGAAAAGATACGTGAGCTGGGCCTGAGGGTGGCGCCTCATAAAACTGAGGCGATATGGTTCCATGGCCTGCGTAAGCGCCAGGAGCCACCCAGCTCATGTCTCCGGGTAGGTGACGCTGAAGTCCAGGTAGGCCAGTACATGAAGTACCTAGGCCTCATCCTGGACAGTCGGTGGAGCTTCGAAGAGCATTTCGGGCGATTGGTACCCCGAGTGCGAGGGGTAGCAGGTGCGCTGCATCGTTTGCTGCCCAATCTCGGGGGACCACGGGAAGAAGTTTGCCGCCTCTACATGGGGGCTGTTAGATCCATGGTCCTCTAAGGGGCACCCGTCTGGTTTAATGATCTAGCGGGTGCCTCCCGCTGCCGGGCCCTACTCAGGAGCCTGCAGCGGCTGATGGCCATACGGATCGTGCGGGGCTACCGCACAATCTCCTATGAGGCGGCGACGATCCTGGCGCGATCTCCGCCCTTCGATATTCTGGCCGACATGGACGCAATGGTGTACGACCAAATTCGTTCTGTCGGTCGGAATGCTGAAGAGGCTGCGCCAGATCATGAGCCCGGAATGCTACGACAGAACGCGCATAAGCAAGCTCTGGTGGCTTGGCAGGTACGGCTCGAAACTGAGGGCTGTGCTAGCCAACGCGCCGTCGGAGCCGTTCTGCCGAACTTCGAAGCGTGGATAGAGAGGACCGACTGTGTCACCTATCGATTGACCCAGATACTCACCGGGCACGGCTGCTTCGGTGAGTATCTGAATCGAATAGGACGGGAGGCTACGGCACAATGCCACCACTGCGAGTCCGAACGGGACTCCGCCCAGCACACGCTGGAGGACTGCCCTGCTTGGGAGTCTGAGCGTCGAGTCCTGGTCGGACGGATCGGACGTAACCTTTCACCGTCAGCATTGATCGCGGCAATGCTGGCGAGTCGTGAAGGATGGGAAGCCGCGATCTCCTTCTGTGAGCAGGTTATGCTCCGGAAGGAGACTGCAGAGCGAGATCGGGAAAGGGCCGATCCCACTCGAAGGAGGCGGCGAAGGGGACGCGGCAGAGGTCGCTAGCTCCCTAATCGCCGCCTAAGGGTCGCTGCGGTCACATCTTGGGGCGTTGTGACTGCTGCAAACGACCCGAGTCAGGTGACACTCCGGTGCGGCCGGGGAGTGTCGTCTGGGGCGGGGCGCTGTTCTGCCTCTTACTGCGCAGGGCGATGGGAGGTACGATAGCGTCTTGATCCTGGGGCATGAGGTGCCCGAGATGTACCTCACTTGTGAGGTACAGCAGGGAGGACTCTAGAAGCCGTTAATGCGTTCCTAGAGCACCTCCCAACTGCCGAGGTAGGCCGCCGCGGGGTTTAGTGGGTAGACTGGTTTGTCGGGAGTCCCACACACGCCCTTCGTCCCTCCGGAGGGTATGGTGCGAAAAGCATTTCCCGCGTTAAAAAAAAAAAAAAAGAAGGTGAATGATCTAACATATTTTCTGTTGTTGAAAAATCTATGAACACCCTGTACAGTCAGAACAAAATTGATATTTTCATGGACTTGAATAATGGTTAAGAAGCAATTTAAAATATATCCAATGGAATAAAAGAAGAAATTAAAATATGAAAAAATGTAAACGAAGCTTAAAAATTGTCTGATAATACCATTGATATGAAATTCATATGTACGAAAGAAAATCACTACAATTAAACACATAGTTCCACACACCGATAATATGTTTGATAAACGACTGTTTGGATATATTATACTGTTTTTGATGTGGTATTTAGGGCAAAAACATAAAGTTTGCATTATGTTCAGAGGCCGGAACATAGATTGAATATCTTTATCGATCGAGTTAATGTACACTATATTTACATTTCGCTTTTTATTATTTTTACTGATAATTTTGAAGTGCATGATTATTTTTTACTTATTCTATACGTGTATAATATGTATATGCCAGAACTGACTTGTACGACCACAGGAACTTGGAAATGATTGAGAATGTTATTATAGAGGTCAAATTCAAAATTTGTATTAGTTAATTAAAAACACTCATGTCATTTCCGTCTATTTGTCTTGTCACTTATATTAAATAAGTAATGTTAACATGAATATTGTTCTTCATTAATTTATCAACTATTACTTTACGTTATTGAAGTAAGTTTTTAATTTTATTCATTTTGCGTCGTACGAGGACTACTCGCCGACTACATTTCTGGATATTTTTTCTTGTATTGTCTTCATGCAGTCTACTGGCTTCGTATTTTTTGCGTCTTTTAAGGATCTACCTTTGGTCCAACTTTTTTCTTATTTTGTATTTAATCAAAATCTGTAAAATTATTTTTACAAAGGCAGACTAATGGCCAGATTTAAAAATATATTGAGATAAAAGTTGAAATAATAATAGTTATCATGTAAATATAATGTACCGTAACTCGGTCGACAAAGGTATTCAATACATGCTTTGGCCTTTGAACGTAATACAAACTGTGTGTTTTTATCCTAAATACTGCATCAAACATAATTTTGTAAATTGAAATACTCATTTATTGAAAATAATGTCTTTGTGTGGGACCATATTCTTTATATCTACATTTTTGTACCAATTGCTGGCATTTTATTTATACCATTTTATTAGACAGTAATCGAGTTTTTTCTACATTGTCCCGTATTTTGATTTCTGCTTTTATTCTGTTGAGTTTATTTTGAATTGTTGTTCAAATCCACCAAAACATAGATTTTGTTCTGACCGTTCAAAGCTTTCATAGATTTTTTGACAACAAAAGATGTCTCAGGTTCTTAATGTTCGTTAAATAGCTATTTGTTGGCATTTATTTTTTTTAAGACTTTCGTATTGTTTAGTGGCTTTAAGTTTATTTGTTTGATGTAAACGTAATTTACGATACTCGGTGTATAACACTTCTAAAAGATGTGCTTGATTTATGGCATAAAGAATTTTACATCCTCAATTAAAAAGAGACATGGACATGAAACACTATTGCAAAGCGATGTTACAGACGCACTCGTACAATAATATATTAAACGGCTATGAGACTTTTAAATCGATTTTCAAGTAGTTTGTAAGTACTTATATTCTTTGATTGAAAATAATTTCCTGGAATAAAAGTCGTTGAGTAATTTATTTGATCGCGATTATGACACTATTTGACACTTTGAACTAATTTCTGTATACATTTTGTATACTAGAGTTTACAATCATTATAATTTTAAATTCAATTTGGTCCAAGTGGTGATGGATTAAGAATACGGAATTTTACCACCCCTGTTCATTCTGTGGGAGGCAACAAGCCACGTAGAATAAAAACAATGCAAATA
Source organism: Hypercompe scribonia (assembly GCA_949316085.1). NCBI lineage: Eukaryota > Metazoa > Arthropoda > Insecta > Lepidoptera > Erebidae > Hypercompe > Hypercompe scribonia. The sequence goes on from OX438986.1 coordinate 17,155,032, forward strand.
GAAAGACAACTTGAAACAGACTCTTTACGAACTCATCTGGCCAGTGTGGTATAGAAAACCAAAGCTTCCTTTCTAAGGAGAGGCCTATGTCCAGCAGTGGACTGTTTAGGGCTGTAGATGATAATTGATGAGAGTATACTAACAATGTCCAGTAATAAAACCAACAACAAAGTTTGGATGGACTGATAAAGTTTTAAGCTTATGCTAGGTATACACGAGTAAAACTTCGAGTAACAAGTAAAGACTTTACTTATAAAACATTTATATTTATCACACATAAATTCTACAGATACCATAAATTAATGTAGGAAATTTTAAGAAAATTAATTGTGATTGATTGCTGGATAGTATTATTATTATAGTCATATGGTAAGTTTTCCGAGTGTTTAATCAACGAAAACTCTATGAAATATATGTTAAAATATATGTGAAAATATATGTTAGTAGTATACAGTTTAGTGAGTAAGGCACACTTGCACAGTACTTACTTTTGAATCCTAAATTAATTTTATACCATACTGGTGTTCGATGATTCGATTTACAGTTGTGGACTGGTGGATGCTTAAAATATAAAGATTAAAGTATCAGTTATTTAGTGAAATGTGGTGGATTTATTTTATCACAATGGTGTGTGACGATAAGATCATTGTCCAAATTGAATAAAGTATTTCTTCCATGTGTGTCTATCGTAATATGTCTTTCACGTTCTCTTGAATACTTTGATAGCCTTCTTTTATTTATGAATACTTTCTTTATGGTAAATGTGGAGTTTTCTTATGGTATAGAAGGATAAACAGGTATAAGTGGGTTGTCAACCTTTTGGTCTTCTGCCAAAATTAGGGGAAGGAGTGATTTATCAACAGCATTTAATAATCCGCTGTGGGACATAAGCCTCTCTTTAGAAAAGAGGTTTTAGCTGACTATACCACACTGCGCAGATGGGTTGTTTCAAGTTTTTCATCTCTTTGCAGTGATGTTGTCCTGCATAGTGTGCTCTCTTAGTCGCCTCTCACAACACCCGTGGAACGAATGAAATAAATTATATTATTATCGCCTTTATTATACAATGTATGTTTTTTTGACTTACCAGATTGCCTACACTACCCAATACATATTTTAGGTGTAACTCTATACAGTAATTTGCTTTTAGTGTTCACGTGGAACAGTTACACTCCTTACGGTTCTTTCATTTCATTTTACACCTACCTACATCATCTTCGCCTGAATCAAGTAATGTCACACTACGCATGAAACCGAGTCACGGTCATTCAGATATTTTAGACAAAACACAGATTTATATTACAGAAGATAAACTACGTTCGATATTGAAACAAGAAATGCCGGTAATCATCAATTCAAGTATTGACGGCATTATGGCTGACCAATTAAGGACCATCAACGAACAAATTTTGGGGTTTGAGGACTTCGTGTCTTTCTTTAACAAAAAGTTTGAATACCTCAAGATCAAAATAGAGCAAAAATCTACTACCATAGGTGAGCTGCAAATAGAAAATTGTGAATTAAAGGCGACCGTGAAGGATCTGCCGGACAGATGGAGCTCATTAGAATAAAATATGCGTGAGGGCAACGTTGAAATTATTGGCGTTCCAGAATTTAAACATGAAAACCTAGTTAACACGGTACTGCAACTGGTAAAAACCGTTGATGGCTCAATTAATGACGATGACATCTTACACGCAACCAGAGTCGCTAAGATAAACAGGCAAAGTGATAAACCTCGTACTGTGGTGGCGAAGCTCCGCAGTGCACGGAAACGTGACATTTTTCTTGGCGCTGTCTCCAAGTTTAATAGAAAAACGTCCAAGATAAGTTGAGGTCACAGCATTTAGGATTAGGCGGACCAAAGGTTCCGATATTCGTTGCAGAGCATTTGATGCCAGCTAACAAATCTCTGCACGCCGCCGCACGTAAAAGGGTTAAGGAACTATCTTATAAATTTATTTGAGTAAGAAATGGCAGAATATTTGTTCGTAAGAACGAAACAACCCAAGCGACCTTAATTCGCAAAATTAATGGCTTGAGTTTGATTGTCTAGTTTCTTCATTTTATTTTTATTTATTTTTTTCTTGTATTCGTGTGTAGTTAACGTGCTGGCAAGAACATATGTAATGATGCTCCATATACATTATGAGAACGTTCGAGGTATTCGGATTGAGACTGGGACTACACACACACATACAGAACAAACAACCAAAACAACACATATATCTCAGAAGGATGTTTTTAAAGCCTACTCTATATTCTATGTCTATCACATTAATATAGTAAAGACAACAACGTGCAACATAAAATATATTAAATTTTCTAATGGCCAACATAAATAATGATATTTCTGATCAAATAGACAATCTAAACGTGGCAACCTCATATCAAGTGATATAGATGTATGTAACTCAATCAACATAAAACGTCCTGGTGCACTCAAAATAATAACACAAAATTTTCGGAGTATATATAGAAACTTTGATAGTTTTCAAACTCAAATTGCTAGACTGACGTATTATATATCATACATCTATAGATGTAATGGTTATGACAGAATTTTGGCTCGATGATAAGAAGCCAATCCCAATTTTAAAAAATTACGTATCTCGTTCTTGAGAAAAGCGCTTCAATCAGAACGATGGCATCGTTATATATGTAAGAAATCTCATTACATGTATCACAGAAGAACCAAATTCAATAGGAGGTAGTTTTCTTCTATTAAAAATTAGGGAAGACTTTTGTATACTGGCAGTCTACAAATCACCATCGATGTTTTATTTTGATCAATTTCTTAATACAATAGAAAACATAATAAACAATATAAAAGCGAAAAATGTTATTCTGATTGGAGACATTCAATATCGACACTAAACCAAATAATAACGATCGAAAAATTACATCTTACTTAAATTTAACTGCAGAGCTCAACCGCAGATTTTTCCCGAGACATACCTACCCAATAAGAATGCAAAAGTGTCTCGACCACGTCATGCTCAAGGTATCCACTAGTTCAACAGTTATTGTGACAGATTCCACAGTTACTGACCACGCTTTGGTTCTGGTTTACATAAACGATACTCACACGACCCCTCCTAGCGCCTGACCAGGTCCTATCCGGTCATCTCTCTATTTAGGCGTCTGATCCACCTGTGGCCACATTCAGGGTGGTATTACGGGCTGCTAAGCGCGCCTCTGCAGCCCAGTTCGCCGGTGGTGCATTGAATCCAAATGGAGTTCCTTTTCGTTCTTTCTGGAGTAGCTCCGTGCTGCAACCCCTATCAAGACACATGCTGCCTCCAAGGACACGGTGCGGTTGCCGATTATGGCTCTAATCGCCAATATCCTTTTAGGGCACCAGAGGCGTACCGTGTTCCGGGTGGTCAGAACCGCAGCCTAAGCCGGTGCACCATACAGTACCGTTAACGGAAAAACTTCGGTGTACAGCCGTTTTGTCGCGACGCTGGCTCCATTTAAATTAAGGAAAAGTCACCCAAGGGCAGAAACAGCGCCGACCTGCCTTCGAGCAAACTGTCGAAAGTGCTCGTCGAAGAGCCACCTCACATCGAGGATCAAGCCCAGACACTACATCTGGTCCTGAACTGATATGAAAATTGAATTAACGATGATAAAGGCGGAGGCGTAGGTAGGATGTACGACAGGGCCCTTGGTACAAGCTGCCCTTTTTTCTTATCTATGGCCATCCACAAGCCCAGCACCTCAATGCGCTTAACCACCAACATGGTGACCAGGCGCGCAGCCTTTTCAAAGTTCATCTCAGGCACCAGTTCACCAGTGTGTCATTGGCATTACAAGTTAAGCACAGCTCGTGGGGAAAAGATAATCTCCAATGGTCCAGTCGTATCTCATATTCTACAGAACTGATTCAAAAACAGACGCCTGTGGCACTCTGCATGACATGAGCCGACGTCTCGAACTTGAAACAAACCCTACATCAATCCGTCTGGACAGCATGGTATAGCAGGCTAAAGCCCCCTTTCTACGGAGAGACCTATGACTCAGTTCGTAATATAATATCTTATACACGTATAACGGCTAAAAGTTTAGTTTGTGTTTTCAAGTTTGTTATTTTAAAGTGACTGCACAGTTGGCCTAGTGGTTTAAGCGGTCACTACGCCGTTCTCTACTGAGTATTATGGGTTGAAATTCCACAAGGAATAACACTTTGTGTGATCCACAAATTGTTGATCTGGGTCTGGGTGTCCATTTCTTGTATATGTGTAAAGTCCCCTGCCCCCGTGGGCGTTGTATTTTTCTTGATAAATAAAAAAAACTAAATAAATAAAGGAACATATATTTACATTCAAAACTACGTACAAAAAAAATCATTAATTTTCGTGGTGAAAATGTGTGTTTATTTTCAGATTCAGAACTAAAGTTGTCCAAGAACATACAACGTCTGTATCGATCGTCGTTCAAGAAGATGTCAGCCTGTGGCTTGTTCTACTTTGATGCTGCACTGCTGTTGTCTTTGATGGGTCTTATCACCAGTTATACCGTCGTTCTGATTCAGTTTGCATTATCAGAACCACGTCGCTTTTGACATTTAGATTAATACTGATTAACAATAGCGTCTGGCGTAGAAACTGCTAACAGTGGCGGAAGATTACCAAAAAATAATGATGAGTAAGAGTTTGTGGGTTACTTCAAAGCTTCCTAAATAGGTTGCAGATCAGCATTAAATTATTCGATATAAATTAGCTGTTTAAATAGTTAACATTGATGACGTGACGAATTATATGTTTTGTAATGAATCAATTGTACGAGCTTTGCTAAAGGTCAAACATTTGTTGCCTGCACATTAACACGGTTTTATTAGCTTCACCTGTGTGTTTATAAACAACTCCTTTGAACTTGATTTTAACTTACTTGGAATGCTCAGATTTCATTTAAACTTTATAAGACTTATCTAGAACCGATCACATTGCAGTAAGTCGAACAAAGAATTTTTTTTTTTTTTTTTCTTTTTATACCACGACGGTGGCAAACAAGCAAACGGCCCGCCTGATGGTAAGCGGCTACCGCAGCCTATGGACGCCTGCGACACCAGGGGCATCACGTGCGCGTTGCCGACCCTTCAAAAACCTATTAACCCCCTTCTTGAAGAACCCCATGCTGTAGTTCCCAGGGAAAACCGTGGCAGGGAGCTCATTCCATAACGGGATTGTTCGCGGGAGAAAATTTCTCTGAAACCGCACTGTGCGCGACCATTTAGGTTCCAATGTATGTGGATGAGCTCCCTGACGATGGCGAGCGGTGCGATGGTAGAATGTGGCTGTGGGCATCATATCAAACAATTCTTCTGAACACAACCCATTGTAGAGACGGTAGAGTACACACAGGGAGGCAAAGTCTCTCCTAAGACTTAGTGGCTCGATACCGTCCGTGAGATCAGGATCGTCGACTATTCTCACAGCACGTCTCTGGACTGAATCGAAAGGCTCAAGCTGGTACTTCGGTGCTCCCGCCCAGAGATGACAGCAATACTCCATGTGAGGCCGAACTTGTGCTTTGTACAGTAGTAGCCTTTGTGCCGGTGTGAAATATCGCTTCGCTCTATTCAGAACACCAAGCTTTTTTGATGCCAGCCTCACCTTTCCCTCCAAATGAGTCCGAAATTGGACGTCACTGGAGATGTCGACACCGAGGATCCCAATACTCTGTGAGATGGTAAGGGATGTATTCTGGAATTGTGGAACCACAGTGAACGGGGTTTTTTTAGCAGTAAACGCACAAACTTGTGTCTTAGAGGGGTTAAATTGGACCAGGTTATCCCGACCCCAATCGGAGACTCTGTGTAAAGTGCTGTCGATTTGAGACACAAGTTGTTCGCGACTTTCTACTACAGCGGTACGAGGGATGTTAGCCCGGCCCGTGTAATACGCATCTCCAGTACTGTCATCCGCATAACAATGAATGCTATCTATGGTCAACATATCATTGATATGCAGCAAGAATAGTGTTGGAGATAGCACGGAGCCTTGCGGGACACCAGCGTTTATGTCCATGCTTTCGGAGCAGCTACCGTCGACGACGGCTTTTATGCGTCTGCCAGACAAAAAGCTAGCCACCCATTTGCACAAACCCTCGGGCAGGCCGTAGGACGGTAACTTCGATAGAAGGCCCCTGTGCCAGACCCGATCGAACGCCTTTGCTATATCCAGGCCAACTGCCAAGGCCTCACCTTGACTCTCAATGGCTGAAGCCCACCGGTGAGTGAGATACACTAGAAGATCACCAGTCGAGCGACCGCGGCGGAAACCGTACTGGCGGTCGCTGATCAAATCGTGCTCTTCCAGGTAACTGAGGAGCCGTGTGTTGATTACACGCTCCATCACCTTAGAGAGAAGGGAGGTTATAGCTATAGGCCTGTAATTCGATGGGTCCGATCTATCACCCTTTTTTGGCACTGGATGCACATGGGCAGTCTTCCACGAAGACGGCACTTGCCTTTTGCGGTAGGAAATCGCGAAAAGTCGCGTTAGTACAGGGCACAACTCAGGGGCACACTTTTTGAGCACCACTGCAGGTATGCCGTCTGGCCCACTCGACTTATGAACGTCTAGACAGTTTAGTTCCCGCCGCACTTCTCTTTGCGAAATGTGTATTTCCGGCAAAGTGTGTTGGCACGGCGGGTTAATAGGCGGTACCGCACTTCCATCCTCGTTCATAGTCGAGTTCGCGGCAAAGAGTTGCCCAAGTAGGTCGGCTTTCTCTTTAGCACTATGGGCCAAGTTACCATCGGCATTTCGCAATGGTGGTAAAGACGACTGGCAAAAATTTCCCTCGGCAGCCTTAGCAAGAGACCAAAACGCACGACTCCCAGAGGGATAGCTCGTAAGTCGCTCACCAATCCTGCCGATGAAATCGAATTTGGCTCTGGCAATTGTCTTTTTGCTGGACCTCGAGGCAGCGTTTAGTTTGCGTCTCACATCAGAGATGTTCAGATCCTTATTGGTACGGGCCGTGGTCCAAGCCCTATAGGCGGCCTGCTTGACTAGCCTGGCTTCCTTGCAAAGCCGGTTAAACCACGGTCGCTTTTTTTCCCCCGCAGCTACTGATGGGTTGGGAATAAAATACTCCATACCCACCAGGATCGTCTCAGTGACAGCGGCTGCGCAGGAGTCAGGATCTTCTGGCGTGAAGCAAAGCTGTCTCCACGGGTACGATGCGTAGAATTCACGCAATCCATCCCAGTCTGCTGATTTATATTGCCACATGTGGCGCAAATTGGCTGGGCGAGGTGGAATATGCCGAGGGCATGGGACTTCGGTCCGGACGAGGCAGTGGTCGGACGAGCCGAGAGGTGCGTCCACTGCAATAGTGTAGTCGTCCGGACGCGTCGTCAGCAGAAGGTCCAGCAAAGAGTGTGCATGGCTCACAATATCAGGTATTCTTGTTGGAGAATGTACCAGTTGTGAGAGGCCATGGGCCAGAGCAAATTCGTAAGTAGACCTGCCCGCAAAGTCGGTGGATCGAGAATTTAGCCACTCACAGTGGTGGGCATTAAAATCCCCTAAAATCACCAACTCAGCACGAGGGTACCGCTCAAGAACTTTGTCAGTCGTCACCTGCAGGTGCTCAAAGAGTGCTTTAGTCTCCCTGTCACCGCTATGAGACCTGTATAGGCACGCATAGATTCGAGTCTCACCTCCGTAGTCTACGCGCACCCACATTACTGACAGGTCCCTGTCTTCATAAAAATGGAGACGGCGACAGCAGATATACTCCCGGACGTACATGCATACACCGGCACGTCTCAGAAATTTGTGTTCGAGTTTGTAGCCGGGGTAGTGTAGGTATGATGTATCGGCCGGGCAGGATATCTGCGTCTCCGTAAGAAACAAGAGGGTCGGCTGCGCAATCTCCAGATGAAGGTGGACTGCGTTCAGGTTGGAGTGAAGTCCCCTGATGTTGCAGAAGTCCATATATGTGGAAGAGGATGCCGCTGTAGATACATTTTTTCTATTTTTCTTCGTCATTTTTTTTGGGGGGGTTTAATTGGTTTGTAAGGATTCACTGTGTTGACAACTAAGGAGGCAATGGGGCGGTGCTAATCTACTCATGGTCGATGCGGGTAGTGCGATTTGTCGGCGCGGCGTACGAAAGGGCCCCCGCTCCCCCCCTGCAGCAGCGGTCGGGTTCCACTCCGGTCTCCTCCTCCGGCACGACTACTACTGCAGGGATTTTTCGCAGGCTGGCGGTTCAGCCTCCCAGGGTGGAGGTTGTAGTGATCCCTGGGTTCGGGAACCCATCTATCCTGCGGGCGGCCAGCAGTCAACCGTTTCAGCGGGTCTTCCTGACCGCCGCGCCCACATCCCGCGCCCACACGAGCCAGTAGCAGTATTATAGGCACCACTAGTCCCCCGTTGTCAAAACAGCGAATTCTCTAGAGCTCTGGATACCTTACTCACCACAGGAACACAGCACTGCCGAAGATGCAGTGCTATTTGGTTGTGGTCTTCTGTAAGGCGGAGGTCCTTCCCCAGTCGGGCTGCTCCAAGTTTTGAGCGGAAAATATCACGCTATGCCCTACCTCTCATAACGAATCTCATAAAGAATAAATATTTGTACTTTATAAAATTAAAAATCATACTTTAATAGTAACTCAATCTAACCGTTGAAAAATAATTCGAAATGTAGGAATTAAAAATATTAGTATTATTGTGAAGTGGGGTGCTTTGTGCCATATCTTTAGTAGCATTTTTTGACGTAGCGGACCAATCAAACGTTTTCGAGAGTTGATTTATCAAGTACCCCACGTTTTTTCACAATAACACAATTGTTGTATTCATTATTTTATTTTAATATTGAGAATTTCTTACCCACTTTTAGTTCGGCTTATTGTTAAAGTATGTTTTTTAGTTTTTATTTAGAAATAACGTTTGACTTTGTTGATTTATTTTGTGGTGTGGCCATCAGTGGCCCCATCTATTGGTAATTATGTGCAACTTAAGTAACTCTCACTTGACAGTTGTTATTCGCCGTACTTCATGCTGCCACCGAATACAGTTTATACGCGTGCACTTCTTTTGTTTAATTTCAATAATCCATTCACTCAATTATTTAAATAATACAGTTTTACATCAGACTTCAATCTAAAGGTATGAAACTGAGTTTAATTTCTATTTGTGATTAAATATGTATATGTGTATGTGTATACGAAATTAAAAAAAAAGGACACCTCTGTAGTTTGTTTCAGTAATTCTTCTCAAAGTAAGATTCAGGTAATGGTGACGGGGGTGCGGGGTCCGGAACCTCCACGCGGTGCACCCTGGGCAACGGAGGCGGCAGTGTCTCTGGCGCTAAGTGCGAGAGACACTGCCTTCTACGGCAAATTCCGGCCGAGGTGGAAACAACTCTTGTGAGGATAGTTGAAGGCTTTCCACGTGTCCCTCCGTTTAGCGGAGGGCATAGTGGAGAGTATACTAGCGGGCGGACGGGTTCTCAATTGCTGGCATTGTCAGAAGTTGTGGACATTGGTCTGATGCAGACCACCGTCCGGCCAAGTCGTAAACCTGACTGGCCGCAGCCAGGAACGATGGCTCTTTGAGGGCTACGAGGAAGGAAACCTCTATAAAAAACCTTGGGGCGGACGGACTCGGTCTGGTGCAGACCCCGTTCGGCTCAGCCGTAATCCTGAACGGACAGGACCGGTGGTTCTTCGGATCCGAGAGGACGTAAACCTCTATAAAAAAAAACCCCAAGCCCACGCTCTGACGCCTGGCAATGGGCTGAGTCGCTGGAGGGAGTCCAGTGCCGAAGGCGTCCTATTGTCGGAGGACATTAACCTCAAATATATGGCATGGGTAAATTAAAGGTATCACCTACCCAGGAGGGTGCCAGACGCACCGCGCCTGGGGAGTCCCTCCCGGAGCCAAACGGCTCCGGCAGCTCCCAGTCGTATTCTAGGGGGAGCAACCACTGCCAAACCCGCCCGTCGTCGAGCGGTAAATCCGACGACCAACCAATCGCGAAGGACGCGGAAAGACACGGGGCAGTGTTGGATTCTGACACTGCCTCTGACAGGAGCGGTGCGAGTACGCCAATAGCCTCAGCTGTAGAACAGCACCAAAGGGGATCACAAAAGCGAAAAAGGCGCCAGCCCCAATCGGCGGAAACAAACCAGCTGGAATCCACCTCTAGTGACGAAGCCACGGCACCCAAAGTGCGAACAAGCCGTCGAGGAGCTCGCGGCGGAGGCCGACCTCCCAAAGCTGGGCGGGTCACCACAACAAGGCAGACTGCCGGAACTATGGCAACAAAGAAGGCCGAGGGCGAGCTATTGCTTAAAGCCCTCTGTGAAAAGATCGAGTCCGAAAAGACTATGGATATCATGTGCGGTGATCTGAGCCTAAAAGAGCGCAGAGCGAAAAATCCTGTGGACCAGATTGAGGAGGCTATCAGTGTAGCCGACTGCTTCCTTCAGACGTTCCAAGGACCAGGAAGTCCAGAACAAGAGGCTCTTTTGGCGGTCGTGCGAATCTACGTCGGAGCGGGAAGACTCCTAGTGGCCGAAAACAAGGCCCACAAGATGGAGAAAGCCAGCCTTGAAGCAGACCTTGCTAAAGTGAGAGAGAGGACGTTAGACTCCTCTCATGGTAATGCTGGTGCCACGCCAGCGCCAAAGACATCATCCTGCCGAGTGGAACCGGACATAGTCCGACTCATGGCGGAGATGGAGGAGCGGCTTTGCCAGCGTATCTCTGCAATAGAGAACGTAATTTATCGCCCACCTCTAACTCCGCTAAGGGTAACATATGCAGCCGCTGCTAAAGCAGGTTCAACAGCCCAAACAGTAGCAAGAGTGGTCAAGCCAAAAACAACAACAACGTCGCAAAAGGCCACCCAGGAAAAAGGGAAGGAGAAGAGGAAGGCGAACTCAACCCAAATCCAAACCCCAGTCTCAGCCCCGGCTGATGTAGCACAGCAACCGAAGGAAGGGATCTGGATGGCAGCCGGTGATAGGAAGAAAAGACGGAAGGCCGCCAAAAAAGCAGATAAAAATGCCAGAAAGGCCGCCGCTGCTGCAACAACAGCGCCAAAAAGACTCCGAACCCCTCGTTCTGCGGCAATCGTCGTCACTTTGACGGCAGAGGCAGTAGAGAGGGGTTTGGGGTATGCTGAGGTCTTGGCGAAAGTCAAGGCCAACGTTGACCTCTAGGACCCTCGAGATACCGGGCGTCCGGTGCAAAAATACGCGAACAGGAGCCCGGCTTCTCGAGATCCCCGGTTCCACCAGTGGCCCCAAAGCTGACGCCCTAGCGGCTAAATTAAGGGACTCACTGGACGCAGCAGACGTCCGAGTGTCCAGGCCTATGAAATGCGCTGAAGTGCGCATCACAGGCCTGGACGATTCTGTTACGACGGACGAGCTCAGGTTCGCTGTGATGAAAGCCGGAGGCTGCCCTCTGGATAATATAAAGGCTGGAGTAATACGCTTCGGCCCCAGTGGACAAGGGGCAGCGGTTGTCAGTTGCCCTATTGCGGCGGCCCAAAAGATCGCTGACAGGCGTACTCTCCTAGTTAGTGATTTTCTGAGGGCACAGGCACGGCTCCTGCAGACCCGACCGGCAAGATGCTTTCGATGCCTGTCGGTGGGACATGTGGGGGTAAAATGTACAGCAGAGGTCACCGTAGGTGACCTCTGTTTCCGTTGTGGCCAGCCTGGTCACAAGGCGAGTGGCTGTAACGCTCCATTGCGCTGCTTTAGGTGTGCAGCGGAGAGCAAACATTTCGAGTGGACATTTCGTTCGCGTGCCCCTTGCTGGCACGCCGTGTTGAGAACTGGCGGGTCATTGTGGGGGAGGAGACGGGTTCGGATCACCGATACATTCGGTTTGAAGTCTCCGCTCCCACAGATGGCGTGCCGGTTGGACGAAATCCACCTGAGCCGCGTTGGGCGCTCGAGCGCTTAGATCGAGAGGTCCTCCTGGAAGCCGCCATCGTACAGGCCTGGACCCCTGCACCGGACAGGCCTATTGATGTGAATGCCGAGGCATTATGGTTCCGGGAGGCCATGACCCGCGTCTGCGATGCGGCGATGCCCAGGGTTCAGCCCAACACTGCGAGACGCCAGGTCTATTGGTGGTCGCCGGAGATCGCAAGGCTGAGACAAGCCTGCGTGACCGCGCGCCGTCAATGGTCTAGGTTCCGCAGAAGGCATCGCCGCCCCGAGGATGCGGCAGCTCGAGAGGCAGAGCTTTTGGTGGAATACAGGGTCGCCAAGAGGACTCTTCAGGCAGCGATAAAACGGGCCAAGAGCGAGGCCCGCCGCGAGTTGCTGGAGACACTGGAGCGGGATCCATGGGGACGCCCTTACCGTATGGTTAGAGGCAAAATGCGGCCATGGGCCCCGCCGTTAACCCGATGTCTTCAGCCAGAGCTGCTTGAAAGAGTTGTCGGCTCCCTGTTTCCATCGCATGTGATGGAGCACATACCACCACCGATGGCTCCGCCTGCAGCGCCTGAGGCGCCTAACGTGGACGACGACGACGTGCCTGAGGTCACTTGGGCAGAACTAGCGCTGGCGGTGCGACGGCTGAAAGCCAAAAACACCGCCCCAGGACCCGATGGCATCCCAGGACGAGCATGGGTCCTGGCTCTGGATGATGAGGCGCCGGCTCTCGAACCCCGACTGAGAGAGTTTCTCAGCGCATGCCTCGAGCAGGGCCAGTTTCCGAAAATATGGAAGACGGGAAAACTGGTCCTCATCCGAAAGGAGGGGCGCCCAGCGGGCTCACCATCCGCTTACCGGCCCATAGTGTTGCTTGACGAGGTATGCAAACTCTATGAAAGAGTGATTGCATGGCGCCTCGTCAAGCACTTCTTCAGAGTAGGGCCGGATTTGGCGGATAACCAGTACGGTTTCCGTCAGGGGCGCTCCACCGTGGATGCGATCATGCGCGTGAGGACTCTAGCGGAGGAAGCCGTTTCTCGGGGTGAAGTGGTCTTGGCGGTGTCGTTAGATATCGCCAACGCGTTCAACACTTTGCCCTGGAGTTGTATCAGAGAGGCGCTAGTATATCATAAAGTGCCTCTCTACCTCCGCCGCGTTGTCGGGGTGTATTTGTCGGAAAGAGCCGTTATCTACCCAAGTAGAACCGGTCTCGGTCGACGTGAAATGTCGTGTGGTGTTCCGCAGGGGTCGGTCTTAGGGCCTCTCCTGTGGAACATTGGCTACGACTGGGTGCTTCGCGGTGCATACCTAGATGGTGTAGCAGTCACATGTTACGCGGACGACACGCTTGTGACGGCGTGCGGCAAGACACACCGTGAGGCAACCCTGAGGGCCACGGCCGGTGTTGCCCAAGTCGTGCAGCGAATCCGGCGACTGGGTCTCGAGGTGGCTTTGCACAAATCCGAGGCCTTGTTTTTTCATGGGCCTCGGAGGAAGCCACCTGATAGACTCAGCCTCACAGTAGGAGGTACTCGCATCGGCATCGAGCCCTCTATGAAGTATCTGGGGTTAGTACTCGATGGCCGATGGGACTTCGGACATCACTTCCGAAGTCTGGTCCCCAAGTTAGTTGGTGCAGCGCGTGCATTGGCACGTTTGCTGCCGAACATGAGGGGACCCGATGACTCATGCAGGAGACTCTACGCTGGAGTTGTGCGGTCCATGGCCCTTTATGGGGCCCCAGTATGGGTGGAAGTCCTGAAGGCCAGCAATATTGCGTTACTGCGACGACCACAGCGTATGCTGGCCATTAGGATTATAAGGGGGTACCGCACGATCTCCTTTGAGGCGGCGAGTCTCCTGGCCGGAACTCCACCATGGGACCTGGAGGCGAGAGCCCTTGCAGCTCTCTATCAGTGGCACAAGCACGCGCGGGAGTTGGGTCGGAGTCCTGAAACCCGAGACATCGAAAATCAGAAATCCCAACTCCGCCAGGCCCTCGTAGAGGAGTGGAAGGAACGACTTGGGCAGCCAAGCGCTGGACATGCCGTTGTTACGGCGATAAGACCCCTTATGGAGGATTGGCTTGAGAGGCATCATGGGACCCTCTCATACCGACTGACGCAGGTGATCACTGGAAAAGGATGTTTCGGAGATTACCTGTGTCTGATCCGTAAGGAGCCAACGCCTGAGTGCCATCACTGCGATGGCCAGACCGTGGACACAGCGCTCCACACGCTGGCAGAATGCCCGGCATGGGTGGAGCAGAGGCGTGACCTCATGGCGGCCATCGAAGTGGGGACTCTCTCGCTCGGTAACATGGTTGCGGCCATGATACGGAGCGAGGGTGCGTGGAACTCCGCCGTCTCTTTCTGCGAGCAGGTTATGCTTGCGAAGGAGAAGGCGGAGCGGGACCGAGAGAGGTTTAGAACTCTCCCGGTCCGCCAGGCCCGGGAAAGGGCCAGGTACCGCAGAAGGCTCAGGCGCCGGAGATCACTAGAAGTTCTCCGTCCTCCATAAGTGCAGGCCTGGGGGTGACAAATGAGGCCATCTGTCACCCTAGCAGAAGCAGGTTTCCAAGAAACCATGAGTTTTCCACACAGGAGGGGGCCACTGCAGCCGTAGTTGGTCCGAGGTACGTCGGGGTTCCAGGGATTTCCTTACTAGGGTGCACCTGGTCCCCTGGCTATTGGTACCTGAGACGGCGTGCGGTTTTTGGTCGGTTCGAGTCCGACATAACCACCCTGCGGTGGTATCCGTGGGGATTTCCGCACAGTACAAAAAAAAAAAAAAAAAAAAAAAAAAAGGTAATGGTGACGCCTTTTTGCTGTAAAGTCCGACGTAAAGTGTCTGTAAAAGATTTCACTACAGAAATAAATGTTACATTAATAATTTAATTATCATTTTAATCATTGGAAATGGCGCTGGTGAATATTGTTATAAATTCATTATTAATATTGTGATAGATACGTTATAGAAATTCTTGGAGGATATCTAAGAAACCGGTGTCATATCACTCCAAGAATTGTCTTAAATTTCGCTGCCAGCGAACCAAATTGTGTGGTGAAAATGTATGGTCCGGAGTTACCGTTGATAAGCACAATGCTGTTGGGTTGGATTCAGCAAAATCTATTGAGAGCTATCACAACTATTATTAAGAAGTACACTTTAAGAACACATCTGTTGAATATAGACGAAAAAAGAAATACATATGTTCACTAATTACATTATTGTTATAATAGTATTGTAACACGAGTAAGGTCGTTGTTTATACCAATGTGTACTTATTTAGAAACAATATCAACTTATTATTAGTTCAAGGTAATCAAAACTAATAACTCAGCTCAATAACATAAAGTATCATGTCTTAAGTAAATCCATTTCTTGATTGATGTAAGCGACAAGATAAACAGGAACTGAAAGCACTCTATTCCATTAGTAAATACAAACTTCGAAACTTCGCCTCGACGATTAACACAATCACATAGTTTATCTGGAGGTCAAAGTCATTTCTAAAACAGTTACTAACTTACTTAGTTACTAACTACAGAGAGAATTAGTTGAAATATAATCATGCATTCTACAACTATCTGTAAAAGTAATAAAAGTTGTCATGTAAATGTAATGTACCGTAACTCTGGTTATAAATGTACATACATTCATAACCAGAGTTACGGTTTATAGTACATACATACACACGGTACACAGTTACTAACTTACTTAGTTACTAACTACAGAGAGAATTAGTTGAAATATAATCATGCATTCTATAACTATCTGTAAAAGTAATAAAAGTTGTCATGTAAATGTAATGTACCGTAACTCTGGTTATAAATGTACATACATTCATAACCAGAGTTACGGTTCATAGTACATACATACACACGGTACACAGTTACTAACTTACTTAGTTACTAACTACAGAGAGAATTAGTTGAAATATAATCATGCATTCTATAACTATCTGTAAAAGTAATAAAAGTTGTCATGTAAATGTAATGTACCGTAACTCTGGTTATAAATGTACATACATTCATAACCAGAGTTACGGTTCATAGTACATACATACACACGGTACACAGTTACTAACTTACTTAGTTACTAACTACAGAGAGAATTAGTTGAAATATAATCATGCATTCTATAACTATCTGTAAAAGTAATAAAAGTTGTCATGTAAATGTAATGTACCGTAACTCTGGTTATAAATGTACATACATTCATAACCAGAGTTACGGTTCATAGTACATACATACACACGGTACACAGTTACTAACTTACTTAGTTACTAACTACAGAGAGAATTAGTTGAAATATAATCATGCATTCTATAACTATCTGTAAAAGTAATAAAAGTTGTCATGTAAATGTAATGTACCGTAACTCTGGTTATAAATGTACATACATTCATAACCAGAGTTACGGTTCATAGTACATACATACACACGGTACACAGTTACTAACTTACTTAGTTACTAACTACAGAGAGAATTAGTTGAAATATAATCATGCATTCTATAACTATCTGTAAAAGTAATAAAAGTTGTCATGTAAATGTAATGTACCGTAACTCTGGTTATAAATGTACATACATTCATAACCAGAGTTACGGTTCATAGTACATACATACACACGGTACACAGTTACTAACTTACTTAGTTACTAACTACAGAGAGAATTAGTTGAAATATAATCATGCATTCTATAACTATCTGTAAAAGTAATAAAAGTTGTCATGTAAATGTAATGTACCGTAACTCTGGTTGTGAATGTATGTATATATGATGTAAATGTAGATATTTGGAGTTACTAGGGTTGTTTTATTCCACAATATTGTTTTTTTGGCGGTAAAAGTCGCTATTTAGTTACTAATTACATAGAGAATTAGTTGAAATATAATCATACTTTCTATAATTATCAGTAAAAATAATAAAAAGTATCACAAAAATGTAATGTACCGTAACTCGACGGACAAAGACATTCATTCATGCTTCAGTCTTCGAACATCATGCAAATCATATGTATATATTACTGAAATAAATTACTATTTTTAATTTCTCGTGACTCTTCTCGTAGACTCCAGCTGGGATCTTAGGGTAACTTCTCCAGGTAAACGGTTAATCCAAGTTCCTAGTCTTTCGCGCCACCTGTACAACAGGCAGTTCACTTGATTGGGCAGAATGAACCGGTTAGCGATACCGTTGGGGTATCTAGTTAACGAAATCTAATCTTTGCGGATAATCCCACGAGGCGACCAATCTGCCAGTTATGGTCGGGTTTTGTCCTGTGTCACATCCTATGAGTAGCGAAATTGAGCTTCTGGAGATCCTGAGGAACGCCCATCGGCCAATGCTAGGTTAGGCGATAAGGACGGTCCGGTACGTGTTGCCACGAAGATGAAGTCTCACAGAAGCCTGTGCCTGTCCAGCCGTCAGCAATGGCAGGGCGAGCCCTCTGGTTTTTTTTTTTAATTTTAAGATCCAACCGTGGTGATTCTACACTGCCTGAGGGAAATTATGAATAAAATCCAAAAGCTATAGTCATCATACTCATTGCGAATGCTGATAATGCAGCATGGCCGCCTATGTTGGCGTTTAACTTTATGCTTAGGCTTTTCACGAAGTCATCCAGGTTCACTATTTTGGCTTTTGAAATAAATCTTACAAAATCCAGTAACCAATCACAATTTTTCTCTTAATATTTCATACATTTATTTATTAGATCTGTAGAATTTATGAGTGATAAATATGTATAAATATTTTATAGCTGAAGTCCTTATTTGTTACTCATACTACACTGCTGTACACCTAGCGCCAACTTAAAATTAAATTAGTCCTACCAAAGTTTGCCTGGCAGAATTGAGAATAAGCAATGAGGCCACCCCTTGTACGTTACATTTATTGTTAGTTTTATTACTATATAATGTTTGTAAGCTCTCACTAACTATCATCAACAACCCTGAATAGACCACTGCTGGACATAGGACTCTCCTTAGAAAGGAGGCTTTGGCTTTCTATACCATACTGGCCAAATGATTTGTCAGAGGTTATTTCAAGTTGTCTTTTTCTTTGTATTGCTGTTATTTTGTCTGCATCACTTACGACACCCACGGGATGAACAGGGATGGTGATACTCTATATTCTTAATCTATCACCATATGGAATAAATTTAATTTAAAATTATAATGAGTGTAAGCTCTAGTGTACAAAATATATACAGAAATAAGTTCGAAGATTCAAATAGTGTCATAATCTCGATCACATAAATTACTCAACGACGTTTATTCTAGGAAACTATTTTGAACCAAACAGTACAAGTACTTACAAAGTACTTGAAAATCGATTTAAAAGTACCACAATCGCTCAATATATTAGTGTTCGTCTGTAACATCACTTTGCAATGGTGTTTCATGTCCATGTCGCTTTAGTTGAGGACGTAAAACTTGTCCATTCCAAAAATCCAGCACATCTTTCAAAAGTGAAAAACGTAATATACTACTCGGTGAATAAACCGAGTAGTATATTACGTTTAAGTTAAACCAAACTTAAAGTCACTAAACAACACGACGTCGATAATTAAAACTTAAAGAAATGAATGACAAGAGAATAGGTAACAAACATCCATAAAACAATAAGCCAGTTTACCAAGGTAAAGAACCTGAGATATCTTTTGTTGTAAACAAATCTATAAATGCTTTAAATGGTCTGAACAATATTAATGTTTTATTTGACTTAAACAGTTATTTTTTAATTACTGTTTAAGTCAAATAAATGAAAAAATAAATTAAAGATGAACTCAATAGAATAAAAGCAGAAATCAAAATACGAGACAATAAAAGAAACTCAATTACTATCTAATTAAAGCATGTGAATAAAATTTCAGTCATTGATACAAAAATGTGGGAGTAATGAATTTATTACCACGCAAAAATATTTTCGTTGAATGAGCATTTGTATTTATAACATTATTTTTGATGCGGTATTTGGGATAAAAACACATAATTTGTATTATTTTCAAAGGCCAAAGCATGAATTGAATGTCTTTGTTGACCAAGTTACGGTACATTATATTTATGGGACACTTTTTATTATTTTTGAAGATAATTATAAAATGCATTTCCACTAAGTGTTTATATAATTAAGTAAGTTATTAACTGTTTTGGGAGCAACTTTTACCGCTAGAAAAACTATGTCATTTTGTTTTTCGTCGAGGTAAAATTTCAAAGTTTATACTAATTGAATAGAGTGCTTTCAGCTCCTGTTTATCTTGTCGCTTACATCAATCGAGAAATTGATTTACATAAGACGTGATACTTTATGTTATTGAGCTGAGTTACTAGTTTTGATTACTTTGTATTAATAACAAGTTGGCATTGTTTCTAAAAAGTACACATTGGTATAAGCAACGACCTTACTCGTGTTATAATACTACAATAATAATAGTGTAATTAACGAACACATTTATTACTTCATCTACATTCAATAGACGTGTTCTTATATTGTACTTCTTATAGTAGTTGTCATAGATCCCAATAGATTTTTCCAAACTCAACCAATCAGCATTGTGAATCAATGGCAGTTCCGGATCATACATTTCAACTCAAACTTGTGGTTCGGTGGCAGCAAAATTCAAAACAATTCTTGGAGTGATATGGCACCCGTTCCTTTAGTAATTCTCCAAAAATCTCAATAATGGACCTATCACAATATTAAAAATTAATTTGCAACAATATTTGCCTGCACCATTTTCAATGATTAAAATGATGATTAAATTATTAATATAATATTTATTTCTGCAGTGAAATCTTTTACAGACGTTTTACGTCAGACTTTGCAGCTAGTGTTAATGTGACAAAAAACGTGAGGTACTTGATAAAGGAACTCTTGAAAATGTTTGACTGCCACGGTACGTCAGAAAATAGTACGAAAGATATGGCACAGAGCACCACACTTTACAATAATACTAATATATTTAATTTCCATATTTAGAATATTTTTTTAAATTTTCAGATCGAGTTACCATCAAAGTATGGTTTTTAATTTTAAAAAGTACATGTATTTATTCTTTGTTCGACTTATTGCAATGCAATCGGTTCTATATAAGTCTTGTAAAGTTTAAATGAAATCTGACCATTAAAAGGCAGTTAAAATCGAATTTGAAGGAGTTGGTTACAAAGATACAGGTGAAGTTAATAAAAACATGTTAATATTACCAACGATAAGGTAAGGCTACGTAACATTAATTTTCCTAACATTTATTGACCTTTAATAAAGCTCACACAATTGGTTCATTACATAACATACAATTTGTCATGGCCTTAGGGTTCAGTTTTTGACATTGAGTATAATTTACAACAAGTATGTAGTGAAATTAAAAGCCCCGTTGAAACACTATGTATTTTTGTTGTTCTGTTTATTACTGTTTGTACGACCTGGGGCGTTGTGTGCTAGGCAAACGATCTGTTTTTTGTTTTTAAATTTATTAGTCATTTTAACGCCTAGTTTATATCAAATAATTTAATGCTGATCTGCAGTCTATTCACGAAACTTTGAAATAACCCATGTTATTGCAAATCATTATTTTTCAGTAACATTCCGCCACTGTTAACAGTTTCTACGCCAGACGCTACTGTTAAGGAGTATTAATCTGAATATCAAAGGCCACGTAGTTTTGATAATGCAAACTGAATCAGAACTATGGTGTAACTGGTGAGAAGAACTATTAAAGACAACGGCAGTGCAGCATCAATGTAGAACTCGATTCGATCGAATAAGCTCGATTTCGCCTATCATAGGATGTGACACAAGGTAAGACCTGGACGTAACTTGCAGATTAGAAACCCCGTGGGACTACCTGTAAAGGTTCGACTTTGTTAACTACATCCCCGCACCAGACTGACACCCTGGTATCACCAATCGGTTCGTTCTGCCCAATCAAGCGATTCACCCGTTGCGTAGGTGGTTCGAAAGACTGACCTGGAGAAGTCACCAGAAGTCTACGAAAAGAATCACAATAAATTAAAAATAATAATTTATCACAATAACATCAAGTATTACTACTTACATATATTAACTTTAGATTGACACAAGTGACAAGATAAGTAAAAAAAAACTCTCTATTAAAATAGTTAATTTAAAAACTTCGAAATTTGAGTACATCGAATGCTACAATCATTTATTTTGACGTTTTCCGGACGTAGAAGTCGTTTTTAAACCAACTCATTTACATAATAAATTAAAAAATATTCAAATATAATCATGCACTTAATAACAGTCGGAAAAAATAATGAAAAGCATCACGTAAATGTAATCAAGTACCGTAACTTGGTCGACCAAGATATTCAATCCATGCTTCGACCTTTGAACATAATGCAAACTATATGTTTTTATCCCAAATACCGCATCAAGAATAATATTATTTGTCCAAACAGTCCTTTTTCAAATATGCTATGCTATCTGTGTGCGGGACTATGTTCTATATGTCTGTATTTTTGTTACGTTTATTCGGATTTTGCTTAAGTAATACTAATAGACAACGCATTACGCTCATATATGCTATTCCGTTTGATTTGTGTTTTTATTCTATAGGATTTACTATGAATTATTTCTTACGCATTATTCAAGTACAGCAAAACATAAATTTTGTTGTTTTGACATCAACGTAATTTACGATACACGTTGCATAACACTTTTGAAAAATGTGCTTGATTTATGGAACGGAGAAGTTTTACGCTCTCAGCTAATGAGGGACATGGACGTGAAACACTACTACAAAGTAATGTTAGAGAAGTACTCTGATATACTGAATGGGTCCGATGTTTTTAAATCGACTTTTATATACTTCGTAAGTATTTTTTTGCGGTCATAAGTGTGGAATGCCTTGTAAGTGCGACTGTCATATAATAGATAATCTTATATATGTTATAGAACTTAAGTATATTTAAGAGGATAGTAATTTGGCAGCTGATTGCTATTGTGGTAACTGTCCGCTTTTTGTCAAAAAAAATATTGTTGTTTTCAGATCTTCTTCTATATACTGGATCTCTTTTGTCACGAATTAATTGCAATACAAATAATACTTGAAAAAATTAAGCCGTTTTTAACTGGATAAGCCGTTTTGCAGAATACTCGTACAATCAAGTTGCCTGCTGTTGTAGTTGCCTTGTGGCTGATAAAAAATTTATGTATTAATACAATATTTTCTCTATGTTGTGAAAAATTCTACATAGCTTTAGAAGAGAGCCAACATTCCTGCGCACTTATCGTCAAAGCGGGTATACTACTTGCTGCTTTGTAATATTTGATTTGTACAGAAATGTCTGTGTGGTGGCCGATTAAGAATGTAGAGTTTCACCAACCCTCTTCATCCCATGGGTGTCGTAAGAGGCGACTAAAGGAGCAAATTACGCAGGACAACTTCACTGCAAAGACAAGGAAAACTTCAAGTAACTTGAATGACGCCCCGAGGGAGTTCCCTCGGGGCGTCATTTCGAGTTCGATGCGAGCTGGTATTTCGCGTATCTCTTCGGGCGGGGGCCTTATACCGCTATCGGCCCCGAAATAAGCCGTCCACCGATAAACTTCGACGAGCACTTCCACCTCCAAATCCCATGGAGGAGTTCCGGCCAAGGCGCAAACTGCCTCCGTCGACACGGTTCGGTAAACGCGTATGGCTCTAACCGCCAATATACTCTGCGGGCGCCAGAAGTGTGCCCTATCCTGGGTGGTCAGAGCCGCAGCCCAAAACCAGTGCACCATACAGTGTCATTGACGGGAAAACTCCGGTGTACAGTCGTCTTGACGCGACACAGGCTACACATAAATTAAGTAAAAGTTGCCCAAGGGTAGAAACAGCTCCGATCAGCTTTCGAGCAAACTGTTGAAAGTGCTCGTCGAGAAGCCACCTCACTGCATCTGATCCTGAAATGGTACAAGGACCGAATTAACCACGAAGAAGGCACCAGGGGGTGATCACGACGGGGAAATAGAACAAGCTGGCCTCTGTCATATCTAGGGCCATCCGTAAGCCCAGCGCCTCAATGTGCCTAACCACCAACCTGGTGCTTCTTGGAAGTTCACCCACCAGGCTGTAACCAGTGCGTCATTGGCATAACAAATTAGGCTCAGCCCGGGAGCAAGATGACCTCGAATGGTCCAATCGCATCTCATGTTCCACAGAAGTGATCCAAAGACAGAAATGAGCCAACGTCTCAAACTTGAAACAAACCCTGTATCAATCGGTCTGGCTAGCATGGCATATTTATGACTCAATTCCTAATATAATATCTTAGATACGTATAACAGCTACAAGTTTACTTTGTGTTTTGAAGTTTGTTAATGTAAATGAATATTTATTTACATTAAAAAGTACGAACTAAATAAATCATCTATTTTCGTGGTGAAAATGTGTGTTTGTCTCCAGATTCAGAACTAAAGTTGTCCAAGAACATATAACGTCTGAACCGATCGTCGTTCAAGAGGATGTCAGCTTGTGGTTTGTTCTACATTGATGCTGCACTGCCGTTGTCTTTAATAGTTCTTCTCACCAGTTACACCGTCGTTCTGATTCAGTTTGCATTATCAGAACCGCGTGGACTTTGATATTTAGATTAATACTTCTTAATAGTAGCCTCTGGTGTGGAAACTCTGGTGTGGGTTAGTAATAGCATGGGTTATTTCAAAGTTTCGTGAATAGACTGCAGACCAGCATTAAATTATTTGATATAAACTAGCCGTTAAAATGACTAATAAATTACAAAACAAAAACAGGTCGTTTGCTTAACACACAACGCCTCAGGTCGTACAAACAATAATAAACAGAACAATAAAAGTACATAGTGTTTCAACGGGGCTTTTAATTTCACTACATACTTGTTGTAAATTATAGTCAATGTCAAAAACTGAACCCTAAAGCCATAACGAATTGTATGTTATGTAATGAACCAATTGTGTGAGCTTTATTAAAGGTCAATAAATGTTAGGAAAATTAATTTTACGTAGCCTTACCTTACGCTTGGTAATATTAACATGTTTTATTAGCTTCACCTATATAAACATACACAAACGTAACAAACAAAGGTTACAAACGTAACCAACTTTTTTAAATCCGATTTTAACTGACTTTGAAAGATCAGATTTCATTTAAACTTTATAAGACTTATCTAGAACCGATTGCATTACAATAAGTCGAACAAAGAATAAGTACATGTACTTTATAAAATTAAAAACCATACTTTAATGGTAACTCGATCTAAAATTTTAAAAAAATATTCTAAATATGGAAATTAAATATATTAGTATTATTCTGAAGTGTGGTGCTCTGTGCCATATCTTTCGTACTATTTTCTGACGTACCGTACCAGTCAAACATTTTCAAGAGTTAATGTAGTACTTCACGTTTTTTTCACAATAACACTAACTGCAAAGTCTGACGTAAAACGTCTGTAAAAGATGTCACTGCAGAAATAAATGTCATGTTAATAATTTAATCATCGTTTTAATCATTAAATATTGTCGTACTATAATTATTAATATTGTGATAGATACACTGTTGAGATTCTTAGAGGATTGCTGAAGGCACGGGTGCCATGCCATTCCAAAAATTGTCTTGAATTTTGCTGCCAGCGAACCACAAGGTGGAGTTGAAATGTATGGTCCGGAACTACCATTGATAAGCACAATGCTGATGGGTTGGGTTTGAAAAAATCTATTGGGAGCTATCACAACTATTATTAAGACGTACAATTCAAGAACACGTCTATTGAATGTAGACGAAGAAAGAAATGTGTTCGCTAATTACATACTAGTGTAGTATTATAGTATAACGTAAGTAAGGTCGTCGTTTGGACCAATATGTACTTATTTATAAACAATGTTAACTTGTTATTATTTCAAGGTAATCAAAACTAATAACTGAGCTCAATAACATAATGTATCATGTCTTATGTAAATCAATTTCTTGATTGATATAAGCAACAAGATAAACAGGAGCCGAAAGCTCTCTATTCAATTAGTAAATACAAATTTTGAAATTTTACCTCGACGAATAACACAATGACATCCTTTTTCTAACGATAAAAGTCGCTCCCAAAATAGTTAATAACTAACTTGGTTACTAATTACATAAAGAATTAGTTGAAATGCATTTTATAATTATCTGCAAAAATAATAAAGAGTGTCACATAAATATAATGTTCCGTAACTCGGTCGACAAAGACATTCAATTCATACTTCGGCCTTTAAACATAACACAAACTATACGCATACTTTATCCCAAATACCGCATCAAAAATAATGTTATAAATACAAATGCTCATGTAACGAAAATGGTATCTTTACGCGGTAATAAATTCTTTATTTCTACACTTGGACATTTCGATTAATACGCTTTTATTAGACAGCACCAGAGTTTCTTATACATTGTCTCATATTTTGACATCTGCTTTTATGCTGTTGACTTTATCTTGAATTGTTTTTTAACTATTGTTCAAGTTTAATAAAACATTAATTTTATTCTGACCATTCAAAGCATTTATAGATTTGTTAACAACAAAAAATATTTCAGGTTCTTTACCTTGGTAAACTGGCTTTTTGTTTTATGGATGTTTGTTACCCATACTCTTTACATTCATTGCTTTAAGTTTTATTTATCAACATCGTATTGCTTAGAGTTACATTTCTATTAGAATTAGATGTAAACGTAATTTACTACTCGGTGCATAACACTTCTGAAAGATGTGCTGGATTTATGAAATGAACAAGTTCTACGTCCTCAACTAAAGAGCGACATGGATATGAAACACTATTGCAAAGTAATGTTACATACGTACACTAATATATTGGGCGATTGTGGTACTTTTAAATCGATTTTCAAGTACTTTGTAAGTACTTGTACTGTTTGGTTCAAAATAGTTTCCTAGAATAAACGTCGTTGAGTAATTTATGTGATCGAGATTATGACATTATTTGGAATTTTTAACTTATTTCTATATATATCTTGTACGTGAGAGCTTACAGTTATTAAAATTTTAAATTCAATTTGTTGCATGTGGTTATAGATTAAAAATATAGAGTGTCACTACCCCTGTTCACCACGTGGATGTCGTAAGAAACGACTGAGGCAGCAAACTACACAAGAAAACAGTAATACAAAGAGAAAGACAACTTGAACTAAACTCTGTACCAACTCGTCTGGCCAGTGTGGTATAGAAAGCCAAAGCTTCCTTTCTAAGGAGTAGCCTATGTCCATGTGGGCTGTTCAGGGCTGTAGATGATAATTGATGAGAGCTTACAAACATTATATAGTAATAAAACTAACAACAAATGTAATGCACAAGGGGTGACCTCATGGCTTATTCTCAATTCGGACAGGTCAACTTTGATTGGACTAATTTAATTTTAAGTTGCTGCTAGGTATATTGGGTGTGAGTAACAAATAAATACTTTAGCTACGAAATATTTATATTTATCACTCAAAAATTCTACAAATCTAATAAGTAAATGTATGAAATATTAAGAGAAATAATTGTGATTGATTGCTGGATTTTGAAAAAGCCATAATAGTAAGTCTGGATGACTTCGTGAAATGCCGAAGCATAAACTTGTTGGTGTAAAACTCGCAAGCCCGCTGCCATAGGCGGCCATACTGCATTGTTATGAGTATGATGACTATAGCTTTTGGATTCTATTCATGCTTTCCCTCAAGTAGAGTAGAGTCACTTTGGTAGAATCTTAAAATTAAAAAAATCCAGAGGGCTCGCCTTACCATAGCCGACTGTTAGACAGGCAAGGCCTGTTGTGAGACTTAATCCTCGTGGCAATACCTGCTGGACCATCTTCATCACCTAAGCTAGTATTGGCTAACGGACATTCCTTAGGATCCCCACAAGCTCAATTTTGCCAATCATAAGATGTGACACAGGACAAGACCCGGCCGTAACTAGCAAATTAGTTGCCTCGTGCGACTAGCCGCAAAGGTTCGACTTCGTTAACTAGATATCCCAACGGTATCGCCAACCGGCTCCTTCTGCCCAATCAAGTGATCTGCCTGTTGCACAGGCGGCGTGAAAGACTAGGAACTTGGATCAGCCGTTTACCTGAGAACACACCCTAAGATCACAGCTGGAGTCTACAAGAAGAGTCATGAGAAGTTACAAATACTAATTTATCTCAATAATAAATACATATAGTTTGCATGATGTTCAAAGACCGAAACATATATGAATGTCTTTGTCGACCGAGTGACGGTACATTACATTTACATGGCAACTTTTATTACTTTTACAGTTAGTAGTAACTGTTTTGGGAGCGACTTTTATTAAAAAAATATATAGTGGAGTAACACAACCTTACTAACTCCAAATACCTACATTTACATCATATATACATACATTCATAACCAGAGTTTCGGTACATTACATTTACACGACAACTTTTACTACTTTTATTGATAGTTATAGAATGCATGATTATATTTCAACTAATTCTTTATGTAATCAGTAACTAAGTCACTGTTTCGGCAATGACTTTTACCTCCAGATAAACTATGTCATTGTGTTATTCGTTGACGTAAAATTCCAAAGTTTGTATTTACTAATTGAATAGAGTGCTTTCCGCTCCTGTTTATCTTGTCGCTTATATCAATCAAGAAATGGATTTACATAAGACATGATACTTTATGTTATTGAGCTAAGCTATTAGTTTTGATTACCTTGAACTGATAACAAGTAGACATTGTTTCTAAATAATTGCACATTGGTATAAACAACGACCTTACTCGTGTTATAATACTATAATAATAATAATGTAATTAGTTAACATATTTCTTTCTTCGTCTACATTCAATGGACGTGTTCTTGAATTATATTTCTTAATAATAGTTGTGATAGCTCTCAACAGATTTTGTCGAACCCAACCCAACAGCATTGTGCTTATCAATGGTAATAACGGACAATACATTTCCACATAATGTGGTTCGGTGGCAGCGAGCACCCGTTCCTTAGGAATCCTCCAAGAATCTCTGTAATGTATCTATCACAATTTTAATAATGAATTACCAGTGATTAAAATGATGATTATGTTATTAATGTAACACTTATTTCTGTAGAGAAGTCTTTTGCAGACACTTTACGTCGTACTTTGCAGCTGGAATGCGTCGCATTGCCTGAATCTTACTCTTAGAAGAATTACTGAAACAAACTATAGAGGTGTCCTTTTTTTGCTTCCGCATATATGTATATATATACACATATATATACACATATAAATATTTAATTTAATCACAAATAAAAATCAAACTGAGGTTCATACTTTTAGATTGAAGTCAAACGCTACTTCCAAATAAAAACTAAAAAACACACTTTAACAATAAGCCGATCTAAAAATGGAAAAGAAATTCTCAATTTTAAAATAAAATAATGAATAAAAAATTTGTGTTATTGTGAAAAAACATGAGGTAGTTGATAAATCAACTCACGAAAATGTTTGATTGGACCGCTACGTCAGAAACTGGTACCAAAGATATGGCACAAGCACCCCACTTCACAATAATACTATTATAATATTTTTAAGTCCTACATTTCAAATTACTTTTCAACTGTTAGATTGATCTAACATTAAAGCATGTTTTTTAATTTTATGGGGTGCTGGGCTAGAAAACCTCCACGTGGTGCACCCTGGCAACGTTGGCATCACCGCCAACGGCTAATATTCTAGCATGAAGAGAAGGCCTTACTTCTTCGGCCATTTGACCGAGGTGTGGTCCAACAGAGGGGGTATAACTGCCGTTTCCTCTGTTGGCTCTTCGCTCTTCGGAGCAATGAGGAGGAAAACCTCATTAAAAATCACGGAGGGACCCTTTCATGGGTCGGAGTTTCTCCACTATCAGTGGTGGAGAAAGGAGAACGGGCTCGGTGTGTACTCACACTGCCGCCGAGTAGGCATTGGGAGATTTAGTCCTTCTGCCACCGTCGTCATATCGTAATCTCGAGAGGAGTGTCGTGGTTATGTCTCACGACGCTACTCGGGAGCGAGGGTCTTGGCTTTGCCGCACGGACTGCGAGGAAGAAAACCTCTATAAAAAATTACCCCGAATCCCGTGTTCTGGTGTGTGGCCAGGGGATGCATGGCTGATGGGTAGTTCAGTCGTAAGCACACTCCCACCTGAGGCACCTGCGGACTCCTCAGTTGGGCACAAATTTACGCTTGCCCGGGTATTGGGGGATCTCTGCCCGGGTTGACTTTTAGTTCTCCCCCACTCGTGGATCTAAATATGGAAACCTTTATTACCAACAACAAAAATTTAAAGAAGGAGAGAAGTAGGACAGAGAAACCTGGTACTACGAATGATTCCTCATCTAACGAGGATGTACAAGTACTTGGTACTCCTATCACGGTGGGGCTCCCAGAAGGCAGTTTGGATTCTGGGAACCAAAGAAGAACATCGGAACGATTACGTTCCAGGTCTGCCCATCCATCAGACGCTGGTAACTCAAGCATGACCATGGGCGTGCTGGAGTCCACAGAAGTAGAAATCTGCGATAGCAGAAAGCGCGGACGTTCCAGGGACGGGGAGAGTGACACGTCTCAAGAGATGCTACCTCCTAAAGTTGGGAGCAATCGCAGAGGCAGGTCACGCACGACCATTACTACCCCTTCAGGTTCTGTCTTCTCGAAGGCAGAAGCCTAAGCCTACAGGCGGGTCAGAGCGGAGGGCGAGAGCTTAGCGGAAGAGGAGATTACGGATCTCTTGCAGAGGATCCGTGAGCCGGTGGATAAAGATTCTGCCACCCAAACACCAGCGTCTTTACAGGAGAGAGCAAACTTAGCGGTGGCCATAATTCAGAAAGTGGCCACCAAATCTAGAAATCTAAAGAGTTCCTTTGTAGGGGCTCTGAAGGATTCTTCTTCCGCTATCGCTGGGGTCATTGAGACCATAATTGGGGACGTGGCTTGCCTCCAGGCGGCTAACGACCGATTGACAGAACAAGTGGTAGAGCTTAATGCTCAATTTGCCCAATTTCGGGTGCAGGGGAACTGTACTGAGCGACAGAACCCGGCTCCGCGGCAGCCTACCACCTCTTCGTCTTTTGGTGGTGTCCCTGATACCCAACTACGTCAAATTACTGACGCAGTGTGGCGTATGATGGACGGGCGCCTCGATGGCCTGGAGGCGAGGTTACCTCCGGCACCCATAGTTCGGCCGCCACTCGCAGCAAATAAACCAGCTACAACTGCAGTGTCGATTCCACTTCCAGCTGCGGGTGACCGCGTGTCGTATGCCGCAGCGGCGTCCCGGTCTGCGGCAGCACCGAAGGTCACACGAGCGGCCAAGGCAGCGGTAATAAAGGCTATGCCGGAGACGAGACCACCTAAGACCTTGGCCAGAACAGGAACGGCATTTCCCCCGCTTCCCACTCCAACACCTACTGTTCACGCTAATCCAGCTCCCACGAACGACGGTTGGCAAGTGGTAGGGGGAAATAAGAAGTCCCGAAAGCGGGCTAAAAAAGCTACGAAGAAAGCAGGGTCTACACTCCAACCTTTGGTAGCAGAGGTCACCAAGAAGAAGCCACGGAGACTGCGGACCCCTAAGACAGCGGCTGTGGTGGCGACGTTGTCACCAGAGGCGGTTAACGGTGGACTGTCCTACGTGGCCGTCTTTAAAAAGGCAAGGGACAGTCTGACACAAGATTTCGGGACGGTAGGTGTTAGATTGCGCCTTGCCCAGACGGGAGCTCGTGTACTTGAGTTCCCTGGGACTGAAGGTGCAGAGACAGCAAACAAATTTGCCGAGAAGTTGTGGGGAATACTGGGAGCCACAGATGGTGTCAAGATCGCCAGGCCTACAAAGTGCGCGGAGCTGCGCATTTCAGGCCTGGATGATTCAGTAACAGTCGAGGACGTCCGTGTAGCGATTCTGGAAAAAACCGGCTGCAACACGGACAACATCAGGATCGGCACCATCCGCCCCGGTCCAGGGGGCCTTGGTGCGGTGTGGATTAGTTGTCCTGTAGCTTCTGCCAAAATTTTGGGCGACGCTGGCAAGATCCTCGTCGGTTTCGTGAACGCCAGAATTACGGTTCTGGCGGCGAGGCCGATGAGGTGTTTCAAATGCCTGGCTACGAGACGCACTCGCATCAAGTGCGATAGTTGTTTTGACTGCAGTGGACTATGCTTCCGCTGCGGTCGACCGGGGCACAAAGCGGCAGAGTGTTCTGCCGCCCCTCACTGCCCGGCGTGTGCGGCGGCTAATAAGCCCGCCAATCACCAGATTGGGCAGAGAGATTGCAAGCCTCCCCGCAATTCTCGGCAGACGTCGGGGTTACCTAGCCAATCGACCCGGGCTACCTCTGACGTCGTTCGAGCGTCGCAATCGTCGGCCATGGAGGAGGTTGTAGAGACAGTCCAGTAATGGACCAAGTCTCCAACCTCCTTGTCCAGACGAACCTGAACCACTGTGCCGCGGTCCAGGACCTCTTCCTGCAAACCATGGCACAGTGGTCGATCGGCGTTGCCGTAGCCGCGGAACCCTATTACGTTCCTCCCCGACCAAACTGGTTAGGTGACCGGGACGGTTCCGTGGCAGTCGTCGGCTCCACAGCGGCTCATTCCCCGCCCTTGTCGCTAAGAGATAAGGGTACTGGATATGTTGCAGCTGAGTGGGGGGGGATCACCGTATACGGTGTGTACTTCTCCCCCAACCGGAGTTTGAGCGACTTCCAGGCTTTCCTCAATAGCTTGGAGACCTCGATGCGGCGACTAACGTCTGGGCACGTCCTTGTTCTGGGGGACTTCAACGCAAAGTCTGTTGCGTGGGGTTCCCCCAGGACGGACGCTAGGGGCGAGGCCGTAGAGGAGTGGGCGGCCTTGGTGGGCCTCTGTCTAATAAACAGAGGCTCCACCAATACGTGCGTGCGACAGCAGGGGGGGTCGATAGTGGACCTTTCATTTGCTACTCCTGCCCTCGCCGCACGAGTAAGGAACTGGCGTGTCCTGGAAGAGGTTGAGACGCTCTCGGATCACCTCTACATCCGATTTGAGCTCTCCCGGACCCAGGACCCCAGTAGGGGTCACGCGGCGCGGCGTTCTTCTCGCTTTCCGCGGTGGGCTGTAGCCAAATTAAATAGGGACCTACTAGAGGAGGCGGCCATCGTTCACTCTTGGCTGTCTCCGCAGGCCCCGACCGAGGAGGTCGACATGGGGGCTGGTCGCTTCCGCGATGCCATTGCACAGATCTGTGATGCGGCCATGCCCCGCATCCGAGGTTGCCGGCCTCCACGGAAGGAGGTTTACTGGTAGTCCCAGGAGTTGGCAGACCTCCGCGCGGCCTGTACTCGTGCCCGGAGGTCGTATACCCGTAGTCGGCGGCGACGCCGCGAACAAGGCGAGGAGGACCAGCTTCATGAGGAGTACCGAGAGGCGCGGAAAACTCTGAAGCTGGCCATCAGCCGCGCCAAAGAAATTAAGAGAAAGGAAATGCTGGAGGGTCTCGATCGTGACCCCTGGGGTCGCCCCTATCGCGTGGCGCGACAAAAGCTCCACACGTCGGGCCCCCCCCCTTACAGAGACCCTCCAGCCCAGCTTCCTGCAGGATATGGTAGAGGGCCTTTTCCCGCAGCGGGCGGAGCACACAGCCCCGTCGATGGCCTTCATGGTCGGAGACGACGGGGGGAACGAAGACAATGTTCCGCCCGTTAGGGAATCGGAGATAGGGGCAGTTGTTCTACGGATTCGCTCTAAGAACACCGCCCCCGGGCCGGACAGGATACCTACCCGAGTGCTGGCCCGAGCCCTTGAACACATGTCGGACCGCCTCAGGGAGGTCCTGGATGCTAGTTTGATGTCCGGACGCTTCCCTGAGTGTTGGAAAAGCGGGAAGCTGGTCCTATTGAGGAAGCCGGGACGGCCTGCCGATTCAGTAGCGGCCTATAGGCCCATTGTGTTGCTGGACGAGGCGGGTAAACTGTTTGAGAGGATACTCTCTGCCCGCATCGTCCGGCACCTCTGCGAGGTGGGCCCCAATCTGTCGGACGCCCAATTCGGTTTTCGAGCGAGGCGTTCGACAGTCGATGCTGTATTACGTCTGAGGGCCGTTACCGAAGAGGCGGTGAGCTGTGGCGGCGTGCTGTTGGCGGTGTCGTTGGACATCGCCAACGCATTTAATAGTCTGCCATTTAGCTGCATCAGGGAAGCGCTCCGCTACCATGGAGTACCAGAGTACCTGAGGCGGCTTGTGGCAGACTATCTTAAGGAGCGTACCGTCTTGTACGAGGACCGAGACGGTGCTCTGAGGCGGCGGCGCATGTCGTGCTGTGCTCCACAGGGGTCTTTCCTCGGACCACTCCTGTGGAATATGGGATACGACTGGGCCCTTCGAGGTCACCTCCCCCCCGGGCTGGGCATAATTTGTTACGCCGATGACACATTGGTCACGGCCCGGGGAGCGAACTTTCAAGAGGTGGCGTGCCTAGCCACCACGGGAGTCTCTCTGGTGGTCGGGCGTATTGAGGCGCTGGGTTTACGGGTGGCCCTGGACAAGACGGAGGCCCTTTTGTTCCATGGGCCCCGTCGTGGTCCACCCTCCGGCGCCTCCATCGTGGTCAATTCGGTCCTCGTACCGGTTCAGGCCCAGATGAAGTATCTGGGCCTGATCCTTGACGGCAGGTGGCTCTTCGACGAGCACTTCCGACAGCTTTCTCCAAAGCTGGTCGGCGCTGCTTCTGCCCTTGGGCGACTTTTGCCCAATTTGGGTGGAGCCAGCGTCGCGACGAGACGGCTATACACGGGGGTTGTCCGGTCAATGGCGCTGTATGGTGCACCGGTGTGGGCGGTGGCTCTGACCGCCCAGAATAGGGCTCGCCTCTGGCGTCCTCAGAGAATATTGGCGGTTAGAGCCATACGCGGTTACCGCACTGTATCGACGGAGGCGGCGTGCGCCTTAGCCGGCACTCCCCCGTAGGATTTGGAGGCGGAAGTGCTCGCCGAAGTTTATCGGCGAACGGCAGACTTCCGGGTGGGTAGCGGCATCCGGCCCCCGCCCGAAGAGATACGCGAGTGGCGAGAGGCCGCTCGTCGAGCCACGATGGCTCGTTGGTCGTCCCGGCTGGAGGCACCACGTGCTGGCTTCGCCGCCGTGGAGGCTCTCCAACCGGTCATAGCTGAGTGGGCAGGGCGACAGCACGGGACTCTTTCCTTCCGACTGACGCAGATCCTTTCCGGGCACGGTTGCTTCGGGAAGTATCTACACTCGGTTGCCAGGAGGGAATTGAGTCCCGCCTGTCACCACTGCGACTGCAGTGAGGACTCGGCTCAGCACACGCTGGCGATTTGTTCCGCCTGGGCGGCGCAGCGTGGGGTCCTCACTGCAGTTATTGGAGAAGATCTTTCGCTACCGGCCGTCATACGCTCCATGGTCGGTAGCGACAGTTGTTTTACCGCGGTCGCAACCTTCTGCGAAGACGTAATTTCGCGGAAGGAGGCGGCGGAGAGGGCCCGGGAGGACGATATCCACTCGGACCTAATTCGCCGCCGGCGAGCCGGGCGGCGGAGGCGCGCATACCTGCGCCTTATGCCGCCTTGAGTGTGGCCGTGGGTGGACGGGACGGGTTTTCCCCTCCATCCGCTATAGTGGCCAGCCGCGAGGAGGCGACGTCCGCGTGTGCCGTACGTCGCCTAACTGGAGAGGTTTTCCGCAGAAGGTGCCCGCTTTAGCGGGCAGGCGCTAGGAGGAATCTGGATGTCGTAATAACAGCTGTGCCCGGATCCCTCCTATGTCAGGCGCAGAGGAGCACACTGTGTGGTTTTAGTCGGTCCGATTCCGACATACCACCTCGCCGTAAACCCCGGTGGGGTGATGGCCCGAGGGGGTTTCCACACGTTAAAAAAAAAAAAAAAAAATGTTTTTTAATTTTATAAAGTACAAATATTTATTCTTTTTTCGACTTATTGCAATGTTAACGGTTCTAGATAAGTCTTATGAAGTTTAAATGAAATCTGACCCTTCCAAGTAAATTAAAATCAAGTTCAAAGGAGTTGTTTACAAATACACAGGTGAAGCTAATAAAACCGTGTTAATGTGCAGGCATCAAACGTTTGACCTTTAACAAAGTTCACACAATTGATTCATTACAAAACATACAATTCGTGACGTCATCAATGTTAACTATTTAAACGGTTAATTTATATCGAATAATTTAATGCTGATCTGCAATCCATTTACGAAACTTTGAAATAACCCACAAACTATTACTAATCATTATTTTTGGTAACCTTCCGCCACTGTTAGCAGTTTCTACGCCAGACGCTACTGTTAATCAGTTTTAACCTAAATGTCAAAAGCGACGTGGTTCTGATAATGCAAACTGAATCAGAACGACGGTGTAACTGGTGAGAAGACCCATCAAAGACAACAGCAGTGCAGCATCAATGTAGAACAAACCACAAGCTGACATCTTCTTGAACGACGATCGATACAGACGTTGTATGTTCTTGGACAACTTTAGTTCGGAATCTGAAAATAAATACACATTTTCACCACGAAAATTAATGATTTTTTTTGTACGTAGTTTTGAATGTAAATATATGTTCATTTATTAATTTAAATATTTTTATTATTCAAGAAAAAGACAACGTCTACGGGGGCGGGGGACATTCCAAATATACAAGAAACACATACAGATCAACAATTTGTGGATCTCACAAAGTGTTATTCCAGCACGGGGTTACTTCAGAAAGAAAGAAAAGGAACTCCATATGGATTCCATTCGCCACCGAACTGGGCAGCGGAGGTACTTTAAGCAGCCCATAATACCACCCTGAATGTGGCCACAGGTGGATCGGACGCCTAAATAGAGAGATAATTCGGATAGGACCTGGTCAGGCGCTAGGAGGGGTCTGAATGTCGAAATGACAGCTATTTTCAGATCCTTCCCATCACGGAGGCACACAATATAGTATTAATCACTTCAATTCCAACACACCAGCTCACTACAAACTCTGGTGGGATGACGCTTCGAGGGAGTTTCCATACATTGAAAAAAAAGCTTTGTTTGAAGTTTGCCTTGTCTTTGCAGTGAAGTTGTCCTGCGTGATTTGCTCCTTTAGTCGCCTCTTACGACACCCATGGGATGAAGAGGGGTGGTGAAACTCTACATTCTTAATCGGCCACCACATAGACCTATTTCTATACAAATCAAATATTACAAAACAGCAGGTAGTATACCTGAACGCCTTGCTTTGACGATAAGTGTGCAGGAATGTTGGGTATCTTCTAAAGCCGTGTAGAATTTTTCACAACATAGAAAGAATATTGTATTAATACATAAATTTTTTATTAGCCACAAGGCAGCTGCAACATCAGGCAACTTGATTTTGTTCTGCAAAACGGCTTGTTCAGTTAAAAACGGTTTAATTTTTTCAAGTACTATTTGTATGGCAATTAATTCGTGACAAAAGAGATCCAGTACATAGAAGAAGATCTGAAAACAACAACAATTTTTTTGATCTAAACAATCCTATTTCTCTTGACTAAAAGCGGACAGTTACCACAACTGCCAACCAGCTGCCAAATTACTATCCGCTTAAATATACTTGAATTCTATAACATCCATAAGACTATCGCGATCTATGTGACAGTCGCACTTACAACGCATTCCACACTCATGGCCGCAAAAAATATTTACAAAGTATTTGAAAGTCGATTTAAAAATATCGTACGCCTTCAGTATATCAGAGTA
Source organism: Hypercompe scribonia (assembly GCA_949316085.1). Taxonomy (NCBI): domain Eukaryota; kingdom Metazoa; phylum Arthropoda; class Insecta; order Lepidoptera; family Erebidae; genus Hypercompe; species Hypercompe scribonia. The sequence goes on from OX438986.1 coordinate 17,191,688, forward strand.
CTTCTCTAACATTGGTTTGTGGTAGTGTTTCATGTTCATGTTACTCATTAACTGATGGCTTGAAACTTCTCCATTCCATAAATCAACCACATTTTTTAAAAGTGTTATGCAACGTGTAGCATAAATTACGTTGATGTCAAAACAAATGCGACATACGCTTAATAAGTTATGAGATATTGATATAAAAAAACCAAATAGGATATAAATAAATGTAACAAGTAGGTATAAAACAAGAAACCAGTTAAATAAATTGAAAATCTTAAAATATCTTCTGTTAATGAAGAATTTGTAAATACTCTGAATGGTTAGAACAAAATTTATGTTTTGGTGGACTTGAACAATGGTTAAGAAACAATTCATAATAAATCCTATAGAATAAAAACACAAATCAAACGAAATAAAATAGATGAAGGTAATGTGTTTTATATAGGTATTATTTAAATAAAATTCGAATAAACGGAACAAACACACAGACAAATAGAACATAGTCCCGCACATAGACAGCATATTTGAAAAAAGACTGTTTGGATAAATAATATTATTCTTGATGCGGTATTTGGGATAAAAACATATAGTTTGCATTATGTTCAAAGGTCGAAGCATGGATTGAATATCTCGGTCGACCGAGTTACGGTACTTGATTATATTTACGTGACACTTATTTTTATTTTTACTGACAGTTATTAGGTGCATGATTATATTTAAATATTTTTTAATTTATTATGTAAATGAGCTGGTTTAAAAACGACTTCTAGTTCCAAAAAACGTCGAAATAAATGATTGTAGCATTCGATGTACTCAAATTTCGAAGTATTTCAATTATTTATTTGAATAGAGAGTTTGTTTTTATTTATCTTGTCACTTGTGCCAATCAAAAGTTAATATATGTAAGTAGTAATACTTGATGTCATTGTGATAAATTATTATATTTAATTTATCGTGACTCCTCTCGTAGACTACAACTGGGATCTTAGGGTAACTTCTCCAGGTCAACAGCCAGTCCAAATTCCTAGTCTTTCGCACAGCATGCACACTAGGAGGATTTCTTGATGGAGTAGAATAAGCCAGTTGGTAATTACCAGGGTATCAATCCTGTAGACGGATATAGTTAATGAAGTCGAACCTTAGCGAGGTGACCAATATACAAGTTACGCCCAGTGTTGTCCTGTGTCACAACCTATGTTTAGTGAAGTCGCCCGTCAGCCAATAATAGGTCATGTTGTGAGTATCGTCCAGTAGGCGTTGCCAAGATGTTGAAGTCTCGCGGCAAGCCATTCCTGTCCGACTGTCAGTAATGGTGAGGCGAGCGCTCTGGTGGCGGGCTTGCGAGCTTCGTGTCGAACAGGTTTATGCTTAGGTGCTCCACGAAGTTATCAGACTCCCCACGTTCAGTTTCCTGTAGACCATTCTGTTCCACACTAAGCGAAGAATGTTAGCGAGGGTGTCTATTGTGAGTGATTGCTGTATACGCAAGTGGTGATGGGTTATTTCAGAGACGAGCGCGGCACAACAAGCTTAAGCACCATAGGTGAGTCGGTTGCGAATGTACACCTTGTGCACACCGAGCTTCGCCTAGAGCAGCATTTTTTTTTCTTAAAAAGACAACGCCCGCTCTAGGAGTAAATCCTTTACAAACATATAATAAATGGAGACAAAGACCACGTAGACCCAAAAGAACAATTTATGAATCACACAAAATGTAGTGCCATGTGGGGTTTAAACCCACAACACTCACCGTAGCATCATAGAAAGCGGTGTGGCGACTGTTTGAGCCACTAGGACAACGATGCAGTCAAAGGACGATAGTACGAACAATTTATTGTTGGCAGCTATCTTGTAGTGTATTTATTTTGTTATAGTGATACGATTTCTCATACGTTAAACTTTTGAATGAATTTACACTCTATGCTTTCAATTAAACCTACATATTTGAGTTTCAAGGAATCGTCTCTAGGTGAAAATTGTAAATTCCATTACACTTCAAACGTGACTATAACGAAAAGTTTAAGTAATATAGATTATTAAATGGTTTGTTGTTACGTATGACAAACCCTAGTAATTTATAGGTCCAACTAATAATCTGTTCCACACGAGCACTATAATCAAATTACTGTCTAGAGTTACACCTAAGTCCCTTATTCGTGATGTTCTGGGGATAGACTGGTGTCTTATGCAATAGATGTAGCTAATGATGTTTTCTCTCTGAGGGAAGTTAATTACTGTCGAGTCGCTTGTTAAAGATAATCTGGGTAACCGAACTCAAGTTGTTAGGATTGGACATAGCGTGAGCGGGGAGCTTCCTGTCTCATATGGCCCTTTTTTTTTTGTTTTTTTTTTTTAACGCTGGATATACCCTCCGGGGGACAAACAGCGTATGTTGAACTCCCGGAAAACCGGTCTACCCACTAAACCCCGCGGCGACCTATCTCGGCAGTCGGGAAGAGCTCTAGGAACGCATTAGCGGCATCTGGAGTCCTCCCTGCCGTATCTCACAATTGAGGTACATCCCGGGCACCTCATGCCCTAGGGCGAGACGCTATCGTACCCCTCACCGCTCTACACAGTAAGAGGCGGAACGCCCCGCCCCAGACGCCACCCCCGGCCGCATCGGAGTGTCACCTGTCTCAGGTCGTTTGCAGCGGCCACATCGCCCCAATATATGGCCACAGTGACCCTTAGGTGGCGATTAGCGGACTAGCGGCTTCTACCGCGTCCCCTTCGCCGCCTCCTTCGAGCGGGATCGGCCCTTCCCGATCTCGCTCTGCGGTCTCCTTCTAGAGCATAACATGTTCACAAAAGGAGACCGCGGCTTCCCATCCCTCACCACTCACCAGCATTGCCGCGATCAATGCTGATGGTGACAGGTTTCGTCCGATCCTTCCGACCAGGACTCGATGCTCCGACTCCTATGCAGGGCAATCCTCCAGCGTGTGCTGGGCGGAGTCCCGTTCGGACTCGCAGTGGTGGCATTGTGCCGTAGCCCCCCGTCCTATTCGATTCAGATACTCACCGAAGCAGCCGTGCCCGGTGAGTATCTGAGTCAATCGATAGGTGTCACAGTCGGTCCTCTCTACCCACGCTTCGAAGTTCGGCAAAACGGCTCCGACAGCGCGTTGGCTAGCACAGCCCTGAATTTCAAGCCGTGCTTCCCACTTCACCAGAGCTTGCTTATGCGCGTTCTGCCGTAGCCTCTTCGTCATTCCGACCTACAGAACAAATTTGGTCGTAGACTATCGCGTCGATGTTGGCCAGACTGTCGAAGGGCAGAGATCGCGCCAAGATCGTCGCCACTTCATAGGAGATTGTGCGGTTGCCTCGCACGATCCGTATGACCATCAACCGCTGCAGGCTCCTGAGTAGGGCCTGGCAGCGGAAGGCACCCGCAGGGTCATTAAACCTGACGGGCGCCCCATAGAGGACCATGGATCTAACAACCCCCATGTAGAGGCGGCGAATTTCTTCCCGTGGTCCCCCAAGATTGGGTAGCAAATGATGCAGTGCACCTGCTACCACTCGCACTCGGGGGACTAATCGCCTGAAATACTTTTCGAAGCTCCACCGACTGTCCAGGATGAGGCCTAGGTACTTCATGTACTTATACATTAATGACCTTTGTAAGTTACCCATCGAGCACTGTAGGATATTCACATATGCTGACGAGACGGCACTAGTCATTGATGGCATGGACTGAGCTCAGTGCTATCTGAACGCCGAGAGAGCACTGTCACTTGTGATGCAGTGGCTGACCAGTAATTTACTCACGTTGAACACGAATAAAGCAACCTACATTCCATTTTACATCAGGTCAACTTTACGCCCACCGTCCTCTTTTATTCTCAAAGCTCATACGTGTCTATCTCCAATTTTCTGCGACTGCCATACAATCTCAAAAGCAAATAGCGTAAAATATCTTGGAGTACATATTGACCAACATGTTAACTGGCACAAACATATTGAGGATCTGTCGGGTAGAATACGCAAACTAATTTATGTATTTAAAAAGCTGCGTAACTCGGCGGAGAGAAGCACTTTAGTAATGGTCTACTACGCTCTGTGCCAATCACTCCTGTCTTACTGTGACAGGTCTGGGGAGCGGCCACGGAAAATGTTTTTATCCGATTGGAGAGGACACAGAGAGCTGTCCTCAAGGTCATGTTCTTGTGACCTCGTAGATATGCTACTACACAAATTTATGCCGAAGCTAAACTGCTGACAGTGAGGCAACTTTATGTGCTCCACTGTGTACTCCGGAGGCATATGAGTCGACCGCCGTTGTTGTCGGCTAGTAGATTGAGATATATGGTGTTTCCGATGATTCCTCACAAGAGTTCCTTCGCTAACAAACAATTTTAGAATAACAGTTCTAAATTATATAATTACTTCAATAAGAAACTAAATATTTCTTCAAAAATAAAACACAAGTGTAAATCAGTACTCAAAGCACTTCTCCTTAAATTAGATTATCGTAATACTGGGACGTGTTGGATAAGTAAATTCTTACACACAGTATTATATGTAGAATGGATTATAGATATAAGTTTAGAATAAAATAGCTATGGCGCACACACATGCTCTCGCACTCAGACTCACACAAACAAGCACACACATACACAAACACATACATGCGTGTTCTTGTTTTCCTTACAATTTTGTTATGATACATAAGCTATGCCATAATGTAAGCCACATTTAATAGTACGGGGGGCGCTGTCTATCTGAAGTACAGGTTTTTATACCTAGTTCAGAGGACAGAGTTTCTGTAGAAGTGCATATTTCTAAGACATAAAATTGTATTTGTGTTATATTATTTTCCCTGAATAAAAATTAAATTAAATAAAAAATCAAATTAAAATTACTTGACATTTTTCAACGTAAGTACTTATTTTGTAATGCTCGTAATAGTCTGTAAGCCGATCAAGGTGAGATCAAAGGAGTAAACAATCGCCACTATTATGGCTTCTGCAAAAAACCTTTCAAAATTCAGCAATCAATCACAATTATTTCTCTTAATATTTCATTCATTTATTTACTAGATTTGTAGAATTTATGTGTGATAAATATAAATATTTCATAACTAAAGTCCTTATTTGTTACTAAAACTTTTCCTCGTACACCATATACAGCAGCTTAAAATAAAATTAGTCCAACTAAAGCTCTTTGTTTATACTTAAATGTGCTTATTTCTAAACAATGTCAACTTATTATTAGTTCAAGGTAATCAAAACTAATAACACAGTTCAATAATATAAAGTATCACTTCTTATATAAACCAATTTCTCGATTGATATAAGCGATAAGATAAACGGGAACTGAAAACATTCTACTCAATCGGTAAATACAGACTTCGAAATTTTAGCTCGACTATTAACAATGACATAGTTTATTTGGAGGTAAAGGTCATTTCCAAAACAGTTACTACTTTACTTAGTACTTATTACATAGAGAATTGGTTGAAACATAATCATGCATTCAATGTATGTATATATGATATAAATGTAGATATTTGGAGTTACTAGGGTTGCGTTACTCCACAATATGTTTTTATCTGATGCATTTACCACTTGAATGGTCAAATGAAACACCTCATGTGAATTTACTGTTCAGGTGGTACCAATATTCACAGTATTTGTCTCCAAGAGCTTGAATTTACACTTTTGTTAATCAGAGTGACCATTTAACATTATTTTGTATCCAATTCTGTGTATAAAAAGTGGCATCGTCAAATACAGTGTTGCCATATGAACGCTACAAATATGTCGGATTAAATATCTTTGTCAACCATAAAGACATTGAATTCATGCTTTGGCCTTTGAACATAATACAAACTACAGGTTTTTATCCTAAATACCGCATCAAAAATAATGTTATAAATCCAAATGGTCGTTTAACGAAAATAATATCTTTCTGCAGGGCTATATTCTGTATTTCTACACGTTTGTAACCGATTTTTAGAATTTTATTTATACACCTTTGTTAGACAGTACTTGAGTTTTTTCTACATTGTCCGATATTTTGATTTCTGCTTTTATTATGCTGGGTTTATCTTAATACATGACATTTGGTTGATTAGAATATATGACATGATAATTAAAATTCTCATTTCAAAACACAACAAGTGCTTTTACTAGGTTTTGGAATGGGTCGAAACAAAAATGCAATATACATTATTATCTAAATATTTTACTTATTATATATCAATGTCACGTTTTCACTATTTTTTTTTTTGAGGTTAGTCTATTTTATTTTTGTGTGTGCTTCAGAAACATTCGTTAAAAAGCTTTAACTGAGCTTGGGTTTGGGGGTAGCTGAAGTGCCCTTCTACTAAAGTCTGTCGTTGAACAAGAGGCTTCAGTAGTCCACTAGCTCTACACAGGTCTCTCTTGTTAAGTAGGTTTTCTCATACTAGAGCACGCTGGTCCGATAGATTAGTATAGGATTTATTTCAAGTTTCCTTTTTGTTTATAGTTTTGTTATCATACGTAGTTAGCTCTCTTAGTCGGCTCTTGCGAAACCAACGGCATATTAAAAGCATAAAGTATTCATGAATATCATTTTTAACACTTATTTGAAAAATTTAATTTTTCACTTCATATTTTTTAAGTGATGAGATAACTATATTTAACATAGAAAATTTTTCAACATGTTTTAAATCTGGCGATTAGTCTGCCTTTGTAAAAATGACTTTACAGATTTTGATTACATTCAAATAAGAAAAAGGTTGGACCAAAGACAGATCCCTAAAAGACGCCAAAGATACGACGCCAGCAGACTGCATAAAGACAATACAAGAAAAAATATCTAGAGATGTATTCGACGAGTAGTCCTCGTACGACGCAAAATGAATTAAATTATAAACTCACTTCAATAACTTAAAGTAATAATTGATAAATTAATGAAGGACAATATTCATGTAAACATTATTTGTTAACCACAAGTGACAGGACAAATTGACAAAAATGGAAACAATGTTATTCAATTAATTAAAACAAATGTTAAATTTGACCTCTATAACAACATACTCAATCATTTCCAAGTTTTATAGTCGTACAAGTCGGTTCTGCAGCAAACATATTATACACACATAGAATCAGTAAAAAATAATAATGAACTTCAATATTATCAGTAAAAATAATAAAAGGTGTAATGTAAATATAGTAGACAGGAACTCGGTCGATAAAGATATTCAATCCATGTTCCGGCCTCTGAACATATTGCAAACTTTATGTTTTTGCCCTAAATACCACATCAAAAACAGTATAATATATCCAAACAGTCGTTTATCAAATATGTTATCGATTTGTGGGACTACATGTTTAATTGTAGTGATTTTCATTCGTACATTTGAAATTTATATGAATGACATTATCAGACAATTTTTAAACTTCGTTTACATTTCTTCATATTTTAATTTCTTTTTTTATTCCATTGGGTATATTTTAAATTGCTTCTTAACTATTATCCAAGTCCATAAAAATATCAATTTCGTTCTTACTATTCGGGACGTTCATAGATTTTTTAATAACAGAATATATGTTAGATCGTTCACCTTAGTGAATTGGTTTTTGGGTATATGGGCATTTGGTTCCTACATTTTAATCATTAACTACTTTTATATAACACTATCAAATACAATAGTAACGTTAAGTTTCATTTGCTTCGATGCTAACGTAATTTACGCTATACGAAGCCTAACATATTCAAGAGATATGCTGAATTTATGGAATGACGAATTTTTACGCCCTAACATAATAAGGAGCGTGGGTATAAAACACTACTGCAAAGAAATGTTTCAGACATACACCGACATACTGAATGCTTATCAGATTTTTCAATCTACCTTCATATACTTTGTAAGTTACTGTTCCATTCGTCTCAATTTATTTAGTTAAATAATGTTATTTACACTAATGTACTTGAACTTACTTCATGATATAATTTTTTCTACCATGTGGAATGACTAAACATTACACGAAGCATCTGTCATAATTTAACGAAAAACAGGCTACAAGATACTAATGTAGGGTAGTGTGCCTACTTGTAATGAGTTACATAATTACATCATACCTTTGCACTCCGTACCACTCCCAAATCTAGGTCATAAGAATGCATCATACTTTTCTTTATAAGTTGTATTAATAAATTATTCAGTCGCACCCCAACCTCTGTAATAGTTGACCGTCAAATATGTATCCATCACGTCAATCCTTCGTTTGATTGCACTGTCAAACCAGAGCATCCAACGGACGTCAAAGTAGACTTGGGAGATCAGTTCACTCACTCTAGTACAATTTTTACTGAAATTAGCTACTGAAATAGAAAAGTTGATGGCTGGTACAGCACAGTACCTATCTTACAGAGATATCTTACACTCCAGCCCAGATTCCTGTCGGAAGTGGTCGAGGGCCTTTTCCCGCAGCGGGTGGAATACACACCCCCGTCGATGGACTTTATGGTAGGAGGCGAAGGGGGGAAAGGGGACAACGTTCCACCCGTCAGGGAATCGGAGATAGGGGTGGTTGTTCCACGGATTCGCTTTAAGAACACCGCCCCCGGGCCGGACGGGATACCTGCCCGAGTGCTGGCCCGAGCCCTAGAACACACGTCGGACTGCCTCAGGGAAGTCCTGGACGCTTTCCTGAGTGCTGGAAAGGCAGGAAGCTGGTCCTATTAAGGAAGCCGGGACGGCCAGCTAAATCGAAAGCGGCCTATAGGCCCATCGTATTGCTGGACGAGGCGGGTGAACTGTTTGAGAGGATACTCTCCGCCCGCATCGTCCGGCACCACTGCGAGGTGGGCTCCGATGTGTCGGACGCTCAATTTGGTTTTCAGACGGGGCGTTCGATAGTCGATGCCGTGCTGCACCTGAGGGCCGTTACCGAAGAAGCGGTGAGCTATGGCGACGTGCTGTTGACGGTGTCATTGGATATCGCTAACGCATTTAGTAGTCTGTAGTCTGCCATTTAGCTGCATCAGGGAAGCTCTCCACTACCATGGGGTGCCAGAGTACCTGAGGCGGCTTATGGTAGACTATTTCAAGGAGCGTACCATCATGAACGAGGATCGGGACGGTGTTCTGAGGCGGCGGCTCATGTCATATGGTGTCCCACAGGGGTCTGTCCTCGGACCAGTCCTGTGGACTATGGAATACGACTAGGCCTTCGAGGTCGTCTTCCCCCCGGGCTGGACGTAATTTGTTACACAGAGGATACGTTGGTCACACGGGGGACGGGGGCCCTTTGGTTCATGGGCCCCGTCGTGGTCCACCCTCCGGCGCCTCCATGGTAGTCAATTCGGTCCTTGTACCGGTTCAGGCCCAGATGAAGTATCTGGGCATGAACCTCAAAGGCATGTGGCTCTTCGACGAGCACTTCCGACAGCTTTCTCCAAAACTGGTCGGCGCTGCTTCTGCCCTTGGGCAACTTTTGCCCGATTTGGGTGGACCCAGCGTCGCGACGAGACGGTTATACACGGGGGTTGTCGGGGCAATGGCGCTGTATGGTGCTACGGTGTAAGTGGCGGCTCTGACCGCAGGGAATAGAGTTCACCTCTGGCGCCCTCAGAGGATATTGGCGGTTCGAGCCATACGCGGTTACCGCACCGTGTCGACTGAGGCGGCATGCGCCTTGACACAGCGACAGTTGTTTTACCGCGGTCGCATCCTTCTGCGAAGAAGTAATTTCGCGGAAGGAGGCGGCAGAGAGGGACCAGGAAGACAACCTCGGCTCGGACCCAATTCGCCGCCGCCGAGGCGCGCGTTCCAGTGCCTCATGCCGCCTTGAGTGTAGCCGCGGGTGTACGGGACGGGCTTTCTCCTCCATCCGCTATAGTGTCCAGCCACGAGGAGGCGACGTCCGCGTATGCCGTACGTCGCCTAAATAAAGAGTTTACCCGCAGATGGTGCCCGCGGTAGCGGGCAGGTGCTAGGAGAAATCTAGATGTCGTAATAACAGCTGTTCCCGGATCCCTCCTATGTCTGGCGCAGAGTGGCAAACCATGTGATTTTAGTCGGTCCGATTCCGACGCACCATCCCACCGTAAGCCTAAGCCCCAGTGAGGTGACGGCCCAAAGGGGATTTCCACACTTTAAAAATGAAAAAAAGTACAGTACCTATACCTTACATAATACAAGTTTTTTGAGGACTGTCTTTGTGTACTTTTTTGTTTATTGAAATGGGTAGTTTCATTTATGATAAAAACAATTACTTTACAGATTCTTTATTATGTACTAGATTTCTTTTGCCACGCATTAATTCATATACAGACGATAATCGAAATACTTAAAGTGACGAAACAACGTGCAAAAGTAAGTATTAAATTATGATTTACGTTTGTTGCAAGTTGTGGTATTTTGATGTAAAACTCAAAATATTTTTTACAGATCTATTCAATCATGCCTGCTGTCTCAGTATTCTTGTGGTTACTTAAAACCTTTTCAATGAACTTAGTGCTTTGTGTGTATTGTGAAAAGTTCTACATAGCTTTGGAGAATTCTCAAAACTCCTGTGCACTTATTTCTAAATCAAGAAACTCAGGTATCACACGGTATATTGCCTATTTTTGTTATTAACAATAGTCGTTATCTGATATAAATATCTAATATATCTATAACGTAACATAACATCTATGTCTAAGGGCTTAAATATGAATTTGAATCTACTAAATTTTCTGATATAATACAAGTGAACATTTATTTACAGATTTAGAACTAAAATTATCGAAGAACATACAACGTCTGTATCGATCGTCGTTCAAGAAAATGTCAGCTTGTGGCTTGTTCTACATTGATGTTCCACTGCTTTTATCTCTATTGGGTCTTATTACCGGTTTTACTGTCGTCCTGATTCAATTTGCATTATCTGATGTACTAAACGAGTAGCTTTTCATACATAGATTGCTACATCTACAAAAATAATTTAAACTAAAAACTAAGGGAGCAAGAATGAGGATCTTAGCTTGATACACATTATACTGAATACCAGACATAAAGAATTTGTAACAAATTTTAGGTGACATTTAGATCAGACCTCAAAATTTAGTCACAATAATGCGCAAATACGTTTAACGTGTAGTTGTTGTGTAAAAGTCCAGTATCGATAGCCTAGCTGAATAATTGATTGTAATTTAAACACAGTTATAATTCTTTTAAAGCGCGTTTTAATACTACCTACTTCTGACTGTAGTATTAACTTTAACATGCTGCATAGGGTTCTCACCAACATTCTACTTATTACGTTGGATCAAAACACTAGCGTAAAGTGGACTTTTAACATGCCTCCACCTTACCCCTCCAGGGAAACAGGTGTGATTTTATGGATGTATGTATATTGTTTAAAAGCAACATAAACATAGTTTCTCCATCGATCGATAGATGGCGTGTGTCATACTTTCTGAATTGTGATATCATTTGTTTCGCATGGAGGGTTAAATACACAAGATATTTAATGTTTGTAAAACCTTTCAAAGCACATGTGCTGGTTGCTATATTTGTGTGAAATATACAGTATAGTGAGATACGGTGGTTTTATTCGAATCACCTCAAGTGATGCGACAGTGGTGACGAGGAGCGCCCCGCGTACATATATATATGTAAAACGTAAATTTTATGACACAAAAATAACTTTTAATAATTTATTTTAATTTCTTTTGATAGCTATATTATGATAAGCAAAACAAATATTTTATTCAGTTTACGTTGATAAGTTATGCTCAACAGTGGTGACTCCTACTTCAGTATGTGTAAATAATCACTAGAATGTGCATAAGTTTGTCTGTGTAAGTTGAATTGTTCAAAGACTGTTAATTTAGTGCCACAAAAAGGTGAGGCTTAAGAGAAGCCTTGAGAGACGTTTCAAATATGATGAAATGTACTTTCGGATATCTAACACATACCACATCACATCTAAATCTGACCACCTGATGTCGTATGTTCGTATTAAACAGACTGACATCCCACGGAGTTTCATCACATCGAGATCTACTTTGGGTTACTAATAATATTTGCCACAGTTTAGTAGTTAGGCTTAAAATAGCCAAATAGTCAAGACGATGAAATCACTACTTTGAATCAATTGTCTTTTAGATGTTCTCTTCCACTGAATTAATTTTCTCAAACATTAATTTGCACACAAACGATAAATGCTACTGAAATTATGACTATTCGAAAGTTATCATTGTTTGGTGCGAAAAGTAAAAAAAAAAACTCTTCACAGAATAGTTTTAAGATACCTGCTGCTGCAGTGTCCTTACAGTTAATGAAATGCTTATCATTGAAAATAATATTTTGTGTGTTTTGAGAAAGATTTTATATAGTTTTGGAAATTGTTAAATCTCTTGTTTGCTCTGTTGTAGAATAGTAACTTTATTTTATCATTAAAACTAATTAGGATCTTATCGTTACGGGTAATTACAGCCCTAAAGAGTCTAACGACAGACTTTCAACAAAACTTCGATATCGCCTAGTACTTTCGTTCGCATAAACGAATCAAAGTTCAGTTGTATTGTAGTAGCCTTCTAGCTGACCAGGCTGATGTTCGGGGGAAAGGCTCGGAGGAGGAGTCAGTATGTAATGAGTTAACTTAGGAACTAAAAGCTATCGAATTGCTTGATGAAAATGAATAGTTATTGATAGATTGAAAACTACAGTTGTTTAAAAACCAAACAACCGACGACCTGTACCGACCACCATTCAAGGAGTTAATTGTCATTTATATCATGTAAATCTCATCATAAGCTAATCTGTCGATCTGATTCAGTTTGTATTATCTGATCAGCTAAAAAAGGAGCTTCTAATAAATAGATTTAAAAGCAGCTTTAGAAATATTCCTAGAATTATTTCCATTCTTTCCAGACTATCTTGAGATATATTATGCTGAATTTCAAAATGTATGCTTACTTGCTAATTACAAATATTCTCAAGGATTAGAACTTGGGGTGAAACTATCGAGACCCACATGTTATATAATCTTTAGTATTAGAGCTCACCATTGATTAAGCATTGGATATGAACTCTAAGCTACTTCATACTAACTATTCCATCGTATTGACTCAGTTTAAAAATTGAGAACATTCCATTATAAATAATATAATACGTTAAATGAAAGTTAATGTAACACATATGTGCTAACAACAACAGCTAAATCATTGAGGAAAGCCAAAAAGTTATTTAACTTTCAACGTACGCATAATTTCAAAGTTAACAAGTTACTTATGTCATTTAAAGTATGTTAATACATAATTTAAATGACATAAGTAACATTGGAAGCTGATAGTAAAATTTTTGTAAGAATAGATAATTTTACTATTTTTAACGCATTTAATTAAAAGTTTATTTTCGAAGAACTATATTTACTATTTGCCAATTGTAAAAATTTTGTAGGAGTAGATAATTTTATTTATTAAATTTTTTTACTCTTCAGTTATTACAGGACAGTGTTTTTTAATTGAGCTTGCATAAGGATATTTATCTACGACAAAAGTATAATTAATATAAAAACTCAAGCAAATGAATCAAAAAATTCCAAGTTCAAGGCGGATACATTTTATTATTAAGATCCAGTGATCACCTTCATCATCAAAGCCTGGTTAATAGTATAGGAGCTAGCAACGTTTTCGAGAAAGAATTTTAGATCAACTGATTTTGTGATATATCGTCCTTCTTGCACTTTCGGTTAGAGTCTGGGTTATCTGGCTGGCGGTAGCGGTTGCGTTCATTAGTGCGCATCCTACCTGTCCAGGTAATAATCCTGGATTTTAAAAACATTTTAGAAGGCGTAATTTTTAATTTTTTGTTTTTAAATAAGTCTACCTAACATACTTTTTTTATTGCCAGACATTTTTGACATTGCTAACTATGTGCCATACGTGATTTTTTTTATTTTTTTTATAAAAATTTCAAAGTATATTATAATGTCTGTAATTTTAATATCATGTTATTTAAATATAAGAAAACTTAAAATAAATTTGCCAGACATTAATTCAATTGTTAAGTCTTGAATTAAAATTAAAAAGTCATGAAAAGTATTGCAGTAGTCCGAGAGAGACAGTTGCAGAATAAGTCGAGAATAATACAGAGAACCATTACGAAAGTAAATTACTTTTCACTGTGCATATAATAAAAAATAATAATAATATGTATCTAAGTTTTTCACAGTCCTTGGAAATACCAGAATCTGGCGTGAAACAAATGTTATAGGAACGCTTCTTTGGCCGCCTAAAAAAAGTACTTAAAAGTCTTTTATCGGGCCCTACACGGGCCTGATATAGACTTTAAAGCGACGTCGTCTTGGCTACGGTATGGTGATCTCTTCGGAGAAATCGAAGGTTTTGTTTGTGCAATTATGGACGAAGTTATCATGACAAATAACTACCGGAAATATATTCTGAAAGATAGTACGGTTGATATCTGTCGGGCGTGCTACCGTCCTGGAGAATCTATTAGGCATATTATTTCTATTTGTTCTCGTCTTGCTAACGGTGAGTATTTGCACAGGCACAACCAAGTAGCCAGGATCGTACACCAACAACTTGCCCTTAAATACCAACTTGTCAATTTTGAAGTACCTTACTACAGGTATGTGCCCGACCCAGTTCTCGAGAACGGTCGTGCTACGTTATATTGGGATCGATCTATTATCACAGATAGGACTATTATTGCCAATAAGCCTGATACTGTGGCGATAGATCGATTAGAGCGCCGCGCAATGATTGTCGATATCGCCGTTCCTCATGGCGAGAATCTCGTGAAAGTTGAAAAAGAAAAACAATTGAAGTATTTGGATCTGTCTCACGAGATTGCCGACGTGTGGAATATGGATTCGGTGATTATTGTTCCGATAATCATATCTGTTCATGGATTCATAGCGAAGAGCCTTTTTTTTTTTGAAGTGAAAACTTCTTTAGGCGCGTTGAGCGTTTTGGTAGAGGGTAAAATCCTCGGTTCGCGTCACCGACATGCTAATGATAATAGTATATCTATAGCTATGGAGAATATGATATTATATATTACATATGATATTTATTATTATTATATATTATATATGATATTATATATTATATATAGCTATATATGAAACATAAAAAATTTCATATAATTTTTGCATATAGTTTTAATTACTCTCAACTTAATAGTTCCGTTTTCACTTCTATCGGCAGTCCCACGACTGCTACTGTTTTTTTTTTAACGTGTGGAAACCCCCTCGGGCCGTCACCCCACCGGGGTTTACGGCGGGGTGGTGTGTCGGAATCGGACCGACTAAAACCGCACGGTGTGCCACTCTGCGCCTGACATAGGAGGGATCCGGGAACAGCTGCTATTACGACATCTAGATCCTTCCTAGCGCCTGCCCACTCATGTGGGCACCATCTGCGGATAAAACTCTCCTTTTAGGCGACGTACGGCACACGCGGACATCGCTTCCTCGCGGCTGGCCACTATAGCGGATGGAGGGGAAAACCCGTCCCGTCCACCCGCGGCCACACTCAAGGCGGCATGAGACGCTGGTACGCGCGCCTCTGCCGCCCGGTTCGCCGGCGGCGAATTGGGTCCGAGTGGAGGTCGTCCTCCCGGGCCTTCTCCGCCGCCTCCTTCCGCGAAATTACGTCTTCGCAGAAGGTTGCGACCGCGGTAAAACAACTGTCGCTACCGACCATGGAGCGAGAACTCACTGCACTCGCAGTGGTGACAGGCGGGACTCAATTCCCTCCTGGCGACCGAGTGCAGATACTTCCCGAAGCAACCGTGCCCGGAAAGAACCTGCGTCAGTCGGAAGGAAAGGGTCCCGTGCTGCCGCCCTGCCCACTCAACGATGACCGGCTGGCAAGCCTCCACGGCGGCAAAGCCAGCACGTGGAGTCTCCAGCCGGGACGACCAACGAGCCATCGTGGCTCGACGAGCGGCCTCTCGCCACTCGCGTATCTCTTCGGGCGGGGGCCGAATGCCGCTAGCCACCCGAAAGTCTGCCGTTCGCCGATAAACTTCAGCGAGCACTTCCGCCTCCAAATCCCACGGGGGAGTTCCGGCTAACGCGCACGCCGCCTCCGTCGATATAGTGCGGTAACCGCGTATGGCTCTAACCGCCAATATCGTCTGAGGACGCCAGAGGCGAACCCTATTCTGGGCGGTCAGAGCCACCGCCCACACCGGTGCACCATAAAGCGCCATTGACCGGACAACCCCTGCGTATAGCCGTCTTGTCGCGACGCTGGCTCCACCCAAATTGAGCAAAAGTCGCCCAAGGGCAGAAGCAGCGCCGACCAGCTTTGGAGAAAGCTGTCGGAAGTGCTCGTCGAAGAGCCACCTGCCGTCAAGGATCAAGCCCAGATACTTCATCTGGGCTTGAACCGGTACGAGGACCGAATTGACTACGATGGAGGCGCCGTAGGGCGGACCACGACGGGGCCCATGGAACAAAAGGGCCTCCATCTTGTCGAGGGCCACCCGTAAATCCAGCGCCTCAACACGCCCGACCACCAGAGAGACTCCCGTGGTGGCTAGGCGCGCCATCTCTTGAAAGTTCGCTCCCCGGGCTGTGACCAATGTGTCATCGGCGTAACAAATTACGTCCAACCCGGGGGGAAGGCGACCTCGAAGGGCCCAGTCGTATCCCATATTCCACAGGAGTGGTCCGAGGAGAGACCCCTGTGGAACACCGCACGACATGAGCTGCCGCCTCAGAACACCGTCTCGGTCCTCGTACATGACAGTACGCTCCTGTAGATAGTCCGCCACAAGCCGCCTCAGGTGCTCTGGCACCCCGTGGTAGTGGAGTGCTTCCCTGATGCAGCTAAATGGCAGATTATTAAATGCGTTGGCGATGTCCAACGACACCGCCAACAGCACGTCGCCACAGCCCACCGCCTCTTCGGTAACGGCCCTCAGGTGCAACACAGCATCGACTGTCGAACGCCCTGCTCGGAAACCGAATTGGGCGTCCGACAGATCGGGGCCCACCTCACTTAGGTGCCGGACGATGCGGGCAGAGAGTATCCTCTCAAACAGTTTACCCGCCTCGTCAATGGGTGGTCAGTCAACACAATGGGCCTATAGGCCGCCACCGATTCGGCTGGCCGTCCCGGCTTCCTCAATAGGACTAGCTTCCCACTTTTCCAACACTCAGGGAAGCGTCCGGACGCCAAGCTAGCGTCCAGGACCTCCCTGAGGCGGTCCGACATGTATTCAAGGGCTCGGGCCAGCACTCGGGCAGGTATCCCGTCCGGCCCGGGGGCGGTGTTCTTAGAGCGTATCCGTAGAACAACCGCCCCTACCTCCGATTCCCTGACGGGCGGAACATCGTCCTCGTTCCCCCCGTCGTCTCCGACTATGAAGGCTATCGATGGGAGTGAGTGTTCCACCCGCTGCGAGAAAAGGCCCTCGACCACTTTCCGCAGGAAGCTGGGCTGGACTGTCTCTGTAAGGGGGGTGCCCGACGTGCGGAGCTTTTGTCGCGCCGCATGATAAGGGCTACCCCAGGGGTCACGATCGAGACCCTCCAGCATCTCCTTTCTCTTAATTTCTTTGGCGCGGCTGATGGGCAGCTTCAGAGTTTTCCGCGCTTCTCGGTGTCGCCGCCGTGTAGGACCTCCGGGCACGAGTACAGGCCGCGCGGAGATCCGCCAACTCCTGGAACCACCAGTAAACCTCCTTCCGTGGAGGCCGGCAACCTCGGATGCGGTGCATGGCCGCATCACAGATCTGCACAATGGCATCGCGGAAGCGACCAGCCCCCATGTCGACCTCCTCGGTCGGGGCCTGCGGAGACAGCCAAGAGTGAACGATGGCCGCCTCCTCTAGTAGGTCCCTATTTAATTTGGCTAAAGCCCACCGTGGAAAGCGAGAAGAACGTCGCGCCACGTGACCCCTACTGGGGTCCTGGGTCCGGGAGAGCTCAAATCAAATATAGAGGTGATCCGAGAGCGTCTCAACCTCTTCCAGGACGCGCCAGTTCCTTACTCGTGCGGCGAGGGCAGGGGTAGCGAACGAAAGGTCCACTATCGACCCTCCCTGCTGTCGCACGCACGTGTTGGTGGAGCCCACCGAGGCCGCCCACTCCTCTACGGCATCGCCCCTAGCGTCCGTCCTGGGGGAACCCCACGCAATGGACTTTGCGTTGAAGTCCCCCAGTACTAAGACGTACCCAGACGTTAGACGCCGCATCGAGGTTTCCAAGTTGTTAAGGAAAACCTCGAAGTCGCTCAAACTCCGGTTGGGGGAGAAGTAAACACCATATATGATGATCCCCCCCCACTCGGCAGCAACATATCCAGTGCCCTTGTCTCTTAGCGACAAGAGTGGGGAATGAGCCGCCGTGAAGCCGACGACTGCCACGGAACCGTCCCGGTCACCCAACCAGTTTGGACGGGGTGGAACGTAATAGGGCTCCGCGGCTACGGCAACACCGATGGACCACTGCGCTATGGTTTGCAGGAAAAGGTCCTGTGCTGCGGCACAGTGGTTTAGGTTCGTCTGGACGAGGAGGTTGGAGACTTGGTCCATTACTCGACCGTCTCTACAACCTCCTCCATGGGCGACGATATCGACGCAGAAACGACGTCAGAGGCAGCCTGGGTCGACTGGCTAGCCCCTGACACTTGCCAAGATTTGCGTGGTGGTTTGCAACCCCCCTGCCCAATCTGATGATCGGCGGGCTTGTTACCCACCGCACACGCTGGGCAGTGTGGGGCGGCAGAGCACTCTGCCGCCTTGTGCCCCGGTCGACCGCAGCGGAAACATAGTCTGCTACAGTCGAAACAGCTAACACACTTGGCACGTGTGTGTCCCGATGCCAGACACTTAAAACACCTCATCGGTCTCGCCGCCAGGACTGTGATCCGAGCGCTGACGAGACCGATGAGCAATCTACCGGCGTCGCCTAAAATTTTGGCTGACGCTACGGGACAGCTGACCCACACCGCGTCATAGCGAAGAGCCTCGACCAACACCTTAAGAGGCTCACGTTAGAAGGTTGGATCAAGAGTCTGATGCAGAAGGCAGTCCTCCTTGACACGGCCCGTATTGTGAGGAGGTTCCTGTCTTTGGAGCCTTAACCACCGGTGTCTTGGTCCCTGTACCCGATGTCGGTGGTCTACTACTACATATTTGTTATATTTTGAAATGTGTATTTTTTATTTTTTATATTTTTAAAAATGTAATAAATATGTGTATATAATGAAATAAAGAAAATAATAATAATCATCATTCTAGTCAGAGCAAGTTTCAAAAAAATTTAAGTATAAAAAGGAATACAAAATTAGATTAAAATTTAAAAAACAACACTTTTTATTTAAATTGTTCTGATTACTAAATGTAAATTATAAATAATTAATATTAAGTTTTTCAAGTTGTTTCAGCCTTTTATATGAAAAGTATTATGTTATCTTTATGTCCTTTACAAAAAACACATTTTATTTTATCACTGGCCATTGTAACCAAATTAAAAAATAAACATTAAAATCAAAACAAAAAGAAACATGTGCCATTAGACTGACGCCATCTTGCAAACTTGCTTGTCGCGCCACTGTCGTCGTCTATCTCTCTCGCGCCTTCAGCTGTCTCTCTCGGACTACTAGCATCATACTGCAATACTTCATGACTTTTTAATTTTAATTCAAGACTTAACAATTGATTTAATGTCTGGCAAATTTATTTTAAGTTTTCTTATATTTAAATAACATGATATTAAAATTACAGACATTATAAAATACTTTGAAATTTTTATAAAAAAAATAAAAAAAATCACGTATGGCACATAGTTAGCAATGTCAAAAATGTCTGGCAATAAAAAAAGTATGTTAGGTAGACTTATTTAAAAACAAAAAATTAAAAATTACACCTTCTAAAATGTTTTTAAAATCCAGGATTATTACCTGGACAGGTAGGATGCGCACTAATGAACGCAACCGCTACCGCCAGCCAGATAGCCCAGACTCTAATCGAAAGTGCTAGAAGGACGACATATCACAAAATCAGCTGACCTAAAATTCTTACTTTTCAAACGTTGCTAGCTCCCGTACCATAACGTTCAGGACAAAAGTACACGTCAAGTCGAATCATGCAACATCAAGCTCTATGTCATTGTGACGTTTTATAAGAAAGTTCGTATGGTCACTTTTAAACTTCATCATCAGACCCTGGATGTCATCGAAAGACAAAGCGCTCGTCAAGATGCATCAAACGACTGAGTAACGTCGTTGTATTACAAAGTTCTAATGGCTAAAGTTTTCTCTTCATATTTGTTAAGTGATAAGATAAGAACATTAGGCAGAGTCATTTCTATTTCAATATGTTTTTTTAAATCTGATCATTCTTTGTAAAATAATTTTACAGGATTAGTTTACATTAACAAAAAAATTGCAATCAATATAGATCCTTGAGAAACATCAAAAGTTAAGAAGTTGGGCAAAAGGTATAGTTAAATAACAAAAGATCGCATAAAGACAATACAAGAAAAAATATCTAGAGATGTACTCGACGAGTAGTCCCAGTACGACTCAAAATGAATTAAATAAATTAAAAACGAAGGACAATATTTATGTAAACATTTTTTATTTAATATAAGTGACAAGACAAATAGTTCAAACAGTCGTTTATCAAACATATTATCAATTTGTGGGACTACATGTTTAATTGTTGTAATTTTCATTCGTACATTTGAATTTTATATGAATGATATTGTCAGACAATTAATAAGCTTCGTTTACATTTCTTCATATTTTGATTTCTTCTTTTATTCCATTGGGTATATTTTAAATTGCTTCTTAACTATTATACAAGTCCATAAAAATATCAATTTTGTTCTTACTGTTCAGGGTGTTCATAGATTTTTTAATAATAGAAGATATGTTAGATCGTTCATCGTACTAAATTGGTTATTGGTTATATGTACATTTGGTTTCTACATTTTAATCGTCAACTACTTTTACATAAAACTATTTAATACTTTAGTAGCGTTGAGTTTCATTTGTTTTAATACTAACGTAATTTATGCTATACGATGCATAACATATTCAAGAGATATGCTTGATTTGTGGAATGACGAACTTTTACACCCTCACCAAATAAGGGGCATGGATACGAAACACTATTGCAAAGAAATGTTTCAGACGTACTCTGGCATATTGAATGCCTATGAGACTTTTCAAACTACCTACAAGTACTTTGTAAGTTCTATACGTCTAAATTATTTACCTTAATAATGTTATTTATGTTATTGTACTTGAGCTTACATGTGTGTAGTTTTAAAGATTTATTATTGAATGGTTTAATTTTTTTACCATGTGAAATGACTAAACATTACATGTAACATTTACTGGACATTACCGAAAAGACAGTTGTGTAGGGTGGGGCTGGGAATTCATCTACACGCTAGTATATTTTTTGTCGAAATTAAGTAGATAACAGTTAATTGGATAATCTCATTTAAGATAAACACAGTTGTTTTATAGATTCTCTATTACGTATTAGAATTCTTTTGCTACGCACTAATTTATATACAGACGATAATTAACATACTTAACTGACGAAACAACGTGCAAACGTAGATATCGAATTATGATTTACGTTTATTGCATTGCGTAATCGTTTGATGTAAAATTCAAAATACTTTTTTCAGATCTATTTAACGATACCGACGATCTCAGTGGTCGGCTACTCAAAAAAACTGAATATAGTACTTTGTGTGTATTGTGAAAAGTTCTACATAGCTTTGGAAAATTGTGGCGGTTGCAAAGACATTCTCCACAAAGTCAAAGCGAGGCGCAGAGAATAAGTAAATATATATCGCTATAAATATTTCATGTTTACATTGTAGTGTGAAGGGCGCTTTTGCGCTATGTACCGACACAGAATTTATAAAGTCCGCACCCTCACATATACTATTATTTTAAGCAGTTCACGATGGATGGAAACCAAATCAAAACACGGCACTTTTTCATCGCATCGATGTCAATCTTGAAGTATGTCAAAGGTGTCCTTTGCTGTTGTAATGTCAAGATGAACGTTTTGTTTCGCTCGTAGTGTGAATGCATTCCAAGTTCGGAGTATGTTCCGGTGTATATTTTTGTATTTTAGATTTGATATCATTATATATTTATAATATCGGGACTTCAGTCTTTGTACAGATATTTCATGAATGTTAAACATAAACATTTTATGAACATGCTGGTTAGGGTGTCCCTTAAATTTCAAGTTCGATATTTTTTTACGCATACCTTCTTAAAAGTTTCATAATAACCCTATATTGTCTAGAAAAAAATATTAGTTCGATATATAAACGATAACCCGTGCCGACTTGCTGTTTAAACTTGTCGATACAAGTTGCTTAAGTACTGCCCAGTGACCTGTTACGACATGTTTTATTTGCCATTTCGTACGTGATTTTTGAGACTATTAGTGCTTCATTGTTTAGTGCGTAAACATGTCGGTGGAATTACGGAGTGATAAACAAAATATTTTTCTTATCGGATTGACTAGCTACCAAATAAATGGTGCAAAATTACCATCTAATCGACAAGTTCTCTCAGTCCTATTTTACAATATTCGTGAGGTTAAATTGACTGTTAGTGAAAGTGCAAATCTTGTGATTAGGGGGTGCATCATATATTGGGAAAAAGCAAGAATTCCAACAAGGGCATTTCCTAACTGCGTGAAGAAACTTATTGATTAATATCATGTTTGGAGAGAGTTGCAAAAAAATTGTAAGAAAACTCAGATTACGTTTAAGAGTCGTGAGAACAATTTTATAATTAATCTTGATAATTTGTTTGATATTGCACATGCTGATGCTTTTGAGAGAATGAAAATAGAGTAAGATAAATTATTTTTAATGAAACAGAGAGAGCCAGGTCGACCGGGATGCTTAGGTGGTGTAGATAAAAAATTGGCGGAAAAAGAACAAAGATCTAGACAACGACGATTGGAAGAAGAGGAAAGGATTGTAAGACAAAGAGAATCACTAGCTGTTGCATCTACTTCCACCACAAATAACTTAGACAGTGTAGAAGATTCAGACGAAGAACAGATCTTGAATTCTGAACTCAGCTTGCCGGACGTTCCCTGCCATGAACAAAGTTCAAAAAGAGGTAGAAAGAATCTTATAACACCTAAACTAGTTGCAGCTTTAGATCGATGCCAGTTAAGCATTAGAGATACCGTTTACATTCTTAATGCGGTGGTAGAAGCGCTTGGTCTGAGCAGCGATGATTTCTGTATTAACAAATCCTCGATTCAGCGAATTCGTACTAAAACTAGAAAATCAAGGGCAGAAGCAATAAAATCTAACTTCCAAAATAATGTACCCGACATAGTCACAGTCCATTGGGATGGAAAACTATTACCGGGGTTGGATGTACGGAGTTCAAAAGAAGAACGCTTGCCAGTTATAGCTTCATTTGACGATAGAGAGCAGCTTCTGCATTGTGACTGAAGTAAACATAAAAATATGTTTACTTCAGTCACAATGCAGAGTAACTGCGAAGGACAAAAAGGCTCTACAAGATGTTTGCTTATTTCTCGTAATATTGTATGTTAAACCTTGGCTCGAATGTTCAGTGGTGACCAAAGCACCTAATCAAGATTTGCGCTTCTTGAAGATATTAAAAGAGTATGAAAAAGTTGACGCAACAATTTCTAAAGCTTCTATAAGCAAGTTCAGCCATCACTTGTGGTATTTATGTGAAGAGACAGTCATTCTATCACTATTTGATGATGAAGTTGACAACCAAACTAAGAAGAAGATGATTGCCAACTTCAACAGGGACAAAATCTCGGATTTTAGCAAACGCTTTGACCCGTCGAAGGAAGAACTGACTCAAAAGTTGTTTGGTAAGTTAAATTGACTTTTTGTTGGATTTCAATTTCAATGTCCAACACTTATTTATTTATTTTCAAAATTGTTGTTGATTTTTATTTGTTATTTAACTTATTTTTATTTTTTTTTAGACAAAGCACTGGACGATTTCGTATCGGAAAAGAGCAAACAATTTTTATCACGACTGCAGATCGACGACAGTTTTCTAAAGGAAGTTGTATCTTCTTGGAATAACAATGCTGCTTTTCTGGAGGCTAAAAGAAGAATAAGTTATTTGAGAGTTGTAAATGATACTGCTGAAAGGGCTGTTAAATTAATGCAAGATTTTAACGGACTTATCACGGCTGAAGAAGAACAAAAACAGTTCTTGCTGCGCTGTGTCCAGGAACATCTAAAATTGTATCCAGACTACAAAAAAACTACTCTAAAAAGAAGTTACCCTGAATGATTCTTATTTCTTTATGTTTTTAATTAAAGATTAATGTTCATCTAATTTATTATTTAATTTTATTCACTTAATTCATTGCATTTATAGTGAAATTATAGCAGACTGAAATTTTAGGACAAAACACGTTTTTTACTAAATTTTGAAGCTCGGTCGGCACTGGTTGCAATTATGCTAGATTGATAAAATTTTATATTTAAGTATCTTATAGCATTAGTAAAAATTATAGAGGGTATGCATTTCGAAATTCGAAAAAAAATTTTTTTTTGTCATATAAGGGACACCCTAATGCTGGTATAGCACTGTATAACACTGGCAGATAATCAATCGAGCAATTAATTATACTGCTATATTGTTTACATTTCTTGATATATTGATCTCTGTCATTTATCTTACCTGATGGTTTTTATTTTTATGTTTAATTATTATTATTATTTTATATTTTTGTAGTTGTGTTTTTGTTTCTTTTTTTTTAGATTTGTTTTGATGTACTTATGCAGATTTGTTTAAAACTGGCAACCGGCAGATGGGAGTTAGCGTACGAGTATATATATTTTTATTACTTTATTTAACAGATAAATTTATTATAGTTTGGTATTGTGGTTATTCTTTATTCACACTTATCTTTTATCTAAGTATTATATTAGAACACGTAGTGCACAATCTTTTATTTTCCTTCTTACTTTTTGTTTATTCTTATCGATTGACTTTATAGCTTCAAATGTCTTTACCTGACTGCAGTGATGACCGCACACACTGCTTTTTATCTGCATACAGTAGTATTGGTTCCCAGGATGACCCAACAACCGCTGAGACTCTCTCATTTCAGTTCTCTGACGTTCCCTAAAACTTCAACATTGTACACATTAATGCTCAAAGTGTTCCGGCTAATTTCCACGATATGCTGGCATGTTTTGACTGTACGAATTTACACGCTATACTTATCTCTGAATCGTGGCTTAAGCCCTGCTTACCCTCGTCTGCATATTCGTTACCAGGTTTCAACCTCATCAGGAACGATAGAGCTGTAGGCAGCGGGGGTAGTGTAGCTATCTATCTACGGTCTTAAATTCCCTACTCTGCTATTAGTTTGTCCACACAGCCCCCTTCAGCTAATGCAGGCGAACATCTTTTTCTGGAAGTTGAACTCCTTCATTCCAAAATCCTTCTTGGTGTCTATTATTGCCCTTCCTTACGTATTGACTTCTTCTTATCGTTTGAACGGCTCCTAGATCAATTTACTCTTTTGTACAGTCATACCAGAATCATGGGTGATTGTTTCCTCCCCTAATCTTGCAGTTAAACACGGTCAGTACTCTGCTGTCGAGTTTTCGTATCACGACTTGGTTTACTTATCCTAACACTTCCAACATCCTAAACTTAAGACGAAAACAATCCTGCAGCGAAACTTCAAGGGCATGGATATAGGTCTCCTGCTAAGGGATACCAACAACGTCAACTGGGCTCCTTTAGTGCTGACTGCATTGACGATAAAGTTGAACTATTTGTCAATAATTTAACGATTCTGTACGATAAACATGTACCAATCTAAGAAATAAGGGTCAAACGTCTTTCGTTACCGTGGCTAACTGAGGACATTAAAACCCCAATGAGGAAAAAAGTGTTAGCTAGGTCTAAATATAAAAAAAATTCTAATGATAGCAACCGAGATAAGTACGTAACCGTCAGAAATGATTGCAGCAAGGTGTGTAGGAATGCACAACGCCGATACATTCACAGCTCAGTTAAAAACGGAGATCCAGCTAAAGTCTGGAAATTTTTAAAGTCACTGGGAGTAGGCAAACCTATTCATGATTCGCTTCTCAAAAATATCAACTTAAATTCTCTTAATCAACATTTCTCTGCTTCGTCAAATTTTGATAAAATGACAATAAAGTTTCTTACTGCTGCCCTAACTCTTGATTATTCTCCCTTTTTCTTTAGTCAATTTTCTGATTGTGATATTAAGAGGTGCAGTGTTCATCACTTCAAATGCAGTGGGTTCTGACCGTCTGAACCGTAATATGGTCCTCCCAATCCTTGATATAATTCTTCCTGTCATCAATCATATCCTAAATTATTCTATCTCCCACAGCGTATTTCCAAAAGCTTGGAAGGACGCTGAAATAATACGCATTTCGAAAAAGAAAAACCCTGGATCATTTACCGACTGCCGCCCGATTTCAATTCTTCCGTTTCTCTCCAAGGTTCTTGAACGTCTTATTAATACTCAATTCTCACATTTCCTATGCAGAAACCTGCTACTAAATCCTCTCCAATTCGGTTTTCGAACCGATCACAGCACCACTACTACCCTTGTCCATGTTATGGACTAGATCAGATTTGCCATGGTGAATTGTTATCTCACAGTTCTAACACTTTTGGACTTTAGTAATGCATTCAACGCCGTTGACTTTGACGTTCTGCTGTGTATACTACACTCTCTCAACATATCTCCAACTGCGATTGACTGGTTTCGCAACTACCTGTTTGGTCGTCGGTAGCGCATATGTATTGAAAACACTGTTTCTTCTTGTTGAAGTACTGCAGCCGGTGTACCGCAGGGCGGCGTGCTTTCTCCCCTGCTTTTCTCTGTTTTTATCAACACCATCACTAATCATTTGTCTTCTTCATACCACCTGTATGCGGATGAATTTCAAATTTACACCAGGGCTTCACCAGCCAATCTGACTAATGCTGTCAACACCACTAACGCTGACTTGGATAAAAATATGTAAGAGGAGCAACACCCACGGACTTAAAATTAACCCATCTAAGACTCAGGTCATTATCGTTGGAAGCTCGCGAATGATCTCTAAAATTGGTCACGCCGCACGATAAGGGCGACTCCAGAGGTTACGATCGAGATCCTCCAGCATCTACTTTCGCCTAATTTGTTTGGCGCGACTGATGGCCAGTTCCAGAGTTTTCCGCGCCTCTCGGTACTCCTCATGAAGCTGGTCCTCCTCGCCTTCTTCGCGGTGTCGCCGCCGACTACGGGTGTAGGACCATGGATGGTGACATGCGATCATTTATTGATTTTGCCCACATCATGCGGCGCACATCACCACCGGCAGCGGGGACCATGTTTGAGGTCAGTGATCCTCATGATCCCAAGCTAGTCGGTGGTCGGGTACTCTCCTGCTGACGTACAAGGCTTGGCGCCGTAGGCGGAGAGAAAAACTCGTAGCTGGAGCTAGAGCTCGACGCCTCTGCAACAGCCGGAACATCCATTGTTGCTTCCGGGGACGGCATGGCGGAGCGGAGCGACGAGTCCAGAGATGTTATTTGTGTTTTTTGGGCTCTAGACCTAGCTCTTGTTATCATATTTGCCGGTATTTCTTGAGTGAAAATATTTCAACATGACGTTTAAACGTCATGTCTCACATCAAATATGTTTCTGTGTATTTTTATGGTATTTTACTATTAAAAAGTCCAGTTTTTTTTTGCTGTAATCCATTGTAGTTCATTTCAAAAATTTGTTGCAGTTACTTTTGTTATATAACATAGAAAATGTAGTATTTGTTAAAAATATGTTAAATAACTAAATTAATGTTAAATAAATAATTACTGTTAATTTGTTAAATAACTTCCTGTCTTACCCGTAAAGACATGCGGAGTTGAGACCATTCACCATTGAACTGGTCCACAAGTTCAAAGTAGCTCGGCGTGCGATGCTGGGTATTTCTCTGATTGATAAAATTCGTAACGAGGTTATTCGACAGAGAATGGGACTAAATGACTTCGCACGGAGAATCAGTACGCTGAAGAGGAAGTGGGCCGGTCATGTCTCCAGACCAACCGATGGTCGCTGGAACCGAATTGTGCTAGAGTAGACCACAATTGGACAAATAAAGTGTAGGGCGCCCCGCGGAACGATGGATTCACTACTTAAAGAAGATAACTGGCAGTGGATGGATGTGAATTGCCCAAGACCAGGATGGTTGGTTCTCCTTTCGTTCAACAGTAAACGGTGATAGGTTGGTTTGAAAATAACTTTCTAGTTGAAACAGTATTGTACCGTGGTCTATGATATTAATTAATATTATTATTATTACATGTCTCGTATTTTGATTTCTGTTCTTATTCTGTTGAGTTTATCTTCAATTGATTTTTAACTGTTGTTTAAGTCCACCAAAATAGAGATTTTGTACTGACTATTCAAAGCGTTCATAGATTTTTTGACAACAAAAGATGTCTCTGGTTCATCACCTTAGTTAAATGGCTATTTGTTTTATGGATGTTTATTACCTATACTCATTCATTTCTTTGTTTTTTTTAATAATATCGTATTGTTTAGAGGCTATATAGCCTTCTTTTATTTGTGAATACACTCTTTATGGGAAAGGTGGAGTTTTCTTATGGTATAGAAGGATAAACACAGTCATAAGTGGGTTGCCTACCTTTTGGTCTTCTGTCCAAATTACGGGAAGAAGTGATTCATCAACAACGTTTAATAATTCACTGTGGGACATCATAAGCCTCTCCTTAGAAAAGAGGTTTTAGCCGACTACACCACGCTGTGTAGATGGGTTGTTTTATGTTGTGTCACGTAAATGTAATCAAGTACCGTAACTTGGTCGACCAAGATATTCAATCCACGCTTCGATCTTTGAACATAATGCAAACTATATGTTTTTATCCCAAATACCGCATCAAGAATAATATTATTTGTCCAAACAGTCTTTTTTCAAATATGCTATCTGTGTGCGGGACTATGTTCTATATGTCTGTATTTTTGTTCCGTTTATTCAGATTTTGCTTAAGTAATACTAATAGACAACGCATAACACTCACATATGCTATTCCGTTTGATTTGTGTTTTTATTCTATAGGGTTTATTATGAACTATTTCTTACGCATTGTTCAAGTACAGCAAAACATAAATTTTGTTCTAACCATTCAGGGCATTTATAGATTTTTCGTTAATAAAAGATATTTTAAGCACTATAGTTTATTTAACTGGTTTTTTGTATTGTATCTACTTGTTACATATATTTGTATTCTATGTGGTTTTTATATATCAATATCTCATAGCTTATTGGGTGTGTGTCGCATTTGTTTTGACATCAACGTAATTTACGCTACACGTTGCATAACATTTTTAAAAAATGTGCTTGATTTATGGAACGGAGAAGTTTTACGCTCTCAGTTAATGAGGGACATGGACGTGAAACACTACTACAAAGTAATGTTAGAGAAGTACTCTGATATACTGAATGCGTACGATGTTTTTAAATCGACTTTTAAATACTTCGTAAGTATTTTCTTGCGGTCATAAGTGTGGAATGCCTTGTAAGTGCGACTGTCATATAGATCGGGATAATCTTATATATGTTATAGACCTTAAGTATATTTAAGCGGATAGTAATTTGGCAGCTGGTTGCTATTGTGGTAACTGTCCGCTTTTTGTCAAATGAAACAGGATTGTTTAGGTCAAAAAAATGTTGTTGTTTTCAGATCTTCTTCTATGTACTGGATCTCTTTTGTCACGAATTAATTGCAATACAAATAGTACTTGAAAAAATTAAGCTGTTTTTAACTGGACAAGCCGTTTTGCAGAATACTCGTACAATCAAGTTGCCTGCTGTTGTAGTTGCCTTGTGGCTGACAAAAAAATTATGTATTAATACAATATTTTGTCTATGTTGTGAAAAATTCTACATAGCTTTCGTCTCGTCTCGCACTTATCGTCAAAGCAAGGCGTTCAGGTATACTACTTGCTGCTTTGTAATATTTGATTTGTATAGAAATGTCTGTGTGGTGGCCGATTAAGAATGTAGAGTTTCACCAACCCTCTTGATCCCATGGGTGTCGTAAGAGGCGACTAAAGGAGCAAATTACGCAGGACAACTTCACTGCAAAGACAAGGAAACTTCAAGTAAAGCCTTTATTTTCAATGTATGAAAGTTTCCATACATTGAAAATAAAGGTTTTACTTGAATGATGCCCCGAGGGAGTTCCCTCGGGGTGTCATTTCGAGTTCGATGCGAGCTGGTATCTCGCGTGTCTCTTCGGGCGGGGGCCTTATACCGCTACCGGCCCGGAAATAAGCCGTCCGCCGATAAACTTCGGCGAGCACTTCCACCTCCAAATCCCACGGAGGAGTTCCGGCCAAGGCGCAAACTGCCTCCGTCGACACGGTTCGGTAAACGCGTATGGCTCTAACCGCCAATATACCCTGCGGGCGCCAGAAGTGTGCCCTGTTCTGGGTGGTCAGAGTCGCAGCCCAAAACCAATGCACCATACAGTGTCATTGGTTCATCACCGTCTTGACGCGACGCAGGCTCCACATAAATTAGGTAAAAGTTGCCCAAGGGTAGAAACAGCTCCGATCAGCTTTCGAGCAAATTGTTGAAAGTGCTCGTCGTGAAACCACCTCACTGCATCTGACAACCTCGAACTTCCACAGAAGTGATCCAAAGACAGAAATGAGCCAACGTCTCAAACTTGAAACAAACCCTGTATCAATCGGTCTGGCTAGCATGGCATATTTATGACTCAGTTCCTAATATAATATCTTAGATACGTATAACAGCTACAAGTTTACTTTGTGTTTTGAAGTTTGTTAATATAAATGAATATTTATTTACATTAAAAATTACGAACAAAATAAATCATCTATTTTTGTGGTGAAAATGTGTGTTTGTTCCCAGATTCAGAACTAAAGTTGTCCAAGAACATACAACGTCTGTATCGATCGTCGTTCAAGAAGATGTCAGCTTGTGGTTTGTTCTACATTGATACTGCACTGCCGTTGTCTTTAATAGTTCTTCTCACCAGTTACACCGTCGTTCTGATTCAGTTTGCATTATCAGAACCGCGTGGACTTTGATATTTAGATTATTACTCCTTAATAGTAGCGTCTGACGTACAAATTGCTAACAGTAGCGGAAAGTTACTGAAAAATAATGATTAGTAATAGTTTGGATTAATTTAAAGTTTCGTCAATAGATTGCAGATTAGCATCAAATTATTCGATGTCGGCCCTGGTCATACAAACAATAATACATAGAACAATAAATAGTGTTTCAACGGGGTTTTTAATTTCAATACATACTTGTTGCAAATTATACCTACCCGACATCACGAACCGAACTCTAAGGACACTACGAATTGCATAATTTGTAATGAATCAACTGTCTGAGTTTCGTTAAAGGTCAATAAACTTTGTATAAATTAATTTTACTTCGCCTTACCTTACCCTTGGTAACATTAACATGGTTTTATTAGCTTCACCTGTATGTTTGTAACCAACTCGTTTAAATTCGATTTGAACTGGCTTTGAATGGTCAGATTTCATTAAAACTTAATAAGACTTATCTAGAACCGACCACATTGCAATAAGTTGAACAAAGAATGAATATTTGTACTTTATAAAATAAAAAAACTTGTTTTACTGGTAATTCTAACAAAAAGTTGAGAAATAATTCTAAATATAGGAACTAAATATATTAGTATTATTGTAAAGTGCCATTTTCTGATGTACCGTACCAATTAAACATTTTCGAGAGTTAATGTATCAAGTACCCCACGTTTTTTTACAATAACACTGATTTTTTGTACATTATTGGATTGTTATAACAATATGTTGAGAATTTCTTTTCCATTTTTAGTTCAGCTTGTCATTAGAGTGACTTTGTTACTTTCCACTTGCCATACCATGTAAGCGTGTTTTTTTAATTTTTATTTAGAAATGACTTCTATTTAAATGTATGAAAGTAAGTTTAGTTTTTATTTAAGCAATGTTCTTGGAATTAAAAAAAAGGACATCTCTGTGGTTTGTTTCGGCATCTTTTCTCAAAGTAAGATTCAGGCAATGCCGGTGCCTTTTAGCTGCAAAGTCCGACGTAAAATGTCTGTAAATGATTTATTAATATAATCATCATTTTAATCACTGGAAATGACGCAGGTAAATATTGTTGTAAATTCATTTTTAATATCGTGATAGATACATTATAGAGATTTTTGAAGGAGCGGGTGTTATACCGCTTCAAGAATTGTGTTTAATTTCCTATGTAATTTAATATAGATTGGTTGAAATGTATGGTAAGGAATTACCATTGTTAAGCACAATGTTAATGGGTTGGGTTCGAAAAAATCTATGGGGAACTATCACAATTATTTTTAATTAAGAAATACAATTCAAGAACACGTCTATGTAGAATGTAGACGAAGAAAGAAATACGTTTACTGATTACATCCCCTTGTTTAGTATTATTACATGAGTAAGGTTGTCGTTTGTACCACTATGTAGTTATTTATAAACAATGTCGACTTGTTATTAGTTCAAAGTAACCAAAACTAGTAACTTAACTCAATAATATAATACATCACGTCTTATGTAAATAAATTTCTTGATTGATATAAGCAACAAGATAAACAGGAACTGAAAACACTTTATTCAATTAGTAAATAAAAAGTTTGATTTTAACTTCGACGAATAACGACCTACACATATCTGGCGGTAAAAATCATTTCCAAAACAGTTACTAACTTACTTAGTTACTATATACATAGAGATTAGTTCAAATATAACTATTTATTCTATAACCATCCGTCGAAATAGTAAAAGTTGTAATGTAAATTATAATGTACCGTAACTTGGTCGACAAAGATACTCAATTCGTGCTTCGACCTTTGAACATAATACAAACTGTGTTTTAATCCTAAATACTGCATCAAATATAATATTGTAAATCGAAATGCTCGTTTATTGAAACTATTGTCTTTGTGTGGGACTATATTCTTAATTTCTATATTTTTGCGCCAAAATACGTGCCGTCGTGTTTCGTTGGTAAGTGCGAGACCGGAGGCCCATTGGTGCAGGGCACAGTTGTCGTGATAACTGTGTGAACCTTACAGTGCCACGATGACTGTCTTGCCTTTTACGTGCCCCAACCGTGGCGTGAAAAAGCATCTCACTAGGCCGCCATAGTGTGGGTGACCACACTGCATTGTCTGCATTTGCAATGAGTATGGTGACCACAACTGTTTGGATTCTATTCATGCTTTCCATCAGGCAGAGTTGAATTACTTTGGCAAGCTGTTCCAACAGAAAAAAAAAATGTACCGGTTATTAGAATTTTATTTATACGCTTTTATTATTATATATATAAAAAATAAATAATTTGAAAACGATACACAATAAAAATAAACAATAAAACAGTTAATACAAACTTGTTAAAACGGAGCAACAGCCTGTATCACAGTATTTTGTTTTCATTTCTTATGCCTGAATTGTGATATTTTAGAAAAATTGATTCGTTTGAACAGCGGGCGTTGTCTGCGCCCATACAATCGACATAAATTTATTGGCAACTACCCACATTGTACATTCATAAAATATTACCGTAGTAAGATATGGTTTATAATTTGTTTATTATGACTCGATGACCTTGATGCACGGTAAATCTCGAATGAGATTATGATTGCATCAATGCTGTAAGAACTATTGTAACTCTTTTATGAATAAAAAAAAATAGCCAGTACTCGAGTTTCTGCTACATTGTCTCGTATTCTGATTTCTGCTCTTATTCTGTTGAGTTTATCTTGAATTGTTTTTTAACTGTTGTTCAAGTCCACCAATTTTCAGTTCAGTCCAGATTTTATTCTGACCATTCAAAGCATTCATAAATTTTTCGACAACAAAAAATGTCTCAGGTTCTTCACCTTAGTTAAATGGCTATTTGTTTTATGGATGTTTGTTACCTATACTCATTCATTTCTTTGTTTTTTTTTAACAATATCATATTGTTTAGTGTCTTTAAGTTAATTTGTTTTGGCATAAATGTAATTTACTACTCGGTGCATAACACTTCTGAAAGATGTCCTGGATTTATGAAATGAACAAGTTCTACTTCCTCAACTAAAGAGCGACATGGACATGTAATACTAATGCAAAGCTACGTTACAGACGTACACTAATACATTGAGTGTTTGTGATACTATTCAATCGATTTTCAAGTAGTTAGTAAGTACTTACACTGTTTGATCCAAAATAGTTTCCTAGAATAAACGTCGTTGAGTAATTTATGTGATCGCAATTATGACACTATTTGATACTTTGAACTAATTTCTGTATACATTTTGTATACTAGAGTTTACAATCATTATAATTTTAAATTCAATTTGGTCCAAGTGGTGATGGATTAAGAATACGAAATGTCACCACCCCTGGTCAATCCGTGGGTGTCGTAGGAGACGACTGAGTCAGCAAATCACGCAGGATGAAAACACTGCATGGAGAAAGACAACTTGAAACAGACTCTATACCAACACGTCTGGCCAGTGTGGTATGGATAGTCAAAGCTTCCTTTCTAAATAGAGGCCTATGGCCAGCTGTGGACTGTTAAGCGTTGTAGATGATAATTGATGAGAGCTTACTAACATTGTACAGTAATAAAACTAACAACAAACTTTGGATGGACTAATTAAATTTTAAGCTGACGCTAGGTACGTGAAGACTTTAGCTATAAAATATTTATATTTATCACATATAACTGCAATAAACGCAATAAATAATGTACGAAAGTTTAAGAAAATTAGTTGTGATTGATTGTTGGATAATATTATTATTTGGGTTATATGGTAAGTCTTCCAAGCGTCAAATCAATGAAAACTCCATGAGATCAAAGCTGGGAGTCTCTAAGAACTTCAATGTAAGGCACACTTAAACAGTACATACTTTTGAATCATAAATGAATCTTATACCATACTCGTGTCCGATGATTCAATTTACGGTTGTGGACTGGTGGATGCTTAAAATATAAAGATTAAAGTATTAGTTATTTAGTGAAATGTGGTGGATTTATTTTATCACAATGGTGTGTGACGATAAGATCATTGTCCAAATTGAATAAAGTATTTCTTCCATGTGTGTCTATCGTAATATGTCTTTCATGTTCTCTTGAATACTTTGATAGCCTTCTTTTATTTATGAATACTTTCTTTATGGTAAATGTGGAGTTTTCTTATGGTATAGAAGGATAAACAGGTATAAGTGGGTTGTCAACCTTTTGGTCTTCTGCCAAAATTAGGGGAAGGAGTGATTTATCAACAGCATTTAATAATCCGCTGTGGGACATAAGCCTCTCTTTAGAAAAGAGGTTTTAGCTGACTATACCACACTGCGCAGATGGGTTGTTTCAAGTTTTTCATCTCTTTGCAGTGATGTTGTCCTGCATAGTGTGCTCTCTTAGTCGCCTCTCACAACACCCATGGAACGAATGAAATAAATTACATTATTATCGCCTTTATTATATAATGTATGTCTTTTTGACTTACCAGATTGTCTACACTACCCAATACATCTTTTAGGTGTAACTCTATACAGTAATTTGCTTTTAGTGTTTACGTAGAACAGATTATTAGTTGGACCTATAAATCACTAGGGTTCATCATACGTAACAACAAACCATTTAATGATCTACACTCCTTACGGTTCTTTCATTTCATTTTACACCTACCTACATCATCTTCGCCTGAATCAAGAAATGTCACACTACGTATGAAACCGAGTCACGATCATTCAGATATTATAGACAAAACACAGATTTATATTACAGAAGATAAACTACGTTCGATACTGAAACAAGAAATGCCGGCAATCATCAATTCAAGTATTGACGGCATTATAGCTGACCAATTAAGGACCATCAACGAACAAATTTCGGGGTTTGAGGACTCCGTTTCTTTCTTTAACAAACAGTTTGAAGACCTCAAGATCAAAATAGAGGAAAAATCTACTACTATAGGTGAGATGCAAAAAGAAAATTGTGAATTAAAGGCGACCGTGAAGGATCTGTCGGACAGATTGAGCTCATTAGAATAAAATATGCGTGAGGGTAACGTTGAAATTAATGGCGTTCCAGAATTTACTGCAACTGGTAAAAACCGTTGATGGCTCGATTAATGACGATGACATCTTACACGCAACCAGAGTCGCAAAGATAAACAGGCAAAGTGATAAACCTCGTACTGTGGTGGTGAAGCTCCGCAGTGCACGGAAACGTGACATTTTTCTTGCCGCTGTCTCCAAGTTTAATAGAAAAACGTCCAAGACAAGCTGAGATCACAGCATTAAGGATTAGGCGGACCAAAGGTTCCGATATACTTGTTGCAGAGCATTTGACGCCAGCTAACAAATCTCTGCACGCGGCCGCACGTAAAGGGTAAAAGGGTTACGGAATTATCTTATAAATTATCTTGAGTAAGAAATGGCAGAATATTTGTTCGTAAGAACGAAACAAGCCAAGCGACCTTAATTCGCAAAATTAATGGCTTGAGTTTGATTGTCCAGTTTCTCTATTTTATTTTTATTTTATTTTTTTCTTCTATTCGTGTGTGGTTAACGTGCTGGCAAGAACATATGTAATGATGCTCGATATACATTATGAGAATGTTCGAGGTATTCGGATTCAGACTGGGACTAGACACACACACAAACAGAACAAACAACCAAAACAACACATATATCTCAGAAAGATGTTTTTA
Organism: Hypercompe scribonia; assembly: GCA_949316085.1. Lineage (NCBI taxonomy): Eukaryota > Metazoa > Arthropoda > Insecta > Lepidoptera > Erebidae > Hypercompe > Hypercompe scribonia. Next base: position 17,228,429 of record OX438986.1, read on the forward strand.
AAGCCTACGCTATATTCTATGTCTATCACATTAATATAGTAAAGACAACAACGTGCAACATAAAATATATTAAATTTTCTAATAGCCAACATAAATAATGATATTTCTGATCAAATAGACAATCTAAACGTGGCAACCTCATATCAAGTGATATGAGGTTGCCACGATGTATGTAACTCAATCAACATGAAACGTTCTGGTTCACTCAAAATAATAACACAAAATATTCGGAGTATATACAGAAACTTTGATGATATGATGATAATAAACAATATAAGAGCGAAAAATGTTATTCTGATTGGAGACATCAATATCGACTCTAAACCAAAGAAAAAAATTACATCTTACTTAAATTTAACTGCAGAGCTCAACCGCAGATTTTTCCCGGGACATATCTACCCAATAAAAATGCAAAACTGTCTCGACCACGTCATGCTCAAGGTGTCCACTAGTTCAACAGTTATTGTGGCAGATTCCACAGTTACCGACCACGCTTCGGTTCTCGTATATGTAAATGACACTCAGTACAGAAATAAAAGTCATAGAACTATAACAAAAGTGGACTTAAAAGCCACAATTAAAGAAATAAAAAATTATGACTTCTCTTTTATAACGAATGGCTCAGATGTCACCCAAACCGCAGTCTGGTTGCTTGACTGTCTGATGTCCGTCATACAGTGAGTACAATACCTAAACGCAAAATGATTCTTAAGCCTTGGCTCACACCAGGCCTTCTACGGTGTATCCGACACAGGGATAAACTCTATAAGAAATCTCAGAGGGACCCTAACAATACTCTGCACGCGCTAGTATATAAAAGATACCGTAATCACTGTACTTTATTACTCTGGAAAATTAAACAAAATTATGAGAAAAATGCGTTAAAACAATTAAAACATACTAAAGAAACATGGAATCCAATAAAGTCTATCACAAACAAATTTGAACAAAAACTATCCGCTTCTAAACTCTTACTCAACACAACTGACTGCACACTTGCTGTGAAACTAATAAATGACTATTTTGCTTATATGGGTAAGCAACTAGCTGAGAACATAACCCAAAATCAGGCCCGAACCTGCACCATATCTATCAGAAACACCCTCTGCACTTAGTTCCATACTTCTTCTTCCACCCGACGAAACAGAAATAAAATCTGTGATTAATAATCTACGAAGCAACTATGCCACCGGATGTGACTATATTTCCATAAAATTCCTAAAATTAGCTGCGGCAGTACTGGTATCACCACTTAAAAACTCATTGAAATCTGTTATGAACAGGGGATTTTCCCCAGTGTCTTCAAAAAATCTATTACTACACCAGTTCACAAGAGTGAGAGTCTATAGATCTGCCAATCCTCTTTACCCAGAGCGAGCGGGGTAAAACCAGTATCCACTGCAATTACATTGTTGCATTCCGACATTAGTCTGTAGGTATTTCACGATTCTGTGAAGTCTTGATATTTAATAGACCACGACCTCCAAACTTTCGCGGAATATACAACCTCATAACCAATGAATGTGGGTGATGCATGCGGAATCCAGTCAGCAATGTACGGACTCTCCTGTCAAAGGCATCTAATTCGGTCTGAGTCCATCTAAGTACACCAAAGGAATACATCAGAACCGGCATGACCCAACTACTACAGGTTCGCACCTTGTTACGCCCTGATAAAAGACTTTTAAGTACTTTTTTAGGCGGCCAAAGAAGCGTCCCTGTAACATTTGTTTCACGCCAGATTCTGATATTCCCGAGGACTGTGAAAAACCTAGATATTTGTAAGTTTCAGTGGCAAACACAGATCTGAGTTTTGTTGAATTTGAAAGTTCTAATCTTTCACATTCTGCAATCACGCCCTTCTTTACATAATGATTGTACACTACACCGAATTCCACTTTGATAGAATTACTAAAGTTTTCAGGTACCCTTAATAACGCCGTTAATTGTAATTTTGTGAAGGCCAGTAACTTCAAATCATCCATTTAAAGAAGATGAAATGTAACTTGATCATCTCTCTGCAACCGATAGCATAACCCTGAAGCTTCTAACAGGGTGCTGAGAGGGTTCAAAGCTAGACAAAACCACAAGAGACTCAGACTGTCATCTTGAAATATACCTCGCTCGATCTTTATAAGCATGTCGTTCATCGCAGTCTGCCGACATCCTGGATAGCAAAGTGTTGTTCTCCATTGACTTATACACGACCTTAAGAAAGTGCACACTTTCAAAAGCTAAGTAGCTCTATAAGATTAGTTCAAAAATAGTATGAAAGATATGGTACAAAGCGCCCCATGCTTTTCTCATAACAATAATAATATTTTCCGCCCACTATTATTGTTAATGTTAAAAATTATTTTTTACTTTTTAGTTAGGTTAATTAGAAAAGCATGTTTTTTAGTTTTTTTAAACTATATTTTATTTTTTACTTTTTAGTTCAATTTGTCTTCAACGCAGACGTGTTAATCTTCTATTAATCATCAATTAAATGACAAATTAGGTTAAATTAATCATCAATTAAATGACAAATAAACAGAAAACAAATCACTCTATTCTATTAGTTTACATATATTTTCAAAATTAGAGTTTTAAAAGGTCGCAAAAGGTGTCTAAGGGAACATAGTATACAAGACGACATCATCATAAAAAGAAGGAAAATTTGAAATAAACCCTTTTCCAACCCGTTTGGCCTGCGTGGCATAGTGGGTCAAAACTTCCTTACTAAGGAAAGGCCTATGTCCAGTAGTGGGCTGTAAAGGTTGTCGATGATAAGGACATGATGTGACGTTACTTTACTTAAACCATTTTATAATCGAACACATGTAAGTTTATTTCTCATTGTGATTCTTGGTTTTTCTCTGTTGCTTATATTCTTAATTGTTTTTTAATCCTTATTGAAGTCCATAAATATGCTTTTGACATTCAAAGGCCTGTGTCCAAAAGTGGTAGGTAGTAGAGCCACATACCGCAATCTGGCCGCCTGATGTTGTATGTTCTAATTAAATAGACTGAAAACCCACGGAGTTTCATCACATCGAAATCTACTTTAGGTTACTAATAATATTTGCCACAAACAGTTCCGAAGTTAGGCTTAAAATAGCCAAATGATCAAGACGATGGAAATGCTACATAGAATCAATTATTTTTAGATGTTCTCTTCCACACTGGATCTATTTTGTGACACATTAATTGGCATGCAAACGATAATTGAAACTGAAGTTACACATATTCGAAAGTTATTATTGTTTGGTGCCAAAAGTAAAAAAAACTCTTCATAGAAAATTTTTAAGATTGCAGTGTTCTTTGTATTGACAAAAGTTTTATGTAGCTCTGGAAGTTGCTAAATCTCTTGCTTGCTCTCTTGTAGAATATTAATTTTATTTCATCATTAAAACTAATCAGAATCTTATCGTTACGGGTAATTATAGCCGTAGAGAGTCTAACGACAGCCTTTCAACAAAACTGTGATATCCACTAGTACTTGAGTTGTAGAAATTTGATTAAAGTCGCTTCATATAAAGTGAACCAAAGTTCAGCCGTATTGTAGTATCCTTCTAATTTATCCCAAACTTGTTAGATAAAAAAGGCTCGGAGGAGGAGTCAGTAAATTAGGAACTGAAAGCTACCGAATTTCTTGATGAAAGTCAATATTTATTAACAGATTGGGAACTATAGTTGTCCATAAACAATATAATTCAAGTAATTTAAGGGATTTTCAGCTGCTGGCTTGTTATACGAGTACATTGATGTTGCACTGTTTTTGTCTTTGTTGAATCTCATCGTCAGCTAACCTGTCGTTCTGTTTCAGTCTGCATTATGTGATCAGCTAAAACAGTAGCTTCTGACAGATAAATTTTATAAACAGCCCTAGTACTATTCCTACAATTGTTTTCATTCTTTTCTATCTATTAATCTTTATCTATCTTGCGATAAATCATACTGAATTCCCAATATATGCTTACTTGCTAAATACAAAATATCCTCGATGATCAAAACTTTAGGTCGAGACATCCTTATCCACATGTCAGATAATCTTTAATTTTACAGCACACCATTGATTAAGCATTGGATAGGAACTCTAAGCTACCTTACACTAATTATTCAATAGTATTGGTTCAGTTTATAATAACCAAATAGCAAAATAGAAAAGATTTCGTTATGAATAATATAATACGATAAATGAATATTACTGGTATACACATGTGCTAACAGCTAAAACATTGTGGAAAGGCAAAAATTTATTTTACTTTCAACGTACGCATAATTTCAAAATTTACAAGTAATTTATGTCATTTCAATTATGTAATGACATTAGAAGCTGATAGTAAAAGTTTTGTAGGAATAAATAATTTTACTATTTTTAACGCGTTTAATTAAAAGCTTGTTTTCAAAGAATTATATTTACTCTTGATTTTTTTTTTTAGTTATTACAGGACACGGTTTTTTTCGGTTGGGGTTTTATAGCGATATTATCCACGATAATAGTATAATATATATATATATATATATATAAATACTCAAGTAGACAAATCAAAAAAAGTCCAATTTCGAGGCGGTTACGTGTTATTATTGAGCTCCAGTTGTCAACTTCGTCATCAAAGCCAGGTTAGTGTTCAGGACAAAAGTATACGTCAAGTTGAATTATGCAACATCAAACTCTAGGAAATTATGACGTTTTATAAGAAAGTTAGTATAATCACTTTCAAGCTCCATCGTCAGACCCTGGATATCATCGAAAGACAAAGTGCTCGTCAAAATGAATCAAACGATGGGGTAACGTCATTTCATTACAGAGTCCCTATGGCTATATTTTTTTCTTCATATTTATTAAGTGATGAAATAAGTATATTTAGCAGAGCTATGTGTTTTTAAATCTGATCATTAGTCTGCTTTTTGAAAAATAATTTTACAGATTTTGATTACATTAAAAGAGAAGTACGACGCTAATAGTCTGCATGGAGACAATACAAGAAAAATGTCAATAAAATAATACTCCAAGTACGACACAAAATGAATTAAAATTAATAACTTACTTCAATAACGTAAAGTAATAATTGATAATTTAATAAAAGATAACAATCATGGTAATATTATTTATTTGACATATGTAAGTGACAAGACAAATGGACATTTGGCATAGATTTTGAATTTGGTCTCTTTGAACTATACACTCGATCATTTCAAAGTTCTTGTGGTCGTACCAGAAGGTTCTAGAACAAACATATTATACACATATAGAATAAGTAAAAAATAATCATGTCCTCCAAAATTATCAGTAAAAATAATATAAAGCGTAATGTAATTATAGTGGACAGTAACTCGGTCGATAAAGATATTCAATCTATGTTCCGGCCTCTGAACATATTGCAAACTTTATGTTTTTGCCCTAAATACCACATCAAAAACAGTCTTATATATCCAAACAGTCGTTTATCAAATATGTTATCGATTTGTGGGACTATATGTTTAATTGTAGTAATTTTCATTCGTTCATTTAAACTTTATATGAATGATGGTATCCGACACATTATAAGCTTCGTTTACATTTTTTCTTATTTTGATTTCTTTTTTTATTCCACTGGGTATATTTTAAATTGCTTCTTAACTATTATTCAAGTCCATAAAAACATCAATTTTGTTCTTACTATTCAGGGCTTTTATAGATTTTTTAATAATAGAAGATATGTCAGATTGTTCACCTTAGTTAATTGGCTTTTGGTTATATGTACATTTGGTTTTCACATTTTAATCGCCACCTACTTTTACATAACACTATTAACTACTTTAGTAGCGTTAAGTTTCATTTGTTTCGATGCTAACTTAATTTACGCTCTACGATGCATAACATATTTAAGAGATATGCTTGATTTGTGGAATGATGAAGTTTTACGCCCTCACCTTATAAGGAGCGTGGGTATAAAACACTACTGCAAAGAAATGTTTCAAACGTACGCTGACATACTGAATGCTTATCAGACTTTTCAATCTACCTTCAAGTACTTTGTAAGTTCTATACGTCTGAAATTATTTAGTTAAATAATGTTATGTATGTTATTTTACTTGAGGTTACTTGTGTGTAGTTTCAAAGATTAATTACTGGATGATATAATTTTTCTATCTTGTGAAATGACTTCCAAGTATCATTATTATCGTTAAATGTCTTTTTCAAACCGTGTACATTAAATACTGGGCTACCAGACATTGTGCGTAAACTCGTTGATCATTACACGAAATGTCAACGATAAATTACCGAAAAATCTAGCTTTAATAAACACAGGCTATAATAAATTAAATATTCATCAATTCTACAGCTCTAGTTGGCAGCTCAGTTAAGCACTCTTGTATAATTTTTGCTGAAATTAAGTTCACAGCTGGTACTGTATTGTACACCTTACATAGTACATGCTACTGAGGAGACTTTCTTCAATATTATTGTTTAGTTAAATGGGTAATCTCATTTATGATAAATACAGTTATTTTACAGATTCTATATTACGTATTAGATTTCTTTTGCTACGCACTAATTTATTTACAGACGATAATTGAAATACTTAAACGGCCGAAACGATTTGGAACTGTAAGTATTGAATAAAGATTTACGATTGTTACAAGTTGTGGTTGCTTGATGAAAAATTCTAAATAATTGTTTCAGGACAGTTTAGCGACAGCTGTTGGGTCAGTGGCCTTGTGGCTACTAAAAACCTTTTCAATGAATATAGCACTTTGCGTGTATTGCGAAAAGTTCTACATTGCATTGGAAAATTGTAAAAACTCCTGTGCACTTATTTCTAAAGCAAGAAACTCAGGTATAACACGATATATAAACTATTTTCATTATTAAGAATATTCGTTATCTGATATAAATGTCAAATATATCTGTAGTATAACATATCATCAATAGCTAAGGGCTTACATATGAGTTTGAAGTTACTTAATGTTCTGATATAAACGAACATTTATTTACAGATTTAGAACTAAGATTCTCGAAGAATATACAACGCCTGTACCGATCATCGTTCAAGAAAATGTCAGCTTGTGGCTTGTTCTACATTGATGCGTCACTGCTTTTGTCTTTATTGGGTCTTATTACCGGTTTTACTGTCGTCCTGATTCAATTTGCATTGTCTGATCTACTAAACAAGTAATTTTTTACAGATATTCTTTCAAAGATATATTTCATAGATTTCATAGATTTCATAGATTGTAACATTTACAAAAATAGTTCAAAATAAAAGTAAAGGAGCGAGAATGAGGATTTTAGCTTGATACACATTATACTGAATACTAGACATAAAGAACTTGTAACAAATTTTAGGCAACGTTTAGATCAGACCTCAAGGTTTAGTCACAATAAGACGTAAACATGTTTAACGTTTAGTTGTTGTGTAGAAGTCCAGTATAGATAGCCTAGCTTATTAGACTTAATAAAAGAAACTAGAAAATTTAAATTTGGCGCTACTGTCACTTTAGTACTAACAGATACGTCAGGAGGCGTAATAGCTGTTGTTGTAACTCTGTATTCTTGTCGATACGTTTTCTCTTAACAATAAAGTTTGATTGCTGGAAGTAACTTTGTCTCTTGTGGATAAACCCCATAATCCAATGGGTTATGGGCCCAGGGAACTCTGGAAATAAAAGTTAGGGAGAAATATATGCAAAGAAAAGGTTACAGTGTGGCCGATATAATAACCTCAAAATGGATCTCACGCGTTCAATGCATTTGGAGAAATTTGAAGGAAATAACTTTCGACAATTGAAGTTTGAAGTTAAGTGTGCTCTGAAAGCAAAAGGAATTGATATTTCTATACCGAAACCAGAAGGAAATAGTACGGAGTGGTTGAAAAACGATGGCATGGCAATGTTCATCATAACTTCTTCAACGGATTTAAGTCAAATCACATTAATTGAAAATTGTGAAACTGCCAAAGAAATCATGTTGAAACTTGAATCAATTTATGAACAGAAGAGTGAACTATGTAAGATGTTAATCCAAGAAAAATTTTATCAATATAAAATGTCTCCAAACGATAGTGTAGCTCAACACATATCAAAAGTAGAATCTTTGGCAAAACAGCTAAATGAAAATGGTGAAAAAGTCAGTGAAATAGCCATCATTACAAAAATACTTGGTACTTTGTTTTCCAATTATCGACCACTGCGGCAAGCTTGGATGTCGATGGATCCAGAACAACAAACAATCATTAACTTAACTGCTCGATTGTTAGATGAAGAAGCAAGTTTGACGTGTGAAGATGAACAAAAACAAGAGATAGCTCTTCTTGTTGCCAATAAAGGATGTAAAAAACATTCAAATCAAAACAAACCCAGTAGTAGTGGTCCAAATCAAAACAAAACTAATAGCAAACATAGGTTTGAGTGCTATAATGCACTGACTGTGACTGCACGATTGGCTTAGTGGTTTAAGCGGTCGCCATGCCACTTTCCACGTCGTTGAGTGTTGTAGGTTCAAATCCTACATGGGACAACACTTTGTGTGATCCACAAATTATTGTTCTGAGTCTGGGTGTTCTTTGTGTCCGTTTCTTGTATGTTTGTAAAATCTCCCGCGACACGGGATTTATTCGTAAAGCGGGTGTTGTCTTTTTTTAAAGAAAAAAAAAAAGAGAAAAAAAAATTGTGGGTAACTTGGTCATTTTTCAAAGGAATGTCGTGCACCAAGAAAATTCAAGTACAGAAAGCCTCAGCATGAAGGCGCAGGTATGTTAGCTTTTAATATAGAAAGTAATTACACAAGTAACCCAGAAGATATTTGGATATTGGATAGTAGTGCCTCGGCACATGTGACCAATAGAAAGGAATTCTTTATAGAAATCTCTGAGAGCAGTTAGAAAACATTGACATTGGGAAATAAACAATCAGTGGAAGTGTCTGGTATTGGTAAAATTCTAATTCTGAGATATGTCAATGGACAGTGGGAGGACAGTGAATTATGTGATGTACTCCATGTTCCCAGCCTGCGAAGAAACTTGTTTTCAGAAGGGGCAATAATAAGAAAAAAATATACTATCATTAAAAAGGACACAAGTGCTTTAATTTACAAAAACAGTGCAGTAGTCATGTTTGCTAAAATTACAGAAAACAATTTGTATGAGTTAAATATAAAAACAGTGATTCCAAATACTTGCAACCTGGTTCAAAATACCCAAAATGACCTTAAAATGTGGCATGAAAGACTTGGGCATACTAATCTAAAGCAAATTAAAAATATGTGTTCTAATAGTGTTGTTGAAGGCTTGAAAATCAAAGTCAATGAACAAAGTGACTTTATTTGTGAAGCATGTGCATACGGCAAACAGTGTAGACTGCCATTTCATAAATCTGTACAAGGAAAATTACAGCCAGGAGATCTAGTATATAGTGATGTATGTGGACCAAAGAGTCATGCATCGATACAAGGTATGAAATATTTTGTATTATTTAAAGATGCAGCCACAAGTTACAGGCATGTATATTTCATTAAGAATAAAAATGTAGTCATGGAAGTTTTCAAGAAATACAATGTTATTATAGAAAATCAATACATGCATAATGTAAGAGTGTTACACACTGACAATGGGAAAGAGGATGTCAACAAGGTATTTCAGGAGTATCTAGATAAAGAGGGGATGGTTCATGAGCGTACAGCACCCTACACCCCAGAGCAAAACGGTCGTGCTGAAAGGGAACAAAGAACTATAGTAGAAAGTGCACGTTCAATGTTGTATGCTAAAGATGTATCCCTTGATCTATGGGCTGAAACTGTTAATTGTGCAGTTTATATATTAAACAGGACTTCTTCAAGTCAGTGCCCTAATAAGACATCTTTTGAATTATGGAATGGTATAAAACCTCAGATAGGTCATTTGAAGGTCTTTGGAAGTGTTGGTTATGTTCACATTCCAGATCAGTTGAGAAAAAAATTAGATAAGAAGAGTGAGATGATTTTAAGTTGGGTATGATAATACCAATTATAGAATGTACAATTTAAATTACAAGAAGATGAAAATATCAAGAAATGTCATTTTTGATGAACAGGAAGTGGTAGAAACTAGAAAGAACATTGCGAAAATATGTATAATTGATAATGATATACATGTAAGCCAGGATACAAAAATTCCTGAGTCAGAAAATGTAGATGATATCATAACTGAAACTCCATCATCTGAGAATGAAGATAGCTTGTTGAGTTGCAATAGTGACGATCCAGCTTATGAAACATCTCAAGAATTGAGTGACATAGAATCACGAAGTATCAACTTAAGACCAAGGCATAATAGGCGTTTTGAAGTTAATCTTATAGAAGTGTCACTACCTCAATCATATGAAGAAGTATAATAAGAAGTTCGCAGAAAGATAAATGGTCAGAAGCTACCAAAGAAGAACTATCTGCATTGAAAGTTAATAATACTTGGACTATGGTGAAGAGATGTGGTCAACGAACCCTTACTACCAAATGGGTCTTTACTGTCAAGAAGAATGAAAATAATGAAATTATTTATTATAAAGCTCGTTTATGTGCACGTGGTTATAATCAGGTAAAAGATGTTGATTATCAAGAGATATTTTCACCAATAACTAGATATGATTTAATAAGAATTATTCTTTCTATTGCATCTAAATATAATTTAAAAATTCAACAATTTGATGTTAAAACTGCATTTCTCAATGGGTTTCTTGAGGAAGATATTTTTATTGAATTTCCCAAAAGATGTATCTGTTAAAAATGATTTTGTATTGAAGTTGAATAAGTCTTAATTTGGTCTCAAACAGGCATCTAGATGCTGGAACAAAAGATTTACTGATTTTCTAAAGAATTATGGTTTTGTACAGTCTCAGGCTGACAATTGTATTTATGTTGGTACTTTTGATAAAATAAAAGTATTCTTAATAATATATGTTGATGATGCCCTTGCAATATCCTCAAGTAAACAACTTGTTGAAGAAATAATGGAGTATTTAAACAAAGCTTTTAAAATTAAAGCATAAAATTTAAAATATTTTGTGGGAATGGCAATTGAACGAAAAAATAACTGTGTTTATATTAATCAGAGAAGTTATATAAAGGAAATTATTGAAAAATTTTGTATGAATACTGCAAATGCTGTCAGTACGCCAGCAGATGTAAATGTTGTTATCACAAAGAATCTAGATGAGAATGTTGTTAACTTTCCTTATCGGGAGGCTATAGGTTGCCTGCTATTTTTGAGCTCTGTTTCTAGACCTGATATTTCTTTTTCAGTAAATGTATTAAGCCGATATGTAAACAATCCTAGTAAACAACATGTAAATGCTGTTAAACGTATAATTAGATACTTAATTTAGATTAATGTATAAAATATGGAGAAAGCAGTGATCTGATTGGATATTCAGATCCAGACTTTGCTAGTGATGTAGATACTCGTAAATATACAACGGGTTATATTTTTAAAATGAATGGGGGACCAATAACATGGTCTAGTCAAAAACAGAAGACCATTGCTCTCTGCACAACTGAGGCAGAATTTGTAGCAGTCTCTGAATCTGCAAAAGAAATTTTATGGTTGCAGCAAATAATGGCAGACTTGGGTGAAAGTTTTGAATGTGTCACATTGTATGTAGACGATCAAAGTGCCATTAAACTTATTAATAACCCTGTCTATCACAAGCGTACAAAACACATAGACGTTAAATATAACTTTATAAGGGAAAAGGTTGAATTGGGTTTAATCAAAATTAATTATGTTTCAAGTAAAGAGCAATTAGCAGATATTTTGACATAAGCCCTTTCAACCCAAATATTTGTTTATCTGAGAGATCAGATATTATAAGTTTATATTTTTATTTTTTTTGAGAATTTTTAAAGATTGTGTCAAAGTTAAATTTTAGTGGGAGTATTAGACTTAATAAAAGAAACTAGAAAAATTTAAATTTGGCGCTACTGTCACTTTAGTACTAACAGATACGTCATGAGGCGTAACGTCTGTCTTTGTAACTCTGTATTCTTATCGATACGTTTTCTCTGAACAATAAAGTTTGATTGCTGCAAGTAACTTTGTCTCTTGTGGATAAACCCCATAATTCAACATAGCTGAATAACTGATTGTAACATAAACACGGTTAAAATTCTTTTAAAGCTCATTTTGTTACTAGCTACTTCGGAGTTTACTGTTAAGTTCAATATGCTGCATAGGATTCTCACCAACATTCTACCTATTACGTGAGATCAAAACACTAGCGTGAAGTGGTCTTTTAACATACCTCCACCATACCCCTCCAGGGAAACAGGCGTGATTTTATTGATGTATGTACATATGTGAAACGTAAATTTTATGGTAATAAAAATTACTTTTAATAATTCATTTTATTCTATTTTAATAGCTATATTATGATAAGCAAAACAACTATTGTAGTCAGTTTACGTTAATAATTTACTTAATAAGCAATGCTTAACGGTGGTGATTCCTACTTCAGCATATGTAAATAATCACTAGAATATGCATAAGTTTGTCTGTGTGAGTTGAATTGATCAAAGACTGTTAATTTAGTGCCGCAAAAAGGTGAGGCTTAAGCCTTAAGAGACGTTTACAGTTAATGGGATGTTAGAACGAATTGTAGACAAGGACTAATAGACAGCAAAGATGAAATGTATTTTCAAATCTCTGACACATACCGCAATCTGGCCACCTGATGTTGCATGTTCTAATTAAATAGGCAGTAATCCCACGGAGTTTCATAACATCAAAATCTGCTTTGGGTTACTAATAATATTTACCACGAACAGTTCAGCAGTGAGGCTTAAAATAGCCAAATTGAATTGAGGCGATGAAAATACTACATAGAATCAATTGTTTTTACATGTTCTCTTCCACACCGAATCTATTTTGTGAAGCATTTATTTGCATGCAAACTATAATTGAAACTGATATTACATTTGTTCGAAAGTTATTTTTGTTTTCTGCCAAAAGTAAAAAAAACTCTTCACAGACAGTTTTAAGATACCTGCTGCTATAGTGTCCTTATGGCCAATAATAAAAATTTGCGTGTATTGACAAAAGTTTTATGTAGCTTTGGAAATTGCTAACTCTCTCGCTTGCTCTATTGTAGAATATTAACTTTATTTTATCATTCAAACTAATCAGAATCTTATCGTTATGGGTAATTACTGCCCTAGGCAGTCTAACGGCAGCTTTTCAACAAAACTTTGATATCGTCTAATACTTGGGTTGTAGAAACTTGATGAAAGTCGTTTCACATGAACTGAATCAAAGTTCAACCGTATTGTAGTATCCTTCTAGCTGACCCCAAACTTTTTCAGGGAAAAGGGCTCGGAGGAGGAGTCAGTAAATTATGAACTTAAAGCTACCGAATTTCTTGATGCATATGAACATTTATTAACAGATTAGGAACTATAGTTGTCCATAAACAAAATAATTCAAGTAATGTAAGGAATTTTCAGCTGCTGGCTTGTTATACGAGTATATCAATGTTACACTGTTTTGGTCTTTGTCGAATCTCGTCGTCAGCTTACCTGTCGTTCTGATTCAGTTGTATTATCTGATCAGCTGTAATAGTAGTTTCTGATAGATATATTTTAAAAGCAGCTCTAGAACTATTCTTAGAATTATTTCCATTCTTTCCAAGCTCTTTTGAGATATATCATACTGAACTCCAAAATATACGCTTACTTGCTAAATACAAAATATCCTCGAGGATTAAACCAGCACACCATTGATTAAGCATTGGATATGAACTCTAGGCTACCTCATACTAACTATTCCGTCCTATTGATTCAGTTTATAATAACCGAATAGCAAAACTGAAAAGTTCTCGTTATGAATAATATAATACGATAAATGAATATTACTGTAATATACATGTACTAACAGCTAAAACATTGTGGAAAGGCAAAAAGTTATTTAATTTTCAACGTTCGCATAATTTCAAAGTTAACAAGTAACTCATGTCATTTAAATTACGTAATAACACTAAGAACTAACAGGAATTTTTTTGTAGGAGTGGATAATTTTAATTATTTCACTTTTTACTCTTCAGTTATTACAAGACAGTGTTTTTTGGTTGGGGTTGCATATGGATATTATCTACGACAAAAGTATAATTTATATAAAAACTCAAGCAAACGAATCAAAAAATTCCAATTTCAAGGCGGTTGTGTTTTATTATTGAGCTCCAGTGATCGCCTTCATCGTCAAAGCCTGCTTAACGTTCAGGACAAAAGTACTCGTTAGGTCGAATTATGCAACATCAAACTTTATGAAATTATGACGTTTTATAAGAAAGTTCGTATGGTTTTTTTAAACTCCATCATGAGACCCAGGATATCATCGAAAGACAAAGTGCTCGATAAGATGCATCATTACAGAGTTCCTATGGCTAAATTTTTTCTGCATATTGTGAGTGATGAAATAAGTATATTTAGTAGAGTTATATGTTTTTAAATCTGGTCATTAGTCTACCTTTGTAAAAATAATTATACAGATTTTGATTACATTAAAAAATGAAGTTGAAACCAAGATAGATCGTTGAGAGACGCCAATGATACGACACTAATAGTCTGCATAGAGACAATACAAAAAAAATGCCTTGAGATGTAGATTGACTAATACTCGTAGTACGACGCAAAATAATTAAAATTAATAACTTACTTCAATAACGTAAAGTAATAATTGATAATTTAATGAAAGATAACAATCATGTTAACATTATTTACTTAACATGTGTGTAAGTGACAAGACAAATTGACATTTGACATGGATTTTGAGTTTGGTCTCTTTGAATTATACACTCGATAATTTCAAAGTTCTTGTGGTCATACCAGACGGTTCTAGAACAAACATAATACACATATAGAATAAGCAAAAAATAATCATGTTCTCCAAAATTATCAGTAAAAATAATAAAAAGCGTAATGTAAATATAGTGGATAGTAACTCGGTCGATAAAGATATTCAATCTATGTTCCGGCCTCTGAACATATTGCAAACTTTATGTTTTTGCCCTAAATACCACATCAAAAACAGTCTTATATATCCAAACAGTCGTTTATCAAACATATTATCGGTGTGTGGGACTATGTGTTTAATTGTAGTGATTTTTATTCGTGCATTTATACTTTATATGAATGATGTTATCAGACAATTTACAAGCTTCGTATACATTTCTTTATATTTCGATTTCTTCTTTTATTCCATTGGGTTTATTTTGAATTGTTTCTTAACTATTACTCAAGTCCATAAAAATATCAGTTTTATTCTTACTATTCAGGGTGTTCATAGATTTTTTAATAACAGAAGATATGTTAGATCGTTCTCCTTAGTAAATTGGTTTTTAGTTATATGTACGTTTGGTTTCTACATTTTAATTGCCAACTACTTTTACATAACACTATTTAATTCTTTAGTAACTTTAAGTTTCATTTGTTTTGATACTAACATAATTTACGCTATACGATGCATAACACATTCAAGAGATATGCTTGATTTATGGAACGACGAACTTTTACGCTCTCACCTAATAAGGGGCATGGATATAAAACACTACTGCAAAGAAATGTTTCAGACATATACTGACATTCTGAGTGCCTATGAGACTTTTCAATCTACCTTCAAGTACTTTGTAAGTTCTATACGTCTGAAATTATTTAGTTAAATAATGTTATTTATGTTATGGTACTTGAGCTTACTTGTGTGTAGTTTCAAAGATTAATTACTAGATGATATAATTTTTACTATCTTGCGAGATGACTTCCAAGTGTCATTATTATCATTAAATGTCTTTATCGAACCGTGTACATTAAACACTGCGCTACCAGACGTTATACGCAAACTCGTTGATCATTACATGAAATGTTAACCATAAATTATTGAAAAAAATTGGCTATAAAGCTGTAATAAACACAGGCTATTATAAATTAAATATTCAGTAATTCTACAACTGTAGTTAAGAGCTCGACCAAGCACTCTTGTATTTTTTTTGCTGAAATTAAGTTCGTAGCTTGTACAATACAGTACACCTGACCTAGTACATCTACTGACGAGACTTTCTTCAATATTTTTGTTTAGTTAAATGGGTAATCTCATTTATAAATACAGTTGTTTTACAGATTCTCTATTACGTATTAGAATTCTTTTCCTCCGCACTAATTTATATACAGATGATTATTGAAGTACTTAAACTGTCGAAAGAATTTGGAAATGTAAGTATTGAATTAATATTTACGTTTGTTGCAAGTTGTGGTTGCTTGATGTTAAATTCAAAATACTTTTTTAGGACAATTTAGTGACAGCTGTTGGGTTAGTGGCCATGTGGCTACTAAAAACCTTTTCAATGAATATAGCACTTTGCGTGTTTTGTGAAAAGTTCTACATTGCTTTGGAAAATTGTCAATACTCCTGTGCACTTATTTCTAAAGCAAGAAACTCAGGTATCACACGGTTTATTGCTTATTTTTATTTTTAAGAATAGTCGTTATCTGATATAAATATCTAATACATCTGTAGCATAACATATCATCAATAGCTAAGGGCTTATATATGAGTTTGAAGTTACCAAATTTTCTGATATAAACAAACATTTATTTACAGATTTAGAACTAAAATTCTCGAAGAACATACAACGCCTGTACCGATCATCGTTCAAGAAAATGTCAGCTTGTGGCTTGTTCTCCATTGATGCTTCACTGATTTTGTCTCTATTGGGTCTTATTACCGGTTTTACTGTAGTTCTGATTCAATTTGCATTGTCTGATCTGCTAAATGAGTAACTTTTCGTTAATAGATTGTACATCTACAAAAATAGTTGATTGTATAACAACACTTCTGTAGTTAGTAAGAATTATATATCTGAACTTTAAAGTTCATAAGTCTGCCTTTGTGAATTGAATAGTTCAAAGATTGTTAATTTAATATAACAAAAAAGATTCGATCGAGGTTTAAGCCTTGAGACACCCTTGCCATTAATAGAGTATCAGACAGGTATATCAAATGTAATAAAATATTAAGAAGTAAGTAAGAGTATTTTCGATTATTTTTTTTCTATATTAAGAGCCTGCCAAAATGACTACTCTGCCTGGTGGAAAGCATGAATAAAATCCAAGAAATGTGGTAACCACACTCATTGCAAATGCAGACAACACAGTATGGTGACTCACACTATGGCAGCCTTGTGCGATGCTTTTTCACACCCCGCTTGGGGACATAAAAGGCATGACAGTCATCGTGACAGTGTAAGGCTTACACAGTTACCACGATAACTGTCACCCCTGCATCAATGGGCCTCCGGTCTCACACTCACCAACGAAACACGACAACACGGATGCTGGTGCTTTAAGTTGGTCTTCTGTGGGAGGGTAGTACTGCCCCCGTTCGAGTCGGTCCGCTCGTGCTGAAATCAACGTGGCTCTACTACCTCAGACACATATCTGACACATTACGCCATGTGATTTTAAATTAGAACTTGTATTTTGTAAGTTAGATTACGTGTAATATTTTTTTTGTAAATCCATAGTTATTATACATTGAAAATACCGAAACACTTGCAGATCATACCAATAGCACAACGGCTACATACGCTACCACATCACTACCGATGCAGTCAAACAAAATAGAGATTGAATCACTAACGACCCTCAACTGTTTTATTTAGATGAAACAAAAATGAATGACATACCACAATAACCGAATAAAAAATAATAAACCAAAAGTACTAACAAAACCAACCAAAAGTAAAATAACAAAAGCCTTACAAATTCATTTATTGGTTTACATATGTACCAAGATTAGAGAGAGACTAGAAGAGACTATATAGCGACAGTAGCACTGTATTCGATTAGTAAAATAGATTTGTACGACTCACACACTATATACACTATATGTTTTTGCTCTAAATACCGTATGACGAAAAATATTGTAAATCTAAACAGCAGTTTTACTGCTATATATTTGATTTATTTATTTAATTTCTTATTGGATGATAATGTCAGACAATGCTTGCTATATATAACTTCGGCTTTTATTCTTTAAGCTCTGTTTTGAATTATTTTGTGTTTTGAATTGAATTTAAATTTTATTCAGATTATTCTGAGCGTTCATAGTGTATCATAATCTTATCTATTATACATCTATTTTCTTCTTTTTATTTTTTCTAAAAGACAACCTCCGCATTAGGAATATACGAATATGCCGTGTAGCAAAGGACAGTAGACTATTCATGGTTTCCATCAGATATTCATCAGAGTAGAGTCACTTTCGTAGACACACAGACACTACAATGATTTGTGGATCACACAAAGTGTTGTCTTATGTCGGGCTTAAACCCACAACACTCAATGCAGTAGAGAACGACGTGGTGACCGCTTCCGCTTAAATTACTACGGCATCTGTGCCATAAATCTGTATTTTATAATTTAGTAATTTATACTTTCATTTATTTTGATGTTCACATAATTTACGCTATAAAAAGCACTCTTAAAAGAAAAACTTAACGTATATAATGAAGAAATTTCACACTCTCTGTTAAGGAGGGGCATGGACATGAAACAATAACTCATATCGATCTTCAAGCACTTTGCAAATAACTGACATACTGTTTGACAAAAACAGTAGCAGTCGTGGGACTGCCGATAGAAGTGAAAACGGAACTATTAAGTTGAGAGTAATTAAAACTATATGCAGAAATTATATGAATTTTTTTATGTTTCATATATAGCTATATATAATATATAATATCATATATAATATATAATAATAATAAATTTCATATATAATATATAATATCATATTCTCCATAGCTATAGATATACTATTATCATTAGCATGTCGGTGACGCGAACCGAGGATTTTACCCTCTACCAAAACGCTCAACGCGCCTAAAGAAGTTTTCACTTCAAAAATTATCCAAAGAAATATTAATATTAAAATTTCTCTGTGTGGTGACAGATTAAAAATACAGCGTGTTACCACCCCTATTGCTCCCATGGGTGTCGTGAGAGGCGCTTAAGGGAGCAAATTATGCAAGATTCAGCACTGTAAAGTTGTCTTACCTCCGACTACTAAATTTATACCAATCTGTCTGGCCAGCGTAATATAGTAGGTTTAAACCTCCTTTATGAGGAGAGGCATATGTCCAGCAGTGGGTTATTAAAGGTTATTGGTGGGATAATGTGATGTACATTATTTAAAGTAACTATTATTATTAGATGTGTTTTGTTTGTAGCTTCACTCACTTCGTAAACGGGATTCTAAACCCAAAGTGGATAGAGCATTTTCGGGGCTCAGTAATCTCATTCACTTGGAAATAAATTGTGTGTGTGTGTGTGTATGCATGTGTGTGTATGTGTATGTAAATACACATTAGATGCTAAATAATATCGTACACAAAGCTGTTCGATGTTTCAACAATATATTATATATTTCGAAAGCTTATTATCAGAATTAATTCAATTTTATTTATCGGATAATGCAAACTGAATCAAAACAATAGTATGGTTGATAAAGAGACCCACTAATGACAATGGCAGTACAGCGTCAATGTAGAATAAGTTAGATGCTGACATCTTCTTGAATGACGATCGATACAGGCGTTGTATGTTCTTGGACAACTTCAGTTGTAAATCTGTAAGTTAATGTAAAACTTCGTTACAAAATACCAAAAATTCTAATTCAGTTGTGTACGTTTCCTAAAAACAACACAAAATAAAACACCACACTAAGAACACGAAGTAAACATCATCTATCGACAAGTAATAAAATTAAGTTTTTCTAAATATATATTCCAATAACATATTAAGACATTCTGCTTACCATGGACCTTGAACTACGGGCATTAAAGGCGTAGGTGTCAGTTAATAATACTAAGTTCATTATTTATTAACAAAACATTGAAAGCATAGACTTAAAATAATTTAAATTTATTTGAAATTAAACATAGATACAGGATACATGTTGACACGTAACAAACAATATGATGTTACAAAACATATAACAACAGTATTTATAATGAAATTAAATTAAATTTAAAATAAAATTTAGACCGAAACATACTTTATGAATACTTAAGTGGTTACAATTAAAATACTTATTTTTGACACAGGCCTTTACACAGGTCTGCAACAAAAAAGCTGTCTGGATGTTTTCAACTGATTTATATGTATTTAAATGTTTTGAATACAAAAAAAAATACTCGAAAAATTCGAGAACGTCAGGTTATCTCGCAAAACGCAAAGTTTTATTATAGAAAAAGGCTCTTTGGGCTAGTTTGAAGTCATAAATAAATAGTTACAATTTTATTTTGATTGCCAAATTTCCTTGCTTTTGTGTCTGTGAGATAATAGAGACTGAGCAAATCACTGGACTAAAAAGTGTTGGCCAGCAAGGTAGCTTAAGGTTGGCGAAAAGAACGTCCTGCATGAAACTTTGGTACCTCGTCATAAAGTTCTTCTATCACCGCTCCACATAAACCTGGGATTGATGAAGCAATTTGTAAAGTCACTTCCAAGAGATGGAAATTGCTTCAAATACTTAGTATCAAAGTTTCCAGGTCTATCGGAGGCAAAGTTGAAGGAAGGTGTTTTCGTTGGACCAGATATTCGACAACTCATGGCTGACCCACAGTTCATCGCAACCATGATGGAACCACAAAGAGAAGGGTGGATTGCCTTTAAAGAGGTTTATTTAAAAATTTTTAGGCAGTAACAAAGATCCTAACTACAAACAAATTGTCAAAAGAATGTTAAAAGCATTTCAAGCTTTAGGTTACTTAATGAATCTAAAAACACATTTCCTTCATACCCACCTTGACTACTTTCTAGATAATTTAGGAGATGCGAGTGAAGAGCAAAGTGAACGATTTCATCAGGATATTAAAGATATGGAGAAAAGATACCAGGGAAGATGGAACGTCTCAATGATGGCCGACTACTATTGGATACTTCAAAGAGACATTCCTGATGCTTCGTATAAGCGTAAATGTACCAAAAGGAGTCTCATTGGAAAAAAAGAAATGTGTTTACTGATTACTAATTACTGTATTTTGAATGAATAAATAAGTTTTGTGTACGCAATTTAAAATATTTGAAAAAAAAATTAGGCTATTGTCTTTTATTTTACAATGACAACTTGTTTAACATATGTAGATACCTATATTGTCAGAACCGTGACATTCTACAACAAATAAAAGTCATTTTCAGATTCCGAAGACGATTCCCGAAGATGGAAAAAATCAAATCTGCTTATTGCAGTTAATCGAACCCACACGAGTAACCTTGCCCAAGCCTGAGTGCTTTGTAATGAGTTGTCCATAGTCCAATAGATTCAGGGGTACGATCAACCCATTTATATCTATGTCGTATTTGAGTAAGATATTCCACATATCATATGTGCCAAAAGTCTTGGACCATCCTCTGAGTAAAATAATTAATATCCTTTTAAGATTTTTTAAGACTATTAATTAATTAATATTTGAGGTTTCCTAGTTGAAGACAATCACCAGTGGTTTAACCTGGAAATGGGCACATTTCACCCATATTATTAAGCAGTTGTGATATGGATCTGGAATTTAGGCATGCCTTAGTTTGAATCAGTAAGGTTATCATTTCTTCAAATATTAACGTACGCTTATCACTCTCTTAAAGTGATGTTTGTGGATTAAAATCTGCCTCCCATAACCCTCAAAAATTTGAAGCATGGAGTTGGATGAGATATCTATGGTCCCATTGATGCTAAGGAAGTTCTTTATACAAGTTTTTTGATTTTTTCGTGTTGACGACAAGTGTTTCACCATTATCATTCCTCAAATTGAGCACTCTACTACGTCTAGCTACAAATCGCTTGAAAGCAAGACTTCAAGATGAATACCTTGAACGGCTATACAAACACAAAAGGCAGATATACCCTGCATGGGATGTTGACCGTTCGAAAGCTGTTGGTACACTTATACACATATTGCCTCACGAACGACTTTGTATTTATAGCCTAGTACTTGGGGCGTAAAGCGAGACATTTCTGGTGTTTTTGATCTCTACTACAACAGAAAATAAAAAAAACAATCCATCGCAAGGTGGGAAGGAGTATTTCACTTTTAGTTGGGTACTATTGTTATTATCAAAAACAATAACTCTTATCCGTTTCGTTGGCCAAAATGTGATATTGACCAAGTCTATCCTGGCCAAGATAAAAATACTGCATTATCTGCATTCACAATGAGTATAGTGACACAGTTCATGGATTGTATTCGTAGTCTCCATCAGGCATTGTAAAGTCATTTTGGCAGGCTCTTAAAATAGAAAAAAAAATAAAGCAGTTCGAATCAAGACTCAGAGTAGTAGTTTCATTCAACCTGTAATTCTGATTTGTCCTTTATCAAATCCGCAGAGCACTTTAATAATTTCACATCTTCAAGCTATTTACTTTTAATTTATTTGTTTAATTTTTTTTCTTCCTTTAGAGAGCCTCTAGGACGAGGAAGTAGATAACGTCTCTATTTATTATACATGTAATTATTATTTCATTATATTTTAGTCATAAAGTTTATTACAGTCTATTATTATCAAAATTCTTTCAACTTGCAACACTCAACACTTAACTTCCGCATCCTCACGTCAAAAAACTACTAATATTTTGAAACTCCCTTCTGCCGCTCTCTTCTCCTACGCAACTAAGCTTGAAAGCCCAAAGGAACGAAAAACGGACGCTCTTAAGTGATAATTGTTAAAAACCCCTCTTTAAGCGCTATAAACTTCTTTCAAAATCATTAAGTTTATAAAGTGATTTATGTGTGTAAAGACCGGAATATAAAACCGGGTTTCAAGTGCCTCCGTCATCAGTTGTCCCAGGTGTGCCTTTCCAATTCCTTCATATTTCCTACAGTAATTAAAACAGTGAGATGATACCTGAGTTTCTCGTCTTTGCTATAAGTGCACAGAAGTCTAGGCTATCTTCCATAGCTATGTAGAACTTTTCACAATACACGCACAATATTATATTCAATGAAACGGTTTTTATAAGCCATATGCTCACTGCGATACTTGGACTTGAAAAGATATCCTGAAAATAATATTTTTATATTTTATGCTAAGCAATAGTATGAAAGAGTTGTTGTAATAAACATTTTTTTTTTATTTTCTTTAAAGTAAACTTTTTTAAACACTTACTATTCCAAACGTCCTTGAAATTTTAAAGAAATGAATTATTGTTTGCATGTAAATTAATCCGTGCGAATAGAATTCCAATATATCAAAGAGAACCTGGAAAATATTGTTTTAAAATGAATATTTCTGTTTAACAAAAACTTTGATGACATATCGTGAAGTGTGTAAAAAAGGAAGAAGAGAAAACAAGGAATTCTCGAAAGTCTTGCGCCTATCCTTAACCCCAAAGCACCTCATAACAGAACTCGAATTGACACATTATAGTTTCTTAATCTAACAAGAAAAATTCAAATAAACTTTTAAATGTTTTACGTCATAAAAATAACTATAACTTAAAGGAATATGTCATTCTACTTACCTAAATTGGTTTACTACAGGACTATAGGTAAAAAATACTTACGAAATGCTGCAACGTCAATTTAAACGCATCATAGGCACTCAGTATATTAGCATATGCCTCAAACCTTGCTTGGTAATAATCTTTCATGTCCATGTCCCTCATTAATTGAGGGCATGAAAATTCTTTATTCCATAAATGAAGCATATCTTTTAAAAGTACTATGCACTGTATAGTGTAAATTGCGTTAACATCAAAAACAATTAATACCAAGTTAAATAAGGTAGACATTGACCAATAACAATAATGAAAGACTAAAATGTAGCAAAGAGATACCCACAAAATAAAAAGCCAGTTAAACAAAGTGAATAACTTTAAATATGTTTTGTTATCAAGAAATCTATGAATTTTTTGAATAGTTAAAACAAATTCAATATTTTTATGAACATTAATAATTGTTAGCAAACAATTCAAAACTAACCCAATGAAGTAAAAACAAAAATCATAATACGAGACAATATAAAGAAATAGCATATATTTTCTGATAGTATCATTGAGATAAGTGTAAATAAAACGGACCAAAACTAGAGAAATTAATAATACAGTACCACAAATGGACATTATATGGTACCAACGACTGTTCGGATAAATAAAATTGTCCTTAATGCGATATTTAGAGCAAAAAAATATGGTTTGTATTATGTTCAAAAGCCGAAACATGGATTGAATATCTTTGTCGACGGACTTTAAGTTCATGATGTTTACATGATGATTTTTATTACTTTTACCAATGATTATAGAGTTCATTTTGTATTTTTACGTAATTAATAGATAAATTAATGTTTTTGACGACTTTTACATCCACAAATACTTTGAAATAGCTGAGTACGTTGCTCGACAAGACCAAATTCTTAATTAATATAAACAAATTAAATATAGTGGTTCTGTTTCTATTATAACAAGTTATTACGTAAATATCATTTAAATTAAGGATATATGGGTATTTGCTTTTGCCACCGGTTCCGTTTTTGATAATATGGATTTTATCAATCTATTTCTAGAAAATTTTCTTTCAATTGAAATTCACCTTTAAAAATTTTTTTATAGAAGAAGTGATGTAAATCCTTTTACTTTTTTAATTATAAAGAATACTTATAATATTTATTTTAATATATGAAACGAAAGCTGAAGCTAGTACTCTAATATCAATATAACTGGTCTGGAGCTAATCATTGAGCTGAGCTTTTGATGTTATTTCCTGAATTCGCCGTATTCACCACTACTAAATAAATTGCATCTTAGTTTTATTAGGTTTGGTGCGTGGTGATTGTTATCATTCAAATTACCCTGTTTTAATTTTAAACTAAATACTTCTTCTTTGTTTAAGGATTTTATTACATTTTATTTTTAGTCTTTCTACAAGGAAACCAGTGTGATGGACAAAATAAAATACATGCCTATGGTTCGATAAACTTCAAAGTTTTCTTTTCCTTTTGAATACTGTAATAGTTAATATCGAGTTTTGAACATAGGCCTTTTCTTAAAAAGGAAGTTATGACCTTTTCAGCTAACCACACCATTTCGACCTGTAACTCCACAATGCCGGATAAAATGATGTCTGTGTGGACCTTCGGTCACTCGAATCCGAAAAATCAGGTTCGCTGACTTTATGCCAACGATGTTTCTTAAGAATTGCACACCAGATTTGTTCCTTGTTGTGACATGATGATATCATCTGTCATATTACTCAAGACTTGTTATGGAGGCCTGGAGAGAGACAAACTTTCGACTCATCCCCAAAAAAGTTCGTTTCAACCTGGACAACTACTGACCTATAGCCATCACTTCTGCACTCTGAAAGGTATTGGAACGTATCATCTACAAACAATTAGTCCACTTCCTCTAGGATCACTTGTTGATTGTTGAGTGATACGGCTTTAGACAGAACCATGGGTTGTCTTCTAGTGTATTTCACACACTTTTGGAATGACGCTGTGAATAGACACGGGGAGTCCTTGGCTATCTACCTAGACATGAACAAGGCCTTCGATAGGGTCTCGTATGATTCACTTTTTCTTTTTCTTGCTAACAACCATAACATTCTTTTTTATGTTTTAGTTAATTACTTAATCAATAAGCACAATACTGTTTAAGTCAACTTTTACGTTCACAAAAACTTTTACTCATAAATGACCGAGTTTGACAAGGCCAAATCCTTTAATTAATTAACTAATTAAGGGAGGAAGTCCGTGTAAAATTTTCAAAAAAACAATTTTTTTTTTTCGGTAATCTAAAAATATGGTATATTGAACGTGTACTGACGAAAAAAGGAAGAAAAATTTGGAATATTTGCTGAGTTATAGCTATTTGAATGAAGTAAGCCGGAACGCCTACTGTAAAGTAAAGAGTCAAGTTGTCGGACCGCGCCATACAAAAGGTTCCCTTCTGTTATAATGACAATGCAATCCTTTTGACCTATA
This sequence comes from Hypercompe scribonia, assembly GCA_949316085.1. Classification (NCBI taxonomy): domain Eukaryota; kingdom Metazoa; phylum Arthropoda; class Insecta; order Lepidoptera; family Erebidae; genus Hypercompe; species Hypercompe scribonia. Next base: position 17,254,386 of record OX438986.1, read on the forward strand.
ACTGGAAATAAATACTCTTATATATATATATGTATATATATATATATATAAATATACTATTATATTACTTTAGCATGCAACTACATTGGCGACGGAGATTCTAAAACATTCAAGGCTATTCAAGATTTAGAACCTTACGGTGATGAGCTACCTGTTGTGAAGAGTGAATGTATTGGCCATGTATAAAAAAGAATGGGTTCTAGACTTAGAAATGTAAGAAAAGAAAAGAAACTTTCAGGGAAAGGAAAACTAACTGATAAAAAACTTGTGAAAAAACTAACAAAATACTATGGTTTGAGCATTCAGAGAAATATTAGCAGTGTTGATGAGATGAAAAAAGCCATAATGGCAACTTATTATCATGTTTTTTCAACTAAAGAAGAACCGCGCCATAAAAACTGCACAGTAGGCGTCGATAGCTGGTGTAAGTGACAAAAGGCTATTGCTCTAAATCAAGATCCTCAAAACGAAGACTTAGCTCCATTATTTGGTGAAGAAATAAAACAGCATCTCTTACCAATATACGAAGATTTGTCCAAAGATGATTTGCTTGAGCGATGCCTTGGTGGTCATACACAGAATGCAAATGAAAGTTTCAACGCGACACTTTGGCGATTATCACCAAAACATCTGCATTCTGGACTGAAAATAGTTGAAATCTCAGCATACATTGCTGCTGGGATATTTAATGAAGATTTCAGTTCAGTATTAAGAATAATGAACCTTTTAAATTTGTCTGTTGGCACTTGTGCTAAAGTGTTTGCTTTCAATACAGACGAGGCGCGAATATCGCGACAGAATCGCAAGAGCCTTTCAGAGATAAAAGATGCTCGTACAGCTCGTAAACAACAGTTATTAGAAGAAAATCAGCTTTTTGAAGAGGAGGAAGGACTATCGTATGGACCTGGCATTGCTGATTAATGGGTAAGTAACTTAAACTAGTCATTTTCCTGTACTAAAACTTAAAACGTGATTATCTCGAAACTGTATTTTTAAAAACTGCTCGTGTTGAAACTCAAAAAGTTATAGACCGATTTGTTTGAAATTTGGTGAGACCTTTCTCTATTACTACCGGAAGAATAAACCTAAAACTTTGATATTTCGCGTTAATTAATTACTTTTAGGGGTCATAACTCTCACAAAAATAGCCCAAAATTCTAACTATTTTTTTCAAATTCTTACTTTATAATGAATTTTATTTATTTTTTATTTTTTTTAGGTTTATCCTTTCCGTTAATATCTTATAAAAAGAAAACACTTCATTTTTTTGTTTCAGATCGATAGATTGAGAGTGATAAATGCAGCAGTTTGGCACCTCGCGCCGTAGGCAGCTGACAAAAAATGATCCTGAGCCACCATTTTGGAAAAAAAAAAACTTTTTTTGTACTGTTAAAAGGGTAAATAAATTTTTGTTAAAATTTCAAAACAATATAATTATTTTATCACCTTTAAAAATACGTTTAAAAAATGACCGATTTTGACACTTCTACATGGACTTCCCCCTTAAGAGAGAGCTTCTATTTCTGTACAAAAGGAAAAGATTAATTAATGAGATATTAGACAATGTTATTTTTTTATTTTTTTTTCATTCATTTACCCTTAACAATGATTTTGTCAACCAAGTTTCCAGAATTTTCCTGAAATTTACATACCGGATATTGACTTTGTATGGGTTTCAGACCTAGACATGGATAATTTGGTATTGAAATTATCATATTATTTTTCAAGGGCCTATACTCAATAATTTTTTTATGAAGTTTAATACCAAGTCAGTCTTTTGGTTAGTATAACTTTTCAGTGCTGTCTCTAACTTGAATCTTAATAGAAAAGAAGTAGCGATACTATAAAAGATTACAGGACACTTTAAATGAAAGAAGTAACTTTTAAATAATAGGATGTAAAAGTAATGAAAACACTATGATCGTAAAATTCATGTTGAAACATCGATTGGCTGATGTCACACGTTTAATTGTGAAAACAATAATTGATTAAAAAATAATTCGACACGTAATTGGCTGAAAGTCAATATTTTAAAATACAAAAATCTATTTAGATATTCATATAACACTAGCAATTACTGCTTTAGATTCCCTTCTGATGTCTACATACCCGTGTTGTTAGTTTATCAAAATGAATAAATCAATAGGAAAGAAAATTCGATCCACGAAGTATTCCATTGCAATGTTACTGAATAATTATGTTACAAAAGAATTACAATCAATGCTTCGTCCATTAGATTTGATGCAGAATGTCATCTTTTGTCCAAAATACAGAATTAAAGACAACTTCATCACACCAAACAGTACCAAATCTATTTTAATTTCAGTGTTTGTTGCTCTAGTGTTTAGCGCTCTGTATTTTCATCGTAATTATTATTTATATGAAATTAATGCTACCTTTATACCGTATTCGTTCAAAATGCACATATTCTTCTGTTACTCTGAATTGATCTTTTATTCAGTTGGATTCTTTATGAACACCATTGTCGCTTCTGCTCGAACGATGGAAAATATTGATTTTGTATTAACCATTCAAGATCTTAACGTCACCTTTAAAGAAAATTTAAGAAGGCACACACTGTGGAATTGGATTAGCGTGGTTATTTTAGTTGTTTTTTATGTAGTATATGTAATATATACATATCTTGTTACACAGCAAATTCAACGTTATGTAGTGTGGAGTATATTTTTGCAGTTGAGTTATGATTTAAATGTACTATACGCTATTGGGTTAATGAGATTTCTTATACAAAAAGTTATTCTTTGGAACAAAACAGTTGTAAATTTTGAAAAAACTCTTGATGAGCGTGTTTGCAGAATGTTATTTCAAAGTTTTGATAAATTGTTGAAATGCTACCGGCTCTACAGAAATTCTTTTGAAATTTTGGTAAGTTGATTAGTAATAAATGTAAGAAAATTATAAACCTTTATGATGATTAACTTTACATTTACTAACTTCAGTAAAATGTATATTTGGATATTTGGCAGCCGGCTTTCGGGTTTCAGTTTTTGTTTGATATCCGGTATGCTTAGTTAGACGCAGGTTGTATTTTATCTCATCATCACTATCAAATGCCTAATCCAAATATATTTGGAAAAGGGGTAGAAAGATGATGATAATGGTATCATGAACCTCGTTCTTATTATTATTTGTTTTGTTTGGATGTAATTTATCTATTAGAAGCATCTATTTAGAAATAAATGTTTATCAGTAGATTAGTTCTCTGTCTAGTTTTGGATCAGTCTGATCCTGTACATGAGATGTGATGTGTGACATAAAAATTCAATAATATCTTACTGATTTTAATTTTTCAGATTTTATACCACATTGTAGAGACCTCTTCACATTCGTTGTTATACATTTTTTTCTTTCTGGATGAATGGAGAAAAAAAAACCTTTCACACGGCAATTTACATGGAATTCGTTCACTTTATGCGGTAAGTTATAAACGTAACCCGTAATTACACTATTATAACGGAGTGACACCATCCCTATTCATCCTATGGGCAAGACTTTCACCTCGTAAGAGCCGACTGCGGAAACAAAATACGTAAGACAACAGTACTTAAAAAGAAGAAAACTTGACAAAAATGCTATAGTAACCTATATAGCCAGCCTGGCGTAGCAGGCTGATGACGATGACGTTTAATTGTTCATTGAAATATCTACAGGGTATCTAGTATATTTGACATACTGTGACGGTATTGTATTTAACGGCATGTATGGCATTGTGATTAAGGCGGTCACCTCTTACCGTACTGAGTGTTATCGGTTCGATCTTCACATGGGATACTATTGTGTGTGATCAACAATCTCTCTCGTTCTCTGTATCCGCTTCGTGTATGTTTGTAAAGTCCTTTATGACACAGGATATACTGTTAATGCGGGACTTACCATTTAAATAATATTACAAAAATACATACCCTTGTGCGGGAACAAAATTGCTAAATTAATTAAGTTCAGTTACTGACACACCAGTAAAGCAAATATTTTTGTTTTAGAAAGAAAATTATAATTCAGCAGGTATGATTATATCGTGGATCGTCAAAAATTTTATATTACAAGTAGCGTTACTAGTGCAATGCGAAAAATTTTATGAAGCAATTGGTGAAGGACAAGATATATGTAAATGGGCAAAACGAGCTGATCCTTCAGGTATGTTACTGTATGTCATCCAATTATTATTAATTTGGAAAATATAATTAGTTATCAATTCAAACACAATGTATCACAGTGAAGTGTGCCAGAGCACAGCAATTTATGTATAAATGCTTGCTTTAGCTCCATACTTTTGAATACCAGATCCGCAGACGAACCCAGGTCACCGATGTTGCCAGTAAAATTGATTAACTTAAGTGGGCGGGGCACACTATACGATGGTCAATAGGGTCAAGTTCTGGAGTGGCGACCCTGTACTGGAAATCGCAGTGTTGGTAGGATCCCCATAAAGCCGCTGGATGCGGGTGGCACGGGACCTGCTGTTGCGGAGAACGTTGGGGGAGGTCTATGTGCAGCAGCGGACGTCTTTTGGCTGAAACAATTATGACGATGATACTTTTGAATATTAGAGGCGCTAAAGTATATTAAGTTTCTTTAAATTGACATTAATTAACTTTAATTTTTTTAAAATACTTTAATACATTTGAATATTTTCTTAATTTTATTAAATAGTTGAAAAGAAAAAACTATTCAAAAACGTACAACGACTTCACAACGCGACGTTTGCCAAGATGTCACTGTGCGGATTGTGCTCAATAGAAGTGAAGCTGTCGGTACGGATTTTGCAGCTTCTAACAACATATATTATTGTGATATTACAATTTTCCATAGTTTAAACTGTTTGACAAGAAATATACTTTTATACATTAATGTCAGATTATTTCTAAATTTAATTAACTTTTTGTTTCTCTTGTAAGAGCCGGCCAAAGTCACTTTACTCTGCCCGATGGAAGGCATGAAAAGAATCCAAGAGTTGTGGTTCCCATACTCATTGTAAATGCAGATAATGTAGTATGGTGATCCAGACTATGGCGGCCTAGTGAGATGCTGTTTCACACCCCGCTTGGGGACGTAAAAGCCATGCCAATCATCGTGACAGTGTAAGGTTCACCCAGTTACCACCATAACTGTCACTTCTGCTTCATTGGGCCTACAATCTCATGCTCACCAACGAAACATGACAGTACAGACTTGTGCTTTAGGTTGACCTTCTGTGAGAGCGTAGTACTGCCCCAGTCGAGCCGACCCGTTCGTGCTAAAATCAGCGTGGCTCTACTATCTAATGTCGTGGCTCTACTGCCTAATGACAATAGTGTAGAATAATTCTCAATAAGTAGGTAATATACTAAAAGAAATTAAGTAGCACAATATCTATTAAAGATATTTCATCTATGTCACCCATAAGTAATCAAGCCCATGCGTGATGTTGTATTGTCTGAAACTTTAGAACGTTCAACTTAGGTTCTTAAATATTTAGTTTTATAATGTGTATGCGAGATGTTTGAGGATATTGTTATTATTAATAAGTTAAACATTGTCCAATAAATGTGAAATGAAGGTGGCATATAGCTATAAACTACAAAACCAGTTCACTAGTGTGAAGAACTTTAGATACTTTTTATTGTTAAAAACCTATGAATTCTTTGAATCAGCAGCTTTTAATAGCCCACTTTTTTTTTCTATGTTATGAGCCTGTCAAACTGACTTTACTTTGCCTTACTCTATTCTCTTACTCTACTCTACTCTTTCTGCTCAATGACAGTGTAAGGATTACACAGTTACTATGTTAACTGTCACTCCTGCATCAATGGACTCACACTCACCAACGAAACACGACAACACGGATGCTAGCGCTTTAGGTTGGCCTTCTGTGAGAGCGTAGTACTGCCCCAGTCGAGCCGACCCGTTCATGCTAAAATCAGCGTGGCTCTACTATCTACCACTTTTGGACACAGGCCTTTGAATGTCAAAACCATATTTATGGACTTGAGTAATGATTAAAAAACAATTAAGAATATAAGCAACAGAGAAAAACCAAGAATCACAGTGAGAAATAAACTTATATGTGTTCGATTACAAAATGGTTTAAGTAAAAAATTATTACATGTTGTATGACATATACATATATTATATATATATATATATATATATAAAGTAATGTCACATCATGTCATTATCATCGACAGCCTTAACAGTCCATTGCTGGACATAGGCTTCTCCTTAGCAAGGAAGTTTTGACCCACTATGCCACGCTGGCCAGACGGGTTGGAATAGGGTTTGTTTCAAGTTTTCCTTCTCTTTGTAATGATGTTGCCTTGCATACTTTGGTCCTTTAGACGCCTTTTACGACCTTTTAAAACTCCAATTTTGAAAATATATGTAAACTAATAGAATAGAGTGATTCGTTTTCTGTTTATTTGTCATTTAATTGATGATTAATTTATATGTATACTATTTATTTTTCCTGCGGCTCTGCATGTATGTATACCATACATAGTGATGACAATTTACAGTCTTATAAATATGTGGAAAATGTCACCTTGGTTGAACATTAGGTATTCAACTTAACTATAATGAGGATTTTGAAAGAAAGAAAGAAATAAATAACGAATGTTACGTGTGTGTCTATGTAGCTTAATCGGCTGGATGGACATTAACTTTTAAACTGATTATCTCAATTATTTAATAAATTAATTAATTATTTATTAAATTGTTTAATACATTGTCTTTATGAGGAAAAATTGTAAAAATTGAAATTATCGAAGTGTAAATTTTCAAAATTTCACATTTTTAAACAGGTGTAAAAAGAAATGAAAACAATATTGTATACCAACTTCACCTGTTTCTCTTTTGTTTTTGCATTTTTATGGGATTTATCGTTAATGCTCGTATGCAGATTGATCGTATGCAGATTGATCGTATGCAGATTGATCGTATGCAGATTGGTCGTATGCAGAGTGGTCGTATGCAGATTGGTCGTATGCAGATAGGTCGTATGCAGATTTTTCGTATGCAGATTGGTCGTATGCGGATCTGATATATAGTTTATCGCCCATATATACACAGCTTAACAGTAAAATGATTTTTAAATTTGAATCAGTAGTTTCTGAAATCAGTGTGTTCCACCAAGCAGCTTTTTATTTTTATAATATTTACTATAGATAACATACAAATCAAAAACTCAGTAAATTAAAAATTATGCAACGTTTATTTTTCACACAAATTTTATTTTTTTATGTATTTATTTATTATTACAATTGATTTCTTGTGATTGTCTCTTAGAAAATGTATGAATAGGTAATTCAGATGCCACGGGGTCTGTTCTGGGAACGGAACCGCGATCCTGAATTCTCCTTTTGATGAGAAAAGTATTTTTGCTGAAAATATTTTTAATTATTTTATCATGAAAAAATTAAAATCTGTTTAACTTCAATTTTCGGTTAACGCAAATTGTATTAAAACAATAGTATAACTGGTAATGAGACTCATTAAAGACAACGGCAGAGCAGCATCAATGTAGAACAAGTCACAAGCTGACATCTTCTTGAACGACGATCGATACAGGCGTTGTATGTTCTTGGAAAATTTTAATTCTAAATCTGTAAGTTAAAATTACACTTAATTATAAGATTCCATAATTTCTAGTCCAGGGCTTGACGTTAAACATTGTACAGTAAATTGTTAATTATTAGATACGTCTGTTTTTGTGCAAAATTTATCAAACTCTTTTCAAATCTAGATTTCAACAACCGCGCGGCGAAGAGAAGGAAATATTGAAATAAATTCTTTATGAACCCATCTAGTCTGCGGTGGTATAGCTCTCGTTTTTCAGGCGTGACCTATATCCAACAATAGATTACTAATAGTTGTTGTTGATGACATAAAACAACAAGATTTATATAGTCAAGTTTCGAATTCATACGTAATAAGGAGGTTATACCTGAATTTCTTGCTTTTGCAATAAATGCGCATGAATCTTGACAATTTTCTATAGCCATGTACAACTTTTCACAGTACAGGCAGAATATTACATTAATTGTAAAACTTTTTAAGAGCCACGTGATTACTCCGCCGATTATTCTCGAAAAAAGATACTGAAAAAGTTAAGTGTTTATTTATGATTTTCTATCCGACAATACATGTATTATTTACATGTATTGTTGGATAGACGATAGACATTCATATAGATATATAAATATTTCATAAAACTTACTTTTCCAAAAGCATCTGAAACTTTGCAAAATTCAATCATCGCTTGCACATAAACTAATACGTGAAAGAAGAGCTCCAGTACATAAAAGAGAATCTGAAATAAAAAGATTTTGAAAAGAACGAATTTGTTTAATTTGCTTTATTTCCGGATGATATCATGACCTAACGAAAACTGGAGTGTAACATACAGTTGTACTTAGTAAGTTGCAGTTGATAGCCACGGTCAGAGTTAATTGTAAGTTTTATCGTACTAGTACAAGACTTACGGCATACGTGCCAAGTATTGTCTAACATGACCCGTAAAACTAGACTCCTGAGATCGTCAATGAATTTTAGGTTAAAATAACAGATCATTCCACAAAGTTCATTGACGATGTTTTTCTATTATAATGGCACAATTGTGGAATGACATACAAATAACAGTAAGATAGAAGAATTACTGGAAGCTTCTAGAAGACTCATTAATAGGATTACTACCTAGAATATATAAAATCTGTTCTATATTATAGGATGCAACTTAAGTCAATATGGTATCATTTCATCCCATAATTGTGGGAAAAAAATTGCCACTGTGTGCTAAGGTCCTCAATTATACCAGCTGTATTATATTGCATTTTAATACAATAAGAAACGAAACAAAAAATGTTAATGTAATGTTACGTACAAAGTACTTGAAGATCAATTTAGAAGTGTTATAGGCATTCAAAATATCAGTGAACGTCTGAAACATCGCTTTGTAGTACAGTTTCATGTCCATATCCCGTTTTAACTGAGGCCGTTGAACTCTTTCATTCCATAAATCAAGCATATCTTTTAAAAGTATTATGCATCGTATCGCGTATATTATCTTAACATCAAAATAAATTAAAAATAAGAAGAAAAAGGAACTCGTTGTCCAATAAACATAAATCAAAATCAAAAGATAGATGATACACATACTTAGGATACAAAGCCAATTATCAAAGGTAAAAAGTTTAATATACTTTTTGTTATTTAGAAATCTATGAATTCTCTGAATTGTCAAAATGAATTCAATATTTTTATAAACTTGAACAATGGTAAAGAAACAATTCAAAATATACCCAACAGAGTAAAAGCAGAGGTCATAATATGAAAGGAAATAAATAAATTTCATGTACTTTATGATAAAATTACTTAAATGGAAACTGACGATACGAAACAAAAATACAGAAATGAAGAACACAGTTCCGAAAATAGAGATAATATTCGAAATACGACTGTTTGGATAAATAACATTGTTCTTTATGCGGTATTCAGGGCAAAGACATATAGTTTGCAATATGTTCAAAGGTTGAAGCATGGATTGAATATCTTTGTCCACTGTTTTGTGATGCAATACGATCATATGACACTTTTTCTTACGTTTCCCAATGACTAAAGAGTTCATGATTATATTTAAAATATTTTTTGTAATAAATATCAGCAAATATTTGAAAACTGACTCGTTCTTCCACTAATACTTTGAAATAACCAAATTTGTTATAGAACAAGTCCATAATATTAATATGGACTATTGATGTTGAGTGTTTCTATCTATTCATTTACTTTTCCATTTATATTAGTTAAACAATTATTTTATATATAAACTATTACTTCCACTTAAATTAACGGTGGATGTACTGTTATGCCAGTCCATTCCACTTTACCTTTTGTTTCTTTACAATTTTTATTTACTTCACCCGTACGTTTGTTTGTTTGTTAGTAATTGACTTTAATAAGAGTCATCATCATCATCATCAACAGCCTTTTACAGTCCATTACTGGACATAGGCCTGTCCTTAGCAAGGAGGTTTTGGCCTACTATAACACGCTGGCCAGACGGCTTAGAATAGGGTTTGTTTCGAGTTTTCCTTCTCTTTGTAATGATCTTGTCTTGCATACTTTGTTCCCTTAGTCACCTTTTACGACACCAACGGAATGATTATGGGTGGTAACACTATGTATTCTTAATCCGTCATCACACGAACAAAGTAAGAGTATTTTTTGATATTTCAAAACTACATTTATTTCTAAATTTCTAATCTGACAAAACTATGATTAGTACCTAGTCTTAACAATCAAGTAGATACCGAGGAGAAAGTTACTTTCGTGGAGCATAAAGCTTTATATCCAATAATTGTCTGAACCATCAGCCTGTCGCCTTCCATCAAGGTCCTGGGCACTCCGTATCCATCTGTTGCTCGTTATTTTCTTAAAGTCGGAAGATCATTACGCTGAAGCGCAAGTGGTTGTGTTTTCAAGCGGGCTGATAGTTGGCAGAGCTGATATGTCATAGAGTGGAGACCGTGCTATGGAAACTTAATGTAAGACACCTAGTGGCACGATGGACCGACAATGTACTTAATTAATAATATACAAGAGTCGATCTCGGATACTTTAAGCAGGGCGTGAAAAAGCATCTCACTAGGCCGCCATAGCGTGGGTCACCATACTGCACTGTCTTCATTCGCAGTGAGTACCGCGTCCACCGCTCTTGGATTCTATTCATGCTTTCCAGTGCAGCAAGTTTCCGCTTCTGTTTGACATAATCTAAATTTATCGACATACAAACGTTCGGCTGAAGTAGGGTTATCCCGTACATTATTACCTAACATTATTATTTTAAAATTACATTCATATCAGATCCAAATAATGCAGGAACTAAACCTAATGTTTCCAATTTGCGCAGGTCGTTAGTTGAAGCAATGTTAGAACAAATCGGTCATTTTGACAACATCTGATTTTCTGGTGAGACCCATTTTTCACCTCAACAGTATTTAAGGTCTGGGCGTAGTGAAAATGCCTAAACCCGAGAGGCCACTTCATTCTCCCAACGTTACTGTATAGGCTACAATTTCAGCAAAAGGAATCATTGGACCCTAATTTTTCGAAGATTTTCGCGGTCGTTGAGTTACTGTTAATTCTGTTAAATATGTGAAAATGTTATAGGAGTTCTTGGGACCGATACTACCAGAATTTGTTAGCTACAATCGTAATGATGATTTCAAGAAGATAGAGCTACTTGTCACACATCCAATAAGCACCTGCTGGTAGTCAAAGACCATCCATAAGTCTAGATCTGTCCCCAGCAGACTTATTTTTACGAAATTATTTGAAGAATTTGCAATTTGCCTAACGTACATACATAAATCAAATACACTACGTCAACTTAAAAACAATCTGCGAAGACGAGTACTCAAAAATTTTAGTGCTCGCTTAGAAGAGTGCAAACGTCGAAACGATGGTTATTTAGACGATATAATTTTTAAAAATAAATTCCAACTAATTAACTTCCTTATAAATAAACAATTTTTATAAGATATCAAATGATTTTTTTACTTTTTTTTTTAAATGGTAACTAGTTCCTGATCCACCCTGTATTATAGTGCATAAGTGTGTGTGAAAATACAGGTGCGCTCTCTATTCTCTCAATTTCAAAATGCGATCGGGCGGCTATCCGACAAGATCGGGCTGAGATCGGGCCCAGGACCGATTTTAAGTGCTAAAAAGATATCTTTCTACCAAAATCTGTTAAAGTTTGCTGCTCAGATAATGCAAACTGAATGATGATATAGCTTATGATAAGACCCAATAAAGACAAAGGCACAAAGGACATCATCAACGTAGAACAAGCCACAAGCAGACATCTTCTTGAATGATGATCGATACAGACGTAAATTATTAACGCAAACTGAATAAAATAGTTGTTTTGCTTATCATAATAAAGATATCAAAAGAAATTAAAATAAATTATTAAAAGTAATTTTATTACCATTAAATTTACGTTTCACATATACATACATCAATAAAATCACGCCTGTTTCCCTGGAGGAAGAAAGTGGAGGCATGTTAAAAGTCCACTTTACGCTAGTGTTTTGATCCCACGTAATTGGTAGAATGTTGGTAAGAACCCTATGCATCATGTTGAACTTAACACTAAACTAAGAAGTAGCTAGTACCAAAATGAGCTTTAAAAGAATTATAACTGTGTTTATGTTACAATCAATTCTTCAGCTGGACTATCGATACTGGACTTCTACATAACAACTAAACGTTAAACGTATTTGCGCCTTATTGTGACTAAACCTTGAGGTCTGATCTTAACGTCGCCTCAAATTTGTTCCAAGTTCTTTATGTCTTGTACTCAGTATAATGTGTATCACGCTAAGATCCTCATTCTCATTCCTTTAGTTTTTAGTTTGAATTATTTTTGTAGATTACACTCATTATTATAATCCATGTATGAGAAGTTAGTCGTTAAGTACATCAGATAATGCAAATTGAATCAGGACGACAGTAAAACCGGTAATAAGACCCAATAGAGACAAAGGCAGTGCAGCATCAACGTAGAACAAGCCACAAGCAGACATCTTCTTGAATGATGATCGATACACATGTTGTATATTCTTGGAGAACTTTAGCCGTAAATCTGTTAATAAACATCACTTTTCATTATTTTATCTTTTCTTAATCGCAGCTTTATATCAAAATTAAAGCCAGGACATTGAGAAATCAATTATCATTGCTCGGCACATAGTATTAGGCGTTAAATATTTTCAGTATAAAATTTAGCTCACCTAGTACTATCTTGTGTCGTTTTTGCAAATAATTTTATACTTTCTCTGGAAATTTTCTAGATCCATTGAACTATTTTGAACAATTTATTACTAGATATAAACATCCATCAATCGAAATTCTGAATTTATAGCAGTAAAATATTACCTGAGATTCTTGTTTGTGAAATCACATATTTCACAAATCTTGACTATTTTCCAAAGCTATGTAGAACTTTTCAGAGTAAAAGCACAATATTATGGTAATTGATAAGTTTTTTATAAGCCACGTGGTCACAGCCATTATAACTTTCGACTGCAAATAATATATTGTTTGAGTTTTTCTTTTCAATAGTAACAGTTTTTAACAATTTAACTGCCTCGGTGGCGCAGCGGTAGTGAATGCGACTGCTGTGCTTGAGGTCTCGGGTTCGATACCCGGGTCGGGCCGAATGTTTGTATGATCTGCAAATATTTGTTTCGAAGTTTGAGTGTTTTCTAATATGTATGTATTTACAAAAAAACGTATTTAAGTATTCTATCAGTCAGTCTTGTTATCATACCACAAGCTCTGCTTAGTTTGAAACTAGATGACGTTGTGTTGTGTTTATTTGTTTAATTATAAACTCTCTTTTAATACTTACTTCATACGTGTTTAAGATTTGAATAGTTTCAATTAATGCTTGTATGTAAATCAAAGCATGTGAAAATAATTCTAGTACGTAAAAAAGAATCTGAAAATAAAATGGAAACAAATATTACTCTATAGCTTGGTAATAGTTTTGTCGACAGTATTTTCAACAGTGTGCGTAATATTATGTATCTTTTATCCTACCAGTAGCTGGTTTCACCTACAGATACAGTTTGTCGTATCACCTAGGTTTGAAAATGTTTTCCTAACTGTCACAACCTATATATATTGGAGTCCTTGGTGTATATTACTAAACGGTTTCAAGTTAAAAATATAGTTACTTACAAAAAACTTAAAAGTTAATTGAAAAGTCTCATAAGCATTTAGTATTTAAGTGTATGTCTGAAACATCGCTTCGCTGAAACATCGCTGAGGGTGTGAAACTTCTTGATTCCAAAACTCGAGCAGATCATTCAATAGTGTTATGCACCGTGTAGCGTAAATTATGTTAATATCAAAAGAAATCAAAATTATACCATATAAAGAAGAAATTGACATATAAAAACAATTAACGATCAAAATGTAGCAAATCGTTAACCATAACATAAAAAGCCAGCTAACGAAGGCAAAGAACTTGTAATAATTTTGTTTATTAAGAAATCTATGAATTCTCTGAATAGTTAAGACAATTTCGATATTTTTGTGAACTTGAGCAATTGTTAAATAACAATTTAAAATACATCCAAAAGAGTAAAAGATCAAATCATAACACGTGGCAATGTAAACAAAGTAACGTGTGTACAATTTGGTTTTTACGGTAACATTGAAATAAATCTCCAACAAACGTAACAAAAATATGGAAATGAAAAATATAGTCGCGCACATAGATATTATATTCGACATACAACTGTTGGGATATATAATATTGTTCTCGATGCGATATTTAGGGTAAAAACATACAGTTTGCATTATGTTCAAAGGCCGAAGCATGGATTGAATATCTTTGTCCACTAGTTTACGGTACATTATTTTTACAAGGCGCTTTTTATTATTAATGCCAACACTTATCGAGTTCATTATTATATTTTATACATTTCTTAATAAAATCAATAAGTATGCTAGTATGTTTGAAACCTTGTACGTCTACTAATACTTTAAACTAATCAAGAATCGTAGAAGGCCAAATTTCTGAAGTAGTATTAACTAATTTAATACAGTCTTTCTGTTTCTATAAATTTATCTTCACAATTATAACAATCAGAAAAAAATACTAGCCTTTACCCGTGACTTTCCTTACGTTAAGTACGCCATTTAATCATCAGCACATTCCATTGCATAGTTAAGCACAGCAGCAGCACAAAGATTGTATACGGCCAAGTCTGCTAAAAAACTTTAGAAATACAGTTTAAACTAGAGTAAACATCAGCAGTAGAAATAGAATTAAATTTGAAAAATGGATTGCTTCGCCAGAGGTTAGTGAATCAGTTGTAAAAATAAATACACCCTCTAATGCTTTTTCATTTAACTGGTGTGACAAACACATCTACCATACTTATTGCTGATTAAATAATTGGAGGTGATAAATCAATCAAACAGTTGTGTCTGTCTGTCCAATATGTTCCAATATGTTGCTTTGAGTGTGTATGATTAAATACGTTGTGTTTGTCATACCAATAGCAAACTTGTTATTAGTGTAATTAAGTCCAAAAATAGTGTAGTGACATTTATGACTTTTTACTTTCAGAATTAATTTAGGATTCTAAATTAAACACCTTACTCGTATAATGTAGTCTACGAGTACTTGTAGTGTACGTGTCTTAGCGGATAGTAATAATTACACAAGCCTGCAAAATAAAAAAATTGAGAGCTGTTTTGATTTTCTTGCGTAATTCTTATGTTTGTGGATATACTGAAGCCGAAAATGACTTTTATTTTGTTGTAGAACGTCACGTTTTCTGACAATGTAGGTATCTATGTTAAACAAGTCCTCATCGTAAAATAAAAGATAATAGCCTAATTTTTTTCAAATATTTTTGATTGCGTACACAAAACTTATTTATTCATCTAAAATAAAGTAATTAGTAACCACTAAACACATTTCTCTTTCCCAGTGAGACTCCTTTTGGTACATTTGTGCTTGTGCGGAGCATCAGGAATGTCTCTTTGAAGTGTCCAACAGTAGTCGGCCATCATTGAGACATTTCATCTTCCCTGGTGTCTTTTCTCCATCTCTTTAATATCCTGATGAAATTGCTCACCTTGCTCTTCACTCACATCTCCTAAATTATTCGGAAAGTAGCCAAGATGGGAATGAAGGAAATGTGCTTTTAGACTCATTAAGCAACCTAAAGCTTGAAATGCTTTTAACATTATTTTGACAATTTGTTTGTAGTTAGGGTCTTTGTTGTTACCTAAAATTTTTCTATAATCTCTTTAAAGGCAATCCACCCTTCTCTTTGTGGTCCCATCATGGTTGCGATGAACTGTGGATCAGCCATAAGTCGTCGAATATCTGGTCAACTTTGCCTGCGATAGACCTGGAAACTTTGATACAAAGTATTTGAAGCAATTTCCATCTCTTGGAAGTGACTTTACAAATTGCTTCATCAATCCCAGCTTTATGTGAAGCGGTGGTAGAAGAACTCTATGACAAGGTACCAAAGTTTCATGCAGGACGTTCTTTTCGCCAACCTTAAGCTCCCTTGCTGGCCAACACTTTCTGGTTCAGTGATTTGCTCGGTCTCTACTGTCCCATAGACACAAAAAGCAAGGGAATTTGGAAGTCAAAATAAAATTGTAATTATTTATTTATGACTTCAAACTAGCCCAAAGAGCCCTTTTCTATAATAAAATTTTGCGTTTTGCTAGATAACCTGACGTTCTAGAATTTTTTGAGTATTTTTTTTGTTTTCAAAACACATTAAATACATATAAATCAGTTGAAAATATCCAGACAGCTTTTTTGTTGCCGACCTGTGTTATCCGATGCAAATGCTTTTTATGAATCATAAAACGAGTATTATTTAAAATGACTTCTAATTTCTGTGTCGAAAGTCAATAATTCACTAAAAAATGACACAAAACTGTCAAAAATATGACATCTCGTAGTGTTATAATAAAACTATTGGGAGATTTCAGAAATTAATGGCAACTCAAAAAGTACTCCAGGTTGTGACCATTTCAATTAAAAATTTATCAACGTGATCTCTGTTACTTACATGAATGTATATTTATTAGAGTTCAGTTGTAATTAGAATTGATATAAGAACAATTGTTAAAACGTCGACAGATAAAAATTTTGAGAATCGAGAATTTGAAATAATGGATTGTGTTAATTTTGAATCAAACGAGCAAACGCGACACCTGGTGGATAATGACTACCGTCACCCACGGAAATTTACGACTCAAGAGTCACCAGAGTAGACATATTTTTAATGAGAAAATAAATAATTTATTATTGCATTTATTTTTTTAAATGTTCACCTCAGATAATGCAAACTGAATCAGAACGACAGTATAGCTGGTAATCAGATAAATTAAAGACAAAGGTAAGACAGCATCAATGTAGAATAAGCCACAAGTTGACATCCTCTTGAACCACGAACGATACAGGCGTTGTATGTTCTTGGACATTTTTAGTTGTAAATCTGTAAGTAAGTGTAACGGTTCACATAAGCAGCTTAACATGAGATATTTAGTGGTTGATTATTACAGATATTTCTTCTATGTAGATGCAAAATATGTAGTGTAAGGTAATATTTAATATTGGCTATAGGTGGCTTGATTTGCACTGGTGTTAACTTTGTCAATCATCTATGCTTGTATTGACTATGTATGTAGGTATAAGCTATTCCAAGCTATAATCTAACTCTGTGCTAGATTTCATACTATGACTATTTCACGTTGTTATAGTAGTGTTGTTGAGTTTCTTTTGTTAATGGGAATACTTAGTAATAACCCAGAGCTTGATAGCATGAAAAGCTGTAAGTCCTGGGTTGAATCTCTCCCCGGGCACGACGGAAAACCATCCCATCTGATTGTCAGGGTGAGGGTACACCAGTGTTTATGCACACACTTTTGCAGTGTAATATCTTCTACCTTACTGATCGCTCTCCGTTAAGACTGACTGCCGTGTCCAACATCGGCTAGTACTACATCATCATTGTTTTAGTAACAAATATTCATCTATCTAACTTGCACATTTAAAAAGTATAAGATGATACCTGAGTTGCTTGTTTTTGAAATAAGTGCACACGAGTTTTGACAATTTTCCATAGATATGTAGAATTTTTCGCAATACAGACAAAGTATTACAATAATCGAAAAGGTTTTTATGAGCCACGTGAATACTGCGACAACAGGTCTTGAGAAAAAATTCTGTGAAACGTTTTTTTCCTTTATTGTTTGTACAAAATGATGTGTAATAGCTTTAAACAAATTAAAAGCCTTTAGTTTTGCTCTTAATACTTAAAATAATTAATATACTCACATGTCCAATCATGTTTGAAAATTTTATGGTATCAATAGTCGATTGTACGTAACCTAAAGCTTGAAAAAAAAACTTTAGCACGTAAAAGAAAATCTGAAAAAAAGAGTTTTTATATGAACAACACTGCTTGACGTGACAAAAATTAGAACAATAGCATCATTTGAAGAAGAACTTTTGTGCTCTGGTCCCGGGTCTCACTAACTGGGTGTAAAGCAATGAAAAAATTACGTAGCCCTGTGTTCATCATCATCATGACCTTCAACAGTCCGCTGCTGGACATAGGTTTCACCTTAGCAAAGAGGTTTTGGGCTACTATACCACACTGGCTAGTCGGGTTGGTGTGAGATTTGTTTCAAGCTTTTCTTCTCTTTGCTCTGTTGTCTTACATATTTTGTTTCGTTAGTTGTCTCTTACAATATTCATGAAAAGAATAGGGGTGGTGACACTCCGTATGCTCAACTCGTCACCATCCGGTGTTAAGCATAGCTTTTTCTGTGAGGTCACGATAGTCGAGCTGGCTTGCTTGTGCCAAAGCATGTCTCTCTCTCTCCCCCACAATCAATTTTTTTTTAGTCTGGAATGGCATCGACAAAATATATTACTCAAGAACTGTGTGTATACACTCATACAATTCAAATACTGAAACTTCGAATTCTGAAAATTCACCTGCCGTTAGTCAAAGACCATCCATAAGACTTAACAGCAGACTTATTTTTACAAAATTATTTGAAGAATTTGAATTTGCCTACATCCATAAATCAAATACACTACATCAATTTAAAAAATAATCTGCGAAGACGAGTACTCAAAAATTTTAGTGCTCGCTTAGAAGAGTGCAAACGTCGAAACGATGGTTATTTAGACGATATAATTTTTAAAAATGAATTTCAACTAATTAACTTCCTTATAAATAAACAATTTTTATAAGATATCAAATGATTTTTATACATCGTTTTTAAATCGTAACTAGTTCCTGATCCACCCTGTATTATAGTGCATAAGTGTGTGTGAAAATACAGGTGCGCTCTGTATTCTCTCAATTTCAAAATGCGATGGGACGGCTATTCGACACGATCGGGCTGAGATCGGGCACAGGATCGACTTTACATGCTAAAAAGATATCTTTCTACCAAAATCCGTTAAAGTTTGCTGTTCAGATAATGCAAACTGAATGATGATATAGCTTATGATAAGACCCAATAGAGACAAAAGCAGTGAAGCATCAATGTAGAACAAGCCACAAGCTGACATTTTCTTGAACGATGATCGGTACAGGCGTTGTATGTTCTTCGAAAATTTTATTTCTAAATCTGTAAATTAATGTTTGTTTATATTAGAAAATTTAGTAACTTTAAACTCATATGTAAGCCCTTAGACATATATGTTATGTTACGCTACAGATTTATTTGATATTCATATCAGATAACGACTATTCTTCATAATAAAAATAGCTAATATACCGTGTGATACCTGAGTTTCTTGCTTTAGAAATAAGTGCACAGGAGTTTTGACAATTCTCCAAAGCTATGTAGAACTTTTCGCAATACACGCAAAGTGCTAAGTTCATTTAAAAGGTTTTAAATAGCCACAAGGCCACTGATACAACAGCCGTCTCTAAACTGACCTGAAAAAAGTATTTTGAATTTTACATCAAACAACCACAACTTGCAACAAACGTAAATCATAATTCAATACTTACATTTCCAAATTGTTTCGACAGTTTAATTATTTCCATTATAGTCTGTATATAAATTAGTGCGTAGCAAAAGAATTCTAATACATAATAGAGGATCTGTAAAATAACTGTATTTATCGTAAATGAGATTACCAATTTAACTAAACAAAAATTTTGAAGACAGTCTCCTCGGTAGCATGTACTATGTAAGGTGTACTGTACTGTACCAGCTTTGAATTTAATTTCAGCAAAAATTATACAAGAATGCTTAGCCGAGTTCCCAACTAGAGTTGTAGAATTGCTGAATATTTAATTTATTATATGTGCCTGTGTTTATTAAAGCCTTATAGCCAGTTTTTTCGGCAATTTATGGTTGACATTTCGTGTAATGTTTAAGGAGTTTACGCACAACATCTGGTAGCGCATTGTTTAATGTACACGGTTCGATAAAGACATTTAATGAAAATTATAAAGAGACACTTGGAAGTCATTGCAAAAGATAGAAAAAATTATATCATCCAGTAACAAATCTTCGCAACTGTATACAAGCAAGCTCAAGTAAAATAACATACATAACATTATTTAACTAAATAATTTCAGACGTATAGAACTTACAAAGTACTTGAAGGTAGACTGAAAAGTCTGATAGGCATTCAGTATGTCAGTGTACGTCTGAAACATTTCTTTCGAGTAGTGTTTTATATCCATGTCCCTTCTAAGGTGAGGTCGTAAAAGTTCGTCATTCCACAAATCAAGCATATCTTTTAAATACGTTATGCATCGTATGGCGTAAATTACGTTATTATCAAAAGAAATAAAACTTAAGACTATTAAAGTATGAACTAGTGTTATGTAAAAGTAGTTGGCGATTAAAATGTAGAAACCAAATGTCCATATAACCAAAAACTAATTTACTAAGGTGAACGGTCTAACATATCTTTTGTTATTAAAGAATCTATGAATGCCCTGAACAGTAAGAACAAAATTGATATTTTTATGGACTTGAATAATAGTTAAGAAGCAATTTAAAATATACCCAATGGAATAAAAGAAGAAATCGAAATATGAAGAAATGTAAACGAAGCTTATAAATTGTCTGATACCATCATTCATATAAAGTTTAAATGTATGAATAAAAAATACTACAATTAAACACATAGTCCCACACACCGATAATATGTTTGATAAACGACTGTTTGGATATATAAGACTGTTTTTGATGTGGTATTTAGGGCAAAAACATAAAGTTTGCATTATGTTCAGAGGCCGGAACATAGATTGAGTATCTTTATCGACCGAGTTACTGTACAATATATTTACATTACGCTTTTTATTATTTTTACTGATAATTTTGGAGAACATGATTATTTTGTACTTATTCTATATGTGTATAATATGTTTGTTCTAGAACCGTCTGGTACGACCACAAGAACTTTGAAATGATCAAGTATAGAATTCAGAGACCCAATTCAAAATCCATGCCAAATGTCCATTTGTGTTGTCACTTACATATGTTAAATAAATAATGCTTACATGATTGTTATTTTTAATTAAATTATCAATTATTACTTTACGTTATTGAAGTAAGTTATTAATTTTAATTCATTTGGCGTCGTACTAGAAGTATTAGTCAATCTATATCTGTAGGCACTTTTTTTATATTGTCTCTATGCAGACTATCAGCGTCGTATCTTTGGCGTCTCTTAAGGATTAATCTTGGCCTCATCTAATAACTGTGTGAGCCTTAGACTACCACAATTATTGTCATGACGACTACCACAATTATTGGCGTAAAAAAGCATCTCACAAGACCACCGTAATGTGGGTCACCGTACTGCATTGTTTGCATTTACAATAAGCATGGTGACCACGACTCTTGGATTCTATTCATGCTTTTCAACGGGCAGAGACGAGTCACTTTGGCAAGCCCTTAATATAGAAAAAAATGTGTATTACATTAATTTTCTTTTATCATACGATATTACCTATAACGGAATATTTTCAAGTTTGCTATTCGGACAATACAAACTGAATCAATACGATGGAATGATTTCTGATTAATCTGATTCATATTCAATGTTTAATTAGTGGTGAGCCTTAAAATTATGGATTATCTGATATGTGGGTCTTGATGTCTCAACCCCAAGTTCGAGGTTCGAAACCTTCGAGGATATTTCAAAATTTCCTATAATATGTATCAAGATAGCTTGGGAAGAACGTAAATAATTCTAGGAATAGTTCTAGAGCTGTTTTAAAATTCTATCTATCAGAAGCTACTATTTTAGCTGATCTGATAGTGAAAACTAAATCAGAACGACAGTTTAGCTGACGACGAGATTCAACAAAGACAAAAACAGTGCAACATCGATATGGTCGTCTAACAAACCAGCAGCTGAAAATTCCTTAAGGGGGGAGTAAGGTATTTAATTTTTTTTCTTTTTTTTTATTTTTTTTATATTAATCTATGATAAAGATTATTGTGTGAAAGTTTGAAGTTGATTAGAGTAAAATTGACGGAGGTATGGAGGTTTAAGTATCCACTCTCCGGTCCGATTTCACGCCGCCGTCCTACCTGAAAGGAAAAAGGAGGAAAGACGGAGGAAAGAATTCAACGTCGACAAGAGCAAAAAGATGCTCTAGATATCCTCAATGAAAGTCCTTCACTTTATGGAGCTGGCATCGATGATTCACTGTGAGTAAAAAAAAATATTCATTTCATAGTGTAAAATTCTTTAAAAATCTTTAAACGCGTTTTTCTCACACTGAGCTTTTTCACGGTCGGTGTCCACTGTGGCTCAAAATCTACTGCACCGATTTTTTTTAAATTTTGCACACTGTTTCTTTACTTAATTGACGAGGTAATGACGTAGAGTTTTTTTTTCTTTAATTTTAACGTAGTTTAAAATGATGAAGTTTTCGAATTTTTTGATGAAAAATCGGTGTTTTGGCTTCTGAGCGTTGTAAAAAATATAAAAGTCAACAAAAAAAAAAACTCAACGTTGTTACCTGCAGAATCTCATTATCTAATGAAATCATTTCGGTTTTTTGATTTTAGTTAATCCAGTGAGGAGTTATGAGGGACACCGCAATCAAACTTTTTTTTGAGGCGTCCACGGAGATTTGCTGTCAACAGCTCATTTCTTGATAAAAATTAATGAAAATTTCACACAATATTCTTTAAATATTATTTTATAATGAAGTAAATTTTAAATTGAAAATATATTTACTGTGTTATATAAAAAAATTCCGAAAATACGCTTGTTTTACACCGAATTAACCTTACTCCCCCCTTAAATTACTTGAATTATATTTTTTATGGACAACTATAGTTCCCAATCTGTTAATAAATATTCACTTTCATCAAGAAAATCGGTAGCTTTTAGTTTATATTGTACTGATGCCTCCACCGAACCTTTTTCCCGAGCAAGTTTGGGGTCAGCTAGAAGGTTACTAAATACAATACGGCCGAACTTTGATTCAGTTTATGCGAACCAAAGTACTAGGCGGTATAGAAGTTTTGTTGAAAGGCTGTTGTTAGACTTTTCATGTATCTAATTACCCCTAACGATAAGATTCTAATTAATTTTAATGATAAAATAAAGTAAATATTCTACAAGAGAGCAAACAAGAGCCTTAACAATTTCCAAAGCTAGAAAGAACTTTTTTCACAACACACAAAGTATTATTTTCAATGATAAGCTTTTCATTAACTATAGGTACGGACACTGCAGCGGTAGGTCTCTCTAACCTATTCTGTGAAGAGTTTTTTTTTTTAGTTTTGGCACCAAACTATGATAACTTTCGAACAGGCGTAATTCCAGTTCCAGTTATCGTTTGTATGCAAATTAATGTTTGAGAAAATCGATCCAGTGTGGAAGAGAATATCTAAGAAAAAAAAAAAATTTAGAGTAGTAATTCCATCGTCTTGATTATTTGGCTACTTGAAGCCTAACTTTTAAACTGTTGGTGACAAATATTATCAGTAATCTAAAGTAGATCTCGATGTGATGAAACTCTGTGGAATATCAGTCTATTTAATAAGAACATACGACATCACGTAGCCAGATTGCGGTATGTGTCAGATATCTGAAAATACATTTCATCTTATTTTATGTATTTTTGCTGTCTATTTGTCCTTGTCTACAATTTGATCTAACATACCATTAACGGTAAACGTCTGTCAAGGCTTAAGCCTTACCTTTTTGTGGCACTAAATTAACAGTCTTTGAACAATTCAACTGACACAGACAAACTTATGCACATTCTAATGATTATTTACATATCCTGAAGTAGGAGTCAACACTGTTGAGTATTGCTTATTAAGTAAATTATTAACGTAAACTGAATAAAATAGTTGTTTTGCTTATCGTAATATAGCTATCAAAAGAAATTAAAATAAATGATTAAAAGTAATTTTATTACCATAAAATTTACGTGTCACATATATATATACATACATCAATAAAATCACACCTGTTTCCCTGGAGGGATAAAGTGCAGGCATGTTAAATGTCCACTTTACGTTAGTGTTTTGATCTCACGTAATAGGTAGAATGTTGGTGAGAACCCTATGCATCATGTTGAACTTAACACTAAACTAAGAAGTAGCTTGTACCAAAATGAGCTTTAAAAGAATTATAACTGTGTTTATGTTACAATCAATTCTTCAGCTGGGCTATCAATACTGGACTTCTACACAACAACTAAACGTTAAACGTATTTACGCCTTATTGTGACTAAACCTTGAGGTCTGATCTAAACGTCGTCTCAAATTTGTTACAAGTTCTTTATGTCTTGTACTCAGTATAATGTGTATCAAGCTAAGATCCTCATCCTCGCTCCTTTAGTTTTGAATGAATTATTTTTGTAAATGTTACAATGTATGTATGAAAAGCTACTCGTTTAGTACATCAGATAATGCAAATTGAATCAGGACGACAGTGAAACCGATAATAAGACCCAATAGAGACAAAGGCAGTGCAGCATCAACGTTGAACAAGCCACAAGCAGACATCTTCTTGAATGATGATCGATACAGACGTTGTATGTTCTTGGAGAACTTTAGCCGTAAATCTGTTAATAAACATCACTTTTCAGTAATCTATCTTTTTTAAATCACAGCTTGATATCTAAATTCGAGCCAGGATATTGAGAAATCAGTTATCATTGTTCGGCACATAGTATTAGGCGTTAAGTGTTTCCAGTTTAAAATTTAGCTCACCTAGTACTATCTTGTGTCGTTTTTGCAAATTATTATATACTTTCTGTGGAAATTTTCTAGATCCATTGAGCTATTTTAAACAATTTATTACTAGATATAAACACCCATCAATCGAAATTTTGAATTTATAGTAGTAAGATATTACCTGAGATTCTTGTTTGTGAAATATATGGGCATAAATCTTGACTATTTTCCAAAGCTATGTAGAACTTTTCAGAGTAAAAGCACAATATTATGGTAATTGATAAGTTTTTTATAAACCACGTAGTCACAGCCATTATAACTTTCGACTGCAAATAATATATTGTTTGAGTTTTACTTTTCAATAGTAACAGTTTTTAACAATTTAACTGCCTCGGTGGCGCAGCGGTAGTGAATGCGACTGCTGTGCTTGAGGTCTCGGGTTCGATACCCGGGTCGGGCCAAATGTTTGTATGATCTGCAAATATTTGTTTCGAAGTTTGAGTGTTTTCTAATATGTATGTATTTACAAAAAAACGTATTTAAGTATTCTATCAGTCAGTCTAGTTATCATAGCACAAGCTCTGCTTAGTTTGAAACTAGATGACGTTGTGTTGTGTTTATTTGTTTAATTATAAACTCTCTTTTAATACTTACTTCATACGTGTTTAAGATTTGAATAGTTTCAATTAATGCTTGTATGTAAATCAAGGCATGTGAAAATAATTCTAGTACGTAAAAAAGAATCTGAAAATAAAATTGAAACAAATATTACTCTATAGCTTGGTAATGGTTTTGTAGACAGTATTTTCAACAGTGTGCGTAATATTATGTATCTTTTATCCTACCAGTAGCTGGCTTCACCTACAGATACAGTTTGTCGTATCACCTACGTTTGAAAATGTCTCCCTAACTGTCACAACCTATATATATTGGAACCCTTGGTGTATATTACTAAACGGTTTCAAGTTAAAAATATAGTTACTTACAAAAAACTTAAAAGTTAATTGAAAAGTCTCATAAGCATTTAGTATTTCAGTGTATGTCTGAAACATCGCTTCATAGTAGTTTTTCATTTCCATGTCCTGCATTAACTGAGGGTGTGAAACTTCTTGATTCCAAAACTCGAGCAGATCATTCAATAGTGTTATGCACCGTGTAGCGTAAATTATGTTAATATCAAAAGAAATCAAAATTATACCATATAAAGAAGAAATTGACAAATAAAAACAATTAACGATCAAAATGTAGCAAATCGTTAACCATAACATAAAAAGCCAGCTAACGAAGGCGAAGAACTTGTAATAATTTTGTTTATTAAGAAATCTATGAATTCTCTGAATAGTTAAGACAATTTCGATATTTTTGTGAACTTGAGCAATTGTTAAATAACAATTTAAAATACATCCAAAAGAGTAAAAGATCAAATCATAACACGTGGCAATGTAAACAAAGTAACGTGTGTACAATTTGGTTTTTACGGTAACATTGAAATAAATCTCCAACAAACGTAACAAAAATATGGAAATGAAAAATATAGTCGCGCACATAGATATTATATTCGACATACAACTGTTGGGATATATAATATTGTTCTCGATGCGATATTTAGGGTAAAAACATACAGTTTGCATTATGTTCAAAGGCCGAAGCATGGATTGAATATCTTTGTCCACTAGTTTACGGTACATTATTTTTACAAGGCGCTTTTTATTATTAATGCCAACACTTATCGAGTTCATTATTATATTTTATACATTTCTTAATAAAATCAATAAGTATGCTAGTATGTTTGAAACCTTGTACGTCTACTAATACTTTAAACTAATCAAGAATCGTAGAAGGCCAAATTTCTGAAGTAGTATTAACTAATTTAATACAGTCTTTCTGTTTCTATAAATTTATCTTCACAATTATAACAATCAGAAAAAAATACTAGCCTTTACCCGTGACTTTCCTTACGTTAAGTACGCCATTTAATCATCTGTACATTCAATTGCACAGTTAAGCGCAGCAGCAACACAAAGATTGTATACGGCCAAGTCTGTTAAAATACTTTAGAAATACAATTTAAACTAGAGTAAGCATCAGCAGTAGGGATAGAATTAAATTTGAAAAATGGATTGCTTCGCCAGAGGTTAGTGAATCAGTTGTAAAAATAAATACACCCTCTAATGCTTTTTCATTTAACTGGAGTGACAAACACATCTACCATACTTATTGCTGATTAAATAATTGGAGGTGATAAATCAATCAAACAGTTGTGTCTGTCTGTCCAATATGTTCCAATATGTTGCTTTAAGCGTGTATGATTAAATACGTTGTGTTTGTCATACCAATAGTAAACTTGTTATTAGTGTACTTAGTCCAAAAATGATCTAGTGACATTTATGACTTTTTACTTTCAGAATTAATTTAGGATTCTAAATTAAACACCTTACTCGTATAATGTAGTCTACGAGTACTTGTAGTGTACGTGTCTTAGCGGATAGTAATAATTACACAAGCCTGCAAAATAAAAAAATTGAGAGCTGTTTTGATTTTCTTGCGTAATTCTTATGTTTGTGGATATACTGAAGCCGAAAATGACTTTTATTTTGTTGTAGAACGTCACGTTTTCTGACAATGTAGGTATCTATGTTAAACAAGTCCTCATCGTAAAATAAAAGATAATAGCCTAATTTTTTTCAAATATTTTTGATTGCGTACACAAAACTTATTTATTCATCTAAAATACTGAAGTGTCCAACAGTAGTCGGCCATCATTGAGACATTTCATCTTCCCTGGTGTCTTTTCTCCATCTCTTTAATATCCTGATGAAATTGCTCACCTTGCTCTTCACTCACATCTCCTAAATTATCCGGAAAGTAGCCAAGATGGGAATGAAGGAAATGTGCTTTTAGACTCATTAAGCAACCTAAAGCTTGAAATGCTTTTAACATTATTTTGACAATTTGTTTGTAGTTAGGGTCTTTGTTGTTACCTAAAATTTTTCTATAATCTCTTTAAAGGCAATCCACCCTTCTCTTTGTGGTCCCATCATGGTTGCGATGAACTGTGGATCAGCCATAAGTCGTCAAATATCTGGTCAACTTTGCCTGCGATAGACCTGGAAACTTTGATACAAAGTATTTGAAGCAATTTCCATCTCTTGGAAGTGACTTTACAAATTGCTTCATCAATCCCAGCTTTATGTGAAGCGGTGGTAGAAGAACTCTATGACAAGGTACCAAAGTTTCATGCAGGACGTTCTTTTCGCCAACCTTAAGCTCCCTTGCTGGCCAACACTTTCTGGTTCAGTGATTTGCTCGGTCTCTACTGTCCCATAGACACAAAAAGCAAGGGAATTTGGAAGTCAAAATAAAATTGTAATTATTTATTTATGACTTCAAACTAGCCCAAAGAGCCCTTTTCTATAATAAAATTTTGCGTTTTGCTAGATAACCTGACGTTCTAGAATTTTTTGAGTATTTTTTTTGTTTTCAAAACACATTAAATACATATAAATCAGTTGAAAATATCCAGACAGCTTTTTTGTTGCCGACCACACATTATCCGGATAGCCGGATAACACATTATCCGATGCAAATGCTTTTTATGAATCATAAAACGAGTATTATTTAAGATGACTTCTAATTTCTGTGTCGAAAGTCAATAATTCACTAAAAAATGACACAAAACTGTCAAAAATATGACATCTCGTAGTGTTATAATAAAACTATTGGGAGATTTCAGAAATTAATGGCAACTCAAAAAGTACTCCAGGTTGTGACCATTTCAATTAAAAATTTATCAACGTGATCTCCGTTACTTACATGAATGTATATTTATTAGAGTTCAGTTGTAATTAGAATTGATATAAGAACAATTGTTAAAACGTCGATAGATAAAAATTTTGAGAATCGAGAATTTGAAATAATGGATTGTGTTAGTTTTGAATCAAGCGAGCAAACGCGACACCTGGTGGATAATGACTACCGTCACCCACGGAAATTTGCGACTCAAGAGTCACCAGAGTAGACTTATTTTTAATGAGAAAATAAATAATTTATTATTGCATTTATTTTTTTAAATGTTCACCTCAGATAATGCAAACTGAATGAGAACGACAGTATAGCTGGTAATCAGATAAATTAAAGACAAAGGCAAGACAGCATTAATGTAGAATAAGCCACAAGTTGACATCCTCTTGAACCTCGAACGAAACAGGCGTTGTATGTTCTTGGACATTTTTAGTTGTAAATCTGTAAGTAAGTGTAACGGTTCACATAAGCAGCTTAACATGAGATATTTAGTGGTTGATTATTACAGATATTTCTTCTATGTAGATACAAAATATGTAGTGTAAGGTAATATTTAATATTGGCTATAGGTGGCTTGATTTGCATTGGTGTTAACTTTGTCAATCATCTATGCTTGTATTGACTATGTATGTAGGTATAAACTATTCCAACCTATAATCTAACTCTGTGCTAGATTTCATACTACGACTATTTCACGTTGTCTTAGTAGTGTTGTTGAGTTTTTTTTGTTAATGGGAATACTTAGTAATAACCCAGAGCTTGATAGAATGAAAAGCCTATGATAGAATGAAAGTCCTGGGTCGAATCTTTCCCCGGGCACGACGGAAAACCGTCCCATCTGATTATCAGGGTGAGGGTACACCAGTGTTTATGCACACACTTGTGCAGTGTAATATCTCCTACCTAGCTGATTGCTCTCCGTTAAGACTGACTGCCGTGTCCAACATCGGCTAGTACTACATCATCATTGTCTTAGCAATAAATATCCATCTAATCTAACTTATACATTAAAAAAAGTATAAGATGATACCTGAGTTGCTTGTTTTTGAAATAAGTGCACACGAGTTTTGACAATTTTCCATAGATATGTAGAATTTTTCACAATACAGACAAAGTATTACAATAATCGAAAAGGTTTTTATGAGCCACGTGAATACTGCGACAACAGGTCTTGAGAAAAAATTCTGTGAAACGTTTTTTTCCTTTATTGTTTGTACAAAATGATGTGTAATAGCTTTAAACAAATTAAAAGCCTTTAGTTTTGCTCTTAGTACTTAAAATAATTAATATACTCACATGTCCAATCATGTTTGAAAATTTTATGGTATCAATAGTCGATTGTACGTAAACTAAAGCTTGAAAAAAAAACTTTAGCACGTAAAAGAAAATCTGAAAAAAAAGTTTTTATATGAACAACACTGCTTGACTTGACAAAAATTAGACCAATAGCATCATTTGAAGAAGAACTTTTGTGCTCTGGTCCCGGGTCTCACTAACTGGGTGTAAAGCAATGAAAAAATTACGTAGCCCTGTGTTCATCATTATCATGACCTTCAACAGTCCGCTGCTGGACATAGGCTTCACCTTAGCAAAGAGGTTTTGGGCTACTATACCACACTGGCTAGTCGGGTTGGTGTGAGATTTGTTTCAAGCTTTTCTTCTCTTTGCTCTGTTGTCTTACATATTTTGTTTCGTTAGTTGTCTCTTACAATATTCATGAAAAGAATAGGGGTGGTGACACTCCGTATGCTCAACTCGTCACCATCCGGTGTTAAGCATAGCTTTTTCTGTGAGGTCACGATAGTCGAGCTGGCTTGCTTGTGCCAAAGCATGTCTCTCTCTCTCCCCCACAATCAATTTTTTTTTAGTCTGGAATGGCATCGACAAAATATATTACTCAAGAACTGTGTGTATACACTCATACAATTCAAATACTGAAACTTCGAATTCTGAAAATTCACCTGCCGTTAGTCAAAGACCATCCATAAGACTTAACAGCAGACTTATTTTTACAAAATTATTTGAAGAATTTGAATTTGCCTACATCCATAAATCAAATACACTACATCAATTTAAAAAATAATCTGCGAAGACGAGTACTCAAAAATTTTAGTGCTCGCTTAGAAGAGTGCAAACGTCGAAACGATGGTTATTTAGACGATATAATTTTTAAAAATGAATTTCAACTAATTAACTTCCTTATAAATAAACAATTTTTATAAGATATCAAATGATTTTTATACATCGTTTTTAAATCGTAACTAGTTCCTGATCCACCCTGTATTATAGTGCATAAGTGTGTGTGAAAATACAGGTGCGCTCTGTATTCTCTCAATTTCAAAATGCGATGGGACGGCTATTCGACACGATCGGGCTGAGATCGGGCACAGGATCGACTTTACATGCTAAAAAGATATCTTTCTACCAAAATCCGTTAAAGTTTGCTGTTCAGATAATGCAAACTGAATGATGATATAGCTTATGATAAGACCCAATAGAGACAAAAGCAGTGAAGCATCAATGTAGAACAAGCCACAAGCTGACATTTTCTTGAACGATGATCGGTACAGGCGTTGTATGTTCTTCGAAAATTTTATTTCTAAATCTGTAAATTAATGTTTGTTTATATTAGAAAATTTAGTAACTTTAAACTCATATGTAAGCCCTTAGACATATATGTTATGTTACGCTACAGATTTATTTGATATTCATATCAGATAACGACTATTCTTCATAATAAAAATAGCTAATATACCGTGTGATACCTGAGTTTCTTGCTTTAGAAATAAGTGCACAGGAGTTTTGACAATTCTCCAAAGCTATGTAGAACTTTTCGCAATACACGCAAAGTGCTAAGTTCATTTAAAAGGTTTTAAATAGCCACAAGGCCACTGATACAACAGCCGTCTCTAAACTGACCTGAAAAAAGTATTTTGAATTTTACATCAAACAACCACAACTTGCAACAAACGTAAATCATAATTCAATACTTACATTTCCAAATTGTTTCGACAGTTTAATTATTTCCATTATAGTCTGTATATAAATTAGTGCGTAGCAAAAGAATTCTAATACATAATAGAGGATCTGTAAAATAACTGTATTTATCGTAAATGAGATTACCAATTTAACTAAACAAAAATTTTGAAGACAGTCTCCTCGGTAGCATGTACTATGTAAGGTGTACTGTACTGTACCAGCTTTGAATTTAATTTCAGCAAAAATTATACAAGAATGCTTAGCCGAGTTCCCAACTAGAGTTGTAGAATTGCTGAATATTTAATTTATTATATGTGCCTGTGTTTATTAAAGCCTTATAGCCAGTTTTTTCGGCAATTTATGGTTGACATTTCGTGTAATGTTTAAGGAGTTTACGCACAACATCTGGTAGCGCATTGTTTAATGTACACGGTTCGATAAAGACATTTAATGAAAATTATAAAGAGACACTTGGAAGTCATTGCAAAAGATAGAAAAAATTATATCATCCAGTAACAAATCTTCGCAACTGTATACAAGCAAGCTCAAGTAAAATAACATACATAACATTATTTAACTAAATAATTTCAGACGTATAGAACTTACAAAGTACTTGAAGGTAGACTGAAAAGTCTGATAGGCATTCAGTATGTCAGTGTACGTCTGAAACATTTCTTTCGAGTAGTGTTTTATATCCATGTCCCTTCTAAGGTGAGGTCGTAAAAGTTCGTCATTCCACAAATCAAGCATATCTTTTAAATACGTTATGCATCGTATGGCGTAAATTACGTTATTATCAAAAGAAATAAAACTTAAGACTATTAAAGTATGAACTAGTGTTATGTAAAAGTAGTTGGCGATTAAAATGTAGAAACCAAATGTCCATATAACCAAAAACTAATTTACTAAGGTGAACGGTCTAACATATCTTTTGTTATTAAAGAATCTATGAATGCCCTGAACAGTAAGAACAAAATTGATATTTTTATGGACTTGAATAATAGTTAAGAAGCAATTTAAAATATACCCAATGGAATAAAAGAAGAAATCGAAATATGAAGAAATGTAAACGAAGCTTATAAATTGTCTGATACCATCATTCATATAAAGTTTAAATGTATGAATAAAAAATACTACAATTAAACACATAGTCCCACACACCGATAATATGTTTGATAAACGACTGTTTGGATATATAAGACTGTTTTTGATGTGGTATTTAGGGCAAAAACATAAAGTTTGCATTATGTTCAGAGGCCGGAACATAGATTGAGTATCTTTATCGACCGAGTTACTGTACAATATATTTACATTACGCTTTTTATTATTTTTACTGATAATTTTGGAGAACATGATTATTTTGTACTTATTCTATATGTGTATAATATGTTTGTTCTAGAACCGTCTGGTACGACCACAAGAACTTTGAAATGATCAAGTATAGAATTCAGAGACCCAATTCAAAATCCATGCCAAATGTCCATTTGTGTTGTCACTTACATATGTTAAATAAATAATGCTTACATGATTGTTATTTTTAATTAAATTATCAATTATTACTTTACGTTATTGAAGTAAGTTATTAATTTTAATTCATTTGGCGTCGTACTAGAAGTATTAGTCAATCTATATCTGTAGGCACTTTTTTTATATTGTCTCTATGCAGACTATCAGCGTCGTATCTTTGGCGTCTCTTAAGGATTAATCTTGGCCTCATCTAATAACTGTGTGAGCCTTAGACTACCACAATTATTGTCATGACGACTACCACAATTATTGGCGTAAAAAAGCATCTCACAAGACCACCGTAATGTGGGTCACCGTACTGCATTGTTTGCATTTGCAATAAGCATGGTGACCACGACTCTTGGATTCTATTCATGCTTTTCAACGGGCAGAGACGAGTCACTTTGGCAAGCCCTTAATATAGAAAAAAATGTGTATTACATTAATTTTCTTTTATCATACGATATTACCTATAACGGAATATTTTCAAGTTTGCTATTCGGACAATACAAACTGAATCAATACGATGGAATGATTTCTGATTAATCTGATTCATATTCAATGTTTAATTAGTGGTGAGCCTTAAAATTATGGATTATCTGATATGTGGGTCTTGATGTCTCAACCCCAAGTTCGAGGTTCGAAACCTTCGAGGATATTTCAAAATTTCCTATAATATGTATCAAGATAGCTTGGGAAGAACGTAAATAATTCTAGGAATAGTTCTAGAGCTGTTTTAAAATTCTATCTATCAGAAGCTACTATTTTAGCTGATCTGATAGTGAAAACTAAATCAGAACGACAGTTTAGCTGACGACGAGATTCAACAAAGACAAAAACAGTGCAACATCGATATGGTCGTCTAACAAACCAGCAGCTGAAAATTCCTTAAGGGGGGAGTAAGGTATTTAATTTTTTTTCTTTTTTTTTATTTTTTTTATATTAATCTATGATAAAGACTATTGTGTGAAAGTTTGAAGTTGATTAGAGTAAAATTGACGGAGGTATGGAGGTTTAAGTATCCACTCTCCGGTCCGATTTCACGCCGCCGTCCTACCTGAAAGGAAAAAGGAGGAAAGACGGAGGAAAGAATTCAACGTCGACAAGAGCAAAAAGATGCTCTAGATATCCTCAATGAAAGTCCTTCACTTTATGGAGCTGGCATCGATGATTCACTGTGAGTAAAAAAAAATATTCATTTCATAGTGTAAAATTCTTTAAAAATCTTTAAACGCGTTTTTCTCACACTGAGCTTTTTCACGGTCGGTGTCCACTGTGGCTCAAAATCTACTGCACCGATTTTTTTTAAATTTTGCACACTGTTTCTTTACTTAATTGACGAGGTAATGACGTAGAGTTTTTTTTTCTTTAATTTTAACGTAGTTTAAAATGATGAAGTTTTCGAATTTTTTGATGAAAAATCGGTGTTTTGGCTTCTGAGCGTTGTAAAAAATATAAAAGTCAACAAAAAAAAAAACTCAACGTTGTTACCTGCAGAATCTCATTATCTAATGAAATCATTTCGGTTTTTTGATTTTAGTTAATCCAGTGAGGAGTTATGAGGGACACCGCAATCAAACTTTTTTTTGAGGCGTCCACGGAGATTTGCTGTCAACAGCTCATTTCTTGATAAAAATTAATGAAAATTTCACACAATATTCTTTAAATATTATTTTATAATGAAGTAAATTTTAAATTGAAAATATATTTACTGTGTTATATAAAAAAATTCCGAAAATACGCTTGTTTTACACCGAATTAACCTTACTCCCCCCTTAAATTACTTGAATTATATTTTTTATGGACAACTATAGTTCCCAATCTGTTAATAAATATTCACTTTCATCAAGAAAATCGGTAGCTTTTAGTTTATATTGTACTGATGCCTCCACCGAACCTTTTTCCCGAGCAAGTTTGGGGTCAGCTAGAAGGTTACTAAATACAATACGGCCGAACTTTGATTCAGTTTATGCGAACCAAAGTACTAGGCGGTATAGAAGTTTTGTTGAAAGGCTGTTGTTAGACTTTTCATGTATCTAATTACCCCTAACGATAAGATTCTAATTAATTTTAATGATAAAATAAAGTAAATATTCTACAAGAGAGCAAACAAGAGCCTTAACAATTTCCAAAGCTAGAAAGAACTTTTTTCACAACACACAAAGTATTATTTTCAATGATAAGCTTTTCATTAACTATAGGTACGGACACTGCAGCGGTAGGTCTCTCTAACCTATTCTGTGAAGAGTTTTTTTTTTTAGTTTTGGCACCAAACTATGATAACTTTCGAACAGGCGTAATTCCAGTTCCAGTTATCGTTTGTATGCAAATTAATGTTTGAGAAAATCGATCCAGTGTGGAAGAGAATATCTAAGAAAAAAAAAAAATTTAGAGTAGTAATTCCATCGTCTTGATTATTTGGCTACTTGAAGCCTAACTTTTAAACTGTTGGTGACAAATATTATCAGTAATCTAAAGTAGATCTCGATGTGATGAAACTCTGTGGAATATCAGTCTATTTAATAAGAACATACGACATCACGTAGCCAGATTGCGGTATGTGTCAGATATCTGAAAATACATTTCATCTTATTTTATGTATTTTTGCTGTCTATTTGTCCTTGTCTACAATTTGATCTAACATACCATTAACGGTAAACGTCTGTCAAGGCTTAAGCCTTACCTTTTTGTGGCACTAAATTAACAGTCTTTGAACAATTCAACTGACACAGACAAACTTATGCACATTCTAATGATTATTTACATATCCTGAAGTAGGAGTCAACACTGTTGAGTATTGCTTATTAAGTAAATTATTAACGTAAACTGAATAAAATAGTTGTTTTGCTTATCGTAATATAGCTATCAAAAGAAATTAAAATAAATGATTAAAAGTAATTTTATTACCATAAAATTTACGTGTCACATATATATATACATACATCAATAAAATCACACCTGTTTCCCTGGAGGGATAAAGTGCAGGCATGTTAAATGTCCACTTTACGTTAGTGTTTTGATCTCACGTAATAGGTAGAATGTTGGTGAGAACCCTATGCATCATGTTGAACTTAACACTAAACTAAGAAGTAGCTTGTACCAAAATGAGCTTTAAAAGAATTATAACTGTGTTTATGTTACAATCAATTCTTCAGCTGGGCTATCAATACTGGACTTCTACACAACAACTAAACGTTAAACGTATTTACGCCTTATTGTGACTAAACCTTGAGGTCTGATCTAAACGTCGTCTCAAATTTGTTACAAGTTCTTTATGTCTTGTACTCAGTATAATGTGTATCAAGCTAAGATCCTCATCCTCGCTCCTTTAGTTTTGAATGAATTATTTTTGTAAATGTTACAATGTATGTATGAAAAGCTACTCGTTTAGTACATCAGATAATGCAAATTGAATCAGGACGACAGTGAAACCGATAATAAGACCCAATAGAGACAAAGGCAGTGCAGCATCAACGTTGAACAAGCCACAAGCAGACATCTTCTTGAATGATGATCGATACAGACGTTGTATGTTCTTGGAGAACTTTAGCCGTAAATCTGTTAATAAACATCACTTTTCAGTAATCTATCTTTTTTAAATCACAGCTTGATATCTAAATTCGAGCCAGGATATTGAGAAATCAGTTATCATTGTTCGGCACATAGTATTAGGCGTTAAGTGTTTCCAGTTTAAAATTTAGCTCACCTAGTACTATCTTGTGTCGTTTTTGCAAATTATTATATACTTTCTGTGGAAATTTTCTAGATCCATTGAGCTATTTTAAACAATTTATTACTAGATATAAACACCCATCAATCGAAATTTTGAATTTATAGTAGTAAGATATTACCTGAGATTCTTGTTTGTGAAATATATGGGCATAAATCTTGACTATTTTCCAAAGCTATGTAGAACTTTTCAGAGTAAAAGCACAATATTATGGTAATTGATAAGTTTTTTATAAACCACGTAGTCACAGCCATTATAACTTTCGACTGCAAATAATATATTGTTTGAGTTTTACTTTTCAATAGTAACAGTTTTTAACAATTTAACTGCCTCGGTGGCGCAGCGGTAGTGAATGCGACTGCTGTGCTTGAGGTCTCGGGTTCGATACCCGGGTCGGGCCAAATGTTTGTATGATCTGCAAATATTTGTTTCGAAGTTTGAGTGTTTTCTAATATGTATGTATTTACAAAAAAACGTATTTAAGTATTCTATCAGTCAGTCTAGTTATCATAGCACAAGCTCTGCTTAGTTTGAAACTAGATGACGTTGTGTTGTGTTTATTTGTTTAATTATAAACTCTCTTTTAATACTTACTTCATACGTGTTTAAGATTTGAATAGTTTCAATTAATGCTTGTATGTAAATCAAGGCATGTGAAAATAATTCTAGTACGTAAAAAAGAATCTGAAAATAAAATTGAAACAAATATTACTCTATAGCTTGGTAATGGTTTTGTAGACAGTATTTTCAACAGTGTGCGTAATATTATGTATCTTTTATCCTACCAGTAGCTGGCTTCACCTACAGATACAGTTTGTCGTATCACCTACGTTTGAAAATGTCTCCCTAACTGTCACAACCTATATATATTGGAACCCTTGGTGTATATTACTAAACGGTTTCAAGTTAAAAATATAGTTACTTACAAAAAACTTAAAAGTTAATTGAAAAGTCTCATAAGCATTTAGTATTTCAGTGTATGTCTGAAACATCGCTTCATAGTAGTTTTTCATTTCCATGTCCTGCATTAACTGAGGGTGTGAAACTTCTTGATTCCAAAACTCGAGCAGATCATTCAATAGTGTTATGCACCGTGTAGCGTAAATTATGTTAATATCAAAAGAAATCAAAATTATACCATATAAAGAAGAAATTGACAAATAAAAACAATTAACGATCAAAATGTAGCAAATCGTTAACCATAACATAAAAAGCCAGCTAACGAAGGCGAAGAACTTGTAATAATTTTGTTTATTAAGAAATCTATGAATTCTCTGAATAGTTAAGACAATTTCGATATTTTTGTGAACTTGAGCAATTGTTAAATAACAATTTAAAATACATCCAAAAGAGTAAAAGATCAAATCATAACACGTGGCAATGTAAACAAAGTAACGTGTGTACAATTTGGTTTTTACGGTAACATTGAAATAAATCTCCAACAAACGTAACAAAAATATGGAAATGAAAAATATAGTCGCGCACATAGATATTATATTCGACATACAACTGTTGGGATATATAATATTGTTCTCGATGCGATATTTAGGGTAAAAACATACAGTTTGCATTATGTTCAAAGGCCGAAGCATGGATTGAATATCTTTGTCCACTAGTTTACGGTACATTATTTTTACAAGGCGCTTTTTATTATTAATGCCAACACTTATCGAGTTCATTATTATATTTTATACATTTCTTAATAAAATCAATAAGTATGCTAGTATGTTTGAAACCTTGTACGTCTACTAATACTTTAAACTAATCAAGAATCGTAGAAGGCCAAATTTCTGAAGTAGTATTAACTAATTTAATACAGTCTTTCTGTTTCTATAAATTTATCTTCACAATTATAACAATCAGAAAAAAATACTAGCCTTTACCCGTGACTTTCCTTACGTTAAGTACGCCATTTAATCATCTGTACATTCAATTGCACAGTTAAGCGCAGCAGCAACACAAAGATTGTATACGGCCAAGTCTGTTAAAATACTTTAGAAATACAATTTAAACTAGAGTAAGCATCAGCAGTAGGGATAGAATTAAATTTGAAAAATGGATTGCTTCGCCAGAGGTTAGTGAATCAGTTGTAAAAATAAATACACCCTCTAATGCTTTTTCATTTAACTGGAGTGACAAACACATCTACCATACTT
Source organism: Hypercompe scribonia (assembly GCA_949316085.1). Lineage (NCBI taxonomy): Eukaryota > Metazoa > Arthropoda > Insecta > Lepidoptera > Erebidae > Hypercompe > Hypercompe scribonia. The sequence continues at coordinate 17,293,302 of OX438986.1, forward strand.
ATTGCTGATTAAATAATTGGAGGTGATAAATCAATCAAACAGTTGTGTCTGTCTGTCCAATATGTTCCAATATGTTGCTTTAAGCGTGTATGATTAAATACGTTGTGTTTGTCATACCAATAGTAAACTTGTTATTAGTGTACTTAGTCCAAAAATGATCTAGTGACATTTATGACTTTTTACTTTCAGAATTAATTTAGGATTCTAAATTAAACACCTTACTCGTATAATGTAGTCTACGAGTACTTGTAGTGTACGTGTCTTAGCGGATAGTAATAATTACACAAGCCTGCAAAATAAAAAAATTGAGAGCTGTTTTGATTTTCTTGCGTAATTCTTATGTTTGTGGATATACTGAAGCCGAAAATGACTTTTATTTTGTTGTAGAACGTCACGTTTTCTGACAATGTAGGTATCTATGTTAAACAAGTCCTCATCGTAAAATAAAAGATAATAGCCTAATTTTTTTCAAATATTTTTGATTGCGTACACAAAACTTATTTATTCATCTAAAATACTGAAGTGTCCAACAGTAGTCGGCCATCATTGAGACATTTCATCTTCCCTGGTGTCTTTTCTCCATCTCTTTAATATCCTGATGAAATTGCTCACCTTGCTCTTCACTCACATCTCCTAAATTATCCGGAAAGTAGCCAAGATGGGAATGAAGGAAATGTGCTTTTAGACTCATTAAGCAACCTAAAGCTTGAAATGCTTTTAACATTATTTTGACAATTTGTTTGTAGTTAGGGTCTTTGTTGTTACCTAAAATTTTTCTATAATCTCTTTAAAGGCAATCCACCCTTCTCTTTGTGGTCCCATCATGGTTGCGATGAACTGTGGATCAGCCATAAGTCGTCAAATATCTGGTCAACTTTGCCTGCGATAGACCTGGAAACTTTGATACAAAGTATTTGAAGCAATTTCCATCTCTTGGAAGTGACTTTACAAATTGCTTCATCAATCCCAGCTTTATGTGAAGCGGTGGTAGAAGAACTCTATGACAAGGTACCAAAGTTTCATGCAGGACGTTCTTTTCGCCAACCTTAAGCTCCCTTGCTGGCCAACACTTTCTGGTTCAGTGATTTGCTCGGTCTCTACTGTCCCATAGACACAAAAAGCAAGGGAATTTGGAAGTCAAAATAAAATTGTAATTATTTATTTATGACTTCAAACTAGCCCAAAGAGCCCTTTTCTATAATAAAATTTTGCGTTTTGCTAGATAACCTGACGTTCTAGAATTTTTTGAGTATTTTTTTTGTTTTCAAAACACATTAAATACATATAAATCAGTTGAAAATATCCAGACAGCTTTTTTGTTGCCGACCACACATTATCCGGATAGCCGGATAACACATTATCCGATGCAAATGCTTTTTATGAATCATAAAACGAGTATTATTTAAGATGACTTCTAATTTCTGTGTCGAAAGTCAATAATTCACTAAAAAATGACACAAAACTGTCAAAAATATGACATCTCGTAGTGTTATAATAAAACTATTGGGAGATTTCAGAAATTAATGGCAACTCAAAAAGTACTCCAGGTTGTGACCATTTCAATTAAAAATTTATCAACGTGATCTCCGTTACTTACATGAATGTATATTTATTAGAGTTCAGTTGTAATTAGAATTGATATAAGAACAATTGTTAAAACGTCGATAGATAAAAATTTTGAGAATCGAGAATTTGAAATAATGGATTGTGTTAGTTTTGAATCAAGCGAGCAAACGCGACACCTGGTGGATAATGACTACCGTCACCCACGGAAATTTGCGACTCAAGAGTCACCAGAGTAGACTTATTTTTAATGAGAAAATAAATAATTTATTATTGCATTTATTTTTTTAAATGTTCACCTCAGATAATGCAAACTGAATGAGAACGACAGTATAGCTGGTAATCAGATAAATTAAAGACAAAGGCAAGACAGCATTAATGTAGAATAAGCCACAAGTTGACATCCTCTTGAACCTCGAACGAAACAGGCGTTGTATGTTCTTGGACATTTTTAGTTGTAAATCTGTAAGTAAGTGTAACGGTTCACATAAGCAGCTTAACATGAGATATTTAGTGGTTGATTATTACAGATATTTCTTCTATGTAGATACAAAATATGTAGTGTAAGGTAATATTTAATATTGGCTATAGGTGGCTTGATTTGCATTGGTGTTAACTTTGTCAATCATCTATGCTTGTATTGACTATGTATGTAGGTATAAACTATTCCAACCTATAATCTAACTCTGTGCTAGATTTCATACTACGACTATTTCACGTTGTCTTAGTAGTGTTGTTGAGTTTTTTTTGTTAATGGGAATACTTAGTAATAACCCAGAGCTTGATAGAATGAAAAGCCTATGATAGAATGAAAGTCCTGGGTCGAATCTTTCCCCGGGCACGACGGAAAACCGTCCCATCTGATTATCAGGGTGAGGGTACACCAGTGTTTATGCACACACTTGTGCAGTGTAATATCTCCTACCTAGCTGATTGCTCTCCGTTAAGACTGACTGCCGTGTCCAACATCGGCTAGTACTACATCATCATTGTCTTAGCAATAAATATCCATCTAATCTAACTTATACATTAAAAAAAGTATAAGATGATACCTGAGTTGCTTGTTTTTGAAATAAGTGCACACGAGTTTTGACAATTTTCCATAGATATGTAGAATTTTTCACAATACAGACAAAGTATTACAATAATCGAAAAGGTTTTTATGAGCCACGTGAATACTGCGACAACAGGTCTTGAGAAAAAATTCTGTGAAACGTTTTTTTCCTTTATTGTTTGTACAAAATGATGTGTAATAGCTTTAAACAAATTAAAAGCCTTTAGTTTTGCTCTTAGTACTTAAAATAATTAATATACTCACATGTCCAATCATGTTTGAAAATTTTATGGTATCAATAGTCGATTGTACGTAAACTAAAGCTTGAAAAAAAAACTTTAGCACGTAAAAGAAAATCTGAAAAAAAAGTTTTTATATGAACAACACTGCTTGACTTGACAAAAATTAGACCAATAGCATCATTTGAAGAAGAACTTTTGTGCTCTGGTCCCGGGTCTCACTAACTGGGTGTAAAGCAATGAAAAAATTACGTAGCCCTGTGTTCATCATTATCATGACCTTCAACAGTCCGCTGCTGGACATAGGCTTCACCTTAGCAAAGAGGTTTTGGGCTACTATACCACACTGGCTAGTCGGGTTGGTGTGAGATTTGTTTCAAGCTTTTCTTCTCTTTGCTCTGTTGTCTTACATATTTTGTTTCGTTAGTTGTCTCTTACAATATTCATGAAAAGAATAGGGGTGGTGACACTCCGTATGCTCAACTCGTCACCATCCGGTGTTAAGCATAGCTTTTTCTGTGAGGTCACGATAGTCGAGCTGGCTTGCTTGTGCCAAAGCATGTCTCTCTCTCTCCCCCACAATCAATTTTTTTTTAGTCTGGAATGGCATCGACAAAATATATTACTCAAGAACTGTGTGTATACACTCATACAATTCAAATACTGAAACTTCGAATTCTGAAAATTCACCTGCCGTTAGTCAAAGACCATCCATAAGACTTAACAGCAGACTTATTTTTACAAAATTATTTGAAGAATTTGAATTTGCCTACATCCATAAATCAAATACACTACATCAATTTAAAAAATAATCTGCGAAGACGAGTACTCAAAAATTTTAGTGCTCGCTTAGAAGAGTGCAAACGTCGAAACGATGGTTATTTAGACGATATAATTTTTAAAAATGAATTCCAACTAATTAACTTCCTTATAAATAAACAATTTTTATAAGATATCAAATGATTTTTATACATCGTTTTTAAATCGTAACTAGTTCCTGATCCACCCTGTATTATAGTGCATAAGTGTGTGTGAAAATACAGGTGCGCTCTGTATTCTCTCAATTTCAAAATGCGATGGGATGGCTATTCGACACGATCGGGCTGAGATCGGGCACAGGATCGACTTTACATGCTAAAAAGATATCTTTCTACCAAAATCCGTTAAAGTTTGCTGTTCAGATAATGCAAACTGAATGATGATATAGCTTATGATAAGACCCAATAGAGACAAAAGCAGTGAAGCATCAATATAGAACAAGCCACAAGCTGACATTTTCTTGAACGATGATCGGTACAGGCGTTGTATGTTCTTCGAAAATTTTATTTCTAAATCTGTAAATTAATGTTTGTTTATATTAGAAAATTTAGTAACTTTAAACTCATATGTAAGCCCTTAGACATATATGTTATGTTACGCTACAGATTTATTTGATATTCATATCAGATAACGACTATTCTTCATAATAAAAATAGCTAATATACCGTGTGATACCTGAGTTTCTTGCTTTAGAAATAAGTGCACAGGAGTTTTGACAATTCTCCAAAGCTATGTAGAACTTTTCGCAATACACGCAAAGTGCTAAGTTCATTTAAAAGGTTTTAAATAGCCACAAGGCCACTGATACAACAGCCGTCTCTAAACTGACCTGAAAAAAGTATTTTGAATTTTACATCAAGCAACCACAACTTGCAACAAACGTAAATCATAATTCAATACTTACATTTCCAAATTGTTTCGACAGTTTAATTATTTCCATTATAGTCTGTATATAAATTAGTGCGTAGCAAAAGAATTCTAATACATAATAGAGGATCTGTAAAATAACTGTATTTATCGTAAATGAGATTACCAATTTAACTAAACAAAAATTTTGAAGACAGTCTCCTCGGTAGCATGTACTATGTAAGGTGTACTGTACTGTACCAGCTTTGAATTTAATTTCAGCAAAAATTATACAAGAATGCTTAGCCGAGTTCCCAACTAGAGTTGTAGAATTGCTGAATATTTAATTTATTATATGTGCCTGTGTTTATTAAAGCCTTATAGCCAGTTTTTTCGGCAATTTATGGTTGACATTTCGTGTAATGTTTAAGGAGTTTACGCACAACATCTGGTAGCGCATTGTTTAATGTACACGGTTCGATAAAGACATTTAATGAAAATTATAAAGAGACACTTGGAAGTCATTGCAAAAGATAGAAAAAATTATATCATCCAGTAACAAATCTTCGCAACTGTATACAAGCAAGCTCAAGTAAAATAACATACATAACATTATTTAACTAAATAATTTCAGACGTATAGAACTTACAAAGTACTTGAAGGTAGACTGAAAAGTCTGATAGGCATTCAGTATGTCAGTGTACGTCTGAAACATTTCTTTCGAGTAGTGTTTTATATCCATGTCCCTTCTAAGGTGAGGTCGTAAAAGTTCGTCATTCCACAAATCAAGCATATCTTTTAAATACGTTATGCATCGTATGGCGTAAATTACGTTATTATCAAAAGAAATAAAACTTAAGACTATTAAAGTATGAACTAGTGTTATGTAAAAGTAGTTGGCGATTAAAATGTAGAAACCAAATGTCCATATAACCAAAAACTAATTTACTAAGGTGAACGGTCTAACATATCTTTTGTTATTAAAGAATCTATGAATGCCCTGAACAGTAAGAACAAAATTGATATTTTTATGGACTTGAATAATAGTTAAGAAGCAATTTAAAATATACCCAATGGAATAAAAGAAGAAATCAAAATAAGAAAAAATGTAAACGAAGCTTATAAATTGTCTGATACCATCATTCATATAAAGTTTAAATGTATGAATAAAAAATACTACAATTAAACACATAGTCCCACACACCGATAATATGTTTGATAAACGACTGTTTGGATATATAAGACTGTTTTTGATGTGGTATTTAGGGCAAAAACATAAAGTTTGCATTATGTTCAGAGGCCGGAACATAGATTGAGTATCTTTATCGACCGAGTTACTGTACAATATATTTACATTACGCTTTTTATTATTTTTACTGATAATTTTGGAGAACATGATTATTTTGTACTTATTCTATATGTGTATAATATGTTTGTTCTAGAACCGTCTGGTACGACCACAAGAACTTTGAAATGATCAAGTATAGAATTCAAAGAGACCCAATTCAAAATCCATGCCAAATGTCCATTTGTGTTGTCACTTACATATGTTAAATAAATAATGCTTACATGATTGTTATTTTTAATTAAATTATCAATTATTACTTTACGTTATTGAAGTAAGTTATTAATTTTAATTCATTTGGCGTCGTACTAGAAGTATTAGTCAATCTATATCTGTAGGCACTTTTTTTATATTGTCTCTATGCAGACTATCAGCGTCGTATCTTTGGCGTCTCTTAAGGATTAATCTTGGCCTCATCTTCTTTTTTTAATGTAATCGAAATCTGTAAAATTATTTTTACGAAGACAGACTAATGACCAGATTTTAAAAACATATTGAAAGAGAAATTAGCTCTGCTAAATATACTTATTTCATTACTTAATATACATATATAAAGTAAAAATTTAGCCATAGGAACTCTGTAATGAAATGACGATACTCCATCGTTTGATGCATTTTGACGAGCACTTTGTCTTTCGATGATATCCAAGGTCTGATGATGCAGCTTAAAAGTATATACGAACTTTCTTACAAAACGTTATAATTTCATAGTTTGATGTCGCATAATTCGACTTGACGTGTACTTTTGTCCGGAACTTTAACCTCTCTAAACAAAGTCGATCACTGGATCTCACTAATAAAACGAAACCGCTTCGAAACTGGACTTGTTTTGATTTCCTTGCTTGAGTATTTATATATATATATATATATATATATTATACTTTTATCGTAGATAATATCGCTACACAACCCTAACCAAAAAAACCAGTGTCTTGCAATAACTCAAAAGTAAAAAACTAAATAAAAATAAATAGCCTTCTTCGAACACAAGTTTTTAATTAAACGCAATAAAAATAATATAATTATCTATTCCCAGAAAACTTTTACTATCAGCTCGTAATGTCATTACATAATTTAAATGATATAAGTTACTTGTTAATTTTGAACTTATGCGTTGAAAGTTAAATAACTTTTTGCCTTTCCTCAATGTTTTAGCTGTTAACACATGTATATAACAGTAATTTTCATTTGTCCTATTATATTATTTATAACGAAATCTTTTCACTTTTGCTATTCAGCTATTGCTAAACTGAATCAATACAATGGGGTAATTAGTGTGAAGTACCTTAGAGTTCATATCCAGTGTTTAATCCATGGTGTGCTGTAAAATTAATTGATTACCTGACATGTGGGTGACGATGTCTCGGCCCGAATTTTTAATCCACGAGGATATTTTGTATTTAGCAAGTAAGCATATATTTTGGAGTTCAGTATGATATATCTTAAGATAGCTTGGCAAAAATGGAAATAATTCAAGAAATAATTCTAGAGCTACTTTTAAAATAATCACTTGAATTATATTGTTTATGGACCACGATAGTTCCCAATCTGTTAATAAATATTTATTTTCATCTAGAAATTCGGTAGCGTTTAGTTCATAATTTACTGACTCTTCTGTGTCTTTTTTCCCGAATAATTTTGGGGTCAGCTAGAAGGATACTACAATACGGCTGGACTTTGATTCAGTTTATGTGAAGCGACTTTCATCAAGTTTCCACAACCCAAGTACTAGTGGATATCGAAATTTTGTTGAAAGGCTGTTGTAGACTCTCTATGGATGTAATTATACGTACCGATAAGATTCTGATTAATTTTAATGATAAAATAAAGTTAATATTCTACAATAGACCAAGCAAGAGATTTAGCAACTTCTAAAGCTACGTAAAAATTTTGTCGATACACACAAATTTTTATTATTGACCATAAGGACACTGCAGCAGCAGGTATCCTAAAACTGTTCTGTGAAGAGTTTTTTTTACTTTTAGCACCAAACAATAATAACTTTCGAACAGTTGTTATATCAGTTTCAATTATCATTTACATGCAAATTATTGCTTCACAAAATAAATCCAGTGTGGAAGAGAACATCTAAAAACAATTGATTCTATGTTGTAATTCCATCGTCTTGACTATTTGGCTATTTTAAGCCTAACTTTTGAACTGTTGGTGGCAAATATAAGTAACTCAAAGTAGATTTCGACCTGATGAAACCCCATGGGATTTCAGTCTATTTAATTAGAACATACAACATCAGGTGGCCAGATTGCAGTATGTGTCAGATTTCTCAAAATACATTTCATCTTGTTTTATGTAATTTTACTGTTTGTTAGTCCTTGTCTACAATTCGATCTAACATCCCATTAACCGTAAACCTCTCTCAAGGCTTAAGCTTCACCTTTTTGTGGTACTAAATTAACAATCTTTGATCAATTCAACTTATACAGACAAACTTATGCACATTTAAGTGGTTATTAACATATGCTGAAGTAGGAGTCGCCACTGTTGAGCATTGCTTATTAAGTAAATTATTAATGTAAACTGAATAAAATAATTCTTTTGCTTATCATAATATAGCTATCAAAAGAAATTATTAAGAGTAATTTTATTACCATAAAGTTTACGTTTCACATATGTACATTAGTGTGTCCCTTATATGACAAAAAAAATTTTTTTTTCGATTTTCGAAATGCATACCCTCTATAATTTTTACTAATGCTATAAGATACTTAAATATAAATTTTTATCAATCTAGCATAATTGCAACCAGTGCCGACCGAGCTTCAAAGTTTAGTAAAAAACGTGTTTTGTCCTAAAATTTCAGTCTGCTATAATTTCACTATAAATGCAATGAATTAAGTGAATAAAATTAAATAATAAATTAGATGAACATTAATCTTTAATTAAAAACATAAAGAAATAAGAATCATTCAGGGTAACTTCTTTTTAGAGTAGTTTTTTTACAGTCTGGATACAATTTTAGATGTTCCTGGACACAGCGCAGCAAGAACTGTTTTTGTTCTTCTTCAGCCGTGATAAGTCCGTTAAAATCTTGCATTAATTTAACAGCCCTTTCAGCAGTATCATTTACAACTCTCAAATAACTTATTCTTCTTTTAGCCTCCCGAAAAGCAGCATTGCTATTCCAAGAAGATACATCTTCCTTTAGAAAACTGTCGTCGATCTGCAGTCGTGATAAAAATTGTTTGCTCTTTTCCGATACGAAATCATCCAGTGCTTTGTCTAAAAAAAAAGAAAAATAAGTTAAATAACAAATAAAAATCAACAACAATTTTGAAAATAAATAAATAAGTATTGGACATTGAAATTGAAATCCAACAAAAAGTCAATTTAACTTACCAAACAACTTTTGAGTCAGTTCTTCCTTCGACGGGTCATAGCGTTTGCTAAAATCCGAGATTTTGTCCCTGTTGAAGTTGGCAATCATCTTCTTCTTAGTTTGGTTGTCAACTTCATCATCAAATAGTGATAGAATGACTGTCTCTTCACATAAATACCACAAGTGATGGCTGAACTTGCTTATAGAAGCTTTAGAAATTGTTGCGTCAACTTTTTCATACTCTTTTAACATCTTCAAGAAGCGTAAATCTTGATTAGGTGCTTTGGTTGCCACTGTACATTCGAGCCAAGGTTTAATATACAATATTACGAGAAATAAGCAAATATCTTGTAGAGCCTTTTTGTCCTTCGCAGTTACTCTGCATTGTGACTGAAGTAAACATATTTTTAAAGAATAGATCGCTCTCGCCATCCAGCGTGCCTGATGTATAGCTCCGGGGGGCCTTAGTTTTAATTTTTCCTCTGTGTCTCCTCCTAAAAATATTACGCACAGTTCGACCAATTCGCGGTAATCATCTCTTACAAAACCTTTATCTAATTCTGCCTTATAAAATAGTAACAACGCTTGAATGTCTGTCTCGGCAACCCGTGCTTTTACGAAATTAAGAGATGGTTCAATTTTAGTACAATCAATGTTTTTCCAATTTTCTTGGAACTTTTTGAACATCGGAATATCTGGGCTACTAGTAATTTGCTTAATCTTGGTTTCAAAGACAGCTTTTAGGACCAATTCATAAACATGATGACGACAGGCGAAAAGCAACAATTCTCTTCCTAAAGTTTGCTCCAAAATAGCACAAGCTCCATTGAAACGGCCCATATTGGAAGCTGTTGTGTCGCAGCACATTATTTGCACTTTATCATAAAGGTTCCAGTCAAAGAGAGCTGCTGATACAGCCTTCGCTTGATGTTTTCCAGAAGAACTTTCTAGTTTCGGCACTGCAAGAAGCTGCTCTCTATCGTCAAATGAAGCTATAACTGGCAAGCGTTCTTCTTTTGAACTCCGTACATCCAACCCCGGTAATAGTTTTCCATCCCAATGGACTGTGACTATGTCAGGTACATTGTTTTGGAAGTTAGATTTTATTGCTTCTGCCCTTGATTTTCTAGTTTCAGTACGAATTCGCTGAATCGAGGATTTGTTAATACAGAAATCATCGTTGCTCAGACCAAGCGCTTCTACAACCGCATTAAGAATGTAAACGGTATCTCTAATGCTTAACTGGCATCAATCTAAAGCTGCAACTAGTTTAGGTGTTATAAGATTCTTTCTACCTCTTTTTGAACTTTGTTCATGGCAGGGAACGTCCGGCAAGCTGAGTTCAGAATTCAAGATCTGTTCTTCGTCTGAATCTTCTACACTGTCTAAGTTATTTGTGGTGGAAGTAGATGCAACAGCTAGTGATTCTCTTTGTCTTACAATCCTTTCCTCTTCTTCCAATCGTCGTTGTCTAGATCTTCGTTCTTTTTCCGCCAATTTTTTATCTACACCACCTAAGCATCCCGGTCGACCTGGCTCTCTCTGTTTCATTAAAAATAATTTATCTTCCTCTATTTTCATTCTCTCAAAAGCATCAGCATGTGCAATATCGAACAAATTATCAAGATTAATTATAAAATTGTTCTCACGACTCTTAAACGTAATCTGAGTTTTCTTACAATTTTTTTGCAACTCTCTCCAAACATGATATAAATCAATAAGTTTCTTCACGCAGTTAGGAAATGCCCTTGTTGGAATTCTTGCTTTTTCCCAATATATGATGCACTCCCTAATCACAAGATTTGCACTTTCACTAACAGTCAATTTAACCTCACGAATATTGTAAAATAGGACTGAGAGAACTTGTCGATTAGATGGTAATTTTGCACCATTTATTTGGTAGCTAGTCAATCCGATAAGAAAAATATTTTGTTTATCACTCCGTAATTCCACCGACATGTTTACGCACTAAACAATGAAGCACTAATAGTCTCAAAAATCACGTACGAAATGGCAAATAAAACATGTCGTAACAGGTCACTGGGCAGTACTTAAGCAACTTGTATCGACAAGTTTAAATAGCAAGTCGGCACGGGTTATCGTTTATATACCGAACTAATATTTTTTTCTAGACAATATAGGGTTATTACGAAACTTTTAAGAAGGTATGCGTAAAAAAATATCGAACTTGAAATTTAAGGGACACCCTAATGTACATACATCAATAAAATCACGCCTGTTTCCCTGGAGGGGTAAGATGGAGGCATGGTAAAAGTACACTTTACGCTAGTGTTTTGGTCTCACGTAATAGGTAGAATGTTGCAGCATGTTGAACTTAACACTAAACTCAGAAGTAGCTAGTACCAAAATAAGCTTTAAAATAATTGTAACTGTGTTTATGTTACAATCAATGATTCAGATAGGCCTGCGATACTGGACTTCTCTACAACAACTAAACGTTAAACGTGTTTACGCCTTATTGTGACTAAGCTTTGGGGTCTGATCTAAACGTCTCCTAAAATTTGTTACAATTTCTTTATGTCTAGTATTCATTCTCGCTCTCTTAATTTTAGTTTGAATTATTTTTGTAAATGAAAATAAAAAAAAAACAAATAAATCTATCTATGAAAAACTACTCGTTTAGCAGATCAAACAATGCAAATTGAATCAGGACGACAGTAAAACCGGTAATAAGACCCAATAGAGACAAAAGCAGTGAAGCATCAATGTAGAAAAAGCCACAAGCTGACATTTTCTTGAACGATGATCGGTACAGGCGTTGTATGTTCTTCGAGAATTTTAGTTCTAAATCTATAAATAAATGTTCGTTTATATCAGAAAATTTAGTAACTTCAAACTCATATTTCAAACTCATATATGTTATGCTACAGATATATTTGATATTTTTTTCAGATAACGACTGTTCTCAATAATCAAAATAGCTCATATACCGTGTAATACCTGAGTTCCTTGGTTTAGAAATAAGTGCACAGGAGTTTTGACAATTTTCCAAAGCTATGTAGAACTTTTCGCAATACACACAAAGTGCTAAGTTCATTGAAAAGGTTTTGAGTAGCCACAAGGCTACTGAGATTGTCGGTATCGTTAAATAGATCTGGATCTGGAAATATTTTGAATTTTACATCAAACGATCACAATTTACAAAAAACGTAAATCATAATTCAATACTTACGTTTGCACGTTGTTTCGTCACTTTAAGTATTTCGATTATCGTCTGTATATAGGTTAAGGCGTGGCAAAAAAATCTAGTACATAATAGAGAATCTGTAAAACAATTGTATTTATCATAAATGAGATATTTAACTGAACAAATAGGTTGAGAACGGTCTCCTCAATGGCATGTACTATTTAAGGTATACTGTACTGGGGTGTAAATGGGGCCACCTACGATTTCAGGCCCTGCGAAGCCAACCTCACCTGCACGCGGTGCACCCTGCTAAACAACGGATTAGGCTGTGGCGACCGACTCGTGGCAGTATAACGACACCACAGCGAAAATCACTAAAATTTAATCCTGGTGGCGGGCAGCAGTGCCATCAGAGAAATAATTCTCGCCACTGTGGTCACCAACCCGCCTGCCAAGCGTGGTGACTACGGCCAATTCCCCCATGGAGCACAACCAAATTTCACGGCCCACAGTTTCCGGCAATCGCACTATTCCTGGCCATGGTACCGACCATGGTAACGGTGCGGTGGGGGGTGCGAAGAATCCTCCGGATACGGCAGGGTACCACCGACAACTATACCTGGCGACGTATAATGAACGCACGTTGCGGCTGGACGATCGCCTTTCCGAATTGGAAGCGAAAGTAAACCATATCAGTTGGCACATTTTGGGGCTATCAGGGATACCAACCATCCCAGGCGGTGACGGATTTATGATCCATAAGTCGTTCAAGGGCAGCGTGGAGGAAGTTGGCAGTTTATCATCAAGTGTAGCGTACCTCATCTTAAAGATAACCAAAAGGTATTCCCGGAAAGTAATACAATGTACGCACCTACGTCTACACATCCTGACGATGAGGTTGAGGCTATGTACGGAGACATAGGCAAGTCCCTGTCTCGTACCAATACTTCTTTCACAGTTGTCATGGGCAATTTCAATGCGAAAACGGGAGTACGTGATTATGGCGAAACCGGGGTGTGACCGTTCAGCTAAGGGCACAGAAATCGACGGGGTCAAATGCTGGTAAACGTCCTCGAGGCCCAGGGGTTTTATCTGATGAATTCCTTTTTTCAGAAGAAGCCTCAAAGGAAGTGGACCTGGCTAATCCCCGACGGAGCTACAAAGAACGAAATCGACTTCATCATCACAAACAAACGCCATATATTTAGGGATGTCTCTGTGATCAATAGGTTCAATACAGGAAGTGATCACCGACTCGTGAGAGGTCCCCTAAATCTATGTATCAAAACGGAACGGGCGCGCCTGATGAAGTCAACTGTTAAACCAACTCTGCAGCAGGTCGAGGTTAGGTGCGAAAGCTTCCAGCTAGAGCTTCAAAACCGGTTCGAAACCTCATATTGTCACCTGACTAAACTAAAAACTGCACAAGGCACCACCGTCACCTCTAAGTCGTCGTCGGTTCTCGCTGAAGTTGCAAAGTTTTGTTTCGCATGAGAATCTTCATACTTCACGACTCGTGGACACGACGAATCGTCTTGCCCAAGAACTCAATGACTTCCAGCCCGTGAAGCAGGCTGGGTTTCGAAAAGGCCACAGTACCGTGGACCACATACATACTTTAAGTGAACACAAATAATCGAAAAGACAGAGGAATATAACCAGCTCCTCTGTCTAGCGTATGTGGACTACGAGAAAGCCTTCGATACCGTCGAGACCTGGGCAGTCCTGGAATCCACGCAGAGGTGTCTGGTCGACTACCGATATGTTCAGGTGATGAAATGATCTCTATGAAGTTGCAACAATTACCGTGAGTACAAAAAAAGAGCACGAGACCAATCCAATTGCATCGTGGGGTAAGACGGAGATGTTATATTTCCGAAACTATTTACTAATGCATTTGAAGACGTCTTCATATCGCTCGATTGAAATGGGCGGGGAATCAATATCAATGGCCTATACCTCTCACATCTGCGATTTGCCGACAACATAGTCATCCTGGTGGAATTTCTGCATGACCTGGAAGAAATGCTGAACAGTGTGGATGATTCTTCAAAATCCCACAATCATTAAAGACCAAAGCATTTGACCAGTGCGTTCTACCTGTAATGACATACGGAGCCGAGACGTAGACACTCACCATTGGACTGGTCAATAAGTTTAAAGTAGCTCAGCGTGCCATGGAGCGTGCGATGCTGGACATTTCTCTGGCTGATAAAATTCGTGACAAGGTTATTCGACAGAGAACTAGAGTAACTGATATCGCACCGAGAATCAGTATGCTGAAGTGGAAGTGGGCCGGCCATGTCTCCAGACGAACCGATGGTCGCTGGAGCCGAAGTGTACTAGAGTGGATACCACGATTGGGCAAACGTAGTGTAGGCTGTCCTGCGGCGCGATGGAACGACGTCCATCTGCTGCCAGCCACCTTCTTTAAGAAGGTGGCTGGCAGCAGATGGATGCAAATTGCCCAAGACAGGGATGGATAGCGTTTCTTGGGGGATACCTTCGTTCAGCAGTGGACGGCGATAGGTTGAATGGTAGTACTATACCCGTTATCTACTTAATTTAACAACAAAAATGCTAGTGTTTAGGTAAGTTCCCAGCCCCACCCCACAAATGTTTTTTCGGTAATATACAGTAGATATTTCAGGTAATGCTTAGTCATTTTACACGGTAGAAAAAATTATATCATCCAGTAATAAATCTAACACACAAGTAAGCTGAAGCACAATAACATAAATAACATTATTTAACTAAATAATTTCAGACGTATAGAACTTACAAAGTACTTGAAGGTAGACTGAAAAGTCTGATAGGCATTCAGTATGTCAGTGTACGTCTGAAACATTTCTTTGCAGTAGTGTTTTATACCGATGCAACTTATAAGGTGAGGTCGTAAAAGTTCGTCATTCCACAAATCAAGCATATCTCTTAAATATGTTATACATCGTACAGCGTAAATTATGTTAGTATCAAAATAAATGAAACTTAACGCCATTAAAGTATTAAATAGTGTTATGTAACAGTAGTAAAATGTAGAAACCAAATGTCCATATAACCAAAAACTAATTTACTAAGGTGAACGGACTAACATATCTTTTGTTATTAAAGAATCTATGAATGTCCTGAACAGTAAGAACAAAATTGATATTTTTATGGGCTTGAATAATAGTTAAGAAGCAATTTAAAATATACCCAATGGAAAAAAAGAAGAAATCAAAATAACAAAAAATGTAAACGAAGCTTACTAATTGTCTGGTAACATCATTCATATAACATTTAAATGTATGAATGAAAATTACAACAATTAAACATGTAGTCCCACAAATCGATAATATGTTTGATAAACGACTGTTTGGATATATAAGACTATTTTTGATGTGGTATTTAGGGCAAAAACATAAAGTTTGCAATATGTTCAGAGGCCGGAACATGGATTGAATATCTTTATCGACCGAATTACTGTACACTATATTGATATTACGCTTTTTAATATTTTTACTGATAATTTTGGAGTGCATTATTAGTTTTTATTTATTCTATATGTGTATTGTGTTCGTTTCAGAAGAGACTTGTATGACCACAATAACTTTGAAATGATCGAGTATATAATTCGAAGAGGCTAAATTTAAAATTTGTGTTAGTTAATTGAATTTGTCTTGTCACTTATGTTAGACCAATAATGTTTACATGGTTATTGTCTTTCATCATTTAATCAATTATTACTTTACGGTATTGAAGTAAGTCATTCATCTTAATTCTTTACGTCGTACTAGGACTATTAGTCGCTTTACATCTCTAGGCATTTTCCTTGAATTGTCTACATATGGTCTTTTGTTACATAAGTATACCTTTAGGCCAACCTGTTAACTTTTGATATTTCTCAAGGATCTATCTCGGGTCCAATTTTTTTTTAATGTAATCAAAATTTGTAAAATCATTTTTACATAGGCAGACCAATAACCAGATTTAAAAACATTTAAATAGAAGTTAAGTCTGCCTCATATACTTATCTCATCATCTGCCATAGTAACTCTGTAATAGAACGACGCTACACCGTCGTTTAATTCAACTTGACAAGTATTTTAAGCCTTAATTAAACGCGCTAAAAATAATAACATTACCTATTCCTAGAAAATTTTTACTATTAGCTCTTAATTTAAATGATATTAGTTAATTTTGGGAGTATCCGTAACGTTTAGGTAACGTAACGTTTTGCCTTTTCACAATGTTATAACTTTTAGCAGCAGCATCCGTGCTGTCGCGTTTCGTTGGTGAGTACGAGACCGGAAGCCCATTGATGCAAGGATGACAGTTGTTGTGGTAACTGTGTGAGCCTTAGACTACCACAATTATTGTCATGACGACTACCACAATTATTGGCGTAAAAAAGCATCTCACAAGACCACCGTAATGTGGGTCACCGTACTGCATTGTTTGCATTTGCAATAAGCATGGTGACCACGACTCTTGGATTCTATTCATGCTTTTCAACGGGCAGAGACGAGTCACTTTGGCAAGCCCTTAATATAGAAAAAAATGTGTATTACATTAATTTTCTTTTATCATACGATATTACCTATAACGGAATATTTTCAAGTTTGCTATTCGGACAATACAAACTGAATCAATACGATGGAATGATTTCTGATTAATCTGATTCATATTCAATGTTTAATTAGTGGTGAGCCTTAAAATTATGGATTATCTGATATGTGGGTCTTGATGTCTCAACCCCAAGTTCGAGGTTCGAAACCTTCGAGGATATTTCAAAATTTCCTATAATATGTATCAAGATAGCTTGGGAAGAACGTAAATAATTCTAGGAATAGTTCTAGAGCTGTTTTAAAATTCTATCTATCAGAAGCTACTATTTTAGCTGATCTGATAGTGAAAACTAAATCAGAACGACAGTTTAGCTGACGACGAGATTCAACAAAGACAAAAACAGTGCAACATCGATATGGTCGTCTAACAAACCAGCAGCTGAAAATTCCTTAAGGGGGGAGTAAGGTATTTAATTTTTTTTTCTTTTTTTTTATTTTTTTTATATTAATCTATGATAAAGATTATTGTGTGAAAGTTTGAAGTTGATTAGAGTAAAATTGACGGAGGTATGGAGGTTTAAGTATCCACTCTCCGGTCCGATTTCACGCCGCCGTCCTACCTGAAAGGAAAAAGGAGGAAAGACGGAGGAAAGAATTCAACGTCGACAAGAGCAAAAAGATGCTCTAGATATCCTCAATGAAAGTCCTTCACTTTATGGAGCTGGCATCGATGATTCACTGTGAGTAAAAAAAAATATTCATTTCATAGTGTAAAATTCTTTAAAAATCTTTAAACGCGTTTTTCTCACACTGAGCTTTTTCACGGTCGGTGTCCACTGTGGCTCAAAATCTACTGCACCGATTTTTTTTACATTTTGCACACTGTTTCTTTACTTAATTGACGAGGTAATGACGTAGAGTTTTTTTTTCTTTAATTTTAACGTAGTTTAAAATGATGAAGTTTTCGAATTTTTTGATGAAAAATCGGTGTTTTGGCTTCTGAGCGCTGTAAAAAATATAAAAGTCAACAAAAAAAAAACTCAACGTTGTTACCTGCAGAATCTCATTATCTAATGAAATCATTTCAGTTTTTTGATTTTAGTTAATCCAGTGAGGAGTTATGAGGGACACCGCAATCAAACTTTTTTTTGAGGCGTCCACGGAGATTTGCTGTCAACAGCTCATTTCTTGATAAAAATTAATGAAAATTTCACACAATATTCTTTAAATATTATTTTATAATGAAGTAAATTTTAAATTGAAAATATATTAACTGTGTTATATAAAAAAATTCCGAAAATACGCTTGTTTTACACCGAATTAACCTTACTCCCCCCTTAAATTACTTGAATTATATTTTTTATGGACAACTATAGTTCCCAATCTGTTAATAAATATTCACTTTCATCAAGAAAATCGGTAGCTTTTAGTTTATATTGTACTGATGCCTCCACCGAACCTTTTTCCCGAGCAAGTTTGGGGTCAGCTAGAAGGTTACTAAATACAATACGGCCGAACTTTGATTCAGTTTATGCGAACCAAAGTACTAGGCGGTATAGAAGTTTTGTTGAAAGGCTGTTGTTAGACTTTTCATGTATCTAATTACCCCTAACGATAAGATTCTAATTAATTTTAATGATAAAATAAAGTAAATATTCTACAAGAGAGCAAACAAGAGCCTTAACAATTTCCAAAGCTAGAAAGAACTTTTTTCACAACACACAAAGTATTATTTTCAATGATAAGCTTTTCATTAACTATAGGTACGGACACTGCAGCGGTAGGTCTCTCTAACCTATTCTGTGAAGAGTTTTTTTTTTTAGTTTTGGCACCAAACTATGATAACTTTCGAACAGGCGTAATTCCAGTTCCAGTTATCGTTTGTATGCAAATTAATGTTTGAGAAAATCGATCCAGTGTGGAAGAGAACATCTAAGAAAAAAAATATTTAAAGTAGTAATTCCATCGTCTTGATTATTTGGCTACTTGAAGCCTAACTTTTAAACTGTTGGTGACAAATATTATCAGTAATCTAAAGTAGATCTCGATGTGATGAAACTCTGTGGAATATCAGTCTATTTAATAAGAACATACGACATCACGTAGCCAGATTGCGGTATGTGTCAGATATCTGAAAATACATTTCATCTTATTTTATGTATTTTTGCTGTCTATTTGTCCTTGTCTACAATTTGATCTAACATACCATTAACGGTAAACGTCTGTCAAGGCTTAAGCCTTACCTTTTTGTGGCACTAAATTAACAGTCTTTGAACAATTCAACTGACACAGACAAACTTATGCACATTCTAATGATTATTTACATATCCTGAAGTAGGAGTCAACACTGTTGAGTATTGCTTATTAAGTAAATTATTAACGTAAACTGAATAAAATAGTTGTTTTGCTTATCGTAATATAGCTATCAAAAGAAATTAAAATAAATGATTAAAAGTAATTTTATTACCATAAAATTTACGTGTCACATATATATATACATACATCAATAAAATCACACCTGTTTCCCTGGAGGGATAAAGTGCAGGCATGTTAAATGTCCACTTTACGTTAGTGTTTTGATCTCACGTAATAGGTAGAATGTAGGTGAGAACCCTATGCATCATGTTGAACTTAACACTAAACTAAGAAGTAGCTTGTACCAAAATGAGCTTTAAAAGAATTATAACTGTGTTTATGTTACAATCAATTCTTCAGCTGGGCTATCAATACTGGACTTCTACACAACAACTAAACGTTAAACGTATTTACGCCTTATTGTGACTAAACCTTGAGGTCTGATCTAAACGTCGTCTCAAATTTGTTACAAGTTCTTTATGTCTTGTACTCAGTATAATGTGTATCAAGCTAAGATCCTCATCCTCGCTCCTTTAGTTTTGAATGAATTATTTTTGTAAATGTTACAATGTATGTATGAAAAGCTACTCGTTTAGTACATCAGATAATGCAAATTGAATCAGGACGACAGTGAAACCGATAATAAGACCCAATAGAGACAAAGGCAGTGCAGCATCAACGTTGAACAAGCCACAAGCAGACATCTTCTTGAATGATGATCGATACAGACGTTGTATGTTCTTGGAGAACTTTAGCCGTAAATCTGTTAATAAACATCACTTTTCAGTAATCTATCTTTTTTAAATCACAGCTTGATATCTAAATTCGAGCCAGGATATTGAGAAATCAGTTATCATTGTTCGGCACATAGTATTAGGCGTTAAGTGTTTCCAGTTTAAAATTTAGCTCACCTAGTACTATCTTGTGTCGTTTTTGCAAATTATTATATACTTTCTGTGAAAATTTTCTAGATCCATTGAGCTATTTTAAACAATTTATTACTAGATATAAACACCCATCAATCGAAATTTTGAATTTATAGTAGTAAGATATTACCTGAGATTCTTGTTTGTGAAATATATGGGCATAAATCTTGACTATTTTCCAAAGCTATGTAGAACTTTTCAGAGTAAAAGCACAATATTATGGTAATTGATAAGTTTTTTATAAACCACGTGGTCACAGCCATTATAACTTTCGACTGCAAATAATATATTGTTTGAGTTTTTCTTTTCAATAGTAACAGTTTTTAACAATTTAACTGCCTCGGTGGCGCAGCGGTAGTGAATGCGACTGCTGTGCTTGAGGTCTCGGGTTCGATACCCGGGTCGGGCCAAATGTTTGTATGATCTGCAAATATTTGTTTCGAAGTTTGAGTGTTTTCTAATATGTATGTATTTACAAAAAAACGTATTTAAGTATTCTATCAGTCAGTCTAGTTATCATAGCACAAGCTCTGCTTAGTTTGAAACTAGATGACGTTGTGTTGTGTTTATTTGTTTAATTATAAACTCTCTTTTAATACTTACTTCATACGTGTTTAAGATTTGAATAGTTTCAATTAATGCTTGTATGTAAATCAAGGCATGTGAAAATAATTCTAGTACGTAAAAAAGAATCTGAAAATAAAATTGAAACAAATATTACTCTATAGCTTGGTAATGGTTTTGTAGACAGTATTTTCAACAGTGTGCGTAATATTATGTATCTTTTATCCTACCAGTAGCTGGCTTCACCTACAGATACAGTTTGTCGTATCACCTACGTTTGAAAATGTCTCCCTAACTGTCACAACCTATATATATTGGAACCCTTGGTGTATATTACTAAACGGTTTCAAGTTAAAAATATAGTTACTTACAAAAAACTTAAAAGTTAATTGAAAAGTCTCATAAGCATTTAGTATTTCAGTGTATGTCTGAAACATCGCTTCATAGTAGTTTTTCATTTCCATGTCCTGCATTAACTGAGGGTGTGAAACTTCTTGATTCCAAAACTCGAGCAGATCATTCAATAGTGTTATGCACCGTGTAGCGTAAATTATGTTAATATCAAAAGAAATCAAAATTATACCATATAAAGAAGAAATTGACAAATAAAAACAATTAACGATCAAAATGTAGCAAATCGTTAACCATAACATAAAAAGCCAGCTAACGAAGGCGAAGAACTTGTAATAATTTTGTTTATTAAGAAATCTATGAATTCTCTGAATAGTTAAGACAATTTCGATATTTTTGTGAACTTGAGCAATTGTTAAATAACAATTTAAAATACATCCAAAAGAGTAAAAGATCAAATCATAACACGTGGCAATGTAAACAAAGTAACCTGTGTACAATTTGGTTTTTACGGTAACATTGAAATAAATCTCCAACAAACGTAACAAAAATATGGAAATGAAAAATATAGTCGCGCACATAGATATTATATTCGACATACAACTGTTGGGATATATAATATTGTTCTCGATGCGATATTTAGGGTAAAAACATACAGTTTGCATTATGTTCAAAGGCCGAAGCATGGATTGAATATCTTTGTCCACTAGTTTACGGTACATTATTTTTACAAGGCGCTTTTTATTATTAATGCCAACACTTATCGAGTTCATTATTATATTTTATACATTTCTTAATAAAATCAATAAGTATGCTAGTATGTTTGAAACCTTGTACGTCTACTAATACTTTAAACTAATCAAGAATCGTAGAAGGCCAAATTTCTGAAGTAGTATTAACTAATTTAATACAGTCTTTCTGTTTCTATAAATTTATCTTCACAATTATAACAATCAGAAAAAAATACTAGCCTTTACCCGTGACTTTCCTTACGTTAAGTACGCCATTTAATCATCTGCACATTCAATTGCACAGTTAAGCACAGCAGTAGCACAAAGGTTGTATACGGCCAAGTCTGCTAAAATACTTTAGAAATACAATTTAAACTAGAGTAAACATCAGCAGTAGGGATAGAATTAAATTTGAAAAATGGATTGCTTCGCCAGAGGTGAATCAGTTGTAAAAATAAATACACCATCTAATGCTTTTTCATTTAACTGGAGTGACAAACATATCTACCATACTTATTGCTGATAAGATAATTGGAGGTGATAAATCAATCAAACAGTTGTGTCTGTCTGTCCAATATGTTCATAATATCGTTGCTTTAAGTGTGTATGATAAAATACGTTGTGTTTGTCATACCAATAGCAAACTTGTTATTAGTGTAATTAAGTCCAAAAATAGTGTAGTGATATTTATGACTTTTTGCTTTCAGAATTAATTTAGGATTCTAAATTAAACACCTTACTCGTATAATGTAGTCTATGAGTACTTGTAGTGTACGTGTCTTAGCGGATACTAATAATTACACAAGCCTGCAAAATAAAAAAATTGAGAGCTGTTTTGATTTTCTTGCGTAATTCTTATGTTTGTGGATGTACTGAAGCCGAAAATGACTTTTATTTTGTTGTAGAACGTCACGTTTTCTGACAATGTAGATATCTATATTAAACAAGTCCTCATTGTAAAATAAAAGATAATAGTCTAATTTTTTTTGAAATATTGTTGATTGCGTACACAAAACTTATTTGTTCATCTAAAATACAGTAATTAGTAATCACTAAACACGTTTCTTTTTCCTAGTGAGACTCCTTTTGGTACATTCGCGCTTGTGCGGAGCATCAGGAATGGCTCTTTGAAGTGTCTAACAGTTATCGGCTATCATTAAGACGTTCCATCTTCCCTGGTATCTTTTCTCCATCTCTTTAATATCCTGATGAAATCGTTCACCTTGGTCTTCACTCACATTTCTAAATTATCTGGAAAGTAGCCACGGTGGGAATGAAGGAAATGTACTTTTAGACTCATTAAGCAACCTAAAGCTTGAAATGCTTTTAACATTCTTTTGATATTTTTTTTATAGTTAGCGTCTTTGTTATTGCCTAAAAATTTTTCTATAACTTCTTTAAAGGCAATCCACCCTTCTCTTTGAGGATCCGTTATGGTTGCGATGAACTGTGGATCAGCCATAAGTCGTCGAATATCTGGTCCAACGAAAACACCTGCCTTCAACTTTGCCTCCGATAGACCTGGAAACTTTGATACTAAGTATTTGAAGCACTTTTCATCTCTTGGAAGTAACTTTACAAATTGCTTCATCAATCCCAGCTTTATATGAAGCGGTGGTAGAAGAACTTTATGACGAGGTACCAAAGTTTCATGCAGAACGTTCTTTTCGCCAACTTTAAGCTCCCTTGCTGGCCAACACTTTTTGGTTCAGTGATTTGCTCAGTCTCTACTATCACATAGACACAAAAAGCAAGGGAATTTGGAAATCAAAATAAAATTGTATTTATCGTATTGTAATTATTTATTTATGACTTCAAACTAACCCAAGAGAGCAATCTAGCCCTTTTTTATAATAAAACTTTGCATTATGTTAGATAACCTGACGTTCTGGCATTTATTGAGTATTTTTTTTGTATTCAAAACACTTAAATACATATAAATCAGTTGAAAATATCCAGACAGCTTTTTTGTTGCAGACCTATGTTATCTGATGTAAATGCTTTTTATGAATCATAAAACGAGTATTATTGGAGATGACTTCTAATTTCTGTGGCGAAAGTCAATAATTCGCTAAAAAATGATACAAAACTGTCAAAAAACATGACATCTCGTAGTGTTATAATAAAACTATTGGGAGATTTCAGAAATTAATGGCAACTCAAAAAGTACTCCAGGTTGTGACCTGTGAATTAAAAATTTATCAACGTGATCTCCGTTACTTACATGAATGTATATTTATTAGAGTTCAGTTGTAATTAGAATTGAGCTAAGAACAATTGTTAAAACATTGATAGATAAAAATTTCGAGAATCGAGAATTTGAAATAATAGATTGTGTTAGTTTTGAATCAAACGAGTAAACGCGACACCTGGTGGATAATGACTACCGTCACCCACGGAAATTTGCGACTCAAGAGTCACCAGAGTAGACATATTTTTAATGAGAAAATAAATAATTTATTATTGCATTTTTTTTTTTAAATGTTCACCTCAGATAATGCAAACTGAATCAGAACGACAGTATAGCTGGTAATCAGATAAATTAAAGACAAAGGCAAGACAGCATCAATGTAGAACAAGCCACAAGTTGACATCCTCTTGAACCACGAACGATACAGGCGTTGTATGTTCTTGGACATTTTTAGTTGTAAATCTGTAAGTAAGTGTAACGGTTCACATAAGCAGCTTAACATGAGATATTTAGTGGTTGATTATTACAGATATTTCTTCTATGTAGATGCAAAATATGTAGTGTAAGGTAATATTTAATATTGGCTATAGGTGGCTTGATTTGCATTGGTGTTAACTTTGTCAATCATCTATGCTTGTATTGACTATGTATGTAGGTATAAGCTATTCCAAGCTATAATCTAACTCTGTGCTAGATTTCATACTATGACTATTTCACGTTGTCTTAGTAGTGTTGTTGAGTTTCTTTTGTTAATGGGAATACTTAGTAATAACCCAGAGCTTGATAGCATGAAAAGCTGTAAGTCCTGGGTTGAATCTCTCCCCGGGCACGACGGAAAACCATCCCATCTGATTGTCAGGGTGAGGGTACACCAGTGTTTATGCACACACTTTTGCAGTGTAATATCTCCTACCTAGCTGATTGCTCTCCGTTAAGACTGACCGCCGTGTCCAACATCGGCTAGTACTACATCATCATTGTCTTAGCAATAAATATCCATCTAATCTAACTTACACATTAAAAAAAGTATAAGATGATACCTGAGTTGCTTGTTTTTGAAATAAGTGCACACGAGTTTTGGCAATTTTCCATAGATATGTAGAATTTTTCGCAATACAGACAAAGTATTACAATAATCGAAAAGGTTTTTATGAGCCACGTGAATACTGCGACAACAGGTCTTGAGAAAAATTCTGTGAAACGTTTTTTTCCTTTATTGTTTGTACAAAATGATGTGTAATAGCTTTAAACAAATTAAAAGCCTTTAGTTTTGCTCTTAATACTTAAAATAATTAATATACTCACATGTCCAATCATGTTTGAAAATTTTATGGTATCAATAGTCGATTGTACGTAAATTAAAGCTTGAAAAAAAAACTTTAGCACGTAAAAGAAAATCTGAAAAAAAGTTTTTATAAGAACAACACTGCTTGACTTGACAAAAATTAGGCCAATAGCATCATTTGAAGAAGAACTTTTGTGCTCTGGTCCCTGGCCTCACTAACTGGGTGTAAAGCAATGAAAAAATTACGTAACCCGGTGTTCATCATCATCATGACCTTCAACAGTCCGCTGCTGGACATAGGCTTCACCTTAGCAAAGAGGTTTTGGCCCACACTGCCTAGTCGGGTTGGTGTGAGATTTGTTTCAAGCTTTCCTTCTCTTTGCTCTGTTGTCTTACATATTTTGTTTCGTTCATTGTCTCTTACAATATTCATGAAAAGAATAGGGGTAGTGACACTCAGTATGCTCAACTCGTCACCATCCGGTGTTAAGCATAGCTATTTCTGTGAGGTCACGATAGTCGAGCTGGCTTGCTTGTGCCAAAGCATGTCTCTCTCTCTCCCCCACAATCAAAATTTTTTTAGCCTGGAATGGCATGCTCGACAAAATATATTACTCAAGAACTGTGTGTATACACTCATACAATTTAAATACTGAAAATTCGTAGGTTGAAATTTCAGCATCATCCTTAAGTAGTTTACTGCTAAACGTAGGTCTCTTCCCCAGAGGTCAAAAACTACAGTTATATAGTTATTACCAATGGACCCATTATTGGATGTTACCAGTACCAGTAGATGTGGATGTTACCAGTATCAGTAACAGTGGATATGGATGCTACCAGTACCAGTACCAGTGGGTGTGAGTGTTACCAGTAAAATCACTAACAATGTTTAAGTTAAGTTATGCTATCTGCATCGTATCCTATCCTATCTGCAAATGCTTCCTTTTTTTCTCCTCTTTGGGTTATGAAATACATATTAAACGCATGAAATGAGATTAGTGATAACAGTAATATGTAAATAATAATTAAACACAAAAATTGAAAAGTTAGTAAAGTAAAGATACTCACAAAGTAATCGAAGGTCGATTTAAAGTTATCATAACCACTCAGTATGTCAGTGTACGTCTGTAACAGTGCTTTGCAATAGGGTTTGACGTCCATGTCACTCATCAACTGAAGGTTAGACACTTTTTCATTCCATAAATCAAGCATTTGTTTTAAAAGTGTTATACACCGTATAGCGTAAATTACGTTAACATCAAAACAAACCAAAATTAATAGAAATAACGAGTTACTGGTCCAGTCGAAAAAATGAATCATCAAGATAGAGGTAACACATATTAACAAAATACAAAGCCAGTTACCTAAAGTGAAGAATTTGAGATATTTTTTGTTGTCAAGAAATCTATGTATTCTCTGAATGGTCAAAATAAATTCAATATTTTTGTGGACTTGAGTAATGGTTAAGAAACAATTTAATATATATCCAATAGAGTACAAGACGAGCTCATAATACGAGATAATATAAATAAACTTCAAATACTTTTGGAGAGTAGAGTTTAAGAAAAAACTGATTAAACGAAACAAAAAAATAGAAATGAATAATATTATCCCACAAATAGATATTATATTTGACATACGACTATTTGGATATATAATATTGTTCTTAATGCGGTACTTAGGGCAAAAACATACAGTTTGCATTATGTTCAAAGGCCGAAGCATGGATTGAATATCTTTGTCCACGGACTTGCAGTACATTATTTTTACACGACACTTTTTACTATTTTTGTCAATGGCCAGCGAAATCATGATTTGATTTCTATTAATTTTTGGAGTAAGGGATAAGGGAACTAATGTCAGAAAACCGACTTTGACTTCTTAAGAAATATTAAAGAACTGAGTGTATTATACGGCAAGGTTAAATTTTGAATTTTCTATTAAATAATTAAATGGAGTGCTTCCGTTACCGTCTATTTATCTTGTCAATCAAAAAATTAAATACTTATATACTGGCTCCACTTGCGTTAATGTTGGTTACGACAATTGATTTTCTGAAAAATGAGTAACTAAGTATTTTTCCAGACTATATTATATTGCTTTTTTAATTTTATACGATGTATTACTAAGTATGCCAACGCTTGTACTTATTCTGACTGCCTTGAAATGAATGTTGAGACAATGGAGTATCCCATGGTTTAAATATTCATTTCTAGACAG
This sequence comes from Hypercompe scribonia, assembly GCA_949316085.1. NCBI lineage: Eukaryota > Metazoa > Arthropoda > Insecta > Lepidoptera > Erebidae > Hypercompe > Hypercompe scribonia. The sequence goes on from OX438986.1 coordinate 17,320,823, forward strand.
TCACGTAGTACGTGGGATATTACTGTATAGTTATGTCCCGTAAAGTGGGATATTACTGTATAGTTATATTCTGCTATACGTGAACGATAAGTTCAGGGAAAAGTTGTGGTAAGTGAAATTTGCGTATATCGGAGTTTACGATTAAACATACTCCAAACTTAACGCAAAAGAAAACGAATCTCTTGAGGCAATCACTTTAATTCTCAAAACACTATGCAGTGCCATATTTTATTTTTATTGAAAAATATGTCTAGTGTCAGTTGGGTAGTGTTTTTTAAGTTATTGTAAAATACGTACGTAGCACAACACGTTGTTTTTAATGCGGTCAACATGTGGTTAGAATATGGCTGTCATCATTGTCCATATTCTGGAGTATGTCCAAACCTATTTTTTTTTATATATGAGTTTTAACAATCGTTCTTTCAGTCGATTCTGAGAGTCCAATATCTCTGCCAAAAATGTATACTTTGCCTTTATTTTCCATTTTTGTAGGTAGTATTTATAACATAGCGTTAAATTGTGTATGTAAGTATTCCCAACAAGCGTTAAAACACGTCTACCAAACGAGATGAACATATGAAACAAACGAAGGAATCCTCACAGAACGGAGCATCCCTAATTTTTCAATTAAAATGTTCAGAGAAAGCAGAAATACCCGCCACCAAAGAGAAGTGATTTCTCATGTAAGAGTAGATTAAAGATTTTAAATAAGAAATTCGTGTAACACGAGGCATTTCAACGTGGTATAGTGAAACTGTGCATAACGAGGTCGTGTTAAGCGAGACATGTCTGTAAACAACGCTGAAATTTGAATAATGAAACCCTTGTAGCTGTATAATAATACCTGTAATAATAATGTAAGTGATTCTTAGTCAAATGTTAGAAATATCAGTTCTTTAAATGTCTTGACGTATTAACAGACCAAGCCATTTCCAAGCTTAAAAATTTAATACTGAGCTCTCTATTTTTGTACTATAATATTATATTTTTGTTTGTGTGAATATCAAGGCCTCTGATTAAAACCATTTATTAAATTACTAAAATGTTGATTGACATTATAATATTAATAAGTGATCAAAATACTCGGGAATATCAACTAATTCAACAAAGTTAAGCAAGGCCATGTCTACTAAAAGCATGTTCTTACGAAGAAAACTGTTATCAATATTGTAATTCGGATAGTGTTTCTGAAAAATCGAAGAAAAAAATTCAAAAAATAATGTGCAAATTATAATAATTTAAATAATTTAAAAGCGTTGCTTTAAGTTTGACATTGTGTCAGTCGTTTATAAGATGAATATAAAGATCAATAAAATAACTCGTTACGAAGACTTTCTGGATAGTGAATTTCAAAAATTGTTACTCCCAATGCGGTTGATGCAACATATGTTTTTTTTATCCAAGTTTACCAAAGAACAATTTTGTTAGACCTCATCAACTACTTTATCGTATTCTCTCTTTCTTTGGCACAATTATACCTATAATACTTAATGTATATAGACTCAGTGTTGTAGATTTGAGTAATTTTCATGTTAAAAATGTAATTCTTGTCACAGCTGTCTGTAATTTCTTGATGTATGGCCCAGCGTTTATCCTAGGTTATTTTATAAATATAAAGAACTCAAATAAGCATATACAGATGATAGTGTATATTCAAAAAGCTTTTAAAATGATCAAATATAAAAACTACATAAAATTTACGATGATAAACTGGTTGTACATTTTGAGACATATTGTTTTGCACACATTATTTATCTTCTTTGTCAGAAATCTCAATATCACTCTTTATTTTCTATATTTGACTTACTTTGAAATCAATATAGTATATGGGATATCTCTGAATTTATTATTAAGAAATGGAATACTCCAATGGTTGTCAGAAGTCGAATATCAAGCCAAGCGATGTTTAGATTTAGACGAAGAGTTAAAAATTTCGAATGAACTGTACGTAGCATATTGCTATTTTATGGAATCATTTGCTATTTACAAAGATGTATTTCAAATAGCTGTAAGTATATTTATAAATTATGGATTAATCGTTTTCATTTTTATCATTTTCTTTTGTGTACATAAATTATACTCTTAGGAGTTGTCTTTCAAAGAAATATAATAAAATATCTCATTTCCATGTCGGCTATTTAAATTCCTTATTGTGATTGTATAATATATCTATTGTAAATGTTGCAGGTACTAATTCACGTATGTGATATTTTTATTCACACACTACTATACGTTCAAATGTGTATAGTTATCACCACGTCAGGAGTTTTAAATAATGCTTATTATGTAAGTATCAACATTGTGAGTCATAATGTTTGTAAACTATTTTTTTTTCCATATTAAGAGCTTACCAAAGCGACTCTACTCTGCCTGATGGAAAGCATGAATAGAATCCAAGAGTTGTGATCACCATACTCAATGCAAATGCAGACAATGCAGTATGGTGACCCACACTATGGCGGCCTCGTGAGATGCTTTTCACACCCCGCTTGGGGACGTAAAAGGCATGACAGTCATCGTGATAGTATAAGGCTTACACAGTTACCACGATAACTGTCACCCCTGCATCAATGGGCCTCCAATTTACACTAACCAACGATACCCGACAACACGGATGCTGGCGCTTTAGGTTGGTCATCTGTGGGAGGGTAGCACTGTCCCGGTCGAACTGGCCCGCTCGTGCTGAAATCAGCGTGATTCTACTACCTAGCAAAACTGTAATAATTAAGAAATAATTAAGGTAAGAATACATTAACATACTACTCACAAGTAAAACAATGACAATAGTTATGCCGCGCGAGGTAGCTTGTCTGTATAACTAAGAAATATAGTTTAAAAATCTAAAAAACACACAAAAGTCGTTTGCAAATAATCAAACAAACAGGCAAGTGAAGCCAATCAAAGCGTGTTAGAATATGTTCTCTTCTTTAAATTCTACGAACTTAATAATTTTCTTACTTTTTCTCTCTCTAGCCAGCCGCATCTTTCGTTAACGCAATTTCTCTGTTCATTAGTCGACACTTACTCATATTCCCGCTAATAACTAATTCTTTGATAGATGATAGAATTTTATGTTTCACTTTAATTTTTTATCTGTTTTCGTTATAAAAGAAGGACACGACTCCATATTTGCCTGGTCTCAAATGTTTCTCAATCATACTTGATTTATTTGTAAGAGTATACTCAGACTTCATTGGAAATTTGGTGATATTTGGCTATCTAGGATTCAAGCTATGTAAAGTATACTAATTTTTTTTTTCTATACAAAGAGCCTGCCAAAGTGACTCTACTCTGCTTGATGGAAAGCATGAATAGAATCTAAAGAGTTGTGATCACCATACTCATTGCAAATGCAGACACTGCAGTGTGGTGACTTGCACTATAGCGGCCTAGTGAGATGTTTTTTCACACCACGCTTGAGGACGTAAAAGGCATGATGACAGTCATCGTGGCAGTGTAAGTGTAATGAGGTTATATATAAATTTTTTGATGTTATTTACGAAAAGAACTTGATTAGCTTCACTTGTCTCATGTTTTTATGCTTAGAGTGCAAGTAGAGAGCCTCCAGGTATAGTGTGTTAAAGATCTGACACATTTGAATTACTTTGGTAAGTCCGCTACAGATGAAAACATAATTCTTATATTCAATTGGGTAGATGACTGTTTCGAAAATAAATACCAATGTCCACTTCATTAAAACTAATATTGCGAAACATCTCGGAAAATACAATTAACATAGTTTTTGTTATTATTACGAATTTCAATCAAATATACAGTGAAATATATTGTTCAGTTGAGTAGTCTAAAACGGTGACGTCACAATTTGGTATTTAGTACATTTTTCATACAAAATTGTCGTTATGACAAATGATAAAAAGTAATTAATTTGACTAAGGTCTCGCCTAGCCTATTACTGTCAGGTATGTAGAAGGAAAGGTATAACATAAGAACGGAGAGGAGAAAGTAAATTAAAGCCCGAATTTCTGTATAATGTTTATTATTCTGCTTTGAAAATTGATATCCAGTCTGATTTTGTTCGTTTAATAGGCTAAGAAAAGGATATACTTACAGGATAAGGTGCACACTACCGAATAACTGATACCATCACTTTGACATCAAAGGCTTCTGCTAATAGAGTAACTACGACCAGTGGCAATAGTAAAGTTGACACAGTAATCCATGTCATTAATACTCGATCGATAGGTGTAGTTTTACTTCAAGATAGAGAACCAGGCGTTTAATGATAATAATATGAAAAGTGTATACTCTAAATAAATGAAAACGAATAGATACACATTTTTCTGATTGCTGTTTGGCGCTGTCATCTGTCAGTTGGTGATTAGTGTTGCCAATTGTAGAAATTTAATTTTCTATGAATTCATATCACTAAACAACTGCTAAGTACTTTTCACTGAATTTTTATAAATATTCTTATGTTTTATTGTTTTTATTTTGTTCTTCTTCTTTTTATTTTGAAATTTAATTAACTGGTGTCATAAAAAGTGCTTTCAGTTTCAACTTCTTTCATTAATAATTTTTACTCACACTGTCCGCAGGTCCGGAATTTATTTATTTTGGGAACTGTCATCGTAGTTTATTGGTTTGGCAAGAATCTGTTTCTAATGAGTTCATTTAGTCAACACTGTGGAAATTTCTACGACACAATTGAACATGTTAATTCAACTTGTTGCTATTATTTAAAAAATGGCAACAGCTCAGGTAATTCTAGTCTTATTTAGTCTTACACGTAATCAGTTCGTATGGCTATGATTAAGGGTTTACATGTAAACCTATATTTAACTATACATTCTTTATAAGTAACTAGCTATATCTGGCCGGCATATTGTGATTGCATTGATGAGAAATGACGAAAAAGTAACGGCAAAATAGTCAAAAGCAATCTTTCAAAGAGGTTGTATATCGGTTCAAAATTTGAGTTCAATCTGTAAAACTTTTTGTGATTTTGAAGAGGACATCTATCAACATGTTCAAATACAGATAAATTGAATTGGTATTGATTATTTAAGGCATTAAAACTACTTTGCTTAGTAACTTCTTCTCATGCTGACATGCTTAAGATTATTGTATCATTAAATTATTTCAAATCAACTCGAATTACAAGCTATATTAAATAATGCTTGTAACTAATTTATGTTATTTTGAACAAAATAACATGGCTCAAGACAATTACTATAGTATCTAGATATGAATATTTTCAAACCAGAAATCTGGCAAAGTCTATATATAGGGTAGGCCACAAATTAGTTAACATTTGAAAAACTCACCAAACACATCAACACACATTCAACACATTGGAAGAGAATATCTAAGAAAAAAAAATATTTAAAGTAGTAATTCCATCGTCTTGATTATTTGGCTACTTGAAGCCTAACTTTTAAACTGTTGGTGACAAATATTATCAGTAACCTAAAGTAGATCTCGATGTGATGAAACTCTGTGGAATATCAGTCTATTTAATAAGAACATACGGCATCACGTAGCCAGATTGCGGTATGTGTCAGATATCTGAAAATACATTTCATCTTATTTTATGTATTTTTGCTGTCTATTTGTCCTTGTCTACAATTTGATCTAACATACCATTAACGGTAAACGTCTGTCAAGGCTTAAGCCTTACCTTTTTGTGGCACTAAATTAACAGTCTTTGAACAATTCAACTGACACAGACAAACTTATGCACATTCTAATGATTATTTACATATCCTGAAGTAGGAGTCAACACTGTTGAGCATTGCTTATTAAGTAAATTATTAACGTAAACTGAATAAAATAGTTGTTTTGCTTATCGTAATATAGCTATCAAAAGAAATTAAAATAAATGATTACAAGTAATTTTATTACCATAAAATTTACGTGTCACATATATATATACATACATCAATAAAATCACGCCTGTTTCCCTGGAGGGATAAAGTGCAGGCATGTTAAATGTCCACTTTACGTTAGTGTTTTGATCTCACGTAATAGGTAGAATGTTGGTGAGAACCCTATGCATCATGTTGAACTTAACACTAAACTAAGAAGTAGCTTGTACCAAAATGAGCTTTAAAAGAATTATAACTGTGTTTATGTTACAATCAATTCTTCAGCTGGGCTATCAATACTGGACTTCTACACAACAACTAAACGTTAAACGTATTTACGCCTTATTGTGACTAAACCTTGAGGTCTGATCTAAACGTCGTCTCAAATTTGTTACAAGTTCTTTATGTCTTGTACTCAGTATAATGTGTATCAAGCTAAGATCCTCATCCTCGCTCCTTTAGTTTTGAATGAATTATTTTTGTAAATGTTACAATGTATGTATGAAAAGCTACTCGTTTAGTACATCAGATAATGCAAATTGAATCAGGACGACAGTGAAACCGATAATAAGACCCAATAGAGACAAAGGCAGTGCAGCATCAACGTTGAACAAGCCACAAGCAGACATCTTCTTGAATGATGATCGATACAGACGTTGTATGTTCTTGGAGAACTTTAGCCGTAAATCTGTTAATAAACATCACTTTTCAGTAATCTATCTTTTTTAAATCACAGCTTGATATCTAAATTCGAGCCAGGATATTGAGAAATCAGTTATCATTGTTCGGCACATAGTATTAGGCGTTAAGTGTTTCCAGTTTAAAATTTAGCTCACCTAGTACTATCTTGTGTCGTTTTTGCAAATTATTATATACTTTCTGTGGAAATTTTCTAGATCCATTGAGCTATTTTAAACAATTTATTACTAGATATAAACACCCATCAATCGAAATTTTGAATTTATAGTAGTAAGATATTACCTGAGATTCTTGTTTGTGAAATATATGGGCATAAATCTTGACTATTTTCCAAAGCTATGTAGAACTTTTCAGAGTAAAAGCACAATATTATTGTAATTGATAAGTTTTTTATAAACCACGTGGTCACAGCCATTATAACTTTCGACTGCAAATAATATATTGTTTAAGTTTTTCTTTTCAATAGTAACAGTTTTTAACAATTTAACTGCCTCGGTGGCGCAGCGGTAGTGAATGCGACTGTTGTGCTTGAGGTCTCGGGTTCGATACCTGGGTCGGGCCAAATGTTTGAATGATCTGCAAATATTTGTTTCGAAGTTTGAGTGTTTTCTAATATGTATGTATTTACAAAAAAACGTATTTAAGTATTTTATCAGTCAGTCTAGTTATCATAGCATAAGCTCTGCTTAGTTTGAAACTAGGTGACGTTGTGTGTCAAATGTCAGAAATGTTTATTTATTTAATTATAAACTCTTTTTTAATACTTACTTCAGACGTGTTTAAGATTTGAATAATTTCAATTAATGCTTGTATGTAAATCAAGGCATGTGAAAATAATTCTAGTACGTAAAAAAGAATCTGAAAATAAAATTGAAACAAATATTACGCTATAGCTTGGTAATGGTTTTGTCGACAGTATTTTCAACAGTGTGCGTAATGTTATGTATCTTTTATCCTACCAGTAGCTGGCTTCACCTACAGATACAGTTTGTCGTATCACCTAGGTTTGAAAATGTCTCCCTAACTGTCACAACCTATATATATTGGAACCCTTGGTGTATATTACTAAACGGTTTCAAGTTAAAAATATAGTAACTTACAAAAAACTTAAAAGTTAATTGAAAAGTCTCATAAGCATTTAGTATTTCAGTGTATGTCTGAAACATCGCTTCATAGTAGTTTTTCATGTCCATGTCCTGCATTAACTGAGGGTGTGAAACTTCTTGATTTCAAAACTCGAGCAGATCATTCAATAGTGTTATGCACCGTGTAGCGTAAATTATGTTAATATCAAAAGAAATCGAAATTATACCATATAAAGAAGAAATTGACGTATAAAAACAATTAACGATCAAAATGTAGCAAATCGTTAACCATAACATAAAAAAGCCAGCTAACGAAGGCGAAGAACTTGTAATAAATTTGTTTATTAAGAAATCTATGAATTCTCTGAATAGTTAAGACAATTTCGATATTTTTGTGAACTTGAGCAATTGTTAAATAACAATTTAAAATACATCCAAAAGAGTAAAAGATCAAATCATAACACGTGGCAATGTAAACAAAGTAACCTGTGTACAATTTGGTTTTTACGGTAACATTGAAATAAATCTCCAACAAACGTAACAAAAATATGGAAATGAAAAATATAGTCGCGCACATAGATATTATATTCGACATACAACTGTTGGGATATATAATATTGTTCTCGATGCGATATTTAGGGTAAAAACATTCAGTTTGCATTATGTTCAAAGGCCGAAGCATGGATTGAATATCTTTGTCCACTAGTTTACGGTACATTATTTTTACAAGGCGCTTTTTATTATTAATGTCTACACCTATCGAGTTCATTATTATATTTTATATATTTCTTTATAAAATCAATAAGTATGCTAGTATGTTTGAAACCTTGTACGTCTACTAATACTTTAAACTAATCAAGAATCGTAGAAGGCCAAATTTCTGAAGTAGTATTAACTAATTTAATACAGTCTTTCTTTTTCTATAAATTTATCTTCACAATTATAACAATCAGAAAAAAATACTAGCCTTTACCCGTGACTTTCCTTACGTTAAGTACGCCATTTAATCATCTGCACATTCAATTGCACAGTTAAGCACAGCAGTAGCACAAAGGTTGTATACGGCCAAGTCTGCTAAAATACTTTAGAAATACAATTTAAACTAGAGTAAACATCAGCAGTAGGGATAGAATTAAATTTGAAAAATGGATTGCTTCGCCAGAGGTTAGTGAATCAGTTGTAAAAATAAATACACCATCTAATGCTTTTTCATTTAACTGGAGTGACAAACATATCTACCATACTTATTGCTGATAAGATAATTGGAGGTGATAAATCAATCAAACAGTTGTGTCTGTCTGTCCAATATGTTCATAATATCGTTGCTTTAAGTGTGTATAATAAAATACGTTGTGTTTGTCATACCAATAGCAAACTTGTTATTAGTGTAATTAAGTCCAAAAATAGTGTAGTGATATTTATGACTTTTTGCTTTCAGAATTAATTTAGGATTCTAAATTAAACACCTTACTCGTATAATGTAGTCTACGAGTACTTGTAGTGTACGTGTCTTAGCGGATAGTAATAATTACACAAGCCTGCAAAATAAAAAAATTGAGAGCTGTTTTGATTTTCTTGCGTAATTCTTATGTTTGTGGATGTACTGAAGCCGAAAATGACTTTTATTTTGTTGTAGAACGTCACGTTTTCTGACAATGTAGATATCTATATTAAACAAGTCCTCATTGTAAAATAAAAGATAATAGTCTAATTTTTTTTGAAATATTGTTGATTGCGTACACAAAACTTATTTGTTCATCTAAAATACAGTAATTAGTAATCACTAAACACGTTTCTTTTTCCTAGTGAGACTCCTTTTGGTACATTCGCGCTTGTGCGGAGCATCAGGAATGTCTCTTTGAAGTGTCCAACAGTTATCGGCTATCATTGAGACGTTCCATCTTCCCTGGTATCTTTTCTCCATCTCTTTAATATCCTGATGAAATCGTTCACCTTGGTCTTCACTCACATTTCTAAATTATCTGGAAAGTAGCCACGGTGGGAATGAAGGAAATGTACTTTTAGACTCATTAAGCAACCTAAAGCTTGAAATGCTTTTAACATTCTTTTGATATTTTTTTTATAGTTAGCGTCTTTGTTATTGCCTAAAAATTTTTCTATAACTTCTTTAAAGGCAATCCACCCTTCTCTTTGAGGATCCGTTATGGTTGCGATGAACTGTGGATCAGCCATAAGTCGTCGAATATCTGGTCCAACGAAAACACCTGCCTTCAACTTTGCCTCCGATAGACCTGGAAACTTTGATACTAAGTATTTGAAACACTTTTCATCTCTTGGAAGTAGCTTTACAAATTGTTTCATCAATCCCAGCTTTATGTGAAGCGGTGGTAGAAGAACTTTATGACAAGGTACCAAAGTTTCATGCAGAACGTTCTTTTCGCCAACTTTAAGCTCCCTTGCTGGCCAACACTTTTTGGTTCAGTGATTTGCTCAGTCTCTACTATCACATAGACACAAAAAGCAAGGGAATTTGGAAATCAAAATAAAATTGTACTTATCGTATTGTAATTATTTATTTATGACTTCAAACTAACCCAAGAGAGCAATCTAACCCTTTTTTTATAATAAAACTTTGCATTATGTTAGATAACCTGACGTTCTGGCATTTATTGAGTATTTTTTTTGTATTCAAAACACTTAAATACATATAAATCAGTTGAAAATATCCAGACAGCTTTTTTGTTGCAGACCTATGTTATCTGATGTAAATGCTTTTTATGAATCATAAAACGAGTATTATTGGAGATGACTTCTAATTTCTGTGTCGAAAGTCAATAATTCGCTAAAAAATGATACAAAACTGTCAAAAAACATGACATCTCGTAGTGTTATAATAAAACTATTGGGATATTTCAGAAATTAATGGCAACTCAAAAAGTACTCCAGGTTGTGACCTGTGAATTAAAAATTTATCAACGTGATCTCCGTTACTTACATGAATGTATATTTATTAGAGTTCAGTTGTAATTAGAATTGAGCTAAGAACAATTGTTAAAACATCGATAGATAAAAATTTCGAGAATCGAGAATTTGAAATAATAGATTGTGTTAGTTTTGAATCAAACGAGTAAACGCGACACCTGGTGGATAATGACTACCGTCACCCACGGAAATTTGCGACTCAAGAGTCACCAGAGTAGACATATTTTTAATGAGAAAATAAATAATTTATTATTGCATTTTTTTTTTTAAATGTTCACCTCAGATAATGCAAACTGAATCAGAACGACAGTATAGCTGGTAATCAGATAAATTAAAGACAAAGGCAAGACAGCATCAATGTAGAACAAGCCGCAAGTTGACATCCTCTTGAACCACGAACGATACAGGCGTTGTATGTTCTTGGACATTTTTAGTTGTAAATCTGTAAGTAAGTGTAACGGTTCACATAAGCAGCTTAACATGAGATATTTAGTGATTGATTATTACAGATTTCTTCTATGTAGATGCAAAATATGTAGTGTAAGGTAATATTTAATATTGGCTATAGGTGGCTTGATTTGCATTGGTGTTAACTTTGTCAATCATCTATGCTTGTATTGACTATGTATGTAGGTATAAGCTATTCCAAGCTATAATCTAACTCTGTGCTAGATTTCATACTATGACTATTTCACGTTGTCTTAGTAGTGTTGTTGAGTTTCTTTTGTTAATGGGAATACTTAGTAATAACCCAGAGCTTGATAGCATGAAAAGCTGTAAGTCCTGGGTAGAATCTCTCCCTTGGGCACGACGGAAAACCATCCCATCTGATTGTCAGGGTGAGGGTACACCAGTGTTTATGCACACACTTTTCCAGTGTAATATCTCCTACCTAGCTGATTGCTCTCCGTTAAGACTGACCGCCGTGTCCAACATCGGCTAGTACTACATCATCATTGTCTTAGCAATAAATATCCATCTAATCTAACTTACACATTAAAAAAAGTATAAGATGATACCTGAGTTGCTTGTTTTTGAAATAAGTGCACACGAGTTTTGGCAATTTTCCATAGATATGTAGAATTTTTCGCAATACAGACAAAGTATTACAATAATCGAAAAGGTTTTTATGAGCCACGTGAATACTGCGACAACAGGTCTTGAGAAAAAATTCTGTGAAACGTTTTTTTCCTTTATTGTTTGTACAAAATGATGTGTAATAGCTTTAAACAAATTAAAAGCCTTTAGTTTTGCTCTTAATACTTAAAATAATTAATATACTCACATGTCCAATCATGTTTGAAAATTTTATGGTATCAATAGTCGATTGTACGTAAATTAAAGCTTGAAAAAAAAACTTTAGCACGTAAAAGAAAATCTGAAAAAAAGTTTTTATAAGAACAACACTGCTTGACTTGACAAAAATTAGGCCAATAGCATCATTTGAAGAAGAACTTTTGTGCTCTGGTCCCTGGCCTCACTAACTGGGTGTAAAGCAATGAAAAAATTACGTAACCCGGTGTTCATCATCATCATGACCTTCAACAGTCCGCTGCTGGACATAGGCTTCACCTTAGCAAAGAGGTTTTGGCCCACACTGCCTAGTCGGGTTGGTGTGAGATTTGTTTCAAGCTTTCCTTCTCTTTGCTCTGTTGTCTTACATATTTTGTTTCGTTCGTTGTCTCTTACAATATTCATGAAAAGAATAGGGGTAGTGACACTCAGTATGCTCAACTCGTCACCATCCGGTGTTAAGCATAGCTATTTCTGTGAGGTCACGATAGTCGAGCTGGCTTGCTTGTGCCAAAGCATGTCTCTCTCTCTCCCCCACAATCAAAATTTTTTTAGCCTGGAATGGCATGCTCGACAAAATATATTACTCAAAAACTGTGTGTATACACTCATACAATTTAAATACTGAAAATTCGTAGGTTGAAATTTCAGCATCATCCTTAAGTAGTTTACTGCTAAACGTAGGTCTCTTCCCCAGAGGTCAAAAACTACAGTTATATAGTTATTACCAATGGACCCATTATTGGATGTTACCAGTACCAGTAGATGTGGATGTTACCAGTATCAGTAACAGTGGATATGGATGCTACCAGTACCAGTACCAGTGGGTGTGAGTGTTACCAGTAAAATCACTAACAATGTTTAAGTTAAGTTATGCTATCTGCATCGTATCCTATCCTATCTGCAAATGCTTCCTTTTTTTCTCCTCTTTGGGTTATGAAATACATATTAAACGCATGAAATGAGATTAGTGATAACAGTAATATGTAAATAATAATTAAACACAAAAATTGAAAAGTTAGTAAAGTAAAGATACTCACAAAGTAATCGAAGGTCGATTTAAAGTTATCATAACCACTCAGTATGTCAGTGTACGTCTGTAACAGTGCTTTGCAATAGGGTTTGACGTCCATGTCACTCATCAACTGAAGGTTAGACACTTTTTCATTCCATAAATCAAGCATTTGTTTTAAAAGTGTTATACACCGTATAGCGTAAATTACGTTAACATCAAAACAAACCAAAATTAATAGAAATAACGAGTTACTGGTCCAGTCGAAAAAATGAATCATCAAGATAGAGGTAACACATATTAACAAAATACAAAGCCAGTTACCTAAAGTGAAGAATTTGAGATATTTTTTGTTGTCAAGAAATCTATGTATTCTCTGAATGGTCAAAATAAATTCAATATTTTTGTGGACTTGAGTAATGGTTAAGAAACAATTTAATATATATCCAATAGAGTACAAGACGAGCTCATAATACGAGATAATATAAATAAACTTCAAATACTTTTGGAGAGTAGAGTTTAAGAAAAAACTGATTAAACGAAACAAAAAAATAGAAATGAATAATATTATCCCACAAATAGATATTATATTTGACATACGACTATTTGGATATATAATATTGTTCTTAATGCGGTACTTAGGGCAAAAACATACAGTTTGCATTATGTTCAAAGGCCGAAGCATGGATTGAATATCTTTGTCCACGGACTTGCAGTACATTATTTTTACACGACACTTTTTACTATTTTTGTCAATGGCCAGCGAAATCATGATTTGATTTCTATTAATTTTTGGAGTAAGGGATAAGGGAACTAATGTCAGAAAACCGACTTTGACTTCTTAAGAAATATTAAAGAACTGAGTGTATTATACGGCAAGGTTAAATTTTGAATTTTCTATTAAATAATTAAATGGAGTGCTTCCGTTACCGTCTATTTATCTTGTCAATCAAAAAATTAAATACTTATATACTGGCTCCACTTGCGTTAATGTTGGTTACGACAATTGATTTTCTGAAAAATGAGTAACTAAGTATTTTTCCAGACTATATTATATTGCTTTTTTAATTTTATGCGATGTATTACTAAGTATGCCAACGCTTGTACTTATTCTGACTGCCTTGAAATGAATGTTGAGACAATGGAGTATCCCATGGTTTAAATATTCATTTCTAGACAGTCACGTAGTACGTGGGATATTACTGTATAGTTATGTCCCGTAAAGTGGGATATTACTGTATAGTTATATTCTGCTATACGTGAACGATAAGTTCAGGGAAAAGTTGTGGTAAGTGAAATTTGCGTATATCGGAGTTTACGATTAAACATACTCCAAACTTAACGCAAAAGAAAACGAATCTCTTGAGGCAATCACTTTAATTCTCAAAACACTATGCAGTGCCATATTTTATTTTTATTGAAAAATATGTCTAGTGTCAGTTGGGTAGTGTTTTTTAAGTTATTGTAAAATACGTACGTAGCACAACACGTTGTTTTTAATGCGGTCAACATGTGGTTAGAATATGGCTGTCATCATTGTCCATATTCTGGAGTATGTCCAAACCTATTTTTTTTTATATATGAGTTTTAACAATCGTTCTTTCAGTCGATTCTGAGAGTCCAATATCTCTGCCAAAAATGTATACTTTGCCTTTATTTTCCATTTTTGTAGGTAGTATTTATAACATAGCGTTAAATTGTGTATGTAAGTATTCCCAACAAGCGTTAAAACACGTCTACCAAACGAGATGAACATATGAAACAAACGAAGGAATCCTCACAGAACGGAGCATCCCTAATTTTTCAATTAAAATGTTCAGAGAAAGCAGAAATACCCGCCACCAAAGAGAAGTGATTTCTCATGTAAGAGTAGATTAAAGATTTTAAATAAGAAATTCGTGTAACACGAGGCATTTCAACGTGGTATAGTGAAACTGTGCATAACGAGGTCGTGTTAAGCGAGACATGTCTGTAAACAACGCTGAAATTTGAATAATGAAACCCTTGTAGCTGTATAATAATACCTGTAATAATAATGTAAGTGATTCTTAGTCAAATGTTAGAAATATCAGTTCTTTAAATGTCTTGACGTATTAACAGACCAAGCCATTTCCAAGCTTAAAAATTTAATACTGAGCTCTCTATTTTTGTACTATAATATTATATTTTTGTTTGTGTGAATATCAAGGCCTCTGATTAAAACCATTTATTAAATTACTAAAATGTTGATTGACATTATAATATTAATAAGTGATCAAAATACTCGGGAATATCAACTAATTCAACAAAGTTAAGCAAGGCCATGTCTACTAAAAGCATGTTCTTACGAAGAAAACTGTTATCAATATTGTAATTCGGATAGTGTTTCTGAAAAATCGAAGAAAAAAATTCAAAAAATAATGTGCAAATTATAATAATTTAAATAATTTAAAAGCGTTGCTTTAAGTTTGACATTGTGTCAGTCGTTTATAAGATGAATATAAAGATCAATAAAATAACTCGTTACGAAGACTTTCTGGATAGTGAATTTCAAAAATTGTTACTCCCAATGCGGTTGATGCAACATATGTTTTTTTTATCCAAGTTTACCAAAGAACAATTTTGTTAGACCTCATCAACTACTTTATCGTATTCTCTCTTTCTTTGGCACAATTATACCTATAATACTTAATGTATATAGACTCAGTGTTGTAGATTTGAGTAATTTTCATGTTAAAAATGTAATTCTTGTCACAGCTGTCTGTAATTTCTTGATGTATGGCCCAGCGTTTATCCTAGGTTATTTTATAAATATAAAGAACTCAAATAAGCATATACAGATGATAGTGTATATTCAAAAAGCTTTTAAAATGATCAAATATAAAAACTACATAAAATTTACGATGATAAACTGGTTGTACATTTTGAGACATATTGTTTTGCACACATTATTTATCTTCTTTGTCAGAAATCTCAATATCACTCTTTATTTTCTATATTTGACTTACTTTGAAATCAATATAGTATATGGGATATCTCTGAATTTATTATTAAGAAATGGAATACTCCAATGGTTGTCAGAAGTCGAATATCAAGCCAAGCGATGTTTAGATTTAGACGAAGAGTTAAAAATTTCGAATGAACTGTACGTAGCATATTGCTATTTTATGGAATCATTTGCTATTTACAAAGATGTATTTCAAATAGCTGTAAGTATATTTATAAATTATGGATTAATCGTTTTCATTTTTATCATTTTCTTTTGTGTACATAAATTATACTCTTAGGAGTTGTCTTTCAAAGAAATATAATAAAATATCTCATTTCCATGTCGGCTATTTAAATTCCTTATTGTGATTGTATAATATATCTATTGTAAATGTTGCAGGTACTAATTCACGTATGTGATATTTTTATTCACACACTACTATACGTTCAAATGTGTATAGTTATCACCACGTCAGGAGTTTTAAATAATGCTTATTATGTAAGTATCAACATTGTGAGTCATAATGTTTGTAAACTATTTTTTTTTCCATATTAAGAGCTTACCAAAGCGACTCTACTCTGCCTGATGGAAAGCATGAATAGAATCCAAGAGTTGTGATCACCATACTCAATGCAAATGCAGACAATGCAGTATGGTGACCCACACTATGGCGGCCTCGTGAGATGCTTTTCACACCCCGCTTGGGGACGTAAAAGGCATGACAGTCATCGTGATAGTATAAGGCTTACACAGTTACCACGATAACTGTCACCCCTGCATCAATGGGCCTCCAATTTACACTAACCAACGATACCCGACAACACGGATGCTGGCGCTTTAGGTTGGTCATCTGTGGGAGGGTAGCACTGTCCCGGTCGAACTGGCCCGCTCGTGCTGAAATCAGCGTGATTCTACTACCTAGCAAAACTGTAATAATTAAGAAATAATTAAGGTAAGAATACATTAACATACTACTCACAAGTAAAACAATGACAATAGTTATGCCGCGCGAGGTAGCTTGTCTGTATAACTAAGAAATATAGTTTAAAAATCTAAAAAACACACAAAAGTCGTTTGCAAATAATCAAACAAACAGGCAAGTGAAGCCAATCAAAGCGTGTTAGAATATGTTCTCTTCTTTAAATTCTACGAACTTAATAATTTTCTTACTTTTTCTCTCTCTAGCCAGCCGCATCTTTCGTTAACGCAATTTCTCTGTTCATTAGTCGACACTTACTCATATTCCCGCTAATAACTAATTCTTTGATAGATGATAGAATTTTATGTTTCACTTTAATTTTTTATCTGTTTTCGTTATAAAAGAAGGACACGACTCCATATTTGCCTGGTCTCAAATGTTTCTCAATCATACTTGATTTATTTGTAAGAGTATACTCAGACTTCATTGGAAATTTGGTGATATTTGGCTATCTAGGATTCAAGCTATGTAAAGTATACTAATTTTTTTTTTCTATACAAAGAGCCTGCCAAAGTGACTCTACTCTGCTTGATGGAAAGCATGAATAGAATCTAAAGAGTTGTGATCACCATACTCATTGCAAATGCAGACACTGCAGTGTGGTGACTTGCACTATAGCGGCCTAGTGAGATGTTTTTTCACACCACGCTTGAGGACGTAAAAGGCATGATGACAGTCATCGTGGCAGTGTAAGTGTAATGAGGTTATATATAAATTTTTTGATGTTATTTACGAAAAGAACTTGATTAGCTTCACTTGTCTCATGTTTTTATGCTTAGAGTGCAAGTAGAGAGCCTCCAGGTATAGTGTGTTAAAGATCTGACACATTTGAATTACTTTGGTAAGTCCGCTACAGATGAAAACATAATTCTTATATTCAATTGGGTAGATGACTGTTTCGAAAATAAATACCAATGTCCACTTCATTAAAACTAATATTGCGAAACATCTCGGAAAATACAATTAACATAGTTTTTGTTATTATTACGAATTTCAATCAAATATACAGTGAAATATATTGTTCAGTTGAGTAGTCTAAAACGGTGACGTCACAATTTGGTATTTAGTACATTTTTCATACAAAATTGTCGTTATGACAAATGATAAAAAGTAATTAATTTGACTAAGGTCTCGCCTAGCCTATTACTGTCAGGTATGTAGAAGGAAAGGTATAACATAAGAACGGAGAGGAGAAAGTAAATTAAAGCCCGAATTTCTGTATAATGTTTATTATTCTGCTTTGAAAATTGATATCCAGTCTGATTTTGTTCGTTTAATAGGCTAAGAAAAGGATATACTTACAGGATAAGGTGCACACTACCGAATAACTGATACCATCACTTTGACATCAAAGGCTTCTGCTAATAGAGTAACTACGACCAGTGGCAATAGTAAAGTTGACACAGTAATCCATGTCATTAATACTCGATCGATAGGTGTAGTTTTACTTCAAGATAGAGAACCAGGCGTTTAATGATAATAATATGAAAAGTGTATACTCTAAATAAATGAAAACGAATAGATACACATTTTTCTGATTGCTGTTTGGCGCTGTCATCTGTCAGTTGGTGATTAGTGTTGCCAATTGTAGAAATTTAATTTTCTATGAATTCATATCACTAAACAACTGCTAAGTACTTTTCACTGAATTTTTATAAATATTCTTATGTTTTATTGTTTTTATTTTGTTCTTCTTCTTTTTATTTTGAAATTTAATTAACTGGTGTCATAAAAAGTGCTTTCAGTTTCAACTTCTTTCATTAATAATTTTTACTCACACTGTCCGCAGGTCCGGAATTTATTTATTTTGGGAACTGTCATCGTAGTTTATTGGTTTGGCAAGAATCTGTTTCTAATGAGTTCATTTAGTCAACACTGTGGAAATTTCTACGACACAATTGAACATGTTAATTCAACTTGTTGCTATTATTTAAAAAATGGCAACAGCTCAGGTAATTCTAGTCTTATTTAGTCTTACACGTAATCAGTTCGTATGGCTATGATTAAGGGTTTACATGTAAACCTATATTTAACTATACATTCTTTATAAGTAACTAGCTATATCTGGCCGGCATATTGTGATTGCATTGATGAGAAATGACGAAAAAGTAACGGCAAAATAGTCAAAAGCAATCTTTCAAAGAGGTTGTATATCGGTTCAAAATTTGAGTTCAATCTGTAAAACTTTTTGTGATTTTGAAGAGGACATCTATCAACATGTTCAAATACAGATAAATTGAATTGGTATTGATTATTTAAGGCATTAAAACTACTTTGCTTAGTAACTTCTTCTCATGCTGACATGCTTAAGATTATTGTATCATTAAATTATTTCAAATCAACTCGAATTACAAGCTATATTAAATAATGCTTGTAACTAATTTATGTTATTTTGAACAAAATAACATGGCTCAAGACAATTACTATAGTATCTAGATATGAATATTTTCAAACCAGAAATCTGGCAAAGTCTATATATAGGGTAGGCCACAAATTAGTTAACATTTGAAAAACTCACCAAACACATCAACACACATTCAACACATTGGAAGAGAATATCTAAGAAAAAAAAATATTTAAAGTAGTAATTCCATCGTCTTGATTATTTGGCTACTTGAAGCCTAACTTTTAAACTGTTGGTGACAAATATTATCAGTAACCTAAAGTAGATCTCGATGTGATGAAACTCTGTGGAATATCAGTCTATTTAATAAGAACATACGGCATCACGTAGCCAGATTGCGGTATGTGTCAGATATCTGAAAATACATTTCATCTTATTTTATGTATTTTTGCTGTCTATTTGTCCTTGTCTACAATTTGATCTAACATACCATTAACGGTAAACGTCTGTCAAGGCTTAAGCCTTACCTTTTTGTGGCACTAAATTAACAGTCTTTGAACAATTCAACTGACACAGACAAACTTATGCACATTCTAATGATTATTTACATATCCTGAAGTAGGAGTCAACACTGTTGAGCATTGCTTATTAAGTAAATTATTAACGTAAACTGAATAAAATAGTTGTTTTGCTTATCGTAATATAGCTATCAAAAGAAATTAAAATAAATGATTACAAGTAATTTTATTACCATAAAATTTACGTGTCACATATATATATACATACATCAATAAAATCACGCCTGTTTCCCTGGAGGGATAAAGTGCAGGCATGTTAAATGTCCACTTTACGTTAGTGTTTTGATCTCACGTAATAGGTAGAATGTTGGTGAGAACCCTATGCATCATGTTGAACTTAACACTAAACTAAGAAGTAGCTTGTACCAAAATGAGCTTTAAAAGAATTATAACTGTGTTTATGTTACAATCAATTCTTCAGCTGGGCTATCAATACTGGACTTCTACACAACAACTAAACGTTAAACGTATTTACGCCTTATTGTGACTAAACCTTGAGGTCTGATCTAAACGTCGTCTCAAATTTGTTACAAGTTCTTTATGTCTTGTACTCAGTATAATGTGTATCAAGCTAAGATCCTCATCCTCGCTCCTTTAGTTTTGAATGAATTATTTTTGTAAATGTTACAATGTATGTATGAAAAGCTACTCGTTTAGTACATCAGATAATGCAAATTGAATCAGGACGACAGTGAAACCGATAATAAGACCCAATAGAGACAAAGGCAGTGCAGCATCAACGTTGAACAAGCCACAAGCAGACATCTTCTTGAATGATGATCGATACAGACGTTGTATGTTCTTGGAGAACTTTAGCCGTAAATCTGTTAATAAACATCACTTTTCAGTAATCTATCTTTTTTAAATCACAGCTTGATATCTAAATTCGAGCCAGGATATTGAGAAATCAGTTATCATTGTTCGGCACATAGTATTAGGCGTTAAGTGTTTCCAGTTTAAAATTTAGCTCACCTAGTACTATCTTGTGTCGTTTTTGCAAATTATTATATACTTTCTGTGGAAATTTTCTAGATCCATTGAGCTATTTTAAACAATTTATTACTAGATATAAACACCCATCAATCGAAATTTTGAATTTATAGTAGTAAGATATTACCTGAGATTCTTGTTTGTGAAATATATGGGCATAAATCTTGACTATTTTCCAAAGCTATGTAGAACTTTTCAGAGTAAAAGCACAATATTATTGTAATTGATAAGTTTTTTATAAACCACGTGGTCACAGCCATTATAACTTTCGACTGCAAATAATATATTGTTTAAGTTTTTCTTTTCAATAGTAACAGTTTTTAACAATTTAACTGCCTCGGTGGCGCAGCGGTAGTGAATGCGACTGTTGTGCTTGAGGTCTCGGGTTCGATACCTGGGTCGGGCCAAATGTTTGAATGATCTGCAAATATTTGTTTCGAAGTTTGAGTGTTTTCTAATATGTATGTATTTACAAAAAAACGTATTTAAGTATTTTATCAGTCAGTCTAGTTATCATAGCATAAGCTCTGCTTAGTTTGAAACTAGGTGACGTTGTGTGTCAAATGTCAGAAATGTTTATTTATTTAATTATAAACTCTTTTTTAATACTTACTTCAGACGTGTTTAAGATTTGAATAATTTCAATTAATGCTTGTATGTAAATCAAGGCATGTGAAAATAATTCTAGTACGTAAAAAAGAATCTGAAAATAAAATTGAAACAAATATTACGCTATAGCTTGGTAATGGTTTTGTCGACAGTATTTTCAACAGTGTGCGTAATGTTATGTATCTTTTATCCTACCAGTAGCTGGCTTCACCTACAGATACAGTTTGTCGTATCACCTAGGTTTGAAAATGTCTCCCTAACTGTCACAACCTATATATATTGGAACCCTTGGTGTATATTAGTAAACGGTTTCAAGTTAAAAATATAGTAACTTACAAAAAACTTAAAAGTTAATTGAAAAGTCTCATAAGCATTTAGTATTTCAGTGTATGTCTGAAACATCGCTTCATAGTAGTTTTTCATGTCCATGTCCTGCATTAACTGAGGGTGTGAAACTTCTTGATTTCAAAACTCGAGCAGATCATTCAATAGTGTTATGCACCGTGTAGCGTAAATTATGTTAATATCAAAAGAAATCAAAATTATACCATATAAAGAAGAAATTGACGTATAAAAACAATTAACGATCAAAATGTAGCAAATCGTTAACCATAACATAAAAAAGCCAGCTAACGAAGGCGAAGAACTTGTAATAAATTTGTTTATTAAGAAATCTATGAATTCTCTGAATAGTTAAGACAATTTCGATATTTTTGTGAACTTGAGCAATTGTTAAATAACAATTTAAAATACATCCAAAAGAGTAAAAGATCAAATCATAACACGTGGCAATGTAAACAAAGTAACCTGTGTACAATTTGGTTTTTACGGTAACATTGAAATAAATCTCCAACAAACGTAACAAAAATATGGAAATGAAAAATATAGTCGCGCACATAGATATTATATTCGACATACAACTGTTGGGATATATAATATTGTTCTCGATGCGATATTTAGGGTAAAAACATTCAGTTTGCATTATGTTCAAAGGCCGAAGCATGGATTGAATATCTTTGTCCACTAGTTTACGGTACATTATTTTTACAAGGCGCTTTTTATTATTAATGTCTACACCTATCGAGTTCATTATTATATTTTATATATTTCTTTATAAAATCAATAAGTATGCTAGTATGTTTGAAACCTTGTACGTCTACTAATACTTTAAACTAATCAAGAATCGTAGAAGGCCAAATTTCTGAAGTAGTATTAACTAATTTAATACAGTCTTTCTTTTTCTATAAATTTATCTTCACAATTATAACAATCAGAAAAAAATACTAGCCTTTACCCGTGACTTTCCTTACGTTAAGTACGCCATTTAATCATCTGCACATTCAATTGCACAGTTAAGCACAGCAGTAGCACAAAGGTTGTATACGGCCAAGTCTGCTAAAATACTTTAGAAATACAATTTAAACTAGAGTAAACATCAGCAGTAGGGATAGAATTAAATTTGAAAAATGGATTGCTTCGCCAGAGGTTAGTGAATCAGTTGTAAAAATAAATACACCATCTAATGCTTTTTCATTTAACTGGAGTGACAAACATATCTACCATACTTATTGCTGATAAGATAATTGGAGGTGATAAATCAATCAAACAGTTGTGTCTGTCTGTCCAATATGTTCATAATATCGTTGCTTTAAGTGTGTATAATAAAATACGTTGTGTTTGTCATACCAATAGCAAACTTGTTATTAGTGTAATTAAGTCCAAAAATAGTGTAGTGATATTTATGACTTTTTGCTTTCAGAATTAATTTAGGATTCTAAATTAAACACCTTACTCGTATAATGTAGTCTACGAGTACTTGTAGTGTACGTGTCTTAGCGGATAGTAATAATTACACAAGCCTGCAAAATAAAAAAATTGAGAGCTGTTTTGATTTTCTTGCGTAATTCTTATGTTTGTGGATGTACTGAAGCCGAAAATGACTTTTATTTTGTTGTAGAACGTCACGTTTTCTGACAATGTAGATATCTATATTAAACAAGTCCTCATTGTAAAATAAAAGATAATAGTCTAATTTTTTTTGAAATATTGTTGATTGCGTACACAAAACTTATTTGTTCATCTAAAATACAGTAATTAGTAATCACTAAACACGTTTCTTTTTCCTAGTGAGACTCCTTTTGGTACATTCGCGCTTGTGCGGAGCATCAGGAATGTCTCTTTGAAGTGTCCAACAGTTATCGGCTATCATTGAGACGTTCCATCTTCCCTGGTATCTTTTCTCCATCTCTTTAATATCCTGATGAAATCGTTCACCTTGGTCTTCACTCACATTTCTAAATTATCTGGAAAGTAGCCACGGTGGGAATGAAGGAAATGTACTTTTAGACTCATTAAGCAACCTAAAGCTTGAAATGCTTTTAACATTCTTTTGATATTTTTTTTATAGTTAGCGTCTTTGTTATTGCCTAAAAATTTTTCTATAACTTCTTTAAAGGCAATCCACCCTTCTCTTTGAGGATCCGTTATGGTTGCGATGAACTGTGGATCAGCCATAAGTCGTCGAATATCTGGTCCAACGAAAACACCTGCCTTCAACTTTGCCTCCGATAGACCTGGAAACTTTGATACTAAGTATTTGAAACACTTTTCATCTCTTGGAAGTAACTTTACAAATTGTTTCATCAATCCCAGCTTTATGTGAAGCGGTGGTAGAAGAACTTTATGACAAGGTACCAAAGTTTCATGCAGAACGTTCTTTTCGCCAACTTTAAGCTCCCTTGCTGGCCAACACTTTTTGGTTCAGTGATTTGCTCAGTCTCTACTATCACATAGACACAAAAAGCAAGGGAATTTGGAAATCAAAATAAAATTGTACTTATCGTATTGTAATTATTTATTTATGACTTCAAACTAACCCAAGAGAGCAATCTAACCCTTTTTTTATAATAAAACTTTGCATTATGTTAGATAACCTGACGTTCTGGCATTTATTGAGTATTTTTTTTGTATTCAAAACACTTAAATACATATAAATCAGTTGAAAATATCCAGACAGCTTTTTTGTTGCAGACCTATGTTATCTGATGTAAATGCTTTTTATGAATCATAAAACGAGTATTATTGGAGATGACTTCTAATTTCTGTGTCGAAAGTCAATAATTCGCTAAAAAATGATACAAAACTGTCAAAAAACATGACATCTCGTAGTGTTATAATAAAACTATTGGGATATTTCAGAAATTAATGGCAACTCAAAAAGTACTCCAGGTTGTGACCTGTGAATTAAAAATTTATCAACGTGATCTCCGTTACTTACATGAATGTATATTTATTAGAGTTCAGTTGTAATTAGAATTGAGCTAAGAACAATTGTTAAAACATCGATAGATAAAAATTTCGAGAATCGAGAATTTGAAATAATAGATTGTGTTAGTTTTGAATCAAACGAGTAAACGCGACACCTGGTGGATAATGACTACCGTCACCCACGGAAATTTGCGACTCAAGAGTCACCAGAGTAGACATATTTTTAATGAGAAAATAAATAATTTATTATTGCATTTTTTTTTTTAAATGTTCACCTCAGATAATGCAAACTGAATCAGAACGACAGTATAGCTGGTAATCAGATAAATTAAAGACAAAGGCAAGACAGCATCAATGTAGAACAAGCCGCAAGTTGACATCCTCTTGAACCACGAACGATACAGGCGTTGTATGTTCTTGGACATTTTTAGTTGTAAATCTGTAAGTAAGTGTAACGGTTCACATAAGCAGCTTAACATGAGATATTTAGTGATTGATTATTACAGATTTCTTCTATGTAGATGCAAAATATGTAGTGTAAGGTAATATTTAATATTGGCTATAGGTGGCTTGATTTGCATTGGTGTTAACTTTGTCAATCATCTATGCTTGTATTGACTATGTATGTAGGTATAAGCTATTCCAAGCTATAATCTAACTCTGTGCTAGATTTCATACTATGACTATTTCACGTTGTCTTAGTAGTGTTGTTGAGTTTCTTTTGTTAATGGGAATACTTAGTAATAACCCAGAGCTTGATAGCATGAAAAGCTGTAAGTCCTGGGTAGAATCTCTCCCTTGGGCACGACGGAAAACCATCCCATCTGATTGTCAGGGTGAGGGTACACCAGTGTTTATGCACACACTTTTCCAGTGTAATATCTCCTACCTAGCTGATTGCTCTCCGTTAAGACTGACCGCCGTGTCCAACATCGGCTAGTACTACATCATCATTGTCTTAGCAATAAATATCCATCTAATCTAACTTACACATTAAAAAAAGTATAAGATGATACCTGAGTTGCTTGTTTTTGAAATAAGTGCACACGAGTTTTGGCAATTTTCCATAGATATGTAGAATTTTTCGCAATACAGACAAAGTATTACAATAATCGAAAAGGTTTTTATGAGCCACGTGAATACTGCGACAACAGGTCTTGAGAAAAAATTCTGTGAAACGTTTTTTTCCTTTATTGTTTGTACAAAATGATGTGTAATAGCTTTAAACAAATTAAAAGCCTTTAGTTTTGCTCTTAATACTTAAAATAATTAATATACTCACATGTCCAATCATGTTTGAAAATTTTATGGTATCAATAGTCGATTGTACGTAAATTAAAGCTTGAAAAAAAAACTTTAGCACGTAAAAGAAAATCTGAAAAAAAGTTTTTATAAGAACAACACTGCTTGACTTGACAAAAATTAGGCCAATAGCATCATTTGAAGAAGAACTTTTGTGCTCTGGTCCCTGGCCTCACTAACTGGGTGTAAAGCAATGAAAAAATTACGTAACCCGGTGTTCATCATCATCATGACCTTCAACAGTCCGCTGCTGGACATAGGCTTCACCTTAGCAAAGAGGTTTTGGCCCACACTGCCTAGTCGGGTTGGTGTGAGATTTGTTTCAAGCTTTCCTTCTCTTTGCTCTGTTGTCTTACATATTTTGTTTCGTTCGTTGTCTCTTACAATATTCATGAAAAGAATAGGGGTAGTGACACTCAGTATGCTCAACTCGTCACCATCCGGTGTTAAGCATAGCTATTTCTGTGAGGTCACGATAGTCGAGCTGGCTTGCTTGTGCCAAAGCATGTCTCTCTCTCTCCCCCACAATCAAAATTTTTTTAGCCTGGAATGGCATGCTCGACAAAATATATTACTCAAAAACTGTGTGTATACACTCATACAATTTAAATACTGAAAATTCGTAGGTTGAAATTTCAGCATCATCCTTAAGTAGTTTACTGCTAAACGTAGGTCTCTTCCCCAGAGGTCAAAAACTACAGTTATATAGTTATTACCAATGGACCCATTATTGGATGTTACCAGTACCAGTAGATGTGGATGTTACCAGTATCAGTAACAGTGGATATGGATGCTACCAGTACCAGTACCAGTGGGTGTGAGTGTTACCAGTAAAATCACTAACAATGTTTAAGTTAAGTTATGCTATCTGCATCGTATCCTATCCTATCTGCAAATGCTTCCTTTTTTTCTCCTCTTTGGGTTATGAAATACATATTAAACGCATGAAATGAGATTAGTGATAACAGTAATATGTAAATAATAATTAAACACAAAAATTGAAAAGTTAGTAAAGTAAAGATACTCACAAAGTAATCGAAGGTCGATTTAAAGTTATCATAACCACTCAGTATGTCAGTGTACGTCTGTAACAGTGCTTTGCAATAGGGTTTGACGTCCATGTCACTCATCAACTGAAGGTTAGACACTTTTTCATTCCATAAATCAAGCATTTGTTTTAAAAGTGTTATACACCGTATAGCGTAAATTACGTTAACATCAAAACAAACCAAAATTAATAGAAATAACGAGTTACTGGTCCAGTCGAAAAAATGAATCATCAAGATAGAGGTAACACATATTAACAAAATACAAAGCCAGTTACCTAAAGTGAAGAATTTGAGATATTTTTTGTTGTCAAGAAATCTATGTATTCTCTGAATGGTCAAAATAAATTCAATATTTTTGTGGACTTGAGTAATGGTTAAGAAACAATTTAATATATATCCAATAGAGTACAAGACGAGCTCATAATACGAGATAATATAAATAAACTTCAAATACTTTTGGAGAGTAGAGTTTAAGAAAAAACTGATTAAACGAAACAAAAAAATAGAAATGAATAATATTATCCCACAAATAGATATTATATTTGACATACGACTATTTGGATATATAATATTGTTCTTAATGCGGTACTTAGGGCAAAAACATACAGTTTGCATTATGTTCAAAGGCCGAAGCATGGATTGAATATCTTTGTCCACGGACTTGCAGTACATTATTTTTACACGACACTTTTTACTATTTTTGTCAATGGCCAGCGAAATCATGATTTGATTTCTATTAATTTTTGGAGTAAGGGATAAGGGAACTAATGTCAGAAAACCGACTTTGACTTCTTAAGAAATATTAAAGAACTGAGTGTATTATACGGCAAGGTTAAATTTTGAATTTTCTATTAAATAATTAAATGGAGTGCTTCCGTTACCGTCTATTTATCTTGTCAATCAAAAAATTAAATACTTATATACTGGCTCCACTTGCGTTAATGTTGGTTACGACAATTGATTTTCTGAAAAATGAGTAACTAAGTATTTTTCCAGACTATATTATATTGCTTTTTTAATTTTATGCGATGTATTACTAAGTATGCCAACGCTTGTACTTATTCTGACTGCCTTGAAATGAATGTTGAGACAATGGAGTATCCCATGGTTTAAATATTCATTTCTAGACAGTCACGTAGTACGTGGGATATTACTGTATAGTTATGTCCCGTAAAGTGGGATATTACTGTATAGTTATATTCTGCTATACGTGAACGATAAGTTCAGGGAAAAGTTGTGGTAAGTGAAATTTGCGTATATCGGAGTTTACGATTAAACATACTCCAAACTTAACGCAAAAGAAAACGAATCTCTTGAGGCAATCACTTTAATTCTCAAAACACTATGCAGTGCCATATTTTATTTTTATTGAAAAATATGTCTAGTGTCAGTTGGGTAGTGTTTTTTAAGTTATTGTAAAATACGTACGTAGCACAACACGTTGTTTTTAATGCTTCGACATGTGGTTAGAACATGGCTGTCATCATTGTCCATATTCTGGAGTATGTCCAAACCTATTTTTTTTTATATATGAGTTTTAACAATCGTTCTTTCAGTCGATTCTGAGAGTCCAATATCTCTGCCAAAAATGTATACTTTGCCTTTATTTTCCATTTTTGTAGGTAGTATTTATAACATAGCGTTAAATTGTGTATGTAAGTATTCCCAACAAGCGTTAAAACACGCCTACCAAACGAGATGAACATATGAAACAAACGAAGGAATCCTCACAGAACGGAGCATCCCTAATTCTTCAATTAAAATGTTCAGAGAAAGCAGGAATACCCGCCACCAAAGAGAAATGATTTCTCATGTAAGAGTAGATTAAAGATTTTAAATAAGAAATTCGTGTAACACGAGGCATTTCAACGTGGTATAGTGAAACTGTGCATAACGAGGTCGTGTTAAGCGAGACATGTCTGTAAACAACGCTGAAATTTGAATAATGAAACCCTTGTAGCTGTATAATAATACCTGTAATAATAATGTAAGTGATTCTTAGTCAAGTGTTAGAAATATCAGTTCTTTAAATGTCTTGACGTATTAACAGACCAAGCCATTTCCAAGCTTAAAAATTTAATACTGAGCTCTCTATTTTTGTACTATAATATTATATTTTTGTTTGTGTGAATATCAAGGCCTCTGATTAAAACCATTTATTAAATTACTAAAATGTTGATTGACATTATAATATTAATAAGTGATCAAAATACTCGGGAATGTCAACTAATTCAACAAAGTTAAGCAAGGCCATGTCTACTAAAAGCATGTTCTTACGAAGAAAACTGTTATCAATATTGTAATTCGGATAGTGTTTCTGAAAAATCGAAGAAAAAAATTCAAAAAATAATCTGCAAATTATAATAATTTAAATAATTTAAAAACGTTACTTTAAGTTTGACATTGTGTCAGTCGTTTATAAGATGAATATAAAGATCAATAAAATAACTCGTTACGAACACTTTCTGGATAGTGAGTTTCAAAAATTGTTACTCCCAATGCGGTTGATGCAACATATGTTTTTTTTATCCAAGTTTACCATTAAGAACAATTTCGTTAGACCTCATAAAGTACCTTATCGTGTTCTCTCTTTCTTTGGCACAATTATACCTATAATACTTAATGTATATAGACTCAGTGTTGCAGATTTGAGTAATTTTCATGTTAAAAATGTAATTCTTGTCACAGCTGTCTGTAATTTCTTGATGTATGGCCCAGCGTTTATCCTAGGTTATTTTATAAATATAAAGAACTCAAATAAGCATATACAGATGATAGTGTATATTCAAAAAGCTTTTAAAATGATCAAATATAAAAACTACATAAAATTTACGATGATAAACTGGTTGTACATTTTGAGACATATTGTTTTGCACACATTATTTTTCTTCTTTGTCAGAAATCTCAATATTACTCTTTATTTTCTATATTTGACTTACTTTGAAATCAATATAGTATATGGGATGTCTCTGAATTTGTTATTAAGAAATGGAATACTCCAATGGTTGTCAGAAGTCGAATATCAAGCCAAGCGATGTTTAGATTTAGACGAAGAGTTAAAAATTTCGAATGAACTGTACGTAGCATATTGCTATTTTATGGAATCATTTGCTATTTACAAAGATGTATTTCAAATAGCTGTAAGTGTATTTATAAATTATGGATAAATCGTTTTCATTTTTATCATTTTCTTTTGTGTACTTAAAAATATACTCTTAGGAGTTGTCTTTCAAAGAAATATAATAAAATATCTCATTTCCGTGTCGGCTATTTAAATTTCTTATTGTGATTGTATAATATATCTATTGTAAATGTTGCAGGTACTAATTCACGTGTGTGATATTTTTATTCACACACTACTATACGTTCAAATGTGTATTGTTATCACCACGTCAGGGGTTTTAAATAATGCTTATTATGTAAGTATCAACATTGTGAGTCATAATGTTTGTAAACTATTTTTTTTTCCATATTAAGAGCTTACCAAAGCGACTCTACTCTGCCTGATGGAAAGCATGAATAGAATCCAAGAGTTGTGGTCACCATACTCAATGCAAATGCAGACAATGCAGTATGGTGACCCACACTATGGCGGCCTCGTGAGATGCTTTTCACACCCCGCTTGGGGACGTAAAAGGCATGACAGTCATCGTGATAGTATAAGGCTTACACAGTTACCACGATAACTGTCACCCCTGCATCAATGGGCCTCCAATTTACACTAACCAACGATACCCGACAACACGGATGCTGGCGCTTTAGGTTGGTCATCTGTGGGAGGGTAGCACTGTCCCGGTCGAACTGGCCCGCTCGTGCTGAAATCAGCGTGATTCTACTACCTAGCAAAACTGTAATAATTAAGAAATAATGAAGGTAAGAATACATTAACATACTACTCACAAGTAAAACAATGACAATAGTTATGCCGCGCGAGGTAGCTTGTCTGTATAACTAAGAAATATAGTTTAAAAATCTAAAAAACACACTTACAAAAGTCGTTTGCAAATAATCAAACAAACAGGCAAGTGAAGCTAATCAAAGCGTGTTAGAATAAGTTCTCTTCTTTAAATTGTACGAACTTAATAATTTTCTTACTTTCTCTCTCTCTAACCACCCACATCTTTCGTTAACGCAATTTCTCTGTTCATTAGTCGACACTTACTCATATTCCCGCTAATAACTAATTCTTTGATAGATGATAGAATTTTATGTTTCACTTTAATTTTTTATCTGTTTTCGTTATAAAAGAAGGACACGACTCCATATTTGCTTGGTCTCAAATGTTTCTCAATCATACTTGATTTATTTGTATGAGTATACTTCATTAAAACTTGGTGATCATGTTTTTATGCATAGAGTGCAAGTAAAGAGCCTCCAAGTATAGTGTGTCAAAGACCTGACACATTTGAATTACTCTGGTAAGTCCACTACAGATAAAAACATGATTTTCATATTCAATTGAGTAGATGACTGTTTCGTAAATAAATACCAATGTCCATCCACTTCATTAAAACTAATATCGCGAAACATCTCGGAAAAGACATTTAACATAATTTTTGTTATTATTACGAATTTCAATCAAAGTTTTTTTTTTTTTTTTTTTTTCCTTTTTTCCTATTGCAATCTGTCTATGGAGACATTCAGCAACGTTTGTGTCAATGTATAGCAGTTTTGCAAGGTAAATGTCCAATGACATTTCCTTAATATTTATTTTAGAGCAAATCTTGTGGTACTCTTCTTTTCAGTCTCCTAACACTGGGAAATATATCATCCATGAGGTGGTGTGCAAGTTCATTTGGGTGTGTCTGTATTCTCTTTTTATAAGTTTTTATTGTGTCTCTTATTTCATCCTTCACAGATTTTATGCCAAGATCGTGGTGGAGTCGTTCGTTTGTGACATACCATGGTGCATCAACTATCATTCTAAGTATTTTTGATTGAAACCTTTGTAGAATTTCCAGGTTAGAGTTTGCAGTTGTGCCTCACAGTTGCACACCATATGTCCATATTGGCTTTAAAATAGCTTTATATAATAAAAGTTTATTTTCCATTGACAGGGGACTTGTTTTATTTAGTAACCAGTACATCTTGCGTACTTGTGAACCCATTGCAAGGCGTTTAGTAAAGATGTGCTTCCTCCAGGTCAAACGACGGTCTAGATACATTCCAAGGTATTTCGCATCTTCTGCTTGTGGTATCGGTATACCATTTAGTGTTACTGGCGGGCACGTTTGTCTGCGGGTGGTAAATGTGACTTGGACAGATTTTGCTTCGTTTGCCTTAATTCGCCAGTCTTTTAACCAATCTGTTATTTTATCTAAACTAGCCTGCAGTTTATAAGATGCTTGATTTGGTGAATCGTCAGAAGCCATAACAGCTGTGTCGTCAGCGAATGTCCCCATAACAACATCGTTTGATATTGGCAAATCGGCAGTATAGAGAAGGTATAGGGTAGGTCCCATTATACTTCCTTGCGGTACCCCTGCTCGGATTTCTTTTAGCTCTGTTGTTGCTTCTCCTTGAGTCACAAAAAAGTGTCTACCAATCAGATAGGATTTGATGATGTTGTAAAATTTTATGGGCAATGTCTTTTTTATTTTATATAACAATCCATCATGCCAGACTCTAGCAAACGCCTGGGATATGTCAAGAAATGAGGCTGTACAGTAACTTTTTTGTTCGAATGTTTTGGCGATTTCTTCGACTACTCTGTGAACTTGTTCGATAGCGCTATGGTTTCTTCTAAAGCCGAACTGATGGTCAGGTATCAATTTGGACTCTTTGATAATTGGATTTAGCCTTTTCAGAAATAAGATCTCCATGACTTTAGACAGAATTGGAAGTAGACTAATTGGTCTGTATGACTTAGCGTCTTCCGGACTTTTTCCTGGCTTTAGAATCATAATGATTTTGGCTACTTTCCATTGTGGTGGCACAAATCCTCTCTTTACAACTGCATTATATAGCTTTGTTAAGGTCTTAATTCCCTTATCTGGTAATTCTCTTAGAACAGTCGCTGTTATTAGATCGTATCCAGGTGCTTTCCCTACGTCTAGTTGTCGGATTGCTGATTTGATCTCTGCTTTATTGAATTTATCAATTGGTAGCTCTAGTTGGTGTATTTTATCTAGAACTTCCGAGATCACTTCGATTTTTGTTGAACCGACGTCGGGATTGGGCTTAAAAACTTCTTGTAGATGTTGCATAAATACTTGAGCTTTGTCTAT
The DNA here is from genome assembly GCA_949316085.1 of Hypercompe scribonia. Classification (NCBI taxonomy): domain Eukaryota; kingdom Metazoa; phylum Arthropoda; class Insecta; order Lepidoptera; family Erebidae; genus Hypercompe; species Hypercompe scribonia. Next base: position 17,353,993 of record OX438986.1, read on the forward strand.
TTCATTGGTAGCCCAGGAATTATTTGCCTTGCGCAGGGGTGGTTGGTGACTTGTAGGGCGTTTAAGATATTTGGTAGCCTTCCGAAGTGAGTAATCAGTCGAGTGCTTACTATCCAGCTCTTGTAGATACTTCGTAAGGCTTTGGTTACGATCGTCACTTAACAGTTGTTTAAGTTGTGTCGTCAATTTGTTATATATCTTTTTATCGTCTGGGTATCTTGTAGTCTGCCATTGTTTTCTAGCTTTGCGCTTTTCAGCTAACAGTTCTCGGATAGTTAGAGAGCACTGTAGACCATCATTAGTGGTGGTAGGAGGTGGAGGTGTGGCATCCCACGCAGCCTGCTGGATAATATTGGTAATGTGTTCCACTGCCTTAGTAATGTCCTCGTCTGACTCTAAAGGTATTCTTTCGTTTATTGAGTTTGCTATTAATTGCCTAAAGTAGTCCCATTTTGTTCTACGGGTATGAAGTCTGCATGGTTTTTGCTTTTTTAGAATTTTGCGACTTAATTTTATCTCAACAGGTGAATGGTCAGAAGAGAGGTCTGTACTGGAGTTGCAGCTGAAATATGTGCTGTTGATACCTTTAGTGACACAGAAGTCTATTAGGTCAGGTTTCTTCTTTGTGTCAGTAGGCCAATATGTTGGCTCCCCAGTGGAAACAACGCCAAGATGATATTTATTAATGGTCGATAATAATTGTCGTCCCTTAGGAGATATTATCCGAGAACCCCAGTATGTATGTTTGGCGTTATAGTCGCCGCCTGCCACGAACCTTGGTCCCAATGTTGCAAAGTACTCTTCGTAGTCTTCTTGCTTTATGTTGTGTTTTGGTGGACTGTAAACAGCTGATATGGTCACAGGCCCAGTCCAGTCTTCTACTATTATATTAGTGGCCTGCAGTTTTTCTGTACAATATTGGTTTACCAAGTGATGTCTAATATTGTTCCTAATTAGAATTGCACTCCCTCCGTGAGCTTTACCGTCAGGATGCATTGTGTGATAGAATTTGTGTCCTGATATACTAAAATGATTATTCCTAGTAAAGTGCGTCTCTGATATAAGCATTATGTCAATGTTTTTTTCAGTCATATATTGTTTAACCTCAAGGGTATGTTTTGACAGTCCATTTGCATTCCAAACAGATACTTTTATGGAATCCAGTTTGGAGTTAATTTGGACGTGAGTTGTAGAATAAGATTTGTCATAGTTGTTAATTGTTGCATCATTTGTTTCATTAATGTCATTAATTCTCGCGTGTCGTTGTTACTTTCATTACTAATGCTAGTTTTAGGTTTTTCTGCTTGCTGTTTCTCAATGGAGTTTTTTGCAATTTCTGCATATGTTAAGCCAGTTGTTGGTGTCATGTCCTTTATTTGTTTTGTGTTTTCTATTCGTAGAGGTCTCTTAGATCTTTAAGGTTGTGGTGCAAATTTAACTTTTTGTAGTTCTCTGTAGACTTTGCAGCCTTTATAATTTGCTGGATGGTTACCATCACACACTATACACTTAACTTTGTCAGATCTATTTTTTCGGGAGCAGTCAGCTGTCAAGTGGTCACCTGCACACTTTACACATTTTGGGCTTCTCCTACAGTATGCTTTTGTATGTCCATATTGAAGACACCTTCCGCATTGAGGAATTTCTCTCTTTGGTCTTGGAGGTTCGAAGGTCACTTTGCAGTGTAGAAGATATTTTATATCATAGATGGACTTATTATTATCTTTTTGTTTCATTTCCACTATAAACATTGGTAGCGCTTTTTTAGTCGTATGTTGTTTTATATTCCAGACATTGGTACATTCATGATCAAGTTTAGCTAACGATCAATCAAAGATACAGTGAAATATATTGTTCAATTGAGTAGTCTAAAACAGTGACGTCACAATTTGGTATTTAGTACATTTTTCATACAAAATTGTCGTTTTGACAGATGATAAAAAGTAACTAATTTGACTAAGGTGTCATCTAGCCTATTACTGTCAGAAAGAGAGGTATAACATAAGAACGGAGAGGAGAAAGTGAATGAAAACCAGAATTTCTGAATAATGTTTATTATTCTGCTTTGAAAATTGATATTAAATTCGGTCTCGTTCGTTTAATAGGTTAAGAAAAGCCTTGTAGAGGTACTTACAGGATAAGGTGCACACTACCGAATAACTGATACAATCACATTCACATCAAAGGCTTCGGCCAATAGAGTAACTACGACCAGTGGCAATTGTAAAGTTGACACAGCAATCTATGTCCTTAATACTCGATCGATAGATGTAGTTTTACTTCAAGATAGAGAACCAGGCGTTTAATAATAATAATATGAAAAGTGTATACTCTAAATAAATGGAAACGAATAGATGCACATTTTTCTGATTGCTGTTTGGCGCTGTCATCTGTCAGTTGGTGATTAGTGTAGCCAATTGTAGAAACTTAATTTTCTATGAATTCATATCATTAAACAACTGCTAAGTACTTTTCACTGAATTTTTATAAATATTCTTATGTTTTATTGTTTTTATTTTGTTCTTCTTCTTTTTATTTTAAAGTTTAATTAACTGATGTCATAGAAAGTGCTTTGAGTTTCAACTTCTTTAATTAATAATTTTTACTCACACTGTCCGCAGGTCCGGAATTTATTTATTTTGGGAACTGTCATCGTAGTTTATTGGTTTGGCAAGAATCTGTTTCTAATAAGTTCATTTAGTCAACAATGTGAAAATTTCTACGACACAATTGAACATGTTAATTCAACTTGTTGCTATTATTTAAAAAACCGCAACAGCTCAGGTAATTCTAGTCTTATTTAGTCTTACACGTAATCAGTTCGTATGGCTGTGATTAAGGGTTAACATGTAAACCCATATTTAACTATACATTCTTTATAAGTAACTAGCTATATCTGGCCGGCATATTGTGATTGCACTGATGAGAAATGACGAAAAACTAACGGCAAAATAGTCAAAAGCAATCTTTCAAAGAGGTTCTATATCGGTTCAAAATTTGAGTTCAATCTGTAAAACTTTTTGTGATTTTGAAGAGGACATCCATCAACATGTTCAAATACAGATAAAATGCAATGGTATTGATTATTTAAGGCATTAAAACTACTTTGCTTAGTAACTTCTTCTCATGCTGATATGCTTAAGATTATTGTATCATTAAATTATTTCAAATCAACTCGAATTACAAGCTATATTAAATAATGCTTGTAACTAATTTATGTTATTTTGAACAAAATAACATGGCTCTAGACAATTACTATAGTATTTAGATATGAATATTTCAAACCAGAAATCTGGCAAAGTCTTTTCGTATATATCTGTCTAAATTTTATATAGGGCGGGCCACAAATTAGTTAACATTTGAAAAAATCGTATAAAAATAATCATTTGATATTTTATTAAATTGTTTATTTACAAAAAAAGTTAATAACTTGGCATTTATTTTTTAAAAATTATATCCTACTAAGCGAGCAACAAAATTTTCGAATACTCGTCGACAAAAAGACCGCAAGATCGCCGACATCTCTTCGCTGATGTTCGTCGCTTCTTTTAGTTGAACCAGCAAAATCCAGTAGCATTGGTCCCAAGAATTCGAGTGTTTGCGCGGGATGTTAAATGTTAATTAATTCTTGGCCCACCCTATATATTTATAATATATTCTACAATAAAATAAACTACCACCGCCTTAATCAGCAGTTTCTTGATTTCAGAAGCTGCAAAAAAACTTTTCAAGAACGTTTTACGCCTGAATCGTAGTGCATTCTGTAACATGACTGCGTGTCAATTATTTACTATCGACGCATCGCTTCAACAGAAACTGGGATGTCTCGTAGTTAATTATATTATTGTACTACTGCAATTTGCTGTTGTACAATAATCCACATCGGTATAATAGCTTACCAACCAGAGTAGCTAGGTTGCTTAATAGACTAAACCATTTTGAACGCGTTGATTGATTTTGCAGCAATGTCAAAAATGTTATGTGTCATGAATCTAAATTGTTATAATAATCCATGTACATTCAATACTTGCGTGATTTGATTATATATATCGACACTTTCTTGTTTCTCTATGTATGGAAGTTTGTAATCGATAGGTATCTGATCAAGAACATTATAATATTGATAATATTTTACACTGTATGTTGTAAATATAATTGAGAGCTCCCCAATTAGAATAAAATTGTTTTCAGCGAGTCATATGAACTTACGGGTTTAAGTAGATCTTGCAAAATTTGTAACATGAGCTTTAGTTTTGTTATATCTTAAAAGTTATTTACTTTTATACACTGTTGGCAGCACTTTTCATTCAGAATTTATTCTTAAGAAAAAACAAATTGAAACTATTGTTACTGGCACAAAAAGTTGTGGAGGGAACGGATGTCATGTCCCTCTGACACAAAGGGAAAATCCTCCAACCAGGCAAGGTGATCATGCCTGGCGGTCCACGGCCCAACGGTTGATGTTGGGATGTTGTATATATGTTAATTGCCACGCGAATCTCTATTAGTAGTTACTTCGTAGTTCATACTTCGTAGTTCGATGTATCTTCGCTAGATGGCGCTGTTGTATATTTTTCTTTGTGCTCTAATGTGGAAGTCGCCACAAAGTCAAGGGTAGAATGTTTTTACAATGTAGTACCGTTTAATATTGTTACCATTTAGCTATCTTTATAAATATGTATCAGAATCTTGTGTTTATATGTACTTAATGGCGTTCTACTACGCAAACGACGGTTAATTCCCAGTGTAATTTTTTATCTTTCAAATTAGTTCCCTTACGTCGTATACTAAAAGTCACGCGAAGCACCGAATACTGTTATAGATTGGATTATTTTTAAATAGAACAAAGTATGAAGCGAATCTTATTTCGTGCACAGAGATCGAGAACGACCTACGTGACGTACAAATTATCGCATATCGAGTGTGTTGAGTCCTGTACTGTAAGCTATAGCTGGGTTAAATAAATAAATAAATATTTCGGACATGTGACACACAACGTCATCTAGTTTCAAACTAAATAGAACTTGTGCTATGATGACTAGACTGACTGATAGAATACTTATATACTTTTTCTTTGTAAATACATACATATTATACATAGACCTCAAGCACAGCAGTCGCATTTACTACAGCTGCGCCACCGAGGCAATAAACGAACAATAGAAGGAAAAAATGTTAGATGTGAATGTAACGTATAGGAAGTATAAAAAGACCAATAACATTACTAATTGTTACTCTCTGTTTAATTAACTTAGGTAACATTTCACAATCATAAAAATTTACCTGAAACAATGCTAGCGTTATACAAAAGTAAAAGTTTCGTAATGAATCGAATCAAAAGGTATGCAATTCTATAGCGTTATGTCCAGCAGTGGTGTTGTCCTGCGACAGGTTGATGATGAGTTTTATGACTAAGTTTTTAATTATATAACTTTGTATGCTATGTAAAAGATCGAATTTGAAATGTTAGGAAGAAGCTTGAATATTTTATTTTTTCAGCAAATAATTCCACATTATTCGAATTCTTTTTACATTCCGTTTAACGATTTTCTTTTATAGAAACCTACCGAAGTGATTCTATTATGCCTGATGGAAAGCATGAATAGAATCCAAGAACGGTGGTTGCTATAAACAACTGGGAATGAAGACAGTGCAGTATGGCGTCCCACGCTATTGCGGCCTAGTGAGCAATATTTGTAGCCTCTTATTTTATTAAGGAGTGTAGTTACTAGATACCTAAACGGTCTATGACCGTCATTGACAGTTATAGTGGTAGCATACCAGTAGATGTAATTTTCAATTTTCCACTGCTTCACTTTTTATCTCTGAAATCATCTCCTTCAACATCTTCTTAGAAGACAACACGTCTCGATTATGGTCATATAATTTGTATTTTTTAATCGACACTAAGTATTTTTGGTAAATACCATTTAACTGATATGTAGACCTTAAGACAGTGGATTGTCAATATATTTAGCTGTTTTCAAAAGTAGACTGTGTGCTTCAAATCGCAATTTGTTTGTGTGTTTTTCATTCAGATTCACCATATTTTAGTTTAAGTGACTACAACTTTTGGATTCTATTTATGCTTTCCATCAAGGAGAGTTGAGGCACATTGGCAGACTAAAAAAAAATAATAAAAAACTTATATTAATAAGCTAAATACCAGTTTGTTAGTAACAGATGCGAATGTAATTAGGTCAAAAAATGCGAGAAATAACGAGAATACGTTCTAGTTTTCGGATATGAAAAACTGTCCACTACTGGGCATAGGCCCTCCTTAAAAATGAAGTTTTGGTCTAGCGTTGGAAAAGTACAGTCACTCAGAAATTCTATTTAAAAGTTTTATAGCCTCTCAGTATATCAGTGTACGTCTGTAGCATTAGTTTTGCCATAACCTTAATGTCCATGATCTTTATAAACTGAGATTGTGAAATTTGATAGAAATAAAGAATATCGTCCCGCATACAGGTAGTATATTTAACAAAATATTGTTTGGGTCAATTACATCATTTTTTATGCGTTATTTGAGGAAAAAATATATAGTTTGCATCATGTTCAAAGGCCGAAGCATGGTTTAAATGCGTTTATTGTAATGTATGGCTACATTTATAATTATAATCGATCGCAGCGCCACCTCACTAGAGTGTGCTCCTCCTGATGCATCTAGTCCCAATATTTTTATTGTCTGTGGACACACCTCTGTATAACAAAAAATATGGCGTCCTGAATAAAATTTCATTAATTATTATGACCTCCGTGTGTCCGTGTGGTGACGGATTAAGAACACATGGTATTACCACCTATATTCATCCCGTAGGTGTCGTAAAAGGCGACGAAGGGGACAAAGTAAGCAAAACAACATCATTAATAAGAGAAGGAAACTTGAAACAAACCCTATTCCAACCCGTCTGGCCAGCGTGGTATAGTAAGCCAAAACCTCCTTGCTAACGAGAGGCCTATGTCCAGCAGTGGACTGTAAAAAGCTGTTGATAATGAATTATTATAACAGATATTTCAATGTAATCTATGGTCCAATTTAACAGTCTTTGTCGACCGAGTTGCGGTACAATATTTTTAAATAACGCCTCTAATTAGTGATACCATAGACTATAGAACAGTATATTGAAATAGTTCTATAGTATATCCAGTTATTTAAATAATGTATTAGCTCTTTTGCTTAGAAGAACTTGGAAAGACCCGGTCGTATTATAGAAAAAGACAACTTTTTGAAACATGTATTAACTAAGAGAATAGAGTGATTCGTTCTGTATTTATTTATCTTTTACTTATATTATGCCTGCGACTCTGCTCGCTTGTACACCGTACATGCATTGTGGTGATTATCTGCAGACTTAAGAATCTACCGAAGAAGTCACCTTGGTTGATCATTGGGATTTCAACTTAATGAGGAAGAAAAAATAAATAAATAATAAATGTTTTTCGATTGTGTATATTTTTCTGTTGCCTAAACGTCTTGATGGACTTTGGATTTCAAAGGTATTGTTATATTGTCTATATTATGGAAAAATACGAAAAAATTATAAATAAGTTTCAAACATTAAAAAAAAATAAAAAAGAAATATTAGTGTCAACTATTTATGATGCAGGGACTAACTTTCACATGTTGATTTACGAAAAATGCTATCAAAATGCAAATTTAACTTTAGAGATACACGCAGGTATGAAATCAATCGTGTATGTCCTACAATCTACCGAATCTTTCTAAGGACAGTACATAGATTACGAAACCGTCAAAGTACCTACTTTCTCAAGGTGTGTCACGCACCCTGAGAAAGTAGGTGCTCTGCGGGATCTAAAACTAGTCGAGCAATTAAGTACGCAAAAAAAACTATATCTTTACTGAATCAATTTTAATAAGAAAGTGAAGTAGGCGAGTTATTCTGATTATTAATAAAATCGTAAAGTTCGCTGGCTCGTTGCTTCGATGTCGTCGACATAAAGGTGCTGCCACAGTTCGGTGGCTTATGTAAACAATGGTGTTCTAAATTAGAATTATATTCTTGTATTTATTTTGCTGTGAATTTGTGTTTCTATATTTTTATCGTGAAACTTTTTTAAATATTTTAGCCGAATTAAATTGAATCGTAGTATTTGCCATTTAAGTCTATGTTAAAAGGTAAGGAACGTTTTGTATACTCCAAGATCAATCAGACTATTTTGTAAACATGCTTTGAGCCAAGCTCGGTGGTTTAAAATCAGACTCATCTCTACTGAAGATGGAATAATTCTGTTAATAAAAACTAACCGATTCAATTTTACTTCTCGGATAACGCAAATTGTATCAGAACAACAGTATAGCTGGTAATAAGGCCCATTAAAGACAACGGCAGTGTAGCATCAATGTAGAACAAGCCAGAAGCTGACATCTTCTTGAACGATGATCGATAAAGACGTTGTATGTTCTTTGATAATTTTATTTCCAAGTCTGAAAGTTAAAATCGTACTTACTTAACCACTAATTTTTTTACTTTCTAATTCATGGCTTGGCATAAGGCGTTGTGTAATAAATTTATTATTTTCAAAAATGAAATCCAATTAAAATCGAAATGTTAGAAATTTTGCTTACGAACAAACAAATATGGAATATATTTTCGTTTTTACAAGGCTTTTTGGCTTCACTCGCAATTCACAGCAGATATTTCAAATCTAGATCCGATTAACTGTGTTGGTGTAATTGAGTAGTGAGCCTCCATTTACTCAAGTTTCGAATTTATTTTAATTAGGTGATACCTGAGCTGCTTGCTTTTGCAATAAATGCGCTAGTATCTTGACATTTTTCTATTGCTATGCACAACTTTTCACAATACAAGCAGAATAGGATATTAATTGTGAAATTTTTCAAGAGCCATGCGATAATTCCGCCAACAGGTCTCGAGAAAACATCCTGCAAACAATATTGACTTATAGTTTTCCATCCAACAATAATGGGTTTAAATAACAGTGTATATATTCTTTCAAACATACTTTATCAAAAGCACCTGAAACTTTGATAGACTCAATCGTCGCTTGGACGTAAATTAAAGCATGTGAAAAAAATTCCAGTACACAAAAGAGGCTCTGAAATAGAAAAAATTTGAATGCAATAAATCTGTTTAATTTACTATGCTTAAAATGGTACCATGCTCTCAGAAAAAATTGTTAAAAGTTACTCTTATGTCAATATATGGTTACAGTCATGTGATTAGTCTACGTCTAACACAAAACAGGTACTAGATCCTTGAGGTTATTGGAGAAGCTTAGTTAAAAACTCCAGGTAATTCCACAAAGTACGTAGACAATTATTTTTCTGTTACAGCGGTACGGGTTAGAAATGACTTATCACTGACTATAAAGCGGTTACAATTACCACATGTTTTTAGAAGATTAATTAAGGATCACTGTCTAGAAGATATATTATTTATTCTACATAACGTAGTGCTACTCAAATCAGTCAGTCAGTCTTCTACCGTGTCTTTCAGTTAATAGATCCATAACAAATTGAATTCAATACAATATTTTTATATAAAACTAATATTTCTTCATAAATTTTACTTATGTACATGTTACTTCATCGTGTACGTGAAAAGGTACACTATTGTATTTTGTATATTATATTTTATTCAGTTTATTCCAAATGTACTTAACGTACACCAATTACTTATATATCTTTTACCAATATTACTCTTTACTTCATTGTTGTCAGTAAAGGATTGAAATGGTCGCATAAAATCATCAATTATACTAGCCGACAAAAATATTACAAGTTAAAAGTGTACATTACTTACAAAGTGTTTGAAGAGCAATTTGAATATATTAAAAGCATTCAGTATATCCGTGTATGTTTGAAACATTACTTCACAGTAGTGTTTCATGTCCATTCCCCTCATTAACTGAAGTTGTGAAATTTCTTTATTCCATAAATGGAGCATATCTTTTAGAAGTGTTATGCATCGTATAGCGTAAATTATTTGAACATCAAAATAAACTAAAAATAAGAAAAAAAAAGAAGACGTTGTCCAAAAGACGTAAAACATAATCAAAATGTAGGTAATTAGTATACCGAAGATACAAAACCAACTAATTAAGGTGAAAGACTTAAGATATTTTTTGGTATTAACGATTCTATTAATTTTCTGAATTGTCAAAACGAATTCAATATTTTTATACACTCGAGCAATAGTAATGAAGCAATTCAAAATATATCCAAGAGAGTAAAAGCAGAGATCATAATAGAAAACAAAATAAATAAATTTCGTTTGCTTAGCCTTAGTTAAATGAATACAGATTACACGAATCAAAAATATAGAAATGATGAGTGTAGTCCCGAAAATGGACATAATATTGGAAACACGACTGTTTGGATAGATAAAATTATTTTTTATGCGGTATTTAGGACAGAAACATATAGTTTGCATTATGTTCAAAGGACGAAACATGGATTGAATATCTTTGTCCACCGATTTATGATATAATATTTTAACGTGACGCTTTTTATTATTTTTGTCAATTACTAAAGAGGTCATGATTATATTTATAAAGGCTCTTAAAAGAACCAGTATATAATTTAATATTTTAAAACTGACTCGTTCATACACAAGTACTATGAAATAACCAAGTGTTTTATCGTACAAGTCCTCAAAGTTAATATCAACTAATGGTGTTGAGTGTTTCATTTTCTATCCAATTACTTTTCAAATATATTAAGTAAACAACTATAGGTCATATATATATAAGGTATGTTATCGAGGATTATCAAAATAAACCATATATGGTTTTTCTGAAAATACATATTGTTTTTTTTACGTTTCACAATATAACAACCATTTTGTTTAACTACTACAATCATATTATTATCTTACCTGAAAATACAAAGAAACGACATTTAAAGTCTACTAATATCGATTCCTTAACTATATCCTTTTTTATATCACTCTATAAGTTTTTATAATAACCAATGTTCACGAAACAATCTAAAATATTATCCATCATTAAAAATGACGTGTCAATCTCTGAATGAACTAACGAAATAACGTTTCATTACATATTTATATACATCTATATAAAAATATCGCGGACTCCTCACTCAATGCGAATGCAAACAATGTAGTAAAGTGAGCCACGCTGTGACGGCCTAGTGAGATGCTTTTTTACACCTCAATTAAAAGACCCGAGATCACGGTGGAAGTGGAAATACGTGCGCTGGTAATGAGTTCTGGATTTTGACTAATTGCCACTGGAAGGAAGAGCCTAATCTCTAAAACGGTGGCTTCCAAGTCCAGCATGTGTTGTACTATAGGGGAAGGAAAGGAAGGTGGAACCTGTACATTATTTTTAGGACACCTCTTATTATTTTTGTCAGTGGCCACAGAAATCATGATTTAATTTCTAATATTTTTTAGAGTCAAGAAAAGTAGTGCTAGGTAGTAGTGCCACGCTAGTTTCAGCACGAGCGGGTCGGCTTGATCAGGGCAGTACTACCCTCCCACAGAAGACCAACCTAAAGCACCAGCATCCGTGTTGTCGTGTTTCGTTGGTGAGTGTGAAACCGGAGGCCTATTGATGCAGGGGTGACAGTTATCGGGGTAACTGTGTAAGCCTTACATTGTCACGATGACTGTCATGCCTTTTACGTCCCCTAACGGGGTGTGAAAAAGCATCTCACAAGGCCGCCATAGTGTGGGTCACCATACTGCGTTGTCAGCATTTGCAATAAGTATGGTGACCACAACTCTTGAATTCTATTCATGCTTTCCATCAGGCAGAGTAGAGTCACTTTGGCAGGCTCTTAATGTAGAAAAAAAAGAAGACTCTAAAGAAATATTAAATAACTGAGTGTATTATACGACATGATTAAATTTTGAACTATTTATCTAGTCAATCAAAAAATTAACTGCTTATGTCCTGGTTCCACTTGCGTTAATGTTGACACTTCCAATCGATTTTCCGGAATACACACATACCAATATACGGATACAAATATACGTATGATAACATAACAACACACATAATAATAAATTAAGCGTTTCTTAATCAAAAATACTAATTATTAAAATGTCGTTAAGCATTGACAGGTTAAACTATATTCAAGCCTGGTGATTATATAATGAGCTTTCCATTATTGTATTATCTTTCTTTTTTTTCTAGAATCAAGTCAATATTTAAATGAGGACGTGTACTTTAAAGTAAAATTTGTATAATGTTGACATGACTGTGACATGTTAACTTATTAAACAAAGTTAAGCCAAGTCAGGTCTACCAAAAACATGTTATGTACAATACATTCAAAATGCTATTAAAATCATCAAATATAAGAATTAATTAATCATGAACAGCCTTTTACAATACACTGCTGGACATAGACCTCTCCTTAGCACGGAGATTTTGACCTACTATACCACGCTGGCCAGACAGATTGGAATAGGGTTGATTTCAAGTTTTCCTTCTCTTTGTAATGATGTTGTCTTGCATATTTTGTTCCCTTAGTCGCCTTTTACGACACCCACGGGATAAATAGGGGTGGTAACACTATATATTCTTAATCCGTCACCACACGGATAACTAGTTTAATGTATATCGACTTGGTATTCTACACTTAAATACTTTTCATGTTACAAATGAATACTTATAACAGCTGTCTGTAATTTTTCGATGTTCGGTCGGTATTCTAGGTTATTATACTCGTATAGGTATTAAGAACCCAAATAAGCATATATAGATGATATTGTACATACAAAATGCTATATAAATTATCAAATATAAGAATTAATTAATATAATATATTAATTATAATTGTTGTAATATAAATTCTCACCTTCACTATATTTTTATGTTTTGTTAGTCTGTGGTGGTACGCAGCACTACTCACTAACTACACTAGCGCTAACATTGTTAAACGTTTATTTCAAAGTTAAATAAAATAATTCATTATAATTTGTATATATTTTCATTAAATAACAACAATAATTAATTACTTAATTAATTCCTTTTACGTCCCCAAGCGGGGCGTAAAAAAGCATTTCACTAGGCCGCCATAGTGTGAGTCACCACACTGAATTGTCTGCATTTGCAATGAGTATGGTGACAACATCTCTTGGATTCTATTCATGCTTTTCATTAGGCACAGTAAAAAAATTACGCGAATGTTACGATGATAAACTGGTTGTACATTTTCAGACATATTGTTTTGCACACATTGTTTTTCTTCTTTGTCAGTAAATTTTAATATTACACTTTAGTTTCTATATTTTCCTTACTTTGAAATTATTGTAGTACATGGAATATCTCTGAGTATAGTACTAAAAGATGAAACCTTCCAGCAGTTGTCAGAAGTCCAATATCAAGACGAGAGACCTTTGGATTTAGACGAAGAATTTTTATTCATTACGTAAAGATGTATTTCAAAGGTTATATTAAATTACGCTCTACCCATTAACATTGTTTTTTATTTCTTTATACAATCACATCTTTATCCCTGGTTGTTTTTCATTTCCTTCAATAATTAATTTCAGATATACAATAATTATGGGAGTTATTATTTCACGTAATTGTTATTTTTATTTACACATTTCTATGTGTTTAAATGTGTATAGTTATCACCATATCGTGATTTTATAATAATGGTTTTTACGTAATTATTAATATGACGTCTGCAAATCGTTTTCTCCTATTTAATTCTACATAATCCTTGCCTGTCATTTTACTGCTTTCTTTTTTTTAGCCATATCCACTTTCTTTGACATAATCTATCTTGCACGTGAAAATCATTGTTTAAATTTTATTCACATTACCTCCAATAACTAGACTCTTTGATAGATTCCACGAAATGTTAAAACATTATGTTCATCTCCAACTTTCATCATTCTCTTTACAAAATTTTTTTTTGGCACACTAATGGGTCCAAAATTTACTAATTTTTTTTGTAACCTTCTATAGAAGGAATAGCTGTCATACTTGTTTGGAATTCGGACAATCCTTGTTCGGTAGAAAATCATATTACGACAAAATATCGGGAGAAGCGTTTTCACTACAATTAGGAATTGCTAATACCGCCTAACAACTTCCAGTGACGTGTTTTGTTTAAATTAAATATATTTTATTTAGTTTTCAAGTTTAGTTTATGCAATAAAAATAGTTTTAAGTCTCAGTTGTTTTATTAATAAGTTTTTAGACACACTGTCTGCAGTTTCAGAATTCATTTATTTTGGGCACCGTCATAGTTGGTTCCTTATTGGGCAAGAATCTGTTTCTGATAATATCATTTAGTCAACACTGTGAAGACACACATAACACTTGATACTTCTAGTTTTATTTTGCCCAAGGTCAGTGGGTCAGTCTATTGTTGTTTCATCAGAGCCCGGGTGATTTTTGTGTCATGTGATCACTGTGATACAAAATATATTCGTAGTGCAAAAGTTGCTTTTTAAAAAGGCTTTATAATGATTTATTTTTACATTATTTAAGCATTTACTCTAGTTGTAAATTTCTATCTTCTTTTGATTGCTTTTCGATCTACTTATTGTTAAATATGCAAATAAGTGAACACTTTAGGTAAAAACACCTAAAGTCTTCACAAATATATAAATCACCCTCTTTTTTTTAACGTGTTGAAATCCCCTCGGGCCGTCACCCCACCGGGATTAATGGTGGGGTGGTGTGTCGAAATCGGACCGACTAAAACCACACGGTGTGTCACTCTGCGCCGGACATAGGAATAAAAGACATAAATGACATAAAAAGATAGATGGGGACTTCTGGGTGGCCATGGAATGTCGCCTCGTCTTTAAATCAGCTTTTCTGGAAATATTTCTTCGATTAGATCTCATGATTTCTTTTGCTGAAACTGCTGCCCATACAGTTACCTTAGGAGAATGTAGTGGCCTCTCTTGTTTAGCTTTGGAATTTTTACTGCTCCAACACTTGCAATTCTGTTTCGTTGTTCGTACAAGTTGAGGTGAAAATGGGCTTCATCAGAAAATAATATGTTGTGAAAATTAGTGAATCATTCTTACATTGTTTCGACGTACGACTTGCGTAAGTTGTACTTCCTGTACTATCTGGATTTTATAGGGATGTAATTTCAATTTTAATTTCAAAATACGGCATAATGATGTGCATATAGACGCAAATTACACATGCACAATCTGGATTACATTGAACAGAAGCGGAAACTTGCTGCACGTTCTCTTCAGTCCGAGAAGTCCGTAAGTCAGTTAGCGCAGATCCCGTCTCTTTGTACTTCTTCACCCAATTCTTTACTAAAGGAGCAGTCGAACACTGATTTAAGTCGTATAAATCATTTTCACCGCGAAATAAGCGTCCCACAGTAATAAGCGAACTGTTGTTTGATTAAAATTGTTTCACACATTAAGTGCGATGCAGCCCCGTGAAGCGATCGTGAAGCGTGAGCGATGAAGTGTGACAAAATTTTTTAGAAACAAGCTTGTGGTTAGACCACTCCCCGCGCCCCATACGGCATTTGCTTGCGCAGGATGTTGGATTCA
Source organism: Hypercompe scribonia (assembly GCA_949316085.1). Taxonomy (NCBI): domain Eukaryota; kingdom Metazoa; phylum Arthropoda; class Insecta; order Lepidoptera; family Erebidae; genus Hypercompe; species Hypercompe scribonia. Next base: position 17,369,496 of record OX438986.1, read on the forward strand.
AATGTTAACGAATACTTGGCCCGCCCTGTATCTTGATAATTTAAGCGTCTGCATTATAATGCAGCAAAAGAAGTTGGGCATACTATACTTTGTCCTCATGTCAATAGGCGAATACCTCTAATTTTTATACGTTCAATATTCTACTACAGCTAAATCACTGTCTATTACTCTTTACAGTGCAACTGGAGGGACACAGTGGACACGACAGCAAAGCGGTATAGTATATAAATTTAAACAATAATAATTATAATTTCCATGTTGTTGTGTTTTGTTGGTGAGTGTGAGACCGGAGGCCCATTGATGCAGGGGTGTCTCCATACTGCATTGTATACATTTGCAATAAGTATGGTGTCCACAACTTTTGCATTCTGTTCATGCTTTCTATAAGGCAGAGTAGAGTCACTTTGGCAGACTCTTAATATAGAAAAAAAGAAACAAGAGCCTGATATACATAAAATGAGTTGTAATAGATCTAATCATGTAAACATACTTCATATTACATAGTAACATATATTTATATAAAATTTTATGACACATTTATGTACTAACACGAATATAACAACAGAAAGCACTTAACAAGATTGTTTGAATTAATTTATGACCTGGTCCAAATTTTCCAAATGAACCATTATTCGTGGACTTTCTTGATATGAAAGTTGTTATAAAATTAAAAATCTATTTGAAATCTAAATTTTATATGAATTCCGAGAAGAGTGATAAGAAAAATTGATACTACAAAGTGAAAATGTTGTTAAATAATTACGTAGACACCGATGTTAGTTCGTTTCTTCAGCCATTGAACATAATGCAGGCTATATGTCTTTGTCCAAAATACTGGATTAAAGATAATTTTCTATACCCTAATGGTCGTTTGTCTAATATAGTATTATTATTTGGAACAGTTTTTTCCATTTCTATGTACTTAATGCGTATGGTTATGTTTACTTTTGATGATTATACAAGAAAACATGTAACATTCAAATATCTTATTTCTATTTATGATTTTTGCTACTATTTTATCGGTTTCTGTTTAAATTTCTTTCTGAATATCATCTCAGTGAAAAAAAATGTTAATTTCATCTTAACCATTCAGGATGTTCATAGATTTATCAATAACAAGAAATACCTTCTGAACTTGACTGTTGGAAACTGGGTTTTGGTTTCATTTGTATTCAGCGTTTATATCTTTGATACCATATTCTTTATTTTTAATTTTTCACTTGTGCCTAAACATAACCTATTAGTGAGGTTAATTTTAGTGTGTTTTGATGTTAACATCGTTTACGTCATAAGATCTATTACATGATTAAAACATTTACTTAACTTATGGAGTGAAGAAATTTTAAGCCAACGGTTGAAAACTGACATGGATGAAAAACAGTACTGTATGGCCATGTTACAATGTTATACCGATATACTGTGTGGCTTTAATCGTTTAAAATTGTCTTTCAAACATATGGTAAGTAGCAATAAATAGTATTTTTTGTTTAACCGGTACCGTGTGTGCATGATATACTGAAGCATCTAACTTGTCGACTGAGACACTGTATTACATTCGTAAATTCTATAAAGTGGATTGTTAACTACGTTGATAGGTTTAATATTTATATCAGTAGGTGAGAGCAATACTTCTTTGAAACCGTTTCGAATGATTTATTTTTGATTTTTGATCGCACAATAGTTTACTATATTAGTAGTAGAGTCGACCGTGATCAAACTTTAGACGATCTGAATCTTACAGTCACTTAGTCCAAAAAAAGAGAAGTTACCTAGAAAGTTCACCATGAGTTACGAAAATTGTTAATTTTGTACGTTTTGATGTGCTTTTTATTTCAACTTTACCATCTCATATCTTTGCTATTAACACCATACCGATGACTCAAACTGAATATTAAGGTCTGTCAACAGATGATACACACCCTGCTACATGTTATGGTACTGCTGGCCAGTACGGTAATAATAATAATAACATAATATTATTGATAATGAAGAAATAAATCAAAAATGAAAATGTTTTTCCAGGTACTCTACTACACAGTTGATTTAGTTTTACATGCGCTGTTGTACTTACAATTAGTGATTGAAATTTTGAAATCAGGTGGAGCTAGTATAGTAAGCACTTCAATAAAGTTTACAACTAGCTACCACTATCTTACTTTTTTTTCCATAATTGTTTTTCATTTTGCAGAGAATTCTCTTCATTACGACAGTGAGATTCTTTGTATGGCTAATGAAAACTTTTACAATACATTTCATATTGTGCATCACTTGTGAGAAATTCTACATTGCTGTGGAAGATAGTCAAAGTTCTTGTTCTGTTATTATTAGAACAGATACTACAGGTATAATATATTTGTTTATTGATAATTTTGAATATTGTTTTATTTGTGCTAAACAAACACAATCAAAAGTGCTGGGCCCAATTTTATTATTTAATGTTGACAGATAAACCACCGTCATGCCATTGACTCGCTAATAACGTCATTGAGATGTCACTATTAAGATACTGTACTAATTAGTTAACTAATATATATATAATAAACAAAGACATAAGGCTAAACTAATACAAAGACATCGTCGATATTAAATTTTATTAGAGGTAGGTCAGTAATTAGCTATCGGAATAACACTAGTCAGCAGAATACGAAACATGTAAAACTATGCTGATGACAATCCACCGATAATCTATTGAAACAGTATTAAAAAAGCAGAATTGAGACATCAAATGTGAGAAGCCGAGGATTCTACCAAGTGGTGTGTAATTCTAGAGACCTATGCCTAGCAATAGATTGTGATTAGCTGATGATAACGACATGCTTACATGCATTTTCATAGATAACTTTTTCTGGTGTTACGTATTAGGATTCGCTATTTGAATTAATATATCTTGTAATGTCCTAAAAGACTTAATTTGCCAACATAAATAAGTTCAAAATCAAGAATCAATATCTCATAATTAAAACTCTTAATTATAACTACATCTTCATCATCTTCTACGTTCAAGTAACTTAGATTTTATTTTTAACATGACCTAAGTATAATTACAGATGAGAAAAGGAGACTGTGCAAGAATATGAAACATTTGTATCGGTCCTCTTTTAAGAAGATGACCGCCTGTGGCATGTTCTGCATCGATGCTGCTCTGCCACTATCTGTGATGCGTCTACTCACCAACTACAGCATTGTTCTTCTTCAATTTGCTCTTCTGGATTTAGGGAGCATTTAATTTAGCAAGATTGTAAGTATTTGAATGGGTTTGCATTTTTTTAAGCACGTAAATATATGAAATACAAGGAATTTAACCCAAAAATTGTGTTTTCTGCTAGTAACCCTGAGGCACAGTTATGCATACTTTGGAATCCTGAAGTAATAATAACATAGACTTTGATTTATACAATAAAATATTTCCTAAACATTTTTCGGTTCCATTCCGCAATTTCCTACGCAAACGTAACTCGATCACATAAAGTTATAGCAAGAGAGTCACCCCTTTGATGGTCACGACGAGGTGACACCTCTACACCGTCCACGTTGGACATTCTGCCAGTTTATGGAGCGCCAGATCGGTCATCGTATTGGTGGCACTCAGGCGTTGGCTCAAAATGGGTCTTACCGCCGCAAGTACTTCAAAAAATTCTACTCCTCTTTTTTTCTTCTCTACTAGGAGAGGAGTAACTTTATTTACATAAATATCATCGTGTGGATCATATTTTCAACTATCGTAAACAGCTTAAGTGATTATCCATCCGCTTTTGCCAAAATGCACATATCCTTTATCTACTATATAACATATACATTAGGGTGTCCCTTATATGACAAAAAAAAATTTTTTTTCGAATTTCGAAATGCATACCCTCTATAATTTTTACTAATGATATAAGATACTTAAATATAAAATTTTATCAATCTAGCATAATTGCAACCAGTGCCGACCGAGCTTCAAAGTTTAGTAAAAAACGTATTTTGTCCTAAAATTTCAGTCTGCTATAATTTCACTATAAATGCAATGAATTAAGTGAATAAAATTAAATAATAAATTAGATGAACATTAATCTTTAATTAAAAACATAAAGAAATAAGAATCATTCAGGGTAACTTCTTTTTAGAGTAGTTTTTTTACAGTCTGGATACAATTTTAGATGTTCCTGGACACAGCGCAGCAAGAACTGTTTTTGTTCTTCTTCAGCCGTGATAAGTCCGTTAAAATCTTGCATTAATTTAACAGCCCTTTCAGCAGTATCATTTACAACTCTCAAATAACTTATTCTTCTTTTAGCCTCCAGAAAAGCAGCATTGTCATTCCAAGAAGATACATCTTCCTTTAGAAAACTGTCGTCGATCTGCAGTCGTGATAAAATTTGTTTGCTCTTTTCCGATACGAAATCATCCAGTGCTTTGTCTAAAAAAAAAAGAAAAATAAGTTAAATAACAAATAAAAATCAACAACAATTTTGAAAATAAATAAATAAGTATTGGACATTGAAATTGAAATCCAACAAAAAGTTAATTTAACTTACCAAACAACTTTTGAGTCAGTTCTTCCTTCGACGGGTCATAGCGTTTGCTAAAATCCGAGATTTTGTCCCTGTTGAAGTTGGCAATCATCTTCTTCTTAGTTTGCTTGTCAACTTCATCATCAAATAGTGATAGAATGACTGTCTCTTCACATAAATACCACAAGTGATGGCTGAACTTGCTTATAGAAGCTTTAGAAATTGTTGCGTCAACTTTTTCATACTCTTTTAACGTCTTCAAGAAGCGTAAATCTTGATTAGGTGCTTTGGTCGCCACTGTACATTCGACCCAAGATTTAACATACAATATTACGAGAAATAAGCAAACATCTTGTAGAGCCTTTTTGTCCTTCGCAGTTACTCTGCATTGTGACTGAAGTAAACATATTTTTAAAGAATAGATCGCTCTCGCCATCCAGCGTGCCTGATGTATAGCTCCGGGGGGCCTTAGTTTTAATTTTTCCTCTGTGTCTCCTCCTAAAAATATTACGCACAGTTCGACCAATTCGCGGTAATCATCTCTTACAAAACCTTTATCTAATTCTGCCTTATAAAATAGTAACAACGCTTGAATGTCTGTCTCGGCAACCCGTGCTTTTACGAAATTAAGAGATGGTTCAATTTTAGTACAATCAATGTTTTTCCAATTTTCTTGGAACTTTTTGAACATCGGAATATCTGGGCTACTAGTAATTTGCTTAATCTTGGTTTCAAAGACAGCTTTTAGGACCAATTCATAAACATGATGACGACAGGCGAAAAGCAACAATTCTCTTCCTAAAGTTTGCTCCAAAATAGCACAAGCTCCATTGAAACGGCCCATATTGGAAGCTGTTGTGTCGCAGCACATTATTTGCACTTTATCATAAAGGTTCCAGTCAAAGAGAGCTGCTGATACAGCCTTCGCTTGATGTTTTCCAGAAGAACTTTCTAGTTTCGGCACTGCAAGAAGCTGCTCTCTATCGTCAAATGAAGCTATAACTGGCAAGCGTTCTTCTTTTGAACTCCGTACATCCAACCCCGGTCATAGTTTTCCATCCCAATGGACTGTGACTATGTCGGGTACATTGTTTTGGAAGTTAGATTTTATTGCTTCTGCCCTTGATTTTCTAGTTTCAGTACGAATTGTCTGAATCGAGGATTTGTTAATATAGAAATCATCGCTGCTCAGACCAAGCGCTTCTATCACCGCATTAAGAATGAAAACGGTATCTCTAATGCTTAACTGGCATCGATCTAAAGCTGCAACTAGTTTAGGTGTTATAAGATTCTTTCTACCTCTTTTTGAACTTTGTTCATGGCAGGGAACGTCCGGCAAGCTGAGTTCAGAATTCAAGATCTGTTCTTCGTCTGAATCTTCTACACTGTCTTAGTTATTTGTGGTGGAAGTAGATGCAACAGCTAGTGATTCTCTTTGTCTTACAATCCTTTCCTCTTCTTCCAATCGTCGTTGTCTAGATCTTTGTTCTTTTTCCGCCAATTTTTTATCTACACCACCTAAGCATCCCGGTCGACCTGGCTCTCTCAGTTTCATTAAAAATAATTTATCTTCCTCTATTTTCATTCTCTCAAAAGCATCAGCATGTGTAATATCAAACAAATTATCAAGATTAATTATAAAATTGTTCTCACGACTCTTAAACGTAATCTGAGTTTTCTTACAATTTTTTTGCAACTCTCTCCAAACATGATATAAATCAATAAGTTTCTTCACGCCGTTAGGAAATGCCCTTGTTGGAATTCTTGCTTTTTCCCAATATATGATGCACTCCCTAATCACAAGATTTGCACTTTCACTAACAGTCAATTTAACCTCACGAATATTGTAAAATAGGACTGAGAGAACTTGTCGATTAGATGGTAATTTTGCACCATTTATTTGGTAGCTAGTCAATCTGATAAGAAAAATATTTTGTTTATCACTCCGTAATTCCACCGACATGTTTACGCACTAAACAATGAAGCACTAATAGTCTCAAAAATCACGTACGAAATGGCAAATAAAACATGTCGTAACAGGTCACTGGGCAGTACTTAAGCAACTTGTATCGACAAGTTTAAATAGCAAGTCGGCACGGGTTATCGTTTATATATCGAACTAATATTTTTTTCTAGACAACATAGGGTTATTACGAAAGTTTTAAGAAGGTATGCGTAAAAAAATATCGAACTTGAAATTTAAGGGACACCCTAATATACATATATACATTCTATATAATTTTCTTACTCTACGTTACCTTTAATCCTGGTTTAATTACCTAAATAACACACATCTCAAATGTAGAAATCGTCAGAGAATTTTAATTTAAAAATGCCAGGACATACTGACAAATCCCTAGACCACTCCTTTTCTGTCTAAGCAGTTGGCCTTTGAAACGCTCTACCAATTGAAATTAGACGTATGTAAATATTTTCTGCCTCTAAGTGACTGGTAAAGGATAATTTCCTGGGAGACTTCAATGATCCATAGTTAACTTTGCTGCACTTGGTTAGATCAAGGTATTCCCATTGAGTATGTATGGAATTTCTGTAAATTTCACTTATTTATTTGTATTTTTATTTTTTTAACATATTTATTTATTTAAACATTCACACTATGTGTTACTATTAATTTATATAATTTATATGTACTACTCTAATTTCATTTTCCTATGTATTTTCTAATACACTAGACTATTCTTTTTTTATTTTTTAAACTTTCAAAAATGAATGAACATGTATTATATTCACATCGCAGGAACTTTAGACTGCTTGCGAGATCGCTTTTCTCCAATAGAAGTAGTTGTTTTGTGAGAAGTAGATCTTGTATGTAGGTTCATCAGGTCACGGTGATGATGTTGGATATTCCAACAGCGGATTTAAACTTACGTTGCAGATTGTAATGGAGTTGGGTACAATCTCACCGTCAGAAGTCCAACAGTTCCTTATGCTAAAGTATTTACGAGCCTCCATAAACACGTCATGAACAGCATTCGTGAGGAACTCCGATATTGTTAACACAGAACCTTTAGATTGAGTTATTTCTCAGATGAGAACTATTGAACCGATAAAATAATGAAACAATTAAACCTAAGTTGTTTGGATGTCGATATAATTCAAAACATTTTGACTGTACCGATATCGAAACAAGCTATTAAATTGTATAGTTTAGCATATCGCATGCAAATTGATGTTCTATAAGTTAAGGCCTAATGGCCTAATAATAATAATTTTTTTTTTTAATTTTTTTTTAAGCTCTTCCTGAAACAAAAATCTGGGGAAAACTCGGAAAAACAATTTTTTTCTAATTTTTAATAATTAGGAGCTTTTTAGAGCAAAAAACGTGATCCTTTAATTTTTTCAAATATTCGATCGAGTGAAACAAAAAAATGGCTGGCTGGATTAATTTGGTTTTTTGTAGGGTTTTTGTGGGCATATTAAACTGTAAAAGGCACTCTTAATATTAGTGGTTTCCTCAATATCTTCGACCCAGCGCTTGATTTTCCAAAAAACCACCAAAAGCCCTTTTTTTGTTGCGTTTTCAAATTCATGTGACAAAAAGAAAAAAAAGATTTTTTGGAAAAACAATGACTAGTCGTTAAGGAAAATTTATTCAAGTTCTTGAAACCTACCTTTAAATTTCTGTGCAATTATTGTTTGCTGAGATATCGATAATCAAAGACAAAAGAATCCTTTTCCATATAAAAACCGATATCTCGGCGAAAAGTGGGCGTATCAGGGTGTATAAAAAAGCAAATTAAAGCTAAATAAACAATGTATCTGATCCTTATAGTGCTTAAGGTAAAACCACGTCCGTAGACCAAGAAAAAAACTAAAAAAATTTTGAAAATTTTTTTGTTGCTGGTTTTCCTCCGATCACTCAAAAACCGCGTAGGCTACAAAATTCTAAAGTTCAAATCCAAAAACTAGACACTTGGAGCTACAATTTCCTTTTTTTTATTTCTTGTACGATCATTTCGGTCGAAGTTACGGCCTGCTGAAAACTGCCCAAAAATTAGGAATTTTTTTTGATCCCTTATTTTTTTCCATTAGTGTATATCACTAAAATCGTCACACATTTAAGGTGGAAGTACGTGATCTACTTCGCGATAATTTGGTAGAATTGTCTTAACGATAGTACCCGAGTGAGTATTTATATAGAATATTGTATTAATTTTATATACATGTATGTTTATGTATTCTGTATGTACTGTTTATATAAAATAAAATTTTATTAGTAATGTATGTCAACTTCATTATTTTACCTTTGCTCCTACCGCATCATGTTTCTTTCTATTAGAGAATGCCCATGGTATTAAGTCCGCCTTTGTACAACATGTGCATTAAGTATAAATAAATAAATGAACAAATAAGAAGTCACTTAGAAAAATTAAAAGAGAAAATAAACTATTGAACCTTATCAGCAGTGGTCGTGGCTTAATAGGCTTAGTGGCAGTTTGTTATTATTATAATTTAGACTGTACATACATTTGCATGTTTATCTATGTACGTATAGTCTCGTGTCATACTTAAATAAATAATCTTTGAGAAGTCATTTGTTTCATTTTTCTCCCAAACAACCTTATGGTAGTTACATTTAAATGTGAATTTGAAACACTATTATAACTTTTGTTTACATTAAAAATAAATTACTGTTTGTTAGTCCTAATGAAACTCGGGAATAGCCATACCAATTAGGTAATATTCGGTATTCAAATATTTGTGGCAGTCCAATGCAAGTTCAAATGGTAAGAAAACGTAGAACGTTCTTGTAAAAACGATGAAGATGGGCATATGCCCATTGAGAGGAAAAACGAAGTTGCACGGATCAGCTAGTCTTAAATAGAAAAATGAATTGTTTGTTAGTCTTACTAAAACTTGAGAAAACAGTAGACTGATTTGGTTACTTCGGGTTTGAAAATATTTGTAATAGTTGTATTTGTAAAAAAAAATACATTTCAAGCAACAATTTTGTTTCTCTATGTAAAAGGTGCTCACCTCTCCAATGACGTTCCTTCCGTGAAATTAAGAAACTTTTTAAATAAGGTAAAGTAGACAATAAAATGTTTGCAACATTAGTATTATGGGGTTTATAGATTTGAAAAATGCTAAGTAGTTTTACTATGACAAAGGTTCGTCATATTTATTGGTTTAAAATACTTGTGTGTGTGTTCAGAAATCTTGAACCATCGTAGATGTACATTAGTTAAAAACCAATTGAATAAAGATGATAAATCAAACACAGGTTTAGAAGTTTCTCTGTGATCAATAGATATTTATTGTAATTTAGTCCTTTAATTCTTTTTCAGAAAAAAACGCTATGACATCCATAGATAGTTAGATAATATAGCTTACAATCTGATGAACGAAATAAATACTACAGACCTAATTTCTTCGTAAGACCCTAATATATAGATAACATTGAAGAATGTCATGCACTTGTAGGTCTTTTTTGCTGTAGTAATCACAAAAGATGATGGACATCTTGTAGCAGATGTGTTGGACTTCTGACTTCCAGTTGATTGGTTCAATTTCTTTCTCCTTTTTTTCCTCCTTTTGAAAAAGCCACTTGGATCTCCTCATTAGAGAGGCCTGCAGTTTCTGGTAATACACAGTAACTGATGATTGCATTGGCACAACTGACAATAGCAAAACCATAAAAGGCTCCGTAGATTCCAACAAAATCAGTGAGGTATGGGAATATTCCTATAATAATGAAGTTTAGAAGCCACATCGATTCCACAACAAGCATTGAAGCGCAATTTAGGACCTATAAATAAAAAAAATACAATCAATTAATGTGATTTAGGTTTAGGACAGACAGATATGTATACTTTATGACACACCATAATTAGTAAATATACAATGTAGAATACAAACAAAAAATAGTTCTAGAATGGGTGTCCTTATTGCAATCTACGATATCTTACAGTCAATTTTCAGATGGACTACAGTTTGTGTTTGTTTTGTTCATCACTGTGGCATAACTAGTACATTCAGAATCTTAGTAACAAAAAAAAATTGACTGCGTAATCTAAGCAAGCAAGAACTCACCAAGACTGGGTAGTTATGGGGTGAGTATGGTCAGTTTATTCTGTATCTGAGTATAAATTATTTGTGTTAATTTATTTATCTATTATACGTTTGCATATATTTGCATTCATATACTGCCTTGTTGATCTAGCAGCTAGCGTAAGCGACTGTCGATCAAGAGTTTTCGGGTTCGATCCTCGGATCGGACCAAAGAGTCTTGTTTTTTTATTATTGTTTTTATCAATTGTAAACTTTGTTCATTTTCATCACGACTTAACGGTAAAGATATCAAATGATAACGAATTTACGTAACCAACCTCAGGGGCAAAAACCTCAGCTAGCAACACGTACGGTATAGATCCCACTCCCACCATGTAGAAGAAACTGTACATCATGATGAGTATAACGGTAACTTCAGGTGGAGCCACGTCGAATTGCAACGTGTAACCAAGAGCCACTAGACAGAGTGATACAGTAACTGAAGAACCTATTTGAAGTGGCTGAAATAAGTAAAATCTGTTGGAGTTTATTTTTATTGAACTGATAAACGAATAAACGTACGCACGATTGAGTGAATAAAAGTATCACTGTAAGGATAAAATTTAGTAGTAGTAGGTAGTAAAAGCATACTGATTTCAGCATGAACGGGCCGGCTCGACCGGGGCGGTACTACCCTCCCAGAGAAGATCAGCCTAAAGCGACAGCATCCCTGCTGCGTGTTTCGTTGGTGAGTGCGAGACCGGCGGCCCATTGATGTATGGTATGTAGAGTGCATTGGTGACCACAACTCATGAATTCTATTCATGCTTTCCATCAGGCAGAGTAGAGTCACATTGGCAGGTTCTTAAAGTAAAAATAATAAAATAAAAAAAAACTTTCTACGTTGCTTGTATCGAGTAAGGAATTGCTGTTGAATTATGAGATTATCGATGCCTAATCCTCTCTTCTCCTATTTCGAGGCAGGGGAGATTAAAAAAATGGCAATCTAGTCTGTACATTTACACAACTAACACAATACTTACTTTTCTCCCAAATTTATCAGCCACAATTGACGTAACAACAGTAGCGAGAAACTGCACAGCAGCGAATATGATCGTGTATAAATCTGATCTGCTTGGGTCTGTCTCAATAAATATTGTGTTTGCGTATACTTGAACCGGTACTAAGCCCATGAATATCTGGAGTAAAAAATCTAATTAGTAATAAAATTAATACGTATTTAAGTAACTTATAATATTGTACGTCTAACTATGCCATCCATTATCATCACCACTTTCCTGCTCTGTTTGTTTTTGGACTTCTGCTCAGTGAAAAAGGTATGATTGATTTTTATATGGCCTATAATCTGACGCTTTGTTTTCAGTATATACAAAAGAAAAGAGATATGTAAGAATAATGGAAACGAATAGATCGAGAGAGCCAAGGTTAAAGAAAAAGTAAGTGTCTAAAGGAAAAGTCTATCGAAATTGATATTGCAGTAACTCCTAATCCAGGTTCCATCCCTTGTGGCGTTTCCGTCTTTCGATAAGAGAGATTACTAGAATAGGGACATAAAAATATCATCAATTAGACGTCATAATAATTTTCATATAAATGTTAAAGTTAGAACTCTTAACCGGTCAGAAGTCATTTTTAAATGTCACTGAACAATGTACTTACAACTACTTTACGAGGGAAAGCGAGTGAACAAAGTGAGCGTGCAACATATTATGTTCCTATTGAAGGTACTTTCAGCTAATTTTACCGGTTACAAATACTTTAGACCCGTTAATGATTCTTTCACACATATATAATAATGTATTCAATATTTAGTATAAACTTATATTATCAAACGTAATCGTACCGTTCATTGTATAAGAAGCCAGAAAGGCGTCAACTTAATTATTATAATGACAACAAAAAAGGTTGTGACAATAAACGATTATTGCTACAACCAGAATATACCATTAGAGACATAAGCGTGTTTACAACAATAAACGCTCTCCGTGATGAGCGTGATGTAACTGAAACAAGGAAACATTATAAATCAATACAAAATTTAGTTTTTCTAAAATGAAGGCAAAAGAATTGAATAAAATAACTTACATAGCATTTCCAGCGATGATAAAATTCTACTTTTGTTTGGTTGTATATCTTGGTCATTTAGCTTTTCTGCCTCTTCTGCTTTTGTCGCAGTTCCTGAAAGTATAAATGTCGTTGTAAAAACTACACATATACCTATAAATTTAATTTCTAATTAATTTTCAATACTGCTATTTTTAGAGTAAAAAAAAAGAAGCGTGGCCATTGCTGGAGTGGCACTAGCAGGGGTATCACAAAAATGAATATGCTGCTGTAGAAGTGTCAAATCACGCGAAATGGTCGTGTGAGAAACTTCCACAAATAAACTGCAGAGAGTCATCTGCGCTGGTGTGTCCACGTTTTGTGGCAATCGCTTCACTACGTGGGTAACAAATGTCTAGCCATGCTACCTTCACCGAACCTGTTAAAAGGAGTAGACTCAAGAAGTGCTAGCTTGACGTCGTAAAAGGTGACTTGTTCACTAATGGACTCATTACCAGAGATACCGAAGATCAGGCAAAGCGGAGAAGAATGTGTTGGAGAGTGGACACCGGGCTCCAAAGTGTACACTTTGGAAGCAAACTTTCACTTTGGAAAAGGCGTACAACACATTACATTTTTTGGAGTCGTATAGAAATATATACCTTGTACACTTTTAGGATCTGTGGTTGACATGATCAGTTGTTTTAATCTCGTTATTTCTTCAGTCACTATTAAAGATGATGCAGGTACACCTCTGTACTTTGCTATGGATGATCTTGCCTCCTACAAAATTAAAAATAATGTTACTCTTATTACTAAACACAAAGTGACACGCGTGAAAATTTTAAAATGCACAGTTGTTCATTGTGTTTATTGTTTTTAATTTAATAAATAAACAATGTAGGCTGGGATTGACACTACAAAAATTTACTATAACATTTTACTAGTAACCAAAATTTTCTTTCAAGCATTTTATTTTGCACCCCGAGTCTTATTCCAAATAAGGTTGGAGTCAGTTTTTAGTCTACTGCAACACGGCTGAACTTCAATTTTTTACGTGAAAAAACTGCCATGAAATCTCCACAACACAAGTAATAGATGAAATTAAAATTCTGAAGATACTATTATCGGCTTTCTAGGTACTAACTACTTGTAATGATTCTCACAGATTTTTTTAAAGTAAACGAGACCGATAGCCTAATGCTTTACAAGCTTTCCAATGCACAAAGGATTCCCGATGTGTTAGAAATAATCATCTACTCTATAGATTAATCCTAGGAACTAACTAATAAGCCAAATAGTTACATAAAGTTAACCAATCCTAGCCGACCTGACTTGGGTTGATTAATTTTAGTTCTAACCTGGATTATCACTTAGTCAAGAGGTCCTCTCAATGTTTTATTGTCTATTTATTAAATAAATTTCAGTAGTATCAACAATCGAATTAAGAAAGTTACTTACTGTGTATTGCCCCTTCTTTACTAAATGCATAGGAGTTTCTTTCATGCCCATAAGAAGGGCAATATAGCCAATACTGATGCCGATGTTTACCCAAATCACAACTCTATATGAGAGATATGTACCCATTATGTATGATAATAACATACCCGTACAGTATTGGAATGTTGAAACTGAAATAAAAATGTGTGAAGAATTTACTTTGTGAATATAGTAAAATTTGTCTATTTAGGATATTGTTAAATAACAAGTTTGATATTAGATGATTAAGAAGAAATTTTATTTGTTTTTTAAGGAATAGAAGCAAACGAACCACCACTTGACGGTGACTACCACTTTTCATGAACAGGGACATCTCTGGTCACAAAATAGGTTTCCGCCTTTTAAACATTCAATCAATCAAAAGGAAAGAGAAGTTTGGTTTCTGGTACTCTCTCTCATTCGGCGAAAAGCAACGATAAAATTATTTAACACTGATTTTGTGAGGCTGTAACATCACGCCGGTCGACCCGAAATATTTGTGCTGAAGCGTGACACTCCCTTAAACATCTTTAAAGTCATATGTATGTTTTCTAAGATTTACTCCAGTATAAAGAATTACCTGATGCCAAAAAACCTCGGATGGAGTCTTCAGAAACTTCAGACACTACGATGGGCCCGTACACCATCGCTACTCCTCCGGGAATACCACCTAAAAACCTTGCAGCTAATATAACGTGTATAGATGATGAGACTCCTATGATGGCCCAAGAGATCTATAACAAAGAGGTTCAGAAAAGGTTCACATTAGTTATGTAGTACGTTTGAAACGTAATAATAATTATGTAAGAAATTATGTTGCTATAAATACATATAAAAATTACTTGCACTGACTTTCTGACTGTTGCCAAAGTAGACCCCACACCGTGAGGGCTACAACCTTGAAATTTTAGCAGATGATGTGTTTAAAATAGTCAGTATACACTAATTGCCTGTCGGTCTAGCAGTTAGTGTATGCAACTGCCAATTAAAATATCTCGGGGTTGATTCCCAGGTCAGGTCAATAAATATTACCGAATATTTCTGGTCACAGAAACACTTAATAATAACCCGGCGTTTGGAAGTTCTTCACGTTGTTGCGCCTGATCTCGCCTTGGTCGTATCGCATAGCCGTCCTATTGGATACTGAGAGAAAGGAAATAAAGAGTGCAGGCTTACTTTCTGTTTACGCACACACTTGGACTGTACAATATCTCCTGTTAAGTTGACCGATCTCCGTTGAGGCCGATTGCCATAGCTGAAATCGGCTAAGAGTAACTCATCATTGTCAGTTCTACCTTGGTAAAAATTCTACCTTGGTAGGTACCAAGGTAGAATTTTTGAAAATTTCACCCTTAAGAGAGTAAAGTAAGCTATAAACCGTTTCATAATAATGCAGTATTTTTTAATTTAAGAGACAAGAAATAAAAATTATTTTGTAAAAATAATCAAAAATAATGATAAATTTGCTTTAAACATTTCTAACCACATATGGTAATCCCAGCAGAATTCCGCCGTTCTTTCGTCCAAACTTGTCAAGTATGGGTGCTGCTATTGCAGTTCCTAGCATAGACCCTAATGATGGAATGCTTCCAAGCAAAGAATCTTCGAACTGGGTAATAGGAGCAGATAGAGGTGTAGTGGAGTTTGATTTATATAGTGGTGATGTATATGATGACCAGACTGCGAGTACTGCTATTACGAGACAGCCAAACCCACCTAAAAGTAATGAAGATAAAGTAGTAAATAAAATAGTGTTAACTAAATTTTTAGATATATTCATTTTGAATAAATCTAAAAATTAAATTAACACTGTTACTCTGAATATTGCTAATATAAACATAAATTAAAATTAAAATATTATAAAGCTGAAAGTTTGTAGGTTAAACTCTCAAGAACTGGTTCAAATTAAAAAAAAGGTTATATGTTGGCAAGCTCATTTATTAAAAAGGGTTATAAAATATCACACTACCACCAAACATCTTGCTGATGTATTCCTCTTGAGAGACACAGAAGAAGTTGCGTCCAATATTAAAATATTTTCTCGGTTCAAACCAGTAGTTCCTGAGAGTAACACATTGAACCAAACTATTCAACAAATAACTAAACTACGTGTTCTGTCACTAGGGTTTATCCAAAAAAATTCTTACTCGCAAAGGAAGCATAGAACTGCCACAATATCTTTGCACTTATCATTTTAATTCACTTTATGTGATCGGTTGCATTCACTAATATAACATGTCACTCCAGCTACTACTTTAACGATTTCATAATTATATTGTTATATACTTAATAAAGAATAAACAAACTGATAAATAAATCTTTGTTTAAATACTTTTTCATTTACAGATTACCGTCAGAGATTGAACAAAGCAAATGTTTAATGTAAATAGCACTTTTCGTTATTGCATATTGCTATCAACCAACAGATTCCTCGTGAACTTATAATTCAGCATTGCATACATAAGGGAGTCACGAGATCCTTTCGTAGCTCAGTGAGCACGTTAAGCCTTCGACCCTGGTGCGATAAGATCGTCTGTGACCATTTTTATGGGTAGTTGAAACCTAAGAAGTCCGACTATAGCCTGTCTATAAAAATTAGGTATCGTCTAGTACTTGGATTATGAAGGTACCCCATTGCTTCGCTTAGAGAAACCAAATTCAGTGATTTATTGATTGAAGATTGAAGAATTGAAGTTGTACAAGATTAATAAGATTTTTAGGAAGCAATAGGTTGTTATCAAGACTAACTGTGACATAAGCTGACGTCAAGCACACAAAGATCAGCTTAAGATGTTGTATTTCTGGTTGGCAGAATTCAAAGCTAGTTTATAGACAATAAACTAGCTTTGAATTCTGCTCTGTCTCCGGTTGTGGTTCGATTATCTCTTTATAGTTACTAACAGTTGTATCTGTGAAATTACAGAAAAAGTTTATATGAAGAACAATTATCGGTGACCTTCCTGCAGTGTTTTTGATACATTAAAAGCCTCGATTACATTATTTCCTTCTGTTTTCGTTTTTAATCCATGGATTATTTTGCTCATTTAGGTGTGAAATTAAATAGGAAAGGTGTTGTGAATATTTTTTTTTAAATCCTGTCTCAGTAAATATTCTACCTGGTGGAAAGCATGAATAGCATCCAAGAGGTGTAGTCATCATACTAATTGTGAATGTAGTAAAGTAAATTGATTCTTCTGTTTATAAATAAAATCAACTATGGTTATCAAACTCGATAATAATAACCTCACATCGCATACACGACACAGTACACCAGGTATTTACTATGGTAACCAGCCTATTATAAGTCATATTCTTATATTTCTAGATATACGTAGATAGAACCGGCAGACAAAGCGTGGCTAGACCCACTACAAGGTGGTCGGATTGGATGAGGGCAGCACAGAACCTTGTTATTGCTCTCCATATGGCTCCATGGCATCTCCTTGCATAAAGCATATAGCCAAGAGTGGACGCTTTTCAGATCGGATGATGATGATAATACCTATATCCAGACAAATGATTATACTCATAATGATTTCTTAGCTTGGTTGGCGATCGGACTCCCGACCTCCAGGTTAGCAGTCAGAATCACTAAACACTAGATTAAACACAAATCAAAGACCTGCTTCAAACGATTTTTGACGTAACAGAACCAATGTAAGATGAACTCTCTTTCTCTCAGTAATTTTCCTAAGATCATAAAAGATTTTTAGCTAATCCAAAACATCATGTGCTTTTATGACTCTTATCTATTTATACCTGTACACTTAGATTGGTTTCATTTGAGTAGAATTTAACTTCAAGATATTTATTTTAAATTTGCTCATGTTCTATATTAAGAATTATATTACATAGTATGTAATAATATGTGTAATGTGATTAGCGTCTCAACAATACTTGGTGTACGTCATATTATGTGCG
The DNA here is from genome assembly GCA_949316085.1 of Hypercompe scribonia. Taxonomy (NCBI): domain Eukaryota; kingdom Metazoa; phylum Arthropoda; class Insecta; order Lepidoptera; family Erebidae; genus Hypercompe; species Hypercompe scribonia. The sequence continues at coordinate 17,387,465 of OX438986.1, forward strand.
TAAATGTCATTAAATTATATAATTAGACATAGCGTAGTCGTTTAAGCGTTCAATTCTACAGCGCTGGATGTTATGGGTCCAATTTACACGTGGGGCATTACTTTGTGTAATCTAAAATTCATATTATTGTTATATGTGTTCTATGTGTTCGTTTTATGTAGATTTGTAAATTCTCCCGCGTCACAGGAGTATTCTTAGTGTATACGCTATATGACGTACATCAAGTTTCTGCCTCTCACTGCGCAGGGCGGTAAGAAGTGCGGTAGTGTCTTGCTCCTGGGGCATAGGGTGCCCGGGATGTACCTCACTTGTGAAGTACGGCAGTGAGCACTCTAGAAGCTGCGTTCCTGGAGCTCCTCGCGACTGCCTAGGTAGGGCACCGCGGGGTTTAGTGGGTAGACCGGTTTTCCGGGAGTCCCATGCACGCCCTTTGTCCCTCCGGAGGGTATGATGCGGAAAACATTCCGGGCGTAAAAAAAAATTGTAGTTTATTTACTTGGTTGTCTGAAGGAGCGGTAAGGTTCTCGCTGCTGGGTAAATGGAAGGGCTAAACCTACCAACAATTCTATTTTGTTTCCCATTTCTTGTGTTTTTATTATTATTTTGAGGTATATGTCTCTTGTGTATACGTGTTGATATGATTTTGGTGAACAAAAGAAAAACGGAAGCAAGTACGTTTCAAAAGGAATGGTATGTTGTGTTATGAATATGTACTTAGAACTATGTTATAAATACGTTAGTATTATATTATAAATATGGAAAATCACCTGTCTGTGTGGTGACGGATTAAGAATACATACACATTCATACCGTGGGTATCGTAAGAGGCGACTAAGGAAAGAAACTATTCAGGAAAATATCATTACATAGAGAAGGAAAACTTGAAACAAATTTTATTCCAACCCGTCTGGCCGGCGTGGTATAGTAGGCCAAAACCTCCTTGCTAAGGAGACGCCTATGTTCAGCAGTGGACTGTAAAAGGCTGTTGGTGATGGAAAGTCACCACCTATATTTATCCCGCAAGTGTCGTAAGGAAGTTGACTTAGGAAACAAATTATGCGGAACAAGAGAGAATCTACAAAGAAAAGGAAAACTTGACAGGAACTCTATTCATCTACTCATCAGGCCACTGTCGTGTAGTAAACCTAAACATCCTTATAAAGGAGAGATCTATGATCAGCAGTAGACTATAATAGTTTTTTGAAGAGTTTAAATACAGATTTTTTGGAACCAATTATGACGTTTATGGGTTATACAATAATATATGTAAAAATAGATTTAAAATATTACAACTTGGAGTAAACATGACGATTATTTCCGTTAACCGCCTCTTCTATTGTATGGAAACCCCTTCGAACCGGTACATCGGGATTTATGGTGGTACGGTGAGGCGGAATCAAACCGACTAAAATTACATATTTTGCTCATCACAAATATTGTAGTATCTCAAGATAAAAATCTTAGATCAGTGTGTGTTGCCTGTGATGACTTACGGCTCCAAGAGATCACACATGGCGCTCACAATGGGCCTTAAGTCACCAAAAAAGTGATGTAGAAGTATCTCTACGTGACCGAAATACATCTCTTCATAGAGATCCGCAGATGTGTTAAGATCGCTGGCATTGCCCAGAAAATTGCTAAACTTACACGACAAGGAGCGCGGCAGTTACTGGCATTGCCAAGAAACTTGCTAAACCTATGTCCAGCCGTGTACGTCTTTTGGCTGGGATGCTGATGAGGATGAAAACTAAATGGGGTGTCCTTCAAATGCAAGTACTTTCGAGGTGTGATAACAACACAAATCAATTCAATTTACACAACATGCATATTTGGTACATTGGCAGACTTAATGCCTACGGCATGTTCTAACAATCAACCATTGGGAGAGGCAGCGAAAACAGGAAGTGGGTGCATTTAGGTTAATAGAATCAGTTAATATATATACTTTTTTTTTTGTTTCTAATTATACTTCGACAATAGTCATAGCCATATAATATTTATTCTAAATTACAATAAAATTACTTTAATTTTTAATGTTTATAAATGATTTATTTCCGTAAGTAAATCTACACATCCTTACTAACATGCTAAAATAATATAAATAGAAAAGCATAACATATTAAAACAGTCACACACGAAGATACATTAAAACTGCAGGCACAGATTTCAACTTCTGTATAAAAAACACTCACTCCAAAAGTCAACCATTCAAAAGTGAATATATTGAGATTCTTAATACTAAAAATCATATTAATAATAGCTGGTATTATTATTAATTAATACAAAAATAACAAAAGATAATTTATAAACAATACAAAAGGTATAAGAAGCCATTTTCCTTTATTGACACATGTCAAACATAGCAGTGATGATTCCAAAATAGTATCTAGTCGCTAGTAAGTGATAATACATGACATACTCAAACATTTCTAAATACATACATACTTATTGACTGAAACCTATGTCCAACAGACATTTTCCGGTTGTGATAATGATGATTTTCATATTATAGATAAATTATACATAGACACACAACATTACACACGTCTTGAGAGGGAATGAGGATTACTAACCACCACACTAATAGACTTGTGTAACATACAATTCTCAACTTAAGCCTTGTTCGAGCAGTCTTAACGTCGTAAAAACTAATAGAAATAATATTAAAAAGTTTAAACAATAACATTTTTATATTTTTTTAGAAACAGCTTTTGAATGGCACCTATAGATAATCCTTTAGTCTCGGGTTGATAGAAAAAAGAGTAAATAGCGCCTAGGAAACCAACAGCAGTAAATCCATAGAAGAGTTGTGTGAAGCCGTATTCTTCAACAATAGGTATGAAGATACACAAGGCGATGAAATTCATTAGCCAGCCTACAGTTAAGATAATGCTACTGCACAATCCCCTTACCTGTAAAATGATTAAAAGTCTTTGTTCATAAAATCACTTGGGAGTTGGTTCGAACTGACATCACACCCTCACGGAAAATTACTGTTAAGCATTTAATTCGTTGCTTTCACCGAGTGAGCGAGGTTAGCGGCTCAAATCTCTGTTCCAATGATGATAAGGGATAGTCAAAAGCGAGTAACCTAATACACGATGCTAAATGACCACCACCGCCGGAGCCACATCCATTTATGGCTTTTAAGTATCTCTCTACCCACAAAACGGTAAAAGGTGAATGAGCCTACGGTCCCCGATAAAGCAAGGACACAATCGTTTAACACAGATTATTTGTAAGATTTGGCTGAACGGATACATATGTATTGAAACATAAAACTGAATTTGATAGCCATGATGGCAATTGTAATGTCGACCTTTTTGAAATAGATCTTTAATAGATAGGTCATACGTACCTGAGGCAAGAACAACTCTCCAATCAATATATAAGGAACCACTGATACTCCTAAATTAAAAATGAAGTTATATAGATATATCATGAATGCGGTGAACCAGTCCGGGGCCCATTCATACTGTGTCTGAATGGCTAATATCAGAGTGCAGATTGTAGAGCCAAAACACGTCAAAGTCATCTGCAACTGAAATATAAAATACAATAGTTCTAGAAGAATGTAGTGGTTTAAACAGCTGTCATCTTAGTGATTAATACTGCGCTGGGTTTGATTCTCACATGAGATAACACGTTAATTTTTTGTATTCGTAGCATATGTGTTTGTAAAGACCTCTGTGATACAGGACATATGCTTACTGCGTGACAGTCTTAGCAAATGTAATTGACATTGATGTTACCTATATATATACATATATATATACATACATATCTAACAAGCCAGTTTGTGTATGCTTCAAAAACATAAGGTCTGGGCCTACTGAATTTGGATACAATATCTGAAATACTTCATAGATTATTCTTATGTGTTTCTGGCATCAATTTTTTTATCAATACCACAATGTAGTACAATGAAGCGTGAAAGGATACAGCTACCAAGTTATAAAATATTATATTAAACAATTTACCTTTCTACCCAACCACTCTGTTATAAACGAGGATAATAAGCAAGCCACTAAAATAACTGCAGACAGCCACACGCTGCACTTTGTCGAGTCTAACGACGGTACAGTCACGGCGAATAGAGTTTCAGCGTATATCTGTAGTTGGATGTTCCCCATAAAAGTCATGATACCCAAGGCAGCCAAACAGGTGACGAGAGCGCGTTGGGTAGACTGAGATTTTTCTGTTAAAAAAATCGACACTTTAGACAAACTTATCATTAATTTTCATTGTTCATCAAGTGACTTACCGGTTGGATAGAAAGCAATGGTAATAGAAGTAAAAATTTATATTTAACGATTTAAAAGAATTGATTTACTTCAACATCAGGGGAAAATGGTTGAACTAATCATAGTGATTGTAGGTAGGCTGACATCAATAATATTAATTCGCACGTGGTCAAGTATTGTCGAATGACAATGTTTTTTTTTATCGAAGAAAACATAAAGATTTCTTCGAGAAACTCTTGTAATAATTTACTCAACCACTATTTACATAATTAGTCACTATGTAAACGACTATACATCGAGATTGCATAAAACTTTTGGAAATTATAATTTAGCACAAAACTTACTTAAAAATTTCCATTCTGAAAAAACGTTTATTTCCGAAGTTGACAAGAGTACCAATGTTTCAGACTCTGAAAACAAAATAAAATATTTTACATCGTTAGGAAAATAATCATAAAACAATATTTAAATAAATACGGGCATACATATTGTTCAAATTTTTAAACCTGGTTTGAAATGCTCATCATCTATTTCACCTTCTCTTAAAGTGTCATACATTAGATCTAATATCTGAATTTGAAATTTAATATTTTCTCATAAACCAAAGTGAACATCATCTACTAATAAATCAACTTTTTATCTGTCAAAGGAAAACGGTATCTAATTCTAAATTTTGGATTACTCAAAACTCAATTTTAATTACTTCCTGAAATACCTCTATGCTACACAGGTCATGGCGCCTTTTTGAGATCATCTACTGTTCTGTGACGAACGGTAACGTTCTTCGGGAATGCCATCGGTCTCAAAAGTTTTCTTCGCTTGCGAAATTGTTTAACTGACATTGATTGTTTTCCTAATGAAGTAGAGATCCTCGCGAATATCATCACTATCATGATCATTAACAGCTTTTAAAAAGCCTATTCCTGGACATAAACAAGGAGTTTTCTCTTACTATACCACGCTGGGTACACGGGTCAGTATATTCATATGTTTTTGTTGAGTTTTCCCTTTCTTTGCAGTGTTGCTTTCATTAACTCCTCCCCTTACACTGTCACGATGACTGTCATGCCTTTTACGTTCCCAAGCGGAGTGTGAAAAAGCATCTCACAACTCACAAGGCCGCCATAGTGTGGGTCACCATTCTGCATTGTCTGCATTTGCAATGAGTATGGTGACCATAACTGTTGGATTCCATTCATGCTTTCCATCAGGCAGAGTAGAGTCAATTTGGCAGGCTCTTAATACAAAAAAAATCCACTTTATTTGACTCTTACGACCACTTTCATTATTAACACGGGTTGTCGTACTCCGAATTTTTAATCCGTCGCATATCTAGCTAGATCTAAATCTGAAGGGTAATAACAATTGACTGCGCGGTTGACTTAGTGGTTTAAACGGTCAACACGCCACTCTCTACTGCGCTGAGTGAGTGAGTGAGTGAGTGACTTCAAACCCCATATGGGACAACACTTTGTGTGATCCACAATTTGTTGTTCTCAGCCTGGGTGTTCTTTATGTCCGTTCCTTGCATGTTTATAAATTTCTCCGTAACACAGGGTTCATACCTAGTGCAATCGATATCTTCATTAAAAAAATAAAAAGAAATACAAAATACCTTCGTTTTCTTCAATTAAAATATTTGGTCTTTGTCGAAGCTGTAACCTGATTTTGGTTATTTCAATCTCAACTTGTTTCGACGATGGAGTCGTTTGCTTGTAAAAAGCAATTGATTCGGCAGCTTCCTGGAAAGTGAGATAAATAATAATTGAAACTTATCTTGTATTCAATGCATCATATAATTACAGTGAGGTTTTGGAAAGTTTTTCCATGTCTTTCAAAAATATTATAAGAAATTAACATACTTTTGCTAGTAAACATTAGATGGACTGACGACGACCTGAGAAAGGCAGTTGGAGGTAAACTGGCCGTAAAAAACGAAGAATCATATAATATACCATGTGGTGACGGATTAAGAATACATAGTGTTACCACCCCTATTCATCCCATGGGTGTCGTAAGAGGTGACTAAGGGAACAAACCATTCAGGAAAACATCATTACAAAGAGAAGGAAAACTTGAAACAAACCCTATTCCAACCCGTCTGGCCAGCGTGGTAAAGTAGGCTAAAACCTCCTTGCTAAGGAGAGGCCTATGTCCAGCAGTGGACTATAAAAGGCTGTTGTTGATGATGATAAATGTTTATACGCTATAGTGAAATTAAAGTATATTATTAGTGTTAATATTTTTAATCTAGGAATTGATACAGACGATAATCCTTGATAAATGAAGTAAAACTGATTTTTTAATTGATTGAACAAAATACTAAAAGTAACAATATTACTTTAAAACTGAATAGAACATAATTTACTAAATATATATTAAACACAGAAGGATCTGTCCAAGAATGCCTGAACGGGTTACCATCTTAGCTTCATGCTACACATGTCTGTATAGCGCTGATTTTCATCTTGCTCCCTCAACACTCATACAGATTGTATAAGGAGCAAATTTCTGTCTTTGAGGTCCTAACCCCCTGTGTCTAGGTAAAGTCGTATGCAATTTATTTATTTATAAACAACTTTATGCACAAATTCATGGATCAGCGGAATTAATGCCTAAGGCATTTTCTGCCAGTCAACCAATTGGGCGATGCAGAGACAACATGCGGTAGGTGCACTTAAGGATAAGAATTAATTGATAGTGGATTTAGTATATATAGACTAGTTTAACCATAAATAAGCAAATATACGCACATAAACACATAAATATTTAACACACATACATGTATAATACGCATACACACACTATAGCGTGGGTCGCCATACTGCACTGTCTTCATTCGCAATGAGTACGGCTACCACCACTCTTGGATTCTATTCATGCTATCCATCAGGCAGAATAGAGTCACTTTGGTAGGTTTCTCATTTAAAAAATAAAGAAAACATACATATTCGTGCATATATATTTGCAGGCAATTTCATTGGTATATTATTTAAATTAAAACATAATTAATGATAAAAATACCTTCTCCATTTCATTTTGAAGCAAATAAACTGGTGATTCTTTTAAAAAGCACACCGCCACAGCATAAAGTAGTGTGATGATTAGCCCCACATTTATCATCTGGGAGTATGATAAGAAACCTTCTAGAGTGTAAGAGATCAACACGCCGAGGAAATAGACAGACACGGCTGATGATATCACAGCTCCACGAATAGAGTCCTGGGCAAATTCAGCTATGTATATCCTGCAAGCTGCTTGGCCAGCTGTACCGCAACCAGCTATGGCCATAGCAATGAGAAACCAGGGAACTGAATTCGTGATAGATAATATTGTCCACGCAACCTAAAATGAGACAAAAGAGTTCTTTGTATTAAATATTTATACAGTTTTCGAATATACATAAATATTTCTAAACGTAATCATAAGATTACGTTTAACAATCTTATGATTACGTTTAAAAATATTTATGTATGTTGTTGTTAACTACATGTGACTTCAGAAAATAGTGACGCATCAATTAAAACCAGCCCAATGACCAATCAGATTCCAAGAAACTATCGTTTTGCACCAAAGTGCATTTAATTGGTCAATATTAACTTGACTTACTAATACCTTATATATACCAAAAAAATTACATTGATATTTAAAAACGCTAAGGTAGCATCTTATAATTTTTAATGGACAGTGGGCCTGTATTTTTGTCCCTTAGTTGTCAATATGTATGTTAATCTTTACAAATAATAAGTTATCCAATTTACTTACTATAAAAGGCAGAGAGATCAGCATAGATGTATTCTTCCGTCCAAACTCATTTATCGCCAAACCACAAGCAGGTGCTAGGAGTAATGCCCCAATATTTGTTAATCCTCCGAGCAATGAAACATCCACTAAAGTCATAGGTTTGGATAAAACGGTTTCTTTGGATACAAAATTCGGTATATTATAGTATGGCCAGTAGAACAACATCCCCGCTAGGCATTCCACAAAACATACTGCAAAAGACAGAAGGCAATTTATTATTGGGCGATCTTCACTTAGGTTTGTTAAGATTAGATTTTGAATATTAATGTTAACACCGCGAGTCTCTTCGTAGATAAGACCAGAAATACGCTTCACACCGCCTCTGCGAGCGAGACGACGGATAGCCGGCTTCGTGATACCTTGAATGTTATCACGAAGCACTTGCCTGTGTCGCTTGGCTCCTCCTTTCCCCAGACCCTTTCCTCCCTTGCCGCGACCGGTCATGTTGCAATAATGTTGCGCTTAGGATTTGATATAAAATATAGTATAGCATAGGACAATATCACTACAAAAAAAAGAAAAACTTAAAACAAATCCTACACCAACCTGTCTGGCCAGCGTAGTATAGTATGCCAAACTTCTTTTCGAAGGAGAGGTTTATTTATAACACTGGATTATTAAAAGCAACAAATCTAGTATTGGCAATGCTCTTTATGTTTTAAGTTCATTATTGTGTGTTGTAGTAGACTTTACATCATCATCATCATCATCATCATGTCAGCCAAAAGTCCTTCACAGCTGGATGTAGGCCTCCCCTAAGGTTCTCCACAACCTCTGCTTCCCGCAACCCTTGCCAGGTCGTTGGACCACCTCGTGGGGGGCCTATCAACAAAGACTTTACATACATTAATGAAATGAATACGAAGAACTCCGATACTCAGCAACAATTTATGTATAGCACATAGTGTTGTCCCGTGTGGGGAACGCACAATACTCAGTGCTTTAGAAAGCGGTGAACTTGAAATTACTAGATCATCCCTGAAATGAAATTCTCTGAAGTGAAATAGACGGTAATACAATAAATAAAATGAAGAAATAATCTGAATCAAAATTGGCAGAACCTGGGCTATGATAACCAAATAAAAATATTGATAAATATATTTAAATATTTCTAAATATTTGCGTAAAGATAAGTTACACGCAGACACAGAATAAAGATTCGTGCCCATTATCCAAATATTCGTTCTGTGTGGGAATTCAATCCACGATCTACGGTTTAGCAGTCAGGGCCACTAATCACAAGATCAACAGACCCGTCTATATTTATGTGTTTCGCATAAAGACTTATAAAAGACGTACATAGTACAGTCATAGTAATAAAAATAAGTGACATACATGTATGTCACTTATTATACTTATATACTTACTCGTATTATACTCATGACTGTACTATACTTTTCTCCACATGCCTTTCTTTTGACTGTAAGACTTGTAAGTCATACAGTCATAAGATTAAATATTCCTTTAAAAGCCAAATTAATATTACAAATGCGAATTTGAAATTTTTATTTTTGCCACGTTTTCACGCCTGAATCAGGTCCAAGTGATTTTGAAAATCCTTTTTCCTAAAAAAGCTATATTTTCAGCGTGTAACGTACACTACTTTTTACCACTGTAATTGGCATACAAGCGCGACCACAGGCGAAACCTAGTGACTATATAAAACAATGTGTCAGACCACGCGGCTTAAGCATTTTATTTTCGAGATCTGACATTTTTCTACATAGAGTGACTGCCACTTAAGACAGGCTATAAATTTCGTGGAAAAACCATCAATATAAACCAAATCTTCAACAAATAACTACGTGATATCTTAAGCTGTTTAATAATTTTTATTCACACAAAAAAACCCAACCCAATATAACGTCAGAAAAACTGGATAAGTGCTTTTGGTTCGTCCACCAAGGGTTCCGTACATACATACATATGTTTATGAGTTTGTACGGAACCCTGAGAATGTTTACTGTGAGATAACAACAAACAAACGATTCTTGAATTTTTTTTTGATGTGTACTTTTGATTCTCATTTGTTAAATGATTAAACAAGACGTGACCTTCGTTCAGCAATGAATAGCGCTACATTGATTTGTAAACATGATGTGGTGACGTATGTAACTTTCTACAGGGGTACAGTTTTTCTTCTTGAGATACGAAAACCTAATTATTTTCTAACTTTATTACTACTTTAGTTTCTAGGCCTACTATGCGTACTTGACAGTTGTTCAGAAAAGTATCTCTCTAAAACAAAACACTACGAGTATCGTGCCGAAATCTCTTACAAAATTGCCAACAAGAAAAACAAAGAAAACAATTAAGCTACTGCATCTATATCTATAACACACATATGATTACAAATACTAAAAAATATGAGGTAAAGATATATTAGAATAAACGTTAGATCAAAAAAAAGATAGAATGCAGTGCCTTTCAGAGGCCAGGCTCACATAATAGTTACATACGTATGGTAGACTTTGATTAGAGTCGCGCCATCTGCCAGGGTGAGAGCAGGGAATACGGCGGATCGCTCACCGATTAGCACACGATTGGCACAGGCACACACAAAATTTGTATACAAAACATCTTTATTATCATCCATTACCAGTCCACTTCTAGACATAGACCTCTCCTTAGATAAGAAATTTTGGCCTATTTAGTAGAACATGAACTGGTTATTAAACATTACTGTACAAATATAGTGATAAAGTATACTAAATCAAAAATATTTGAGCAATTTCTCTGAAAGTTTGACGTTAGTTCGTAAATATTTACAAAACCAATCCACTAAGGACAAATACTTTAATGATGAGCACGACCATTAATATTGTCTGGGTGTAATTTGTTATTAACGTATATAGTAATATGTAAGTGTGTTATCAATGGTCCAGTTAATGTAGCACAGGTTCTACCTTGTTTGGGATCAGCCTGCCGTGTGTGTTGTGTGAGGTTATGTTATTATTACTGTAAATACTAACTTAAAAATGCCGCCAAGACTTGGACGGTGGCTCCTCTAAATGTTACTTTGTCACTAGCCATCTTGGGCAGATGACAAACTTACACTGAATATAAAAAACAACTTAGAGATAAGAGGCTAGTTATTATCATCAAAGACAAGAAAGAAATCATTTTTTATGATTAGAAATGACAGTTAAAAATGATACATATGATAACTGTACTAAGGTTTATTTTGTCTGCTGCGTTGTTTACGCTTATTTTAACCTTCGGTACTTCGATACTTTTTGTGGGTGAAAACTACTCAATCATACTCTTTCTGTGTTCCTGTCAATGTGTACGTAAGGTGATTGTTTAATTGCGTGCTACACATGCACGTATTCGTTGTAAAGGCATCCGTTTGAAGACAGGTGGTTTTTTCAAGGATCTGTGTAGTTTGTCTGAAAATTTAGTAGCTTTATCGCGTTTATATTGTTAATTAGAATCTTTATTGCGGCAGAGTAATGTTTGAGCACATATGAAAAGGCTCTGTAGTAACCCTAGCTACTAAGCTAAGACAATAGGTGGGTGTAGTTGTTTTAAAAAAAATAACTATATTTCTTGGCAGTCTGAATACTATAGTACGAACTCTGCATAGTTTGAAATCAAACTGTCATGAGTGTGATGTATGAAATTATTTTTATTGTCTTTCAGTGATACCTATAATACTTTTTTCGTCGGAAAACATTCACAAATCCTCATCTCACGTTATTTAACAATTTAGATTTACGTCAGAATGGAACTTACTCGAAGCCCGCAGAGTTCGGTTACGCGTGTGTAACAAGCGAATATTCCCTAATAAGCATGTTTCAAACGGCTAAAATATAATGTTTTGTAAAAAGTACTATACAAACTATATCTTGAGATAGCTAATTAGCTTCTGTACTTACAGCGCTGACTGTTTTCCTTAAATTTTTGCAAGAAACAAAATATCCAGAACGGTAAAAAAAATTTAATTATTTGGAATAAATTCTTTAATAACCTATTTATACAAAATGTATAGCAGAATCGTAAATTTACCTCAGTTGATACCTAATCCTTACAGTATAGCTGCAAGCTATTCAGAATTATATTCCATTCAATGTACATATTCCCTTCCCATTCCAAACATTTTCTTTACTACTATATTCCCAGAGGATATGATGATCAAATGTTACGGAAGGAGAGGAGAGTTCAGTGTGAACCAGGTATTAGCATAATGGTAACTCAACTTATTTAAACGAACGCAGTTGGCTCATAAAATTATTCTCAATTGCATGGAATTGAAAACGTTCTAGAAATTATCACTTTGATTAACATATATGCAACTTCCCAACATCAACCGTTGAGCTGCGGCGCGCCAGTCACGATCACCTCGCCTGGTGTAAGGATCTTCCATATGTGTTGGAGGGATATAGCACCCGTTCTCTCCACCCATTGATCCTAATAAGATAGAAAACTGAAACATCTGTCGGCTAATGCCTCAAACCCTGCTCTAGTTTCAATTCATACCAGTAAAAACCGGCATCAACATTCGCATTCAGAGTATCCGTATTAAAAATCGTCAGTATCTGTGTACCATAAGCAAAGAAATAGTATTAGTACCTGAGAACATCACACTATCAGTGGGTGACATAATATGATAATGGAATCGTAGTATAAGAGTGCCTTTTGTAACGTTCAGTACGATAATTGTATAATTACTTGCTTGCTTTTAATTTCAGTAGTGACATGAGGCTCCTTGCATTCTTGAAGAAGCCAGATATTTCTAAGATAGCCAAAACTGTACCATACAAATGAAACCAATCATTTAGATGGGTCTTAATGACAAATACACGTTTTTAAACACTAATCAAGGTGATTGAGTTTTAAAATTAAAACACATTTGATGCTTTGTAATAAATATCATTGTTATTTATTAACTATACTACAGTTCCTGTATTCACATGAGATATTCAAGAATTTTATCATATCAGATAACAAATATAAATAAGTGCACGTCATTTATACAAATACCAATATAAGTGTATTATAATGGATGCATAAAAGTCTTACTTTCCTTACAACATTTATTTACGAAGTCTCAATGACAGTATTTTTCATTTCACATTAAATAAAATATATGTTTACATTACGATATCGATATATATCTAAAAACTGCTAATTTAAAGTGTACAAAAATATTTCCATATTTTCATCAATCATCAACAGCCGTTAAGTCCACTGCTGGACGAAGACCTCCCCTCAGTAAGGAGGTTTTGGCCTAGTATACCTCGCTGGCCAGACGGACTCGTATAGGATTCTTTCCAGTTATTCTTCTCTTTGCAGTGATGTTGACTTGCATTATTTTTTTTTTTACTCTTACCCATGGGAATAATAAGGATGCTGACACTCTGCATTCTTAATCCGTCACCACAGAAACATATTTTACCTACTATCATTTCTACATCACAATATCGACACTTTTATGACTTCTTAACATTATTTGATAGGCATAAGAAAACTTTCGCATGTTTTTACAAATCTCTTGAAGCGTAAAAAGCTACGAAGTTTATTTCTTCCTTGAGCTTGCCTATGTTTATGTATAGTTATAATTGTAACTAAATTAATTATTCAAATTAAATATATGAGATATAATAAACTATTCACATTTTTGACTGCTTTTCATTGAAGATTAATCGCTAAATGTCGTGAGGTAGGTATGTCCACCTTATACAATACTATAGCAAAAATAGGATGTCCAATCTTAAACTACAATAAAAAATCTAAGATTCAATTTTCCTCCCATTTTTCTTTAGAAACAGCATTTGGATGGCTTCCACAGATAATCCTTTAGTTTCAGGTAAATAAAACAAAACGAAGAGGGCACCTGCAAAGCCGATGACACTAAATCCGTAAAAGAGAGGAGCAAACCCGTAACTTTCCATAACCAGGCTTATAATAACAGTGGTAAGGAAATTCAGACCAAACCCAGCTGACACAGTAAAACTGCAACAAAACGACCGTACCTGGAAAATAATTAGATATATTTACAAGAGACTGTAATTTAAGACTCACAAATGTGTTATCGTCTGTTTAGTTCCTTCCTTCAAAAACAGAGGAAATCGACTAAGGTAAGTTTACTAGCTCAGTGAAAAGCGGTAAAAGAATTATTAAACATTGTATTTCTATAAAACCGACATCGATCGAACCAACCCCATATTTTCAGAAATATGGTTTTGCCTCGGTAAATGCTTATTGAAATTCTTCAGAAAAATTATTCATTGATAATTAAAAAGTTTTGCAAAAGTCATATAACTTACTTCGGGTAAAAACAACTCTCCTATCAACACATAAGGTATTACTGCTATTCCCATGTTGAAGAAGTAGTTATATAGATATAACATAAATATAGTGAACCATTCTGGGGCCCACCGAAACTGGATCAATGTTGCCAATATAATCGTACAGACTGAGGAGCTTGTGCATGTGAAGATTGTTAACATCTGGAAAAGAGAAAGAAACAGATCAAAACTTGAAAACTTGAAGTTACAATTTCTATATTTATTACATGTTATATATGTTACACAATCAGTAACAAAAAACTACTACTTTACACTAATTAAATTAATGGTTTTAAGCATTACATATATAACAGTCTATTAGCAAGAATATTGTGATGTTTTTTAGACGTCTAATGTTTCTATGTTGATCTAGCTTAGTGTTTATTTTGTTTGCGCAGAACGAAGACTGAAAAATGTATTAAAATCAAATAAACAGCAACACTTTATATCATATATATTCGATAAAAACGAAATGCTTACTTTTCTGCCAAGACGATCTACTATTAACGAGCACGTCACAGTAGCAGCAACAAAATCAACAGCCAGCCATATAGAGCACTTATTGGCATCTGAAGAAGGTGCTACTTCTCGAAAAAGATTTTCAGCATACACCTGCAGTGGCATGTTACCCATAAGAACCATGGTAGCCATCACAAATAAAGATATTATAAAAGCTCTTGTTGATGATGGTGACTGTTCTGGAAAGATCAAAACTATTTTACAGGATTTTGTTATTGTAAGAACTCGAGTATCTTGCCTTTACACGCAATCATACCCATCGGTAGTCAGGATGAAAATGGATTGATTGCTCTTTAGACTTCCTGTACAACTTTTGCGCACTCATTGTAAACTATATTTTGAGAATAAATGAAACCTAAAAATACAGAAACATTAAGTTAAAAATAGCTTGTCTCAAGCGGTAAACCTAGTGGTACTGTACGAAAGTCCGAATTTGTAGTGAAAAAATTTTTTTGATGCACCGTGATTATCTCTTTGAAAATCTAACTTAATTTATTACTGTTTTATTAATCCACTGTTTTATTCAATCAAAGAAAGTCTAAAAATATAGTACTTACTTAAGAATTGCCATTCTGATAAATTCTTCTGCTTTGGAGTGTCTAATAATTCTTTACACACAGTCGGATCTGGAAAAAATATTGCAAAGAGTTGTAGCTGTACTTCATCTTCATTACTAAAGAGATCCATGTAGAATATAAATTTACAAGTTCTATCCATTTATTCTCTAATATCTTACCAGTTGACATATGTATATATTGTATATATGCTTAAATTAATTTAATTTTAATATTTTAACGCCTTAATGATTTACTATAGTTATGTATAGTAAAATAACATCATCATTGATTTTTTTAAAGTAAATATTTCAGACATTTGACATACAACGTCATCCAGTTTCAAACGAAGCAGAGCTTGTGCTATGATAACTAGACTGACTGATAGAATACTCATACACTTTTTTTTGTAAATACATACATATTATAGAAAGAAAACACTCAAACTTCGAAACAAATATTTGCAGATCATACAAACATTTGGTGCAACCCGGGAATCGAACCCGACCGTGAATGTGACTGCTGTTATTGACAGCAGTCACATTCACTACAGTTGCGCCACCGAGGCAGTTTGTAAATATACTTGTATATGTTATGTATATAAGTTGAGAAAACTTTTTCGCTAGTCTCGTGTCTGCTTGTTGCAATTTCTGCAGGAAGTGATCTATATATCTATACTATTCTAAATTCATGTAATATATAGTTAAGTATAGACCTCCTCCTTCGTCAATTGGTTTATCGGGTGTTGAATCCAATTGTAATTTAATCCTGTTTAATTCCATCTCAACCTGTTTCGAGTTCGGACTTGTCTGTCTGTAGAAAGCGAGTGACTCAGCTGCTTCCTAGACAATAAAATAAATAACTTTGAAAAAAGTCATCATTATTATTTTTCCCCTTTTTCCCCTTTAAGATGGTATTTTTTTATGAAATTTAAATGCGATCAAGCGCAAAGCAGTCCTTATAAAAGGATGTTTCAGTCTGGTGTAAATGATTGAATCCGGCGGTAAAAACTTAAAATAGAAATAAGACTGAATTAAGAAAACCTTAATTTTTTAAGAAAGTATAAATACAATAATAATGGAATCAAGGTATCAAAATACAATATCATCAAATGAACTTATAATACAAAAAAGTAGATCAGTGTAAAACAATCAGGTTTTGTTAAACATATTAATATTTGATAGTGCTAAGTAAGTTTTGAAGGATATTTAGAAACACTCACCTTCTCCTTTCCTTTTTGGAGTAAATAAACTGGCGAATCTTTCAATAATGACAACATCACAATATTTAAGACAGCTAATGTCAACTGCAAGTATATTATCTGCATGTATGAGAAGTAACCTCCAACAGCATACGAAACCAGAGCACCAAGGAAATAGATAATAAGAACGGACGAAGTTAGAGCTCCTCGAATGGAAATGTGGGCTATTTCAGAAACATAAATTGTGCCGGCAGCTTGACCAGCCGTACCACAGCCGCTTATTGCCATGGCGACTATAACCCCGACAACCGATGAGGTAACGTATATTATTGTCCAACCTATCTGTAATCAAAGAAAGTTAACATTCAAACATCAGAAATACAAATGAATTATTAGGAAAGTGTTTTATCTTTTGTGGGCGAACAGTTAAATTATTTGGACTTACTATTAAAATTCCCTACTTACACATTGTATTTATTTATTATACAAACCAAAGAAACTAAATTGTTTAGTTTTCATTATCATCTAGCTTTCAATAGTAATTTCTGAATTTTAAACTAAATTAAGCATTTCTTGAGAAATATCAAAACTAGATAACGTCATATAACAATTTATTCCTTAAATACGACATATTGCTATGTTGAACAGTTATAAAATTATCATAAGTTTAATAAATCTGACTTACCACAAAAGGCAGCCCAACACATATCATCGTATACTTTCGACCAATCTTGTTCATCACCCAACCAACCAAGGGTGTCAAAACAAAGGTCCCGATGTTTATCACACTCCCAAGCAGTGAAACGTGGACAGAAGTCATCGGTTCTGCGAGGACTGTCTCGTTGGAGACAAAATTCGCGATATTGTATGATGGCCAAGAGTATAGTAATCCAGATAAACTTGCGAGAAAGGCAACTAGAAAGAAAAAACCAGGTAATTAGTGTCATGAAAATTTTACACTTTGAAATATTGAATATTTTCACTACTGAAAGTTCACCGAAAAAATTTTTAGTTTTATACTAAAATTAGTTTTATTATATTATTTTTTTACTCTGTTACTTCCTTTTGATTGTTTTATTATTATTTTTCTTTTGTTTTTCACTCGTATCGCTATTGTGCATGTTATGTATATATGTACATATATATACATACATACATATATACATAAAATTTCATGTAACAGTAATTGGTAGTCCAAATAAACAAATAACTCTAAAAGTTCTGCACCTCTTCAATCCATTGCAAAGATTACTTTGATCTGTTTTCACATTAGTTTTGATTCTCATTTCTCATCATCATCAACAGCCTTTTACAATCCACTACTGGACATAGGTTTCTCCTTAATAAGGAGGTTTTGGCCTACTATACCACGCTGGTCGAACGGGTTGAAATAGGGTTTGTTTCAAATTTTACTTCTCTTTGTAGTGATGTTGTCGTGCATACTTTGTTCTCGTAGTCGCCTTTTACGACATCCACGGGATGAACAGGGGTGGTAACACTCTGTGTTCTTAATCCGTTACCACACAGACACCCGTTACCACACGGACGGTTTCTTGTCGTAACCAACCACAATAGGCCACAGTAAAGTATACCAGGGTGACGATAGTCTATTGTACGTGTTACAAGCTTTTTTTTAACTCTTAATATTTGTATACAACTATGTTTGTTCAGGTAGAATCTGGCAACTCAATTTTGAAAGAAATATCTTCAATCGATTGAGTTCGAATTTTTAAAGTAAATGTATATAACGTAACAATGCAACGTTATGATGTTATAAACCTAATCTGGTGATAGTGTTGGAAGGTGGCTAAGGGAATTCTGTAATGAAACGACGCAACCTCATCGAATTTGGACTCGTTTGATTGATCTTGATCAGTTATTTATCTTTAAATAATATTCAGGATCTGATGTTAGAACCGGAAGGGGACCATAGGAACTCCGTTATAAAACGACATCACTCCATTGAGTTTGATCTCGTTTGAATCGTCTTGATGTGTAATTTGATTTTAAATGTTATTCAGGGTCTGATAATGAAGCTGAAGATGACCATAGAAAGTCTGTGTTAAAACGACACAATATCAACAAATTTGTGTTTGAATTCATGACGAGTACTCTAGTCCTAAATGGTTACCAGATTTCGATTAGGAAATTAGAAGGTGTATGTTGGATATCAGTACTAAAACAACGTAACCGCTTAGAGTTTGGGCTACTTGAATTCTTCTTTCAATATTCATATCCCACCAGATTTGGATAAATAACCTCGTTCCCTTTGCTATAAATGTCAATTACATGACAAACAGACGGAGAAACGAGTCCAGCTATAACCTTAAGGCAAAAAAAATAAAGAAAACTAAAAAAAAAGATATTTAAACGCTTTACAAAGAACTATGTAAATATTTTTTTTCTTGAAAGTTTATTGTCAACTATACGCATAATTGAGCGGTGTAGATATATAAGTAAATTCAATAATGAGATCTGATTAGTTTTCATTTTGCAAATTTTCACAAAGGATGTACTTAAATATCTCACGACGAGATTTTCAATCACATAAATTGTGTAATGTCGTTATAAGTCGACAGCAAAAAATTTCAAGGAAGAAATTATTTTATTATTTTTAGTACGTTTACATAACAGTTTGTTTTTAAAGATTTTTCTTAATTTTAATTTTTTGAACCCACAATCTAGAAATGCTCATCTTAATTTGTGAATATTTAAAAAACACTTGGCCTATTTTACGACACTGACAATAGCGTAAACAACTATGCTATAAAGTAATTCTCAGTCAAATTCTATTGTTTTTTCATATGAATTGTAAACTTCTCTATTGTGATCGCTTTCTGTTTCATTTTCATCATATTTCAATTAAAAATCTGCGTACTAACTTGAAAATGTCGCCATAATTTGAACGGCGACAGCTCTAAATGTCACTTTGTCACTATCCATCTTGGCCAGGTCACGCACTTCAACTGACGATCTGAATTGAAGATCACACTCCAGTTCTACCCTACAGATACTTAAATAAATTCACAAATCCTTTACAAATACTTTTATAATTCTTAATCGTGAGTTGATAAGAGTAAAACGTATTTAGAGTTTTGTTTACAATTTTATTATTATACCAAAACTTTGTCTCGCTTCAACAGCTCGTGTGACATGGTGGATAATATTTGTATTCAATTCTGCTTTGGGGATTACTTGTTGTATCTATTCCGATCAAATATGTGTTTCTAATATCGATTAATATTGATTTTAATATTTCTTTTATGAAATAAGTGAATATTTACTGACTAGTGTTCAATTTTAAGTCAAAATTCAAATGTATATTGCGTCTTTTTAACTTTTCTTTCTTTTCTTTCTTTTTCTTTCTATAAAAGACAACCCCCGCGCTAAAAATAAATTCAGTATCACGGACAACTTTATAAACATAGTAGTCACGCATCGTGTACTCAAATTGAGCTCAGAATCGAGGAGCGCGAAGTTTAGGCTTTTCTAGCCTACCCGTTTGTAAACAGCACTAAATGAATTGCTTAACAGCAGTTTGATCTTGAGGCTGTGATATCACTCCTGTTGAGATTATCCGTTTTTGCCGAAGTATGACTCTCTCATGGCAGCACAATCATGTACATAGATATGCAACTAGGCAACAAATTTACTTAATAAATCATAATCACTAAGTATATCAACAGCCTTGAATAGTGTACTGTGAGGCATAGGCCTCATCTTAGAAGGGTAACTTTGGCCAACACTCTACATAGGTCTCTCTATAAAGAGGAGGTTTTGGTCTACTGTACCATCCTGGCCAGATCGGCTGGTGAAGGGTTCGTTTCAAGTTTTCGTTCTCTTTACAGCGATGTTGTCCTGTGTAGTTTGTTTCCTTAGTCGTGTCTTGTGACAAAAATGGAATGAATAAGGGTGATGACACTCTGTATTCTTAATCTATCAACATATGGACTATCTAAATATGTTTATATATATCCTACATCCCAAATAATAAGGTTTGCATAAGGGCCGTTTTGAACTGTCTCAGGATTTATTTCTGGGTATCAATAATATGTAAAGGGACGGGTGTCATGTCCCTCGGACACAAAGGGAGGATTCAAGTGAGGTGATCACGTATGGCGGAGCCCGGCCCAACACTTAATGTTGGGATGTTGTACATATGCTAATTGCAATGAGAATCTCTATTTCGCGATACAGGATTAGTAGTTGTTTCGTAGTTCATTATACTCCGTAGTTCGATCTATCTTTGCCAGATGGCGCTGTTGTATGTGACAGGTGCCACATTGGCGATCGCTACTTGTTTTATATAAACGTGTAAGTGAATCCTAAAACCAAAAATGTAGATAAATCATTAGCTTTGGCTAAGATGTTTTATGGCCTGTGCGTAACGCCATGTAATTAATAAATTAATTAAAAATTAAATATATTATTACTAAGTTTGTTTACGTTAACGCTCAAGAATCGCAGTAGTATTTCTTTTAATGAAAATTCAAGAGTTATAAAATTTAAATGCTGATAAGAGATATGATAGATAATACATAATCTTGTTTAATGTCACATAACAATTATGACATATTTTATTGCGCTTTTTTCTTTTACATTTGACACAATAAAAACTGTGTTTATAGTGTTTGGGAAAACACAATCGTTAGGCTTTTAACATACAATCTAAATACATAATTGGTGTAGTAGTATATTCTGAAATTACAACGAACTTTGCCAGTGTTTTCTTAACTCTTACTTCTTTATTTCTATGACACTAGATTCTGGATACCTTTAGATTTTCAAAGTACTGTGATATATGTTTTAAATCTCCATGATCAATTACTATCTGATAATCAAACCGCAAAATATGTTCCATTCTTTCAAATTATGATTGTTATTTTTAATATTAATATTTCTTTTGCGTTCTCATGAAGGTTCCTATTTTACCTTTTTGAGAATAAATTCGTTAAACCGGTATAATGTTATAAAGGTGTCTTAAGTAACAATGTTTATATAAGTCTATGTACTGTGACGTAAATTATATGAACAGAGTATCAACACAATCACTTCAGTTTAAATATACACGAAAATCCTTTTATTGCAGTATAATAAACTCTTATTACGCATTATTTTATCAACACACAGAACATTTTCCTGGTTTAAATCTAAAATATAACTATTTGCCAGTGCAAAAACAGTATGAAAATTTTTCTTTTTCATTTTCATATTTTTATCAGCAAACTATTGTTACTAAGTCAAAGACCAAGCAAATGAAAGAAGCCCTAAATTTAAGCAGGTTACTATTAGCTTAAGAGGTTCTTGTTGCAAAGATTCTTTGATCAATTGCTGTGTACTTATCAAGAAGCTAAAGAGCTCAACAAGAAATACTTGAGTACAATTGTTTTACAAGTTGAAGACTCTACACATTTCCATCCTCGTCCAGTCCCAGTCCTTGTTTATGTAAAAGCTTTTCGGAACAAAATATAGTTTTTATTGTCGTCCAAGGTCAAGTGTTGTTATCGTGTTTCGAAAATTCCATCCAATTAATAATGTAATGAAAGGTCTGTTGATGAGAGAAAATTGGCAAGAAATTGTTGATATTCAATATTGTGGATCTTCATACACACTATAACACCCTTCGTTAAATTTCGGGAGTTAAAAAAGGTTTCACAGAGTGTCCCCTACACTCATCAAGAGATATATTTTTACGAATAATACAAACGAATAAGGAATTTAGGTGAAACTATATCTCTACGCAACGCAAAGGTTCAAACTGATTGGAGATATTCTGCTCATATGTGATTCTTTGACTAAGGTTCAGGAGGAGAAGCAGATATTGGAGAACCCTTGCATGGAGATGAGAACAGTATTCCATATGCAGTCGGAATTGATAATTTGACCTTATTCTCTAAAGATCCTGCTCGAAATCGTCTACTTCAAGGGTTCTGATGTTAGTTGACCAATTAGAGAGGTGCACTCAATCCGAGGTAATGAGACAAACCGTTTCTTTTTTCATAAACATGTAAAATTTTATCTTTTTAAGATTATGGTCAGTTGATCCCAATGATTAGTAGTAGTTTCACTACTAAGGAACTGGATAGCTGCTGTCTTTCTGGTGAATAAAACTAGATCCCTGAAGTTTCTGTAACAAGCTAAGGCTTTGTGCGTAATTCAGGCGTCCATTTTTAATAAAATGGAATTAGGTTTTGTATCAAGTGTGCTTAAAATGTTGTAAGTTAAAGTCACTGATCCATCGATTATCGATCATGAGAAGTAGGCACGTCTAATAGAGCTCAAAATTGGCAACGCTTTAATAATATATCACATAATATATAATTCTACCACTTAAAGTTATGCTACCAATTTCTTAATGAATTTATTAGCAAATAACATGTTGTAGTAACCGGGACAATTTTGAATAACATTATTTTTTAAATAAAATCTATTTTTTGTTTCATGTTGTTGTTGACTTCTTATATTGTTTTTAACAGGGACAAGAAATTATAGAATCCTTTTAGGTTTATAGAATTTATTTCTTGGAATCACTTGCAGACCATTTTCAAAGAGGTACAAAGAGCTTAATTTTAAATATTGAAATGACAATTTCAGAAGTGTTAGAATTTATTTATATTTATAACATGCTTTTTTGTATATATTTATACAGAGATTTTAATTGTTTTTCTAAATTTATTAAAAGTCATTCCTTGAGTTCAATTTTTGTAGCAGATACTTGAATGCAATCGCTGTACTTTATATCGTGTAGTAATTTATTCTATACTCTTAAATGTACTCTCTTAAACAATATCGATTTAAATTAGGCCAATACTTTCATTTTCATAACTAGCTATCTATATTTTATGTATAAAAAAATTAATACGTCTAAAATATTTCATAGAATTATCCATAATCTCTATATTATTTATGCAAGAATTAATTATTGACTTGCTGTGCTAGAAACTTTATCGAAGATTAATTGTACTAGTTCAGTTAATCATTCATCAAGATCAAGATGATCAAAGATCATGATCAAATGTATGACCTGGTCATAATTTTCTAATACCAACAATTGTTAGGAAAATATTTCATGTTTTGACTTCGAAAATCATTCAAACACTAATAAATATTTTTTAAATGACAATTATTTTTAAATAAATGCTTTTCAATGTTACATTATGTCTTACGTCTTTATTTTCTTTTTCTAAATCCTTGTTTTGAGAACGCTTCTTGGATAGCATCAACTGATAAACCTTTCGTTTCGGGTACATAAATATAAATGTATGTAGATCCAGCAAAACACATGAAGAAAAAGATATAGAAGACAGGACCGAGGCCGAGTGATTCAACCAGCGGATGGAAGACAAAAAGAGTAATGAAGTTGAAGATCCACACGAAGGAATAGCAAAAACTATTGCAAAGACTTCGCACCTGCAAATAAAATAGTTCAAATAAACATTATTATCATCTACAGCATTTAATAGTTCACTGGACATAAGCATTGTATAGTAGGCCAAACCGCCTTGCTCATTAGAGGCTAGTTAAGAAGGCTACCACTTTATTATTAATAATATTAGTTTCACACATTTCACATACGGCAGTCTGATCCCCACCTCGGCAGAATATGTATTGTTCTAACCAGACTGCTGATAAACATGCTAAATATATACATATAATAGACAAATAAAACCCGGGGACAAAAGAAATTTTAATGACAAATGTAAAAATTATTAATGACTTGGTCAATATGATTATTTTTTATTATATCTGATTTTAGGTTACGCAACTAGGCAGTGGCAGTCGCTTTCCATCCATCCATCCAGGTGACCCATCTGCTCATTTGTCCAATCCACCACAAAAAGAAGAAGCCAAAAGTTGAGATGGGTCAGGGCCCGCAATTATTTCTTTTTAAGGAGACGATTTGTCCATTTATTAGAAGTTTTGAGTTGTTCGAACGACAATAAGACCACTGATACTAAACAACTACTACTTTGTATGTTTGAAAACCGTGATCAACTAGTGTTGAACTACCGGAGCTTTTAATCACAATTTTTTAAAAAAGTAGGAATATTTTGAGAACAGTGAGTAGAGTATGACGGCACGCATGGCGTTGTAGTTTTTAAGGTCAATTCCTCACATGGGACAACACATTGTGTGATCTATAAAATTTAGTTCTGAATCTGAGCGTTGGTTGAATTTTTTTTTCATGTCATCAACAGCCTTTTACAGTCCACTGCTGGATGTAGGCCTCTCTTTAGCAAGGAGGTTTTGGCCTACTATTCCATGTTTGCCAGACGGGTTGGAATAGAGTTTGTTTCAAATTTTCCTTCTCTTTGTAATGATGTTGTCTTGTATACTTGGTCCCTTAGTCGCCTTTTACGACACCCACGGGATGAATACATCATGATGATGATGATGGTAACACTATGTATTCTCAATCCGTCAACACACGGACAAATTTTTTCATGCATATTTGGTAAATCTGCCATGACGTGAGATATATTTCTTATGTGAGAGTTGTGTTTTATAAAAAAGTAATTTCACAATTGTGATGTTACCTTACCTCGGGTAAAAATACTTCGGATGCCAATACAGAAGGCAACACAGCGCACCCAGCGGTATACAGAAAACCGTACCCATATATAAATACGACAGTAACCCATTGAGGAGCCCAGTGGAACTGCAGCTGAGAGCCCAGGAGGCCCGCGAATGTGCCTGCTCCAAGTGATGTTGACAGTAATAGAGACTAAAAAATAAAAATTAATGTTAACATGAAAATTAAACAATAGCACTTCTGTATAGAAGAAAAAAAATTTTTAGCCTTTCTAAATAAATGGGTTGTTCAAGACAAAAAATAGTTATCTATTTAAATAAGTAGTTGCAGAAAAAAGTGTGTTCAGCTAAACGATCATCACAATATTTACTGTAAAGAAACGCAAGCAAAACTTTTAAAATCATGATATTGTTCTTACCTTTCGGCCAAATTTATCAATCATAGCTACACACATGACAGTTGCAACCAAAGAATCTAAAGCAACGAAGATGGCGCACTGATTAGCTGACATGGATGGTACTGCTTCAGCGAATAACGGTTCAGCATAAACTTGTAATACAATACCCCCCATTAAGATAGTAACGGCTGTGACTATCAGAATTGTAATGAGGATGCTCATTGAGGTTTTGGATTTTACTGAAAAATAAAAAACATAAATATTAATATCAAGTTATAATACAGCTCTCAAGAGTTTTTAATTATATAATACGTAAATATATAATAACTTAACTCATGTGTGTCAAATTTTATGGAGTTAAGAGAGGCCAATTAGCAGCCCCTATTTATCCCATGGGTGTCGTAAAAGGCGACTAAGAGAGCAAAGTGTGCACGAACCCGTCTGGAAAGCATGGTACAGTAGGCTAAAACCTAAGGAGAGGCCCTTGTCTAATTGTTGACTATTAGGTGCTATTGCTGTGATAGTGTGAATTAGCAGACAGTCTATCTGATGGTAAATGTCAAACATAGCCAATGTACTCCTGCAACTACAGAGACTGAAAGGATGGCCTTTTAGTCACTTCTCAGAATGTGGAGATGGAGGGTTTTGGGCTACGGTAGTCTCAAACTCGGTAAACAGTAATTAGAAACGTTGTTTTCTGAGAGGCCGTGGTGTTACTGCGGTCGTATCTGGCCCTTAATACATCAAAGTGTAGCTCTCTCAGATTATTATCCGTGTGGTGACGGTTTAAGAATACAGAAAGTCATCATTCCCTTTTATCTCATGGCTGTCGTAGGAGACAACTAAGAAAGCAAACTTTGCAGGAAAACATCACTGCAAAGAAGAGGAAAATACCAACCGATCTGGGTAGCGTGGTATAATAGGCCTAAACCTCCTCTCTAAAGAGGCCTATGTCCAGCAGTGGACTCTAAAGGCTGTAAATGAATAGCTCTCCCACATTAAATTTGTTGGAGATCCTTCATTTGTGCCGAACTTTTATTTTATAATATGGAAATTCTTAAGTAGTTGTACTAAAAGAAATATTTTAGATTATTTAGCCACTGATTGACTTGAAGTATTCTGTTCAATATTTACATTACACATAATTAATAAATAAAACTCACATAAGTGTTTCCAGGCGGATATTTTCTCTGTCTCATCGTCTATTTCTTGCTTTTCCAATAATTGTTCTGCTGTTTCAAGATCTAAAAGGATAAGAAAACAAAGAATTAGTAATCATATAAGTATAGGATGGAGGAGCCATTTTATTTTCATAATTTACTTTGTTCGGATTCTATATAATTACATCATCTTTTATCCTCACACTTCCTCTTATCTTAAAGAACGCTTTTAGTTCTTATATAATACTCATTGCAGGGTCCGGAGGTTGTCAGAGAATTTAAAACTAAAAATATCAAAATTTTCCACAAAATATGTAGACAAATCCTTTACCGTGCAAGCAGTTTGTCTATGGAACAACTCGCCTGAGATAACCTGTCGAGTCAAAACCTGGCCCTTTATATAAAAAGCTAGTGAAGGTTTATAATTTGTCATTAAAAAAAACTTAATATAATCATATGATGAAGGGATATTTATGCATGTACATTCGTAATACGTTTATAGTTTGGTGATTGATATATTTCATTTTTTATTTATTATTTTTTTGTTTCTTTTTAAGTGTAGATTTTGGATTTGTGTACTCCAAACTAACCAAATTTGTAAGTGCATGAAATCCATACAAAGATTGTCTGTACATACGGACAGAGATCGCCGTGAGCGATAAAAGTGCCAATTCTTACGTTTATGTAATTTGTAACTCATTTTTCTTTTGTTTCTATTGATATGTGACAATGAAGATAAAAGAAAAAAATATCTAAATATCTAGTATAATATATATATTATTATGATTGCTTTCCTACCATTTAAAAGTATTTCTTAGGGTAGATTTAGAAAGAACTCTACCACTAACTAAATTTCTTTTTTAACTCACCTTTTTCAGGCTGGTCATTAACTGACAGCATCTTTTCTAGTTTCGGGTTCATTGACAGCTTAATGCTGACTATCTCAGCTGCCACTTCCTTTGATTTGGCATCTAATTGTCTGTAGAATGCTAATGCCTTTGCAGCTTCCTAAAACCACATAATCTTAGTGTCAAAATTTTGTCTTTAAAGCGTAGAAATAAATGATTATCATTTTATTTTAACGTGGTAACAAGTATATGTTTTTATAAGTATAATTCTTTATGAGGAATAGCACATCCTAAGTGTTACTTATTTAATTGAGTTTAAAACACGTTTATTAAGAAACGAATTGTAGATAAATATTGTTTTTTGAAGTGATAACTTATTATGAGAAGGTAAACTTCGTAACGTAACGCATTACTGCACCAGTCTGCCTGGCTTCCCTTTCTCTCACTCATACGGAAGCGGTAGGTACGTTCCTCCTGTCTCACTCTAACCCGCAACGCTAACCACATTTTTAACAAACGCTTCTCTCTTTAAATAACGTTTCCTTACATTATCATATTAACATACATAAAATGTTATTAATAACTTAAGCTTCACTTAAATTAAACAATTTTAATATTAAATAGTCCAACTTAGATTAGGTTACGGCATCGCTTTGTCGGGCGTCCCGAGATCCACATGTTTTCTTTTCTTGTTTTAAAAGTCATCAGAAATTAAAATAGTATAAAAGTTACTTTAACTTAAATTAGAACTACTTAGTTACTAGTCATCACATAACTTCTTCATCATCGTAATCAAAAGAAATAATTCGATGGAAATTACTGCACTTTCACAACCAAAGAATTTATTGCAGTATGTACTTAGGAAATGGATTCTCACAAATAAGTTATAGTTCAAGAAGTTATAAGTTTTGTTATTAGCGCATAAGTTTATATTACCTCATCTTTGCCAACTAGTACCAGGAACACGGGTGATTCTGGTAGAAAACCGAGCAGCAACATCGTCACCACTGACGTTGTCAAGTGAACTAAAACTATCGTCATATACTCCAGGTACCCACCCATTGTGAATGATATTAAAATACCTGAAAATATAAATTTTAATCTTTAACAAAATAGTTCTTTTAAATATATCCAATCAGAAAGTTTTGTACAAACCAACCATCAACCCTTAGTAGTCTACTTCTAGACATAGGTCTTTCTTTAGAAAGTAGATTTTGGTCTACTATACCAACATGGCCAAATAGGCCGGTCTTCTATATTTCTATTTTAAGAGCCTGCCAAAGTGACTCTACTCTGCCTGATGGAAAGCATGAATAGAATCCAAGAGCTGTGGTCACCATACTCATTGCAAACGCAGACAATGCAGTATGGTGACCCACACTATGGCGGCCTAGTGCGATGCTTTTTCACACCCCGCTTGGGGACGTTAAAAGCATGACAGTCATCGTAACAGTGTAAGCTTTACACAGTTACCACGATAGCTGTCACCCCTGCATCAATGAGCCTGCGGTCTCACACTCACCAACGAAACACGACAATACGGATGCTGCCGCTTTAGTTTGGTCTTCTGGGGGAGGGTACTACTGCCCCGGTCGAGCCGGCCCGGTTGTGCTGAAATCAGCGTGGCTCTACTATCTACCAGGTCTATATCAACCTGCCTATCTAACATTGTCTAAGAAGCACTATGGCTTTCACCTCGTAGTTTGCTCTCTTAGTCAGCTCTTATGACAGTCTTGGGATGAATAAGGGTGATGACACTGCATACTCTTAATCTGGTACCACACAGATAATTAAATAAGCGTTAAACGTAATAAGCAATAACTCCTTTGTTTGTAAGGAAGGCGGTTTGCAGTTATAAAAGTAAGAAGAGAATTTTGTTGCTCCAATAAAGTTTTAAGTCTTTTTAAGATAATTACAACATCTATATATACCTTATAAATAAAGTCACACAGTAAATATCACTGTCATATAATATATATTTATTGTTGATTACGTATCAAAAACAAAAAAATTGTCTTTATAAATAGGCTTTGCTGTCTACCGGCTATTGTCGCTTAATGCGCTTACATTGTGATGAATTATATGGTTAATCTTTAATATTTTACCTTAGGGTTGATATTTTTTTTTAAATGTGAATGAAACCCAACAGAAAGTATTTTCTCCTTGATTACAAAGGCATTAACAAATCGTCTCATAAAATATGAAAATACACAACCGAATAGAGTAGAAACTCCTATTTTAAATTTAAAGTTAACTTAAATTACAGTTTTTAACTTTTGCAATTTTTACTTACTTGCTATAAAATTACTTAAAAAAGTTTAAGAAGCCTCATAGTGCGAGCAAACAAACACAACATAACATCAAAAAGTGTTCGAAACATCGGGAAATAGAAGGTACCTGTTTTAAATAATTTTATAGTGAATAATTTCTGCTGTACAACAAAACTAAGTACGATTACTTTGTTTCTAAAAAAAATTCGAGCGCAGTCAGTATACGTAAACGTTGGTGAGAATGGTTCCTGATGTAAAGTGTTTGAACTTTTTACGTAACCTTCTGAGTTTCTTTTTTATGTTATAAGAGGACAATTTGACTTGACTTTACCAATCTTTGTATCCCTATCTTTCCTCCGAAAATCAGAAATTCTTGCTTTTTAAAAAGACACTGTATAGAAACCGATAAACCATTATTCCCAGATTTTTTTTTCAAAACAGTTGCTATTGTCACAACAAAGTTATGAAACATTTATTTAAAGATGTTATATATTTAAAACTTCTTGATTGGTCTAGCGTTTAGCAAATGCGACTGACGATCAGAAGTTCTTGGGATTGATTCTCGGGTCGGGCTAAATGCGTTGTTGGGTTTTTCTTACAAGGGGTTCTTAATAACATCCCGGAATTTTAAAATTGGCGGTGATTCACGCTCGTGCCTTGGGGAGCAGGTTATGCCGTTGGTCTACGTTATCATTAACATCTATAGCAATCGTTATTGGAAAATTCTTGCCCTCAAATTAACTAGTAACTGGTTCAACCTTCGAATCCAATTCGCTCTCAGGATTATAAAGGTCCGATACCAGCCGCGCCGTGGAAAAACTTATAATCAGATAAAACTGATTGAACAAGTAGCTGACCCCAAATAATCTTGGGAAAAATAAAGGTTAGAAAGATGACAGATAATAAATTATTACTGTTATTTTTAGATTTAGTTCTTAGATATCTACTTTAACATTACTACCGAAATTCCTTCTTATTGTTATTACGCACTACATGTGTTTTAACACCATATAATTTATTGCTCACGAGTTTTTGTCACTGTTTGTTCTTTTATAACTTAACTGTGGTTTATTATACCTCAATAAAGACGACCAAATTACGAAGTAAGATTGGCAACTTTTGCAGATTTAGTAATTTTTATCTTTGTTCATAGGAGAGCCATGCTTCACATAATATATATATGAATACTCAATTAGACTGATACGGAGACATGACAGAAAATCGATGTTTGATAATTATTTCGGTGTGTTTTGTCGAGTTAAAGAGATTTGCGGAGTAGTAATCTGAGGTTGCCTTATTTCAGGTCGGACATATCGATCTAGTGATTAATTTTGCTAACTGCTAAGATGGAGATCGTAACATTGGTTAAGTTAACACCCGTGACAAAATATTATGTGGATTTAGAGATGCCAGCCTCGTAGGTCTAGCGGATAGCGTATGCGTCTGCCGATCAAGAGATCGGACCAAAAATATTGAGTTTTTACAAGGAATTTTTACGAGCAGGTCTTGAACATTTATGGTAGTTGTTATTGGGAAGTCAATACCCACAAATATATTGACAACTAGTTTAACCTTCGAATTCCCGTTTAGGGTTACGGAGGTCTGATAATAGTCGGTCCGTGGAAAAACCTACAATTGTGGTAAAACACATTGAATTAGTAGCTGACCCCACATAATCTTAGGATTAATAAAACCTAGTAAAATGATGTATGTATTTAGAAATACATAAGTCAAATTATTATAGTACAGGTTCTGTCTAATTTCGGCTTTTTCTGAGAGATATAAAGTAATTATGACTATTTTCTTTTGGATTACTAAAGGTTTATTGTTTATTGTAGATATTTATTGGTGGTAGTTAACACTTTCTCGAAGGTGAAACGTCAATGTCGAAAAAACATTTACAATTTCTAGAAAAATAATCTTATTCATAAAATTACGAAGAAAATATACTGACCCAGGAGAAATCCAACTGAAGTACTTGCAATCATGGCTCCCCGTATAGAAATATGTGCTACTTCAGATAAGTAGATATTAGAAACATTCTGACCGGCAACTCCAACGCCAGCAATCGTAACTGCTATTAAAATCAGTAGGTGATTGCTTGTTAATGATATGATTGCCCATGATATCTGAAAAATTAAGAAGTAAACGTTATTCATTTGGTTTTGATTTTAAGAGAAATATTATATGATAACACTCCCTTCCTTGACCGTGGTGGTGTTCTAAGAATATAGGCTGCCACCACCGCTGTTTATCGCATAAACATCTAGAAAATAAGCACTGGACACAGGACGACTAGACCGCAGAGAATGCATAAGGAGGAGGACTTAAAATAAAGCACCTTACTAAGAAAAGGTTTGTATCACCACAGAAAAACATTACTAAACAAGACAATTAGACGTAAAACATTGTGTAATACACGGTTTATTGACATGTAAGTGTAATCTAAATTGTGTGCATAGGTGTATAAGGTTCCCACCAGGGTGTATTGGGTTTCCACCAAGAATTTAGGGCCCCGGGTGAAACTTCCATGCAAGTAGTGCATCTGCTACTCGATGGGCGAGGTTCTGGCAAATAACACATCCCGATTAGTGCTGATAATTTCGCCACTTGTTACGTGGGATACTAGTGAAAAATGGGGCTTAATAAACCTCTGCCCACCCCTGAGGGAAATAGGCGTGTTTTTTATGTATGTGTGTATGTATACGAGATACAGAATCACCAGACCCATTGTATTTCTGTATTTCTGTCTCAACGTTTGTAGGTCGAATTTCATACAGCAAAGTAGGTTACACTGCCATCTAGCGTAAACAAATTGAGATAAAGTAGTCAAACTAGGTCTCACAGAAATCAAATTTCAGATATATATAATATTTCATATATTAAAGTGATATAGTTCGATGGTTATTTTGTATTTCGAATGCAGCATAAATCTATAAATAAGCGTACTTCTTCAGAAAAGGTCACTTCTATTGGTGCCTAATGTAATAAAACTACTTGTGGATGGAAACCCGAAAATGAAACGGAAGAAAGCCTATGAAGATTTCAATCTCGAAGCACCATGAGTCGGAGAAGGTAAAATGAACCCCAACCTTCATAAACGTAGACCTACGAGTAACGATGAGGCTACCCTAACAGATAATGCCCGAGCACAATTAGATCTGAGAAAATGGCATGGCGTGTTCCCGTCATGACATGTTGGTACTTCGAAAGAAAGGTAAGGCACTAATGGCTACCTATTAGAGGAAAGTTCTGTCGGGATTTTTGGGGACTTTCTTTCTAAGGCATACCTAAAGAGTGGTGGTATTTGCTGACTTACCTGAAATATCTGAGAGATGATTACTCACGAAAGTTTCCACATGAGACAAAATAGTTTAACCAAGTGATAAAATATTCATAAAAATTTCGAAAAATGTTTGACTCAAGTTCAAACACTTTTATAAGAAACAGTTTTATTTATAATCTTTTTTTAAAGGCCGATCCGAGGTTTCTACTGTCTATCTAAATAGATAGACAGTAGAAACCTCTCTCTAGACCAAAAATCAGAGTATTCAGATGAATACTCTGATTTTTGGTCTAATCCGTGTATTAGCTAACAAACGCATACTTTTCCAAGCCACTAATTTATATAAAACGATAAAACTTACAATAAATGGCAGGACAAAAAGCATAGTTCCATATTTTCTTCCAATAGTATTAAAGGCCCATCCACAGAGAGGCATGGCTAGTAATCCACCGAGGTTAGGCAAACCGCCCAATAGTGAAATCTCCAACGAAGTCATTGGTATTCCCAGCACCGTCTGGTTGGATAGAAAGTTCGCCACGTTGTATGACGGCCATGCGTAGACAAACCCAGTTTGTATCGCCATGCAACTCACTGAAAAATATTATTAACATAAGTGTTTATTTCTATAATAAAGACGTACTTCTAGCCGGCCCATCTTAACGGAGACCAGACAACTACGATTACGAACTAGATTTTATAGAGCACAAGTGCGTGTACAAACACAGGTGGACTCGCTGTTACCTAAGTCTCATAACCTGATGAGACGATTATCCGATACAAGTAGGGGAGATATCAGGCACAGGACAGACACCTTTACGTGCTCTGCGAGGCATGGGGACCAAGAGCGTAAACGATTCTATACATAATTATCAACAGTTTTTTACAGTTCTCTGCTGGACGTAGGCCTCTCTTTAGCAAGAAGGTTTTGGCCTACTATACCACGCTGGCCAGACGGGTTGCAATAGGATTTATTTCAAGTTTTCCTTCTCTTTGTAATGATATTGTCTTGGATACTTTGTTCACTTAGTCGCCTTTTACGACACCCACGAGATGAATAGGGATGGTAACACTATGTATTCTTAATCCGTCATCATACGGATAATATTATAAATATTATCTATATCAAATGTGCTGGATACCAATTTTATTCAATGAAGAAATATATGAATATGGTCGCTTTACTGGAATAATAACTATTTTCTACAGTAATAAAACCTATAATCATGTTACCCTTCATATTTTTAACAATTTCATAAAGAGAACTTTGAACATCCAAACTCAGAATAGCAATTTAAGTGTTACACAAAATGTTGCCCCATATGGGGATCGAATCACCAACACTGAACACAACAGGGCGCGACGAGTTGACGCTTGAAAGAGCACGCTCTTCGTTTCTTTTATTACGTGTTTTTATTGTATTTCAACTCCACTCAAAACCGTATATATGTATAAATGCAACAGCAAAAAAAAACAATAACAAACGGACATATCGTTTGGTGATGGATTAAGAATACGAAATGTCACCACCCTTATTCATCCTGTGGGTGTCGTAAGAGGCGACTAAGGGAGCAAAAAATGAAGTAGAACAGCTCTCTGAAGAGATGGAAAACTTGATATAAACCCTATTCAAACCCATCTGCTACGCGTGGCACAGTAGGCGAAAACATTCTGAGGAGAGGCCTATGTTCTGCAGTAGATCAAGAAAGGCCGTTGATGAACTGGTATAGTTACACAAATTGTAAGAGAAAGAGGGGAAGAAAAATATAGAAATGAAAATAAAAAGGGGAAAATAGAACAATGAATATCATTTTGATATGTATATTTAAACTCAGAAAGATGTGATTTTTACAGTTTTTTTCCACAATATGATTTATTTGTACGGAAAATACTCTAAGTGTTCTATAGGGTGGGTCAAGAACTCGTCATTTGAATCTAACATCCCGCGCAAAATGTTATGGGAGTTCTTTGGACCGATGCTACTGCAATTTGCTGGCTATAATCGTAACACATGGTTTTAACCAGATGTAGCCACTTCACACATCTAATGAGTCCCTGCCGGTGGTCAAAGACATGTTGCCTGAAAAACTGATTTTCAGACTAGGCGACATTCCATGACCACCTAGAAGTCCAGATCTATCATCCTCAGACTTTTTTATGGGATTATTTGAAGAATCATATATACATCAATAAACCAAATACTGTCAACTAAACAAAAAATCAGCGAAGAGATTTCGGCGATCTCGCGGTCTCTTTGCCGATGAGTGTTCAAAAATTTCTGTGCTCGCTTAAAACAGTGTAAATGTCGAAACGGTGGTCATTGAGATAATGTTATTTTTAAAAAATGAATCCCATTTAATGAACTTTCTTGTCAATAAACATTTTTTGTAATATATCAAATGGTTCTTTTTATACCATTTTTTTTTAATTTTAACGTATTTATGGCCCACCCTGTACGCTCTACATATCGAATAGCTTGCTTATAACCTGTTTAAGCTCCTTTAGTCGTCCAAGCTACTTATAATTTAAATTTGCTATAAAATAACCGCCTAGCCATAAGATATACTTAAAAATTAATGAATAAACGTTCAAATTTAAACTTTAGTATTTTCTTACTTACCAATTACAGCTGTCACCGATTGAACTAAGAACTCAACAGGTTTAATTTTAGTTGCTTCCATTTTTGATTTTTTTTATATTTTTTAGAGAACTGATTTGAACACTTACTAAGACTTTTTTTTAATTAGAAAAAACAATTGTAATGTAAGCTATTTTCTCCGCACCACTGTGATATAATGAAGTTTTATCTCTATGTGATGAATTAAGTAGTATCAGCTATCTTTATACTAATGTTGTCAGTTTTACAAATATTTACTACTATTTTATATTTTATGCAAATATTTCAGTTATGCAAAGCAGGTTATATTAAGAGTGTTGTTCTTCTTATACAGATCTCTGCTCTGCTTGGGACCTACGATGCAAAGGGACCATAGTTCTTTCAAATAATGTAAGACAAAGGAGTTATAAGGATTTAAATGGACAACAAGTTGCAAAGGGTACCGAAAAAATCGCTGCACATACTTTTACACGTAAGCACACATACACAATTACGCATATGAAATATTCAATTGCTCAGCTTAACAGCTTAACCATATTAATTTTCAACTAAAGTATTTCCTGTTTTTTAAGCATCATTTGTACAATTAAAATTCTAGTTTGAGTATGGGAGGATCAGAGGAGGTAGCTATTTTGAGGAGAATTGTCTGCTATATTACTTTTTAATTGCAGGACAATAAAGTTGTCCTCTAATTAGGTATAAGTGAATTTACTAACAAATATTCTTAAACTTCAATTTACTTATACTATAACAATTACTTTAAAACATATCTTGATCTCTGTGGCAGATGACAATAAATGCGTCGAAGTAACTTTGGTCAAACGATTTTATGTGTAATATCTATATTTTAATTTTTTACGTGCCTCATTTAACCGTTTACTTTAAAGTTCTAAAATGACACTAGTGTCAACTGTCACAGAGATTAAGTTTTATTTTAAAGACTATAGTTTATTAAATGAAGACACAATTTGCACAATATCAATAGCACAACCACACTAAACAATACTGTACGGGATCAGATGAAAAAGTACGTTCAGAAATTTCATTTTACTTGTTCAGTACTTAACCGATTTCGAAATAATAATGAGTGCTGAATCAAGAGCAAAAGACTCTACACGTTGTCGACCCTTGGCTCCAGATGAACTACAACATCTATTAATTTAAAGATCTACGCCTAAAGAAAGTCATTCAATCAAATCCTAGCTGTTTCTCGAAGTACAATTTCGATATTAATTTGTAAGACACTAGTACTTTAAAATATTCTTTTTAGGTGTATTATATTCAATAATTATAAGACAGTATACAAGCGAACCAATAATGATGAATTCGTCTTCTTTCTCTTTGTCTAAATCCAATTTACGTCAGTGCAATAAATTTTCTACTTTCATTTTCTTCTCCATGACTTGTCACTTCACTATACACTCTCGATTTGGCCATATTTTCTTTTACACAGTGCATCAATTTTTTCTTTTTCTTTTGGTGATCTTCTATTCTTATGTCCGTCACATCACTCGTACTTTATGTAATTTATTTGCCAGCTTTATACTTATCATATATAATTGGTCAGGAAATGGAGGGCTTCTGATATTGCTTAATTTATATATATTGATGTATTTCTACAATTCATTGAACTAAATGTATATAATGTTACTTCTTTAGTATATTTTAATACACATATGGTACTAGATTATCCGTGTGGTGATCCGTGTAGAAACAACATCACTACAAAGAGAAGGAAAACTTGAAACTAATCGTATATTATCCCTTCTAGTAAGCATGTAAGCAAGCAAGCATAATAAGCTAAAACCTCCTTTCTAAAAAGAGGTCCATGTTCAGTTATTTTTCTTTAAAGGCAGTTAATGTAATGGGACTAGTTAGTGTTTATTATTATTATAAAAAAAAAAGATATTTGTGAAGGATCATAGAACAGCCTTACTTCGGCAAAATATTATAGTTATATTGTTAGAAGAAAAGATGATGATGCAAGCCATTGGCATCTTTTAGCAACATGTCACTGAACCTGGCAAGGCAAAAGATCGCTCAATAGGATATTAACAAGATGAATCGATTAAGTAAAATACTCAGTCTTACTTAATCGATTGATTTCTACTTGATTGTCACTGGACAGGAACCAATGGAGACATATAATCTACTACAGAGGCATTCCTCTTTCTCTTATATTGTTTTATTTGAAAAGACAACTCTCTCTCTCTAGGAATCGTTTTCAGTTGATCATTATTCTTGTTAATGTAAACACCTAGTTTATACCTAGGCTATTAAGTATAGTTACAATTTACCAACTATGTTCTTAATGTAAATCTGAAATAAATGATAACACAATGTAAATCACTGATATGTGATCCTTCGTACATAAATAAAAGGTTGAAATATTAATTATTCCAAAATAACTACTCTACTCTCTGTTTATGCCTACTCTAGGAAGTTCTATGGCTTTTTGGGCGACTT
The DNA here is from genome assembly GCA_949316085.1 of Hypercompe scribonia. Lineage (NCBI taxonomy): Eukaryota > Metazoa > Arthropoda > Insecta > Lepidoptera > Erebidae > Hypercompe > Hypercompe scribonia. The sequence goes on from OX438986.1 coordinate 17,425,651, forward strand.
TTGTATCTAAAATTATCACTTTGTGGCTAAAGACTCTCAATTACGAAGAAAATCAAAATCTTCTCTATGTGTCCCCATAAGTTCCTTACGTCCATGACCTATTTCCTGCAGTATACGCTCACAGATAGACATACACCTACAAGCATCACTCTCTCACACCTACTCTTTCCATCATACGTTCCACCGTGCAGAGTTGCTGGGAAACTGTAATACTGGTTATTCTAGTACAGATGCCTGTCTCCCAAATAGTTTGTTATTGATTGTAAGCTATGTATGAGAATGTGGTGGTCGCTGGAGCCGAAGTGTACTAGAGTGGATACCACGATTAGACAAACGTAGTGTAGGGTGCCCTGCGGCGTGATGGACCGACGACTTGAAGAAGGTGGTTGGCAGCAGATGGATGCGAATTGCTCAAGACCGGGATGGTTGGCGTTCATTGGGGGAGACCTTCGTTCAGCAATGGATGGCGATAGGATCGAATATGTATGAGAAAACAGTAAAGTTATTATAATAACATGAAACGGGCAAAAAGTATTCCTAGACTTAAAACAATACTTTGCGCTCTTAAACTACTACGTGACTTATGCAGTCCAGAAACCTCGTTCCTGACTACGATCTTCGATCATGCCGGATCATTCCCAGTGACAAAAAGAGAGATTATCTATAAGTCACCTGACACGTATACAATGTTTTATCATCTTGCCAACGTGGCAGCAGTCCGTTATCTTAAGACTCTTAATACCCAGTGTAAACATCTTTGAACGAAGGTTTATTTTGAATACGAATTTTTTTCCTCATCATCATCAGCTTATCGTAGTCCACTGCTGGACATAAGTCTCTCCTATTACACATCACTTTGATCGATCTTGAGCTTGTGACATCCAATTATTGCCAGCCATTATACGCAAATCGTCAGATTGTTTGGCATTGTAAATTTATTAGCAAATCAACATGTACTGAATTTAAAATAATGATATGTTTTGGATCAAATTAGTGTTACGTATCCAAGTGCTGACGGATTAAGAACACAAAGTGCCACCATCCCTATGATACTATGTTACTGCTAACTCCCATCCGTGCCGTAAAAGCCAACTTAGAGAACGAACTACGCAAAACGCAGAACTGTAAAGAGAAAGAGGAGAAAGAAGGCTATGTCCAACAGGAGACCATTAAAGGTTGTTTATAAAATGTTATTGCCAGTTGTTGCACTTTTACTTGAAAAATTATAACAATATCTTTCTTTATCTTCTTTCTTTTCTTCACAACAGACACGGCCGTTTGATTCTAAATTAGGCGGAGCCCAGATTATGGCAACCAGACAGCTGGTAAACATGCTTAGATACATGCAAACATTTGTAAATACGTACACCTATGTGTTATCTATATTAGTTACACCAATACACAGAACTGATGAATGTGCTCATCACAGGATATTTTTCCAAGAATAGGATCGGACCCATGACCACATCGATCGTATCTATGATGGATCAGTTAATTATTATGCTTGGGAACTCAAAAAGGCAAAAGATCTCTCGATCATGTAGAGTGAAACACTCCCCGTTGCTGACCCCAAACCTCTAATATGAGGAATTGACCCGAGAGAGAGACGGATTATCCAGATGTCGTCTGCCACGTGTACAATGTTTCATCATCTTGCCAACGTGGCAGCAGTCTATTATCTTAAGATGGTTAATACCCGCTGTATTAACATTTTAAAGCATGGCTTATTTTGACTGCAAAATTGTTTACTTTCGTAAATCTATTTTAGTGTAATTCATTTGATTGTAATTTATAATACTATAAAGTCATACCAGAAGCATAGGTACAGAGGTATTGTGATGATGATTGAGGACGATATACGAGACGTGGAGAAGTGCAGTTCAGTTTTGCAGCACTATAGTTCTATCGGAACTAATGTAATTCATACATTAACACACAATTAGGGGACAGCGTCTGCAACGGTATGTATCAGATATATGTAATATTGTTACGTTATAGGAATTTCTCTAACAAACAGGTTACCCATTTTGGCAATCAATTAGGTCCCGTCTCCTTGTATACCCACTCGGTCAGAAAAAAAAGAGATTACAACGCTTTCTAATTAATATATTTAATCGTTAAATGTTGGCTTATTTCTATTATTTATTGCTGTGTTAAAGATTGCCTTAATAATAATTCTTATTTTTATTTTATTTTCTATAAAAAGACAATATTTGCATTAGAAATATATCCTATGTCGCGGGGGACTTTACACACAAACAAGAATCGTACTCAAAGAAAATTCATCTCAGAGCTACAAATTGTGGATCACACAAAATCCTATGTGGGGTTTGAACCCACAACTTGTTTATTTATAAGCACCATTGGATATGAAGGTTCTATTAACTCCATTCGATTTTGTGGATACTTTATTACACGTCAGTTTTGTTCTGCAGGAATCTATCTGGTTTTGATTTTGAGGGTCATCTTTATTTTACTATTCTATTGTCCTGTTTTTTAATTTTGATTACTAATGCAGTAAAAATCATGTTTACAGAGCTTTTGCAGACATTCTCCCATCAAGTTCTCGACTCATAAATTTAAAATTATTATGTTTAATGTCTTTTTAATTGTTTCTTTTTAAGAATAGATAGTATGCGTCTATTCGGCAATGTTATTGGTAACTGTTAGAAAATAAAGTCATTCTATTTTGTTGTTGGATAAAATTCCAGCTGTACTTGGTACAAATACCATACTCAAGTTTCGTGATAAAATAAAAATAATTACGATAGATAATTTATCTATATTTACTTGCTCAGCAACAAAGATGTTTTCTGGAGTATGAAATATTAAAAACTTTACAGTTTATAAATAGGTGAAATTGAATTAATCAACTCTTCAAGTGACTTATTAAGTAGACAATCGCTGTAAGTTTATTTATGTCTTACTGAAATAATAAATAAATAAAATGTTATAAATTGCAATTCAAAAGTACAATGGGTAATCGTTTTGAACAGCTATCATAGTCCAGCTTAAAAGGAACTGTTTCCTACTGAAGTTTGAAAGCTCATTGTAACATCATATCACTATATCAACAGTCGTCAAATAGTCCAGTACTATAAATAGGCCTCCCCTTAAAAAAAGGTTTTGGCCTATTATACCATACTGGCAAGACAAATTGGTTAAGGGTTATTTTAAATTTTCTTTTTTTTTGCACTGAAATTGTCCTAAGTAATTTGTGCCCTTAGTCGACTCTTACGACATTCATGGGATGTCAAGTCTACCTAAAAATAAACATTGAAACATGAGTTTGAGTACATAGTCTTTTTAGAGTTCCAACTATCTGTAACGATTGGCATAGATGCCATAGGGCCAACGACTTAACGTGGTCTCCGAGACACGGAGGGGTCTCAGTCTGTTAATAGTGAATAATTAGCTTAACAGTGTGTTAACCTACTCGATTACTATTTGGACACGAACCGTCCAAAAATACAGATTAAACCAATTAAAAAAAAATTAGAGGCACTAGCATATCACAAGATGCTCTTAAGTAAATTAGTCATCAATCATCATCGTCATCATCATCATCAATAGCCTTTAACAGTCCACTACTGGACATAAGCCTCTCTTTAGCAAGAAATTTTGGCCTTTTACACCACACTTTCAAGGGGTTTGCGGGTGGCCCTGGACAAGACGGAGGCCCTTTTGTGCCATGGGCGCCGTCGTGGTCCCCCCCTTGGGCACCTCCATCATAGTCAATTCGGTCCTCGTACCGGTTCAGGCCCAGATGAAATATCTGATCCTCGACAGTAGGTGGCTCTTCGACGAGCACTTCCGAAAGCTTTCTCCAAAGCTGGTCGGTGCTGCTTCTGCCCTTGGGTGACTTTTGCCCAATTTGGGTGGAGCCAGTGTCGCGACGAGACGGCTATACACGGGGGTTGTACGGTCGCCCTCAGAGAATATTGGTGGTTAGAGCCATACACGGTTACCGCACCGTGTCAACAGAGGCGGTGTGCGCCTTGGCCGAAACTCCCCCGTGGGATTTGAAGGCGGTAGTGCTCTCCGAAGATTATCGGCGAACGGCTGACTGCCGAGCGGGTAGTGGCATACGGCCCCCGCCCGACGAGATACATGAGTGGCGTGAGGCCGCTCATCGAACCGCCGTGGAGGCTCTCCCGGCGGTCATTGCTGAGTGGGTAGGGCGACAGCACGGGACCCTTTCCTTCCGACTGACGCAGATTCTTTCCGGGAACGGTTCCTTCGAGAAGTATCTGCACTAGGTCATCAGCAAGGAATTGAGTCCTGCATGTGACCACTGCGACTGCAGTGAGGACTCGGCTCAGCACATGCTGGCAGTTTGTTCAGGTGGAACAGCGTGGGGTCCTCACTGCAGTTATTGGAGGAGATCTCTCGCTACCGGCCTTCATACGCTCCATGACCGGTAGCGACAGTTGTTTTACCGCGGTCGCAACCTTCTGCGAAGACGTAATTTCGAGGAAGGAGGCGGTGGAGAAGGCCCGGGAAGACGATCTTCACTCGGACCCAATTCGCCGCCGGCGAACCGGGCGGCGAAGGCGCGAGTACCAGCGCCTCATGCCGCCTTGAGTGTGGCCAGCCACGAGGAGGCGACGTCCGTGTGTGCCGTACGACGCCTAAATAGAGAGTTTATCCGCAGATGATACCCGCGGCAGCGGGCAGGCGCTACAAGGGTCTGGATGTCGTAATAACAACTATTCCCGAATCCCTCCTATGTTAGACGTAGAGTGGCACACCGTGTGGTTTTAGTTGGTCCGATTCCGACACATCATCTCGCGGTAAGCTCCGGCTGAATGCGGCACGAGGGGGTTTCCACACGTTAAAAAAAAGGGTGTATTTCAAATCATCCTTCTCTTTGTAGTGATATTTTCCCGAATTGTTTGTTCCTTTAGTCGCCTGTTACAATACCCACAGGATGAATTAATCTGTCACCACGAATTAGTAGTACACGGCGGTAAAGCACTTGATTCTCTTAAAATATCATTGGTCGAGCTACCATAGATTACCAGATAAATAAATAAAATTAACGAAACGTACAAGACCGGCAAATGTACTAATCGATACAAAATAAGTTACGGAATACAATAATTCTCCGAGTTATCGGACAAGGGCCATTCACCTTGATTGTGAACTACTGAGTGCAATATGAGATTATTGCACTGTTATGACAACATTGATAACAAGAGACCACCACGTGTGTATAACAGTGTATGCGATTACTGGCTGCGCCTCACAGTATTACATGCTGCTTATCGATGTATTTTATTTCCTTACTCTTCTCATAGGAACATTAAACTTTGTCGTAATAAGTAGTGTATGTTCTTATTCAAGGTATCAAGTATCTATTAATTTTATCAAGATTGTTTCGAAAGTGAACGAAAACACACAAACTATCGTGTTTATAATGTTGGGTGGCACCCGAAACTTGTTCACACGAAAAATGAAATATAACTTCTAAATTAACTGCAATGACAGTAAAAATGTAAGGTTATGCGTTCGAACAGGACATATGTGTACACATGTTGATGTATGTCCATTTCTATGTTCCTGTGTAACTGCTAACTTAATCAGTTAGAAGCTAATACATGTAATGAACTATATTTTTTTTATTCTTCGATTACCAAAGTGACTCTGCTCTGCCTGATGGAAACATGAATAGAATCCAAGAGTGGTGGTCGTCATACTCATTGTGAATACAGACCGTCCTTGCAAATAGTGTTCTTGTTTTTATATGTGAACTAATTTTTGCGTACGGCAATACGCTCGCATAAATGTCGGCTATCGTCTTAAATAGTAAACAATGTTCTTCCTCAAGAATCAAAGTATCTCAATGCCAAAGTTAATTCAAATCTGTGCAGTAATTTAACCGTGAAAAGGTAACAAACAGATATTCTTAGAGAGATACTTTTGCATTCATACTAATATTGCATGCATCCGTCCTTCCACTCGCGCACCGCGCTTCATCACAGTTCAATGGCGCATCGTTCAGGTCAATCTTATCGACACAACTTTTAAACTATTTGTCGAATTTCGTTTGTTTGTTTGTCGATTACTTAGTCTTAGTGACAAAGTGCATCTGCATTAAATATTGAAAGCGACGCATTTATTTTGATAAGAAAATATAAATACTCTAAATATGCATTGTAAAATACGCACCCAATTTTATTCTGTTCATGGCTCACTATATAAAATATCATGACTTCCACATAAAAGATATATGTTATCACAGATATTTATTTCGAACTGTTTAAGACAAATAATCCCACAATAACTATATTATTATCGTATAACTCCAACGATTTAGGCAGCACATTTTTCCTCACTTACTAACTTGATATTTATCATTACGTTATGACCAAATTACAATAAACCGTAATAAATGGTAGCCTTTATACTATTTTTTTTCTATATTAAGAGCCTGCCAAAGTGACTCTACTCAGCCTGATTGAAAGCATGAATAGAATCCAAAAGTTGTGGCCACCATACTCATTACAAATGCAGACAATGCAGAATGGTGACCTACACTATGGCGGCCTGGTGAGGTGCTTTTTCACGCCCCGCTTGGGGACGTAAAAGGCATGACAGTCATAGTGGCAGTGTAAGGCTTACATAGTTACCACGATAACTGTCACCCCTGCGTTAACTATTCTTATATATATATATGCTATATAACAGTAAAGCTACTTTAAAATATGTTCAGTCGTTTTTACGTGAAAGAGTAACGTTCATACATCCACCCTTACAAAGCGAGAGTTGAGATATGTGAGAGTATTAATTTGTTATTATTTATCATTAATATGCTTTAAAAATGTACCAATTAAAATTTTGGAATAAAATATTTATCTGTTTCAGATTTTAATACCAAATCTTGTTTTCTAATTTTAGTATGACAACCCTGAGATTGTTTATACACAATACCGTATGGATTCCCTATTACAAATATAATATTAATCGGGTGGAACTAGTCAGAACAAAATTGGTTTCAGACCTGTCCTATACTGCGTCAATTAATCAGAAAACATCTTTGATATCATCGTAAACAACTTTTTCTAATCTGTTTATATAAAATTCTAAATAAAGTATTTGCTTCTATTAATTTTCATTGTCATTATCATTCAAAAAAGACTCCCGCCCTAAGAATAAATTCTGTGTCGCGGGGGACTTTACAAACACAAGAAACGGACACAAAGAACACTCACACTAAGAACAACAATTTATGAATCACACAAAGTATTATCCCATGTGAGATTTGAACCTACAACACTTACTACCTACCACTAAGTTAACCGCGCAGTCTAATGACTTTCTCTTCAAATCTAAGCAAGGCTAATCCTTCTAAGCAAAGCTTTCTGTTCGTCCATCCTGGATGGACATTGAACATCTTCGTTCCACCTACATAACAATTTACGCTCATGCTCACTCCTCCTCGCGTTCATTTAATATGTGAAACAAAGCTTTCCACTGTATTAATATCTTCAATAACTCTTTTTGAATAATGTTAAAGAATGTCTAAACACATATTGTTGACATTTACTTAAAAATATTCTAATTTACGTATTGCTCTTAAATCTTTTATTTTCTTTTCTTGCAACACTTCTGGAAGTTATTTGAAACTAATTTTCTGTGAGTACTACCAAATTTATTTGAGTATTCCTTGTCTTTTGTTAAGTACATTTTTAGTATTGCTTTATAGTAATGGTTGTTTTCTAACAAAATACATGAGAAAATGAACATATCATATAAAATATTGATAAAATTGGTCGAGCCATTTAGCAGTTAAGTCAAGATAAATGAAGAGACAGATAAAATATTTTTCATTTCAGTAATCATAATGATTATAGGCTTAAGTAAAAATCTGTATTTGAAATTTACATGTATGAATTTATTTTTAGTACTACATTGATAAGTAAAAAATCAATATTTAGTAAACAAATATTTGTTGCCAAATTTAGCATAATTACTTTTTATTCATGAACGATCATGATTATCATCAACAACCTTAAGTAGACCACAGTTGGACACAGGCCATGTCTTGAAAAGGAAATTTTGTCCAACTAAGCTGGCCACACGGCTGGATATAGGTATTGTTTCAAGTTTTCCTTATCTTCGTAATGCTGCTATCATGTGTAATCAGTTCCTTTAATCGACTCTTATGACATCTACGCCTCATCAATCATTCCTATCAGGAATTTCGAAACTCTGTATTGTTAATCTGTCATCACACACAATGACATTTGTTAATAAGCCTTAGCTAATGTGTTTATCGAACAATATTATTCTTTTTTTGGTACTAATGAGTTTAGCTTAACAATGCTATCGTTGTAAAGCTGTAGTCAAATGTGAGTGTCAACTAACACGGCATGCGTCCATATCCATCCGCTGGTACTTCCTTAAATCATCGGAATCTTGAGGATAGGATCTTTCCACAATGTTTAACTGTCCTATATTGCTTTCCCAAATTAATTGATGTTACACCGACTTAGATGAAATAGGTAAATAAAATGTTTTATTTAATGTGTTCCTAAAATAAATTTTATTTATGAATAGATCTTAGCTTTACTTTTCCGTCTACATCCAGATTGCTTTAAAAATAGCACTTGTATTTTATCAACAGCTAAACCTTTTGTTTCGGGTAAATAAAATTGAATAAACAAGCAACTTGCAAAAGACATGAAACAGAAGATGTAGAATATAGGCCCAAGACCTAGACACTCCACGATTGGTGGGAAAACGCTGAGGGTGATGAAGAAGAAGGTCCAAACGAAGGAGTAGCAGAAGGTATTGCAGAGGCTCCCAACCTGTTAATAAAAGATTTTAATTAGACTACTTAAATATGAAGTAAGACCTTTCTTAATGGCCTTAAAAATATAGAAAAACATACATGAGTTGAAATTCAATCTTAACAAGTTAAAGTCAATGCATTCAAAAATTAAGGTGGTGGGTACAATTAAAATGGAAACTCATTACGTAGTACCTTTTTCAAGCAATGTTATGCTTAAAAAATTACACATAGTCTATTTATATTTATAAAGGGAAAAGGTACGATTTCATAGTTTCCTGGTTCCAAGTGTTAGCTAAGTCTTACTTGCTTCATTTGTAAGAATATTTGATACCATGACTTTTTGGCGATATTTTCCTATCTAGGATTCAAATCATATAAAGTATGGTAAAAGACCAGTTGCAATGGAAAAGTTTACGCAACAATCCAAGTCCTCAATATTCGATGGATAGGCGTAATCATTTCTTCTAGACGGAGAGACACGTAATCCGAAGTAGTAAAGTCCGTTGAATAATCTTTTATAATATAGAAGGGACGCAAAACAGTGCAGATGTTTTCCTGCCTGTCTTGTGCTGTCATCTGTCAGCCAGTGATCAGTGCTACCAACGGTGGGAGCATTAAAGAAACTTGATTTTCTATGAATCTTACTTGATGCTTACACGTCTTCTTAGACTTTAACGATTTTTTTACGTTCGGTTACTGAGAATTCTAACACATTCTATCAAATCAATTTTTTTAGCATCTTCTATTTCAAATGTTCTCGGTTCCTAGATAAAAATTTGGTACTCTATGTTGTGACTTTGTTAAGAAACAAATATTACAACAATTTTCAATTAGTTAACTACTGGGCCCAATGTTTACCTATCTCCTTTATATTTAATTTTATGACATTTGGGAGTCATAAATTTCACACGGTTCTAGATGGTTGTTAGTACTTAGGTATATGATATTTGAATTAAGCTCAGTGCAACAATATTAATAATTCTAAAAGGTTATATCAATCAACAGCCTTTTACAGTCCACTGCTAGACATAGGCCTCTCCTTAGCAAGGAGGTATTGGCCTACTATTGCATACTGGCCAGACGTGTTGGAGTAGGATTTGTTTTAAGTTTAGTTTCTTTTTGTAATAATGTTGTCTCGTATACTTGGTCCCTTAGTCGCGTTTTACGGCACCCACGGGATGAATAGGGGTGATAACACTATGTATTCTTAATCCGTCAACACATGGATTTAATATTATATAATAGATTATATAGTGCATGTAAACTAACCTCTGGCAGAAATACTTCGGATGCTAATATAAAAGGTATAATCCCAGCTCCAGAAGTATACATGAAGCCATAAACGTTTATAAGTGTTATGGTAAACCAGTTGGGGGCAAAATGGAACTGCAACTGTAGACCCAATAATCCTGTACAAATTCCTGTACAAACTGTTGTAACCATTAATATGAACTGTTGACAGAAAAATTTGAATATACATAGCAACGTAATGAGACAATTTTGAATCTCAAAATATAGCAAATATATACAGTTTTCCTTACCTTTCTTCCAAGTTTATCTATCACGAACATGCAAACTAAGCTTGAAATGAAAGAGTTTACAGCAGAAATGATGGCGCACTGATTTGGGGACATAGATGGTGCTGCTTCAGCAAACATCGGTTCAGCATAAACTTGTAAGATGATGCCCCCAGTTAAGATCGTCATGGCTATGATGATTAGAATAATCACAAGGATCCTCTTGGATGACTTTGATCTCACTAAAAAAAAGAAGTAGGAAAATTATAGAATTTTATAATATTGAGATAGGCTAAGAAATTAATTTCTACTATAAAATATTATTTTAGAAATGTTAAAAGTTCTTAAACCAAAATTAAGTTTGCTTTTCCATCGTATCTAACTGATTTACTTTTTATAATTTAGAACTGAGGATTATTTTTCAATTTTAATCTTCTAAAATTGTACTTTATTGTGACTTGCTCTTATATATTTATTGTTTTCTTTTGTTATCTAGCTCTTCGACTTTAGTTTATAAATTTGTTTTTGATAAAATAAAAATAAAGTAAAAATTACACAAAAAACGCCAAGCAGATATGTTTTCCTTTTCTTCATTCACTTCAGCTTTTTCTATCAATCTGTCTGCTACTTTGAGATCTGTAACCATTCAAATAACAAAGTAAACAAAACGTCAAATAAAATTAACAAATCGAATAATGAATTAAAGAAAAAAATAAAGTGATGACAAAAAAATCAATTGTAAAAATAAGGGCTACGAGATGATGAAAATGATGAAATAAAACAAATTCGAAAAACGGTCCACAATTGAATTGTAGAAAATGATTTCTATTACATATGACAAAAATACAGCCAAAATCAAGAACATTCAAGAACAAGATTCTTTTTTAAAGTCAGTTAAAATAAAAATTCTTTATCGATGCGGTGATAGATTAAGAATACAGAGTATCACCACTTCTATTTATCCCATGGATAACGTAGGATACAACTAAGGAAGACAAAATAACATTACTGCAAATATACGGCAAATTTGACCAGCCCTTCTGACTAGCATTTTTTTTAAAAAAGTCAACGCCCGCACGTATTATAAATCCTGTATCGCGGGTGACTTTAGAAACACAAGAAATGGACAGAAAGTATCCCCACACAAAGTGTTGTCCCATGTCGGTAATCAGCAAGGGGTACCCACAGCACACCACTACTGTGCTAGTAGAGAGCGGCGTGGCGACCGCTTAAAACACTAAGCTAACCCTGCAGTCATTGTATAGTAGGCAAAAACTGTCTTTCTAAAGAGAGATCTACGTTCAGTAGCAGACCCCAAAAGGTTACTGATTATAAAAAAAAAGAACACAGGGTAGACAGCTGGATGCGTAATTTTATCTTATTTTAGAAAATCTTGGCTTACTTAATTCTTGACCAAATTCTTTTTCTTGAAGTAGCGTCTCCAATTTTGGATCCATAGTATTTCTTATCTGTTCGATTTCAGCCTTCACTTGATTTGAATTGACATCCAAACGTCTGTAGAATGCTATTGATTTTGCGGCTTCCTGAAAAGTATATAATTGATACATAATCATATCTAGTTATTTAACGTACTCTTAGAAGTATAATATTAGATTACTTTCTTCAACAACTTTTAATAAACTACAATTAGACACAAGCCTCTCCTTAGGAAGGAGGTTTTGACCACGATGACCAGACAGATTGTTACACGTTTTGTGTCAATTTTTTTCTCTTTGAAATGCTATTATCCTATAGGGTTTCTTCCCATCGGTTAAAATTAATCGGTTCATACGGTGCCATTTGGATGAATAGAAATAGTGTCAGACTGTATTCACAATACGTCAGTCGTCACACAGATCAATTCTGATTAAAGAATTGATTAAAAGCGGAAAGTATTACAAAATTAAGTGTATTTTTTTCTAACGATCCATTATCACCATACTGGTGTTACCTGCGAATTATCTGTAGTTTCGACCAGGTTGCACTAGAAGTGATCACAAACCGCCTGTGATCATGACGAGTGTAACGCGATCACGTGTAAAATATCTGTTGGGTCACTTCGGTTAATTGCAATGTGTAATAAACCAAACATCTGGTTAAACTCTTTCTATATTAAACATTACATTAGACGTGTGCTACATTTTTTTAGTTTCTTATTTACGTAAATTTTAAGTTTTTTTTTGTCATTTGAAATTTGGATGAGTTTACATTTTAAATAGCTAGAAAACTAAAATTGACAATTTGCAACCTACTTTGTATTTCACATCCAAATTTCCAATTGTCAATTGTGAAAATCATATCAGACGTAATTAATACAAACAATATTATTACCTCCTCTCTGCCAGTCAAAACCAGGAACACAGGAGAATCGCGGAGTAATGACAGCAGCACTATTGTCAACACCGATATTGATAAATTAATTATTATCATCGTCATATATTCAAACTGTCCACCCATTATATATGATATTAATATACCTGAAATACATAATATTAGATTCGTTACTATTGTGATATCTCAAACTATACATGATATTCAAATTCTGGATAACCTCATCACCACCATCATCAATATCCTTTAACAGTTCACTCCTGGACATAAATCTCTTATTAGAAATGAGGTTTTGATCCACTATACTACAATAAAATAATAAAAAAAAAATTCAAATGCAAAATTGCAACAAATAAATAAAGTAACAAACAAATGTGCTAACCAGTCATATATCCTGATGATGAAATTGAAGTTAGTCCACCTCTTATTGAAATATGTGCTATTTCTGACATGAACATTGTTGAAATATTCTGACCGGCTACTCCAGCGCCTGCTATAGCAACTGCTATTAGAATTAGCGTGATATTGCTCGTTAATGATAGTATCAACCATGAGACCTGTACAGCAAAAGAATAATTTCAAGCGTTAGTCTATTGTAAAGCTTACACCATCATGTATTTTTTTTTCTCTTATAACTGTATCTGTTAATGATGTAATCAATAAGGTGTATTGAATGTAAATTATTACTAAAGATACTATACCAGATAAAGAGCAAAAAGTAAGTTTAAGCATCCAAAGGTAAAGTAATATTTATAAGTTTAAAAGTAATATGACTATTTTGTGTTAATTTGTGTTGCATTTGAATTTAGGATGTACCAAAATTAATAATGTTGACAATTCACATATTACTTTTTATGTGTTGCTTAAACTTATGTTGTGTATACATAACTATTCTATTGACGTTTTAGACATACTAATAATTATCTAATCTGTCAATATTTTCACAAAATTAAAACAAATTTGAAACTCAAGACCTGTGTCTATGTAATGCATCGTAAATTCATCTTACTGATCAATATTGAGATGATTTATAAGTTTTATTCAAAGAGAAAACTTCATCAAGAAAACACTTTTAATTTCCTAAGGATTTTAATATATTTGTTATTATCTATGTGTTGCAACCGATTTGAACACCAAAAAAGAACAATTACTTACGAGGTATGGTAGACAAAATAGCATGCAGCTATATTTTCTTCCAAGAGTGCTAAAGATCCAACCACAGATGGGCATGCCAATAAATCCACCTAAATTGGATAAACTACCCAACAGTGAGACCTGCAGCGTGGTCATGGGAGTACCCAGTACGGTTTCGTTGGATACAAAGTTGGCTAAGTTGTATGATGGCCATGCGTATACGAATCCAGTTTGCAGCGCCAATAAACCAACTAAAATAATATATTACATTTAAAACTGTGTGACAGTAATAATAACTGATTTTTTAAAGATTGAACTTTGTTAAGTTCTGGAAGTCACAAGAAAAGATATGAACAAAATCTAGTTTGCTAACTTAACGAAATATATATTATTTGCAAAAAGTTGTAGTTTTTACAATTTGTTGTTAGTGTTTAAATGATTGATGATGTATAGATTGTATAATATAATCGTCATAGGCCATTTATACTCGAAAATATAGCAGTTCATACTGATATATAAATACACCAGACCATAGCGTGGTGTGCCATTCTACATTATATGTATATGTGTTGAGTATGATGACCACTATTTTTGAATTTTATTCATCTTTTCCATCAGACCAAGTAGAGTCATTTTAGTAGGCTAAGGTATAATAGGTAAAAAACACCATCTTGTCACTTATAAATCTGCTTCTAAAGTAATATGGCAACTTCGTGAAAACTCGATCAAGATCACTCTATATAAAATAAATCCAGATCTCAGTTAATAGGTTACAAACCTCAATTTATTATTAATGAACTAAAAAAGATGACAATACTAATACTAAGTAATATCCGATGATAATTTCTACTAGAAATAAAAGCGTGAAAAAAGAGCTTTACTTGTATGCTCTTTAGTTATTTTAAGTCAATAATCTTATTATTTTCAAATTCGTGCATACATGTTTGAGTTATATTATTTGGATAAATGTTCAACAAATACGAGCTCTTATTGGGAATGTTTTCTTTCATAAACATTCTGTTAGTTACGTGATTTCGAGAAATTAATTGTTAATGTTTTTTTTATTATCATCGAATGCTTTCACTTAAATCATAGGTAACAGCGTGGAGTACTGCACTTCATCTTATGTGTAGTCTAGTCACTTAAGCGAAAACAAGAATCAATCTCGGACAAATCTGTAAACTTGTACACAACTTCATTTTGATGTTCTGAAAATTGACTCAAATGTCTCATAAAATATCTTGTCTGCACTGTAAGTTATTCAGGGTCACAAGCTTTTATTTTTCGCGACTACCTCGGTTTCTAGAGTTCTAAGGACGGTAATATTTATTATAGATTTAGTGTTTTGTTTAAAAAAAAATTCCTGCCCTCCCAACGGTTTTTAGATAAGGGATGGAGAGCCCACAACGGTCAGCTATTATAAATAATTAGATGTGAATAATGTGACTGAACTATTTTGAGATGGATCTCCACAAAATTTACTGCACGCTCTTTGACAGTTGCAATGGCTAGCATTTCACATTGTCAACGGCCTTGAGCCTCTGAAGTTGTGAAGAGAATTCACCGCTATGGCAGTCCTCTGTCGTTATTATCATGGCGAGTGTTCTAACGAACTCTTTCAAGTGGTCCCACTTTATTCCTTCCTCTACATGACAACCATTTTAGAGTAGTAGACATACGCTCTCGACGTAAACGGTTCAGTTCTTTCTTTCTCTGCCAATAACCACTCTACTACAATTATCAATCACTATCAACACACGTTTCACTACATCTCGGGACCCTCGAATCGGGTGTGAAAAAATATCTCACTAGGCATAGTTCCTACGTGCATTATCTGCATTCACAATGACCATCACCCTTGGATTCTTCTCATGCTTTCGATCAGGCAGAGTAGTTACTTTGGTAGGATAATATCATAGATAAATAACACGAAAAAGAAAACAGATTTAAGAAATACTTACTCACTGAAGCTGACAAACTTTGTACAATGGCTTCTGAAGCTTTAAGTTTATCTCCATCCATTTTGAATGTTTCACTTCTTCTACTATTACTTACTACTTTAAATCTTTCAAATAAAATTAAAATGAAATAATTTTTCGCACACTCTTACCACACTATGACGATGAACGAACGAAATGATGTTTTAAAACCTTACGGATTTTATTATTAAGATTGTCGTTTTGCCTACTATTTGTTTGAACTTTATGGGCGTAAATAGTAAGAGATAAGTTCATTTACCTCATCAACAATTTATTATCTGTAGATATTGTGCACCTGATTCATATACTATTGTTATTATGATCTATTGCGATGGGAGTGCCGTTCTTCTGTGTGTATGAGCAGCGTACGTTCCAGGATGTATGGAATTGAGTGATGCCGTGGCCTATCTCCATTGTTAAGAAACCAAGACAGTCCAAAGGTGCAACTGTCCAAAAGTAGTGCTAGTTACTAATCATCATGTCTTGAACAGAGTTTACTACTTGATAGATTTGTATATCACTGATCACTTGTCGATCTGGTGACCCGTCTATTTGTACAAAGACCCGTTTTAGCTATTTGACAAAATTATTGGTAAGTAGTCGATAGTATTGTCAAATACTTAAAATTAATCTGAAATCAACTTACAACGAGAACAATATCAGCCAAATCTCTTTCTCTTTCTTCTCTCGTCAGTATTGCACAAATACAAAATATCAAGACATAATCAAATATAATAATATCAAACACAAAAATAACTGGTTTATTGCTTCACAAACATCCTGCGTATAAGAGAGGAAAACCTGCATAAATAATTACATTTAAAAGTATTTTTGAATGGCGAATAGATATTAAATCCAAAACCGTAATGCAATTTTGTAGTATATTTACAGAATTGACTGATGTGGCTATTAACGCCTATAGTACCAATATTACCTTGAAAAAGACAAATTCAGAACTGGATATTTTCTATCATTGCGCTCGCTAATATACACAATAATAATTTACACAGACAGTTTCACAATATCAACCTAAAAAACAAGTGGTGACTAAATTCCAGAAATGGAGTCTTCAGAACAAGTCTCAAAGCTAAAATTTATATTTAATCGAAAGTGAATAGTCCTGGAACTATTTAATATAATATTTTCAAAAGCTACGTAAAAAGTGAAAGCGACTCTTAGTTTCTAAGTAATAGTAGTAAAAGTGATATATCTAGATAGACATTTACGAGATTCTTTTGGATCTTTTATCATTATTATTTGTATAGTTTCAAAAATGGTGAGTGCCACAGAGGAAGATTTAAGAATACAATGCAATACCTTGGTGTATTCTTTATTCTTACTCTGATCAATGAAGCTAAGCTCAACCCGTTTATGATCAAGTTTATAAACAGGCTGTGTTGACCCAAATACTTATCTGTAAGACACAGTATTCAGTCGGAGGTTCGCTCTTTATTGATAGGTTGTATATCAGTGTTATTTTGAGTAAAAAAATCCCACTATCTAAAATATATTTCATTATCTCATCCGGATATGGTGAGTTACCAGCAAAAGCAGCATAGCGTAACCTACAAAGTTCTAACACTGTAATGATATATGTCGTAGAAATATTGTCAATACGTCATGGTTTAACAATTAAAGAAATTTGGGATTCTTAAAACAACCATGCTAATCGTCTGGATGTTAAATTAATTAAGCATCACAAGCCTATTAATTAATTGAAAACAAATCTAATTCTTTAAAAAGAGATAGATATGTAGATTTTTTATTGATACACCATGTTAGAGAGTAATAAGAGAGTACATAAAATGACAGATAGCATTAATCCTGAGTTCTGCATTTGATAGATCAAATTCTATCACACAAAATAACAGACATTCCAAAAAAGAGTAATGGTAGTTACAATTATAAGAAAAAGGACTGGAGACCCATTGATGCAGGAGTGACAGTTATCGTAGTAACTGTGTGAGCCTTACACTGTCACGATGACTGTCATGCCTTTTACATCCCCAAGCAGGGCGTGTAAAAGCATCTCACTAGGCCGCCATAGTGTGGGTCACCACACCACATTGTCTACATTTACAATGAATATGGTGACAACAACTCTTGGATTCTATTCATGCTTCCTATCAGGCAGAGTAGAGTCACTTTGGTAGACTATTCAAAAAAAAAAGGAAAAACCGTGTATAAAATTGTTAGGACAACTACAGGACATATTTAATAATATAAATGAAAGATAGAGTTTATATCTTTATTGATATGTAGGTATTACGTCAAAGTCAGCGATGTTTTATGTGGTTTAACAAATTATATATAGGTTTTTACACTAGGGTGTGTGCACCTTTGCAACATATAAAGCATTATAATATTTGAGATGTTTCATAACAGCATATGATCCAACTTATGTTGAACTAGGGACCATATATGATGGGCATGCTGCAAGGGTCTATTCTAGGCCCCTTTTTGTTGAAATTGAAATTAATATTACAAGGTCAAAAGCTGCTATTTTTATACCTACTTAATGTAATATTATAAATACGAAAATACATCTATCTGTCTGCTATGCTTTCACGGCTTAACTGCGGAATTGATTTTAATAAAATGTAGCTTTGATTTTTAAGAAAACCATTGGCTACTTCTTATTACAAATTTCATATTATATACATATTAACATTACATACACTTTACAATTATAGTAAGATGAGTGGATTTTAAAAATAGACAAACAATTTCAAACGATATCATATTAGCAAGACAAGATAAAACAAGTAATAGACGTGGCAATCAACACCACCCACACTAGTTTATTTGATTTTGTTAGTGTTATCTCATAGGGTTTAATATTATAAAAAAAAACTAGTTAACAAATTTAACATAATACTTACTAAGCACTAATCAGCTTAAAAAATAAAACCTTACTCAAAAATCGGTATGGCAGACAGTTTGACTTGGTTATAAAGTTGATAATAAATTCTGTTATATCTGTTGTACAGTTGTTTCTTGATAAATGATTTCGGTATCTGAATATATGACTGATGAGGGGATAACCCGGGTTTCTTTCTTACGAATCAGTTTTTTGCTGTTTTCGAATCTGAATCATTTAGTAAGTATTTGAATCTGGGTACTCTGGTTCCAGTAAATATTCCACCAATATTTTTCATTTTTGAATAACACCTGTATAAGGTACATATTTTGCATTAGGGGACTTTACAAACATTCATGTAACAAACACAAAGAACACTCAAACTCAAAAAAGTGTTACTACATGTGATAATCAAATACACTATTGTAAAAATAAATTGCTGTTTTTGTTCAATTTCCATCACCCATATTTTAGTTCAGTAGTGTAAAATCAGCTTTAGTTGACGGCATATCATCTGAAACTTGTGAAATGTTTGATGAAATGATGTGGAATTTTGATGATAATAAAAAGTGGTTTTATTATCTATTTATTTATTCTAAAATACTTAAAAGATATATGAATATAGCTCTATGTTTATTTAAATAGAACCCAGGTTTACGCTCTTTTAAATACTGTATTTTATTTTCAACAGGTTTGTTGATCGAGTGCTCAGCGACACTGGCTGCTAATCTAGCGGTCGTGATTTCAAATTCTACCCAAGCAAGTTATTGCGTGATGAGCGCTATCTTTTCTTTTGTGTCTAGATGTAATTCATCTGTGAAATATATGTGCATGTAGATGGTTCATGTGGTGACCGTTTAAGAATCCAAATAAAGATCCCATACGAACAAAGAAATCCATAAGAACGAACATGCTGGCTCACAGGCTTGACAGATTCTCACAGCAAAGAAAATAGTGTTGGTTCGTGCTAACGATATATCACTTTACACCCACAGCCTGTGGGCCAGGTGTGCTCAAAAAGTACATAACGCTCTGTGACTGCAATACAACAACGCGTTCCGAGTGTTGTTGGGGCTGTGGAGGGAACGAGTCTCACGTCCCTCCGACACAAAGGGAGGGTCCTCCGACCAGGCGAGGTGATCAGCCCTGGCGGGCCGTGGCCTAATGGTTGATGGTGGAATGTTGTATATATGCTAATTGCCACGCAAATCTCTATATCGCAATACAGGATTAGTAGTTGCATTGTAGTTCATTACATTCATACGTTTCGTTCATACTTCGTAGTTCGATGTATCTTCGCTAGATGGCACTGTTTAATATTTTTTCTTTGTGCTTTAATGTGGAAGTCGCCACATCATGCCACAGGGCGGCCTCGTTTCTGCAGTGTATTAGTAATATTTGCCGAAGTTTGGAGTAAATTACTTTTATTTCACCGTTCGAAAGTGATTTACGCTGTCGTTCTGCTGAGTGCGAGCCACCCGTAGTTGAATTCTGGCAATGATAGCTGCTAGCCTCGACTCAATCTCGATCTATATGAATCATTGTTAAAAGGTTCATTTAAAGAGAGTTAAAAAAAAACAATCATAATTCATAGTTCTAATTTGTGACTAATTTGTATTTTACTTGATTTTAGAAACAAATTGAATTTTAACGTTTTCCATTATCTTTAAATTTGTAAAAATTTGTAAATATGCAATAATTTCTAAGGGTTACAGTCCGGGTACTTTTACAATATTGGACGTTTTAAAATGGATACCCTTTACGGTATGACTTCATTAATTACGAAGCTGTGTGTTTCGTATATATCTTGCCAACTAATGTTATGTTCGATAACATTCTTAAAGAAGGTTAGCATCATGTAAACGGCCATGTAAAAGCAAAATCCTAGTCAGTGTAAGACAATAGCAAGTGACAAATGAGGAGAGAAGAAAAATTCACTGCACCGATCTCAAAAATTTGAAAATGTATCCATGATAAGTGAAGTGTTACGGCTAGCATTATCTATTATGAATTATGCAATAGATTAGGTAGTTATTCAATGTAAGGCCTGAGAACTGTGAATAAACAGCTGTAAAAATATAGATAAGATAACAGAACAATTAAGAATTTAAAGATGATTTGCGGGTATTGCCAAGATACGGCAGTTACGACTACGGATGAAGTAAAATAAACTTGGCCATTATCTTTGACGCGCTTACTTTTGAACTAACATTATGACTTACCGTATCTTGTCGTACAATTTATTGTTAACTTTTGTTAGTCGATTCCTTACGTCAATATTGATTTATCGATAAATAAGGAATCGTTTGCTTACGTAATAATGTTTTTAATCATATTTTTGAATACAATTTTATATACAGCTATATTGACTGTTAAAATACTTATATACTTTTTACTCAAACTTTGAAATAAATATTTTCAGAGCATACTTACATATACACGTACATACATATATACCCGAGGCCTCAAACACAGCAGGTGTATACGTAACCGGTGCGCCACCGAGGCAATAATTACTTTTTATTCTACATCTAGAAAATCAATTGTGGAGGAGACATACTTTTCCATAAATAACCCAGGTACGACGGAAGTGACGTTACAGTGCCACAAAAAACTGGTGCTAAACAGCTCTTTCCAATGAAAATGTAGACATCGCCATTATGTATCGTTACCCACACTATGGCTGCCTAGTGAAATGCTTTTTCCCGTTTCACTTGGGGATATAAAAGGCATAACATTCATCATCATCATCATTTCAGCCAAAATACGTCCACTGCTGGATATAGGCCTCCCCCAAGGTTCTCCACAACAGCCGGTCCCGTGCCGCTCGCATCCAGCGACCTTCACCAGGTCGTCGGATCATCTTGTAGGGGGCCCTACCAACGCTGCGTTTCCCAGTACGTGGTCACCACTCCAGAACTTTACGGTTCCATGGACCGTCGTTTCTGCATTTTATGTAGCCCGTATTAATAACATTCATAGTAGCAATGTAAAGCTCACACTCTTACAACAATAACCCCTGTATAAATGGGAGCTCAGGTCTCACAACGAAACACGACAGCACGGATGCTATCACTTTAGATTGGTCTTCTTTAAGAGGGTAGTACTGCTCCTGTCGAGTAGACCGTTCGTGCTGAAGTCAGTATGGCTTTTGTACATAGCGATATGTAGTTTTTGAGATATGTTTTAATTTGAATAATAGGTAGCCTCGTGTTAGCTGGATAGAAAAGAAGAAAATTAAGATTCTGGTGTCGTTATTTTTAAACCGGGAAAACATTAAAATTATTTGCCTTGTATATATAACTATGGACTTATCTAAATAAAGTATTTAAATCACATTATGTACATATATGATGTTGGATAAAAATGAAATAGATGCACCTGATGTTTACTTTAGTATTGTCGAATACGATAAGGCATGCTTAGTTCCAACAACTACGATGTTCACACGGTAATTACGTATAACAAGCAAAATTCCTTCTTGACGTTACGCTATACATTTAGACTTATGGGTATTATTACTGTTATCCATTCTAAAGTTTTAATTATAATATCGTCGTGGTTTCTCAGCTATTACGGGTTTAGGTTAAAAACTGTCATGGAAACGTAATCATATTTTTTATGACTAAAGGAAAAAAAAAGAATTAGTCCTAATACACTCCCTTGTGGCATGCCGAGACGTTATATTTCGATTTATAATTTTTTAAGTATTATAAGTACTAAATTTAGTTTATTGAGAGATTTATTTTCGTTTATTGAAACGAAGAATAATAAATTACATGGTTTTTGTAGTGATTTAAGCGGTCATCACATCGCTTCGCATATAAGGCAACGCTTTGTGTGTTCCATAAATTCTTGTTCTGAGCCAGGGTGTCCTTTGTGTTAGTTTCATGTAAGTTTATATATGTTTAGACTACGACACCTTGTATTATACGTCTTTTAAAGTTATCAATAAACTTTACTACTTTCTAATTAAATCAAACATTTTGTTTTAATTTAAAAACCAGATTGACTATTCATATTTTTCATTATTGATCAGACTATACCAAAAGTACTCGTATATTGGGTCGATCTTCCTTGCCGTAATCTTTATTTAGTGTTCAACTAACACACTATTCAATTAAAATTATCAAGAATTCTCATAGTTTCAAAAATATTTGTGAATAATTAAAAAAAAAAAGACCTCGTCTCGGTAAACCTACTAGAGGATGCCCACAGGCCAGGTGGCTTTTGTGGCCAATTGGCACAGACGATTTGCGTAAGATCACGCTGGTAGGAATTGGACGCGAGAAACCCAAAAAAAGCGGCGAATATTGAGTAAAGAATATTGAATGTTGACTGTACAGTTGGGTTAGTGGTTTAAGCGGTCGCAACGCCACTCTCTAATGCGCTGAGTGTTGTAGATTCAAATCCCACATTTGACAACACTTTGTGTAATCCACGAATTGTTGTTCTGAATCTGGGTGTTCTTTGTGTCTGTTTCTTCCTTTCCATTCAAGTGTGGGCGTTGTCTTTTAAGAACATGAAAAAATAACTAATGTCCAGCTGTGGAATATAATAGACTGATGATGATGTAAATGAATGTATTATAATTTAATCGAATGACAATTAATTTTTAGCTTTTAAAAGTTTATTTGTTTCTATGGTGTTATTACAAGAGTAAATCTCAACTGTCTTGGTAACCACCATATTTAAAAAGTAAAATGATGATTACTCTAATGGTACTACATGCTGAATATTGTAGATTTAAAAATTATGTTCCACGTTTATTTTGAAGATTTATCACTGTGTTAAAAATTTAGTCAATGTTAAAACTGGAAGAGAGTTTTTCTAGCCACTAACAGTAAAGACAATGACTTGTAAACGTCCGATCAAGTTTTATGGAAAGCATTATCATCGCCCATCAGACCTTGTAGGAGTCTTTTTTGGTGAGTTTCATTACTAATCTTTTTTTTTTAATGTTTATAACCTCGTCCGGTGACGACAAACTGCTCTATGCCACGCCGTATGAGAAGTAAAAATTTTATTTATACGACTAAGTAAAAAATGGTATTTGGGTCATCAGGGTCCTTTTATTGCGTTTTTTAATCGTTTTGGTAATTATTTTATATTCTACTATAGTTTAAAAGTCTCCTGTAAACAATATTTCATAAACTGGAATCACAATTGTGGAAGAATGAGTGTTATGTCCCTCCAACGCAAAGAGAGAATCCTTCGACCAGGTGAGGTGAACATTCCTAGTGAGCATGGCCCAATAGTTGATAATGGAAGTTACATATACGATAATTGGTGCGAGAATTTCTATATCGCGATACAGGATTATTTATGCCGTAGTGTATGCGGTGTGTCTTCAGTAGATGGCGTTATATGTGACAGTCGCCACAGTGGTTAGCAATTGTTAATATTGCTATATTCTTTTACTCAATGTTGATACCAGAGATTTATTTCTATAAGAAATTGTATCAGCCATCTTTTTCATGAAATAACAATTTCACAACTATGGAGTCATACATATCTTTATTATTATGGATTATGATTATTATAATAAAGTCGTTCATATTTACATTTATTTTCATTTATATTTGATTAGAAATGTAAAAAATATGCTCGTAGTTATAAACTCTGCTATTTCCGGTTTTATTTGCGCAATTATTTGAATGCGGAACAATGTATAATTGTGAGATTACATTTACATAAGTCTAACACATCTCAAACCCGGTTGTTTGTAACCAAACAGCTGATGAATATACTTAAATATTTCTAAATACA
The DNA here is from genome assembly GCA_949316085.1 of Hypercompe scribonia. Lineage (NCBI taxonomy): Eukaryota > Metazoa > Arthropoda > Insecta > Lepidoptera > Erebidae > Hypercompe > Hypercompe scribonia. The sequence continues at coordinate 17,450,038 of OX438986.1, forward strand.
TAGATATTATAAATCCCCACGGATACCACCGAAAGATGGTTATGTCCGACTCGAACCGACCAAAAACTACACGCCGTCCCAGGTACCCAGTAGTCGGCGAACCAGGTGCACCCTAGTAAGAAAATCCCCAATAACCCGACGTACCTCGGGCCAGCTACGCCTAGTAGATGCCTCGTCCCGTGTGGGATCCCCGATGTTCCCTTTTCTTGCTGCCCTCAAAAGGTCGAGTTCAGTCTGTAGCGCTCCCATCGCCAACCCAGCCTGCTTCTGCTAGGGTGACAGATAGCCTCACCTGCCACCTTCAGGCCTGCGCTTATGGAGGACAGAGATCGTTTAATGGTCATCGGCGCCTGAGTCTTCTGCGGTACCTGGCCCGTTCCCAGGCCTGGTGGACCGGGTGAAATCTGAACCGCTCCCGGTCCAACTCCGCCATCTCCTTCACAAACATAGCCTGCTCGCAGAAAGAGACGGCGAAGTTCCACGCACGCTTTATATCATGGCAACAATCTTGCTACTGTGCGAGAGAATCCCCACTCCGATGACCACCACGAAGTTGCACCTCTGCTCCACCCATACTGGGCATTTTGGCAGTGTGCGGAGCGCTTTGTTCACAGCCCGGCCATCGCAATGGTGGCACTCAGGTGTTGGCTCCTTGCGGATCCAACACAGGTGATCGCCGAAATATATTTCTTTTTTAGTGATCACCTGTGTCAACCGGTATGAGAGGGTCTCATGATGCTTTTCAAGAAAATCCTCCATAACGGGTCTTATCGACGAAACGACGGCGTGCCCAGCGCTTGGTTGCCCAAGTCGTTCCTTTGACTCCTCCACGAGGACCTGACGGAGTTGGGATTTCTGATCTTCGATTTCTCGTGTTTCAGGACTCCGATCCAACTCCTGCGCCTCCTTGCGCCACTGATAAAGAACCGCAAGGGCTCTCCCCTTCAGGTCCCATGGCGGAGTTACAGCCAGGAGACTCGCCGCCTCAAAGGAGATCGTACTACCGTACGATCGTACGTATCCTTCTATGATCCTGATGGCCAGCACTCGTTGCAGTCCTGTTAGTAATGCGACATTGCTGGCCTTCAGGGCCTTCGCCCATGCTGGGGCCCTATAGATCTACAGTCTACTGTATTATAGAGGAGAACTTACAGAAAACGACAATGATCACGAGAAGGCTCTCGTTGAAGATCGAGGCACTATAAGCTTTGGTAAGTTATTTTGAAATATCAACAATTTGTGACCAAAAGACTTTTGGAAAAATTTATAACATTCAAAAATTTCTTATTATTAGCACTTCCAAAAGGTAGACTAAGATCATAGATTTTGTAAGTAAGATACATTCTGTATGCCTTTTGTACTGTTTGTAAACAGTACAAAAGTTAGAGTATTTATTTATATATTTTATTTTATTATTAATTTCAGTTGCTTAAAATCACAGGGACTTCGTACTCCTGACCAAATATTTCGTTGACTGTATGTATATCTACAAAGACAGAGTTTTGATTTTTTATCGGAGGAAGGATGTAAATCTTCCACTTTTTTAAGTTAAAACCAAAAGGGTTCTGGATACAACAGGTACTACATATAATTATAAGGATGGGTAAATTAAAAAAAAAACAGAACTAATATTAATTTAATAAATTTTATTTTTATTCTTAAATAATATTTACAAAAATAAGAATAACTTAAAATGTGTAAGAATTTTACACTAAAAATATACATTTAATCTACTTTAAATTATGCTAAGAAATACTTTCTTTAGTTAATCCTTAAGATGAAAAATATTTTCCTAACTCATTACAAAATGAATTGGTAATAATATTAATAGTGTAACTATTATTACTTACATTTAATAAACTAATACTAATCTATTGGTAATAATATTGAAACGAATGTAATAACAGTAGCTATGTTATGTTTAATATTTTATTTACTAATTCTAATAATAATATCATTATTATCAGATTTATAGAGTAAATGGGTTACACCAGTGGTTAAAAATTGTGGTAATGAACCAGAATCCAAAGCTGCTTGGAATTGTGATGCCAAACACGCATGTGAGCTTCAGAACCATTTAACCCAAAAGTTGTGCAGTCCGCCTGGACCAGGTCATTTCCACTTCGGTAATGAACGGACTGCACAACTTACATCATCTTTATTAATAGTAATGGGTTCCATAGCTGTTATAGACTCACACGAACGTTTGACACCTTCCAACCAGTCACCCTCTGAGTGACAGGCACTGACCAGATGTTACACCAAAATGAATTAGTGGTAATTTCACCCGAAAATGCCCATCATTCACACTCATTAATAAATGATAAATTTTTAAAGGATTAACTTTTCAAATTGTAAATAAAGAATGGATTAACCAAATAGAGATTGGTAGTTTCATTTACTGAAAAAATGTTTTGCATTATAGGCAATATGGCGCTTCACTCATTAGAACAGACACCTGTCAGGCCGTAAAGCAATGTATCAGAGATTATGTCTGCTTGGCCTGAGTATCAACATATGACGCTTCACACGTTGGCAGAACGCCAAGCGTGGGCGGCGCAAAATCGTGACGTTCAAGTGACGCAAAGGTCGTTATCTAGTACCCTCAATATAACTTATTATTTAAACACATGTAGGTTTATTCTATATGAAGGTTTTATTACCGTGTTAATTGCCATTTAATTATTTTATGAATTTTAGATAAATGTAAATGAGGTCATGCACCTCGTCTTATTTTGCCAATGTTAACATTATAAACGTCTATATAATTACATGAATTCGAAAAAATGGAGTCCGAGTATACTTAATTTTTTAAAAGACTTATCCCTCTCACACGAATTCTGTTTGTCTCAGATATGTTTTTCAAAGACAAAACTAAAAGGTAAGTACTAAGTTTTCGCGGCAAACATTTAAATTTAGAAGAAACGACTTACTTTTGAATAGAATATAAGCCGTTAATGATGAATATCGTACAATTACTGTTCCATTTTCAAAGATAAAAATATGCCTGTGTAAATATACTAATAGCATTCTTAATAACAAACCTCACTGATTTACGTCAATAAATGGAAAAACGATGTACAAAAAACTAGTGTCACAACTCACGGTGTCTCACGCATCGATAGCATAGATATGCGAGATACAGTAGATTTTCCCAAGCTAGGTAATTTTCTTACCATAGAGTGTAGATAGTATAGTCATAAAATTCTATAACTTGTCACTTTTTAACCGTTTGTTTTAGATCAGTACGTTACTGCACAATTTGTATTTTTTATTCACCCATAGACTTTGGATATATACTGGTTTTTTTTAAATGCATTCTAAACTGTACCTTTAAAAAATATCACAGTATCAAGTATTTAAAATGGTTCCTCGATTTCATCCCCTATCTTCATTTACAACTTGACAGTATTTAACCAATCTTTCCCCTAATGCCATATTAATGCAAACGCATTATTAAACATAACATTTGATTTAAATATATCACCATAAGCAATGGACGGCGATAGGTTGATGAACATAATGGCATAAATAGAACTACTGGTATATATTTAATTACAATAAGGGGTCAAGATTAAAGGGCCCAATGTGATGACTCTCTAAAGATGTTAAAAGGGCGGTTTAAAATGTATACAAATGAATGAATCACACCATTTTGCCAGAACCTCGTGATTTCTGCCAACAGTAAGAGACTAAAAGACTACTGAGTAAGGACCCGAAAAGAACAAGAACACCACCCCATAGAGCAGCTGGAGGCGATACACAGAACCCTGTTGGCTCAGGAAGATCCTCTGGGAATACAACCCTCAATCCTTTTCCAATAATAGTGGATGGCTCTTCAATTTGCGTCCTGTTTCCCAAATGAATGATGTCTCGCCTCCTCCTCTTCCTTGGTTCAATGCTACCAGGGTTAGGGCACACATCACAGTCAGTTTTGCATAACTCCACCTCGCATTGAATAATAAGGTCCATTTCATCAGGAAATTTGAAAGCGTTGAAGAAAGCAAAAGCTATAACTGACGCTCCTGTGTTGCCTGTATCTCTAGTCTTCTGGAAAGCGCCGAAAATCTTTGGTTTCAGAACGCATCCGTTGCTGTCAGTAAGAGGGACCACGTTACGACTTTCAGAATCTCTAGCAATGCATTCTCGGACAAAGATATCAAATCCAGCATCACCAGTGACGGATACGACCAACGTCATGGTTTCTCCAATCTTAATAAGGCCATTGGCTTCTGGAGCAAAAGGTCCCCTGCCAATTTGAATATCCAATCTAGCCATGGCAGTGTCTCCGCTGAAATTGCTTGTAATCTGGTTCAACATACCTACACTAAGCGAAGACACCAATTGTTTCTTTAAATTGCCTTCCCATAAACATCTCACTCTCCTGATATGATCCCAAACTTCTTGAATACCGGCTTCGTTCTGGAGAACCAAAACATTTTCTAAATACGCTTGACCTTCATTCTCAAAGTCACTGAAGAATCTTGTACCACAGGTATTGAGGCTAACCGTGAAAGAATATTGAGCTTGTCCAGAGTTTTCCCTGACGTATACACAATTAGCCTCATTGTAATGGTCTTGGGAGTAGATAATTCCGTTGTAAACTTTGTTAAACTCAATATTGATGGTCATCATATCTTTTCCGCAGTCTACAGAAATTTCATGAATGTGAGGAGGATGACGATCATCGTCATCACTCACGGAGCCACTACTGCTGCCACTTTCGGAACCGGATCCGGATGAGCTTGAAGATGAACTGGAACTTCCAGAACCAGACTCTTGCTGATTATTATTGATCTGAGTAGTCGGCTCAGGTTGTTCGGGCTGACTGGGTTGGTAAGTTGGCTGCGATGGCTGGTAGCTAGGTTGAGATGGTGAAGGTGATGGGAAATCAATTTCAGGTGGTGAAGATGGTTGGTAACCAGTTTCTGGCGGTGAAGATGGTTGGTAGCTTGGCTGGGATGGTTGATAGTCTGGGGAGGAAGGATAAGAAGGTTGGCTAGGTTCGAAGCCGGGTGTTGAAGGTTGGTAGGCAGGCTGTGATGGTTGGTAAGTGGGATTTGGTCCAGGCCCATCATTGTATGAAGGTGATGGTTTGGAGCCAGTTGGTGGGTAGCCGGTTACGGGTGGAAGATAAGTGTTTGGTGGTTCAAAGGGCCTCGGTTTTTCTGGTTTCCCTCCGTAGTACTGGCGAGCTGGAAATGTACAGAGTAAATAATTAGTGGAAGAGTAAAGTTGAAGTAATTTACAGAAACATTCCAAGCTCGTGCTTGTGCTTTTGTGATCGCCTGAAAAAGTGTCTCATGCGTTCAAAGGTGTTATTATTATTATTATATTCCTATTAACATAATTCTTCATATTTACGGTTCTTAAATAAAGTGTATTCCTTAATAATCTACTGTGGATTTTGTAATATAACTTATATTTAAATTTGATATAAAACCTTGGTCATAGACATTTTTTTTTAAATTTAAATTTTGATCAGCACCTTTCCTGCTCTTCTGTTGGTATAATCCTTGTATCCAGTGCAGCAGATTGCTCACCATTTCGTCCACTTCTGCCTGCTTATCCTGACGTAGAGGCTGATCAGCTGGAATACATACTCTTTGTCAGCAACCAGTATTTGGTCACCGCCACCAATGCTAAGCTACACCATTCCAACTAATGAGGTTACATGGTGAAATTGAAAGTTATACAAATACAGACTGTATATAAATTACATAAGGGTTGAGTTTTGAGTGAACTGATTCTTTACATGGATATAATGTTTTCAAGTTATCAACATAGCGTTTCACTAAAACTCATCCAGAATGAGAAGAAATAGGTTACACAGAAAAATGATTTTATTAATTATGTTATGGTCGACATAGTTTTGTGGAATGATACAACAATTGTTAATTTTTGATTTAGATATACGAGTATGTGAATACGCGGCTGTTGCCGCAAGCTAATATAAGAATGTTAAGATATACAACATGGATTCCTATCTTAATAAAAAATCTATTATATAACATATAGGGCTCAAATACCAATATCGACACAGTGCTTTAGGCATTGATATTTTATAGGCTTTTATATATATTCTATGGATTATTCTTTTCTATAAAATGATATAGAATTCTATGGAATATGTGTTTTGTGTATTAAATTAAATAAAAAAAATCTTCCATAGTATTCTAATTGAATGATATGTGCCGTGATAATTTTTTTTCAATTTGGCGCAAAGAAAATTATATATAAAAGCTTAAATTATAATATTCTATATCTAAAAGTCGGAGTTAATATAGTGCTAAATATTTTGTGTTGCATTTGCATTCGAAATTTGAATTTATCATGCATTTTAATAATTCAATGTTACCAGGCTACATTAATTTCCATAACTACCAAAATCGAAGATTATTTATTACTGAGTCAATATTTTTTTTAATTTAACGAAAATACCACCAATAAATTGTATAAGTAGGTTATAAATTAAAGTATTTAATATATAGTTAAAATTTTAAAAGAAGATACCACAAGACGGAAAGCTTAAGAAATAACAGTCACCATTGTATATATACTAAAATCACATAATAAAATAAATAACATTAGATTAGTTAATACATTATGAACCTTATTTTTAAACTGATAAAGTATATTTTGTAATAAATGATGCAAAGATAATGATCGTAAGAAATAAATAGTACATAGAAATTAAAGAAGAAACGAACATAAAATGCTACAATTAAATTACTTTATGTATATAAAAAGATAAAAATATATGTATATATGTTCTAAAATACAGACAGAAGGAGAAACAGAAAATACTTAGGCCTTATACCACGTTACACTTAGCTTAAGGTCTAATAAAATCAAATTAAATCCTTTTTAATCAAAAATGATTCAAAAAAGAAAAAAAAGTAAAAACATGAAGTAGAAACAATCAGTTTCCTTAGTCTACTAAAAAAATTTGAATAAATAATATAACCTACATTATGCTTAACCTCATTTCACAACAAAAATATAAAGTAACTTTTTTAAGATTATACATAGAGACAGCTTCTCAACGTGTAAACACTTAGAAAGCGTAGATAAAATTCTATTGAAAGTGTAAAGAATTTTGTTACCTATACAATTTTTGAACAAGATAAGAGGGTATGAAAAATTGGTTATGAATAACACATGTTATCGCGTTTAAGTAATTTGTTCGACCAAACGAGTTCTAAGCGATTCAAAAATTATTTTTAGTCTGTATATTAGGCGATGGCTTTTGCATATTATGGTGTTCTTTGTGTCCATTTCTTGTGTTTGTAAAGTCCCCCGCGACACAGGATTTATTCATAACGCGGGTGTCGTTATTTACAAAAACAAAATGACAGTTATTAGCTAATTTTAACAATTCTTTTTTTAAATTGAATAGAGTATACCGTAGGAAGGTTTTATTTAAAGTTGAAATTTGTATTCCATCTTTAAGGATAGAGAATTACGAGGTGAAGAATAGAGGTCGTCGGAATTCATCCCGTGTGTCGTAAGAAACGACTAAAAGAAGAAAATATGTAGGATAACAGTACTACATAGATAATGTACACTTAAAACAAACCTTTTACCGACCAGTATGGTAACTAGAACCTTCTTGCTTAATATCTATGTCCAGCAGTGGACTGTGGTGTTAATGGACTGTAGACAACGATAAATAATAATTGTTGTATTATAACGTAAGCTTCGTTATTTAATAATGTAGATTGTAAATATTGTTATTTCTATAATTAAATATTTATGGTGTGAGTGGAAATAGAGATATGATAAGAAGGGATTATGGAAAGATACATTGCAAGAAGGTTGTCTATATTATTAGAATTATCATTATTTATTTATTTAGCTTTCACGTCATTAATTCGTATGCTTCGAGATATTGTGTTAATTAATTTAATGAATCTTAAAAAAAAAAACAAATTTATTGATTTTTGTTATGAACTAGAAACTTTTTACACAATACTTTTCACATTTTTAAAATGAACTTGGTTTTTTCTGTCTCAAGATAAAATTATCTATGACGGATCTGTTGCTGGTGACCCTGACTGCTAAAAAAAAGGCTCCGTTGTACTAGGGTCAGCTCCAAATTGTCCCGAGCACAACGGAGCCTGTAGCATGATAACCAAACTCTTGATAAACGTACTTATGTACTCGCATCTCCAAACACATACATACAGGACTGTGTGAGAATCAAACCCACGATCTCATAGCAGTCACAATCACTAGATCAACAGACTTGACAGAATATTTTTATTGTATATAATTATATAAGTGCCTAGGGATTCAATATATATTGCAAGCAGTGTATTAAGTGTTTTAGAACGGTGTATAAGAAGTGGTAAGTTCTGAAAGAATAAAGCGTGAGGATCTGAATGATGATACCTTTGCTTGTAAATGTAAAAGTTTATTTTGAATATTAGTTGTTGTTGTTGTAAATTTAAATATATTTGAATAAAGAAGTAGGAATAGTTTGAAATTTGAATATAGAATAATATTTGCCGATAGCTAAACTCCATGACACTCCAATCAATAAAGCTTCAACAAAGTAGGTCAAACGTTTCAGCTGAAAGGCACTGCTGTATAAAGCCTCCTTTCATAAGACCGTGTGGCCTAATGGATAAGGCGTCGGACTTCGGATCCGAAGATTGCAGGTTCAAGTCCTGTCACGGTCGAAAAGGGTATTTCATTTATATTTTAAACTATTTTTGTTACGATATTTCTTTGAATTTTACAATAAACAAAAATACAAGATATATGTTTACTTATTTCTATTTTTTCTTTTAAATATACATTATCCCTTCTGAACCATATAAAATTAAAATTACTCAAAACCATTCAAGTTTCTCTTAATTTTACAATAATTCATATTTCTAAATGTTTATATGTCATGGTTACGGTAATTATTATACATGAGAACACAAAGTTATCACTACGCACTGATGTCTATGTATTACTATTTTAAAAATTAAAGAAAATGGAAAATGTTATTGCAGGATTTAAAAGATACTAGACATAGACATCATATTATCATAATTATAATCTACAAGCAAAGGTTATTGTGTAACTGTGATATTTTGTTAAAATAACAATCTATCTGTTTGTCGGTGGCGGACCTCTGCATAACCAAACTTCAAAATATTAAAAAATATGAACATAACGAAAAGTATACCTTATTCAAAATCTTTATTACTACTTAAAAAAAATGTGTTCTATTTTCGAAAAATTGAAAATAGAACACATGATTCAAAATGGCCGATCTTATATCAAAGTCACCATCGACAAAAGAAGGATTGACACATATATGTGAGTTGCTATCATTTTGTGTTGTGTACGTACCAGTCTTGCGTTTTCTTGGTTCTGTAAAACATATTATGATTATTCTACATGTATAATAACATGAAGTAAACTAAAACTATGTTTGAATTTTAAATTGGAAAACTAAATCTTAAACATGATATAAATAGAATTCATTATCGAATGAACTGTTAAGTATGTGTTGAGTTTAAGATTAAATTTTCCAAATTGTCGAATACATACAATTAGTAATTTTCACATATATTACAATTTGTACAGAATTTGAAAGTAACATAATTTAAACATGCAATTTTTTACAGTTTTAGTGGGAGTTGATTATATTTACAAAATAATTATTGTTAGATTACTACGTTTTAACCGATTATAATATTTACAAACCCATTTTATAATTTACAAAATTTAAATTACAAAATATGCTTCATATGTGAAAATATAAATATTTTATTATTTATATTTTCACATATTAAATATTTTTTCACTCTGCGTAAATTTTACCTTCAATGACATCTTATCCTTGTCATAAACGGTATGACGATAGATAATAATATTAAAAAAACAATATTTCCCAGCGTCTACCACGATCGATGCCATTCTCTATTCAAATCATTAACTTCATTCAATATTCATTCATTCATTCATTCAATGCAATCGCTAATTAACTCGTGACATGTCAATTCTTTATTCAAATCTGAAATACAACTAGCAACAAAAAAGTTTTGTGTGACGCGACTCCAATTGATTTGTCGCGCAACTATTTATTTATCGTTACATAATAATATTAAAAGTACGTGTTCTATGAAACTAATCAAATGACATGTTGATGCGTGTTTAATTTTCTAGTTAGTGATGTCACTGAACCAGTTTAGTTGTCTGTGGTTGTTCATTCATTGAATACTAGTTGTGATTGACATACTTTTGGCCAATTCAGATTTATATTAACTGTGGCAAATTAATTAAACTTGTGTGCAGTTACAATGTGTACAGATACACTTACAGAGACATAGTTACAGATATGTAAAACAGGTTGGGACAAGAACTGTTTACAGTTGTAAATGCCGTGAAAGGAATTGTAAAAATTTTTTATATTGCTTCGTAAAAATATGCAATAGATTTTATCTTTTTTTTTTTGTTTTAAACTCAAGTATTCGTACTCAAATTCTTTTTGTGTCTAATTCTAATGAATTCTTTTAGTGAGTTTATATTTTCTTTTCTTTTTTTTAAACAAAAACAAAACAGAACAAAGACTGGGGCTATGAACATGATATTCTTAATTATGACAGACTATAGAGGGTGAGTTTAGATACATATTCAAAGTAAAATTTATATTTTTAATCGTCAAATTAATCTTCATATATTTACGACATTATTATAAATCATTGAGAACTGTATTTAGTGTTAGCATTAAAATGGGTGTTAGTAAATAGTATAATACTCACGAAAACGGGATGAAGCCTCGGGTTCTGCGTATACGCAGGCTACCAGCGCGCTCAGCGCCACAACAGCCCAAAGGCGCACCATCTGTGACAACAAGAATACAATACCTCAAATTTAAAAATTTTGTATTTTCTTTTAAAGTAATAGAAAAAAATTAAAATCGTTTTTTACACTAGAAACATGGCAGACCTACATTTTAATCAAACTCTCAAACGACTCAATCTCAAATTATCACTGAATAGATAAGTCTATTGTGTGATAAGCTGGGAATTGAACCTGAAGTACAATGAACAATTATCACACTTGTAACGTGAGATGTTTATGCAACCATAGCTGCGGACTTACATCGGCGGAATAACACAGTTGTATGAAAAATTACGAATTCTTTTAACATTTTTAGTTTTTTATAAGGGTCTTGTATTCGACCCTAAAATGAAACTGGCTGCAGCTAATAAATTAATATCTAACCGCTCATGGACAACTTTAACTCCATCAATGAGGAGCCACCATGGAGCCACCAACCACCCCCGATTTCAGCCTTTAACAGTCCACTGTTGGACATAGGCCTCTCTTTAGAAAAGAGATTTTGACCTACCATACCACGCTCCCCAGATGGGTTGGTGTAGAGTTTGTTCCGGGGTGCTTGGCTAGAAAACCTCCACGTGGTGCACCCTGGTAACGTTGGCGATGGTGTTCATCACTGCCAACGGCTAATATTCTAGCACGAAGAGGAAGCCATTTTCTACGGCAATTCGGCCGAGACTTGGTCCAACAGAGCGGGCATATTTGTCGATTCCTCTGTTGGCTCTTCGCTCTTCGGAGCAATGAGGAGGAAAACCTCGATAAAAAATCATTATGGTGGGACCCTTTCATGGGTCGACGTTTCTCCACTTTCAATGGTGGAGAAAGGAGAACGGGCTCGGTGTGTACTCACACTGCCACCGAGCAGGCATTGGAAGATTCAATCTTCCTGCCACCGTTGTCACATCGTAATCCCGAAAGGAGTGTCGTGGTTATGTCTCGCGACACCAATCGGGGGCGAGGGTCTTGGCTTAGCCGCCCGGACTGCGAGGAAGAAAACCTCTATAAAAAATTACCCCGAATCCCGTGTTCTGGTGCGTGACCAGGGGATGCATGGCTGATGGGCTGTTCAGTCGCAAGCGCACCCCCAGCCGAGGCACCTGCGGACCCCTCGGTTGGGCATAAATGTACGCTTGCCCGGGTATTGGGGGATCTCTGCCCGGGTCGACTTATAGTTCTCCCCCACTCGTGGGTCTAATATGGAATCTCAAATGAAAAATAAAAACCTAAATGTAGAAGGAGAGAAGGAGAAGAAGGAGAAGAACGAGAAAAGCGTAAGAGTGCAAGACTTCTCGTCCAACTTAAAAGACGCATCAGTTGGAACGCCTATGTCAACGAGGCTCCCAGAAGTCATTACGACTGCTGGGAGCCGCAGAACATCGGAACGATTGCGTTCCAGATCTGCATGTTCGTCAGATGGCACAGGAGGTGACCTGATGGAAACGGCGCTGTGCGACTCCCGAAAACGCGGGCGCTCCAGAGACGAGGAGAGTGACACGGCGGACGGCGAAGCACTTGCAGAGGAGGAGATCGCAGATCTCTTGCTTAAGATCAAGGAGCCGATGGTAGGGGATTCCGTTCCCCAAACGCCATCGTGCATGCAAGAGAGAGCGAAAGCAGCGGTGGCTATCATCCACAAGGTAGCCACCAAGTCGAGTAACCTTAAGGGTGCTTTTGTAAAGGCCCTTAAGGACTCCTCTTCTGCAGTTGCGGGGGTTGTTGAGACCCTTATTGGGGACGTGGCTCGTCTCCAAGCGGCCAACGACCATCTCACACGGGAGGTGGCTGAGCTGAGCGCGCAGTTTGCCCAATTCCGGGCGGTTCGCCCTGAGCGAGAAGGCCCGTCTCCATCGCTTGCCCCTGTCAATCCCGGTACCATCGCTGATGCCCACCTGCGCCAAATCACAGACGCAGTGTGGCGCATGATGGACGGACGTCTCGCTGGCCTAGAGGCGAGACTACCTCCAGCCCCTGTTGTCCGGCCGCCGCTCGCGGCACATAGACCAAAGGCCGCATCGGCGCTGACGTCGCTGCCCGTTGTGGGCGGTCGTGTGTCCTATGCGGCGGCGGCGTCGGTGTCAGCTGTTCCTGCGGCGTCAGTGTCTGCTATTCCTGCGGCGTCAGTGTCTGCTATTCCTGCGGCCGCTCCGAGGACACGACAGGCGGCTAAAGCAGTACCTAAGACGGGTGCACAGCGATCAGGGCCCAAAACGGCGGTCAAGTCTAGAGCAGAATTCCCTCCGCTCCCCACTCCAGCCGCTGTACCTGGCACCACCACATCTGCTCCCTCCACATCTGCTCCGTCCACGGATGGTTGGCAGGTAGTTGGGGGGGCTAAGAAGTCCCGAAAGCGGGGTAAAAAGGCTGCCCAAAAAGCAGCTTCTACCCCGCAGTCGCCATCGGTGGCGATGGCCGCCACAAAGAAGCCGCGCAAACTGCAAGCGCCCAAAACTGCGGCGGTAGTGGTCACCATGTCACCGGAGGCGGCTAATGGTGGGCTGTCCTACGCGGCTATCTTCAAGAAGGCCCGGGACAGTCTCACACACGACTTCGGGACGGTGGGTGTTAGAATGCGCCTCGCCCAAACGGGAGCTCGGATCCTTGAGTTCCCTGGGGCTGAAGGTGCAAAGATGGCGGACTCTTTCGCCGAGAAGCTGCGGGGAATTTTTGCAGCCACTGATGGTGTTAAGATCGCCAGGCCCACCAAGTGCGCTGAATTGCGTATCTCGGGCCTGGACGATTCCGTAACGGCTGAGGATGTCCGCGCTGCAGTTATAGAGAGAACAGGCTGCAACGTGGAGAACATCAAGGTCGGCACCATCCGCCCCGGTCCAGGAGGGCTTGGCGCAGTGTGGGTCAGCTGTCCCGTACCGTCGGCCAAAATTCTGGCCGACGCCGGCAGACTACTCGTCGGTTTCGTCAGCGCTAGGATTACAGTCCTGGCGGCGAGACCGATGAGATGCTACAAATGTCTGGCATCGGGACACACACGCGCCAAGTGCGTAAGTTGTTTTGACTGCAGCGAACTATGTTTCCGCTGCGGTCGACCGGGGCACAAGGCGACAGTGTGTTCTGCCGCCCCTCACTGCCCGGTATGTGCGGCGGGTAACAAGCCCGCCAATCACCAGATTGGGCAAGTGGGGTGCAAACCTCCCCGCGATTCTCGACAAGTGTCGGGGGCTAGCCAGTCGGCCCAGGCTGCCTCCGATGTTGTCCGCACGTCAGCATCGTTGCCCATGGAAGAGGTTGTAGAGACGGTTCAATAATGGACCAAGTCTCCAACCTCTTTGTCCAGACGAACCTCAACCACTGTGCTGCGGCACAGGACCTCTTCTTGCAAACTATAGCACAGTGGTCGATCGGTGTTGCCGTAGCCGCGGAACCCTATTACGTTCCTCCTCGACCAAACTGGTTGAGTGACCGGGACGGCTCCGTGGCAGTCGTCGGCTCCACGGCGGCTCATTCCCCACCCTTGTCGCTAAGAGACAAGGGTACTGGATATGTTGCTGCTGAGTGGGGGGGGATCACCGTATATGGTGTATACTTCTCCCCCAACCGGAGGTTGAGCGACTTCGAGGTTTTCCTTAACAACTTGGAAACCTCGATGCGGCGACTAACGTCTGGGCACGTCTTAGTGCTGGGGGACTTCAACGCAAAGTCCATTGCGTGGGGTTCCCCCAGGACGGACGCCAGGGGTGAGGCCGTAGAGGAGTGGGCGGCCTCGGTGGGCCTCTGTTTATTAAACAGGGGCTCCACCAACACGTGCGTGCGACAGCAGGGAGGGTCGATAGTGGATCTTTCGTTCGCTACCCCTGCCCTCGCCGCACGAGTAAGGAACTGGTATGTCCTGGAAGAGGTTGAGACGCTCTCGGATCACCTCTACATTCGATTTGAGCTCTCCCGGATCCAGGACCCCAGTAGGGGTCACGCGGCGCGGCGTTCTTTTCGCTTTCCACGGTGGGCTGTAGCCAAACTGAATAGGGACCTACTAGAGGAGGCAGCCATTATTCACTCTTGGCTGTCTCCGCAGGCTCCGACCGAGGAGGTCGACATGGGGGCTGGTCGTTTCCGTGATGCGATTACGCAAATCTGCGATGCGGCCATGCCCCGCATCCGAGGTTATCGGCCTCCACGGAAGGAGGTTTACTGGTGGTCCCAGGAGTTGGCGGACCTCCGCGCGGCCTGTACTCGTGCCCGGAGGTCCTACACCCGTAGTCGGCGGCGACACCGCGAAGAAAGCGGGGAGGACCAGCTTCATGAGGAGTCCGAGAGGCGCGGAAAACTCTGAAGCTGGCCATCAGCCGCGCCAAAGAAATTAAGCGTAAGGAGATGCTGGAGGGTCTCGATCGTGACCCCTGGGGTCGCCCTTATCGTGCGGTGCGACAAAAGCTCCGCACGTCGGGCCCCCCCCTTACAGAGACACTCCAGCCCAGCTTCCTGCGGGAAGTGGTCGAGGGCCTTTTCCCGCAGCGGGTGGAGCACACACCCCCGTCGATGGCCATAATGGTCAGAGAAGACGGGGGGACCGAGGATAATGTTCCGCCCGTCAGGGAATCGGAGGTAGGGGCGGTTGTTCTACGGATCCGCTCTAAGAACACCGCCCCCGGGCCAGACGGGATACCTGCCCGAGTGCTGGCCCGAGCCCTCGAACACATGTCGGACCGTCTCGGGGAGGTCTTGGACGCTAGCCTGGCGTCCGGACGCTTCCCTGAGTGCTGGAAAAGCGGGAAGCTGGTCCTATTAAGAAAGCCGGGACGGCCAGCCGATTCGGTAGCGGCCTATAGGCCCATCGTGTTGTTGGACGAGGCGGGTAAGTTGTTTGAGAGGATACTCTCTGCCCGCATCGTTCGGCACCTCTGCGAGGTGGGTCCCGATCTGTCGGACGCCCAATTCGGTTTTCGAGCGGGGCGTTCGACAGTCGATGCCGTGCTACGCCTCAGGGCCGTTACCGAAGAGGCGGTGAGCTGTGGTGGCGTGCTGTTGGCGGTGTCGTTGGACATCGCCAACGCATTTAATAGTCTGCCATTTAGCTGCATCAGGGAAGCACTCCAATACCATGGGGTGCCAGAGTACCTGAGGCGGCTTGTGGCAGACTATCTTGAGGAGCGCACCGTCATGTACGAGGACCGAGATGGTGTTCTGCGGCGGCGGCTCATGTCGTGCGGTGTTCCACAGGGGTCTGTCCTCGGACCACTTCTGTGGAACATGGGATACGACTGGGCCCTTCGAGGTCGTCTTCCCCCCGGGCTGGGTGTAATTTGTTACGCCGATGATACATTGATCACGGCCCGGGGAGCGAACTTCCAAGAGGCGGCGCGCCTGGCCACCACGGGAGTCTCTTTGGTGGTCGGGCGTATTGAGGCGCTGGGGTTACGGGTGGCCCTAGAAAAGACGGAGGCCCTTTTGTTCCATGGGCCCCGGCGTGGTCCCCCACCCGGCGCCTCTATCGTAGTCAATTCGGTCCTCGTACCGGTTCAGGCCCAGATGAAGTACCTGGGCCTGATCCTCGACGGGAGGTGGCTCTTCGACGAGCACTTCCGACAGCTTTCTCCAAAGCTGGTCGGCACTGCCTCTGCCCTCGGGCGACTTTTGCCGAATTTGGGTGGAGCCAGCGTCGCGACGAGACGGCTATACACGGGGGTTGTCCGGTCAATGGCACTGTATGGTGCACCGGTGTGGGCGGCGGCTCTGACCGCTCGCCTTTGGCGCCCTCAGAGGATATTGGCGGTTAGAGCCATACGCGGTTACCGCACCGTATCGACGGAGGCGGCGTGTGCCTTGGCCGGAACTCCGCCGTGGGACTTGGAGGCGGAAGTGCTCGCCGAAGTTTATCGGCGGACGGCTGACTTCCGGGCGGGTTGCGGCATGCGGCCCCCGCCTGAAGAGATGCGCGAGTGGCGAGAGGCCGCTCGTCGAGCCACGATGGCTCGTTGGTCGTCCCGGCTGGAGGCTCCACGTGCTGGCTTCGCCGCCGTGGAGGCTCTCCAGCCGGTCATCGCTGAGTGGGCGGGGCGACAGCACGGGACCCTTTCCTTCCGACTGACGCAGATCCTTTCCGGGCACGGTTGCTTTGGGAAGTATCTGCACTCGGTCGCCAGGAGGGAATTGAGTCCCGCCTGTCACCACTGCGACTGCAGTGAGGACTCGGCTCAGCACACGCTAGCGGTTTGTTCCGCTTGGGCGGCGCAGCGTGGGGTCCTCACTGCAGTTATTGGAGGAGATCTCTCGCTACCGGCCATCATACGCTCCATGGTCGGTAGCGATAGCTGTTTTACCGCGGTCGCAACCTTCTGCGAAGATGTAATTTCGCGGAAGGAGGCGGCGGAGAGGGCCCGGGAGGACAATCTCCACTCGGACCCAATTCGCCGCCGGCAAGCCGGGCGGCGGAGGCGTGCATACCAGCGCCTCATGCCGCCTTGAGTGTGGCCGCGGGTGGACGGGACGGGTTTTCCCCTCCATCCGCTATATTGGCCAGCCGCGAGGAGGCGACGTCCGCGTGTGCCGTACGTCGCCTAAATGGAGAGGTTATCCGTAGAAGGTGCCCGCGGTAGCGGGCAGGCGCTAGGAGGGATCTGGATGACGTAATAGCAGCTGTTCCCGGATCCCTCTTATGTCAGGCGCAGAGTGGCACACCGTGTGGTTTTAGTCGGTCCGATTCCGACACACCACCCCGCCGTAAACCCCGGTGGGGTGACGGCTCGAGGGGGTTTCCACACGATAAAAAAAAAAAAAAAAAAAAAAAAAAAAAAGAGTTTGTTCCAAATTTTTCTTCTCTTAGCAGTTATGTTGTCCTGTGTACTTTACTCCTCCTTTGATGAATACGGGTGGTGATATTCCATAATCTTTACGGGCCTAACGGGCAATTCTGGTATAGTCTCCAGGAACTCCACTCACTCGATGAAAAGCAACAATGAACTTATAATCATAATAAAAATATCCTCACACATCTCATACACACAGTCGACTGATCCCATACAAGACAAAGCCTGTCCTATGGTAGCCAGATTGCTGATAAACATATTTCTTTATTTCTAAATACATACATATTATAGATAAATTACACACAGACGCAGAATAAATGACCATATTCATCTTATAAAAATTTATCCGGGGTGAGAATCGAACCCATAAACTACAAGACCAACATGCCTCGCAGTACTACCCTCCTACAGAAGACCAACCTAAAGCACCAGCATCCGTGTTGTCGTGTTTCGTTGGTGAGTGTGAGACCGGAGGCCCATTGATGCAGGGATGACAGTTATCGTGGTAATTGTGGAAGTGTTATACTGTCACGATGACTGTCATGCCTTTTATGTCCCCAAGCGGGGTGTGAAAAAGCATCTCACAAGGCTGCCATAGTGTGGGTCACCATACTGTATTGTCTGCATTTGCAATGAGTATGGTGAGCACAACTCTTGGATTCTATTCATGCTTTCCGTCAGGCAGAGTAAAGTCACCTTGGCAGACTCTTAATATAGAAATAAAAAATCCCTGTAGGACTTAATTGATATTAATAATTATAAGAATTTATAGGGACTAAGATACATTACTGTTTGGATAATCAAAGTACTTCTCTGCTTAGTCACTATTAAATTGGCTACACGTTTGAAGTAGTAGCTTAAGCGTCCGTTACGCTGCATCCTACTGCGCTGAGGTTTCAAACCCCACATGGGACAACACTTTGTGTGATCCTTAATTTGTTGTTCTAAGTCTGAGTGTTCGTTGTGTCTGTTTCAGCTATGTCCGTAAATTCCCCCCCCCTTTCACACACACACACACACACACACACACTCACAAACAACACACACAAACAACACACATACACACACACACACACACACACAAACACACACACACACACAAACACACACACACACACACACACCCCGACACAGGTTGGATCAAAAAAACTCAATTTTTTGGTACATTATTTCCAAGCTTACATACCGTTTGTATGAGTATTGTGCTCGAATAGCTGAGGTTTTAGTACCAGATATAATGAATGCAGAACTGTCACCATTGATTTGACCATCAGATGTTTAAAATGGGGCAGTGGTGGCGTATGCGACTACTGAACTGGCCTCAGGTTCAATTCCAGGGTCGGCCCAAGTATTTGTTTCGGAGTTTAGGTGTTTCTTATTTATTTATAGTAAAAAAGTATACATATATTAACATCAGTTATCTAATACAAGCTCTGCTTTGTTACGGACTAGATGATGTTGTGTGTCAGATGTCCGAAATGTAATATTATGTATTTTTTTAACTTACGTACACTTAAAAAAAAAAATGTAGAAATAAGAAAATTATTGGAACTGAAAACGCAGTGTTCCAGAATTTAAGGAAACTTAAACAAAGTGCTAATTTGTCGGCCATTTTATTGATACATCATCTATCTGTTATCAGGACTTAATTTATTTGTTTTATTCTTTTATTAATAACTTATCCCTGTTTATACTAAAAATAACTGCAACACCATGCATTCGCATGGTTAATGTCATGCATCTTGTTTTTAATGTTTGGAACCACGTTTCGTCATCCCACCGAGGTTTGTTGTGGGGTGACGTATCGAAATCGGACCGATTAAAACCACGCAGTGTGCCACTCTGCACCTGAAGTGGGATCCGAAAATAGCTGCTACTAAACCATCTAGACCCCTCCCAGCGAATGCCATGCATCCTGGGTCCACCACTGCATCACAGAACAAGTATTTATATTAAGAAAAACTTTCATCAATTTTCACCGAATGAAATTACAGAATTATATCCTATCATTTCTCTCTACAACTGCCTCGGTGGCACAGTGGTAGCGTATGCGACTGCTGTGCTTCAGGTCTAAGGTTCGATTCCCGGGTCGGGGTAAATGCTTGTAAGATCTGCGAATATTTGTTCCGGCGTTTGGATATTTTTCATACATAATATGTATTTATATCGGTTGTTTTGTACCCATATTACATGCTCTTAGTTTGAGTCTAGATGGCATTGTGCGGCAACCAAGAGCCGATCTCCACAACCAAGTTACAAGGCGAGGATAAGTCTTGCCTTAATTCTAAAGAAAACAGAAGTAGATTAACGTATTTATGTCTCTAGATCAACATTAAAACAAGTTTTTGAATTCGTATGACATATTTAATGTAACACTTAGAAACATATTTGCGGTGCTGTAAGCGGTCAAATATTTATGACAGAGAAAGTCATGAATGGAATAGTATTATCCATTGTTTTCGTGTTTATGAGGTCCCGGGTGATAAGAATTATTAGAGGTCTGCAGTACACGAGCGTTTGGACCGCTTAGTTGCTGCTATCGACAACATACTATCTAAAAATCGAGTGTTTCTCTGGCTAATTTTCAAGCTCCTTGGCGTGATCAAGTTAGGTAAATCAATTCAAATCTTCATGTTTTTAATAGTAGTAAGACTCGAGTTGGTTATATCCTTTTGAAAGGTATTATATACACTGCTTTTGTGCCGTTCATGAAAGATATAAAACAAAATAAGCTTCAATTTTGCAATACTCCTTTAGATATAGAAATGAAGGCTAATGTTGCATAATTAACTTATTCTCATAAGGTCTTTTTATACATAAACGCCATTGTTGTTTGCAACACCTATCAGTGTGAACACGCCATTAATCAAAAATTTAACCTTATTATTAATGCTTGAGGTCATTAATTTACGTCTAAAATGAGTACTAACCTTGACCATAAAATTAAAAATTCAAAGATTGAAATCAAAAAATTAATAATCACGTATATTTAGTATGTTAAGTCCGTATTTATAACTTGAATACGCTAATTCCTATAACCAGTTTAAAATTAATCCAGCCTATCCAAAGGTGGTCTATACGAAATAGCTCTGAGCGATAAAGGTGACCTTTATACATTGTTTTGTATTGTAGATTTAAAAACGATATAAAGTCAGGAAAACCTTGGTGTAAAAACAAAGTTTTAAACACATATCTATATAAAAACATCACATCTATCGTTACCGGATTACAAAGTCTATCAGAGAAAGTGTCAGCGATACGATAAAAACGCCGCGGTAGATCCGCTCGCGAAACGTTCGTCTGCTCCCAATATTACATAAAGTACCGAGCCAAGTACGAAACATCACACGGTTACATCTTCTTACATAATTGAAGCGTTGTCATAATATGGCGTTTGACCTCTTCGACCTCCACATTTAGAAAGGAAGTATCTTTTTCTTTCAAGAGTTTCGATCTCATTCAAGTAACTTGGCGAAAGGTTAAAGAATTTTCTAATTGCTGTTTAAGAACGCAACTGTTGTATAGGGTGGGCCAAGAATTTGTTAGCATTTGAATTTAACCACCCGCGCAAACATGTTACGTGAGTTCTTGGGACCGATGCTACTGAAATTGCCTGTTTACAAGCGTAACACATGGTTTCAGCAAGATGGAGCCACTTGTCACACATCCAATGAATCCTTGCCAGTTCATAACACATGGTTTCAACAAGATGGAGTTACTTGTCACACATCCGATGTATCCCTGTCGGTGGTTAAAGGTATGTTTCCGGAAAAACTGGTTTCCAGACGAGGTGGCATTCCATGGCCACCCACAAATCCAGATCGGTCTCCAGCAGACTTTTTTTGTGTAAAAGATTCTTTTCATGGGGTTATTTGAAAAATCGTGACTACATCAATAAACCAAATCCACTAGGTCAATTAAAAGAAAAATCAACGAAGAGATGTCGACGGTGTTCGCCTAGAAGAGTGCAAACTTTGAAACGGTGGTCATTTAGACGATGTAATTTCTGAAAAATGAATTTCAACTAATTAACTATCTTGTAAATTAACAATTTTCATAATGTATCAAATGATTTTCTTTATACGATTTTTTGAAATGTTAACTAATTCGTGGCCCACCCTATATATGTATATTTGTTTTCTAGACTATTTTGAACATTTTAATGACTTGATATTATTCCCTAGTTATTGACGGGCCTGTTGGTCTAGTGGCTAGTGGTGGTGACTGCTAAGCTTTGTGGGTTCGATTCCCAGCCAGTACAAATATTTGTGTGATGAGCCCAATTATATGTTTTGTGTCTGGGTGTAATTTACCTACAATAAGTATGTATTTAGAAACGCTTAAGTATGTTTATTAGCAGTCTGGTTATCATAGCACAGGCTCTACTATATTTGAATTCAGACAGCCGTGTGTGGCATATGTGATATTATTTATTTATTAATTATTCATTAAATAATTTATATTAATATTATAAAGCTAAATAGCATTATTGTCCGTGTGGTGACGGATTAAGAATACATAGTGTTACCACCCCTATTCATTCCGTGGGTGTCGTAAAAGGCGACTAAGGGAACTAAGTATACAAGACAACATCATTATAAAGAGAAGGAAAACTTGAAACAATACCTATTCCAACCCGTCTGGCCAGCGTGGTATAGTATGCCAAAACCTCCTTGCTAAGGAGAGGCCTATGTCCAGCAGTGGATTATAAAAGGCTGTTGATGAAACAGTATTATTTACTTAAACGTATTAGTCTCAAGAAATACTGGTGCTAATAGAAACAATATTTTAGTGTTGGTAGTGTTGGATACCCATTTTTTTATGCGTGCTAAAGTGATTCTACTCTTCCTGATGGAAAGTTAGAATCCAAGATTGGTGGTTAACACTCACTGTGAACGTAGATAGTGCAGTATTGTGACCCACACAATGGCGTTAATCGAGGAACACCAAATAACATCACGCTATGACCTATTGGCTGTTGTCGTTGTCACTCCTTGTGGAGGGACGAGGTGTCATGTCCCTCCGACACAAAGAGCAGGATCCTTCGATCAGGCGGACGGCGGGCCGCGGCCCAACGGGTGACGTTGGGATGTTGTATATATGCAAATTGCCACGCGAATCTCTATTTCGCGATACAGGATTAATAGTTGCTCCGTTGTTCATTATACTCCGTAGTTCGATGTGTCTTCTCTAGATGGCGCTGTAGTATGTTTTTCTGGTACTTATGTGGAAGTCACCACACTCCTATAGGAGACAAGCATCAATATCGCAAAATGCGGGGAAAATTCATTCCTCTTGAGATACGCAGACGAAGTAAGTGAACCTGTTTCATGTGATCATGATAAATATCATTAGTTATTTTAAATATTAACCCCTGAGGTGGTAAATCAAGTTATAATAATAATAATAATATTTGGATCTATCTCACGAGACTGTCGATATGTCGTTGTTTCAATACTCGTTACTGCTCACGGGTTGATAACCAAGAGCCTCGAGTAACACATAAAGAGGATAACGCTAGAAAGCTGGATGAAGGGTCTGATGCAGAAGGCAGTCTTCTTGACAGGGACCACCGGTAGCTTGGTCCCTGTACTCAAAGTAGGTAATCAGGTGTTTTTTTTGTTTTTAAGTATATATTTTTATTTTCCTTTCTATGTATTTGAAAATGTAATCAATATGTATATAAATGTATTAAAGAGAATAATAAAAATAATATTTCGGACATTTGACATTTGGGTCTAGATGGCGTTGTGTCATCTAGACCTAAACTAAGCAGAGCTTGTACTATGGGTATTAGACAACATTATACATAAAAATACCCAAACTACGAAACAAATATTTGTAGATCATACAAACATTTAGCCCGATACTCATTGTGAATGCAGACAATTCAGTATGGCGACCCTTTTTTTTTTTTTTTTTTTAACGTGTGTAAACCCCCTCGGGCCGTCATCCCACCGGGGTTTCAGTATGGCGACCCACGCTATGGCAGCCTAGAAAATTCTATGAACGTTCATCATTATTAAGGTAAAAATAAGAAATAATCAGGTGAATGAAGCCACAAAATAACTAGTTTATTACGACTATGTAACAGCAATTCCTACAATTGTTATATAACCGGAAGATATGTGTAAACCGACATTGCTTTGGGTGAATTATGTTGATCGGGTGTGTTGATATATATTGTGGTGCGTTTTATGGTGATTTGGTGATATGCAACCTGTTGTCGCAATGGAATGATTCAAATTGTGTAAGGCTTCCATGGATATACTCGTGTTGAAGTTTACTGTAGCCAGTGGTTAGAAAGAGAGGTAGAGATTGCAGTGTGTAATTCTGTAAAAAAATTTAAGTCTTTTGAAAGTAAAGTTTTCAAGCAGGCGTAAAAGAGAACAGAATTCTTTTCATTTTCTTGTATGGTCGTGTTATGGGTTTGATCCTCACATGGAACAACACTTTGCCAGATTTACAAATGAGGATTGTTGTTCGAGTCCGTTTCGTGTATGGTTATAAATCTTCCGCAAGACAACCAAAATTCTCAGTGCGAGAAAATAATATATGTGTGTTCTCCTAGCCGATTTCGGCCACGGCGGCAAGTCTCAACAGAGATTAGCCAATTACACAGGAAATAGTATAGAGCACAAGTGTGTGCGCAAACATAGATGCACTCTCTGTTCCCTCACTATCACGATCCGATGGAACAGCTACACGAAACAACCGGAGTGAAATCAGTATCGAACCCGAGACCTATTGATTGGCAGTCGTATACGCTAACCGCTACAACAAGGCAGCGATCGTAACATACAGTAGCACAGTGAAACTAAAAATCTATAAGATTATTGGACATTAATTTACAACCAGTTACCATAGCAAACAAAAGTACCATACCTGTAAGTGAAACGACACCATATACCATACATATGTATACAATATACTAACAGCTATACAGCACTGACAGCACTTTCTAGATTTCCTCCATAATCGTCACCAACTTAATCCTCGACACGATCTAGGCTCTATACATGTCAGACACATTACTTTTATACCTAACGTCGTGCTAACACGATCTGTCAACGATGTGGAAGTCTACCTAAGTAATATACTTGTCGTGACTCTTTAGGTTATATAATGTTTTCTAATCTAACCCTTATGGTAAAAGAATATTTATATTGTGAACTATGAAGACCTTAAAAGACTTTGCGCTCTAGGAATATGTCCTGTGTCGCGAAGGTCTTTATACTTTATGAAATGGACACAAATAATACTCAGACTCGGAACAACAATTTATGAATCACACAAAATGTTGTCTAATGTGGGTATCGAACACATGACAGTCAGCTCAGTAGGAAGTGAGGTTCTGCTTAAATTAATATATTTTCTGTGCAGTCCCGTAACAAAATAGCTATTCGTACTTTTTTTGACGTACAGGAGTTAGGGGTATGGGGTGTTGCCAGTAAAAACCGTCTGTCGCCGGTCTCTGACACCCTACCCTGGGGGACCCGGACTGTATGATTTCAGGTCGTATTTGTTCGTCCTATTGTAAGCTGTGTTACCAACCTTAATAGTAAAATACAAAATGAGTTCATATATAAAGCAAATAATGTTGACATTCTAATTTTAAATCTCGAATACAACGAACACACGAACGTTGACAGCGGCTTGTGAAATATATCATTTACAGCAAGGACGGTGTTAATGACTAATGCACTATGCAGTTAAATATAATTTTTGCATGTTGCAACACTGAAAAGTTCAAGAATAAAACCTTTTACAGCTGTGTTTTTAAATACTTATCATGTATGTTGCATTAGTACGATGTGATTACCTTTCAGACTCGGTATTATTAACGATTAATGTTCTGTCATCTAAATAAATATGGATTTTAAAACTACAAACTGCAACTAGACAATAACAGAGTGTATTAACGCTATTTGACCGCCCTCGGAATCTAGGGAGGGGAGTTGAGGGGGCCGAATACTAACATTTTTTTTTTTCTATACTAAGAGCCTACCAAAGTGACTCTACTCTGCCTGATGGAAAGCATGAATAGAATCCAAGAGTTGTGGTCACCATACTCATTGCAAATGCAGACAATGCAGTATGGTGACCCACACTATGGTGGCCTTGTGAGATGCTTTTTCACACCCCGCTTGGGGACGTAAAAGGCATGACAGTCATCGTGGTAGTGTAAGGTTTACACAGTTACCACGATAACTGTCACCCCTGCATCAATGGGCATCCGGTCTCGCACTCACCAACGGAACACGATAACACGAATGCTGGCGCCTTAGGTTGGTCTTTTGTGGGAGGGTAGTACTGCCCCGGTCGAGCCGGCCCGCTCGTGCTGAAATCAGCGTGGCCCTACTACCTACTAAAGTATTATTAGTAGAACTCTTGTTAACAATTTCTCTATCGTCCTCAAATATAGCTTAATCTCTGTTATAGACGTAACTTTAAACAAACATTTTTATTTTATATCACCTATATTTGTATTCTTTACGTACCAGTTTCATAACAAGTAAAATTCACACTTAAAATACTTTGTAAGATCTAAAATGACACTAGTGACAGTAATTACTGTCACAGTTGTGACAGCTATATTTTAAGGATTATATTCTAATATTTGAATTATGAATAGGTTCTCTGTGGTAGAACACAAGGTTTAAACACGCGATCAGTTCAGATGATTTAACATCTAAAACAACATGCTACTGCCGTTCTAATTCATAAACGGCTCATTTCCAGAAAAACCTATTCGATAATTAAAATCGATTCTAAAACTCGATACTGACGATGGAATTAGAATCATCCAAGATGAAAACAGAGATGACCTACTTGAAGTTATATAAAAAACTCATTTAGCAGGTCATTTACGCGTGCGATTGTCACGTAACAAACACTCATAATGTGATACATTCGACTCACGGAAGTGTGTGACCTTAGCTTTTTATATTTACTTTATCTGTGTTGAGTACGGAGATTGTGGGATGATACTCATTAAGTGTGTCTTGTCAGTCACAAAGCTTAGTGTGAGTTATTTCACTGCAACTCGTTCTCGACGATGATCGCGTTCGATGTTGCCATTCCGGTCTGAATTCTTTACCGATCGCAACGCGGAAGTAAAATAAACTCACACTGGGCCTTATGGTGAGCTATGATTTCGCCCTTGCCCATTGATTCATCAACATAGAGCATAAACCGCTTTTACTATAAACTTGAAAGGACTTCTGGAAATTTTATCTTTAAGCGGTAACCTGTAAGCCATTTTTTCGTTTTCAAAGTTAGAAATGAGAACGAAGTCTCAGTGAATAGAAGTCTCAGTGAATAGATTATTGGTCTAAATGACCTATAGCTATATTCTTCTGTATATTCCATTACGAGTAATAAATCTATTGACGAAGACGAAATAGTTCATCATAAACACGTCTTGTAATGTTCAATATCTCTAATTATACTAATAACAGGATAAGATTAATGAGTTTTTCCTACAGCGACTGGAAGTTCTATGAAACTACGAGTTGCGAGGTAAAATACAGACTCTAGTGATTAAGTACGCAAAGTTTACACAAATTGTAAACACTAATAGTTTCACAACAGTCAAGTCAACAGTTTCAGTCATGTTTCGACACAAAAGTGACAGCTCGACCAGAATGAACACACAGTTATACAGAAAATCTGTATTATGTTAACCTTTTTTAGTATTTCACATTGCAGTGGAAGGACTAAAAATATTATTCCTAATTGCCCACTACAGTAAGTTTTGAAACATTTAGTTAGTAAATTATTTCAAAATATAACTTCATGATACTACAGTCATCCAGATATTCACTTCGCCGCAGATATGACGTCACAATCTTTAACAAGGTGTATAAACAAGTAATCAAAAATACCTTCCCGAATATTAATGCGTAATGAAATAAATTAAACCATTTTATTTGTCTTTCCCAAGTCAATCTCAGCTGAAACAATGCTGTACAGTATTTGCATAATACCGTTCGCCGTGAGAATAGTCAGTGTCTCATTTTTTAATAATTTAGTCTTGAAGACTGTGATCCTAATCTCATAACCTAGATACAAACAAATTTCCTGAGATTTAAAGATTAATTACTTAAGTGCAGTTTCCTTTTAATTATATGTTTTATAAAAATATATTCATACCTAGTCTATGGTCTAAAATCTGAGTCTTATCTGTGACATAAACAGCCTCCTTAGTCAAGGTGCAAGTGTTTCGCGCCATTTCTCTTCCTATAATCGCTAACGCCCCTATTCTCTTGTATTATTAGCTAATATTTTGTTTTGACCACGTGACTTAGCGTTGAGAGACTTCATTTCCTAAAATTTGCTAGTTTTTAATAACATTTAAGTTTGTTGAATAGCAACTTGGTTACGGGGTATGCATAGACAAAAGAGGACAGATACTTTTTCTGTTCAATTTGACAGTTTTTTTTTTCACTATCTATTGCTGAACTTGAAAATTACTTACTTGTATAAAAATCGAACTGATATGTTGTATTTTAATTCATTCAAAATTTATATTAATCTTAAGAAAATTATTTCCAAAAGTCGATGTTAATTTTTTTTATTATACAGACTCTAACTACAAAAGAATGCAGAATATCATTGACACCATAAATCACAAACAATGTTTAGTTATTGAAGGCTAAATGTCTCCATAAACGCATTGATAATAAACCTTCAACCTCCATGGAGAAATATGACAAGTATTTATGGTTATATGACCTTTTTTTGTAAATGTATTCCTACGCACACGACCACTTTATTTTATTGTTCAAAATAATCGAGAATAATGATAATAAAAGATTTTAAATAATGTATTGACCTGCTTCTTTTTACTTATAGGTGTGGGTGTAAATATGTACTTATTTAAATTATAAATTTAACTAACAGTGAATGGAAGCAATTTCCCAAATATGTCAAGTCCATCGGAATGATATTACGAGTGAATGATGTAATCGTAGCATAAGCGTATCCCTTTCCCTACTCCTAGGAGGGGGACAACGCACATGTCACTCCATGGACGTCAGAGGTCACCTACCATCAGCTGATTCGTATTCTTGTTGGCGTTCTATTTCATAAAAAAGACGCGACGAAAACATTGGCGACACGATTATGATATAGACATTAATGGGTCCTAATAACTGTCAGTCATAGCCATAGACAAATTACTTTATTTTTTAAAAAGAATACTTATATCCAAAGCACGTTGCGTGCAACCCAGTAACGTAATAATGCAGCTATGGTATTCATGACAAAAACTGTGAGAATTCGCGCCTATTCCATGATGCACGTCAAGTTAATACAATACGATAATTTATTGCAATGATTTTTGTGTGCAAAAAGTTTCAACTCTTGCGAATGATCTGTATAAAAGATCAAAGAATGAACTGGTGTCTGTGTTTTAATAAGAATAAGGCAAACGTCACATTTCTCGTGAAAATAAGATAGTGAAAATCGGTTTATAGGCAATGTATATAATCATCATCTTTTTATCATTTCCTTAAAAATGAGGTTTTAACCTTCTACATCACAATAGGTAGACGAGTTGTGATACGATTCGTTTCAAGTTTTTTTATAGAAATCTACCAAAATACCAAATATACTCTGCCTGATGAAAAGCATGAGTAGAATCCAAGAGTGGTTGTCCTGCCTATTTGGCTACCTTATTCCACTCTTACGGCACACACGGTATGAACAATCGTGACACTCCGTGTTCTCTCAAGATCCTCAGATCATAAATTACAATTCGATGTCGCAATATCCAATTCGATAAAAGTTACAAAAGTAACATACCTATATAAATAACGTATATTTACATATTTTCTTCTTAAATCTTTCGAAATCAATAATAAAAGGTATTTCATATGTAATAACTCTAATTGGCATTCGTATTTGCTCAACTATTTACTCAAAATGTTGACCCAAAAACTGTTTATTTAACACTTAGAAGCTCATGGCGGAACATTGCTTTACGAAATCATTAAGTAATACTATTACTCGTATAGGTCATCACTAGTTACCCACGGCTTCATTAAAACTTTACAATAATATAATTATTTAAAAAAAGTTGGTTCATTGTGAGACGACTCGCAGATAAGAGAATCTTCCACATTTTATGTACACTAAAGTATCTCTTAAGAAAAAAATAAACGACAAAATAAATTAACTGTCCTCGTTTTTGAGCACACATTTTTCATCAATAATCGACTCCTATCGGTCATAGCGTGATATTACCTTTTCTCCTCGAAAAGTAGGCCATCCAACTTTTTTTTTTATTTTAAGAGCCTGCCAAAGTGACTACTTTTATTGATGGAAAGCATGAATACTCGTAGAATCCAAGCATTGTGGTTACCATACTCATTACGAATTCAGACAATACAGTATGGTGACCAACTCTACTGCGGCCTCTTTTTTTTGACGAGGCGGAAAATTCCTTCGGATCTCTTGCTTTGGGTGCAGGAGTCAGGAGTGTGTGGTGTTTCCACTAAAACCACCCTGATGGCCGGCCTTTGGCACCCTACCCGGGGGGTGACTCGAACCATATGATCTCTATGACTCTATGACTGCACGATTGGCCTAGTGGTATAAGCGGTCGTCATGCCGCTCTCCACTTCGCTGAGTGTTGTGGGTTCAAATCCTACATGGGACAACACTTTGTGTGATCCACAAATTGTTGTTCTGAGTCTGGGTGTTCTTTGTGTCCGTTTCTTGTATGTTTGTAAAGTCCCCCGCGACACAGGATTTATTCCTAATGCGGGCGTTGTCTTTTAAAAAAATAAATCTCAGGTCCCCTCTCAAATGGACGTCATGTCATCCCTATTGCGGCGTAGTGAGACGTTTTTTCATATCTTGTTCGAGAACAACTTAAATTCGAAGTAGTTACTGAGATTAGCATTTTCAACCTCTGACTCTATACTTATAAGAAAACGATCAAAATGAAAGATATTACAAAAACGCGTAAAATTTTGTCTTTTTGAGAGACGAAAACAATTAAACCTACTTTAAACGTTTACATTCCATTATATATTACTAGCTTTTGCCCGCGGTTTCGCTCGCGTGGAATTTTGGTCTGCACATTAAGTTTCGTAACAGATCATTTTAAATAAATACATTTTTCAATAAAAAGTATCATATATTACTTCTAATACCTCCAAGAATATGTGTACAAAATTTCATGATGATCGGTTGAGTAGTTTTCACGTGAAACCATAACAAACAAACTTACATTCGCATTTATAACATTAAGTAGGATTGATTTAAAAGTCTTTTTTAACATCTACCTACAAATACGGCTTTAGACTGCCTGAATCTTCCACTAGGTTAATTGGCCATGGGCACTGACCTCTATGACTCTCTAATGATGACTCATATAACGTCTCTATAAACAAGATTTATACTACAATCTTGACAGCTACTAAATTACATCTCTGTTAAAGTTCAAGGTGTATAAACTAATATGTTATAAACAATTAAACCTTGAAAGTATATTATGTAAAATTCAGTTGAACTAGACTTTCAGTTCAATACCTTAAAGAACTCCTAGCAGATTTCAGCCACGGCGGCCAGTATCAACAATAGACTAGCTGATCGCGTAGGCGGTATTATGGTGCGCAAAACGCTGTTGCACTCTCCATTCCCCCAATCCCTAAAACGTAGGAACGGCTGTTCGATACGGCTGAACTTATTTTTTTCTTTTTATTATAATTCACAAAACTGATGTAAAATCTCTTTTATAGACATAGATTATTATGCATATATCAAAATTACTTCCAATTTACGTCTACTAGATGTGAATCTTACATGCATTTGGAACTAAATAACTATAGCTAACACAAAAATTCGCATTCAAAAATAAAATACAATAAAAAAAACAAAAGCACCAAAAAAAATGAAAAAAAAACAATGACAGTCTATCAACTCTCTTAGTTTGAACCTATCCGAAACCAAAGAACCAGCAAAAATATACAATTCATTACGGATGGAGTTAGCGAGAGAAGGCAACAAGGAACTTATTTAGAAATGAGGTTTTGGCCTACGATACTACTTTAGCCAGATTTGTATTAGGGATTATTTCAAGTTTTCCTTCGTTTAACAGTGATGTTATCTTGCGTAGTTTGTTCCCTTAATCGTTTTTTACGACACCCAAAGGAAGAATAGGAATGACTACACTCCATACTCTTAATCGCACTTGGTTGCACTGTGTGGAACCATTTCCAGATGACCGTCTGCTTTTTCACACCATTATTGTGTAAAAGGACACCCTTAGATTCTATATTCTTTGAATATCCATGAAAACATCTAACATTGCATTGTCACTATAATTTGTTTGTCAGTTTTTCGTCATACTCTTCAAATTTATACCCAACATGCTAAAATTAGTACATTTTTTCGTAATGTATCTTTAGGCCGGATTTAGCCTTGTGAACTCTTGTACATAAGTCAACATTTCACACATGTATGTTAGTAAGTTCATAATATTTACATTATCAACTGTTAACTTACGGCATAAGTATGGTGTTTAGTGAAAGGAAAATGATTATTCACTGTCGCTTTAAGTATGCTCGGAAGCGCGTTTTCATTCATTGATAAATCTTATTTCACAACTGTTTATGAATTATGTAAAGTTTTTATAGCCTTATTTTACTTTTTAGTTATCATTAAAAAAGAAAAAAAAACAGGTAAAGAGTCTGTATATTTAGAACTGCTAGCTCGAATTTACAAAATATTTTAATGTTACACGGACTGTTTATAGGAAAAGGTTAGATCAAGCAAATGAGAGCCCGTGCCTCAGAGAGCACGTGATACCGTCGGTTCTTCGCCTGATCTCGTCCCGGTCATGTCAGATAGCTGTTCCATCGGATTGTGAGAGTGAGAGTACAGAGCGCACCTGCGCACACGCACTTGTGCACTATAATATCTCCAGCATACTACGCTAATCTCTGTTGATACTGGCCACACTGGCCACCGTAGTTGAAGTCGGCTAGGAGTACATATGATGACAAGATTAGAAAATTTATAGAAAGAAACGAGAAAATTTATGGAAAAAGTTCCGCTGGTTAACTTCTCGTTTAGATTCTTTTCACCACTCGCTATTTTTTCTATTTCTCTGGCTGACTTTACAAGCCTTTAAAAATATTATGAAATAAGTAACAATTAACGTCTAACACAGCATAAGTTATCCAAAAATTTCTAAGATTATATTAAAACTTGCTCAACTCATTTACAAATTCGTCTTGTCCGTTTGAAAGAAATATTTCTTTATAGAGTAAACAGAACGTGAAATAACAAATTTATTTACAACCCACATATGTAATGTTGCCTATAAATCACTTCATCACAATTTTATAGCTTATTAGCATAAATATACAACCATACCGTAAAATTACCGATTACGTAATTATAATAACACACCAAGTTCACTAGATCATGACAGATAAAAAAAATAACATTATCTATCTATGGGAATACGCCTTATTTATGACTATAAAGCTTAACTCTACCTTTTTAGCATCATTGTTCTTGTAATAGCCCAATTGTTTTGTATCTATGGTCTGAATGCGTCTAATGTGTCAAAAAATGAATGTTTATACCCATTGTTTTGCCTTACGCAACGTGGCACAGATTTAAGGTTAATGTTTAGTTAAATATAGCAACCGATTATTTTGCAAGGTAAATATACCATCACCAAAAAGTTTACTCTAAAAAAACTCTTGCATGCACCTAAGGCAGCAGATTAAATAAATCTGTTGATCTCTTGATTATCAGACTCATTTACGACCGACAATGTGAAATAACGTTTCAAGATAACTATAAAATCTCTTATTCATTGTTTATAATAAGACTGGTATATTTTTTCCAGACAATAACCTAGATCCTTAAAGAACAGATTAGCGAAGTATTTTCGCTCAATGATATTAAAATAGCCGATGCAATGGCTAGCTTTTACCGTGAAACTCTTTAATTGTATTTATAGTTTGATTAAAACGTATTTAATCTGTGTAATAATAGCGAAATTCTAAATGTTTTTGAGTAGATGACCGTTTGATGTATAATAGCAACAGCTAAAAAAACAAAAACTTTAAAAGGCTTTAAATAGGAGGAGGGAAAACTCTCTCTTAAAGAGCACTGTATAATTCGTGGAAGTTTAAGACTTGGTGATGCAAGACACTAATTAACCAATCAGGAAGACGTATTGCTTATTCCCAATGTCTCATGCAACAGTGGCGACCTCACGATTCTAGAATAACAGGTTATTATTTGAAAAATTAGTGTCGTGACTCGAAAGAGTATTCGATTTTTGTAAGTGGACGGAAATCGATTACGAATGCAGAGACATAATTTAGAAAGCAAGCGTTTTCAGCGATGTCTTGTCCATATTAAATTTATTTTAACAAATTATTGAACTTTTAAGATTAAATTAATAAATTAGGAATATAATTCAATATAATATCTTACGTTTTAAGTGTCTTAAAGTTGATCATACTTTTATGAATGTAAATTTCGTCATTGATATAAATGCATTGATGCAGACGTGACAGTTATTGTGGTAACTGCGTGAACGTTACACTGCCACGATGACTGTCATGCCTTTTACGTCCCTAAGTGGAGTGTGAAAAAACATCTCACTAGGCCGCCATAATGTGGGTCACCACACTGCATTGTCTGTATTTACAATGAGTATGGTGACTATAACTCTTGGATTCTATTCATGCTTTCCATCAGGCAGAGTCACTTTGGCAAGCTTTTGATATAGAAAAAAAATGCAATAACAAGCAATGAATTTTACTATGGCAATATTTTGATTCAAATGAATTGCAATGTGAACTGGAAACCAGATTTCGAAACGTTTTGTAAAAGCTTCGATATTTTTAACAATAAATTGTTTAAGGTTATGTCACTTTAATTTGCTACAGACACGTCTATTATAGCAATACAATCGTGAAGAATTAGCATATAAAACTTGCTCCGCTGCCAGAGACATTCGTGAGGACTAGTGAAAACGAAAGTCATGTAAGGTCTTAGGTTATAGAAAGTCCTAGAACAGGTCCTAAAGGGCAAGGTCTTATACAGATGGATTTATCTATTGATAGAAAAAAATTCAATTGGCCTCGTGAGAATCGGCATGTACAATTTACCGCCAATTAAAGACAATTTATCACTGATGTTTTTCCTCCTTTCAAACTCGCACAGCTTAAAAAAAGTATTTATGATTTTTTTAAAAATTTTTCAAATATCGAACAAATCAATTTTTTTGAATTTCGTCTCCGTGTTCGATTTTGTTTTTGTTTATTTATTCGATTTAATTTTGTCGATATAATATCTGATTGTCAACGGAAACTACTGACACTTATGACATTTATCTAAATCATTTTTTATCTTTTTATTTACGCTTGTACGAGCAAATCAAACTTCTTTTAATATTTTAAACACATTTAACTTTTAGTATGAGGAACACCGCACTTGTCATTACAGTAACAATATGATGATGTATTTTTATTTTTTCTTGAAACTATCCCCAAGCGGGGTGTGAAAAAAGCATCTCACAAGGCCGCCATAGTGTGGGTGCAATACTGCGTTGTCAGCATTTGCAATGACTATGGTGACCACAACTCTTGAATTCTATTCATGCTTTCCATAAGGTGAGTAGAGTCGCTTTGGCAGGCTCTTAAGATAGAAACAAAAAAACTAAATATACTTATATGTATATATATATAAATTTCTAACATATCGTTCAATCTGTGTTTGTAAAAATATTTGCTACTTTACATAATCAAGAATTAAACATTTTACGTAAAGAATGCGTACTTGTTTCATTATTAATGGTTTCGAAATTCCATGGGTCGTAGACGTCAATAAATAACCATAAGTTGAAAATGTAAGTTATTGTTATTGTAATAAGACATAATATAGCAATAAATATGTAAATCTACTTATACGCATTGTGTTTTAATATTTATAAAGGTCTTCTGAATTAATTTTGTATCATTCCTTGTTCTCTGGCCAATTCATTGTCTATATCCGAATTTATCTGTTCAGTCTAATCTTTTCTCTTAGCCAACATGCAAGTGTTTTGTCGATTCTCTTTCTATAATCGCTTACGCCTCTATTTTTTGTATTTGCTAATATTTGTTTTGACCACACGCCTTTTGTTGTTGACCACATGTTTACGTTTGTAGAATGTTAATTGATTTGGGATGCCACATAGAAAGTAGCTAAAACTCTTCGATAAATTAAAATTGGGATCCTTTTACAGTCCACTGCTGGACATAGGCCTCTCCTTAGCAAGGAGGTTTTGGCTCACTATTCCACGCTGACCAGACGTGTTGGAGTTGTTCTTCTCTTTGTAATGATGTTGTCTTGTATACTTTATTACCTTAGTCAACTTTTACGACACCCACTGGATGAATGGGGATGGTAACACTATGTATTCTAAATCCGTCACCACACGAACATTGGGACCACAAAATTGGGATAATTATAAAGAATAGAGATAATTATAAAAAATAAAGGAATTTTCAATGTATATTTATTACTCTTTGACCCAAAAACGGTTGAACTGTAGTGGACAGAGACAGAGTCTGGCACATAGACAATATAGGCAATAAAAAGTAGGTAACATTATTATTATTAACAAAATTATATTTACATATTACCACTTCACTTCGAAGCCAATCCGACTCCGATATTATAGTAATAATGATCTTAACAAATACTACAATAGCAGTTATTCATTGTTCACCTTTATAACCCTGCAATTGCAACTCTATTCTTCAAGTAGTAGGTCATCCTTTACATTGAAAAGTAAAATTGCGCAAGCGCATGTCAACCAGAGATCGATGATGCGGTTTAATTTTAAGACAGTATCGCCCTCAGTAGTTGTGAATGTGTAATAAAGATTGATATGTATGGATGTACATTTCTGAAAGTGTAACACATACATACATATGGCAAACCACTAAACCGATTGTGATACAAACGCGAGATGCTTTACTTCTTGAGAAAGATATTTAAGGCTGCATTTTACGGCGATAACCGACATACATACATGCAAAAGATAGTAACGTTGCAAATAACGACATCGGTATATATAACATGATCCCTAAGAGCGCAACCATTTTTAATTCATTTGTTTTTTACACTGATCACTTTATTTACTCAACTCATTAGCATGGAATTTTGCATACACGTTGTTAGGAATAAAGAAATTGACATAGGCTGGTTTTCATTCATAAAGGTGATCAACTCCTTAGAATACATAGATTGACGGGTCTGCCCCTCAATCAAGATGCAAGTGTTTCACGCCGATTCTCTTTCTAGAATCGCTAACGTCATTTTCTCTCATATTATTTACAAGACGTCATTTCCATACATTTTTTAGTTTTCTACTAATGTTTACGTCTGTAGAATGTCAACTGGGGTGTGGTTTAGTGATTAGTGATCCTGACTCCTAAGCCAGATTCGATTCTCACCCAGGGCAAATAATATTATGATGATTACGATCGTTATTTTATGTCTGGGTGGAATTTATCCTCAATATATATGTATTTGGACGAGAGGCGACTAGCAGATCCAAGTACGCAGGTCAACATCACAGCATAGAAAAAGAAAACTTAAAACAAACCCCACACCAACCCGTCTGGCCAGCATGTTACAAGTAGGCTAGAATCTCCTTGCTAAAGAGAGGCCTATGTCCAGCAGTCGACTGTTGGAGGCTGTTGATATGTTTATCAGCAATCTGGTTACCACAATCTCTATCTTGTTCAGAATCAGATGACCATATATGTGTGCAACTAAATGTTTTTACCAGCAAGCGGCAAACGAATTTCATCACATCGATTACATTGCCTTGAGTATATATGCCCATCATATCGATATTATTTACAACGATGTACGTTGTAAATAATATCGATATCAAAAGTTCACGATCAAATATGTCAATTTGTGTATTGTTTATATTACACACCTTTGTTACTTGCCTTGAAGACTTAGCAATGTATACTCATGAAGGTTACTTATCATATATTTTTCTAGCACTAGGACTGGGATCTCCCCTCTCCCGCACTAGGAACAAACCCTGTGTTGCGGGAGACCTTACAGATATAACATATGAATGTAACGGACACAAAAATCCCTAGACTTCGAATAAATTTGAGGGTCACACAATATTCTGTTATATATCGTCAAATTTAGGGATAGAGCCCACAACAGTTAACCCATTAGGAAGCGGAGGTGACCGCTTAAACCACAATACCATTCGTACAGTCGAATCATTATCGTTAATGTCATTGTTCTGTTAATGAAAACTTTTTCACGCTGCATAGGCTTTTGTTGCCCGTTTCTTTTAATTACACACTTAAGTGTACTTGATTTTTTTCTACTACGCAAGCCTAAATGTGTCAAAAGATTTCTACCATGCTTAATCTTATATTGTGTTAAACGTTGCCTAGTCGTAAACCCGTCTTCCGTGTGTTTTGTGCTGTATTTGCACCTTTAACT
This sequence comes from Hypercompe scribonia, assembly GCA_949316085.1. Classification (NCBI taxonomy): domain Eukaryota; kingdom Metazoa; phylum Arthropoda; class Insecta; order Lepidoptera; family Erebidae; genus Hypercompe; species Hypercompe scribonia. Next base: position 17,488,152 of record OX438986.1, read on the forward strand.
ATGTGTCACAGTCAACCATTTCGTAATACATGCGTTCCTAGCTTTATAACAAGTATGAGTTTGTATGTCTGATTTTCTTTCATGCGATAACTAACTACTCGACCAAGTAATTTTGTTTTAAATTTTGTCAAGGAAAAAAAAAATGCATATGGCATCTTTCAACTAGAAAAAAATATCTAATATACTTAATAAGTCACTTCTGTCAATAAATCATAAAACATTTTTTAAATGCTTTTTCAAAAACATATACCACAAACTAATATCACTTATGCAAAATTGCTGTTTTATTTTTTTAATATGTTACTTCTACATACCAAGAAAATTTTTACCATCTAATCTGGACGGAAAAATACACAAGCAATATAATGGACCAAAATAACATAACACAAGAAAACTGATGTGACAAAAACATTATTGCAAAATTGGCGCGAAACCGCACATACTCATAAAGTACGCATACGGAATGGCGTCTATTGAATTTAGTCTATGCTTCATTAGATGTAATCTGTGGCTCACATGGCTATCAACAGCAATTGCATAGGCAATGCAATTGCGATACCGTTCTATTATGTTTTCTTTAACGCAGAAAATATAGAGGAAATGGTACAAAATATTTTGATAATTCGAGGGATAGGTGATAAAATAACTGAAATATGTGTAAGTTGTAAGTTAGTTGCTTTTTACACTTTTTGTGCTGTCAACAAACTCAGAGTTTTAATAAAAATAATAAATTCTACAGCAATAGTAACGAAATCTTTTTTATGTACTTTCTTAAAGATTCGTTAAACATACATTTATGGTCTTAATTTTATAAATTATATTTTTGAATGCGGCAAGTAGAAAACAGTTCGTTAAGTCTTTTCATATTTTTTTAAATCTACTTACAATAATAATATAATAGTAATTTTATCTATACAGGTACATAGTTTACGAGTATTTATTAAGTATTTTTTTATTTCTATATTTTTACAAAAAGAAATTGAGTCATTAAATAACTTTAGGGCAGGCCTATGTTCATCAATACACGTCTTTTGGTTGAGATGATGATGATGATGAAATAATTTTAATTACTATTCATTATGTAAAAAATTCATTTCCTTATTTTATTTCTAGATAAAAAAATCTTGAATGTGAGCATATGAAGACAGTATAGCAAAATACAGCATAAAAATCAGTTTTCCTATATAGGTTATTAAACTAGAAATCTAAACAGCTAATATTATAGATACATATGTATATACTTCAGTGCACATAAATATCAACAATAAACATTATCTTTAATATTTCTTACATATGGCTAGACTGTATTTAAAATATAATAAAACCCTGAAAATGTGAAAATAAGTGCGAAAAATATCTATGTCAACCACTTACCTTAATATTTTCTTCTTAGTATAATTAACACCGATGCAAAACTATAACAAAGATGGAAATCGATTAATAAATATTTTTAATAATCACATCACAACACTTTCCGCGGATTTAAAAAAAAACTCACGTTCTAAGTATAATCCAAAAAGCCCGCCAATAAACTTTGAAAACAGAATGCGAATTCGTCGACACTACAGAGGCGAATGTACCCGTGTGAACCATAGACCACGCTTATAACGTTCTCCCATACGTAAACTCCAATTATTCAAGAACCTCCAACTTTATCATAAACATCCTAAGCACAGTTCAAGTCAAAATGGATGATGATCCCATTTTACATTGACCTCAGCTTACCAACTTTCACTTAAGTGGCTGAGTTCAAGTTAGATTTGAGGGATATCAATGAGAATAATAGACTTCTGGGGGGCTTACTCACAAATTAATGAATATTAAACAATTAGAATAAACATTACGTCGTCACCGGGTTCTGCTTGCGTAAAATAACACAATAAGAAGATTGAAGGCTGTTCTATTGAAATGGCTTTGAATTAGCGCTGAAGATTTCGCAGCGATGTTAGGGCAATTATTTAGTGTCTTCCTAAATCTTATAGACATGTGAATTGTCTATGAACGGGTTTTATTGTTACAGTAATTAAGAACACTTTGTCTCTAGCTCAGTTGCTAAGGACATTAAAGAAATCCAAAAATCTTATTGTTAAAAATTTAGTTCAAAATAGACTAAATGAACATATGTTGATGATGATGATGGGGTGACAGTTATCGTGGTAACTGTGTAAGCCTTACACTGTCACGATGACTGTCATGCCTTTTACATCCCCAAGCAGGGTGTGAAAAAGCATCTCACAAGGCCGCCATAGTGTGGGTCACCATACTACGTTGTCAGCATTTGCAATGAGTATGGTGACTACAACTCTTGGATTCTATTCATGCTTTCCATCAGGCAGAGTAGAGTCACTTTGGCAGGCTCTTAAGATAGATATGTGGACTGCGACCCAGCTTATTAAGATTGCACTTTTAGTTTTTTAATGGCCAGTTTAACTCAAACTGTCATTATATAAATCACCTCATAGGTGTTGGAAGATCAGACTAAGAGATAACCTCTGCAAGGTACGTCACCGGGAAGAGAAGGAAACTTTGACATAAATCCTATACCAAACCCGTCTGGTCAGCAAGGTCTAGTAGAGCAAAATTCTCTCTGGCCAGTGGACTGTATGTACATTAAAAGTATTCCTAATTTCTTGATATAAAGCCATGTCAAAGGGTATTGCTTTATTTATATGGGGCTAAGCTCTTTCACACTCTATTAACTCGTGTACACCAGGATTAATAGCTATGATCCACGAACACATTGAGTGATGATACTCGGTAAGTCCCAGAACAAGTTGAAATGTCTTGGAACTTAGTCAGAAGCAAATTGGCGGAGTTGGAAATATAATAAGTCCACTTTAGCAAAGAATTTATTTTCTCCACTAACCACTTTGAATTACAGAAGCAGCTACATCCGTAAATCCCGTTAAAAATGGCTTCTAATGACATATGTGTGTGTCCAATTTCCTCATCGTTGATTTCCAAAGTCTCCTGGCATTTTCAATTTTTTTATAAGACAACTCCCACACTAGATATACGTTCATACAAACATTAAGACATAAAAACATTCATAAAATGAACACAAGGTATATTCAGACTTAGAACAACAAATTGTGGATCACGCAAAGAGTTGTCCCATGTGGAGATCGAAATCTAATTTATTTTATGTCTTGGTGTATTTAATTTTTTAAATTACTACTTCGTTGGTCTAGCGGTTAGCGTATGCGACTACCGTTCAAGAGGTTGTGGCGACTTCCACATTCAAGCAAAAATATACAACAGCGCCATCTAGTGAAGATACATCGAATTACGAAGCAACTACTAATCCTGTATCACGAAATAGAGATTCACGTGGCAAATTAGCATATGCATATACAACTTCTCAACATCAACCGTTGGGCCGTGGCCCGCCTGGCATGATCACCTCGTCTGGTCGAAGGATCTTCTCTTTGTATCGTAGGATCATGACACCCGTTCCCTCCACAGGTCTCAGGTTCGATTTCCAGTTCGGGTCAAAAAGTGTTACTGAGTTTTTTTGATTAGAAAAATGCATTACTAAAACATAGGCCCTGCCTGATTTGGGACCAGATTGCAGTGTGTAAAATATGTGAAATTACTATACTAGTAAAAGAGTTCCTTATTTATTTACTCACGTCTAATTAACAAATCTAAAGTGACATCGTTAGAGGCACATTAAAGTACATAGTGTTCCATTCATCCAAAAGATTAACAGTACTTTCTCAGGAAAAAGCCATTTTCACGACAAAAGCTAAAGTATATCAAATGCGGCAGTATTTGTAGAAAAAAAAAACATTAATGACTACATGGCTCTATATTTCGGTTATAATTATCCAGCACCAGATCCCATCAAACCGTCTCTTGGTAGTCAATCACCATTACCAAATTTCAAATGTTGACATTTTATTTATCATATTTTAGACCAGATGTCAGTAATATCTTCACATGAATTAGTCATGTCTATCCCAAATCTTATCATTGTTTTTCACAATGTTAGGTTACATTATCAAGCAAGTCAAAATTAATGTGATCATCATCAACAGCCTTTCACAGTCCACTGCTAGACATAGGCCTCTCCTTAGCAAGGAGGTTTTGGTCTACTATACCACACTGGCCAGATGAGTTGGAACACGGTTTGTTTCAATTTTTCCTTCTCTTTGTAGTAATATTTTCTTGAATAGTTTGTTCCCTAAGTCGCCTCTTATAGTCGAATAAGAGTGGTGACATTACATATTCTCAATATCTCACCACACGGATGTGTTTAGTTGACAAATTAATGTAAAATTTATCAATTAAAAACAATAGATATTAAAAATGATATAGATTATAATTACAAAAGTTAAAGAATTATGATGCCATTTAAAATTAGGAATGTGTCATATGAATACCTTTAGAATTATGAGATGTTAATAAATATTTTGTACAAACATCAGGCATAGACAGTTATATGAATAAACGAAAAAATATTTTTTCTAGATCGCGCATGCAAAGAATGTCAACACTAGAAACTACATTAACCATTTGGTCTATGACATATTACATCACGTCATAGAGTATGTCAGGTTTTACATATTATATATATAGTGTTTACATAAAGAGTGCTTCAACATAACTCGTGTGCTTGTCGAAGTGCGTTAACGTGTGCTTTTACGACTAGTACTTGACACCTAAAGTCTGAGATTTAGTACCTTTGACGATTCTGTGAATTAAATTACTTTCGGCAACAATTATATGTATCTCGGTATCTCAGGTTGCGTCAAAAATCCAGGCCAATCGGTGGTACTTCCGATTCTACTAAAACCGCACAGCCACAATGTTCCCTTCTTAGTCCTTAAAGAGTATACCAACTACCGGATGGCCAGTAGGGTAGTACTGAACCGATTACCAGTAACCGGAGAATCAGATGTAACCTTGAAAGGAAATCCCTGGTACCCGACGGATTCAGGGTCATCTACGGCTTATAGATAATCTCGCGTTTACAATGATTTTGCAGCGCGTCCTGCAATCATTTCGGTCTACTTCTGCTAGGGTAACAAATGACCATAAACTAAGCAGAGCTTGTTCTATGAAAGCTAGATTGACTGACAAAATGAATTAAGAATACAGAGTGTCGCCATCCCGTGGGTATTATAAGTGGCTAAAAGAACAAAATATGCAAGACAACATCACTGCAAAAGGGAAGGAAAACTTGAGACAAGCCCTTTAACAACCCGTCTGACCGGCGTGGTAGAGTAGGCCAGAACCTTCTTGCTAAGGAGACGCCTATGCCCAGCAGTGGACTACTAAAGACTGTTGACGATAATTGATGATAATGATATCTTTTTTTATAAATACAGACATGTTAAACATTGAAAATACTTAAAATCCAAAATAAATATTGTCAGATCAGACAATTATTTAGTCTGACTCGGGAATCGAACCTGAAAACACAGCATTGTAGTCATATACGCTACCACAGCGCCATAGGCTATCGAGGAGAGTAAATTGTTTTTAACTAGAACCAGCAATTTTTGAGATTAGCGCGTTCAACCAATAGAACAAATTTTTCAGCTTTATGTAATTAGCTTAGAAATTAAAATGAATGTTGTTTCGTACTAATATGTTACAATGGCCACAGAGGAAAACTACAGTACAATTTGTGTATTTAAATAATTAATATGTAATAATGTGCGTTAAGCTGATTTTATTACAAAACAACAATTGTAACAGCAATTTACATATTATTCGGATATGGGAGATGCGCGTTGATGTCTTTTCGAAGACCAGAATAAGTTGAACCGAAATTGTATAGACTTTCAATAACACAACAGAACAACAATTCGCAGATCACATAAAATTTTGTTCAATGGGGAGATCGAACTCACAGTACTCAGCGCGCCGTAAATATAAATATGTATAATATACGAGTATGTATATTTAACCGGTTATGTTATACAATAAATCACACATGTATATAGCTTCTTTTAATTTATTAATTTATCTTTATTATATATGTTAAAATATTAGTTTCTATATTGTGCCTAATATACTAAGTAACACACTAGTAATAGTTATATAGTCTGTGGTGTAAATTCGCACCTTTTTCAATGTTTGTCTATTCCTTTTTATACTCTGTGGGCATCATTAAAAGACTGTTGTTGTACTATAAAACTTTTCATTAATTTCAAATAAATTCTACATAATCCAATAACTCTAACAGGTTATGGGCCCAGTATAGCCCTGATAATCGAAGTGAAAGTCAGTGAACATAAAATTACAGTGAAAATTGTGAAAATATCGCACGCCGGTAAAACATAACCTCAAAGTGACTGTTGGTTTTACGGATCGAAAACACTGAACATTACAAATATTGTGTCAAAAATGTCGTCAAGCAATCCTCTCGTAATGATCGAAAAGCTTACTGGTCGGGAAAACTATTCCACATGGAGATTTGCAGTCAAAACATATCTCCAACACGAAGACTTGTGGGACTGTGTTGAACCCGCGCCCGGTGACTCTGTCGACTCAAAACGCGACATAAAAGCAAAATCTAAGATCATCTTACTGGTGGACTCTGTAAACTACGTTCACATTCAAGATGCAAAGTCTGCAAAAGAAGTGTGGGACTGCTTGGCAAGTGCATTCGACGACTCGGGGCTAACACGCCGTGTGGGATTACTTAGAGATCTGTGTACAACAAATCTTACTGGATGTCTAAATGTCGAAGAATACGTGAGCAAAATTATGACCACGGCTCACAAGCTCCGGAACATCGGCTTTAAAGTAGATGACGAGTGGCTCGGGACACTGCTACTATCCGGTCTACCCGAAACATACAAGCCGATGATTATGGGTATAGAAAGCTCTGGTATGAAAATAACTGCTGACTCAGTTAAGTCAAAAATTCTACAAGATGTCAAAATATGTGAAAATGACTCATCTGCATTTGCCGCCAACCATAACTACAAGAATAAGGGTAACAAGAAACAACCTAGAAGAGGCCCGCGCTGCTACAACTGTAATAGATATGGCCATTTTTCTGCGGAGTGTAAATCGAAATCTTCTAAAAAGAATCAAGAGAGTTCAAGTTATGCCGCTGCTTTCATAGCTTCAACACATAGCCTGGAACAAGATCCTTGGTATATAGACTCTGGCGCTTCTGTACATATGACCAAACATAGAAATCTATTACAACAGGAAAAGGAGCCACTTATCAAGACTATAAAGGTAGCAAATGACAAGTTATTATCAGTTCACAGTACTGGTCAGTTGACATTAGATGTGTGTAATGATAAAAATCAGTACAACAAAATTCTGTTCCAAAATGTTTTGTATGTACCTGAACTGGCAACAAATCTACTATCAGTCAGTCAGATTATAAAGAATGGAGGTCAGGTAAAATTCAACAGTAAAGGCTGTTTAATATTTAATAAAAACAATGTTGTTGTTGCAAGGGCAAGCTTAATCAATAATATGTACAGGCTAGATATGAAAAGTGAACATGCATACATATCTGAAGTTGACAAGCAAGACATGTACCTCTGGCATCAACGCATGGGCCATCTGAATTTTGAAAGTCTGGAAAAATTAATAGATAACACTGAAGGTGTACAGTTGTCTAAGAAAAATAAGAATATTACATGTGTCACCTGCCTGCAAGGAAAACAAACTCGCTTACCTCTAAAACAAAGTGAAACCAGCACTACTAAAGTACTTCAGTTGGTACACTCCGACATCTGCGGTCCGATGGAGACTAGCTCGCTGAGTGGTGCAAGATACTTTATGACCCTAATTGATGACTACTCAAAGAAAGTTTTTGTTTATTTTCTACACAAGAAATCTGATGCATTTGAGAAATTTAAAGAATTCAAGAGCCAAGTGGAGAAACAACTAGAATGTAGTATAAAGTGTCTTCGCTCTGACAACGGTCTTGAATATATGAATGCAAATTTCTGTGAGTTCTTAAAAGCTGCCGGAATTGTTCATCAAACCACCACTCCATATACTCCAGAGCAAAATGGAGTTGCAGAACGCATGAACAGGACATTGGTTGAAAAAGCTAAGTGCTTGTTAATTGACGCCAAATTATCTAAAGGATACTGGGCTGAATCTATACACACTGCTGCTTATCTCATCAATAGATCTCCAATTAAGTCACTGAACTTCAAGACACCAGAAGAAATGTGGTCCGGAAGCAAACCAAATATCAGTCACTTAAGAATATTTGGGTGTGAAGCAATGATTCATCTTCCAAAAGAAAAAAGAAGAAAGTGGGACCCAAAAGCACAAAAAGCAATATTTATTGGCTATTGTGATAATACTAAAGGATTCAGATTTATTATTCCTGGCACCAAAACAGTAATCAAAAGTAGAGATGCAGTTTTTCTTGAAACAACTGTAGAGAGAAATTATGTTTCAGAGGTTTTGATACAGGACAGCACAATGTGTCACTCATCATCCGAATCAACTGATGATGACACATTTGAGAGCTCTAATGACACATTACAATCTGCCACTGCTGACTCTGATCAAGATCAAGGTACTGACAGTGACTACTCACCAAACCAAAAGGTTGAAATACCGTCTCACTCCAATATAACACTGAGACCAAGAAATAAAGAATTATTTTCAAAACAAAAAGATGATGAAGGAAAAGGTTACCTGTGCTGTAGTGAAGATATTCCTGTACCGCTGAACTATAGTGAGGCGATCTCATCACCTGATTCCGAAAAATGGAAATGTTCAATAGAAAAGGAACTAGAATCACATAAGCAAAATGGAACTTGGGTATTGGTAGAAAAGCCTAAAGATGCGAAGCCAATTGGATGCAAATGGGTTTTTCGAGTCAAAGATGAACCAACAGGCCCTCGTTATAAAGCTCGTCTGTGTGCAAAAGGGTATGCACAAAAAGAGGGCATTGATTATGATGATACTTTTTCGCCAACAGTCAGGTATGACTCCATTAGAGTTTTATTGTCCATTGCAGCTCAAGAAAAGTTAGAAATAAGTCAATTTGATGTTACTACTGCTTTTCTGTATGGGGAGCTAAAGGAAAACATCCTGACGACAGCACCTGAGGGACTAGACTGCAATCCTAATATGTTGCAGAAGCCTGAGAATGTACTGAAGAAAGATTATCCTTACCGAGAAGCTGTAGGATCACTTGTACATGCAGCAACGGTGAGCAGACCTGATATAATGCTTGCTGTAAACCAGGTGAGTCGATACTTACATTCCCATGATGAACCCCACTGGAACGCTGTAAAGAAAATACTAAAATACCTGAAAGAGACAAAAAGTTATGGATTATGCTATACATCTAACTGTGACAGCACGGATTTAACTGGATACAGCGATTCAGATTTTGCTAATGACTTGGAAAACAGACGCTCAACGACTGGCTATGTTTTTTTAAAAAGTGGAGCAGCTGTCACTTGGTCATCACAACGCCAGCCTACTGTGGCCTTATCCACGACAGAAGCCGAATTCATGGCTGCTTGTGCTGCAACTAAAGAGGCTATGTGGCTTAGACAGTTACTCAGTGATTTAGGTGTATTCAGACAAAAATCCGTGTGCATAAACATTGACAATCAGAGTGCAATAAACGTGATTAAAAACAGTGAATTTCATAAGCGATGTAAACACATAGATATTAAGTATAACTTTATAAAAGAAAAATATTATAATAATATAATCAGTCTGAACTATGTACACACTAATAATCAGTATGCTGATATGTTTACTAAAGCCTTGTCTAAAGACAAATTTATATTCATGAGAAATAGTATTGGAATGTCAAAACTAAATTAATTTGTATGTGTGTTGTAGAGTATTAGATAGATTACATTATTTAGAAGTCTAGTAAACTTCTGTTGAACTTTTGTTACTGTATAAAACCGATGAAAGGCTTGAATTTGGTAGGAGTGTTAAAATATTAGTTTCTATATTGTGCCTAATATACTAAGTAACACACTAGTAATAGTTATATAGTCTGTGGTGTAAATTCGCACCTTTTTCAATGTTTGTCTATTCCTTTTTATACTCTGTGGGCATCATTAAAAGACTGTTGTTGTACTATAAAACTTTTCATTAATTTCAAATAAATTCTACATAATCCAATAACTCTAACAATATATATACAAAATACAGCAAAAGATGAGTTACAAAGATGTATACGTAACAATTTACTCACTCACGGTGATTTCTTTTACTATTTTAAGAAGATTGTTAGGTGTGTAAGATTTTTTTAGGTCTGTTTATTCACTACTAATAAATAGCACACTAAATAGCAAATATAATAAGCAAACCAACCAAATTTATATCGCAACATACAACACCAGAACTCTATCAACATACGTTCGCCTTATAGAATTAGAACAGGCCCTAAATGGAATAAAATACGACATTATGGGAATATCTGAAATGAGACGACTTGGTAACGAAATAAACGAGTACGACAACTATATTGGTCATCTTTGGAGGAGGCCTTTACCCAGACAGGGGTTCTTGCAGATTAATTACTTTAATTATTTTTTTTAATTACTTTAATTATTTTTTTAATTATTTTTTAGTTAATAACGGAATATCTCAAGCAACAACATAAACTAATACTAACGTTATAAGATACTTATTCCATTAAAATTACGATTACTAACACAAATAACAATCAAGTCTTTATAGTTTTTTCGTCTTGTGTAATCCTATATCTTTGTAAAATATGTCAAACAATCTGCATGAAATAAATAGGCTTTTTTATTTATTTATTTTATTCACTACTAACACTCGTGAATATTCAAAATTAACAAAGCAAAATAAAAACTCTTGTACGTGTTTATCTGTCTAGATTCTTAGTGACCCTCTAAGAGTGTTTTGGAACATGTTTACTGGAATATTTATTATAAATAAATGAGTACGTGAAAAGTACAAATGTAGTCATATTTTTAGGGGTTACCTTATAGCAAGTCTGGTGACTTCCACATACAGCAACAAAACATACTATAGCGCCATCTATCGAAGACACACAAAACTATGTAGTAACCACCAATACTGTATCGCGATATAGATGTTCTCGCGCCAATTAGCATATGTAGAACTTCTTCATGTAGAACTACAGGCCACGGTTCGTTAGGCATGATCACCTCGCCTGGTCGGAGGATCTGCCCCGTATATTAGAGGAAATTGACACCTGTTTCCCCTCAGTAAATAACCACCCACATTTGTAGCTGATAAAGTAATAAGTTGAGTGCGTAACTCCCAAAGTTCAAGAGAATAGACGTTGGGGCTTTTTTTTTTTTTTTTTTTTTTTAACGTGTGGAAACCCCCTCGGGTCGTCACCCCACCCCACACCCCAGGGGTTTACGGCGGGGTGGTGTGTAGGAATCGGACCGACTAAAACCACACGGTGTGCCACTCTGCGCCTGACATAGGAGGGAACGTTGGGGCTCCATTAACCTAAGTTACTCTGTAGGAAACAACAAAAATATACATGCATTATATACAGAAGCAAAAAATGTATTTCACTCAAAAGAAATTGAAGCCACAAGCACTGATTTCAGTAATATGCACTATCGTCTCGCCACATATAAAGTTAATAAATAAACAATAAACAATATTAACAAATCAAAAGCAACTTTTGCATTTCATCGACATATTATCGAAATGACGCAAGTGCAATGACATGCAGTCTATTGTAAATATCAGCTGCATTACGATAAAGTCGAATGTCTGACCTTCACAAATACTTATACTATTAAATTCACGAGTCATGCTTCGACACAAATGGGTTGTTTCGACTCGAGTGGTACCACGTCACCACAGAAAGCAGATGTTTTGCTTTTTTTATGTGTGGTGTGTGGCTACCGAGTGTGTGAGGTTACCAGAACCCAAACTTTTCCTCGCTCTTGATCTGGAGGACAGGACTCAAAGTATGGCAAAGCAACTTTTGACTTTTGAGTTGCAGGTTTTCATGGGCGGTGGTCATTACTTACCATCAAATGTTTCGTGTTCTCGTTATTATCCTAGACCATAAAAATAATGTTAAGTTCGTCTCAATAATTAGCTTCAAATAATTAGACGAGCGTCTCAATTCGGTTATATTTTTTGTTTACTTCAGAACAGATATGAAAAAAAAACTAAATAATTAAAAAAGTGGTAGTTTCTCCAGCTTCCTGTTGCATGCTTCCGTTTCTTCACGTTCCCATAAAATGTTACATTCAATGCAATAAATTATTTACTATCAAAATCATCACGCTACGGTTCTTCGAAGCGGGATAGGCAAAGTATAGGAAGCAACAAAATGTGGTTTAGGCTAATGTAAAAATATGAATGTGCGCTTGTTTGCATGTTTTACTCTTTCACGCCTAAATCACTAAACCAATAGAAAAATACTTTGCAACTGAAAATTTATATCATCAGCGAATAACATAACAAGTTTAACTGCCTCGGTGGCGCAGCGGTAGCGAATTTAACTGCTGTGCTTGAGGTCTCGGGTTGGATTCTCGAGTCGGAACAAATATTTGTATGATTTGCAAATATTTGTTTCAACGTTTGGGTGTTTTCTATATATAATATCAGTCAGTCTAGTTATCATAGCACAAGCTCTGCTTAGTATGAATCAAGATGATGTTTTGTGTCCAATGTCTGAAATATTTATTTATTTACTTACTTTTTACCGCGGTAGCCGACACACAAGCGCACGGATCTAATATGTGTATGTTTCTAACTGAACGCTATGAACCAACGTTTAAACAACAACCATTTAGATGTTTTACAGCATGAGTTAAGTAATGGTGTCGAACTACCAGCTTCATAACAATACACACACAATAGATCTTGTTTACGACCCCATGATAATATATTTCGTGTAAATAATAATATGCTAGTAATACTACGAGTACCTCCTTATCTGTGTATTGACGGATACACAGTGTCACCACTTCGTGTCATGAGTGTTGTAAAAGGCGACTAAAGGAACAAACTACGTAAGACATTACTGTAAGGAAAAGGAAAACTTAAAACAAACCCTTTTTTTTTACTTGTGGAAACCCCCTAGGGCCGTCACCCTAGCGGTGTTTACGGCGGGGTGGTGTGTCGGAATCGGACCGACTAAAACCACACGGTGTGCCACTCTGCGCCTGACATAGGAGGGATCCGGGAATATCCGGCACTTTGACGAGCAACTTAAAACAAATCCTACACCAACGTGTCTCACCAGCACTGTAGACCACATCCTCCTTTCTAAGTAGAGGCCTATGTCCTACAATGAGCTGTTAAAGAACGTTGATAATTGGTGATGCCTCTGTAATCTCAAACTATGTAGAGCTTGTGCTATGGTAACTATTCATTTTCTGATTCAGCTATGATAAGTGATTGTGGCTACTTATGGACATCTTCGACTCAAGAGTCATAAGCACATCCTTACTTTGAGAATGCAGGGAGATTTCGGGCTTCGGTAAACTCACTAACTCGGTAAAGAATTACTTAGGACTTGCTACTTAGGACTTTTGAAGTCTGTGTGGTGTCACTTTTTTTTTCATAAAGAAATAAATCCTGTGTCGCGGGGAACTTTACAAACATACAAGAAACGGACACAAAGAACACCCAGACTCAGAATAACAATTTGTGGATCACACAAAGTGTTGTCTCATGTAGGATTTGAACCCACAACACTCAGCGAAGTGGAGAGCGGCGTGGCGACCGCTTAAACCACTAGGCCAACAGTGCAGTCACTGGCCGAATCTACCCAAGAGTCACACTTCAGTAGCATTTTCCTTGCTTCTATTGTTCCCAAGATTATTTGGGATCGGTTACTAGTTTAACTGTTTTTACCTGAATATTTTTCCACGAAGTGATAGCGTCAGACCTCCACAACCCCGAGGGCAGACGGAATCCGAAGTTTGAACCAGTTGTCAGCATTTTAAGAGCTTTGACTTGTTAACAACGATTACCATATTTGTTCATGACAACCTTGACCGACAGCTTAACTTTAATGGCGCTTCAGTAGCAAACAAAACAGAAAGTAGAAAAAAAAACTCACTGTACAATCGTAGTCCAAATCTTTTTCAAAGAAATCCTTATACACAGATATTATGGCTGTGTCAAAGAGTTTTTGAAACAAGAAATATAAACAATATCTAGAGTCGAGACGAATATTTGTAAATCACATAAGACACTACAAATTTTACAACACCATTTGTGAAGAAGCGGAAGTGTATGCCGACAAGCTCACAACTTTTATTTGTTATTTCTTTTGTTAAAAAACTATTTTTCCAAAAACTTCCACTTATACAACCAAATAAGAAATAGTCAGGGCATAAAAACTCTGGCACCCATGGCGCGATTTAACTTGTGTTACGGGCATCAGGGCACATGTGAGAAAGGCAAGCACAAAATGAAATTTTAAACTAAATAAGATTTAAAATTATATTAATAAAAGTATTATGAAAAACGTGAGTAAATTATTAAAAATTTTTAATATAATATTATTAAAACCCATAGCTGTGGTCACCATACTGCATTGTCTTCATTTGCAGTGAGTATGGCGACCACTCATGGATTTTATTCTATATATGTACAATAATGTGATTTAGGGTTTTCAACAAAGCAGTTGAACATAAACTGATCTCATCTTATCTCAGCCAAAGGACGTCCACTGCTGAACATAGGCCTGGGGCATAACCTTGGGGGAGCCCAAGGTTCTCCACAACAGCCGGTCTCGTGTTGCCCGCATCCAACGGCTTCTCGCGACCTTCACCAGTTCGTTCGGGGGGTCTACCAACGCTGCGTTTCCCAGTACGCGGTCGCCACCCCTCAACTTTATGACCCCGTCGGCCATCGTTTCTGCGTGTAATGTACCCTGCTCATTGTCAAACATAAATTAACTCAACATCATCAACAGCCTTTTACAGCCCACTGATGGACATAGGTCTCTCCTTAGCAAGGAGGTTTTGGCCTACTATGCCACGCTGGCCAGACGGGTCGGGATAGGGTTTGTTTCAAGTTTTCCTTCTCTTTGTAATAATGTTCTCTTGCATACTTTGTTCTCTTAGTCGCCTTTTATGACACCCACGGTATGAATAGGGGTTGTAACACTATGTATTCTTAATCCGACACCACACGGACGTCCGTCACCACACACCACTCAACATAATTAAAATCAAATTAAATTCGAAATAAGAATCAAGAACAAAGTTAGAATCAAAATCAAAATCAAAATAAAATCAGTATTAAAAGAAAAACTTACGAGAAGGTTGTTTTTAGATGGTTTGGATTGATTCTTTAATTTTGTTACTCACCTATAAATCGTTTTTATATGTAACAGCAAATGGTTGTCGTTAGTAAATAAATAAATACTTTTTTTTTTACGTATGGAAACCCCCTCGGGCCGTCACCCCACCGGGGTTTACGGCAGGGTGGTGTGTCGGAATTGGACCGACTAAAACCACACGGTGTGCCACTCTGCGCCTAACATAGGAGGGATCCGGGAACAGCTGCTATTACGCCAGATCAAATAAATAAATACTTAGGTTAGGTCTTAACGCTGTCTGTCTTATATGTTCTAAATCATTATTATTATATCATAACAATATGAATGAATTATATTAATATTGTATGTGGATATGAAACATCACATGAAGCGTGTTGTTATGATGCCAGAAATTACATAACGCGATGAGGTGTATTTGAGGTTATAAAATGGAATATTTCACTGGTTAATACTTGAATTTATGTTAAATAGGGTTGCTTCATATTTCAAATAGGCAATTTAGCTTATGCTTTAAGCGAGAATTAAGAGTGTCTAATTTTTATACATAACAGTCGTTTATAATAATTTGAACAGCCACGAGAGCCGAAGAAAAAGAGATACAGCTAATGATCTTTTGGGTTCTTATTTCTAAGGACACCTGAGAGCTAATACCATCGCTTAAATGGCGTTTTTAGAGCCACAAGGATAAGCAGAAATATTATAAAAGAACGACATGTCATTTCATACCTAACCTATTTCTGTGGTTTCATTCGTTTAAGAGTTTAATTCTGATGATTGATATAAAATATTAATGTGACAATATGACTCAATACTTTAATTTTCTATCCATTTCGCACTTATATCATGTCGTACAGAGCACGTTAAGCCGTTGGCCCCGGTCGCTAAACAAACATCTGTGGATAACGTCATGGGTACTTGGAGCCGTAAAGAGTCTGACGACTGTCTATCTAGGAAACTTTAACATCATCTACTGTTTGGGTTTTGAAGTTTTGATGGCAATATTGTCGTACTACAACATACTCTGAGATAAAGAAAATAAATATATTATTTAATACGCGTGACAGCCCTAGCTGCGCAATAAATTATATCATCTTTTCTCTATCACAATTAGTGTCAGTTAAATATCTACCGAACCATAAAAAATTGTATTACACGCGTTGAGCTCGCGTATTAGAAGAATTACGCTTGACGGTTGATATTTACTTTTTAATAAGTAAATATTCTTTTTTTCTTCTGTTTTCCTTTTTTTTCCTGTCACAACCACAGGTCAACACCACACTGTGGCTGACAGTGAAGCAATCTCGGCTGCACGGTTAGCCTATTGGTTTAATTAGTTGCCACGCCGCTCTCTACTGCGCTAAGTGTTATGGATTCAAACCCACATGGGACAACACATTCGCACACTGATATCGCAACTTCAGTATCCGCACAAGCAACATTGTTGTACTCAACCAACCACCAAGACCCATTCACAGATACCAAAAACATACCCCACACAGCTCATTTAACAATAGTCCAAACTTTTTAGAACGTCTTGAAAACGACAAAACCAACATAACACGAACCAAACATTCACTACACTACCATACCAACAGAGCTCAACTTAGGCTGGACTTACGGTGGTCCAGAACTGGCAATTCCTCTCTACTTGTGTGATCCACAAATTGTTGTTCTGAGTCTGGATGTTTTTTGTGTCCGTTTCTTGTATGTTTGTAAAGTCCCTGGCGACACAGGATTCATTTTTAGTGATAGGCGTTGTCTTTTCATTTAAACAAAAAATGTGTAAATGTAACTAAAAATGTTTTGTCTGGTGTCATGGACCGCCGTCAGCTCTTGCGATTAATATCATTTTTAGACGCAATAAATAAAATTATGATACTGCAAAAGCTTGAGGACGCCGTAGACGGTTCAGAATATTTGACTTAGTTAGCCATATTCTTGTCGTCACGATTGAAGGATTTACACCACACAAGCTTAATTAATCTCTTTTTGTGTAAATGTTAATTAATAATGATATGATCGTAATAAATAGCATGTATATTTATTTATTGTTTAATTTGCCGTGTCCCTTATCTAATACGTAGTACGTAACATACTGTACATACATAAATACATTATTTAACATTGAGCTCGTAAGCTCTCGGTCCTACGCCAGATCTCTCCCTGACCATGTCAGATAGGCGTCCCACCGAATTGTGAGAGTGAAAGAACAGACACACACACACACACACACACACACACACATATTTGTGCACTATTGTATCTTCTGTCTAGTTGGACAATCTCATTTGATGCTAGCCGTCGTCGCAGAAATCGTTTAGGAGTACATTGTTTGACATACTGCACTTATATTCACAAATGATAATCTATCAAATTTTATATACCCAACATAATATATAACTGCCAATGGTTATATAAAAGGAATTGGATCTGAAAGACCCTTTCATTGTATTTGCGTGACAGAGTTAAAACACAACAGAGTTAAGACTTAGTCAAGGGAGTCCAACATTTAACACACAGGAATTTATGTCTTCTTCGGTCATAATTATAATCATTATATGATGATGACTTCGCGGACTTGTCGATACAGGTCTTAGTAGTCCACTTCTTTCACTGCTGGAAACAAGCATCTCCTTAGAAAGGAGATTATAGCGCACTACACCACGCCATGTGATTAGTATAGTAAGTTTCTTCTCTTTAGAGTGTGTCTTGTATTAGTCGACTTTTACGACACCGACAGAGTAAATAAGGGTGGTAATAATCCCTATTGTTAATCTGCCGTCGTAGTCATTATTCATTAACAGCCTTTAACAGTGCACTGCTGGACATAGGCCTCTCCTTAGATTTTGGCCTGCCATACCACGCTAGTAAAACTATCTCGAAAAGGGTTTGTTTCAAGTTTTCCTTCTCTTTGTAGCGATATTTGCCTGAATAGTTTGCTCCCTTAGTAACACTATGTATTCTTAATCCGTCACTACACGAACGATCGTATTCTTATGCGTTGAATATCAATATTACACATGTATATAATTAATTTTTAATACTTCCTTTTGTTAAACAGTAAAGTATCTATTAAACACAATCCATTTCATTAACCTAACATTCTTGATGTCCAAGATTTTCAGATCTCTTGATCTAAACCGGATTTGTTATATGACCCGGTCACAATAGCTCTCTACGTGACTTGTACCATTGTTTAGATATTAAGTAAGGATACTAAAGCATTACGGAATTCCTTCACTTTCAAGACTTCAAAAATAAACAAAGACAGTGCGCTATCGAAATTAATATCTCTTAGTAATCGAGCAATTTAAAATAAATAAATTATCATCCGTACATCTGTTATAAAACAGATAGCGCTAACTCATCTATTGAATAGAAAACATAACTAAACGATTATATAAGAAACAAATTCTTTATAATAGTAAAATAGTATTTATTTGTCAGTTAACAAATATGTCCGCTTTCGTTTTTTATAAGCTGTTATTTAACTTAACACGTACAATCGGTCTAATCTTCAAACTGAACCGAAAAACTGCCCCTCAATTAATTACGCTAAAATTTTACATAAACCATGGTTAACCAGTTGATGAGACACGATTACTTCTTCAGAATAATACTGGAAGGGAAAACGAGGACTGTGGTCGAGGAGAAAGTGAGAATCGTGTCATATCAGGAAGTTAAACAGACCGCAGAAAACACGAGAAGAGTGGTGATTCCTTCACCTAAAAGGTTTGGCTTTTACATAAATCAAGAGAGAAAGAGAGTACAATTATACAATCTAATTTTTCATAAATGTTAATGAGAATGTAAATAAAATAAATAAACATTATATTAAACATGTAACTTTATATTTTATATTATATGTTTGAAAATGAATATGGATAAGACAAAAATTATGTTGAATGCTCATGTCACACCCACTCCAGTGAAAATTGGAGAATCTACCCTCGAAATGGTTGACGACTAAGTGTATCTAGAACAAACTATCCAGGTAGGTAGGTCCAACTTTGATAAAGCGGTCAATCGTCGAATCCAGCTAGGTTGGGCAGCGTTCGGGAAGCTAGGTAACGTTTTCTCGTCACAAATACCGCAGTGTCTCAAGACAAAAGTCTGTGACCACTGTGTGTTGCCAGTGATGACTTACGGCGCAGAGACATGGTCGCTCCCTATGGGCTTGATAAGAAGGTTGAAAGTCACCTAAAGAGCAATGGAGACGGCAATGCTCGGAATTTCTTCGCGTGATCGAATCAGGAATGAAGAGATCCGTAGATGAAACAAGGTCACCGATATTCCCAGTAAAATTGCTAAACTTAAGCGGCAGTGGGCAGACCACATTACACGCAGAAACGATGGCCGATGGAGCCGTAAAGTTCTGGAGTGGCGACCGTGTACGTGGCGACGTTTCCCAAAACGCAACGTTGGGAGGCCCCCCACAAGATGGTCCGACGACCTGGTGAAGGTCGCGGGACCTGCTGGATGCGGGTGGCACGGGGCCGGCGGTTGTGGAGAACCTTGGGGGAGGCCTATGTCCAGCAGTGGATGTCTTTTGGCTGAGATGAAGATGATGATATAACTTTATATAATATTATATATTATTAATTTTTGTATTGTAACGGTTAGGGACATCATTTTTAAGTATGTATTTAAACATACTGTCATACAGAGTCTTTTCTTTTTCAGAGTCTTTCTACGTCGGTATTAGGGAACCCTCTAATGTACATATAAATATCAATAAAACAATATATTATTATCTAAAATTTGACCTACGTTACTTATGTGTATCAATTTATTTTACAGTAACTTGCTTGCAATAATTTAATTTTAAATGTAACTCCCGATCTAGGAATATTTCCGTGTCGCAGGGGACTTAACAAACATACATAAAACGGACACAATGAACATCCAGACTCAGGACAATAACTTCTGGATCACGCGAAATGTTATCCCTTGTGGAAACCCAACCATCAACACTCAACGCGGTAAGAAACGACGGAGTGGTCGATTGGGATGATCCTGTCATCAGAATGGTAAGCCAGGCAGAGTGACAAACAATAAAATAAAATTGAAATTACCATTGCATTATATTTATAACTTTATACTATCGTTTGTAATATTTACTTTGTTGTGTTATATCACAAAGTTTTAAAATTTAATATTTATATGTAATTTTAACAACGTGTAGAGACATCATTTTTAAGTATGTTAGATAAAGCATTCCCGGTGTACGTCATGTAAATTTATATCTCGGCCACTTTCTAACAAAATATTGACCTTTTTTATTATACTTAAATATAACATAATTAGGTTTTATTTTTTATTAATTAATCGAATAAATATTTAATTGATTATTAAAATGCCATCAAAATCCGCTGAGTGATTTAGGACGAGTTGGCGGATACAATTACAGACGGTAGTGGCTTCGTTTTTTACTATGGAAATATATGATATTAATTAACTTATTGTGTGTGTTATTAAGTACTTTTTTATGAAATATACAGTTTCTTAACTTCTAACACCGTATACACACTAATTTTATGCATGACGCGTTTTAAGTAACTTTTCTTTGTGGCTAAACTAGTAAATGACTCATACCTATAAGTCCCGGAAACCCATTCGTTATATGCATTAGCAGATATTTTAGCCAGAGCAAGGAGAGATACCACAACATTAGCGAAAACTGGTGAAAAGTCATTCCTTCTTGCTTTCCACCGAGTGAGTGAGAAAGAAAGAAAGAAGAGAAACATTTATTCTAACATTCACAGGACAATATGTGGTTAGATAAAATATGACGGGCCTGTTGGAATGGTGATTAATGACCCTCTTGGTTCGGCCCGGAAATCGAAACCGAGACCTCTTGATTGGCAGACGCTAACTGCTAACAATACGTGGTTAGATACAATATGACGGGTGTGTTGGGCTAGTGGTTAATGACCTTCTTGGCTCGGCCCGGAAATTGAATCCGAGACCTCTTGATTGGCAGTCGCGTACGCTAACTGCTAAACAAACGAGACAGCTTGTCTCACTAAAACATAAAAAAATACGAGAACAGTGTACACATCTTTGGAGACATATAGGTGAGATATTATAGAACACATAAAATAATTAAAATTAACGCAATTTAATTTGAGGTCAAACAATTTCAATCAACGTAAAGGGTGCTGACGTAATCGTGGGCAATTTAAATTAAAAGTACGCAATTAAAGTATTATTCGTAATATGTTAATTCTACACTTGCATATATTTTCACTCGATTATTTTCTTGACTGTTCTACAGAGAGGTTAGATGTATGATTAGTTGGATTAAATAACCCAATCACTTTATGTGGAATAGCGGGTCATTGAGTAGGAAGGTAACCTGGTTGTGTCTACCTTTGTAATGTTTATTGGACTTTCTTCTCAAAAAGCACGTACTGGCCTAACTTTTAGTTGGTATAGAGTATGTTTTAAGATTTCCTTCTCTTTTCAGCGTTGACGTCTTGCATTGCATGCTCTCTTAGTTGCCTCTTACGACATTATGAATAGACGCGATGACGCTCCGTATTCTCAACCCATACAGCACCAAATAGTAGTTCAAAAATCTATCCATAGTTATAAGATAATTAATTATAAACTCTGGCAACATCGCACTTGGGCTCGGCCATAAGACGTATATTAATTATTTGTTATATAATTATGTAACAGATAACATTAATAAAAGACTTTATTGACTGCATAATTATTGATTCAATGTAACATTCTCATGAAGATCTAATAAGAAAAATTGCCATTCAAAAGTAAGTTATGTAATAGTTAGATAATGTACACATTTGTAAACAACATGGTTTTGAGTTTGACCGTTTCATGAATCGTAAAATATAAGTAAATATCAGTATGCAAGCAATCGGAAGTTCGTTTACTATTATTTTCACAGCAGAACATATTATTTATCATTATCATCATCAAGAGCCTTTAATAGTTTATTCATCAACAGCCTTTAACAGTCCACTGCTGGACATAGGCCTCTCCTTAGCTAGGAGGTTTTGGCCTACTATTCCACGCTGGCCAGACGGGTGGGAATAGGGTTTGTTTCAAGTTTTCCTTCTCTTTGTAATGATGTTGTTTTGTATACTTGGTTCCTTAATCGCCTTTTACGACACCTACGGGATGAATAAGAGTGGTAACACTATGTATTCTTAATCCGTCACCACACGGACATTTCTAGAGAGGTAGGGCATAGCGCGATATTTTCCGCTCAAACATTAGAGCAGCCCGACTGGGGAAGGACCTCCGCCTTACAGAAGACCACGGCCAAATAGCACAGCGTTTTTCAGCAGTGCTGTGTTCCTGTGGTGAGTAAGGTATCCAGAGCTCTAGAGGATTCGCTGTTTTGACAACGGGGGACCAGTGGTGCTTATAATACTGCTACTGGCTCGTGTGGGCGCGGGATGTGGGCGCGGCGGTCAGGAAGACCCGCTGAAACGGTTGTCCGCTGGCCGCCCGCAGGATAGATGGGTTCCCGAACCCAGGGATCACTACAACCTCCACCCTGGGAGGCCGAACCGCCAGCCTGCGAAAAATCCCTGCAGTAGTAGTCGTGCCGGAGGAGGAGACCGGAGTGGAACCCGGTTGCTGCTGCAGGAGGGGAGCGGGGGCCCTTTCGTACGCCGCGCCGACAAATCGCACTACCCACATCAGCCATGTGCGGATTGGCACCGCCCCATTGCCCCCTTAGCTGTCAACACAGTAAATCCTCACAAACCAATTGAACCCCCCCAAAAAAAAATGACAAAGAAAAGTAGAAAAAGAGTACCTACAGCGGCATCCTCTTCCACGTATATGGACTTCTGCAATATCAGGGGACTTCACTCCAACCTGAACGCAGTCCACCTTCATCTGGAGATTGCGCAGCCGACCTTCTTATTTCTTACGGAGACACAGATATCCTGCCCGGCTGATACATCATACCTACACTACCCCGGCTACAAACTCGAACACAAATTCCTGAGACGTGCCGGTGTATGCATGTACGTCCGGGAGGATATCTGCTGTCGCCGTCTTCATTTTTATGAAGACAGGGACCTGTCAGTAATGTGGGTGCGCGTAGACTACGGAGGTCAGACTCGAATCTATGCGTGCCTATACAGGTCTCATAGCGGCGACAGGGAGACTAGAGCACTCTTTGAGCACCTGCAAGTGACGACTGACAAAGTTCTTGAGCAGTACCCCCGTGCTGAGTTGGTGATTTTAGGAGACTTTAATGCCCACCACTGTGAGTGGCTAAATTCTCGATCCACCGACTTTGCGGGAAGGTCTACTCATGAATTTGCTCTGGCCCATGGCCTCTCACAACTGGTACATTCCCCAACAAGAATACCTGATATTGAGAGCCATGCGCACTCTTTGCTGGACCTTCTGCTGACGACGCGTCCGGACGACTACACTATCACAGTGGACGCACCTCTCGGCTCATCCGACCACTGCCTCGTCCGGACCGTAGTCCCATGCGCGCGGCATATTCCACCTCGCCCAGCCGACCTGCGCCGCATGTGGCAATATAAATCAGCAGACTGGGATGGATTGCGTGAATTCTACGCATCGTACCCGTGGAGGCAGCTTTGTTTCGCGTCAGAAGACCCCGACCCCTGCGCAGCCGCTGTCACTGAGACGATCCTGGTGGGTATGGAGTATTTTATTCCTAACTCATCAGTAGCTGCGGGAAAACAAAAGCGTCCGTGGTTTAACCGGCTCTGCAAGGAAGCCAGACTAGTCAAGCAGACTGCCTACAGAGCTTGGACCACGGCCCGTGCTAATAAGGATCCGAACATCTCTGATGTGAGACGCAAACTAAATGCTGCCTCGAGATCCTGCAAAAAGACAATTGCCAGAGCCAAATTCGATTTCATCGGCAGGATTGGTGAGCGGCTTACGGGCTACCCCTCTGGGAGTCGTGCCTTTTGGTCTCTTGCTAAGGCGGCCGAGGGAAACTTTTGCCAGTCGTCTTTACCACCATTGCGAAATGCCGATGGTAACTTGGCCCACAGTGCCAAAGAGAAAGCCGACCTACTTGGGCAACTCTTTGCCTCAAACTCGACCATGAACGAGGATGGAAGTGCGGTACCGCCTACTAACCCGCCGTGCCAACACTCTTTGCCGGAAATACACATTTCGCAAAGAGAAGTGCGGCGGGAACTAAACTGTCTAGACGTTCATAAGTCGAGTGGGCCAGACGGCATACCTGCAGTGGTGCTCAAGCAGTGTGCTCCTGAGTTGTGCCCTGTACTAACGCGCTTTCCTACCGCAAAAGGCAAGTGCCGTCTTCGTGGAAGACTGCCCATGTGCATCCAGTGCCAAAAAAGGGTGATAGATCGGACCCATCGAATTACAGGCCTATAGCTATAACTTCCCTTCTCTCTAAGGTGATGGAGCGTGTAATCAACACACGGCTCCTCAGTTACCTAGAAGAGCACGATTTGATCAGCGACCGCCAGTATGGTTTCCGCCACGGTCGCTCGACTGGTGATCTTCTAGTGTATCTCACTCACCGGTGGGCTTCAGCCATTGAGAGTCAAGGTGAGGCTTTGGCAGTTAGCCTGGATATAGCAAAGGCGTTCGATCGGGTCTGGCACAGGGGTCTTCTATCGAAGTTACCATCCTACGGCCTGCCCGAGGGTTTGTGCAAGTGGGTGGCTAGCTTTTTGTCCGGCAGACGCATAAAAGCCGTCGTCGATGGTAGCTGTTCCGAAAGCATGGACATAAACGCTGGTGTCCCGCAAGGCTCCGTGCTATCTCCAACGCTGTTCTTGCTGCATATCAATGATATGCTGTCCACGGATGGTATCCATTGTTATGCGGACGACAGTACTGGAGATGCGTATTACACGGGCCGAGCTAACATCCCTCGTACCGTTGTAGTAGAAAGTCGCGAACAACTTGTGTCTCAAATCGAGAGCACCTTACACAGAGTCTTCGATTGGGGTCGGGATAACCTGGTCCAATTTAACCCCTCTAAGACACAAGTCTGTGCGTTTACCGCTAAGAAAACCCCGTTCACTGTGGTTCCACAATTCCAGAATACACCCCTTACCATCTCACAGAGTATTGGAATCCTCGGTGTCGACATCTCCAGTGACGTCCAATTTCGAGCTCATTTGGAAGAGAAGGTCAAGCTGGCATCAAAAAAACTTGGTGTTCTGAATAGAGCGAAGCGATACTTCACACCGGCACAAAGGCTACTACTTTACAAAACACAAGTTCGACCTCACATGGAGTATTGCTGTCATCTCTGGGCGGGAGCACCGAAGTACCAGCTTGAGCCTTTCGATTCAGTTCAGAGACGTGCTGTGAGAATAGTCGACGATCCTGATCTCACAGACAGTATCGAGCCACTAAGTCTTAGGAGAGACTTTGCCTCCTTGTGTGTGCTCTATCGTCTCTACAATGGGCTGTGTTCTGAAGAATTGTTTGATATGATGCCCACAGCCACTTTCTACCATCGCACCGCTCGCCATCGTCAGGGAGCTCATCCACATACATTGGAACCTAAATGGTCGCGCACAGTGCGGTTTCAGAGAAATTTTCTCCCGCGAACAATCCCGTTATGGAATGAGCTCCCTGCCGAGGTTTTCCCTGGAAACTACAGTATGGGGCTCTTCAAGAAGGGGGTAAATAGGTTTTTAAAGGGTCGGCAACGCGCACGTGATGCCCCTGGTGCCGCAGGCGTTCATAGGCTGCGGTAACCGCTTACCATCAGGCGGGCCGTATGCTTGTTTGCCACCGTCGTGGTATAAAAAAAAAAAATGTAGTTCATTGCTGGACATAAATCTCTCCTTAGAAAGAAAGATTTGTCCTACTGTAGCAGTTTCATCAAACAGTTTGACAGTTTTCCTTCTTTTTGCAGTGCTATTGTCCTTCGTATTTTGCCTCCTTAGTCGGTTCTGACGATATCCATGTTGTATATACTTATATATTTCAAAAAATACATGTTATAGATCCTTAACTAAGACTTCTAAGAGTGATAAAAGAAACTGCCGACTGAGATTAAATTTGAACACGATAAACAAACCGTTTTAAATATTATTTTTATATACTTTCTCGTCAAATTAGTTTCAGACGACGGTTAGTATATTATAAATAAGAAAACAACTTTTTTTACAAAAAGTTTATCAAAGCAAGCAGCTGTCTGATGGAAAGCATGAATAGAATCTAAGAGTGGTCGCATACTATTTGCGAATGTAGACAATCTAGTGTGGTGACCTACACTATGGCGGCCTAGTAAGATACTTGTTCATACTGCGCTTAGGGACGTAAAAGGCATGACAGTCATAGTGGCAGTGTAAGACTCACACAATTACCACTGTTACCCCAGCGTCAATGGGCCTCCGGTCTCGCACTCACCAACGAAACACGACAGCACGGATGCTGTCGCTTTAGGTTGGTCTTCTGTGAGAGGGTAGTACTGTTTCGGTCGAACCGACGCGTTCATATTGAAATCAGCGTGACTCTACTACCTTGTAGATACTTTGATACCTTTATTTTTTATGACTAATATTTTGAAACTCGATAAAATCATAACCTATTACGATGTTTATCAAGAATCGCACTTAAACAGTATAGCTTAACCTTCTTGTAAACCTAGATACTAAGTTAAATATGAACATATACAAATTGTAAAAGTCAAATGAAACCGATTGCAAAACGTTTTACTTCAGAAACAAGAATTAACATAAACAATTGTGTACCATTTAATTCATTCATTGTTAACTTTTGTTTCTAAACAGCTTCATAGACAAAGGCTTTCAAAAGTCATTTTCGATCGTTGCGTTACACAATAGTAATGAAATTATATATTATATTTATATTTATGACAATTTTAACACTTTGTTTTCATGAGCCCAATCAAGTAAGTTATATTTTTGCTTGCTTCCGGTAATAACATGTAATCTTTTGATCGGTGATACCACAGCGTCATAGAAAACCGGTTTCAATAATTCTTTAGTTGCTTGTCTCCAAGTTAGTGAGGTCAATGGAGTCCAAGCTCATTCTCTTCCTTGTGGACACAAAGGGTAGTGAAATATTTGTGACTCCTGAGTTGCAAGTGTCTATGACAGCAGTCAGTTGTCTCGTCTGCTTGTTAACCCAATACTTAAACTCTCCCAGCTTGTGCCTCGGTAACTTACCTCACTACCCGAAAAAACTGTTGAATAGTGGTTTCTTGTGGAATTCTTTCTGATCGAGGATAGCCCATATGTGGTCGTACGTGCATAAGTTGTCCACTAGTATACATAGGACTCCCCCAAGGTTTTCCACAACAGCCGTTCCCATGCTACCTCCATCCAATAGCTTCCTGCAACCCTCACAAGATCGTCAGATTACCTAAGGGGCCTACCAACACTGTGTCGCGTACGTGATCGCCGCTCAAGAACTTTATAGCCCCATTGGTATGGCTCACTTACGACAAAAAGATTTTTTAAAACGTATCTTATTCTTTCACTAAATTGTAATTATTATTCTTACATACATGAAACCTTTGCCACATCGTAATTGACATACAAGGGATTTAATTGCTCTTGAAATTATCAATTTATATTTTGTTCAATTTCTGAACGGTGCCAATATGTTAAGAAATTAACATTGGAAATAATAACATCGTGAAGATTAACTTGACTTTCGTAAATAAATTCTCATGAATTGTAAAGATACTGTAGGTTTTAAGTGTTTCGTAAGAATTTACGTTAACGGGTAACGTGTGATCACAGTTGTCAAGTCATGGTCACTGACAGACTGTGACCAATTGTTCTATTGACTTACGCTTGGAATTAATAGCCCATGTGATCACCATATTCGTGTTACACAGAACTGAATCTAAGTCAATCAGCGTGAGGTTTTGCATACATGTTTTTTTCTAAACGTACAACGCCCGACTTGGTGTAAATCCTGTGTCGATAGAGACTTTACAAACATTCAAGAAACGGACACAAAGAACATCCAGACTCAGAACAACAATTTGTGGATCACACAAATTGCTGTCCCATGTGGCATTTGAACCTACAACACTCAAAGCAGTAGAGAACAGCGGGGTGACCGCTTAAACAACTAGGCCAACCGAGCAGTGAAATGATGGATATTAAAATAATATTAGACGATTTTTCTACCTAATCAAACTCAGTAGAGCAAATACATACTTGTTTATTATTTACTATTTCACAACACTTAGTACAACACTTATGGATTGGCCAAAGCCAGGCCAATCTCTGGTTCAAGTGATGCACAAGCTCTGGCCAACAAAACATCCCGATTAACGGTAATGGGTTCACCACCTATTACGTGTAATCAAAACACTGTCGAAAAGTGGGCGTTTAATATGCCTCTACCTATCCCTCCGGAGAAAGAGGCGTGATTTTATATGATATGTGATATGATACTTACAAGTTACAAGTCGCGGTGTAGCTAAATAGTGTGCAGTGTGCGTGTAGGCTAGCTTGCTTTTTTTGTATTTTTGTTGGCTTTAGACGGCCTCTACAACTTTAACTGGGTCTTCGGTGAGCGCTGAGGGCTCTCAACCGATCGTTTATTAAGTATTTAGTTTGTATACGCTTCAAAAACTCAAGAAACTTTGCACCAATTGAACTCAAAGTTTTACTCGATGTTTAAAGATCGTTTTTATCTAGTTTTTATTATTTTCAATGAAAGTATAATGTGCTATATCGAAGCGTTCTAGAATACAGTTAGTTTCATATATTTAGTTACTATTATACTCGTATGCATGTTAAAAACATTCAAGCTCAGATTATTTTGGGATCACACAATCTGCTGTATAAATATGTCCTACAAATAATGCAATCATTGAAATTTTTTATCATCATATGATTTACTAAATATAACAATTTAAAGGACCCTCAATCTCTCGCGTGCTGTGACACTACGGCTGATGTTGAAAAATTTTGATAGTGTGATGCAGGATTAGTAAGCACGAGTGCGCTTGTTATTCGACGCTTCTGTAAATTTCCATCTAACAGCCTCTGATAGTCCTCCGCTGAACAAAAAGAGGTTTTGGTTTACTGTATTACGCTGGCCGGACTGGTTGCTATAGGGTTTTTTTCAAGTTTTCCATCTCCTTAGAGTGCTATGATTCTGTATTGTTTGCTTCCTTAGTCGGCTCTTACGACACCTACGGAGTAAATAGAAATAGTGACACTCTGCATTAATCTGTCACCACGATAACTATCCGTGTATATATGTAAATACATAGTGTTACCATCCCTATTCATCCCGTGGGTGTCGCAGAAGGCGACTAAGAGAACAAAGTATACAAGACAACATCATTACAAAGAGAAGGAAAACTTGGAACAAACCCTATTCCAACCCGTCTGGCCAGCGTGGTATAGTAGGCCAAAACCTCCTTGGTAAGGAGAGGCCTTTGTCCAGCAGTGGACTGTAAAAGGCTTTTGATGATGAACTATAACTATAAGTTTTGTCCTATGTAGTTATCACAATTATAGCGACAATGTGGCTTGAAACAATCTATAAATAAGATTGATATAGCAAAAATTATTTTTAATGATCAAGAATTCCACAAACGATCGTTAGTTCTTCGAAATTCCATAGAGGGTGAAAGCAACCGATCAAATCGATTTGGTAATCGATAATTCGTTTCACTCTCCTCTAGCGGATCTGGGAGAACGAACTTGTTTTTAACAGTAAGTAATTATGATGCCTAAGGTTACGTGTTTGCTTATATGTAGAAATTTGTGTGATTTCGGAGAGATTTCGCGGCGTCTTCATAACAGTTCACAAGGTCAAAGTTCAAGTTTCTTACATTTGTTATTTGTAAATTGTCTGTCCTTGGTACAATGAGGCCTATGTCCATCAATGGACTGTTAAAGGCTGATAATTGAATCATATCTGAATTTAATTAACTGGGTTCCAAGAACATCAGTCCAGTGTGATAAATATCTATTTAATAAGAAATGAATATCTGCTTTGGTATTTACAGTAAAAGAACAGTTTCATAGTACAGGCTCTTTTTATTTTGACAAAATTTAGAGGCAGAGAATGAAAGAAGATGCCTCTAACGACAGGGTTGTAACAAAATCTGCAATATCTGATCCAGCGGTAAACTATCCCGACTGCTAAGTAGGAGGTCGGGAAGAATGTATAAGTATGTTGATCAACCGTTTGGCTAACAGCACAGACTCTGACTAGTTTTCGGTCAGACAGCCCTTCCCCTTTTAAAGCAATCAATCTCTTAACACCGATTTCCTATTAAGTTACTTTTTCTTCGTTGTCCGTGCCATTATTTGCCATGTCTTTTGGGATTAGCCCTGTAATCTGCCTTCATCACTCTGGCCGCGTCTGTGTCATTTCTAGTTGCAGTTCCGCCTGCTTTAGATCTTTTCTTACAGCCACATCCAGGTAGGCGGTGGTCTACCTCGTCCTCGCTTAAATATTTCAATGTCCATGGCGTAACTTGCTATGTGCGCGCTTTCGCACCACATAACCTGATCATATCACCTCAAACGAGTCTCAGCGGGTTTATCAGCTACGTTTGTAACTTTCAATGTACCTTTAATATGTTCATTTCTGACTTTACCTTTAAATATTACCCCCTCCCCCAGACATATACTATTTATTATGCTACTATGCTACTACTTAAAAAAATTTTTTAGGTATACCTGCATGGATTACAAGCCCAACAATAACACAAATGAAACTGCATGTGAAGGCTGGTATAAGATAAAACGACCTTCGAATCCCTTGGAAATGACACAGCATATTTCTTAATTAGAATATCCGTGTAAAATTACATTCAAGTTCATTAAATTCGTTTTAGGGCTTTATTAATTAATTTTCGTCACACAGTTGTGAAGAGATTTCCTTTGCTTTGTTTTTATATAATTAAAAACTCATTAATATTTATAATAATGACTAAGGAAGTAATTGTACGATGCCAATAGACCTAGCCTTAGATTAGTAACTGATAGTTTTTAGAGTGTTAATCTGAGGGTAGTAATCACATCTTTGGCAAAAAAGTCATCATCCACATTGTTATATCAAACGCCTTTAATAGTCCACTGCTGGACATAAGCCTCTCCTTAGTAAGAAGGTATTTGCTTACTTTTGGTTTGTCCCAAGTTTTCCTTCTATTTGCAATACTGTGTTCTCCTGAGTAGTTTGTTCCCTTAGTTCGTTCTTTCGACAGCCATGGAATAAATAGAAGTGGGGCTCTCTGTAGTCTTAATCATCATCGTCATCATCAACAGCCTTTTACAATCCACTGCTGGACATAAGCCTACCAAAGCCTGCTTGCTAAGGATAGCAATAGTTAGTTAGTTAGCAATAGCAACAGCGATAGTATAGTAGGCTATACCACGCTGGTCAAACGGGTTGCAATAGGGGTTGTTTCAAGTTTTCCTTCTCTTTATAATAATATTTTCCAGAAAAGTTTCTTCCCTTAGTCGCCTCTTACGACACCCACGGAATACACAGCAGTTGGGCACTCTTTAGTCTTAATCTGTCACCACAAAGAAACTATGAACAAAAAAAATGTAAAATCATATGTTTTATCTTCTTCGCAGTTCCATCATAACGTGTCTAAAAATTCTTAATAGTTTTTTTAAACGACACCCGCATTAGGAACATATCCTGTATTGCGGGGAAATTTGTAAACATTCGTGTAACGGACACAAAAAACACTCAGACTTAAACTTAAACTTATAATCTTTTTTAGGTAGTAGAGCCACGCTGATTTCAGTACGAGCGGGCCGGCTCGACCGGGACAGTACAACCCTCCCACAGAAGACTTACCTAAAGCGCCAGCATCCGTGTTGTCGTATTTCGTTGGTGAGTGTGAGACCGGAGGCCTATTGATGCAGGGGTGACAGTTATCGCGGTAACTATGTAAGCCTTACACTGTCACAATGACTGTCATGCCTTTTACGTCCCCAAGTGGGCGTGAAAAAGCATCTCACTATTCCGCCATAGTGTAGGTCATTCTACATTGTCTGCATTTGCAATGAGTATGGTGACCACAACTTTTGGATTCTATTCATGCTTTCCATCAGGCAGAGTAGAATCACTTTGGCAGGCTCTTAATATAGAAAAAAAAAACAATAATTTATGGATCACACATCACATAAACAGTTGTTCCACGTGGGTTCGCCACAACACACAGAGCAGTAGGCAGCGGTGAGGTGACCGCTTGTGACATTTTAACTGATATATTCTATTCCATGTTTAATTTTGATGTCGTAATTTTTTATTGATGAGCCGGTTGGTAAGTAGACTACAATGCTAGGATTGCGGTCGTGGATACGAATTACACTCAAGACAAATAATTTGTTCTGTGTCTGAATGTCATTTTTTTTAATGTATAAGCATATTTTTCAGCAGTTTAGTTACCATAGTGTCTAGTTCGAGACAAGATAACCGTGCGTCGGAAGTTTTAATTAGGTATTATTAGAAATTCCTCTATATTAAATAACCTCCTTGCTAAGGAAATATCTATGTCCAGCAGTGAACTGTTAAAGACGATTGATGTATGCTCATAAGAAAGGAGGTATTGGCTAGATACCAGTGTGATCAAACGGCATGGGTTTGTTTCAAGGTTTGGTGCTCTGTATGTGTGTATACGTATGTATGCTTGTGTGTATGATATGATTGTATATTACACCAATACCTATATAAAATACTTATTAGTGTACATTATAGGTATTTATTTTCAAGTAATCTATTGTAGGGGAATGCTGCTGACCATGGGCGCCGAGACAAAAATGAAAATACATGGAAAAATACATATTTTTAAAAAAGTGGAATTCATAGGTAACGAAATAGTATAAGTCTATATTTGATATTGGTAAACAGTATGTGTAGACGTAGATGCACCTCCCTAAAAGTAATTTTGGTGACACACACACACTGCTGAGGTTCAAAGTATCTTTATGTTTCAGAAAAGGTCTATTCGCGCGATATATAGGTAGGTAGTAGAGCCACGCTGATTTCAGCACGAGCGGGCCGGCTCGACCGGGGCAGTACTACCCTCCCACAGAAGACCAACCTAAAGCGCCAGCATCCGTGTTGTCGTGTTTCGTTGGTGAATGTGAGACCGGCGGCCCAGGGCAGGGGTGACAGTTATCGTGGTAAATGTGTAAGCCTTACACTGTCGCAATGACTGTCATGCCTTTTACGTCCCCAAGCGGGGTGTGAAAAAGTATCTTACAAGGCCGCCATAGGTCACTATACTGCATTGTCTGCTTTTGCAATGAGTATGGTGACCACAACTCTTGGATTCTATTCATGCTTTCCATCAGGCAGAGTAGTCACTTTGGCAGGCTCTTAAAGTAAATGTATGATTTCAGTTATAGGCAATCTGAGGGATAAGTTTAAAGAAATTGCTATCACGATCGTCACATCTCAATACGTTTGTGAAAATTTACAGTGTATAAATAAAAATATTCATTTATGTATAAAATTTGATGACAATCATGATAGACATTAAAGACAAACTCGTGTTGCTAGCGACAAGAGTTAAAACACGATTACAAAAAGTAAGGAAGTCTTTTCAGTGTTAATGTGTACGATTCTACGCTAAAATACAAAACAAATTATAAAAGTTAAATATTAACACATTTAAGTCCTTAAAAAAAACAAAAACTGTGTGAAAAGACACAGTTTTAGATTATTTAATAGACAAGACATTTATTTGGGATTAATATTGGTCACTCCTGCATTTACGTTTGTTGTGTTTGAAAATGACAGACATTTAATTTATTGCCGTATTTCGTATTTTCAATTTTCTTTTATATAATTATTTGTTTTTTCTTACATGAAAGTCGAAGTGTGATAGTAAATGTTAATGTCTGTAAAGGTGATTATAGTCTAGGCTTATAATATTGGTTTATGTTTAGTATCTTTCTTGTAGTTTTAAGTGTTTCCACGGCCTACCTAAAAGTCCTGCTGGCAATAGTGTCGCGTTCTGACTGGGGATCATTTGTCGTCGGTGTCGACAGGCCGACTAAAAATTCTTTCTTCAGAAACTCAACCAAGACCCTGTGCTGTACTCGCTTAGTTTTCATTTAATTAATGGACTGAAACAACACCTATGTAGTTTGTTTCGGCATTTCTTCCCAGAGTGAGTCTCAGGAAATGTCGGCATCTTCTGGCTGTAAAGTCTGACGTGTAAAAATATCTGTAAAAGATTTACGTGCGCGAAATAAATATTATTTACAATTTGTGTGACCATTTTGAGGTAGCCTGCTTCTCAGTCTAACGCGAGTGCAATCAGATCATACCGTTTCATAATAAATGAACTTCACTTGGCATATCAGGACGTGTGAATTAAATAATAAATGCGTCTATGTGCCAAACTAATTATATTCATTCAATTTATATAAATGGTTTTTATTTCGTTATAATTATCATTGTATTAAGATGGATATCTGCCACGTTTCGTCAAACACGCTGAGATTAAAGACACGATTTTTTTGAGGCTAGGCTTAATACAAATATAGAATATTCTTATGATTTTTATTGTTAATGTATTGTATAAAAAGTGTTGTCATATTGTAAAAGACAACATCATCATCAGCCCGTTGCAGCCCACTGCTAGACATAAGCTTCTCCCAAGGCACCACACAGAACCCGGTTTGTTCGAAATATATTTTTAATTATATACGCATGGTGGCTGGCTGGTGCTGGATTTGAGAAGCCAAGGAATGAACAAGCAATTGAAGAGGCGTATCTCCAGCGATGAACTGCGATAATTTGACAATGATGATGACATATTTTTATGCTTTGGGAGCAAATATGCCGACAAGTCTCTCATTGTTAAGTAATTATCGCAATCGACAAATCGTGAGACGTCAGTGAAGTTTACTGAAGTTGGTGTTACTATTTTTAAATAAAATGATTTACGGTATTGGCCCGTTGATCTCGCGGTTAGTGCTAACTGACGAAAAAATAATTGTGTGTTGACTATCATCATTTAATATGTCGGGGTGTAATTTATCTTTACGAAAATGTACCTATATAAAAATAAGTTACCATAGTACAGACTCTGTCTAGTTTCGAACCAGGCGGATGTATGCCATTTGTGAGGTTATTATTACCCAAAGAATAATAACCCTGTGTGATTACGATATTCTGGATGTATCGCATCGATGACAAACCTATGAATTTTTGTTATGGACGCGATTTGTTTAACGAATCTGAATTTGACCTTAAAGGTCCAGTCACTTGACACACAGTGTCTTAGTGGCCAGCTGAGTTAGTGTACTATACGGCATTTCATAAAAAAAACTCTGTCGTTTACATTCTAAGCCTTTTGAATTACAGCCTCTGAAACGCGGTCAAATTCCATGAGAAAAATTTCAAAATAGTCTCATCAAAAGATTTATATAAGCCATTCAGTATTAAAATAATTAAGTTTTAATACAATGTATACTTTTATATATAATAATAACATAGTCCTATTAAACAACGTTGTCTAGACTTAAGAATAAGTTAAAGCCGATGCCAGAATCCAACATCTGGTCCCTAAATCTAGAGGTACACAAAAGTTAACAACGTAATCAGTGTCTCTTAAGTACCTGGTGTCCATTTAGAATGATAATCATTTAACATCAGATGTTGTACCTGCTCGTTTGACTGTAATAATTTACATAAAAACATACATAAAATAACACCTGTTACCCCGGAGAAGTAGACAGAGGTAATTAGATTTTTTTTTAAGTAGAAACCTTCCAAAGTGACGCCATTCTGCTTAATGGAAAGCATGAATAAAATCCAAGAGCGGTGGTCATCGTATTCACTGCAGACAGTGAAGTATGGCGACCCACGCTATGGCGGCCTAGTGAGATGCTTTTTCACGCCCCGTTTAAAGGACCCGGGATCGTAGTGGGAGGGAAACACCTGCGCTGGTAATGAATTCCAGGTTTAAACTGATTTGCACAGGAAGGAAGAACCGAACCGTTTAGTTCGGGAGCGTATATCTACCATTCTGGAACGGTGACTTCCAAGACCAGCACGAGTTGTCCTGTAGAGGAACGGGGAGGATGGGATCAGTTGGAAGAGTTCGTCAGAACACTCTCTATGATAAAGGCGATAGATGCTCACTTTTCGGCAGTGTTTTGCCTATTGCCGCTAATCGGGATGTTTTAGTTGTCATAGCCTCGTTCGTCAATCAACAGGTGCACCTCTTGCAGGTGTGATTGAGTCCCTCAGTTCTTTGTGGGAATCCTATGCACCGTATTACCGGTTACAAACTGTTGTATATCGTACATTTATATTGGCAACACTGTTCTTTTTATTTCTCTCTCTGTTTAAAAGATGGATGAATGCTAAGTGTAATTCCTGGATAATAAAAACAAGTTTAACTAGTAAAATCTGTGTATATTAATTATTATAACACAAACAAACAACTGTATGTGTATCGTAAACGCGCTCTGCTGTCAGAAACTGTGTGGTTAGTTTACGTCAGTTACCTGATTACCCTTGTTGCAGACATTTACATTTTATTATTTTTAACACGCTTTTGTAAGCTTTAGAAAAACTATTTAAAAATAAAGTAGTCTAATTTAAATTGTTGTACTAATGTTATTTAAAAAAATCCTTTTTTATAAACACCTTGGTGGTGCAGTCGTGCTGAGATCTCATGTTCGATTCTCGGGTTGAAGCAAATGTTTTTACGATCTACAAATATTTGTTTCGGAGTATATGGTACGGATATGTACGTATTAACTCAATTAATCCAGCTTTCGTAGTATAAGCTCTGCTTTTTTTGAAACTAGATGGCGTTGTGTGTCAGATCTCAAACAACAACAAACATAATTATTGTTATGATAAATGTCGAAAGTTTGTTTGTAAAGGTAAAGTTGCAAAGTAATTGGTTGGTTTGTCCTTGCATGAAAAGTTGCATACGCTGAACTCAGATAGTCTGTCGTTTGCCCCTTACTATAAAATAAAACCTTAGAAAATGTACATCCATTTTCAATCCATTCCCTCCAACAACATATCCATCCTTAGTTCTCATTTATCCACCTATATTACTATTATTAAAATACTGAATACGGTTTCAATACATCGACATAAAAGTTAACAAAATGAATATTGCAACCTTAAGTTGATAAACAGATTTTCGGCCACAAATCTAGTCAACACCGTGTCAAAATGTCTAATGGCGTGCGGTCAACGCCATCTTATATTATGTACAGTGCCACACAAAACTGTTTGGAGTAATTTTACAAATGACTTCATTGTTTAATTATTCACTATCATCAGCCTAATCCAGTGTTATTAAAAAGGAGGATTTTGGCCTCCTATACCTCACTGGTCGGACGAGTTGCCATAGGATTTCATTCGAGTTTTTCTTCTCTTTACATTGCTATTGTCATAAGCTTCTTGTTCCATTAGTCGGTTGTTACGACACACTTGGTGGTAACAAGAGCGTCACCTGTTTGTGTGCCCTCTAAGAATACTCCTTAATTCATAGAAAGCACACAAATAATCCACCAGTGGGTCACTTGATGCGTTTTTGGAACTCCTTCCGACTGCCAAATTAGGCCGCCGTGGGGTTTCGTCAGTAGACCAGTTCTCCAGGAGTTCCACACACGACCATCGTCCCCCTACAGAGAGTCCGGTGCCAAAAACAGGCCCACCTAAAAAAAAGGGCTCTTGATGGTAAACGATGACCACCCATAAGCATTTTCAACTCGAGACTCATAATTATCTTCGAAATGAGAGTACGTTCTATTTTGAATGGTTTGAGTATTGTAATAGACCTGAAAAGTCATGGTAACAATTTGTTTTTACAAAAATGTGTATTATATATGAGGAATACAGAAGTTTTAAATTTCCATATCGGTACTACCGGCTTGGAAATCCGATAAAACCGTTCTGGGTCGATCAAAAACAATATAAATATCCTGGTCCCTGGTGTTCTTCTATACGTATATCAGTTCTATGGAAACACTTACAATGTTATATCATCATCATCATCAACAGCCTTTTACAGTCCACTACTGGACATAGGCATCTCCTTAGCAAGGAGGTTTTGGCCTAATATACCACGCTTGCCAGACGGGTTGGAACAGGGTTTGTTTCAAGTTTTCCTTCTCTTTGTAATGATGTTGTCTTGCATACTTTGTTCCCTTAGTCGTCTTTTACGTCACCCACGGGATGAATAGGAGTGGTAACACTATGTATTCTTAATCCGTCACCACACGGACATTTTATAATGTAGATTAATTTCTGTATGTGTCCATTATATAAAATATATACTGTTACAATCTTCGAAGAGCACGTAAAACTACCGGGCCTCTGCCTGATCGCTCCCCGGTCGTGTCTGCTAGCCGTCTCGTCGCATTGTGAATGTAAGAGAACAAAGAGTACACCTGTGTTTGCGCTCTATATCTCCTGCGTAGTTGTTCTCCGTTGAGACTGGCCGTCGTGTCCGAAATCGGTTAGTAGTACATCATCACCATCATCATCATCATCATCATCATCAGAATATAAGAAAAAAAGAAGAGAAAAATAACAAACGAAACTGCTTCTGTTATTAGGCACAAACTACAAATAACATTAAAAAAGTATACTTAGTGAATATTCTATTTACAGCTCCAATAAGATCTTGAACTTAAATTTATCAGGCTTTTATTAAGAAGCAGAAATATAATGAATCTAGAAATGTAACCGCTTTATTACATGGCCCATTATTTATAGCGTTGTATTCTTTGAATTTAATCAATAACTCCTCGCAACCCCTCTCTATTTCATGGGGGAGATTTCAAGAGGCGACAACTCACTTGACTATTAAGACACAGGTTTTAATGGGTGGCGGTACTTACTTAAAGTCAGATATCACGTCTATTGAAGCCACTGGTCCTGCGTCTGGTCTCTCTCCGCTCGCGTCCGATAACCGTCCTGTCGGATTGTGATTGTAAGGGAACAGAGGTTGCACCTATGTTTCCGCACACATTTGTGTATAATATCTCCTGTGTGGCTGGTCAATAAAAATACCGTTAAAAGTCTTTCTAGCAATAGTCACTTCGAGTAACCAGTATGTGACCCTAAGCTGCTTGATCTACAGTTGATACTTTCCAATCCATCTACATATACATATAAGCTACATCGCTTTTCTTCTTACTTACTTTTTTTTTGAGAACACTCGCAATTTTCTTTGCTAATCTTCAAAGTACAAGGTTAACGAGAATCATATTGCGTGGGTTAGAAAACGTGGACCTTTTTTTTCTATTTTAAGAGCCTGCCAAAGTGACTCCACTCTGCCCGACAGAAAGCATGAATAGAATCCAAGAGTTGTGGTCACCATACTCATTGCAAATACAGAGAATGCAGTATGGTGACCCACACTATGGCGGCCTAGTGAGATGCTTTTTCACACCCCGCCTAGGGACGTAAAAGGCATCGTGACAGTGTAAGGCTTATATAGTTACCACGATAACTGTCACCCCTGCATCAATGGACCTCCGGTCTCACACTCACCAACGAAACACGACAACACGGATGCTGGCGCTTTAGGTTGGTCTTCTGTGGGAGGGTAGTACTGCCCCGGTCGAGCCGGCCCGCTTGTGCTGAAATCAGCGTGGCTCTACTACCTATCAAATGTAATTATGAGTATATTTATTAAAACTTTGAGTTGTTTTGTATACATCGACGGTCGTAATACTCAGAGTATTCCATTCTAGTAAATCCTTTCGGTGGTATAGAAATCTTATTTATAACTTGCAAACATTTTTTTTTATGTATTAATTTAAGTATCTCATAACAAGGAGTACACAAAAAGAAAAATAATTAATAAAATCTAGTAATTTAGTCCTTCCTCAATTATAAGATACCACATCATGCTCAAGAAAGTCACATAAACATCAATTTAACTAGACAGATAAATTCTCATATAAAAAAAAAATAGTGGTCTCACACTCACCAACGTGTTTCGTTGGTGAGTGTGAGAGAGTGTGACCGGAGGCCCATTGATGCAGGGGTGACACTTATCGCGGTAACTGTGTAAACCTTACACTGTCACGATGACTGTCATGCATTTTACGTCCCCAAGTGGGGTGTTAAAAAGCATCTCACAAGGCCGCCATAGTGTGGGTCACCATACTACATTGTAATGAGTATGGCGACCACAACTCTTGGATTCTATTTATGCTTTCCATCAGACAGAGTAGAGTCACTTTGACAGGTTCTTAACATAGAAAAAAAAAACATAAAATAGAAATATAAGAAAGATTCAAAATAAGTAAAATGTGAAAAGAGTACATAATACCATTATTGCTCTATTTACACTTTTACAAATTTGGAATATGTAGGAGATAACTAAAGTATGTAGTTGACTTTTCTTTTGGTTAATTAACTAAAATTAAAAAGGAATGAAATAAAAATAATGTTAATACACAGGCTTAAAAATAATGTTAATACACAGGCTTAAAAATAATGTTAATAAACAGGCTTAATGTAATATATAACAAGATTAACTATATTTTTAGTAATATGACAACATCTAGGCTTTTTTTTTGTAAATATTAAACTATTAAAAAGTATTAAAAGGGGATATAGGACAGAGAAAAATGTCAAATGTAACTCTGTCACCATTTCACATAACAGTCTCCTGATAAACTTTTTTCTGAATTAAAATTTAACCAATTCAACATTTTCTTTCTAATAGTACTTTTGAACTTGCATATATCGCTTATACTGAACCAAACGTTGCAGGCAATCTTTGAATGTCCATTCGACCTCGGCCCAAGTTCTCTTCCATGTATACTTCACTTATAAATGTATTACAAAACACAACAGCATCGTGCCCTTTGAGAAAACGACATTACTTACTTTTACGAAAAGTAATAGTTTATTGTCTATGGGTTTTGTAAAACTTTTTTTCTTGCAACACATGCCCTTGACATATGTTGCGTGGCTCCGTGGCAGTGATGACAAATCTATAATTTCTATTTTTAAAATACTTACGTAATTTCTATTTAAAAAAAAAACTTTTATATTATACCGTCTTGGCATTGTTTTTTTTTTTAATATTACTCTTTATATGTAGGTAAACGTCGTTTTTTTTTAATTACTAGGTTGCCATATTTGCATGTCGAAAGTTAGAATTAATTTGCAATTATAAGTTGTTAAATGACTGCATTAAACTGAAAAACTCGATGTGATATTGCAGGTTGTGAAAATGTTGCATCGTTGCGTATTGTTGTTACCCATTAGCACGAATTATTGCTAGAATACCTGTGAAAAATAGTATTACGAGATTAAAACGGCTCATTCTAAAAATGTTTAATCAGTTTAATTGTTATTAGGTACATAGTTTTGAGTTTCGATCCCAAAACCAGTCCCTCCCCTAAATTCTAGTACAGGAACTGAAAGGGCGGAATCACACTACTCTTACTCTTAAGTTTCAGATCTTCATGGATGACGGTAATCACTCACTGTCGGATGATGCGTCTGCTTGTTTGCCTCTTATAACATACATCAATACATCAACAGTCTGTAACAGTCCACTGCTGGACCTCTTCTTAGAAAGGAGGTTTTGGCCTAACATACCAAGCTGGCCAGATGGGTTGATAGAGGGTTTGTTTCAATTTTATCCTTCTCTTTGCAGTGATGTTTTCCTACGCAATTTGCTCCTTTATTCAATCTTAATGGATCAATAAGACTGATAACACTCCGTATACCTATTTCGTCACCACACGGACGATGAAAAGTATACATAACTTCCATTAACTCTTATGAAGTATTCCGAGATAATATCATGATATTTGCACATCATATAAAGAGCCTTTGGTAGTTCACTTTTAGGCACCAAAACCTCCCCCGATCTACGATATCGTAATGACTAAAAAGTATTAATATTTGCGTCTTAGCGTTTTAATAATATTTTAAATAGATACCATTAAAATACATATGTGATTGCATAACAATATCATAAAATCAATGTAGCCGACACACAATGAATAATCGCATGAATAAATATTAGATTATAAACAACTGTTTATCAATTAGTTAAATGTCAAATAGTAGGCATCGAATAGTATTTTTTAGAACTAGCAATTAATTACAGATGACTAATAAGCTGGCAACTTGTATTCTTCACTTCACAGTGTCACAACTTCGCTTTTAACAGCATATTAACATTTATAATTCATTAATACTTTCATAGTGTTATCGAAGTATTTTTGAGTAAGCATTTCATTATTGAGTGTCATTTGAAATAAAATTCACTAAAACAAAGTCCGTGTGGTGACGGATTAAGAATACGTAATGACACCAACATACCACAAGAGGCGACTAAAGAAATAAACTATCCAGGAAAATATCACTAAAAAGAGAAAGAAACTTGAAACAAATCCTATTCCAACCCGTCTAGCTAGCGTAGTATATCCCTTTGCTAAGAGTGAGGTCTATGTCCTGCGGTGGACTGTAAAAAGTTGTTGAAGAAGACAAACTCAGATGAGTGTGAACTTCTTCAAAATCTATTTTGACAGGAGTGGTCTTTATTTAGATGGGATAAGCAGAAATTATTCTTACATAAGTAATGATTACCAGAGACGCTGAATCAGAACTCTCATCCCACAAATACAGGGTGGGCCACAAGTTAGTTAGCATTTGAAAAGTCGTTTAAAAAAAAAACATTTGATATGTTATAAAAATTGTTTATTTACAAGAAAGTCAATTAGTTGGGATTTATTTTTTAAAATTACATTATCCAAATTATCGTGTGCACTCTTTTAAGTGAGCACCGAAATTTTCGCATACTCCTCGGCAAAGAGACCGCGAAACCGACATCTCTTCGCTGATTTTTTGTTTTAGTTGACGTAGTGTGTTTGGTTTATAGATGTAGACACAATTCTTCAAATAACCCCCAAAAAGAAATCTGCTGGGGTCTAGACTTCTGGGTGGCCATGGAATGTCGCCTCATCTGGAAGCCAGCTTTCCCGGAAACATGTATCCATGAACCAGTGATCAACTGGCAGGGACTCATTGGATATGTGACCAATGGCTCCAACTGTATATTAATCGTAAAACCTTGGAACTTAGTTCGAATTTCTTCTGTTCTAATATTAAAGACGAAGAACTTAGAAATAAAAATATTTTTTATACATGATTGCTTTTATAGGCAGAAAGGGTACTTTTATTTGTACAAATCATCTTCTAATACCAAGATTATGTATTTCTATGATACAAAAACAAGCTAAATAAAAAAGCGGGTCAATTGATTTGAATTTTACAACTTTGTTCATTTTGCAGAAACTTTTGTAATAATGATTCTTTTTTTAATTTCTAGTTTTCGTTGATTCTTTTACCTACAAAAAAATAGTCAATCTAACACTTGAAGCTATTGTTAACTGGTTAAAGTTTATATTTTTTACGTAAAGTGAGTGGACAAAGTCCGAAATATTATTTAGGAATTTATCATACAATTAAAACAACTATGGTAGACATACGCTCCCGAACTAAACGGTTCGGCTCTTCCTTCCTGTGCAAATCAGTTAAAGCCTGGAATTCATTACCAGCACACGTGTTTCCCTCCCACTACGATCCCGCGATTTTGTCGTACAATTGATATCTTCTAAGTAAAATAATTCATCAAGGCATTATAAACCGTTTTCGATGTCTCTACTTGTTAAATCTAACATATTCTCCGAATAATCTCTACAGGTTCTCTATCTGAGAACTCTTCTTTTTCTTATGGTTTTGTTCTGCCAACATTAATTCTCAAATAAAAATACCTAATTATTTTAAATATAATAATAGTTGTAAACCTACTCTACCATTTTCCATTTCTCTCTCTCTTTATTTTTCAATATAGATTACCTGTATTCTACTAATTGTGTTACCTGTAAATATTAAATAGTGCTATTACACCATGGCGTTGGAAAATCAAATGAATTAAGTCAGATGTTAAATTTCTTGTTAATCAATTAAGCAGTTAATATATAGAAAAACCTTACATGTCATACGAGACCTTTTGATAAAACGTAAAAACTTTTTTATTAATACTCGTAGTTGATTAAATATGCAAATGACAACCCTAGCAATAGTTCAGTGGGTAAAGTTGTAAATAATGCTTCAGAAAAAGTAATTTGACATTATCTACTGCAATTTTTTCGTCTTGAAAAGTTTTTTTAATTAAATTTTGAAGTAATGTTGTCGATACGCT
This sequence comes from Hypercompe scribonia, assembly GCA_949316085.1. NCBI lineage: Eukaryota > Metazoa > Arthropoda > Insecta > Lepidoptera > Erebidae > Hypercompe > Hypercompe scribonia. Next base: position 17,532,554 of record OX438986.1, read on the forward strand.
ACAAATTAACTCTAGAGAAAAACTTACGTACCTACGACAACTACAACTTGAGACCGATAAAAAGTTTTTCATACTAATTTTGGTTCACTACGTTTACATCCAATGTTAACGTCGTATGAGCTCTAACTGTATTGAGCCATAGAAACTCATTTAGTGTTGGGAACATGATTTATTTTTGTGAATCACTAATATACGTAACTTAAATGTATTTTAAATTACCCTTTTGGGCATTGTCAGATCAATTGGGCAATCTTGTAAGGTTTGACGGTATCCTCTTTAGGAATTGAACTCATGACCTCTAGCATTTCAGTGACGGTCACTGACCCCTAGACCGACAGATCAATCAATAAGGGCCGTACACTACACAAAAAAGCATAAATCGCGCATTTCTAGACTGTAGAGCTTTCACTATCCGATTGCGGTACAGTAATCAGCGAGCGTCCATAATCGCTTGTTATATGCAAAACTAACTTGATTCTTAAGCTTCGAACAAAGTCAATATCAAGGTGAAGAGAAAGTCATCAAATTGATTTTTTTATATTATTTTTAAATGTCAATAACCTTAGCTCGCCAAATAATTATAAAGGCGCCTGTAATATGTTTATTACTAAAAACTATTTAAGAGAAACTACGTATACTTGTGACCCGTTCAGGGGGAGCGGAGAGGTGTCTTCAAAAGACCATACTTGGTGACATATGTCGGGATAAAGACTGCACGGATAACACAGCGGTTTAAGCGGTCACCACGCCACTTTCTACTGCGCTATGTTGGTGGTTCAAAACACACATGGGTACCTAACACTTTGTGCTACCCACAAATTGTTGTTCTGTGTCTGAGTGTCCTTTGGGTCCGTTTCATATAGGTATGTAAAGTTCCCGCGACACAGAATATATTCCTGATGCGAAAGTTATCTTTTTCAGACACGACACATGCTAAATAACGGGGAAAGGATGCATTTTCCTCAAAAGACAGAAATATCACGTGATCTAAAAAAAATCAATAACAAAGTGATTCAAATGTATCTTCTCCGACCACTACATATTGTAAACGATTAGTAAATATAAATCTTTCAAGGAGTATTTTACATCTTATCACTTAAATAGTTGATGGACGGTAATTTCCCACGTTTACGACATAATGTGTCTATGCATGAGCACATTGAAACCCGGCCTTGATTGCGCAAACTTTTCACAAATAATATAATAGATACACACAATAGACTACTTATTTACTCTATAATTTATCGGTACTTATACCCACTTACAAGGTTATATCTTTCTAAATTATCACTTTTAAAATATCATAGATTGTTAAACTGGTCATCTGCCGTGTGTCTATGATTATCTGTGTGGTGACGGATTAAGAATACCGAAATGTTACCACCCCTATTCATCCTGTAGGTGCAGTAAGAGCCAACTTAGGCATCCAACCACGCAGGACAACAACTGCAACGAGAGATAAAACTTGACACAAACCCTATACAGCTGCCAGCGCAGCGTGGTACAATAGGCCAAAACCTCCTTTCCAATGAGCTAATTTATTACTGGGTACTGATACCATTTTAATAGAACTTATCATAAAAGTAAGCTTTATCGTGTGCACCTCGTCACCACTAATTGGCATAAAGTAAACATCATTTGACGTACACTTTTGGAGGTTAAATAGCAAAGCTCAAGCAAACACAGAATTAGTCAATGGAATAGACATTTCGGAGCCAAGTAGCCTGTTACTACTTCTTAAATGATTCCAAACGTTATTGCACAGTTCCGCGTTCATTGGCAACACATAATATTATCATGTGTCACACAGAAAGCTGACACTTTCTGTCTGACATGACATGTCAATAGGTTGCCGTGTTACTTCACTGTCATGATGATTAATAACAAAACTTTACATAAGACGTATTGAATCTATATTTAGAGTAGTTACGTAAAATAAGGTGGGCCAAGAATTCGTTAATCTTTGAATCTAACATCCCGCGCAAACATGTTACGGGAGTTCTTGGAACCAATGTTACTGAAATTTGCTGGTTACAATCGTAATCCATGGTTTCAACAAGATGGAGCCACTTGTCACACATCCAATGAGCCCCTGCCGGTGGTCAGAGACACGTTTTCGGAAAAGCTGATTTCCAGAGGAGGCGACATTCCATGGCCACCCGGGAGTTCTTGTTATGTGGTTATTTGAAGAATTGTGACTACATGAATAAACCAAACATACTTCGTCAACTAAAAGAAAAAAACAAAGTAAGGGATGTCGGCGATCTCGCGGTCTCTTTGCCGTCGAATATTCTAAAATTTCAGTGCTCGCTTAGAAGAGTGTAAACTTCGAAACGATGAAACATAGATGATGCAATTTTTAAAAATAAATTAGTAACTGATTAGCTTTTTTGTAAATAAATATTTTTTATAGTCTGTCAAACAGTTTTTTTATATGATATTTTTAAATATTAACTAACTCCTGGCCCACCCTATACTTGTTATTGTCAGCCTAATATTAATTTTTATAGGGATTGCTCAATTTGATTGAGATGATATTTGGTAACGAGAATTTTATGTATGGAAGTTGATGGATCTAAGATGATCAAAGACAATTCAAGCCGCGTAAAATTGTAATTGCAAAAAAAAATAAAACTCTTTAGCAGTTTTATACAAAATGTGTTATGTGTGTACATACTACCTCGGTGGCGCAGCGGCAATGAATGCGACTGCTTGCTTGAGGTCTCTAATTCGACTCTAATTCGATGCCCGGGTCAGACCAAATGTTTGTATGATCTGCAAACAGTTAATTCGAAGTTTGAGTGTTTTCTATGTATAATATGTATTTACAAAAAAAAATAGTATATAAGTATTCTATCAGTCAGTCTAGTTATCATAGCACAAGCTCTGCTTAGTTTGAAACTAGATGACGTTGTGTGTCAAATGTCCGGATTATTTATTATATTAATATTTAGGATAGTTCGAGAAATGTAATCAATAGCTCCATCAGTAAAGAAAAAGAAACCTCAAACTCAAATTGGCGATGGCAGAAGTCGATACCTACTAACCTGTAGAAATAATTATGGCAATAGTTTAAGATGAACTCTTGTACTTGGTCTCGATGGAGTTTAAGACCTTTGAAAATAAATAAATACATAAAGTTACGCCTATATTCATTTCACGTAATAACCATACCCCATCGACGCCAAATGGGCACTTTAGAAAAATGGGAAAATTAGATATAAAGGGCAGACACTACGGGCAAGTGAGGCCATCTGTCACCCTAGCAGAAGCAGGCCGGGGTGGCGATGTGAGCGCTATGGACCGTGCTCGCCTTTTTGGCGGCAGGAAGAAAAGGGAATATGGAGGTTTCCACTATATCTACAAGCCGTAGGTGGCCCGGGGTACGTCGGAGTTCCAGGGATTTCCTTACTAGAGTGCATCTGGTACCTGAGACGGCGTTCGGTTTTTAGTCGGTTCGAATCCGACATAACCACCTTTCGGTGATATCCGTGGGGATATCGGCACGAAAAAAAAATGACTATAAAATAGTAAAGTAAAAGGGGAAGGGATATATGAGAAATAATATTGCTGATACAGATGGGTTGGGAAATATTATGAGAAATAGTCTCAGCATCGAACTGGATATTATGAACCAAGTCAACCTTCTAGCTGAACCCCTGTAGAAATAATCATTGCAATACTTTACAAATGAAGTATTGTGCTATACAATCACTTCAGTTTTAATCGATTTTAAAATTATTTAATGAAATAAGTAAAAGAAATAAAATATTTTTTTTTTTGCCAAATATATACATGTAAATGTTAATAGCTATGTCCAAAAATAGTATTAAAATAAAAAAAAAAGAACATTTAAATTGCAAAAAGCTATGTTTCCGCCCGGGATCGAACCGGGGGCCTTCTGCGTGTTAGGCAGATGTGATAACCGCTACACCACGGAAACCGATACTCAGTCACGTGAAATTATAGTTCAATTTTTCATGCCTACTGTTTACATAACAATATTACACAAATACATTTAAAAATAACTTTATATATTTATGTTCAGATTATAACATATGAAAACTACATCTGTTGTCTTTGCCCAATATTTCAATTGAAAAAACTTAAAATTTATACATTACAAAAACTTTTGTCATTATGTATCAGACATTTTACGTAAGTAGAACATAATCTATCAATGTTAAAATAAAAACGTGTTAGGACCAAAGTTAACTTCACCTGCAAATGGTACACCTGCTCATCGACAGTCGAGGTTCTGGCAAATAAATCGCGATTTGCAGCAAGAAGCTAACACACACTAGCGAAAAGTGGGTGTTTAACATTACATTCGTGATTTTACGCATGTATATTGTAAAATAAAAACGATACTTCACAATAAAGCTTTATTACAGTAAAAAAATCTTATAAATTGTAAATAAAAGACACCACACACGGCAGTTCATATTTTTTAAGCTCAATATCATTTCCTTAGCCTATTACATTGTAAACTTAAAAAAAAAACACAAAACAAATTGTTAAGAAACGGAATGATTCAAACCTGAGCCATAGATATGTGTATACTTTTTCATCATAAACCGGACACTCCGAAGACTTTTTTTTTAATATTATTTATCTAGCTATGAACTTTTTGCGTATTTAGTGACCGCTCATAAAATGTTCTACTTAATACGAGATTAACTATAGTCAATGTAAATCCCATCATGGATGAAAAGGGGAAAATTGGCAATATAGTAAAAGAAAAGATAGAGAAGAAGGGAATATAATGGTAGGAGGACCGATGACAAAAAGCAATGAGTTGGGCCAGTCCACATGTGCCTGGGGCTGATTACTATTCCACCGAACGTCAGTGTGTGCGTTCCGTCCAGACGATATATATTCACCAACCATAAGTATCATTCAGTGCTCTCCTGACCAACCAGTAGACCAACCAGTGATTTTCTCTAAAATACCATATTTAAATACTTTTTGGATTAGCAATATTTAATCTTTGTATATGTGTCAAAAATTAACTACTTCAGTGGTATAGTGGTAGCGTATGTCACTGCTGTGCTTGAGCTTTCAGGTTCGATGTCCAGGTCTGATGAAATGTTCATGTGATTTGCAAGTACATTTTGGAGTTTGGGTATTTTCTATGTGTAATACGTAGTGACAATAGAAGTATATTTGTATTTATATCTGTTATTGAGTACCACATTGTACAAGCTCTCCTTAGATTGAGACTAGATGGCTCAGTGTGAATGTGATAGAATATTGTTGTATCATATTTAATATTTAAAAAGCCAAACACTAAATACTCCAAAAATAGGACAATGTAATTGAAACAGATATTCTGATAGCAAAAAATAATATCAATTGTTGTTATTCTCCGTGAACTATTCGAGCTATTGCTACATAGCTGTGTTTTGTGTCCATATCGTAATATCCAACGGGCCCTGCATCACAATCCGCACAACTCAAATATTTACAGTTAGCAACGGTGTGTGTAAAACCAATATTCTCAAACGTATACATGTTTTCTACATGGTAAAAGTCTGTTAGAGCCTCAGATTGCACCTCGCCTTCTTTTCTTGAATCTTGCTGCATTAATGGCAGTTTTTCCTGAAATTTAAATGATAACTTATGTTAAGTTCGATAATAACAAATTAAAAAGCATTCTAATAATATTTCTGTAATCAAATTGTGTAACTTTGTTTTTTATTTCTTTCTTCACATCAACTATGAAATATTGACGACTAAAAATGTATCTGGTCTACATTGGCTATGCCAATGACTTTCATATCACATTTTCTACAACTAAATTTATACTTACAACAATTTACCCAAAAGAAGTGGAGATATGGAGAAGAAAACATTCGTTATCACAGAATTTGTAGCATTAAGGTAGACCTATGTTCTAACATGAAAGTTTCGAACAATAACAAGTAGAGTACTAGAAAATATAAGGTTTACCTGTAAGGTTATGAACGTCGCTGAATTCTTGTCTAAAATCTTCGAGCCGCAAAATTTACACTTAACAATCATTTTATTTCTTCCATCTTCAATGTAATCTTTGAGTTCTTTAGCTACTGCTAGCTCTTTGTTTTCAACTTCTGACATATTTTAGCAGTATTAAATTGGATACTTTGATTTATAATTAAAAAGAAAGTACATTTAAAATTCTAATTTCATGTGAAAACACCGGGTCGCAAAAAGTTGCAATTTAGAATAAAATCTGACATTCCAAGTTTTTTTAAACTCTGTCGTTTACGGAGATAGTTGTTTGTATTTTGTAATGTTCACAACATTATTCTACAAAACAATATTTTATGTAACATTGAATTTATCACATCATAAAGTAATTTTATTGTTTTATATAATTAACGATGACAGAGAAATGTTGAAAATTCTAAAAAAACTTAATTAATCAGAATGTTTTTTTTTTAAGTATTATGGTTAGGTTCTTGTAGGTAAACATGTTTTTCCTATGCCAACACTTGGTGCCAATGCTATATCTAAACACCATAGATTAAAAAAGTTAGGTTACTATTTTCGCTAAGAAGACCTGTGTTTTTATCAAATTAATATCAAATTTTGTAAAAAATGAGCTCAGGATTTATATCAGAGTCTGAAATATTGGAAGCGAGACGCCGAAGACAAGAAGAATGGGAAAAAGTTCGTACTGAAGATCAACCAAAAGGTGAAAATTATAAATTTTAGTTTAATCACTCGTCAATATGGTTGTCACTGGCCATAAACGTAGTTAATGTTTTTATATTAACATATTATTGTAGTTTTGTCTTCGTGATGTAATTAGAATTAGATTATGTTGCTTATACTTAAGTTTTAGAAACAATGTATATCAAGCAGCGAGTTTAGAAATGTTGACAAGAATGTTTTTTCTAAACTAAGTATTTGAGATAATGTAATAGAAACAAACTTTAATAAACCATTTTTTTTCGATCAACATGACACAAAGAAACATAAATTACTAATCTTACTATTCATACTGATATTAGGGTCGAATGATTATTAAGTAAGGTCTTTAAGACAAGTGTTATGAATTGAGATTGGTGATTTTCATTTTGATTTCAACGCGAAATTTATTTATATTTTACTCTTAACTGGCCTTTATAATTATAAAATGAATATTTATTTCTGAATATGTAATTATATATTCAAAAATAAATATTCATAATAAACAATGAACCACTCTTATTTTTTTAACATCTAAGAACCTATTCTCAGTAGGAAATATTAAACTTTTGAAATAAATTAAATTACTTGTTATTTTATTTGCTTATTTTGTTCATTGTGCTTGTTTCAAAGTGACTAGTATAGTATAGTAGGCCAAAACCTCCTTTCCGAGAAACCTAAGTCAAGTAGTGGAGTAGTAAGACTCTTAACCATGTTGATTGTGTTAACTGTGGTCTCCTTTAGGTAAAAGTACACTAACTCAAAACCCTTTGTAGCCAATTATTATTATTAATTATGTACTATCTACAAAGAGAAGAAAAACTTGATATAAACCCTATATCAACGTGTCTTGCCAGTGTAATATAGTACTTTCCTTCTTTCTAAGGAGAGTCATATGTCCAGCAGTGGACTTTGAAAGGCTGTTGATGTGATGTGTATTATCTCAGGTCGGGCCAAGAAGTGTTATTGGGTATTTACCGAATACAGAAATGCTTAATAACAGTCTGAAGTTAGGAAGTTGGGGTCTTCACCCCCTTCCTTGAAGCATGTAAAACCATTGGTCAAGCCCGCGATCTCCCCTGTCGTTTGAACCTTAATTCACCCATGAGATTGTAAGAGTGAGGAAATAGAGTGTACACCTGTGTTTGGATAGTTGGTAGGTCTCTGTTGAGACTGACCATAGTGGCCGAGATCAAAGTTCAAAATTAATAAGTAATAAATTAATAAATAAATAAATTGTTTGAACCAATTAAGGCCAGATGGATCAGGGTATATAAGTAAATATTGTGTCGGTAATAACTGAAATAAACAAACATATAGGCAGTTATTATATTGTACTAGCCTTAAACCCCAGAGAAAGACCCTTAGTTCACTTGTATGCTCAACTTTCAGAGGCACCAGAAGAGGCCTATGATAATAGACCATTGTACCAACGATTAGAAGAACAGAGAGTGAAGAAGGAAGCTGAGTATGAAGAAGCCCACAAACTTAGTAAGTTTTTAATCACATATTTTTAATAAAATTTTTTACAAATACTGGAAGGACAACACAGCTTTAAAAATTATCCTCATAAGTGTAGTGCAGTGTAGTGTAGTTAGTTTAGTAGTAAAATATTCTTTTGTCTTTTTTTTCAATTGTCATGAAAAAGTTCCCGAGTAAATGTTACCCACATACTTCTTTCAGGTGCTAATAACATATATTAGTTAAGTTAGTTAAGTACTGTTTTATTGTCAATAGAGAATATGATCCGAGGTCTGGATGATGATGAAGTTGGTTTCCTGGACTTAGTGGAGAGGACAAAGGCTAAAGCTGCTCAACAAATATCTATTGAAGAACAGAGGGAGATGCAAGAATTCAGGTACTGCCCTATTAGTATATTATTTAATGAATATAACTTCATGTTACTTTATTATAAAAGCTTTATTGTACACAAGATAACACAGTTTATATATAATTTGAATAAGTTGAATGACAAATGGTGGCCTTCTCGCTGAAAAATAATTTCTTCCAAGCGACCTTTGGATGGAAAAAAAAATGACTGTAAAAAGAGAAATTCATTAGCAGTATTGGGTCAGATTCAGATCAGATATTTGACTGCATGGTTGGCCTAGTGGTTTAAGCGGTCACGGAGGCGCCGTGCGCCTTGGCAGGAACTCCGCCGTGAGATTTGGAGGCGGAAGTGCTCGCCGAAGTTTATCGGCGAACGGCTGACTTCTGTGTGTGTAGCGGCATACGGCCCCCGCCCGAAGCGATACGCGAGTGGCGAGAGGCCGCTCGTCTAGTCACGATGGCTCGTTGGTCGTCCCGGCTGGAGACTCCACGTGCTGGTTTTGCCGCCGTGGAGGCTCTCCAGCCGTCCATCGTCGACTGGTCAGGGCAACAGCACGGGACCCTTTCTTTCCGACTGACGCAGATCCTTTCCATTTGCTTCATGAAGTATATGCACTCGGTCGCCAGGAGGGAATTGAGTCCCGCCTGTCACCACTACGACTATAGTGAGGACTCAGCTAGGCACACGCTGGCGGTTTGTTCCGCTTGGGCGGCGCAGCGTGGGGTCCTCACTGCAGTTATTGGAGGAGATCTCTCGCTACCGGCCGTCATACGCTCCATGGTCGGTAGTGACAGTTGTTTTACCGCGGTCACAACCTTCTGCGAAGACGTAATTTCACGGAAGGAGGCGGCGGAGAGGGCCCGGGAGGAAGACCTCCACTCGGACCCAATTCGCCGCCGGCGTACCGGGCGGCGGAGGCGCGCATACCAGCGCCTCATCCGCTATAGTGGCCAGCCGCGAGGAGGCGACGTCTGCGTGTGCCGTATGTCGCCTAAAAGGAGAGTTTATTCGCAGATGGTGCCCGAGGTAGCGGGCAGGCGCTAGGAGGGATCTGGATGTCGTAATAACAGCTGTTCCCAGATCCCTCCTATGACAGGCGCAGAGTGGCACACCGTGTGGTTTTAGTCGGTCCGATTCCGACACACCTCCCCGCCGTAAACCCCGGTGAGTGATGGCCCGAGGAGGTTTCCACATGTTAAAAAAAAAAAAAAGTGGTTTAAGCGGTCACCACGCCGCTCACTACTGCACTGAGTATTGTGGGCTCAAATCCCACATGGGACAACACTTTGTGTGATCCATAAATTGTTGTTCTGAGTCTGGGTGCCTTTGTGTCCGTTTCTTGTATGTTTGTAAAGTCCCCCGTGACATAGGATGTATTCATAGTGCGGGCTTTGCTGTTTTAAAAGAAAAAGGATAAACAAAATCGTATAAGCATTCCAATGATACAGATAAAAATAAATAAAAGAATTATTGAATATAATACACATTAACACAAATAAATTCATAATATCTACATTTTTATTACAAAAACATACAACAGATAAAATATGTTAGGTAAATGATATCTGGGCAATCTGATGCCAAACTAGGCAGAGCCTGTGCTACGAGCACCAGACTGTTGATAAGCATGCTGATATATAATATTTCTAAATAAATGTTATACAATGAACTACTATCCATTAGTCTGACTAAATCTAAGTATTGGCTGTACCGATTTGGTTGATTTTGGACTTGAAATATAGATTTCATGGGAAAATGCGAAGAAATAGTAAAAAAACAACGAATAATATATAATAAAACCTGAAAAAGACATTTCGTTTGAGAGAAACAGACAAAGGTGCAAAACTCAACTAGTTTATTGTTTGATAATTCTATAAACTTTGATTCCAGAGAGCGTGTGTCAAATCTTGCGGAAAGTGAGGAGATGATAAGACTGCGAGCTCAAATAGCGCCGGCACGTACCACACAGACGACATCACAAGCACAAACACAGAAGAATAAACTGCAGGGGGTAAGGAAGATGAATAAAAACTGTTTGATGTTTCTTTACACTGTTTGCAACCTTATTATTTACAATAAGACAATTATATGTCAAGCTACACGCATATATAACAAAATAAACAAATCCAAATTATACATTAACTCACACATGAGGTAAAACATGAAGTCAAAGTCAAAACAAAATCATGGTTACACAAAACTATAACACAAACCGAAACCTTAATGCAGTGAAAACACACATGCAACAGTCACATACATACATGCATACACTCACATACAGACACGCATACACTCACATACACACACGCATACAGTCACATACACACGCATACACATATGGACTACTACCTTGCGGACTTACCAGGAAATTAGGTCGTGCACAGGATTCGTGAGAGTCAAGTTAGCAGACATAACTTTCTACAGCTGTTATGCTCCACCTAGCCTTACACTGGAGGAGTATACGGATCGTTTAGAAAGACTTGCAGATGACGTAAGAAATCACCATCTTGTGGCAATAGCAGGAGACTTCAATGCATGGGCAACTGATTGGGGTAGTAAGCTGACCAACGCCAGAGGGCTGGTGCTGCTAGAAGTAATGGCGTCCCTGGACGTCGTGCTAATGAACAGTGGAACTAAAGCAACCTTTACAAAAGGAGATGCGAGCTCCATAGTAGATCTAACTTTTATAAGCACAAACCTGGCAAAAGGTAACAACACTTGGAAATTTACCGAAATTTACACGGCCAGCGACCACCAAGCCATCTACTGGAAAGTATTCACTGCATTGCCTAGAGTGCTAGCTAAGAAGAGTAATGAGATCAGATGGAAGACTGGCGCGTTTGATCTCGAAACTTTCCAGACGGCGCTGGACACAAAGCCCATAGATCAGGGATACGACGCCAACGAGAAATCTGCCGTTATCATGAAGAGAATCCTGTCGGCTTGCGACGCCACTATGCCAAGGAAACGATGTTCAAATAGGCTCCCGCCCGCCTACTGGTGGAATGACACAATAGCCGCGCTGCGTAGACAGTGCATCCGAGCAAAAAGACTAGCTCAGTGCGCTCGGAAAAAGCCTCCAAGCTATTCGTACAAAATGAGGGAACTTTACAAAGAAGCACGCCTAATGCTCAAAAATGCTATCCGCAACAGCAAGAACAAATGCTGGTGTGATCTTTTAGAGGAAGTCGAAAGAGACCTGTGGGGAAGGCCGTACAAAATTGTCATGTTGCGACTGAGAAAACAACCACTGTGCTCGCCGTCAGATCCTGAGCTGTTAAAGTTTATTGTCACGGTTCTCTTCCCCCAGCAAATAGACAAAATTACACCCCAGAGGAAGATAAAGATGACCTAATACCATCTATCACCCAAGATGAACTCTTAGAAGCTGCCTCGAGAATAGAAAACAGTAAAACACCTGGATTAGATGGTATTCCGAACATTGCGCTAAAAGCCGCCATTATAACAGCGCCAGACCTTTTCCTTGACACGTATAACGCCTGTCTCCGAGAAGGCACCTTCCCAAAACGATGGAAACTACAAAGGCTGGTGCTTGTGCATAAGGAGAATAAACCAATAGATGAACCATCATCTTACCGCCCGTTATGCATGTTGGACAGCGCTGGAAAGGTACTGGAACGTTTTGTCCACAGACGTATCGAAACTATGGTTGACACACAACTATCCGAAAACCAGTATGGTTTCCGCAAAGGCCGATCTACGGTAGATGCAATCGATCTAGTGGTCAATACTGTAAAACAAGCAATATCTGAAACCAGATGGAAGGGAGGCACAAAAAAGTATTGTCTGGTCGCAGCCCTAGACATTAAAAATGCCTTCAATTCGGCCAGATGGGATATAATTGGGAAAGCCCTTGCTGCTTTAAATGTACCGGCCTACTTGCAGAACACAGTGGCGAGCTACTTTACGGATCGAGTCCTTAAGTACGACACTGATATCGGACCCAAGCAGTACAAAGTGACTGGAGGAGTACCACAGGGATCAGTACTGGGTCCCCGACTGTGGAATATTATGTACGACGCATTGTTAAAACAAGTTTTACCAAGAGAAGCACGACTTGTAGCATTCGCGGACGATGTGGCGGTAGTGATCGTTGCCAAGTACATTGAAGAAATCAACTGGGCATCCGATTAAACGTACGCAGTCATTAGCAACTGGATGGAGCAAATTGGACTTAAGCTTGCAGAACATAAGACGGAAGCTGTGCTTATTCCCCGCAGGAAACAGGTTGAGACAATGACCCTAAGAGTTGGCGGCATACACTCACGACGCAACCATTCATACGATACCTTGGAGTTATGATAGATACGCGTCTTAATTTCAGGCAACATGTGGAATGTGCTGCAGCAAAAGCAACTACAGTAGTTGCTAACCTAGCTCGGTTAATGCCGAACGTCGGAGGACCCAAACAGAAAAGGAGACTTCTGCTGACATCTGTGGTCAGATCAGTGTTGATGTACGGTGCGGCTGTTTGGTCGGTGGCACTTGCTAGTCCAGAAACCCGGCGTAAAATTGCGTCTGTCTACAGGCTCAGTGCACTTCGTGTCGCTTCGGCGTTCCGTACCGTTTCCGAAGACGTAGCGTGTGTCATTGCGGGTATGCTGCCAGTGGAAATATTGGCTGAGAAATGTAGGTCTCTCTACTACATCCGGAAAGTAAGCTCTAACTCAACACCCGCTGAACTGAGGAGTAAAGAGAGAAAAAAGAGTCTACATCGATGGCATGTGCACTGGGATGCCTCAACTAAAGGGAGATGGACCTACCGGCTTATACCCGAGGTGGAAAAGTGGATAAACCGTAAACACGGAGAGACCACTTACTACCTCACGCAGATGCTCTCAGGACACGGATGCTTCCGAGAATACCTCCATCACTTCAAGCACGATGATTCCCCAGAGTGCCCCCTCTGCAAGGGCATTAATGAAAACGCGGAGCATGTATTCTTCGTGTGTCCTCGATTCCAAGCAGCACCGGAGAGGTGGGAGACTACACTACAATGTAGAATCCAACCTGAAAATTTAACTTCCGTAATGCTGTCGACAAAGGAAAAATGGGATGCAACTAACACCTATGTTGCAGAAGTGCTAAGAGAACTACGCACCCAAGAGAGAGCTAGATCGACTGGTAGACAAGCAACAGGAGCACACAGCAGCTGAGCTGCTAAGTCCTTCCCCCGTGATGAAATACCTAACGGAGACCCCATGGGGAGTAAGAAGGCGGCGAAAAACAGGAGGTTTTTTAGTCGGTATAGGTCACCACCAAAACCGAGCCCGACATACGGGGCGTATAACACCTAAGCTCTATGATACGTAATAGTAGTTTTCCCCTGTAAACAGAAAAAAAAAAAACACATACACTCGCATACGCACACGCATACACACGCATACACTCACATACACACACGCATACACTCACATACACACACGTATACACACAAACACACATACACACTTGCATACTCCCACCCGCACATTTTTTAATGTATTTTTATTGTATAGTCGATGTAACATATACACTAGGTCCTATATTATATATGGTGTCTGTTATTTTTACAAAATTGTTTTGAAGATGTTACACACTGGAAAAACAACAATTTTTTGTGATATAAGGAAGTATTTTGTCACAACGCTCTACATGACGTTGTACAATGTTCTAAAAATGTATGGAATGAGTACTCACAATTAGGGCTCACGAAAAATGAACACTGAGAATAAATAACACCGTTATACACACAAAATGACAGTTAACAGCAAAAAAGCATTCTTCAACAGCCTTTTGCAGTCCACTGCTGGACATGGGCCTCTCCTTAGCAAGGAGGTTTTGGCCTACTATACCACGCTGGCCAGACGGGTTGGAATAGGGTTTGTTTCAAGTTCTCCTTCTCTTTGTAGTGATATTTTCCTGAATAGTTTTTTCCCTTAGTCGCCTCATACAACACCCACGGGATGAATAGGGGTGGTCACACTATGTATTCTTAATCCGTCACCACACGGAATACCACACCACACAAAAGCATTCAGATGATAATAATCAATTTTAAACATTTGCTTTAGGTCGTAGTGAGGAAACGCAAGGCGTGTGAAATGGAAGATAAACAGGAGAAGACTGGGAATGGACCCCTGCCGGCCAAGACAAATGGATTAGTACCTAATAGGTAAGCATGTCATTGTGTAATAGTAGAGGGATTGTCTTTCTAGGTTACACCCGGTTCTTCGGCCACTGGTAACCAGACGACGTGGTATTTTAGTCGATTCGAGTCGAGAATACTTGTATACATTTAAAGCACACATTTAATAGAATCGTCGACTGCATGATTGGACTAGTGGTTTAAGCGGTCGCCACGCCCCACTCCACTTCGCTGAGTGTTGGGGTTCAAATCCCACATGGGAGAACACTTTGTGTGATCCACAAATTGTTGTTCTGAGTCTAGGTGTTTTTTGTGTCCGCTTCTTGTGTTTGTAAAGTCCCCCACGCCACAGGATTTATTCCTAAAGCGGGCGTTGTCTTATAAAAAAAATACGTAAAATACACTTCGATATATTGTTTTTGAGCATTCCGTAGCTAATATAGTAAAAACGGAACCTCTAGTGTTATCACGTATATCCGTCTATATTTACGTAAAAACTTTATTTTTTCTTCATATATTTATGAATATATATGTATATGTATAAAACTCCATTGGTAGCATTCATGTCAGTTTTTGAGGACTCTGCTCCTCTTCCAAAACCTTGCTAAGGTGGGGCTTATGTCCAGCAGTGGCCTTTTAAAGGCTGTTGACGATTCATGATGGTGATGTCAGTTTTCAGAAGCAAACAGACAGGTCACCAGTTGGTAAATGATGACTGGTTCATTTAATATTGGTCGACTTTAGTTTCGTCTTAAAAACGGCAATTATACGTTGTTTCAAGGTTGGCTAGATGCACCAATTCAGCTCCTTCAGGTGCGCAGTAAGCTCTTGGGGCATTCATAGGCTTCTGGTAGCATATTAATGAACGAATGTACCTACAGAATTAGGGTGGTGGGGAGGGTTGATTCTCCGTTCTGAGTGAGTACTGGATGGACTAATGTTACTAAAGAAGCTAAAGTCTACTTCGTTATGTCGCACAGACTCTCTATAACGCAATGGTACATGTATATTTGTGTACGAATAGTTTTAAATGCTCGTATGGACATTCCACAGCCCGGTGAAACGGAACGGCTCCGTGGCGGCGCGGCCGGGCGCCGGCACCATGCGGTGCGTGGGCGTGCTGCCCGGGCTGGGCCACTACGACACCGACTCCACCTCCGACACCGACGACTCCAGCGATCTAGACTCTGTACGTACGTCTGTGCACTATCATGATACAATCAAAATATAATATATACATAAAAAACCTATTTTGCATATCTATATTGTATTTCCCGTGTTTATTTATTTTTTTCTATAAAAGCCTACCAAAGTGACTCTACTCCAGGTAGACCTGATGGAAAGCATGAGTAGAATCCGAGAGTTGTGGTCACCATACTCATTGCAAATGCAGACAATGCAGTATGGTGATCCGCAATATGACGGCCTTGTGAGATGATTTTTCACGTCTCCTTGGGGTAAAAACATGACAGATGTCGTGGCATTATATTGCACACACTTACTACGGCAACTGTCACCCCTGAATCAATAATTCTAATATTATCGTTCCATCATTCTTCTTTATAACTTTAGAAATGATAAACTTCTATGCTATTTGTCCACCTTAGGGATGAAATTACGCCACCGAGGTAGTCAAATATGTATAAAATCATTGTATGTTTGCTTGTATTTTATGTACTGTCCTAACGTCTCTGTTTTGTAATGAAACCAGTGATATAAGGTACCTATCATCCAAGAAACATTAATTAGCAATTGATGCACATCTGTAAACAATTAAGAGATTACCAAAGGAACGAATATATGTGGACAAACCCGTGTGCATAACCTATAGACACAAACATTTGCTAATGTTGTTTTTGTTGTTTCAGCTTGACAATTGCTGCAAAAGGGACATGTTGGGGAGACGACCTGAGGCAGACAAATCCAGGAAAGAAGGGGAGAAGAGCTAGGCTCGTTGCAGTACCTTGATATTTAAACTAGATAGTGTTGTTAGCCCAGGAGCTGGTAAACTGAAGTATAAACTCTTTCAAATAATATTATCCTCGCACATCTCACACACGGTTGTCTAACTCTAAACTAGACAAAACCTGTACAATATTAACCAGACGGCTGATAAACATACTTATATATTTCTAAATAAATACATATTATAGAGAAATTACACCCAGACTGAACAAATAATCGTGTTCTTCACACAAAGTTTTGTCCCGAGTGAGAATCAAACCCACCTCTGGTTGAGCAGCCAGGAAACAATAAACCAACATATCTGCTAAACCTTGTAATTAATAATTATATACTAAAATTGCTGATATGTGACACTAATGGAAATTAAATATAATATACAATTTTTTATGCTAATGTTAAAATGGTACTTATAATATTCTAGCGTATCTAGAATGCCACTTAGTCCCAAACTAAGCAGAGCTTCTGGTACTAGATAACTGATAATTACAATTTTTTTTATTATTATAGATAGAAATAACAAGACAAATAAAATATTAAATGTTCATGCACACTTATATTTGACTTGAGCGGGTATCGAACCCGCACCATTTGGCGCAGCAGTGCGTTACACAAACCGTTATGCCATTTGGTCTTCAAAATTAAGTTTTTTTGTTCATGTTTCCGCTCGCAATCTTTCATTAATGAAATTATATTTCGTTGCTCTGTTGACTGTGCTTAAAACTGAATAAGTCTAATTATTATTTTCAACGAAAGGTGTTTGATTTATTTAAAATAATTGCTTACAATGTGTAAAAAATACATCACTTTAATTGAACTGAGGACCTAGTGCGAGTTTACTTTAATATTAACTCACTCTCGAGCGTATTCGGCGTTGCGATCGGTGAAGAGTTCAGTCGCGTACGGCTTGATGTGAAATAAACTCACACTGGGACTCTAATGTAATCTTTGTGGTAGAAATCTACCCACTATTCATAAAATCTATTTATCATTAGACTGATTTTATATCATTATTATTGAAACATGTAAAATTGCTAATTTTTTTTTTCTACCAATTATTCTCTTATTTCAATTTACTAGCTCCTAAACTATACTTATTATGTTATGTGATTTAGAAGTAAGTTATTGTTAGTACATACAATTTTAAATTCATTAGTGTTTTTATTGTCTAAATACCCATCATATACTTTTTTGTTGACGGGGGAAGTCCCTTTTGGATCTCCGGCTCCTAGGGGACGTAGGACCCAGAAATATGTGGTGTTGCTACTGGAATGTAACCCTCCCCGACAGCGGCTGGTCTCGGGAAATACTTTGAGGAGGATCAAGGACCAGGTTTTTGAAGTGGAAACTTGTGTAGATGTGTCTGGTTGGGGAATATCCCATGCGCTCGCCTCAGCTGACTGTACGACATTGTATAAACACGATTTTATTGTGTCCTGAGTCCTGTGTCCAAAGTGACTACTCTGCCTGATGGAAAGCATGAATAGAATCCAACAGTTGTGGCCAACATGCTCATTGCAAATGCAGACAATGCAGTATGGTGACCCACACTATGGCGGCCTTGAGAGATGCTTTTTGCCCAGACGACCAGACGGGTTGGAATAGGCTTTGTTTCAAGTTTTTCTTCTCTTTGAAATGACGTTGTCTTGCATATTCAGAATAGGGGTGGGAACGCTATGTATTCCTAATCCGTCACCACAATTACCATATTATGATTCAAAAATTATATAATATTATAATATTACAACCAGTTAAACATTACATAATGTTTTTAATTTTTGACTTCTGTCGGCCTGGACGGCAGTCGTTTTTTCACGGAACGAGTGACGGTACTGGGGCTAGCCTTTTCCTCCATTTAATCTCACATATGACTTGACATCAAAAGTCGCAAAAGCAGATCATCACGTGACCCTATACGTGCACGTATACGTTCAAAGGTACGTATAAAGCACTATAAACGAATAAGATTTGGTTCTGCCAAATATTAATAGGTACTTTGACCAGCAAAAAAAAAACTTAGATATTCTTAGTATTTAATAGTCACATCAATAGATTAATGACGATAATTATGATTTATTATTATAAAAACACGCATTAGAGACCTAAATTTCTACATAAATCCATTATAGCATAATATCAGATGTGGATCGATATGTAGGTATTGTTTAATCCTCGGGTTTAAGCTTATATTGACATTAAGAAAGAAATGAGTCCTATATCATGTCATGACAGCAATAAAACGTACGTTTTGTAACGTGAACCTACAGATATATGTATTTACGATCTGTATATAACACGATACACCAATTAAGTTTTTATTGGGTCCCTTCCCCCTGGAGCTCGACCTCGCTAAGCACAGGAGGGAACACAGAACGAGATCCGAGCGCAGCTAACATGCTGGTCGCTCTATGGAACCCATCTGCATAGGCTGACCTCGTTAGAGACGCGCCCCCCACCGGACTGACACCCGGATATACCAACGGGCCCAAGGGGCCCAACCAAGTGACCCGCTTGTAGTCGCTTCGACGACCACTTCGACAGGCCGTAGACCCGTAAAGTCACCCCGAGACTCCTCCCAAAGGGGTCTACGAGAAGAACCACAAGAGAAGTTTCTTCTAGGCCATACGTGTTAAGGAAACGGTGACGCGTCAATCAAGCTCGTCCCTCGACCAATCAGGTTTCACGGTTTCTTACCAAACGATTTCTTAGAATCTGATTGGCTAGAGGCATGGCATATCTGATGTATCTATCACTTTTCTCTTAACGTAAATGGACTATAGAACAATCCAAAATGCCAACATTGACAATATCTTTCAAAGTAAACTGTTATTATGCCATAAGGATTAGTATCGTGTGCCACACGCAGGCAGAGCTTAATACTTATGAAAAGCGAGCATTACAGCTGTTACTCCATAGAAAACAATGCACACACGGTAAATGAAACCCCGTCAGGTTTACATGCTGTGTGTTATTCCAGCAAGTATATTATTATAATCATGGGCGCTGGGAGGAAAGTGCGAGGGAGTGCACTCGCATCCCCCTGGCAGAAAAGAAATTACATAGACAAACGCACATATTTTTAACTAGTTTTTATAGGTAGTACAGAAGGCGAGGGCGCGTAATGTGCTTAATTTCACTCACGGTACGGCCGACGCTATGACCATCTTATACCATCCAATATTATGTACTGGCGCGCACGCACACACTCAAACCGGTACGCTTCTATAAGGATAACTTACTGTTCTTAGAGGACTGCTACACCATCATATAGTAAACAAATTACACGAGTTTTTGCTTCTTACGTAAGTTTTATTCTAGTTTCAACAATTTCAGTTCTAAATACTTCGGTTTTGAAAGGTGATATTTAGGACTCCTACAACCCCTCACACGATGTAAATATAACACATATCCTTAACTGTGACGTACTTTATGGACGTACCTTAATGTGGATAAACACAATTATATTTTTTTTTGTAGATACGTTTTGTACGTAGACAATAGACAACGATGTATGCATGTATTTGGACTTTAACTGTCAATTTGACTTCTAAATATAATCAAGGAAGTACAACAAACGAAAAATTATTGTTCTAGGGATTATAGACTTTTTTGACATTTATAGTATATTCGCGTTAAGAAAGAAGTGACGTAATAGCCCGACTCCAGGTGTCAAACGTTTTCGCAAACGATATTTTTTTGTAACCTGACTAGTCAGGGCCAGGGCTTGGTTAACGTCACTATATTCTTAACACGAATGGCCTATAGATTTAAAAGAGCGAAGTCGAAAGAAGAAAGAAAATTAATATAACTGCCTCGGTGGCGCAGCGGTAGTGAATGCGACTGCTGTGCTTGAGGTCTCGGGTTCGATTCCCGGGTCGGACCAAATGTTTATATAATCTGCTTTGGGTGTTTTCTATGTATAATATGTATTTATTTACAAAAAAAAGTATATTAGTATTCTATCAGTCAGTCTAGTTATCATAGCACAAGCTCTGCTTAGTTTGAAAATAGATGACGTTGCAAAAAAAAAAAAAAATTAAAAGTTCGACTGTTATTTTTACTCGTTAAGTTTTCAAGCATTGATTATGTATTCTGAAATCATAATATTTTGCATTTACGATTGTCAGGGTTTTTTTTGGTACTTTTATAACAAAAAATCAGAGGTCCCTGAGGTAATTCACAAAATGTGAATGAAAGCGGAGCCGCGCGAAAAAGTTAGGTATCTAACAATTAAGTGAGAGTCAAGTAGTGCATTGTCTCGTCGGTGCGGTCTGCCACCGCGTCCGCGGTACGTTCCAACACCATCTGTTCTTGCGGCTCGGCGTCGGGCAAACTCCCGTCAGAAGACTCCTCTGAGTTCGTCTCTTCTGCTCCGGCTGCTTCCTTAGGCTCATCCTTCTGTTTTCTTCTGTTTCTGTATTTGACAAGTTCAATTTGAGATATATATTGCCAGTATAGGCTATTCACGTGAAGAAAATAGAAACACATCGATCAAACCTCACGTTCTGAGGATCCATGAGTCACTGTTTTGTTAACGCGAATGGATAATAACTAGCATTGAAAGTACATAAGAAATAATAATGAATGATATTTAATAATATATCTTTAAAAAACAGTTTTCCTTTGTTCGTTATAATCTTAATAGTTACAAAATAAGATTAATATACATGATTCAAATATTCACATTATTTAATTTCATTTGAGCATGCTGTTACTTGTCGAGTTGGACTGTCGCCTCCACCGTAATCATGAAGAGGGCGGGGTTCTGAGACAACACAGTGTGCCTGATTAAGATGGACCCCATCTGCGAACCAGGCGGCGGAGGCGCGCGTACCAGCGCCTCATGCCGCCTTGAGTGTGGCCGCGGGTGGACGGGACGGGTTTTCCCCTCCATCCGCTATAGTGGCCAGCCGCGAGGAGGTGACGTCTGCGTGTGCCGTACGTCGCCTAAATAGAGAGTTTATCCATAGATGGTGCCCGCGGTAGCGGACAGGCGGTAGGAGGGACCTGGATGTTGTAATAACAGCGGTTCCCGGATCCCTCCTATGTCAGGTGCAGAGTGGTACACCGTGTGGTTTTAGTCGGTCCGATTCCGACACACCACCCCGCCATAAACCCCGGTGGGGTGACGACCCTACGGGGTTTCCACACATTAAAAAAAAAGATTGTCTTAAGAACGACACTTATACGTCGTGGCAAGATTGGTTAGGTGACCAAACTTAGCTCTTTCAAATGCTCTGCAGATGCAGTAAGGTCTTGGAGCATTCATAAGCTTCTGGTAGCATATTAATGAACGAATGTACCTACAAAATTAGAGTTGAGGGGACGGTTGATTCTCCATTCTGAGTGATACAGAACATTAGTCCACCCGGTACTGAGTGAGTACCGGGTGGACCAATGTTACTAAAGAAGCTAAAACCTACTTTGTTATGTCGCACAGACTCTCTATAACGCAATGGTACATGTATATTTGTGTACGAATAGTTTTAAATGCTCGTATGGACATTCCACAGCCCGGTGAAACGGAACGGCTCCGTGGCGGCGCGGCCGGGCGCCGGCACCATGCGGTGCGTGGGCGTGCTGCCCGGGCTGGGCCACTACGACACCGACTCCACCTCCGACACCGACGACTCCAGCGATCTAGACTCTGTACGTACGTCTGTGCACTATCATGATACAATCAAAATATAATATATACATAAAAAACCTATTTTGCATATCTATATTGTATTTCCCGTGTTTATTTATTTTTTTCTATAAAAGCCTACCAAAGTGACTCTACTCTAGGTGGACCTGATGGAAAGCATGAGTAGAATCCGAGAGTTGTGGTCACCATACTCATTGCAAATGCAGACAATGCAGTATGGTGATCCGCAATATGACGGCCTTGTGAGATGATTTTTCACGTCTCCTTGGGGTAAAAACATGACAGATGTCGTGGCATTATATTGCACACACTTACTACGGCAACTGTCACCCCTGCATCGATAATTCTAATATTATCGTTCCATCATTCTTCTTTATAACTTTAGAAATGATAAGCTTCTATGCTATTTGTCCACCTTAGGGATGAAATTACGCCACCGAGGTAGTCAAATATGTATAAAATCATTGTATGTTTGCTTGTATTTTATGTACTGTCCTAACGTCTCTGTTTTGTAATGAAACCAGTGATATAAGGTACCTATCATCCAAGAAACATTAATTAGCAATTGATGCACATCTGTAAACAATTAAGAGATTACCAAAGGAACGAATATATGTGGACAAACCCGTGTGCATAACCTATAGACACAAACATTTGCTAATGTTGTTTTTGTTCTTTCAGCTTGACAATTGCTGCAAAAGGGACATGTTGGGGAGACGACCTGAGGCAGACAAATCCAGGAAAGAAGGGGAGAAGAGCTAGGCTCGTTGCAGTCCCTTGATATTTAAACTAGATAGTGTTGTTAGCCCAGGAGCTGGTAAACTGAAGTATAAGCTCTTTCAAATAATATTACCCTCGCACATCTCACACACGGCTGTCTGACTCTTAACTAGGCAAAGCCTGTACAATATTAACCAGACGGCTGATAAACATACTTATATAATTCTAAATAAATACATATTATAGAGAAATTACACCCAGACTGAACAAATAATCGTGTTCTTCACACAAAGTTTTGTCCTGAGTGAGAATCAAACCCACCTCTGGTTGAGCAGCCAGGAAACAATAAACCAACATATCTGCTAACCCTTGTAATTAATAATTATATACTAAAATTGCTGATATGTGACACTAATGGAAATTAAATATAATATACAATTTTTTATGTTAATGTTAAAATGGTACTTATAATATTCTAGCGTATCTAGAATGCCACCTAGTACCAAACTAAGCAGAGCTTCTGGTACTAGATAACTGATAATTACAATTTTTTTTATTATTATAGATAGAAATAACAAGACAATTAAAATATTAAATGTTCATGCACACTTATATTTGACTTGAGCGGGTATCGAACCCGCACCATTTGGCGCAGCAGTGCGTTACACAAACCGTTATGCCATTTGGTCTTCAAAATTAAGTTTTTTTGTACATGTTTCTTTGTTGACTGTGCTTAAAACTGAATAAGTCTAATTATTATTTTCAACGAAAGGTGTTTGATTTATTTAAAATAATTGCTTACAATGTGTAAAAAATACATCACTTTAATTGAACTGAGGACCTAGTGTGAGTTTATTTTAATATCGACTCACTCTCGAGCGTGTTCGGCGTTGCGATCGGTGAAGAGTTCAGTGGCGTACGGCTTGATGTGAAATAAACTCACACTGGGACTTTAATGCAATTTTTGTGGTAGAAATCTACCCACTATTCATAAAATCTATTTATCATTAGACTGATTTTATATCATTATTATTGAAACATGTAAAATTGCTAATTTTTTTTTTCTACCAATTATTCTCTTATTTCAATTTACTAGCTCCTAAACTATACTTATTATGTTATGTGATTTAGAAGTAAGTTATTGTTAGTACATACAATTTTAAATTCATTAGTGTTTTTATTGTCTAAATACCCATCATATACTTTTTTGTTGACGGGGGAAGTCCCTTTTGGATCTCCGGCTCCTAGGGGACGTAGGACCCAGAAATATGTGGTGTTGCTACTGGAAACCTTCCCGACAGCGGCTGGTCTCAAGAAATACTTTACAGGAGGATCAAGGAGGATTGAGGAGGAAACTTGTGTAGATGTGTCTAGTTGGGGTCCCATGCTCTCGCCTCAGCTGACTGTACGACATTATATAAACACGATTCGATTGTGTCCTGCCAAAGTGACTACTCTTATTGGTGAAAAGCATGAATAAATCCCTGAGCTGTGGTCACCATACTCATTGCAAATGCAGACAATGCAGTATGGTGACCCACACTATGGCGGCCTAGTGAGATGCTTTTTCACACCCCGCTTGGGGACGTAAGTTATCGTGGCAGTACAAGGGCTCTCGCACTTACCACGATAACTGTGACCCCTGTATCAATGAGACTCCGAAACGCGACAGCATGAACGCTGTCGCTTTAGGTTGGTCTTCTGTGAGGCAGTACTGCCTCGGTCGAGCTCATTCATGCTGAAATCAGCGTGGCTCCAATCCCTTTATATATTATGTGTTTACGAAACCACGTCTTATGTAATAAATAAACCATACATACGTTGTATATAATTCATCATCATCAACAGCCTTTTACAGTCCACTGTTGGACATAGGCCTCTCCTTAACAAGGAGGTTTTGGCCTACTATACCACGCTGGCCAAACGGGTTAGAATAGCGTTTGTTTCAAGTTTTCCTTCTCTTTGTAATGATGTTGTCTTGCATATTTGGTTCCCTTAGTCGCCTTTTACGACACCCACGGGATGAATAGGGGTGGTAACACTATGTATTCTTAATTCGTCACCACGCGGACCGTATTATAATTCAAAAAATATATTATAATATTACAACCAGTTAAACATTACATAATGTTTTTAATTTTTGACTTCTGTCGGCCATTTAGACTGCACTCGATTTTTCACGGAACGAGTGACGGTACTGGGGCTAGCCTTTCCCTCCATTTAATCTCACTTATGACTTGACATCAAAAGTCGCAAAAGCAGATCATCACGTGGCCTTATGTGCTTGTTTGCACGTATACGTTCAAAGGTACGTATAAAGCACTATAAACGAATAAGATTTGGTTCTGCCAAATATTAATAGGTACTTTGAACAGCAAAAAAAAATACTTGGAAATTCTTAGTATTTAATAGTCACATCAATAGATTAATGACAATAATTAAGATTTATTATTATAAAAACACACGCAATAAATCCATTATAGCATAATATCAGACTTGGATGTATATGTAGATGTATTGAATATATATCATATTGTTTAATCCTCGGTTTTAAGCTCATATTGACATTAAGAAAGAAACGAGTTCTATATTATATCATGACAGCAATAATACGTACGTTTTGTAACGAGAACCTACGGATATATATATTTACGATCTGTATATAACACGATACACCAATTAAGTTTTTATTGGGTCCCTTCCCCCTGAAGCTCGACCTCGCTAAGCACAGGAGGGAACACAGAACGAGATCCGAACGCAGCTAACATGCTGGTTGCTCTATGGTGCCCATCCGCAAAGGCTGACCTCGTTAGAGACGCGCCCCCCAGCGGAATGACACCCGGATATACCAACAGACCCAAGGGGCCCATCCAAGTGACCCGCCTGTAGTCGCAGGTGGCGCGGAAGACCACTTCGACAGGCCGTAGACCCGTAAAGTCACCCCGAGACTCTTCCCAAAGGGGTCTACGAGAAGGACCACAAGAGAAGTTTTATAGGCCATACGTGTTAAGGAAACAGTGACGCGTCAATCAAGCCCGCCCCTCGACCAATCAGGTTTCACGGTTTCTTACCAAACGATTTCTTAGAATCTGATTGGCTAGAGGCATGGCATATCTGATGTATCTATCACTTTTCTCTTAACGTAAATGGACTATAGAACAATCCAAAATGCCAACATTGACAATATCTTTCAAAGTAAACTGTTATTATGCCATAAGGATTAGTATCGTGTGCCACACGCAGGCAGAGCTTAATACTTATGAAAAGCGAGCATTACAGCTGTTACTCCATAGAAAACAATGCACACACGGTAAATGAAACCCCGTCAGGTTTACATGCTGTGTGTTATTCCAGCAAGTATATTATTATAATCATGGGCGCTGGGAGGAAAGTGCGAGGGAGTGCACTCGCATCCCCCTGGCAGAAAAGAAATTACATAGACAAACGCACATATTTTTAACTAGTTTCATAAAAAATCGATTTCATAGGTAGTATAGAAGGTAGGAGCGCGTAATGTGCTTAATTTCACTCACGGTACGGCCGACGCTGTGGCCATCTTGTACCATCCAATATTATGTACTGGCGCGCACGCACACACTCAAACCGATACGCTTCTATGAGGATAAATTACTGTTCTTAGAGGACTGCTACACCATCATATAGTAAACAAATTACACGAGTTTTTGCTCCATACGGCAGTTTCATTACTTAGATAGGTCTAAATATTTCGATTTTGAAAGGTGAAATTGAGGACTCGTCCAGCCCCTTGTCACACAATGTAAATATAACACATATCCTTAACTGTGACGTACTTTATGGACGTACCTTAATGTGGATAAACACAATTATATTTTTTTTTGTAGATACGTTTTGTACGTAGACAATAGACAACGATGTATGCATGTATTTGGACTTTAACTGTCACAATTTGACTTCTAAATATAATCAAGGAAGTACAACAAACGAAAAATTATTGTTCTAGGGATTATAGGCTTTTTGACATTTATAGTATATTCGCGTTAAGAAAGTAGTGACGTAATAGCCCTACTCCAGGTGTCAAACGTTTTCGCAAACGATAACTTTTTGTAACCTGACTAGTCAGGGCCAGGGCTTGGTTAATGTCACTATACTCTTAACGCGAATGGCCTATAGATTTAAAAGAGCGAAGTCGAAAGAAGAAAGAAAATTAATATAACTGCCTCGGTGGCGCAGCGGTAGTGAATGCGACTGCTGTGCTTGAGGTCTCGGGTTCGATTCCCGGGTCGGACCAAATGTTTATATAATCTGCTTTGGGTGTTTTCTATGTATAATATGTATGTATTTACAAAAAAAAGTATATTAGTATTCTATCAGTCAGTCTAGTTATCATAGCACAAGCTCTGCTTAGTTTAAAACTAGATGACGTTGCAAAAAAAAAAAAAAAAAAAAGTTCGATTGTTATTTTTATTCGTTAAGTTTTCAAGCATTGATTATGTATTCTGAAGTCATAATATTCATTCAGTCATATACGATTGTCAGGGTTTTTTTTGGTATCTTTATAACAAAAAATCAGAGATCCCTGAGGTAATTGACAAAATGTGCATGAAATTAAGCGGAGCCGCGCGAAAAAGTTAGGTATCTAACAATTAAGTGAGAGTCAAGTAGTGCATTGTCTCGTCGGTGCGGTCTGCCACCGCGTCCGCGGTACGTTCCAACACCATCATATTTTAGTCGATTCCAGTCGAGCATACTTGTATATATTTAAAACCATCCATTTAAAGCACGCATTTAATAAAATTGTCGACTGCACGGTTGTTCTAGTGGTTTAAGCGGTCGCCACACCGCACTCCACTTGCTGAGTGTTGTGGATTCAAATCCCACATGGGAGAATACTTTGTGTGATCCAGAAATTGTTGTTCTGAGTCTGGCTGTTCTTTGTGGTGGTTTCGTGTATGTTTGTGAAGTCTCCCACGCCATAGGATTTATTCCTAAAGTGGGCGTTGTCTTATAAAAAAAAATACGTAAAATACAGTTTGATATATTTTTTTTGAGCATTCCGTAGCTAATATAGTAAAAACGGAACCTCTAGTGTTATCACGTCTATCCGTCTATATTTACGTAAAAACTTTATTTTTTCTTCATATATTTATGAATATATATGTATATGTATAAAATTCCATTGGTAGCATTCATGTCAGTTTTTGAGGACTCTGTTCCTCTTCCAAAACCTTGCTAAGGTGGAGCTTATGTCCAGCAGTGGCCTTTTAAAGGCTGTTGACGATTGATGATGGTGATGTCAGTTTTCAGAAGCAAACAGACAGGTCACCAGTTGGTAAATGATGACTGGTACATTTAATATTGGTCGACTTTAGTTTCGTCTTAAAAACGGCAATTATACGTTGTTTCAAGGTTGGCTAGATGCACCAATTCAGCTCCTTCAGGTGCGCAGTAAGCTCTTGGAGCATTCATAGGCTTCTGGTAGCATATTAATGAATGAATGTACCTACAGAATTAGAGTGGTGGGGAGGGTTGATTCTCCGTTCTGAGTGAGTACTGGATGGACTAATGTTACTAAAGAAGCTAAAGTCTACTTTGTTATGTCGCACAGACTCACTATAACGCAATGGTACATCTATGTTTGTGTACGAATAGTTTTAAATGCTCGTATGGACATTCCACAGCCCGGTGAAACGGAACGGCTCCGTGGCGGCGCGGCCGGGCGCCGGCACCATGCGGTGCGTGGGCGTGCTGCCCGGGCTGGGCCACTACGACACCGACTCCACCTCCGACACCGACGACTCCAGCGATCTAGACTCTGTACGTACGTCTGTGCACTATCATGATACAATCAAAATATAATATATACATAAAAAACCTATTTTGCATATCTATATTGTATTTCCCGTGTTTATTTATTTTTTTCTATAAAAGCCTACCAAAGTGACTCTACTCTAGGTAGACCTGATGGAAAGCATGAGTAGAATCCGAGAGTTGTGGTCACCATACTCATTGCAAATGCAGACAATGCAGTATGGTGATCCGCAATATGACGGCCTTGTGAGATGATTTTTCACGTCTCCTTGGGGTAAAAACATGACAGATGTCGTGGCATTATATTGCACACACTTACTACGGCAACTGTCACCCCTGCATCAATAATTCTAATATTATCGTTCCATCATTCTTCTTTATAACTTTAGAAATGATAAGCTTCTATGCTATTTGTCCACCTTAGGGATGAAATTACGCCACCGAGGTAGTCAAATACGTATAAAATCATTGTATGTTTGCTTGTATTTTATGTACTGTCCTAACGTCTCTGTTTTGTAATGAAACCAGTGATTTAAGGTACCTATCATCCAAGAAACATTAATTAGCAATTGATGCACATCTGTAAACAATTAAGAGATTACCAAAGCAACGAATTGATGTGAACAAACCCGTGTGCATAACCTATAGACACAAACATTTGCTAATGTTGTTTTTGTTCTTTCAGCTTGACAATTGCTGCAAACGGGACATGTTGGGGAGACGACCTGAGGCAGACAAATCCAGGAAAGAAGGGGAGAAGAGCTAGGCTCGTTGCAGTCCCTTAATATTTAAACTAGATAGTGTTGTTAGCCCAGGAGCTGGTAAACTGAAGTATAAGCTCTTTCAAATAATATTATCCTCGCACATCTCACACACGGCTGTCTAACTCTTAACTAGACAAAACCTGTACAATATTAACCAGACGGCTGATAAACATACTTATATATTTCTAAATATATACATATTATAGAGAAATTACACCCAGACTGAACAAATAATCGTGTTCTTCACACAAAGTTTTGTCCTGAGTGAGAATCAAACCCACCTCTGGTTGAGCAGCCAGGAAACAATAAACCAACATATCTGCTAAACCTTGTAATTAATAATTATATACTAAAATTGCTGATATGTGACACTAATGGAAATTAAATATAATATACAATTTTTTATGCTAATGTTAAAATGGTACTTATAATATTCTAGCGTATCTAGAATGCCACTTAGTCCCAAACTAAGCAGAGCTTCTGGTACTAGATAACTGATAATTACAATTTTTTTTATTATTATAGATAGAAATAACAAGACAAATAAAATATTAAATGTTCATGCACACTTATATTTGACTTGAGCGGGTATCGAACCCGCACCATTTGGCGCAGCAGTGCGTTACACAAACCGTTATGCCATTTGGTCTTCAAAATTAAGTTTTTTTGTTCATGTTTCCGCTCGCAATCTTTCATTAATGAAATTATATTTCGTTGCACTGTTGACTGTGCTTAAAACTGAATAAGTCTAATTATTATTTTCAACGAAAGGTGTTTGATTTATTTAAAATAATTGCTTACAATGTGTAAAAAATACATCACTTTAATTGAACTGAGGACCTAGTGCGAGTTTACTTTAATATTAACTCACTCTCGAGCGTATTCGGCGTTGCGATCGGTGAAGAGTTCAGTCGCGTACGGCTTGATGTGAAATAAACTCACACTGGGACTCTAATGTAATCTTTGTGGTAGAAATCTACCCACTATTCATAAAATCTATTTATCATTAGACTGATTTTATATCATTGTTATTGAAACATGTAAAATTGCTAATTTTTTTTTTCTACCAATTATACTCTTATTTCAATTTACTAGCTCCTAAACTATACTTATTATGTTATGTGATTTAGAAGTAAGTTATTGTTAGTACATACAATTTTAAATTCATTAGTGTTTTTATTGTCTAAATACCCATCATATACTTTTTTGTTGACGGGGGAAGTCCCTTTTGGATCTCCGGCTCCTAGGGGACGTAGGACCCAGAAATATGTGGTGTTGCTACTGGAATGTAACCCTCCCCGACAGCGGCTGGTCTCGGGAAATACTTTGAGGAGGATCAAGGACCAGGTTTTTGAAGTGGAAACTTGTGTAGATGTGTCTGGTTGGGGAATATCCCATGCGCTCGCCTCAGCTGACTGTACGACATTGTATAAACACGATTTTATTGTGTCCTGAGTCCTGTGTCCAAAGTGACTACTCTGCCTGATGGAAAGCATGAATAGAATCCAACAGTTGTGGCCAACATGCTCATTGCAAATGCAGACAATGCAGTATGGTGACCCACACTATGGCGGCCTTGAGAGATGCTTTTTCCCCAGACGACCAGACGGGTTGGAATAGGCTTTGTTTCAAGTTTTTCTTCTCTTTGAAATGACGTTGTCTTGCATATTCAGAATAGGGGTGGGAACGCTATGTATTCCTAATCCGTCACCACAATTACCATATTATGATTCAAAAATTATATAATATTATAATATTACAACCAGTTAAACATTACATAATGTTTTAATTTTTGACTTCTGTCGGCCTGGACGGCAGTCGTTTTTTCACGGAACGAGTGACGGTACTGGGGCTAGCCTTTTCCTCCATTTAATCTCACATATGACTTGACATCAAAAGTCGCAAAAGCAGATCATCACGTGACCCTATACGTGCACGTATACGTTCAAAGGTACGTATAAAGCACTATAAACGAATAAGATTTGGTTCTGCCAAATATTAATAGGTACTTTGACCAGCAAAAAAAAAACTTAGATATTCTTAGTATTTAATAGTCACATCAATAGATTAATGACGATAATTATGATTTATTATTATAAAAACACACGCAATAAATCCATTATAGCATAATATCAGACTTGGATGTATATGTAGATGTATTGAATATATATCATATTGTTTAATCCTCGGTTTTAAGCTTATATTGACATTAAGAAAGAAAAGAGTTCTATATTATATCATGACAGCAATAATACGTACGTTTTGTAACGTGAACCTACGGATATATATATTTACGATCTGTATATAACACGATACACCAGTTAAGTTTTTATTGGGTCCCTTCCCCCTGGAGCTCGACCTCGCTAAGCACAGGAGAGAACACAGAACGAGATCCGAGCGCAGCTAACATGCTGGTCGCTCTATGGAACCCATCCGCATAGGCTGACCTCGTTAGAGACGCACCCCCCACCGGACTGACACCCGGATATACCAACGGGCCCAAGGGGCCCAACCAAGTGACCCGCTTGTAGTCGCTTCGACGACCACTTTGACAGGCCGTAGACCCGTAAAGTCACCCCGAGACTCTTCCCAAAGGGGTCTACGAGAAGAACCACAAGAGAAGTTTTATAGGCCATACGTGTTAAGGAAACAGTGACGCGTCAATCAAGCCCGCCCCTCAACCAATCAGGTTTCACGGTTTCTTACCAAACGATTTCTTAGAATCTGATTGGCTAGAGGCATGGCATATCTGATGTATCTATCACTTTTCTCTTAACGTAAATGGACTATAGAACAATCCAAAATGCCAACATTGACAATATCTTTCAAAGTAAACTGTTATTATGCCATAAGGATTAGTATCGTGTGCCACACGCAGGCAGAGCTTAATACTTATGAAAAGCGAGCATTACAGCTGTTACTCCATAGAAAACAATGCACACACGGTAAATGAAACCCCGTCAGGTTTACATGCTGTGTGTTATTCCAGCAAGTATATTATTATAATCATGGGCGCTGGGAGGAAAGTGCGAGGGAGTGCACTCGCATCCCCCTGGCAGAAAAGAAATTACATAGATAAACGCACATATTTTTAACTAGTTTCATAATAAAATCGATTTCATAGGTAGTATAGAAGGTAGGAGCGCGTAATGTGCTTAATTTCACTCACGGTACGGCCGACGCTGTGACCATCTTATACCATCCAATATTATGTACTGGCGCGCACGCACACACTCAAACCGGTACGCTTCTATGAGGGTAACTTACTGTTCTTAGAGGACTGCTACACCATCATATACCTAGTAAACAAATTACACGAGTTTTTGTTCATACGTAAGTTTTATTCTAGTTTCAACAATTTCAGTTCTAAATACTTCTATTTTGAAAGGTGATATTTAGGACTCCTCCAACCCCTCACACGATGTAAATATAACACATATCCTTAACTGTGACGTACTTTATGGACGTACCTTAATGTGGATAAACACAATTATATTTTTTTTTGTAGATACCTTTTGTACGTAGACAATAGACAACGATGTATGCATGTATTTGGACTTTAACTGTCACAATTTGACTTCTAAATATAATCAAGGAAGTACAACAAACGAAAAATTATTGTTCTAGGGATTATAGGCTTTTTTGACATTTATAGTATATTCGCGTTAAGAAAGAAGTGACGTAATAGCCCGACTCTAGGTGTCAAACGTTTTCGCAAACGATATTTTTTTGTAACCTGACTAGTCAGGGCCAGGGCTTGGTTAACGTTGGCCGCGGGTGGACGGGACGGGTTTTCCCCTCCACCCGCTATAATGGCCAGCCGCGAGGAGACGACGTCCGCGTGTGCCGTACGTCGCCTATATAAAGAGTTTATCCGCAGATGGTGCCCGCTTTGGCGGGCAGGCGCTAGGAGGGATCTGGATGTCGTAATGGCAGCGGTTCCCGGATCCCTCCTGTCTCAGGCGCAGAGTGGCACACCCTGTGGTTTTAGTCGGTCCGATTCCGCAACACCACCCCGCCGTAAACCCCGGTGGGGTGACGGCCAGAGGGGGTTTCCACACGTTAAAAAAAAAAAAAAAAAAAAAAAAAAAGGGCTTGGTTAACGTCACTATATTCTTAACACGAATGGCCTATAGATTTAAAAGAGCGAAGTCGAAAGAAGAAAGTAAATTAATGTTAAAAGTTCGACTGTTATTTTTATTCGTTAAGTTTTCAAGCATTGATTATGTATTCTGAAGTCATAATATTTTGCATATACGATTGTCAGGGTTTTTTTTGGTACTTTTAAAACAAAAAATCAGAGATCCCTGAGGTAATTGACAACATGTGCAGGAAATTAAGCGGAGCTGCGCGAAAAATTTAGGTATCTAACAATTAAGTGAGAGTCAAGTAGTGCATTGTCTCGTCGGTGCGGTCTGCCACCGCGTCCGCGGTACGTTCCAACACCATCTGTTCTTGCGGCTCGGCGTCGGGCAAACTCTCGTCAGAAGACTCCTCTGAGTTCGTCTCTTCTGCTCCGGCTGCTTCCTTAGGCTCATCCTTCTGTTTTCTTCTGTTTCTGTATTTGACAAGTTCAATTTGAGATATATATTGACACTATAGGCTTTCCACATAAAGAAAATACAGTGGACCTCCGGTAATTCGACAAACGTTTTGCAGGGCAGTGTGGGACCATCGAATTTGTCGGATTATAGAATACTGCCTAAGACCCCCTATAGACCGGATTTTATTACAAAAGAGTACCTTGTAATCCGACAAATTACATACAAATGATAAAATTCTATATGTTGTCTTCTGGGTTTGTGACGACATTACTAGGTATGTATACGTAATACACAATGAATAAACGCTAAGCTGCACCGCTATCACACGTAGTCAAATACAAACTAAGCAATCGGAATTGAAACAATACCTACGCGTCGAGCACAAGTTGTAACCTGTTCCATCATGCACGATCTTCATTAGCGCAAAATTGTTTGATTGATGTCGGATTACAGGAGGGTCCGGATTAGACAGGGGCCGGATTACCGAGGGTCTACTGTAGAAACACATCAATCAAGCCCCATATCCTGACGATCCATGCGTCACTATATTCTTAACACGAATGGATGATACAACAGTATATACAAAATAAAAATGAATGATATTTAATAATATATCTTTAAATAACAGTTTTCCTTTGTTCGTTATAATCTTAATAGTTACAAAATAAGATTAATATACATGATTCAAATATTCACATTATTTAATTTCATTTCAGAATGCTGTTACTAGTCGAGTTGGACTGTCGCCCCCACCGTAATCATGAGGGCGGGGTTCTGAGACCACACTGTCTACCTGATTAAGATGGACCCCATCTGCAGGTGGAGTGGAAGATCTGAGCCTGTGTGGTTTAACTCACCTTTTAGGGTATGGTTGTTTTAAATGGAAAGTCTTGTAGTGCAGTTTCATGCTGTTGCTCTGCGTGAATCTCTTGTCACAGAGCGGGCACGCGTACGGTTTTTCCCCCGTGTGAGTCTGGGAATAATAATTTTTTGCTCGTAAATTAACTTTAACAAGGAAAATCTCATATCACCAATAACAAATCTAGTCAGTATCTAGTAATCTACAAATCTATCCCATAAAGTACATATACTCACCACCAGGTGCCGCTTGAGGCCGATGATGGCGTGGAACTGCTTCCCGCAAGTGTCGCACGTGTGCAGCTTCTCGCGCGTGTGCATGTTCTGGTGCATGGCGATGCTGCCCGGCTGCACACACGGACACAAGTGCACACACGTACACACACGTACACACACTTACACACACGTACACACAAGGGCATATCACTACATACTTGTTATATTTTGTAAGAGACACATAAGTGACATTGTAGGAGGGATCTTTATCTTTGGTAACGTCATATTTAAAAAAAAATGAAATTTATTTGAATTATTAACAGTACACCAATATTTCTAGATGGAAAAATATGTGACGTCACACTAATGAGGAAACGACGGGGTCATAAAAATATGAAATTCGTGTAACGTTATTTATGAGTGACCCCTGACGATTCCTGGTTATCCGAAAATGTGGTTTTGTATTTATTCTTCGTTTGACGCGTTAGGGAAAAGTTACGGGAGTAAATTTTAACGAAGCGCGCGCGCACCGTCACGAAAAACCGACACCATGAACTTCGCTAGCTAACATTTTAGTTTTGAAGTCATTTAGTATAACTCTAGTATTAATATTAGTCATTTAATATCGCTTTTGGCGTGAAATTTATTTAACTAGATAAAGCCTCATACATACGTAACGATTTATCGTAGCGGTAAATCTGTGCAGACCAGTTTGCGCAGTTTTATCGATCGTGTGTATGATGAGTCATGTATGTATGAGGCTTAAGGTGTTATAATAAAACTTTCTTTCAATGTATTAAATATTTTTCTGCTATTAATGTCGTTTTCTCTACAAACATAGGATAACGCGAAGTGTAAATTTTTAAAAAGGTTTTTATCTTGTTACCCCAAAGAAGTATAATTTCTTACGTGCGTACACACACGTCTCTTGATTTGCGGGTAGCTAGTTATACATACTCAGTGTGATATAAATAAGCAACTAACGAAACTAGCAAATAACGAAAAATTTACTCATTTCGATCGTGTGTGGTTCCTATGTCTATTTAAATACGTACGTTCCGTAGCGGGTACTTACAGCGAGTGAAGATCCGCATATCTCACAGATGTACCGCTCGGTGGGGGGGTGGAAGGAAGTGCGGGGGTGAGCCTCGATGTGGTGTTTCATACACGCCGCCTGAGTCTCAAAGTGTTTACCGCACTAGAACATTATTATATAGTATAGTAGTTTTAGTTGAGCACTTGTCCAAAAATACAAACTATTGTAAAGTTTGAGAATCGGTTGCAGTAATATTAAAATTTTTACATATTGTACGCCATTTTTATGACATCAAAAGCATTATAACTAAACTTCGTTAGTTGGATAGATTATTTGTTGAGAAATATTGCATCACCCAATGGTCGACTAGTAGACATGTGGATAGGGGGATTATTGAGGGTGCTTTAGGCAAAAAGGAAAAAACATTGAGAAACACTTATTTTTAACTAATTTCAAAAAAAAAGTTGATTTCATTGGTAAAGACTCATATAATTCTATATATTCTATATATATTATATTTTATATTAGTTAATAGTATGTGTGGATGTAGATACCTCCTGAAAAAATTTTTGGCGACGACCATGCCGGTAGAAAATACCAAATATATTAATTCTGCCAACGTACCAAACGCGCATGACGTATAAAATAAATAAATACATATAATAAGTCATACAAAAATTTGACCTGGCCCGGGGATCGAACCCGCGACCTCAAGCACAACAGTCGCCAGCTTATGGTACCACAGCGCCAGTGAGCCGGTCACAAGTGAACTTACTTGATGACAAGTTGTAGGCTTGGTCCTCTGCCTTCTCTCCTTCCTCTTGTACCGCTTGACTAGACGTTTCACACTGAATTGGTCGTCATCGTCACTGTTTCGCTTCCTCAGTTGTTTTGTTATCTATAATTACACAAAATATACGTCGGACACACAACGCCATCTAGCTTCAAACTAAGCAGATTTGTGTGACAGCTAAATTGACACATAGAAATACTTCTAGAATGTGTTTTTAACCATATCATTTTTTCGTGCAAAATACTCTGCATTTCAATAAGGGACCATTTGCAAAATATGAACAGAAAATCTTCAGTGGTTTAGAAACAAAATCATTTGTTTGTTTTCAAAACATTTACATCATGCGTAAATGAAATGATAATACAATAACCTCAGGCGGCGATCAGATTGGTGCAGGGGTATCGTGGTAAGTGTGTGAACTTTACACAGCCACGACGACTGTCCGTCCTTGGTGCTTCGTCCCCAAGCGGAGTGTGAAAATGAGTCTTGTAAGGCCACCTTATTGTGAGTCTACATTATCTGCATTCGCAATGAGTATGGTGCCCACAATTCTTGGATTCTACTCATGCTTTCCATCAGGCAAAGTAGAGTCAATTTGGTAGGTTCTTAAAATAGAAAAATTAAAAGAAAATTTTGCTGTATACGCGGCGCTGGTAACATCAGATGTTGCCGCTTTTACTAGACTCGAGTCGAACGAAACATGTTGATTGTTGCGTCACCAGGATTAAGAACACTTCTTGATTAGATCATCCAGTCAGACAGCCCTTGACCATCGCGCATCAAAACGCATTTTAAGCTTTACGGGCATAACAAGGTATGAAATCAATCGTGTATTACAGACTGTCGAATTTTTGTGAGGGTGATACAATTATAAGACAATCAAAGCACCTGCTTTATCAATGAGTGACACGTACTGCTGTGTCCGAAACTAGTCAAGAATTTTCGACATAAACACAAGAATAAAACAGTATTTTTAATATTGATTTTAAGTGAAATAAGTGGTTCTGATTAGTAATAATAATGTAAAATTCGCCAGCTCATTGCGTCGGCGTTGCCGACATTGCAAAGCTATGGATCAGTGACTTACAAAAATAATAGTATTCTAATTCGGATTTTATTGTTTTTCTAGTGGTCTAAATTTGCATTTCTGTATGTTTGTCCTCAATTTCTTTTTCTAATGTCAACCTACTTATATTACGTCGTGCTATCCGCTATTTCAATTTATATGATATCTCTCGCAACATCTTGTATATTTTCTTGTAAATAGATTCATATTATGCACCCAAACTCCGAAATAAATATTTGCAGACCACAAATCATTTGGTCTGGTCGAGGAATCGAACCCGAGACCCCAGATACAGCAGCCGCATACGCTACACGACGTTATTCTATGTTCTCATGTCAGTGAATTTTTGAGATTTTTTTTTTAAACTTAAGCACTTCATGGGCTTTTACTTCTGGTGTTTAGTGACCCCGACTGCTAAATTGGAGGTCGGAGGTTCGATGTCCATCCAAGTCTGTAATTTATCTACAATATATATTTGGTAATAAATAAGTATGTTTATCAGCAATCTGGTTACTACAGTACCCTTTTAGGGATTTAGAATCAGACGGCTGCTTCTAAGATACATAAAGTAATTACCACTATTATATTTGTTTAAATAATAGATAGATAGATATTACAAACCTTGGCTTGTTCTTTCTTGCTAAGAACTTTCTTGGAAACAGAAATCTTGGACGAATCGCTCCTAAAATGTAAAAGAAAACTGCTTATGTTATATTTACACTTTTTTATTTTTTCCTGAATTGCTGACGTATATGAACCATTTCTTAACATCTTGACATATGTATATAAATTACATGTCACGGTGTTTGTCCGCGTTGGACTCCTAAACTACATAACCGATTTTAACCAAATTTCGCACACCGTGTGTAGTTTGATCCAACTTGAAAGATAGGATAGCTTACATCTCAATTTAATAGTTCATTACAATGTAATGTTTAAAAAAAAATTAGGCAGAGCAACGTGTGGTCGGGTCTACTACTAAACATATATTTGCGACATGTGTAATATACATACGATATATGAGTCATAGAAATAACTTTAGGGTTGTCTAGGCTCCTCAAAATGCAAAATATTTGGGATCGAACGATCGAAAGTCGAACTAAATGGTTTGACAGCTCGTTTTTGATGAGAAACGACCTGCCTGGGTCTATTTTTCCTGATGAGTTGAATTCTGGAGCCTTTAACAGTAGAGTGAACAGGTTTCTTTCGAATGGGCTTGTACCACTTTCGTCTTCATCTACACTTTCCATCAGGTGTGATGGAAGACAAACGCCTATTCCATTACAATTATTATATTAAAAAAAAATATCAGCTAATTTTGGTTCTTAGAAGTGCAATGTTATCAGATGGGATAAAAACAATCGAAATATATTATCAAAGGAAACCAGCCAGCTACGTAGAAGATATTAGTGACGATTATATATAGCGCACAAGTCTGTGCGCAAACACAACTGCACTCTCTGTTCCCTCACTCTCACAATGAAATAGGACTCAGACCGAGGAGAGATCAGACTCCAACTTTCAAACTCCGGTCTGTGTTATTAAGCATTTTTGTGGTCATAAAAACTCAATAACAATTTTTCGACCCCACCTAGAAACCAAACCCGGCAGTCGCATACGCTAACCGCTCGACCAACGAGTCAGTTATATATAAAAAATATACATAATTAATGTCTATATAAATAAATAAAATTAAAGTATTTACTTAAAATTTTGTTTGTCTATTTGTTACGGCTAATCTCTGAAATAGCTGGATTCATTTTGACGGGAGTTTCACTGGCCGACAGTTGATGTTTGAGAAGTAATTTAGGCTAGCTAGCTAGCTTCTATTTTAGAAACAAAAAGGTTAGGCGAAAACAAAATTAAGGCGCAGACGAAGTTGCAGTGGTCAGCTGGTTATGTATATAAATATAATATTAAGCTAAGTTAGTTTGTTTACGTTTCAAAAACTCAAAAACTGAGCTCAAATAATGACACGATATACAACTCGTTTCATATATTGTTTTAACTCGTTCGTATCAGTTTTGTTCTCCATAACCACAATACGCCACAGGAAAGCCTGCCATGGCCTTACTATCCTACTTTAGTATAATAAATGTAAAAGTTTGTGAAAATTGATGAATGGATGTTGGTTACTCTTTCACGCAAAAACTACTGAACGTATTTAGATGAAACTTTACAGTAATATAACTTATCGATCAGAATAACACATAGGTTACTATTTACCGTCATAACCGACATACACATGCTAGTATAACATAAAAAAAATCTAATAAACCATACCTTTTATTTACTTTGTTTACAACGGGTCCCTTCCCCTCCTCATCGCTGTGGAAAGCGGAATGAAACAAATGTTCCTCGTAAGCTTTCCGCGTCTCGAAGCGAATGTCGCATCGCTTACAATACGTGTTCACTTCTTCATCGTCGTCTGGACTTTCCTGTAATACCATCTTCATGTTAGCCCACAACTGATGAGATACGTTTATTGAGGCAAAGACTTGATAGTACTTATTTAACATTGCACGCAGAAACGATGGGGTCAAAGCTCTGGAGTAGTGACCACGTATTGAGAAACACAGCGTTGGGAGACCCCACAAGGTGGTCCGATGACCTGTTGAAGGTCGCGGGAAGCTTTGGAGGCGGATGGCATAGGTCCGGGTTGTGGAGAACCCTAGTGGAGGCCTAAGTCCAGCAGTGGACGTCTTTTGGCTGAGATGATGATGTTTCAACATGTTAATTAAACGTGCTATTTTTTGTAAAAAAGTCACAATTCACAATTAAATATGAGTGTGAAGGCTAATTCCTTTATAGCTACTTGATATGTTTCAGGCAGTAAAGGTTGGTATTAAAAGAGGCGACAATTCCTGCCTTTGTTCCGTCTTTACTTCTCAGGGCATTTAGAAAAGGCCGAACACATTAGGTCTAAAAAGTTTTAAACTGTTCTATTAACCTACCTGTCACGTACGCAACAGACCACTTCAATTGGACAAGGTCTTTGTGAAATCAAAACCAGTCATGAATGCGTATAACTCGTGTATCAGAGCGATTTTCTAAAACTTTTTCTAATTTTTTTTATTGGATTGTGTTTCTTTAGCGTTAAACATTTTTAATATTGATATGGTCACTGTAATACGTTGTTAGGTTAGATAATTACATCACAACTTAATACAGAAGGTCACTTAAATGATCACATGGATCTCACAATTTTTTATGGTAGACGAACTGAGTTACGAGGTTTGGTTTTTTAACTATTTTTATTGGATCTATTTCAGTGTAGGCCAAAGCCTCCTTTCTGAGCAGAAGCCTATGTCCAGCAGTGGATTGTTATAGGCTGATGATGATCAATTTTATACATATATTATGTCTTTAAGAAAGGCGTTTTGTCCATCCAACACAAAGGACAGGTCCTCCAATTGATTGAGGTGATCATATTTGGTGGAGTGCCCCCAATTCGTTGAACAGATTTATCGTTACGTGATGTAGGAATAGTAGTAATCCCTTTCTTTTCCTCCGGAAATATCTTCAGCTACCAAACACCAGACAACTGGTGGAATGGTTACGTACGATTCGAACCGACTGACAATCAAACAGTGTCGTTGTTACCAATTCCCGGAGAAGCAGGTGTAACCTAGAAAGGCAAACCCTCGTGCCTCAACGATGTCGTCTTTTATGACAGATAGCCTCACCAGTCACCCTAAATCGAAGGTAGTTCAATAACCTGTGATCTTTAAGCTGCTTACGGTACCTGGTTCGTTAGAGGTTGTGGTGATAAATAGAAAAGGGCAATTAAAGATAGGTAGGAGTGGACTCACAATGTCTGCGAGCACGTGCTTGATGTTCTGGTGCTGTCGTAGGCCGAGGCGGCTGACGAAGGAGGCCCCGCACAGCGTGCACACGTGCTCGCTGCGGTGGGTTCGCAAGTGCGTGTAGTACGTCGACGAGTGTCTGCGAGGTTTACATTCATCTTACTTATAAAGGCTAAAATACATCAGATAATATTTCATTTCATTTAATGGGCAGTAATCGAACCCATGACCTCCAGCGTAGCAGTCAGGGTTACTAGCCACTAGACCAACCGATTCATCCAAATATGTCTGTTACAAACAGACACACGCAAAAACAGATGAACAGATCTGGATTTAATTTGGCACAGAGATAAATTATAGATTGGACTAAGACATAGGCTATTGTTTAGCTAAAAAAGATGTTGCGTTCCCGTATATGAGCATGTTTAATTTTAAAAACCCGCCAAAGCGACTCTACTCTGCCTGATGGAAAGCATAAATAGCATCCAACAGTTGTGGTCATTGCGAATGCAGACACTGCAGTATTGTGACCCAAACTATAGTGGCCTATTAAAGTGCTTTTTCACGGTAATCCCATTTTTTTTCTATACGAAGAGCCTGCCAAAGTGACTCTACTCTGCCTCATGGAAAGCATGAATAGAATCCAAAGAGTTGTGATTACCATACTCATTGCAAATGCAGACAATGCAGTATGGTGACCCACACTATGGTGGCCTAGTGAGATGCTTTTTCACGCCCCGCTTGGGAACGTAAAAGGCATGACAGTCATCGTGACAGTGTAAGGCTCACACAGTTATCATAATAACTGTCACCCCTATATCAGTGGGCCTCCGGTCTCACACTCACCAACGAAACACGACAGCACAAATGCTGGCGCTTCAGGTTGGTGTTCTGTGGGAGGGTAGTACTGCCCTGGTCGAGCCGGCCTCTTTGTGCTGAAATCAGCGTGGCCCTACTGCCTGAACCATTATTAGGCAGCCAATGCCCTCAAACATACTGACAACTACTTCACTCTTCGAATTCAGTTCACCCTCAGGGATGCAAAAGTCCGATGCCAGTTACTCCATGGGAAAACTTATATTCAAGTAAAACCGGTTGAACTGGTAGCCGACCCCAAATAATTTTGGTATTAATAAAGCCTAAGAAGTACATATAACCTTTTTTTGTAACGTGTGGAAATTCCTAGGGCCATCATCTCACCGAGGTTTACGTCAAGGTGATGTGTCGGAATCGGACCAACTAAAACCAGACGGTGTGCCACTCTGCGCCTGAGGTAGGAGGGATTCGAGAACAAAAGACATATGACCTAACCTGACCATATGATATATTAATGACTTACCTAAATTCTTCATTGCAGTAAGTACACTTCCTAGTTACACCGCTATGATACTCTTCGTGTAGTAAAGCTGTATTTCTGAAACATACAATATAGGCATACTACCTTCACAAAGCAGAAAATTAAATTGCTCTTCGTTTTTGTATGCTAATATCTTTTAGTAGATCGATAGTTTCCATATGGTAACGCATTAATTTCGGTATGGTAACGCATTAATTTCGGTATGGTAACGGATCAAGTTCCGTGTGGTAACGGATTAAGTTCCGTGTGGTAACGGATTATTTTCGTGTGGGTTAAGAGTATATAGTGTCAGCACCTTGATTCATCCCTTGGGGGTCGTAAGGGGTGACAAGAGACAATATCACTACAAAGAGAAGGTAAACTTGATACAAAATCTATATCAACCCGTCTGGTCAACCTGGCCTATATATAGATCTACAAGATGATGATGATTCACCATTAGTGAGGATGTTCGAGAGGAAGATTTCCACATTTATATTGTAAAAAAACTTAAGAATTTAAAAAAAAAAAACGTGCAAAAATATAGTACTAATTTAGTTTTCATTTTCAAAAATTATATTCGCTATTTCCTTTCAATCCAATTTCAGACGTATGAAATTGTTTCTAAAGTCTTTTTTACTATGCTATTAAACTGGTACTTACTCTAGTGTACACTGAAGATTGCACCGGAGGCAGTTGTATCGTGTGTAATGTTGCTTCATATGTTTCTTCAGGTAACAATCCAGTCTGTGGCGGTAACGACAAAAACGACATTCGTGACTGCCCAATTCCTGTTACGAAAATTTATATTTAACTGTACTTAAAATTTGCACATCCATTAATAAGTGTGGTGACGGATTAAGAATACGTAATGTCACCACACGTATTCATCCCGTGGGTGTTGTAAGAGGCGACTAAGGGATCAAACTACACAAGATAACATCACTGAAAAGAGAAGGGAAAGTTGATACAAATCCTATACTAACTCGTCAGGCCAGCGTAGTATAGTAGGCCAAAACCTCCTTTCTAAGGA
This sequence comes from Hypercompe scribonia, assembly GCA_949316085.1. Taxonomy (NCBI): domain Eukaryota; kingdom Metazoa; phylum Arthropoda; class Insecta; order Lepidoptera; family Erebidae; genus Hypercompe; species Hypercompe scribonia. The sequence continues at coordinate 17,576,779 of OX438986.1, forward strand.
GAAACCTATGTCCAGCAGCGAACTATTAAAGGCTGATGATGATGATGATGATTATTACCAAAACAGCAAAAAATTAAAAGATAATTTCTACCGAAGGGCTCGAATCGTTTCTATCGGTACGGATGACAAGTTTAAACGTGTACAGTGTTAAAGTCTTATCAAACTGCGCACAGCACCTTGACCGCGAGCGTCTACCGCTACACGCGACAGTAGCCGCTCAGCGAAAATTACCCGAATGTCTGCATCGTCAACAAACTTTAACAGTCCACTACTGGACTTACAGGCAGACCTACAGACTACAGACTTTGTATTTTCATTTTTGTTTTAATATTTTTATAGCCTGCCAAAGTGACTCTACTCTGCCTGATGGAAATTATGAGTGGAGTCCAAAGGTGGTGGTCACCATAGTCATTGCGAATACAGACAATGTAGTATGGTGCCCACAATATGGTGGCCTAGCAAGATGCTTTGGGACGTAAAATGCATGACAGTCATCGTGGCAGTGTAAGGCTCACACACTTACCACAAAAACTGTCACCCCTGCGTCAATGGGCCTTCGGTCTCACACTCACCAACGAAACACGACAGCACAGGTGCTGTCGCTTTAGGTTGATCTTCTGTGAGATGCAGAAATCGCCCCCGGATAACACCTGCTGATGGTTATGTCGGACTCGAACCGACCAAAATCCGCACACCGTCTCAGGTACCAGTAACCGGGAAAGTAAGTGTACTCCAAAAAGGAAATCCCTGGAAAGGACTTATGGACCTAGAATGAAGGCTTAGGGCCACTATACCAATTAATAAATACATAAAACTACAAATAATTAAGACATTACCTGAATATGCCTCAACTGTACATGTCTGTTTAGCATATCTTTTTTCGAAAATCCTTTGAAGCAATCCTTACATTTAAACGCAGCTGCTAAATATTTTTTGTCCTCCGCTTTTGCCCTGAATTCCTTCAGAGCCTCCTCTTCACTCAAGATGTCAATCTTCCAATTTTTTTTATCATTTAACGACTGTACTTTCCAAGTATTCAATTTTTTACCTTTGTGCACATTTTTTAATTCTTCACAATCTGTTATTAGGATACCGTTTTCACTTTCAACGTACACAGTCATTGGACTTTTGGGGATATCATTATTTTCTACAGTATTATTAATTTCATCATCATCGTTGCTAACTTTTTCATTATCCATATTTATATTATCATCACTAGTAATCCTATCTTCACTTACGTTATTGTCAATATGAGTATTTTCCACTTCTATTTGTTTCATATCATTATCACTAACATTATTTATTTTATCATTAACAGTAGAAAACTTTTCATCATCAATTAATTCATTCATATCATCACCATCACTAAATGATGCTTCACTTAAATATTCTAGCTCTATATTTTCTATTTTCGGTAGTGGTTGGTCTTTCTGTTTGTTTTCTCTAGTGGTATATATTTTGACGTGATTACCGGCAGTCATTATTGCAAGGGGCGATTCGAGCATTAAATCTTTACGATCTACTTTGTAAACTAATTCATAGGTTATCTGGAAAACAATAGTATATTATATATTTCTTTTTATTATTTTATTTTATTTTATGTTCAAAAATACACAAGATAATTAACCTGTAAATTCAAATAAAATTTGTATTTTTTTTAAGCTATTGCAAAGCTTATCGCGGGCTTCGAGCGCGGCGACCGACTCAAGAAATTCTGTAACGAAAATAAACCTAACACCCCCTACTCCGACCGGCACAGTGGTGCGGCGTTTAAAACCGTATATCGTCTAACGGCGTTTCAGTTCGGCAGACTTCGGCACAGTGTCTATGTGCGTGCGACAGACATATGTGTGTAGACTGTACGAAGCTCGTACGGATCGAGACGAGCTGCTCCGAAATATTATAGCTTAACGTGGCAGTCCTCGAGTGCCACACGTATTTTTTATGTTTTATAATAAGTTGTAACAAGTATTGAACTTTGTGGAAGTAAAGTCATAATTTACTGAATCTAAAACTTTTGCTTTTAATTTAAACGTTTATCAGTTTCTAATAATAGACAAAGATTTAGATATGTAAGTATTTAGAAATATATACTCATATATTTTTGGTATTCTGGTTACCATAGCACAGGCTCCACCTACTTGGCGTATATTTTAACAAGTACATATGTTCGTCCGTGTGGTGACGGATTAAGAATATATAGTGTTACCACCCCTATTCATCCCGTGGGTGTCGTAAAAGGCGACTAAGGGAACAAAGTAAACAAGACAAAATTATTACAAAGAGAAAGAAAACTTGGAACAAACCCTATTCCAACCCATCTGGACAGTGTGGTATAGTAGGCCAAAACCTAGTAGATCGTAAAAGGCTGTTGATGATGGTATATTATACACTATTATGTATTGTCTACACTGACAGAATCATTTTCTATTAATTTTTCAAATCATTACCATTTCTGGTTTAAATGTATAAAATTAATCATCACAGCTAAGTGAGAACTGAGTAGGTTGCCACATAGCAACATTAAGCAATCTTAAGCAGATCAATCTATGAATGCGCCACCATTTCGAACACTTTTAAACCTCAACATGGCTCATAGAGCAAATTAAACCTTCAGTCACGGCTACTTTACGAATATTAGTGGCAATAGTTACAAACAATTAAGACTCACGGGCCCTTTCCACAACAACTCCTTAAGGATCTTCTGACCGACGTAACATTTTTCTTTAAACTTGTGAAATTTGTGCAACATAGTAGTGCATTCATAGCAAAAGTAACTTGGTAAGCCATCATCTTCATTCACCTGCAGGAAACAATAGATTATCTTATTTTCTATATATTTTATTTATATTTCTAAATTACCTAGAGTATTTATTTAATTTAAGTGGCAGTAGGCGGAGCACATTGTTCTCAGACAAATACCTGCCACCACATACTGGAATATGAAGCGTGGGTCGACACCCTACAAGGTGGTCCAAAGACCTAGTGAAGATTGCAGGCAATTGTTGAATATGGATAACTCAAGTGCTAGTATAGATACTTTATGGGTGGCCTATGTCCAGCAGTGGATATCTTTTGTAAGGGACATCATGTCATATTTTTTTCCAATATTAATTTACATAAATGGTGTCACATGATGTCTGTTACGTATACATTAAACAAACACATATTTGTGTTCATCATAATAGCATATAATGACAGAATATGTATATAGAAACAATTACATACTTGCTTTGTATCATCCTTTAATTTCAAATAAATAAAAAGTAACTCATTACAACATTACATCCTTGTAATCCTGATTACTATATTCTGATATAATTATATCCTGATAACCAGGTCACCTGGTATTAAGTGATTATCGACATCTATCACTCAAGAGTCATAACTTCACTCACTCTCAAGGAACCTCAGTAAAAGGCAACAACAAATTTACTCAAATAAAAGTTATTTTTCTGAGCCAGTACTTCTTTCTAAGTGAAAAACATAACCCTTCTATACATATCTGAGAAATTAGATAATGTTGAAATGAGTAAGTTTTACTTTATATCCACTCATTTACCCTTTCACTATAAAAAAAAGACAAAAGCTAGTCTAACACTTAAAAATAAATGTGTGAACATAAGCCATCCTGAGTGGTTTTCTTTCTACTGAAATATCTATAGTGGCTTGCACTTAGTTAATTGCCAGTTTGCGTTTTATTATAATTTGTACTTACTCTTATAACAAAGGGTATTTTATTATTTCAGTGAAGAATATATGTAATAACAGAAAATATTGTGTGCAATATAGCTTTAAGAAAGTCGTAAAAAATAATTTTTAGTCCACCTGTACACTTTTAAGGTAAATTATGAGCAAATGTGCTTCATCTTTTGAAAAATACTTTGAACTACTTACTTTTAAAGCCATAACTTCTTCGTAATGAAACTTTAATTGGTATAGATTGAAATTATACATTTTTGCTTCAGTCCGCAGACATATTCTACATATTTTTAAATCAGACATTGCTAATTAATTACTTTATTGCCTTATCTACTATTGTTATAGTAAAAAAAGTATTTACAAATAAACTATATAAAATTCATACTCCAGATATACGCCGAGGGCTATATTTGTTTACCTGTCAAGCCATAGATATGTCAAATTGAGCAACGATCCGATTTGCCAATTGGCCAATTCCATGGACAACATTTTTATTTTTCCATTGTACACGAAATTTACTAATAGACAACTTTCCTAAAATACATATATGTATAGTGACAGAAAGTACGATATTATATTCATATTGGATTAAGGTATTTATTTATAGCCTTTACACAGTATTTCATACGAATTCCGTAGAAGATGCTGTGCTCTGTATGTGAAAAGTACACATACTGTAATTTACACTACGTTGATTATAGTCCATTCCATTTGCATAAGGAATATAGTGACGCGTCGATCGACATCCGTTCCCTAACTAGGTTTAAAAAATTAACATTTCATACAAATAAAGAAAGAAAAGAAAGAGGTTGAAGCTTAATTAGTCGGGGTGCGGAGCCTAATCGATGTGTCTCTATTTTTTAACGGGTATGGACTATAGTAATGTTGCTACGCATTGACTATTTTATTAAAAACTTGTTATTATTACTGAGGGGCTTAACCTTTAAAATTTAGCTTGATCTTTGTGACAGTTGTCTGTAGTGTCATTTTAGCACTTACGAGGTGCATTTCAGGTGTGAATTTTTACATTTAAAAGGTATTGTACTACATTTGTGATAAAACTGGCACGTGGAGTTTGAACATGTTAATGATACAAAATAAAATCATTTGTTCAACATTACTTTTGTCAGTTTCATAGCCATTTGCCACAGAGGTCAAGCTGTATTTTAACTGTAACTGTACTGCAGTATAAGTTTCGATTCCGAGTTTTGACGTGGCGATTGGTGTTGAGTTTAGTGTTATGGTTCGTAAACATGTCAATACAGGATAACCGCACCGCAACACAAAATCGATTACTGTCTAAATATTATGTACTGTACTATGTATGTACTGTACTATGTATGTACTGTACTATGTATGTACTGTACTATGTATGTACTGTACTATGTATGTACTGTACTATGTATGTACTGTACTATGTATGTACTGTACTATGTATGTACTGTACTATGTATGTACTGTACTATGTATGTACTGTACTATGTATGTACTGTACTATGTATGTACTGTACTATGTATGTACTGTACTATGTATGTACTGTACTATGTATGTACTGTACTATGTATGTACTGTGCAGCCAAGAAGTAATACCATCTTCAGGAAACTAAATTTATTTGTTTGACGAACGTGTCGCCCGAATGGTCGATGGTTGCTATTCGAAAGTCGTGGGATCCATTTCAATCATTATGGGTCTGCGGTCTGGTCTACTTATAATATTATGTATTTAGAAATAAGTAACTATGTTTATCAGCCGTCTGGTTACCATAACATAGGCTCTGCCTAATTTGGGACCAGACTTATTATTATTACTGATACTGGGACTGTTACTATTATTAATGAAGATTAAGGCAATGATAGGAAAAAGAACACAGAATTAGAAAAAATAATACTTTACTACAATGTAAAATACAAAAACAATCGTATATAATGTATACTTAACTAAACGGATCTATTTTCACAGTGAACTCAGTAAATAATGTTTCAAAACTTATAAACGAAGCTTTTTATATCATAGAGTAATACTAGTTATATATTAATATTACATACTTATAGATCTATAATTACACTCCTGCAAATGAAGGGAATTCATTTTACAATTACTCACACCTGCTGTCAATGTTAGTGTCGCCACATGAACCCAAAATGCGAGATACCCAGCTTATTGTCAATTCGCGTTAAGAAAATAGTGATGCTTCGATCAAGCCCCGCCTCTTGAACAATTTGATTTCACGAAATTAGTTTCTTACAAAAGTTTGAAACCTGATTTGACCAGAGAGCAGGCTTACACAAGATATGTCACGTTTTGTCAACGCCAACGGACTATAGCTTATTTATTGACATTAGATCATTCAAATGACATTTTCCTGCCTAACTAATGTATGAAACGGTACTTTTCTATTTTTGTCACCAATACCACTAACGCCGTAAGCTGGATGTCCGAGAGCAAAAAATATCTATATTAGAGTTCAGTATCGGTTACATTAATCACCAGATTAACAAACCTCACGTACTTGACGGAAGGACTACTCACGTACTATGAGCGATCGCTCACTAGATCTACGAATGTGAATGCGGTCTGACCGCATTCTGTTGTAGTGTCGCACGGACAGTTCGTGAGCAATTAAGCAACTGAATAAGACGATGCAGTTGCCACATCAAGTACAGGCACGCCATTTCTATGTCCGTACTGGTCGAGCAACCGTACCTCGATAATGACCGCCATGTAAGCAATCGTAGCTGTGGCTGCAAACTTGGCGACCAAACCGTAGCTTCTTGGTCTACGCCTACGACCACGATAGGTCGTGCAGCTCACGTGTGCTTTAGTAACGTGATACATAGTTCACTTATAATTTGGGGTTTATATGAAAATCAGCGATGTGGTTATTTTCAGGACCATAATATGGGCTGAACTGTGGCTGACTAGATTATTTTCTCTAGCTAAATGTTTTTTATATTTTCTCTTTCATGTTATACCATTTCTTTTTATTATGTATATTTTCACTCTTTCTGTGTATTCATATTTAATTTTGTAGCAGGCTGACCAATCAAAGAGTAATTCGGTTCGCCGTATATTGTCTCTGTTTAGAATTTGACCAGAATGATTATTTCTTTTTTTTTTAAGTGCCTGCCAAAGTGACTCTGCTTTGCCTGATAGAAAGTATGAATAGAATCCAAGAGCTGTGGTCACCATACTTATGGTGAAGAAAGACAATGCAATATGATGACCCACACTATAGCGGCCAAGTGAGATACTTTATCACGCAAAGTGGCAGTGTAGAGCTCTCACTATTACCACAATAACTGTCAACCCTGCATCAGTGGGCAATTCTGAGTATTATAGTTGTACTTCTTCCAGAGATGAAAAGAAGAAGGTGAAATAACTTTAGCGCCACCTGTCCAGGGTTATGTTGTCGTCTGACTCTTCAGGGGGATACTCTTCCAGCTTACTTGCAGATACTTCTTCTGATTTCTTCTTTCTATTTCTAGAATTTGAACATAAATATTAGATGTTGAATTCTTAACCATCTACACTAATATTAAAAACTGAAGAGTTAATTTGATTACACGCACTGATCTCGAAAACAGTTGGTACGAATTGAAAAAAGCTTTTAGCGTTGGATAACCCGTTTATCCAGGAAGGTTATAGACTATATAACATCATGCTATCACGAAAAGGAGTCGAGCAGCAATGAAAAACGTTAGAAAAATGGGGAAAATTGAACGAGTCTATTGGTCTCAAAGTTAATATACCTTTTCGGATATGGTTCCTTGAGGTGGAAGGTTCGGTAGTGTAACTTCATACTGCCGCTCTGTTTGAAGCGTTTGTCGCAAAGCGTACACGCCACAGGCTTTTCGCTTGTATGTGTCTGAGAAAATAACATTAATAAATATATTTATATCACACAAAAAGTATAAATAAATGATTTTTACTTTTTTTTGACGAGGCTTTCCCTGGGAACTACAGTATGGGGCTCTTCAAGAAGGGGGTAAATAGGTTTTTGAAGGGTCGGTAACGCGCACGTGATGCCACTGGTGCCGCAGGCGTCCATAGGCTGCGGTAACCGCTTACCATCAGGCGGGCCGTATGCTTGTTTGCCACCGTCGTGGTATAAAAAAAATATTTCTGACATCTGAGGAACAACGCCATCTAGCTTCAAACTAACTAACTTATACTATCACAGGAAGATTGATTGATAGAATACTTTTTATCTTTTTTTTTGTAAACTCATGTTATATGTATTGCATACTCAAACTCGGAAACAAATATGTACAGATCACAGAAATAATTGTCCCACAAAAAATTCTGCCTGTGTGGTCTTGCAACTAGCGTATGTGACTGCTGATCAAGGTCTCGGGTTTGGTTCCCAGGTCGGGTCAAAAAGTGTTATTGAGTTTTTATTACAAGTAATCCCTAATCACAGTCTGCGGTATAGAAATTAGCGATTTTTTACGCTCGTGCCTCGGAGAGCACGTCAAGCCGTAAATACCGGTTGTCATAATTATCTATGGTTATATTTACGAATGTTGCTCTTGTGATGACGGATTAAGAATGCGGAATATTACCACCCCTATTCATCCTATGGGAGTGGTAAACCGACTAATGGAGCAAATTACGCAGAACTTATGCCATTATATGAACCCGTCTCGCTCGTGTGCTATAGTAGACCAAAATCTCCTGGAAAGTGCAGATGAAGACGAAGGTGGTACACGCCCATCCAAAAGATACCTGTTCACTCTACTCTTAAAGGCTCCAGAGTTCATGTCATCAGGAAAAATAGACCCAGGCAGGTCGTTCCAAGTCTTGGCGACTCTCACCAAAAAAGAGCTGTCAAATCGTTTAGTTCGACTTTTGGGTATGTTAACAACGTGTGGATGAAATTTTTGCCTGCGCCTAGTAGTCCGATAAAGGAACGGAGATGGCTCCATCAGTTCGAAGAGAGCCTTCGAGCACTCTCCAAAGTGTATCCTATAAAAAACCGACAAGCTGGCAACACGACGACGATGCTCAAGGGTGTGCAGTCTGCTATTTGAGAGCTTTTCGTTATTAATTAACCTACGGGCTCTTCGGTCAACTGAGTCCAAAGCTTCCAGGTGATATTTGGCTGCACCATCCAAGAGGTGGCTACAGTACTCCATGCAGGATCGAACTTGGGCTGTGTAAAGATTAAGCAGCTGTTGAGAGCTGAAGTACCGCCGAACCTTTGAAAGAATTGACAATTTCTTTGACGCCGCTTGTACCATAGACTCAATTTGTCGGCCAAAGTTCAGGTTAGAGGTGATAGTAATACCTAGAAGCCCTAGATGGTTAGTAATCGGTAAGGATACACTTTCGAAAGTGGGTGTTAGATCGAAGGTACTCTTTTTCGCGGAGAAAAGACACGTCTGTGTTTTGGAAGGGTTGAACAAGATTGACAAGATTGGCGTACCCCAATCGGACACCCACTGTAATGTCACGTTCACCCGTTCAATCATGGACTCTCTCAAGGACCGTATTTCCTCTGGACTAGCTCGCGGGTTGGACATGTACCTGTAAATTACGGTGCTGTCATCGGCGTAGCTAATAATACCGGGTGTTAAAAGATCGTTTATGTGCAGCAGAAACAAGGTTGCAGAGAGAATAGATCCCTGAGGTACACCAGCATTGATTGCCATTAGATCGAAAGAGCAGCCATCCGAGACAACTCGAATCGACAGTTCCCTCAGGAAGTCACATAACCAGTCGCAGAGCTCAGTAGGTATGCCGTATGCTGGCAGTTTACTAAGTAGTGCCTCGTGCCAGACCCGGTCAAAGGCCTTTGAGATGTATAATGAAATGGCTTTTGCTTCACCGTGACCCTCCAAGGCCTCGCTCCAAAGGTGGGTGGCATATGTCAGCATATCTCCGGTCGAGCGTCCCCTGCGAAAGCCATATTGGTTATCGCTGAGGAGTTCGTTTGCTTCAAGATATGTCAGGAGACGATTATTTAAGATACACTCCATAACCTTACAGATTATAGAGGTGATCGCGATAGGTCTGTAATTGGCTGGGTCTGCACGGCTTCCTTTTTTGGGTATAGGCTGAACATTAGTAAGCTTCCAGGATCTCGGTACTTTGCCAGTTTCCAAAGAGAGTTGGTACAGACGAGTCAGAACCGGAGACAACTCGGGTGCATAACACTTCAGTACCACTGCTGGAATGTTATCGGGACCGCTGGCCTTATGTTCAGCAAACATTTGAGTACCTCTTTTTGGTGGATTTTAACGGCGCTCATTTTGGGGCCAAACGGAGATAACTGAGGTGGACACCTGCCGTTGCTGTCTAGACAAGAATACTCTGTGAAGAGATTGGCAAATAAATTTGCCTTCTCCTCAGCGCTGTGGGCCAGGGATCCGTCAGGTTTGTGCAGAAGGGGCAGCGAAGAGCGACAGAAGTTTTTCTCGACAGATTTGGCGAGGCTCCAGAAAGCTTTGCTTCCTGAGGGAAAGGAAGCTAACTTTTCACCTATACGGCCAATGTGATCAAAACGAGCTTTTCTTATCGCTTTTTTACAGTTTTTAGCAGCTGCGTTGTATATTTTCTTTTTAGCCTGGAGATCCAAGGTCCCGCTTTTACGAGCGTCAACCCAAGATAAGTAGGCTTCACGCTTACGCTTTTCAGCTAAGAGGCATTCAGCATTAAACCACGGGCGAGCTTTAGTCTCAAGGGATACTTCAGCAAAAGGAATAAAGTACTCCATAGCTTGATAAATCACACTCGAGACAGCATCCGCGCAGCACGATGGATCTCTAGAAGAAAAACAGACCTACCTCCAAGGATAAGAGGCGAAAAAGTGACGCATCTCATCCCAATTCGCTGACTCGTATCGCCACACTCGCCTAGTGTCTCTAGGGCTGGTGTCCGGAGGTGAGTAGGTAGACACAGATTTCACCACACAATGATCCGATGTCCCGAGTGGTGGTGAAACGGAAACCGAATATCTGTGAGGATCGGTTGTCAGCAGAAGGTCCAGGCAATATGCAGTGTGGCCCACGACGTCAGGAATACGAGTGGGTTCGTGGACGAGCTGAGAGAGGCCACAAGATAATGCAAATTTGTAGACCTCTCTTCCAACGTGGTCAGTGTCACCATAAGGGTACAGCCACTCTTCATGGTGTGCATTGAAGTCCCCAAGAAATACCAGCTGCGCAGATGGAAAGCGTCGATGGACCGAATCTGCAGCTACACTTAGATGATTCAATAGCCTTGTCGTCTCCTGGTCTCCGCTATGCGAACGGTAGACACTGGCGTAAACTATTTGATCAAGGCCAGTATTCACAAGAACCCACAAAACAGAAAGGTTTGGAACCTCCAAGTTACGAAGACGCTGACAGCAGATCACGTCCCTGATGTATATCTCCAGACTGTTAAATTCTGTTGATAATAGTAGTTTAGTGTCAACCTACCAGTTGATGTGTATTCAGGCCGCCTTTACTGTTGAACTGCCGGCCGCAAGTGCTACAAGAGTACAGCTTCTGTCGGGTGTGGGTGTTCAGGTGACTGTTCACGCTGCCAGGCTGCAAACGAACAACAAGGTAATTTGATTCTTATGTCAAATAAATAAAGTTCATTTTAAAAAATACAATGTTGTAGACGGATGAAATAACAACTTGTGACGTCACACGTTATTAGCGAATTATTTCATTTCAATAACTCACTCAAATGAATCGATTTGGATGCGGTTAATCGAATTTGAAAGGTTTTCTAGCGATGGTTTTTAACCTTAGACGATGAAGATCAGTCAATCCGAAGATATCACGGTGAAATGCGTTTTTAACATAAATCAAATTATTATAACTTAAGTATCAAAGTAATATTTTTAGTTTAAAGTTTAATTGTCTATAGATTTTTTGTACTGTTTTTTTTAAAATTAATTATCATTTGTCCCGACTGGGTAATAGAACCGACGGTATTTGGTTTAGCAGTGTGGTGGTGAGCACTGACCGCGAGCGAGAGGCCGCAGATCTCGCAGATGTGGCGCTCGGCGGGCGCGAAGAACGACGCGCCGGGGTGCTCCGCCAGGTGGTGCTTGCGACACGCCGCCTGCGTCGAGAAGTGCTTGCCGCACTACACCGACAAACATACACCTCAATACTACCACCGTAAGTATCACTATTCTCCGTTCGTGTGAAGAAAATAGTGACGTCACGATCGAGTACCGCCCGAAATACGAAATTATTTCTTCGAATTTATGTATGAATTTACTTTCTGGACTTCGATTAGTCAGGAAACGCATCGATCGAGTCTCGTCCTCTTACCGATCAGGTTCCATACTTTCATACAAAATTATTTCCTGGAATTCGATTGGTCGGGAGCCGAGCTCGACGGAAGCGTCACTATTTTTTCAATGCGAACGGACAGCAGTTCTATATTATTGTATTTAATCATCATCATCATCAGCCGGAAGACGACCACTGCTGAACATAGGCCCCCTAGAACGCCACGCCGTACGACTGGACGCCGACTGCATCCATCGGCTCCCGGCATCCATCTAGTAGGGGGCCTACCCGCGCTTCGTCTTCTGATACATGGTCGCCACTCGAGAACCTTTCTTCTTCGACAACCGTTGGTTATTGCTGTCTTAATTGTATTTATAAATGTATAATTACGTACAATATGACAGTCAGTCGGTATCCGCGTGAGCCTCTTGAGGTTATGTCGGCGTTTAAGGCGCTTCGTTCCCACCGGAACCTGTACTTCTAAATCCCTATAAAGTTAAGCAGATTTAGTATAACATTTGAGATACATTTATAGTCTTGCGTACTTTGCTCATTTAATCGAGTGTTACGATACCTATAGGATGAACAGGGTGGTGATATACACAAACAAGTACTAGTCTAAATGTGACAATAGGCTAGATTACACCTTAGTCAAATTAGTTACTTTTTATCATCTGTCAAAACGACAATTTTGTATGAAAAACGTACTAAATACAAAATTGTGACGTCACTGTTTTAGACTACTCAATTGAACAATATATTTCACTGTATATTTGATTGAAATTCGCAATAATAGTAAAAAGCTATGTTAATTGTATTTTCCGAGATGTTTCGCGATATTAGTTTTAATGAAGTGGACATTGGTATTTATTTACGATACAGTCATCTACCCAATTAAAACTAAAAATTAAAAATTGAATACATAGTGAGTTATGTCGTCATAGACGTGACGCCCCACAATGGCATCAGTCATGAACGACCATTTAGATGATAAGCCGTAGACTAAACATTAGAACAAATAGCTCTTTGTCTCCAACACATATCAATAAGAATATTGTAATAACTTTAAGAAATAGTTTTATAAATAAAGTCAGTCTCAATCCGCTCTTCAAGCCGAACACTTGTCTTATTAAAAACCCTCTCGCCCTCGCTCACAACCTAACTAGTGCTGTAAAGTTAAAAATTTAATGAGAAATAGTCGATTTATTCCTAGTACGAGAGTTTACCAAAAAAAAAACAATTTGCTAACTTACTCAATGCCGTCGACGTGCATAGCCGAATGTATGAGATGTTCTTCAAACGCCTTCTTCGTCTCGAATTTAATGTCACATCGCTTACAATACTCCTCGTCACCTTGGTCACCTGGAGTGTCACCCTGTGTGTAACAATACTTAATTACGTCATTTTTCCCATTTTACTAGCTGACCCGGCAAAACGTTTCAAAATTATCAAAGAAATCGAACAAAAATACTAAATCCGTAATGAAACAAGGAGGAGGTGACCTATTCTAACGACTCGTACCTATAAAAAAACTAGCTGACCCGGCAAACGTTGTTTTGCCATTTTTACTAAAATGGCTATTAAAAAATAAGGGTTGATCGTAGAAGGGTGAAAATTGAGGATTGTATGTATTTTTGTATGTTGTATCATAAAAAAATAGAAATTAAAAATTTTGTCTAAAAAATAAAAAAAAAAATTAGGATTGTACTACCCCTAACATTTAGGGGGATGAAAAATAGATGTTGGCCGCTTCTCATAGATACCGGATAAGCACAAAAAATTTCATCAAAATCGGTCCAGCCGTTTCGGAGGAGTATGGCAACGAAAACTGTAACACGAGAATTTTATATATTAGATAAATCCATTAAAATTGGTCGAGCCGTTTCGAAGAAGTTCAACCACAAACACTGCCATGTGTTAAATATGTCAAGTTGTTATTATTTTAAGGAAAACGATTTATTTATTATAACTTACCGGTTCGGTATTAACGTGTTTTATTTTCTTGTGTATCCGAAGCCCTACGGGACTGACGAAGGAAGCCCCGCACAGCGTGCACACGTGCTCGCTGCGGTGGGTTCGCAGGTGCGTGTAGTACGTTGTTAGGTGTCTGTGGGATAATTTCTATATTGGTAGAGGTCGTTTCAACAATCAACCATATCTCCTAGCCTTACTAAATGCTCTATGAAAAATATTTTTCAGATTCTAAATCTAAAGTTGTGTTCACGGGTTAAGGGAATGTCACCACCCCTAATCGTTCAGTGGGTGAAAGAAAACTTGACACAAACCATTTACTAACCCTTCTGGCCAGCGTGGTATAATTGGCCAAAACCTCCTTTCGAAGGAGAGGCCTATGTCCAGCAGAGTGTTAAAGGCTATTGACGACATAATTCCCAAAAAATATAAATTGTGTAACACTCTTAGTACTAGCTCTGCTTAGTTTAAATTAGAATTAAATCACGTCACATAAATGTCAAATTATTATATTTAAAAAAAAATACTTGTCACTAGAAAAATAAAATAATTTTAAATTAGAATTCAAGTACAATAAAAATTTAATGTGCCTGCAATTTCTTGCGGTTGACAAGAATTTACGATTGTACCTTTTTAATTGAAAGTATTTTCATTGTCCTACCGTCTACATCAGAAATATTAGGCCGTGGTCCGATCACGCTCACAGCACTTACGACGTTTAAACTGCTAACGTGTGGTCCGATTTAGTGAGCGCGCCAACGTCTGTTAGCAGTATTAATAATTCCGACCACTTGTGAGTGTGCTTACGAATTCAAAAAGTTGAACATAATCTAACAGAGCATTTTTTGACATAAACATAAGTGGAGTATGGTGTAGCCGATGAAGATGGTAAAATGCTTGTATTTCAAGCATTTTCCGCAATCATAGATTCATAGATTCAAATAAATGGCGCAAAATAACGTCAATGCTCACGATGCTAAAGATCCGGTAGTGACGTCACATGTGACGTCATAGTATCCACAACGCTGACGGTGAGCGTGAAAAGTACGAACTGGACCGCACGTTGGTAAGCTATGAGCGCTGTGAGCGTGATTCGGACCACGGCCATAGTCCAAATAATAACGAACTTACTTGAACTCTTCTCCACAATGTTCACATTTTCTAATTACTCCATTATGATACTCTTCGTGGAACAAAGCTGTTTGTCTGAAAAGCAAAACTTTTAAATTTAACATTGATATCTAAACACCTAAATATTTTAAGGTTTGATTTTCAAAAGAATAAACTCGGACCTACAATACTGCCTTGTAGCACTCCAAAGCAATTGAGATTTTTTACTTTAGTTAACAACTGTTTCAGTTTGATTTATTTTATTTTAATTTGCAAATCGCTTTTGTAGTAATTATACTAAACAAACATACCAAATCAAGGTATATATAATTCTTTTGTATATGATCAATCAAGTCAAAGGTTTTAGACATGTCCAAGAAATTAGAAAACGAAGATCTCCCATTTTGATTTACACTTTTATTATCATTTTATAACAAAAAGTTAACTAAATTGATACAAACACAAGTCAAACAGCGGCCATAAATATTAGACCATAATATTAGCGTTAACTAAAAAATACTTACTCCAAGGGACATACAAGTTCACATCGTAAACACTTGAATTTCGTATAATGCTGTCTCATATGTTTTCTTAGGAAGCATTTCCATTTAAACCTCATGCGGCAAAAACGACATTCGATAGGGCCCACTGACTGTAAATAAAAATAATATAGCTGGTATTAAATAAACACACACACTAAATAGATGTGTAAAATTAAACAAAAAATCAGATTAAGAGCTGGTTCAGTCATCAGTACCACATAATTATCTTGGGTTGTAATTGGAAAAAAAAGGGAGAAGGCTGCTGGGACATTGGTATGTTTCGAAATTTCCAAACAACTAACCTCAATATGCCTTAATTTAATGTGCCTATTTAACATATCTTCCTTCGAAAATCCTTTGAGGCAATCATTACATTTGAACTCAGCAGATATGAATCGTGTATGTTGTGCTCTGGCTTTAAATTCATCTATTGCCTCTTCTTCACTCAAATTAAATTTTAACCAATTTTTGGAATCTAATTCAGTCTTCTTTTTTTTAGTAATTTCAAACCTCTTTGCTTTCTTATTCGCATCCGCATCATTTCCTTTCTCTTTCTTTTTACCATCCTTTGTACTCCTTTTCTTTTTTGGAATAACTTTCAATTTTTTTTTCTCTACAAGTTCTTCATCCAAAGATATGTTAATATCATTAACAAATACTTTTTCTTCATCATCTTGCAGTTTCTCATCTTCAGTAAATATTTTTTCGATTTCTATTGTATTCACAGTATCTATTATTTTTTCTTCATCAATATTTATCTTTTCTTGATCAATATTTATCTCTTTATGTACAATATCTAGTCTTTCATCATCGACATCTGTTTTTTCTTCAACATAAACATTAATATCTATCTTCTCTACTTCAGTTTTTTTATCTTCATCACCTTCAATCTTTTTGCTTACATCAACCAACTCTGGTAAAGGAGGAATTTTTTCTTCTTCATTTTCCACATTCATATAGTCATCGAAATCACTTAAAGATGCAGTGTCTAAATCACATTCTATTGGTTCTGTTTTATCGAGCCTCGGCTTCACTTTTGATTTGATGACATAGGTTTTTACTCTGTGGTTAACTGTTATAATGTTAAGTGATGATTGTAGATAATTCTGTTTCTCTACATATTTAACCGACCTCACGTTGATCTGCAAAATGTATAGCGAATTATACGCTTTATTTTTAAAACATAGAAGCAACAGACAGGCCCCCAGATAAGTGACTACCACTACCTACGGACACCTAACTCTTTAGACAAGTAAATTACTGGCCTCTTACAGCCGTCCTCGGAAGGTTTGGGTCTCCGGTAACTCTTCAGTGAAAAGTAACAAATTGTATTGTTATGAATAAAGATGACCTACTTTTAGCTACCTTTTAGCAGTTCTTTCTATAAAAAGCAATATCTTCACCTAACTCAGCCAAATGTCAGTCTTTCATCAGAAAGGTAAACAATCTGACTGGTATCTGAGTGGTATCGGGTTAAGAATACAGAGTATCACCACATATTCATCCCATGAGTATTGTAAGAGGTGACTAAGCAAACAACTACAATATACATCACTGCAAGGAGAAAAGTAGGAGGAAAACTTGGAACAAACTCTACACCAATTTGTCTGGCCAACGTGGTATAGTAGGTCAAAATCTTCTTGCTAAGGACAGGCCTACAAGGGATGATGATGATGATGATGATGATGATGATGATGACGACGATGACGAACTTCAGTTCAAGTATTTGTCATTAGACAGCATCACTAAATATATGGAAACTTGCACTCTGATATTATACTGTATGTACTTACAGGCCCTTTTTGAAGAAGTTCCTTGAATGCTTTGTGCCCATTGTAGCATTTCTCCTTAAACTTGTGAAACTTATGCAGCATTGCGGCACATTCGTAACAGAAGTGTTTCGGAAAGGCATCTCTTTCGTTTATCTGTAAAGAATATTTGTCATTCAATGCTCAAAAATAGTATTTAAGGAATATCTAGTACTCAGGGTAGTCGGTCATTAACAATAATAGTAACTTTCTTTTGTTTGTTTTCTAAACATGGCCGGTTGTATCTACATATGACTGCTAAAACTAAAACCGTTTCAGAATTTGTTGGTAGTAGAGCCACGCTGATTTCAGCATGAAGGGGTCTGCTTGACCAGGACAGTACTACCCTCTCACAGAAGACCATGAGCGTTGCCAGAATTATTTTCAGGGGAGTGTATCTACATTTACACATAGTACTTACCAATATAAAATATAGAATTATATTAGGTCTTTACTTATCAAAATTGACTTTTTTTAGGAAATAAGTTAAAATTATGTATTCTCTTTTCTACTGTGGGGGTGCAAGTGCACCCCTAGCACCTTTCTCCCAGTGCCCATACAGAAGCCATACCTAAAGCCACATTCAACAGACATTCAGGCTGTCACGTCTCACTGGTTTGAGACTGGCGGGTCATTGATGAGGGGTGACAATTGTTGTGGTGAGTGAGCTTTGTTGCTCGCAAATAGACTGAAAGCTGACCCACCCCAACCTAGTTTAAGAAAAAAGGATAGAGAATGAGGTGTCTAGATCTACTACAATCTTTTAAACAACATGATACAACAGTTCCAAACCAGGGCGATAATCATTGCCATAGTGAAATATTGAAAAAATAAATATTGTCTCCAATGCATGGTATTTCTACATCTTAACAACTCCCGATGGATAATTCAAGCCTTGATATGAAAAAATTATGTCATCAACAGCCATTAACAGTCCACTGCTGGACATAAGACTCCTTGGAAATAAGTTATGTCAATAAACTTAAAATTCTGTAACTATTAAAACCAAATGATAAATAAAGACTAGGGAGATGTTGAACAATATTAGAATCAAGCACTAAGTTCAGATAATTTTAGTTCAGAAACAATGGTTGAATGGTTCATGCATAAGCCCATAGATAAAATATTTTTTTAAATGAGCATAACTTTTTTCTAGTACTCGTTAGGAACAGTATCTTATTTCAGATGAATAATCGGTATCAACAGGCTTTAACAGTCCACTGACTAGACGTAGGCCTCTCCGTATGAGATTTAGGCCTACTTACTATGAATAATTATATTTTTTTCTGCACCGGTAACAATGTTTACACTTTTTCTTGACATCACATTTAAAAAAGTCACGTTTGAATTTATAGTTTTAATAATACGTCATGCAAGTGTTTTTTTTTAAAGAATTGTTCACGGGGAAGCAAAAATAAGCAAATACTGTTGTAGTTAACAATCTATTTACAATTATTTAATTCTGATTGCACTAAGTATCCAGTTTTGTACCTCAAAATTATACAATAACCGTAATAACATTTTCTTTCTATATTATAACACTATATATCACAATTTATGTTTTTGAATAAAGAAAAAAACATAAACAATCGTTGACATCTTACTTTTGAGCCCACAATTTGTTCGTAATATTTCTTGAGATCATAGCTATCATAATTGTACAATTTTATACCAGTGTTAAGGCATATGCGACAAATTTCGAAACTAGGCATTTGGTTTTATTTAATCTAAGATAAAATTATTAAAAAGGGCATTCCTATCGGAATACTGCCAATATGTGATCAACACCAACACCACAGACTACAGATAACTAACATTAATCAAAGTTGTGAATATACAATCAACAGAATAAAAATATCGCTTAGTGTAACCATTTCTACTCTGTAGAGTAAGAACTTATTACTTTTATAAATTTGTTTCACACATTCAAATAAAAAACTTATCTTAAATATCTACAATTTTTTGAAGTGAAAACTTCTTTAGGCGCGTTGAGCGTTTTGGTAGAGGGTAAAATCCTCGGTTCGCGTCACCGACATGCTAATGATAATAGTATATCTATAGCTATGGAGAATATGATATTATATATTATATATGAAATTTATTATTATTATATATTATATATGATATTATATATTATATATAGCTATAAATGAAACATAAAAAATTTCATATAATTTTTGCATATAGTTTTAATTACTCTCAACTTAATAGTTCCGTTTTCACTTCTATCGGCAGTCCCACGACTGCTATTTCTTAATTTCTTTGTTTTGTTTTCAGGCATAAAATTTGTCAGAATAATTTTATATGAACTCATTTTCTCAATTTTATGATTCTTGAGTTGTAGACGTCTCTTACCGTCAGATCAGAAAAGGTAGCATCCCAAAATTATGAATTTCGTAATCGAAAATCGATCTTGCTACCCAAAATTTAAAAATAATAAAAGTGAAATAAAAGAAATATTTTACTTCTGAATATCATCCATTCATCCATAGAATATTACAAATGTGGACATATCTACCAAAGTTTAGCTGGCATTTGTAATGTAAGCGCACAAAAACATATTTTAGATAAAAAATATAATATATGTAATTTATACGTGCCTGCATTTATTAAATCAATCTCTATAAATGAAAATCACATGTAATCTTTTGCATGCTTTGAAAAAATCAAGGCGTATAGGAATGAATAGCGACTTAATTTTATACTTTATACGAATGTTGAATTTCACGACAAAATATAAGTAGCGTTTTCGTAGTCGTTACAACTGATTTTGACTATTCAGGATAAAGTGATAATTGAAACGTAAGTATTTAAGTTGTAATAATATGTTTATTGACAGCTTTGTTTGTAAAGTACTGGTTTTTGCCTAGTTTGTGATTAAACGAGATTAGAAAAGCTGTGGTCTCATTTTAATATTACTGTTTTTTGTAGTGCAGCTAGCTATTACTTGTAATGACGCTCACTGCACCCTTAGATGCGGTACATTGATTTTAAACACCAGAGAAACTGTAAAATATTAAATAAAACTTGGACTGAACAAGTCGAGCCTGTGGTAATGTTGCAATCCACAAAAATACGCCCCTCTTCCAGCACAGGGGCTACAATTTCTACGTCCCTCACTTTAGCATCCGGCCTACTGCTCCCGTACGGCTAGTATAGAACACACATCAATATTTTAAACTGGTTAAGTATGTGGAACACACATCAAGTATGTAATCTGGTTTGTTTCTTTACTATAATATATCTTGAGTTCTATAGCAAATCATATTTTGGCTTTCAAACTAGGTCGATATGTCGGTTTTCAGTTGACAGCGATACAGTTGAAATTAGACTTTCTTTTTTTTTAGGCATCTGCCGTAATAAATAGGAGTATCTCCTGTATCGCAGAGGACTTTACAAACATACAAGAAACGGACACGAAGAACAACAATTTGTCTGGGACTCAGATCAACAATTTGTGGATCAAACAAAGTGTAGTCCCGTGTGGCGTTTGAACCCACAACACTACGCATTAGAGAGACTGCTTAAACTAAAAGCCACAGACCATTCGTGCAGTCAAAAATATTCCATAGAGTCATTACTCAAAGTAACTGCCGTCGTCATCATCAATCAATCATCAACAG
This sequence comes from Hypercompe scribonia, assembly GCA_949316085.1. Lineage (NCBI taxonomy): Eukaryota > Metazoa > Arthropoda > Insecta > Lepidoptera > Erebidae > Hypercompe > Hypercompe scribonia. The sequence goes on from OX438986.1 coordinate 17,597,771, forward strand.
CCCTTTACAGTCCACTGCTGGACATAGGCCTCTCCTTAGCAAGGAGGTTTTGGCCTACTATATCACGCTGGCTAGATGGGTTGGAAGAGGGTTTGAATAGAGAATTAGGGTTTCAAGTTTTCTTTCAGTGCTATCGAGGTTCAGTAGGTAGACTTTGTCGGATTTTGTAAGGCTCTAAATGTCAGTTACGATTGCCACAAATGTTCGTATAGGACTCAGGACTGACGACTTAACATGCTCTCCGAAATGTCCACTTAAATCTATGCGGTTCATTATCATCATTATCTCAGTTAAAAGACGGCTACTGTTACATAATCAGTAAAGTAACAAAGCAAGCAAGCAAGTTTTTAAATAAAAAGATTGGAAGTATTCTGTATATATTTATTTATAACATTCTATGGAGTAATCAACAGAACATTCACTTATATCTTCCTTTTCTTGAACAGTTATATTGTCTTTCTTTCTTATTCTGAAAAGAAAAAAAAACATGACGTCATCAATCACTGTAACCAATCGGACACTTGGAATACGGACACTTATATGAGTAAAATCTAAAAATATTACACATAATTAAGATAACTTAAGCAAAAAAAGTCAGAAAATGTTAGCTTGTTAATAAAAAAAAGTTCTTAGTTTTTTAATCTGTTTTTTTTTTTACACCTAGAATCTAGATATACGGCAACATTCTTACGTCACAAACGCTAAAAAACAATCAGTGTCAACTAATTGTATTTGCTTATACAACCAACTGACGTCATGACCAGAGAGGAATATGTATGGGTGGGTGTTAAATGCCGTACTAGCACTTAACGTGTTGTGTACACTAGGAGGTTACTTGTTTTCCAAATAAAACCACTGTGAACTGATCTGCTGATCTGACAAGCTATTTATTTGATTGTTACATTCATACACTCGCGGTAACTTTCACACTGAGCCCGGTAAACAAACAATATCGCGATTCAGAGAACTAATACAGCGTCATCTAGTTGTCAAAGACAACACTCGTATTACTTACTTGTATTGTGTTCTGCGTTCATCGTGGACCTAATTAGAGGTCTGTTTTAGTCATAGACAGTGGGTCTACTGCGTTTAGTATTTGTCAAATTACGCGCCAAATTATAAACATTGCGTTTAAAAAAAATAACGTGTTGTCTTTTATAAAAATTTCTAAAAAATGAGTGTATTTAATACTATTACTACTACTATTGGAAGAAACGGTAATACATTAAAAACATTGGAAGGAAAATGATATTGCTAAAAGCTCGAACAGAAGACTAACCTAAAATTTGCCTTACCTCTTAGGATATGGTTGTTTTAAATGAAACGTGCGATGATGCAGCTGCATACTGGTTTTCTGTGTAAATCGTTTTTCGCACAACGGACATTTGAATGGTTTTTCACCAGTGTGAGTCTGAAAATAAACTACTATTGTAGACATTCAATGTTTCAGAAGACCCAGTGTGAGTTATTTTCAACATCTCAATTGCAACGCCGAATGCGGTAACCTTATGATCGAGTTGATGTGAAATAAACTCACACTAGACCCTCAAAAAGATACTACTATATATAGGAAAACGCGTTTCTGAAACCGTCCAGTCAGTAGTGGATCCCCTCCAATAAGCGGAGATAAAATGCCTGAATGTGAAATTTGACAATGCATGTAGAAGACATGACGCTTTCTTGAACACTGACAATACCTCCAAGGGTCTATATAAACCAAAACTATATATAAGAAGCCTTAGACAAGACCTTTCTAATTGACACATTTTTTTATAACATTGAGAATTAGTTTTTTTTTTCTACGTTAAGAGCCTGACAAAGTGACTCTACTCTGACTGATGGAAGGATCGTGACAGTGTAAGGCTTACACAGTTACCACGATAACTGTCACCCCTGCATCAATGGGCCTTATTTAGATTTTTTTTTGTTCTAATACTTCTAAAATTCTTTAGTTCTAAAAATTATTTCTAACTACGACGATATCACAATAATTTATGGTCTATGGTACTTAATATTAGTGAGAGAATTACCAGAATCACTTCAGTAGTTTCAAAGATTACACACAAATCCTATTTCTTAACAATTAACATAGATGTTATGATTATCTTTACCAACTGATGCCTGGTGAAGCTGGTCAAGTAGAAGAACTGAGCGCCGCACGTCTGACAAGAGTATATCTTCTCTTTAGTGTGCACGTTCATGTGTATACCAATGGCACCACCCTACGAGGTAAGCAATCAACAAACATGTATTCAATCTGTACGTGAGGCACTAATCTGTATTTGGGAGGGACATGGGTCGCGATCCTCACAGAAAATTCGGGTTTAGGAATCCTTTTATAGTTTTAATCCAAGTGAGAGGCCTTCCGCTTCCACTGTTGAGGTTCCCAGAGACCAACTCTCTCCCTGATTCTTAACGTGCGACAAGACATTTGAGATCCTTGAGTGAGATCTTGTCTACTTCTTTGAACTTCTATGCCATAAAACTGTTGTATCATTAAGGGTGTAAATTGTTACATTCTATAAATGTTTGTACGGCTAGGGAGGCCTCTAGAACGAGTTGAGCATCAGGCGCAGGACCAACGGTTTTACGTGCACTCTGAAGAACGGGAGTTAAAGCCCTAACTTCCAAACTGCGGGCTGTTATTAACAACTAAGGATTTAAGAAAAACAGAAAAACCCAAAAACATTTTTTAGGCCGACCCGGGAATCGAACCCGAGACCTCTCAATCGGCAGTCGCAAACAGTAACCCTTAAAGATATATATATATATATATATAATTAATCTATAATATGTATGTATTTAGAAATACATAAGTGTGTTTATCAGCAGTTTCGTACAGGGTCTGTGTGGGGCAAGTAATCATTAATATAATTAGTACATACCTTGACAGTGACCCCACAGACTTCGCAGACCTGTGTGACGTCACAAGGGACTGGAACCCCCTTGTGTTCTGCCCGGTGGTGCTTCACGTACTGAGAATAGCTTCGAAATAGTTTCTCACACTAACAGATATAAAAATACAGTTTAAAAATGTCAATCTTATAACATATACTATGTAGTTATTATTCGCATAAAGTATTGAACGGATACGTTCAGAAAGTGAGACGGATCAAGAAATTGACATTACAGTGGATCCCCGGTAATCCGACAAGCGCAGGGCAGTGTCAGACTATCGAATTTGTCGGATTATAGAGTACTGCCTAAGACCCCCTACAGCCCAGATTTTTTTACAAAAGAATACCTTGTAATCCGACAAATTACAGACAAATGATAAAATTCTATATGTTCTCTTCTGGGTTTGTGACGACCTTACTAGGTACGTATACGTAATGCACAATGAATAAACGCTAAGCTGCACCGCTATCACACGTAGTCAAATTCAAACTAAGCAATCGGAACTGAAACAATACCTTCGCGTCGAGCACAAGATGTAATCTGTTCAATCATGCACGATCTATGTACATTAGCGAAAATTGTTTGATTGATGTCGGATTACAAGGGGGTCCGGATTAGACAGGGGCCGGATTACCGCGGGTAACACATCGATCAAGCCCCACATCCTGATGATTCATGCGTCACTATATTCTTAACGTGAATGGATAATACAACAGCATATAGGAAATAAAAATGAATTATATTCAATAATATATCTTTAAAAACCAGTTTTCCTTTGTTCGTTAGGAGGGGGCGGTTTAGACAGGGGCCGGATTACCGAGGGTCTACTGTATTCAATAAGCTTATTGAAATAACATGTCAAGGCATAGAACACACACACACAGCTAGTGGCCCGCTGTACCTCATTATTTAGAATATTTGATTTGTTTAATATAACCCAGTATTTTAATTTTTAAGATTGTACAGATGGCAGAGTGGTTCGTTTCTTTCTACTGCACCAAGTGTTTCAGATTCAAACCCCGCACGGGACAACACTGTGTGATCCATAAATTGTTGTTCAACTCTGGATGTTCTTTGAGCCAAAATCGGGCAACCTCATTTATTACGGATAATAATAATTTATACAAAAGCAGCAAAATAATAATAAAATTGACGTAGTTTATGGATGATCCCGAGGTAATTAAGTGCTGTGTCTTACCACCGGGCATGTCGTTGGACGAGACGAATTCACTCGAGTGAAAGTTTTTGTAGCTCCTCCTTTTAATGGTGCTGGTGCATCGCTGGTGCTTAAATAAAATGAGCAGTTTTTAAAAAAGGGAATTAAATCTATTTAAGTTAAAGACCCGTGAATAATTAGTGGGACAGTTGACCTTGATAGAGGCTGATGAGAGAAAATTCATCTTTCAGTTATCACGGTGTGTGAGCCTTACACTGCCACGATGACTTGAGCCTTTTATGTCCCCAAGCATCTCACAAGGCCGCCACAGTGTGGGTCACCATACTGTATTGTCTGCATTCGCAATGAGTATGGTGGCCACAACTCTTGGATTCTATTCATGCTTTCGTGCGCTTTACAGTGTGTACACGTGTTTGCGTGTGCGCATTTGTAAGCGCGTGCGATTGCGTTCACGTGCACGTGAGCATATGTGTGTTAGAGTGCGAACACACGTCTATAAACAAACATCTGACATTATCAGCATCTAGCACTATTCACTGTTGAAAGAAAATCTTCCCCACTTCTCCAAGGAGCATACTATCTCGGTCTCGAACGGTTCGCATCCATCTGCTGCCAGCAACTTTAGCCACTTCGCGTATTACCATATCATTGTCTATAATAATAAGAATGTCTCACCCAACCAGGTCCTGTTCTTCGCTCATTTGGAAATCGTCAGCGTGCTTAACCGACTGCTGGAAATGTTCAAAGTAGGCCTTCTGCGTCTCAAACTTGATGTCGCAACGTTCACAGTACGTGGTCTGGTCTTCGTTCTCATCGCGATTCTAAGATTTCATCATGTTATTGCTGAATTCAATTTACATAATTCTATATAAAATTGGCTATATACTAATTAAATACTACCTATCCGAGTAAGTTTGTCTGTATGTCTCAAAAGGAATTAATTTTTATCGTATTTTTACTCAGTTTTTAAACTTTGTGTGATCTTTCAAATAATTCAAGATCAGCTTGTCCCGAATGTTAGTAAAACTAACGAAAAACAAGTCATTTTTTGTTCTACCACGCTTCTATGTAAAAATTGGTTAGAAGGGACAAAATTTACGCAAAAATTTGATTAAAATAATCTTTAAAGTGATTTTAGTTGTTGAACATACACAAACCAACTCAACTTTTCTATATATTTATAAAAATAATTAATTTTATCTTTCACCTGTTCTTATGAATCCTTAAAACAGATTAAATAGTAACTAGATATATATAATAATAAATAACTATAACAATGAAATTACAATTTATTTGAAAAAATTGTGTTCCAGGCAAAAAATAACTACTTATGTCCACGATAGATGGCGTTGTTTCTTTTGTTTGAATCGCGCTATGGTTTAACTAACAGTGTCATGTCCGTTCGACACAAAGGAAAAATTTTCAGACCAGGCGAGACGATAATGCCTGGTGGGTCGCGACCCAATGGTCGATGTTGGGGTTGTGTATATGCGAATCACCACGAGAATCTCTATTTCGCGATACAGGATTAGTAGTTCCTCCGTAGTTCAATGTAACTTCGCTAGATGACGCTGTAGTATGTTTCCTGTTAACGCTGTATGTGGAAGTCGGCACAGTTGAACTAAACCAAATAATTTTAATAGAACTACTTACGATTTCAGCATTCAGATGCTTAAGTATCTTATGTTGCTGCAACCCCTTTCTACTAACGAAGGATTCCCCACACAGAGGACACACGTGCTCACTGCGATGGTATATACGCAAGTGGGAGTAGTATGAAGATTTGTGTCTGAAATGAATTATTAATGTATAAACTCTTTAATTTTTGTAAAGTAAACCACTACAGCCGAATATGGAGACCTGTCGTTCCCCCAAAATTTTGAGGAGGAGAATAGGTTTTTTTAATACAACTCTCACTCTAGGAATGCTGCTGTGTCCAGGTGACTTTACAAATATGCATAAAACGGACACAAAGAACACCCAGATTCAGAACAACAACTTCTGGAACACACTTGTAGAAAGCGGCAAGGTAACTGCTTAAACCACTACGATATCCGTGCAGATATTTCTACAAGTCGGACTTAACAGATCGAAGGCGCTGGCATAGCCTAAGACTCATTCTGAGAAGAAATGCCGAAACAAATCACAGATGTGTTTTTTTTAAGTCCGTGAACATTGATTAAATAAAAACTATGGAAGTACAGTATAAAGTCTGCGGTAGCTTTTTGAAGAAAGGACCAGATTTGAGTCGTTCGGGCGTGAAAGTGTAACAAATGAGCAAACTCACAGTCGCATTTACAATATTAAGGCGTTTATAACTTAGTAAATATACCTATATGTCTGTGTTGAATACGTGAACACATTTATATGACATACCTGAATTCCAATCCACAATGCTTGCATGGTAGCATCACTCCACTATGAAATACATTGTGATTACTTGCTGAATGTCTGCGAAATATTAAAACACACTTCAGAAAAATATTATTTTAAAAATATTGTTAAAAGTCATGTGCATTCAAATTATCTGTGGGAATAAACCAGAGTCTTAAAGAACAGAGAGTGTCACCTCCCCTATCCATCCCTTAACAAATTACGTAGGATAACAGCATTGTATAGAGAATGCAAACTTGACGCAAACCAAACACCAACCCGTCTGGCTCGCATGATATAGAAAGCCAAAACCACCATTCTTATGAGAGGTAGTAGTACATTATTTAGGTTTGAGTATGAATGGGCCGGCTCGACCGGGGCAGTACTACCCTCCTACAGAAGACCAACCTAACGCGACAGCATCCATGATGTCGTGTTTCGTTGGTGAGTGCGTGATTGGAGGTCCATTGATGCAGGGGTGACAGTTATCGTGATACCTATGAGAACTTTACACTGCTGTGACGACTCGTGCTTTTTACGTCTCCAAGCGGGGAGTGAAAAAGCATCTCCCTAGGCTGCTATAATGTGGGTCTTCATACTGTATCGTCTGCATTTGCAATGAGTATGGTGACAACTCTTAGATTCCGTTCATGCTTTCCATCAGGCAGAGTAGTCACTTTGGCAAGCTCTTAATATAGAAGAAAAAGACCATTAAGGCAGTTGATGATGATCATTGACTTCAAAACTTAATTTTCCTTCCTCAAAACTTTTATTTAATACACTTACTCGGAATGAAAGGTCAGGTCACACCGGAGACACTTGAACTTATTGTAGTGTACTACGATGTGTTGTGTTACCAAACATTTCATTCTAAACCGCTTGTGGCAGAACAGGCACTCATGTAGACCACGGGACTGGAAATTCCAAATATTATTTCAAAACAGTAAAATATCATATAAGCAAATGAATTATATATTTTTCTTTACTTTCAATAACATTTAAGACAGTCGTTTTTGTATTGTAAAATAGAGTCAGCAAGAGCAACAAGGCAGGCAGGCGAAGTTTGATCTGGATGTCGTAATAACAGCTGTTCCCGGATCTCTCCTATGTCAGGCGCAGAGTGGCACACCGTGTGGTTTTAGTCGGTCCGATTCCGACTCACCACCCCGCCGTAAACCCCGGTTAGTGACGGCCCGAGGGGGTTTCCACACGTTAAAAAAAAAAGGCAGGTGAAGTTTAGTAGAAGAAAAACATATGGTGGATATGTCCAGGTCGTTATTCTTGGCTTGCATTTGCTGCTAGGGCTCGAATGGCGTCTGTATAGACAGGCCGACTCAAAATTGTGGTCCTTTCTTCAAAAGGCCAAACTAGACCTTGCACAGAACTTGCAACATTTTATTTTTTACTTAACATTGTTTATGGACCTACGAGTAAAAGAGCTCTGTGGTTTGTTTCGGTCTTATAGCTGTAAATTTCAATGTTCGAAATTGGGGAGGAACGTGTATAATGTCCCTCAGACCAAGCGAGGTGATCATGCCTGGCGGGCCACGGTTCTACGGTTGATGTTGGAATGTTGTATATACCAATTGCCACGTAAGTTTCTATTTCGCGATATAGGATTAGTACTTGCTTCGTAGTTCATTATTATCATTCGTAGTTCGATGTATCATCGCTAGATAGAGCTGTTGTATATTTTCTGTTTGTGCTGTAATGTGGAAGTCGCCACAGAAAATACAAAATACTGTTTTACTATGTATACTTGGCAGTCCTCATGTTACTTTTTTACATATTTACTTTAATAATTTTATTAATTATAGAATCATAAAAAAATAACTTACACTACTTTACTAATTATTGTTTTCTGTGTCTGATCATGGTATTTGTTTTTAAAAAGGTAGCTTCCATATTTGAAATATATACACTACATATTTAAAAACAGGTGCAAAGAAACATCTAGTCTTAAAATAACAGTTTGTGGATTACACAGTGTTGCCATATGTGGTGGTCAAATCCACAACACTTGTCTAGTAAGAAACTTTAAGGCTTTTTTTTTTTTTAATGGATCCGGCTAGGTCAATCTTACCTCACAGTGATTTAATTTCATGTGTCGGTCCATTATTTCTTGCGTAGAAAATGTAATATAACAGCTGTCACATTTATATGTTGCTTTCAAGTATTTTGGATCTTTTGCCCTCAGCTTAAAATTTTCTAAAGCTTCATTCTCATTTAAACTTATCTTTAACCAATGTTCAGGGTCTAACGGTGTTCGTTTAGGCAAACCACCTCTTTTGTTTTCTCCTTTACAAGTATTCGTTGTTTTCTTAGTTTTCTTTTTGCTTAAAATCACACGGTCTTTTGTTTTATTATGTTTTTTGTTTTTAATGTTGTTCTTTTTTGTCCTACTCTCTTCAACAACTATAACAATTGGTCTATCATCATTTAACACAGTGTCCCATTCTCCATCACATTTGTCAGAGCTGCAATCCATATTTTGCTCATGGACATTTTCCTTTTCCATTTTTAATTTATCTTCTTCAATTTCTAGTCTTTCTTCGTCATAATCATTAGCTATGTTACATTCTTCACTACATTCTATTTCTATTTCTAAATCTTCTGTCGTAATAGTTTCTGCCTCTGTTTTAATGTGTTCTAAATCAAGGGTGGTATTAATCACTGTGATTGTCTGCAGCTGTTTATGTTCTGGCATTATTTCTATGGTTGAGAGTAAGTTCTTACTTCTTCTGTCAACTTTTGATATTGAAGACAATGTTATCTAAAAAGCATAGTAAGAATACCAATAATATATATTTAACTGAGTAATTATGTATTTAGAAATATATAAGTATGTTTATAAGCTGTTTGGTTGACAAATGCAGGTTTGCCCTAGCTTGAGTTAGTTAGGCCAGTTATGTACACCGCTGTTGTTCTGGACACTTATTGTCCTGCTGTTTAAAAAGTTGTAGAAAGTCATCATCATCATCTCAGCCAATATACATCCACTGCTGGACATAGGCCTCCTCCAAGGTTCTCCACAACAGCCGGTCCCATGCTGCCCGCATCCAGCCTTTCACCAGATCATCGGACCACCTTGTGGGAGACCTACCAACCCTGCGTTTCCCAGTACGCGGTCGTCACTCCAGAACTTTACAACCCCATCGGCCATTGGTTCTGCGTGTAATGTGGCCCGACTACTGCCACTAAAGTTTAGCAATTTTATTGACAATATCAGAATGTATGTAGAAAGTGTACAAAAGATATGTTTTTATTACAAAATCTTAATGTATGTGGTGATAGATAACGAATACAGTGTCACCATCTCTATTCACACCATGGGTACCGTAAAAGGGGGCTACAGGTACTAAACTATGCAGGACAACATCACTGAGAAAGGAATATTGAAATAAGCCCTGTTTCAACTCGCCTATGTGGTACAATAAGCCAAAACTATCTTTATAAGGAGAGGCCTATGTCCAGAAATGGACTGTCACAAGCTGTTGATGATGATGAAACTTTTGACTGTCTGTATTTAGTACAATTTGCTAAAATACATTTTTGAAATAAAACTCATTTGTACTTTTAGATCTTTCATAGATACTTTTTAGATTGAAACAGGTTGACTTTCAAATGGCACCATATTTATAATTTAAGCTAGGGTCCGATCTTTAATATTAAATTTAATTAATGAACTAAAAAATATCATACAACATCTGTAATATAGTTTTAATTATACAAAATCATTAGGAAATCATGTGAAATCATACTGCGAAGTGAACAACACTTGGAAAGAAAAGAGACCTATGTCCAGCAGTGGATTATTAGAGGCTGTTGATAATGTAATATTACAGTTATTACTTACTGGTCCTTTTTTTCGTAAATCTTTTAATATTTCTTGTCCAGTAAGGCACTTTTCCCTGAATTTGTGATACTTGTATAACATTGTTGCACATTCGTAACAGAAATAACGAGGCAGTTCATCAGTTATCTGTAAGAAAATTGTTTTGCTGAACGCAGGCAAATCTCTTGATAAAAATCAATATTAAAGTAAGTACAACGTATCGTTGAAGCATTAAAAATAAAACTTGAGAAGAACACTAACATTCTCAGTCATAATTTCTTCGTAATAAACTTTCAATTTGAAATCTACCATGTTATACATTTTTACATTGTTAGATAAACAAACACGGCAAACTCTCAGATTTGACATTATAATTACATAAGGGACTTATATTAAAACTCCTTGATAATATGTCTAAATTATACTCTAAACAATTTAAACTTATTGTAAATAGAAAATCGTGGTATTTAAGTAAATATTGATTTGAAGTTTGATTGAAGACGTCACGACTCAAAGTTGCTTTTTTAAAATACCTAAGATCAAGATTAAAGCGTAGTAGATTATAGCTATTTCTATTGTAGGCACACTCTGTGGTAACAAAAAAATAAAAATTGGCACATATAGAATATCAATCAAGTTATGATTTTTAAATTCTTTGTCTTTGGTTAAGTAGTGTTTTAATAATTGAAAATTTCCTCATCTATAATCTGTTCACATCATACACAACCAAAAGGAATCATAACACATCATTATGCTTAACAAAAACGTCATTTGAAAATCTCGTAGGTATTTATTACAGTATAATCCAATTTTTAAATAGAATAATTAACGTAATGTTACTGTTTAAATTAATATTAATTTTAGAAACTTTACAAGGAAGTAATTTTCAGCAATCTGATAAAATTTAGTGTTGACATGATTCAAAATTGTTCGTAGAAATAACATAGGATCTGAATAATTCTTACTAATATTATAAATGCGAGTGTGTTTGTTTGTGTTTCTTTGATGTCGCAACTGAATGATTTTTGTGTCTGAAAATAGTTAAGAGACTGGAGAGCGATATAGGGTTCTTTTACCGCGGTATCTCAATACCACGGAAGATCACTCCAAACTATATAAATTTCGATAAGTGGCGCCATTAGGTTTTTGCACCTGATTGCATACCGTACAAAATCTGACTTTAGACTTTATAAAGAATACCGATGGTTTCTGATAGATGGCGCTATATTGAATAACGTACCTAGATTTTCTATTTTATTTCTATTTTTGATTGTATTTTAAGAATCTGCCAAAGTGATTCTACTCTGCCTGATGGCAAACAGGAATAAAATAAATTAAAAAAAGTTAAAGTGTTTTTAAATATTTTTTTGACATCAAATATTATAAGTGCAAAAGTTAGGACGATGTTTGGATGTTCTCTTTTACGCAAAAATTCCTAAACTGATTTAGATAAAACTTTACAGTAATATAACTTATACATTAGAATAACACATGGGCTACTATTTACCGTAATAACCGATTCACTCAGGCAAAGTCGCGAGAAAAAGGTAGAACAGTGTAAATGAAAGTAAAAAGATTGAACTTTCAATATTTTCTAAAGAGTTTCACCTGAGTATAGACAGAAAATGGGACACTTATAAATAATACCTGTATATGCCGACTAGTAGGATTATTGCTACAGTTTAGTTAATAGAACGAACGAATACACGGATCACCTGATAGTAAATGATTATCACCGTCCAGGGAGACCTGCAACTTGCCTTTTATGCTCCCAAGCGTGGCGTGAAAAGGCATCTCACTAGGCCGCCATAGTGTGAGTCACTATACTGCATTGTCAGCATTTGCAATGAATATGGTGACAACTCTTAGATTCTATTCATGCTTTCCATCAGGCAGAGTAGAGTCACTTTGGCAAGCTCTTAATATAGAAGAAAAAACTTCAGTTCTTTCTTCTTTTTACGCGGTAAAAGATCACAAAATAATTACTTAATAAGCAAAACCATGGTACCACTCCAATCTCACTGGCCTACTTGTTACAAAACCTGGTCCCTCCGTGGTTAAACGAACGCCTTAACAAATTTATGTCAGAATGTATGTTGAAGGTCATGCATAGGACAATAAATTATTTCAAAAGAAAAAGACGAAATTTGTTTTGTCCTCGGAAGCAATTACGACACCAAAAAACAATACAAAACTAATTATTTTTAATGACGTCCGGCTAGGACAACGTCTTTCTCGACTTGAGTAAATATTTTTGTATTTTTGAAGTGAAACTTCTTTATCGGGGTTGGAAAAAAATTTAGTGTAACATTTTTTTGTTACGCGTCACATTTTTTCGTTACGCGTCACATTTTTTCGTTACGCGTCATCTTTTTCTTATACATACTTTCTCCAGCGGAGTAGGGATTGGTAAATGTCTCCAATGTATTTTGCGGCCCGTTTTGAGTAGTTACATTTTTGAAATCCAGGTGGCGATTGCATCGACTTCGGACGGGTTTAAATTATTTTTTTGAAAAATAACGTCATAAAGAAGTTTCACTTCTTACGAGTGTACGCTAGTACACGCACACATTTTTTTTTTATTTATTTACACTCTTTTTGCACTACATTTGTTCATCGACGGACTTAATGTCCAGGGCAGTCAACCTTCGGGTGGTGTAGAAATTTTATAAAGTAGTTGGTGCACAGAGGTTATATCCATATTGTGTATACTTATTCACATATATACGCATAATAGAATACATCGTATATACAAATATAAACGTGCATAAAAGTATATAGACATGTAAAAATAGACAGACATACATACTCGTACAGTTACTATTAGAAGAAAGAACAGAGCGTAACTAACAGTGTTTTAAGGGTAAATTTATTATCAATCTAATTAAAAAAAAATCTACTATGACTACGAATGTATTTATCTGTGACACATATATGTGTCATAGATATCAAAAATAGTTTATTTGATTTGATTAACTCTCTAGTAGGTTACCAATTGTCCGGACCCTGCGTATAGACAAATACGCAGGATACGGACAGTTGAGCGGGACCGGGAGGCGGAGCGGGACCTCGAGAGGTTTAGAACTCTCCTGGTCCGCCAAACCCGGGAATGGGCTAGGTGCCGCAGAAGACTCAGGCGCCGGAGATCATTAGACAATCTCCGTCCTCCATACACGCAGGCCTGTGGATGACGGATGAGGCCATCTGTCACCCTAGCAGAAGCAGGCCGGGGTGGTAATTCGAGCGCTATGGACTGCCCGCCCCATTTTCAGTAAAGAAACCATCAGGTTTCCACACAGGAGGGGGCCACCTACAGCCAGGTAGGTGGCCCGAGGTATGTCGGGGTTCCAGGGATTTCCTTACGAGGTCCTCTGCACCTGGTCCCCTGGCTATTGGCACCTGAGATGGCGTGCGGTTTTTGGTCGGTTCGAGTCCGACATAACCAGCCTTCGGTGGTATCCGTGAGGAATGCCGCACAGTACAAAAAAAAAGGGTACGGACAGTTGGTTACGACGGTACGGATGGTAGTTTCGTGTGCGATAAGTTCGTCTCAAGAATGATTTACTAGCTATAAACGTTTTTTAACTACGAAGCACCTGTCCTACAATAACAATACTACTGATAAAAATAATATACATTTCTAGATACATTCAGACTTCATTCACGACTTTAGATTTAGTAGTAGGTATCATAATAACCACTGGTCCAACATGGCCGACGTTCCAATACAAATAAAGCGTCAGTTTCTGAGCCACAATCTTAAAACATTCTCAACATTCTTTATTATAATTATTTAATTAGTAAACAGCAAGTCACCCAGATTTGTATGAAATTTGTGTTCAGCGGTGACTTGCGTTAAGTTGGTCGCCTGTTCTTTCAGAGTGCCGGAAATGTTGTGTTGTAAGTATAGTTATGGAAAAGGAACCCTCGTTAATGATCGAATAGAAAGATTCAAGCTATATAAGTCACATTATTGATGTAAAACATTAATTGAATGTGTGGAGGGACGGATATCATAAATGTCCATATGGTCACGGCATAACGGTTGACGTTGGGATGTTGTATATATGCTAATTGCCACGCGAATCTCTATATCGCGATACAGGATTAGTAGTTGCATCGTAGTTCATTACATTCATACGTTGTGTTCATACTTCGTCGTAGTTCGATGTATCTTCGCTAGATGGCGCTGTTGTATATTTTTCTTTGTGCTGTAATGTTAAAGCCGCCACAGAATGACTCGGTCTTCTAGTGGTAGTGTGTTACGTGTCTACTGTGCTGAGGTCTCGATATTTCCTTAATCTCTGCAAATACTTATTTATTTATTTACAACTTTATGCACAAATACATGCATCGACGGACTTAATGACTAAGGCATTTTCTGCCAGTCAACCGATTGGGCAATGCAGAGAAAATATAAGGTAGGTGCACTTAAGGAAAAGAAGTAATTGACAGAGGATCTAGTGTATGTAGACTCTTTTGACCATAAATAAGTAAATATACTTACATAAACACATAAATATATAACACATACATGTGTAATACACATACATACAACTCATACATATCCGTGCATACATATTGCCACTATAAGGTATAATAATACCAGATGATGAATTAAGACTTCGCCAAATATTCGTCTCGGGGTCTGGGTGTTATGTATATTTAATATATATACATTTACACAAGTAGCATATAAGTATTCCGTCAGTCAATTTAGCTATCATAGTACAAGTACAAACTCTGCTTAGTTTGAGAATAGATGGCGCCAGATGTTCGAAGTACAATTATCATTATCTGTTAATATCTAATATGATGCAAGCATGTGTCAGACCGGCTGTTGCTGTTACCACAAAATACTCGTATTAGGATCGCGATGTGCCACCACGATATGTGTCGCTACACTATATAACACACTGTATATGTGTAACATATAAAGTGATGTGATGTAGATAGAAATACTAGTATATCTATGCCAATATGCATTATTAGGCTGAAGAGTTTGTTTGGTTGAACGCGCTAATCTTAGAAACTACAGAATCATTTTGAAAACTCTTTCAGTGTTAGCCTAATTATAGAGGAAGGCTACAGGCTATCATCACACTATGACCAAAAGGAGTGGAGTATTAATAAAAAATGTTACAAAAACAGGGGATAATGATTCCTTTTGAGTTTCCCTTATATGCGCTGCATAAAGGTTTACAGTTGCGTTAAAACGACGTACATATGAAAGAATTGGGTAGATGACTGATTTGTAAATAAATATAAGTATTTACCGTCCACTTCATTAAAACTAATATTGCGAAACATCTTGGAAAATACAATTAACATAGCTTTTTGTTATTATTACGAATTTCAATCAAATATACAGTGAAATATATTGTTCAATTGAGTAGTTTAAAATAGTGACGTCATAATTTTTTATTTAGTACATTTTTCATACAAAATTGTCGTTTTGACAGATGATAAAAAGTAACTAATTTGACTAAGGTGTCGTCTAGCCTATTGTTCGTCTTTCAAATTTCTAAAACAAAGTCTACGAGACCATATGTGCGTCTGCAATGTTTGGCTCACTATAACCCTTTTTTCATGCTCTTAAACATCACGCTATGGAATGTTAGAGATGCTGATGAAATAATCATCTCAGTATATACTTTAAATTATGGTAAAATTCGATTTCCTTTCATAATCCGTACTTTTCGACCTATTATTTCTACAAACGAATTAAAGCCGTTTGTCCAACAGTGGACTATTATTAGTTGATGATGTCTACAAACTATTTTCGATGAGTCGCATCTGTCAGACATACCACGGCGGCTCAATTTTGTTTTACAGTAAAGAGTAAATTGACAATCTACATTGTAGCGCAATGGTTTTATTTGATTTGAATGTCAAGGGATTAGTTCGATATGTGGAAATATGTCGTGTGTATTTATTCTGAAAAGCAATTTTTATAATAAAAGTTGGGTCAAAATGCAATTCCGAATATTCTGATTAACTCTCAGTGTCATAACTGTCCTAAAGAAACTTATTTTTATAGTAAAATATTATGATTTCACATAAAACTAGCAAATTACAGATTTAATTTTCAGTCATATATATAAAATTACTCCTGTTTCCCTGGAGGGGTAGACAGAGGTATATCTAACGCCCACTTTTCGTTACTGTTTCTGTCCCGCGTAATAGGTGGCGAGCGTATCGCAGCTAACCAGGATGTTTTGTTTGCCAAAGCCTCGGACGTCAGTTGCAGTTGACGTTGGTTTGGGACCCTAAGTTCTTAGTGGTAACCCTATGCATCAATTTTCGGATTCAATTCAAAATAATAACACTACAGTCAATATTAGATGTGTAACTGCTGATCAAGAGGTCTCGTGTTGAATTCCTAAGTCGGATCAAAAAGTATAGTGGGTTTTTCTTACAAGAAATTGTTAATAACGGAAGTTTACTATAATGAAACACCGGTATGGAAGTTTTTGAACGAATGAATTTATTGAGAGAAAGTAGGAACTACAGAATATACAATAACAGTTGTTTGACCACAGACTATATATATTAACTTCCATACTATAGATATTATTTTGATATAAAACTAACATTTACGGTGTTTCACGCTTGTTTCTCGAAGACTATGTTTAGCTGTTGGTCCTAATTATCCTGAAAACCTATGGCAATCGTTATTGGGAAGCTAGCGGCTTTCAAATATACGGACAACTTTTTTTTTTTTTTTTTTTTTTTAACGTGTGGAAACCCCCACGGGCCGTCACCCCACCGGGGTTTACGGCGGGGTGGTGTGTCGGAATCGGACCGACTAAAACCACACGGTGTGCCACTCTGCGCCTGAGATAGGAGGAATCCGGGAACCGCTGCTATTACGACATCCAGATCCCTCCTAGCGCCTGCCCGCTGCCTCGGGCACCATCTGCGGATAAACTCTCTATTTTAGGCGACGTACGGCACACGCGGACGTCGCCTCCTCGCGGCTGGCCATTGTAGCGGATGGAGGGGAAAAACCCGTCCCGTCCACCCGCGGCCACACTCAAGGCGGCATGAGGCGCTGGTATGCGCGCCTCCGCCGCCCGGCTCGCCGGCGGCGAATTGGGTCCGAGTGGATATCGTCCTCCCGGGCCTTCTCCGCCGCCTCCTTCCGCGAAATTACGTCTTCGCAGAAGGTTGCGACCGCGGTAAAACAACTGTCGCTACCGGCCATGGAGCGTATGACGGCCGGTAGCGAGAGATCTCCTCCAATAACTGCAGTAAGGACCCCACGCTGCGCCGCCCAGGCGGAACAAACCGCTAGCGTGTGCTGAGCCGAGTCCTCACTGCAGTCGCAGTGGTGACAGGCGGGACTCAATTCCCTCCTGGCGACCGAGTGCAGATACTTCCCGAAGCAACCGTGCCCGGAAAGGACCTGCGTCAGTCGGAAGGAAAGGGTCCCGTGCTGCCGCCCTGCCCACTCGGTGATGACCGGCTGGAGAGCCTCCACGGCGGCAAAGCCAGCACGTGGAGCCTCCAGCCGGGACGACCAACGAGCCATCGTGGCTCGACGAGCGGCCTCTCGCCACTCGCGTATCTCTTCGGGCGGGGGCCGTATGCCGCTACCCGCCCGGAAGTTAACCGTCCGCCGATAAACTTCGGCGAGCACTTCCGCCTCCAAATCCCACGGGGGAAATATACGGACAACTAGTTCAACCTTCGAATTCAGTTCGCCCTCAGGGTTGCGGAGCTTCAACGCCAGTCGCTCCATGGGTAAACTGATATTCAGATAAAACCGGTTGAAATAGTAGTCACCCTTAAACAATCAAAGGAATAATAAAGGCTAGGAAGATGACAGTTGTGTGATCGAGAGTTGATTGATCAGAAAATTCAGAAGTTGATCAGAAAGTTCAGAAGTTGATCAGAATTGAATCGTGACCAAAGTTTTATTACGAGTCAACGCCTTCTAGTCTCGATGCTCTGTGTGTACCTAATGCAGCGGTTCTCAATCTTTTTTGGTGACGGAACCCTTTTGGAAAGCGAAATACTTGACGGAACCCTATAATAAAACAATAGTTTTTAAAAGTGTATTCTTTATTAATAAGCATAATAAAAGTACAATGTAACAGTTAGTTATTACTTACTTACATAACAAGTATAATAATAGAAGTTATTAAAAAAGAAAAAAAATCTAATGGGAGGTATGAAACTGTTTTTTATTTTTCATCAATTGGTTGATATCAGGTTTGATAGAGGACAGTTGAAGTCTCATATCAGGTTCGGCGTCCAGTCTATTGCGGTATTTTGTTTTCGTAGCTGCATAGGTTGAGAATCCTGTTTCGCACAAATATGTTGTTGGGAACGGGAGAAGAATATTCAGAGCCATTTTGGCAAGCATTGGAGATTCATCACGAATTCTGCACCAAAAATCGTTGAGAGGCGTCGTTTTGAACAGTACCTCCATACTTGTGTCTGATGACATATCTAAAAGAGATTCATATATCTCGTTTGACATACTTTCGGGCTTTTGTAAGTTGGGTAAAAAAGGATTATGAATCCATGAATTCAGTTTCATTTTTGTATTTTGTTCTTCGGGAAAATACTTCTCAAAAGATGCGCGCATCGAAGTGAGATATTTGACCAATTCCTCAAATACATCATCTTGAAACATTTCTGAATCGTTATCGCTAACAAACTCATTGAGTGAGGTAAAGCTTTCTATTTCTCTCTTTCCAACGCAAATAATCCAAAAATCTAATTTTCTTTTGAAGGCAGTTATTTTATCACAGGCCTGGAACACTGTTGTCTGTTTACCTTGCAATGATACATTTAATTCGTTCAGTTTTTGAAAGATATCCGCCATAAAAGACAGTCGGAACAACCAAGTTTTATCATACAAACGGTCTTTCAAATTAAAAGCAGTATCTGAAAGAAACATTTGTAACTCGGCTCTAAGTTCAAATAGCCTTGTTAAAGTTTTACCCCTAGACAGCCATCGCACTTCTGTATGGAGCAGCAGTGTTTTATGTTTGCTGCCATAATCTTCACACAATAATGAGAACAATCGGGATTGTAGTGGTCGTGTTTTGATAAAATTAATTATTTTTACCGCTTCTTCCATAACTAATTTTAGATTTGACGGCATTTGCTTCATCGCAAGTGCTTGTCTATGCAGGATACAATGGCTGGAACTACAATTAGGCGCTTTATTTTTTATTCGTGACACTAGTCCTGCTGTAATACCCGTCATCGCCTTGGCCCCATCTGTACAAATGTCAATGCAATTGTTCCAACTGAGATTATTTTCCCCAAAAAATATATTTATTTTATTAAAAATTTCTTCTCCGGTAGTTTTTGTGGGCAGCGGTGAACACATAAGCATATCTTCTTCCAAAGAACTTTCATATGGATATCTCACGATAACCAGCAAGATAGCCAGACCAGCGACATCAGTAGACTCATCTATTTGCAAGACGAATCGTGTTTCTTGTAGACGTGTAACTAATTCTTGTTTGACGTAGCTTGCCAGATCATGAATTCGCCGTGAAACAGTATCGTTTGATAGCGGCACAGTAGAAACATGCTTTGCAGATTTTTCATCGAGCATACATTTTGTTATGTCTAACACACATGGTTTTATTAAATTCTCAGCGATAGTGTGCGCTTCACCTGCTTGTGCAATGCGATAGCTAACTAAATATGATGCCTCTGTGGCCTTTTCATTGATAGTTTGGGTTACATGCATCATAGTTTTTTGACTTTCCAATAACTGTTCTTTTTTACGTACAAAAAATTCTTTATTTTTGTCTTTAGACTCGGGGTGTACAGTTTCTAAATGCCGGCGCAACTTGGCAGGTGCCATGGAACTATTAGGAAGCAGTTTACTACATAACATGCAGAGAGGTGAGCCGTTGGAATCAACAAATCCGAAATTGATATATGATTCATCATACTTCCTTTTTTTCGCCTTTGAAACCGTGGAACTTGACGTCGTTGCATAATCGTCTGGATCGGTAATTGCTGTATACTCCGCGCGATCTGATTTTGAACATTCGGCTTCGTTAGAAGATGTTGTTGCAACACGTTTAACGCCTGTAAGCCAACGTTCCATTCTTCTTTATTAATAATGTTACATGTCAGGATGGTGGGGTCAAAATAACGCACGATCGTTACTGCGTAAAAGAGTTTAGTCCAAAGAAGAAATGTACAATCAGAATACAGCAGTAGAACACTAAACACTTTGTTTCTAGCAAGTAGGTACTAATCACTCCGAACACTAATCGTCGACTAACTAAGCGTCGAGGCGCGATCGCCGCTTTTATAGTCCTAGCCAGATCTCGAACATTCTCAAAAATACTCGAGTCGGCGCCTTTGATAAATAACAAGCCGAAATAAAAATAGAAATACAAAAAATGCTGTGTAAACAATTTCGACTTTACGTTTTAAAATTAGAGCCGAAAGTAGCTTGTTTACAATTATTGTTAATCTCAGGGGCGGCTTTTATCAAAGGGACTCGCGCGCTTTTATCAAAGGGACTCGCGCTCACAAGTAGATATCCGCGGTGGCGGCATAGTAAAATTGTACGAGGTGACTAAGGTCGGCTGCGCCTCGTGAATCGTGATACGCCGCGTCAGAACGGTCGACCAGAGAGAGGTGTTTGGAATTTTTTCTAAATTCTTGCGGAACCCCTACAGGGATGTCGCGGAACCCTAGGGTTCCGCGGAACACACTTAGAGAATGGCGGACCTAATGGATTTTGTAAGTTAGAAAGTACTTACCGATTTACTCTCTGGTTGTTAGACCTTATTTTAGACGATAGAGAGCTTTACCTACTTATTTATAGAAGTATAAAGTTTTAATCTTTGGTATTGTTGAATTCTTTTTTCTTTTATATATGTAACTATACTTTCACATTAGGTGTTTTTTCTTGATCAAGAAGATGTAAGTAATTGTTAGGTATTTATTGTTTTATATACTGTTATATAATACGAGTATATAACAGTTTATAAATCGCAAGTTTTGATGTAAATAATTATCAAAACTGAACATTGAGATGAATGCATTTTTTTGACTTTCGCAACTTTTACAAATATACATAGTTTTTGTTGTACAGTGAGTACAATCCCTGTGATGTTCTCCTAGCCAATTTCGGATACGCCGACAAATCTCAACGGATATCAGCCGGAGATATTATAGTACACAAATGCGTGCGCAACACGGGTGCACTCTCTGTTACCTCACTCTCATAATCTAATGGGACGGTCATCCGACACGATTGGAGAGAGATCTGGTGCAGGACTAACGCTCTCCGAAGCATGGGCTAATAACCTTAATTGCCAAACTCCTGGCTGCTATTAAGCATTTCAATAATCAGAAAAATTCAATAACACTTTATGACCCGACCCGGGAATCGAATCCGAGACCTGTTGATCGGCAGTGGTATACATTAATCACTGGATCAACCAGACAGATAGTGGAAATGATCAACACAACCGAGTGCGGGTAGTTACACCATACGCGTCACGAAGGTGTCGCTAAGCAAACACCAGTCTACCCGTCACCAAGTGCAGTATAACCTGCTCGAAACGTCGGGAAACAGAAGACTTCAAAGTCCCGATGTAGAACAAAAACTCTGTGTATTGAGAAATATATTTCTCGAAAACAAATAAACTTTTTCCCAATTCATAATTTAACTTTGACTGACTCAGGTAAAGTTTTTTTTTTACATTAGACCTATTAAAAACATTGTTAACAAACAATTTGTTAATAGCTATTAACAAACTGCTTGTTAACATTGTTTTTACAGACGGACAGGCGTAGTAATTTTAAGCAAATTGGTGTAAAAAGCTTTCCTTGTCAACAAAATTGCCAAATTGAACCAATTTTAATTAAAACTATGTAAGAAATTGACACTGACAACACCGCTCAAAACGAGACAGGCGGGGATTCCTACATTTTTAATAGGATTAACTGTGACCAGTGGCGGATTTACTACGTAAGTTGAGTAGACTGGAGCCTAGGGCGGCGAATTTTAAGGGCGGCAAATATGTTTTTTGTCTTTTAAAAATAAAAACGTTGTAGTAACACCTCACGAAGGTGACAAACGATGCGGGAAGAGAAAACTTTCTCAAACAATTTACCGCCTCGTTCATTAACACCGTGTGGCTGCGGCGTGTGACCGAATTGGCAGGCCTCGTGGGCCTGTCAGCTAGAGGACCAACTTCTTACTTACACTTTCAGTACTCAAGGAAATATTCGGACGTCAACCTATGGACGCACGTCTACCTATGTGACATGAGGTCGTAGGCAAGGCAGCCGGGTGGGCAGATAGGGCGTGCAACGCGTATAGGCGGCATTTTCAAGGAGCGGCAAATTCAAACATCAAAATAAATACGAACATGCTCATAATTTGTATATTGTAATATTCGTATATTTTTATTATTTCACAATAATGATATTTCCCTATATTGATCAGTAAATAAATACAAATGGTTTTAAGTTTCACATTACTGTATAAAACGTATATTTAATTTAATATTTGTTTGTTTAACTTAGTCACAATTACGACAATAGGTGAGGTCCATTTGTAGCTTCAGCAGAAGCTGACCAGCGTGGATCGTTAGAGACAGGAAGAGTACAGCGTGATCACCATACAAGAGAAAATCATTGTAAACCACAGATGATTCAGGATTAGTCGAGGTATCAGGGATTTTCTTTTCTAGGTTACATCCAGTTCCCTAGCTACTGTTACTCGAAACATTGTGTGTTTAGTGGGTCCTATTTCGACATACGCACATTACTGATAGTCAGGTGAGGGGTGTCTGAGTGTATTTATATTTTAAAAAAAGGGCGCTTACTTGGCATTGCATGCGGATGCTCAAATAACTATGGGCGGGCCTCGTCGAGACTTAAGGCCAGTATATGGGTCTGGTCTGGGGATGGTGGCTTTAGAACAGATCCGTAAGACAGCCGCCTCGTGAGACCGTACGATAAGTGCGGCTCGAGATTCTTCCACACCATATAGTTTTAGTAAGCTTGAATTCGACTCACCACCCTCTCGGCCATAAACCCCGGTGGGACGATGGTTCGAAGGGATATCCACACGTAAATTGACGGTGATAGAAGGGGCGGCAAAAATTTAATAGCCTACTGGCGGCAAATAAGTAAATCCGCCACTGACTTACAACTCTTTTTAATACCTTTAACTAAACAGCTGTCCAAGTATAACATCCTAATTGAACTTTTGACTAATCTATACTGAGCTGAAGAACATGAAACTGAAAAGATTGGACGGATGCGACTGCGCTCTTTGTTGCGGGTTCAAACCTCACATGAGACAACACTTTCAAATCAAATCAACCTATCACCGTCCACTGCTGAACGAAGACATACGGATCAAGACGTGGACACTCACCATTGGACTGGTCCATAAGTTTAAAGTAGCTCAGCGTACGATGGAGCGTGCGATGCTTGGCGTTTCTCTGGCTGATGAAAATCGTAATGAGGTTATTCGGCAGAGAAGGGGAGAACGGTTAAAAAAAAAATTTATTATAGTACTTAAGATATTATTAGTTGTTATCAGCATGTCATGTGATAATGTCGATGCTGTCTCTTATTTTTTTTATTGCAAAGTATACTGTTTAGTATTCCAGATTATAATCTACGCTTATGTTACATCTCATCCAGAAGGCTATTCTCAAAATAAGAATCCGTCTAAAAAAAATTCCGACCAACTCTCGACCTCAGATATGTCACAATTGTGGCGACTTCCACAGCACAAAGAAAAATATACAACAGCGCCATCTAGCGAAGGTGCGTTGAACTACGAAATATGAACCAAACGTATGAATGTAATGAACTACGAAGCGACTACTGATCCTGTGTCGCGAAATAGAGATTCACGTGGCAATTGGCATGTATACGGCATGGTAATGTCAACCGTTGGGCCGCGGCCCGCTAGGCATGATCACCTCGCCTGGTCGGGCCTTTGTGTAGGAGGAACATGATGCCCATCCCTCCACAGTGGATTGTTTGTTTCGAAGTTTTTGTGTTTTCTACATAAATTATGTGTGTATTAACATTTTTTTTTATTCTCGGCTTACCAAAGTGACTCTACTCTACCTGATTTATATCAGTTATCTACCCATAGTACATAACGCAATTATTTTAACGATAACAGCATATTTCGTGAATGTTTCACTACGATAATGTTCTGTGTGCATGTGTAAGGACCATAAATCAAAATAATATGTCGACTTAAACAGTTGAAAGTGGTTAAAAGTTTTTAAAGTAAAGATTTGTGTTTCTTATTCGTACTACTACTGCTGCTTACCACTTTTCGGACAATCAGGGCACGTGACTTTAGTCTCTGCGAGTTACTGTGGTCTCAGCACCGGTTTTCTTTTTCTTTGATGGGGACCGTCTGAATGTGGTAGAGTTTATTATATATATTTAAAAAATAAAATATAGGCCTTTAGATCGATTCGGTTGACAAATATTCACTCATTCAAATTTTCACATTTGTAGAGGTCGTATCTCCTCTGAACGTTTCAATGTGTATGTAAAAGTACGACGTATATTCATGTGTTCTATACGTATGTGTGTGAAGGTGTACATTGAATGGTCGCTGCTAATCAAGGGACCAAATAACGTCAATAGTAAAGCAAAACCTTTTGAAATTAACTAACGGACGTGACAACCCTAATTTCCCTAGGGATGTCCAGACGATACTGTGGCTTTGCGGTTTTTGATTATTTTCGTTCATCCTAAAATAAACAGGCTATTTATATTTATGTGACTTTGACTTAGACAAAAGATTTTAATTCGGTTTATTTATTGGTTGTGTGACAAGCGTATTTACGTAGAGAGAGTTTACCGTGAAACCTTATTTCTTGCAGCTAAAGATTAAGAGGTATAAACAGATAGATAATTAAAGAAATTACTTATAGGTTGCATTTTTTTTGCAGTGGTTTCAAACTAAACAGAGTCTGAGTTGTGTGAACCAGGCTGCTCACAAACTATAAAGCAGCAGACTTAATCTGTTCCTGTGGTCCTTACCTATGCTAATATTACTGCCTCGTTGGAAGAGGTTTTCGGTTCAATTCTCCGGAAGGCCATAAAAGTGTTATTTACTTTTTCTAGTTATAGAAATACTTAATAACAGCCAACAGTTTGGAAGTTAAGTTTTAACTCTCGTGCCTCGGAGAGAATGTAAAGTCATCGGCTCTGCGCCTGAATTCTGCCAGGTCGTGTCGAATAGCCGTCCCATCGATTTGGGAGACTGAACGAACAGAGAGTGTACCTGTGCTTGTACACAGACATGTGCACTATAATATCTCTTGCATAGTCGGCTGGTGTCCGTTGCGACTGCCAGACACGGCTGAAATTGGTTAAGAGAACACCATACTTATATTTTAAATCTGGAGATTTTGTTTTTATAGCAATATTCTTTAAGTAACGGATAGTTCATTTTTTTTACCAGGTAGTAGAACCACGCTGATTTCAGCATGAACGGGCCGGCTCGTCCGGGACAGTACTACACTCCCACAGAACATCCTAAAGCGACAGCATCCGTGCTGTCGTATTTCGTTGGTGAGTGCGAGTGGTAAATGTGTGCTATACAATGCTATGGTGAATGTCATGTCTTTTACTTCCCCAAGCGAGGCGTGAAAAAGCATCTTGTTAGGCCACCTCAGTGTGGTACTGCATTGTCTACGTACGCAGTGAGTATAGTGACCACAACTCTCTGATTCTATTCATGCTTTCCATCAAACAGAGTAGAGTCAGTTTGGCAGGCTATTGAAAAAAAAACATCATTTATCGAGAAAAGCTATTGACTGTATAAGAGATTGCTATCACGAATAGGAGTCGAACATCGGTAGAAAATGTTGAGAGACGCACACGTAGTTGCTCATGTCAGCTAGTACTTTTTTTTTTTAATATTAAGAGCCTGCCAAAATGACTCTACTCTGCCTGATGGAAAGCATGAATAGAATCCAAGAATTGTGGTCACTATACTCATTGCAAATGCAGACAATGCAGTATAGTGACCCGCACTATGGCGGCCTTGTAAGATGTTTTTTCACACCCCGCTTGGGGACGTAAAAGGCATGACAGTCATCGTGACAGTGTAAGGCTTACACAGTTACTACGATAACTGTCACCCGTGCCTCAATGGGTCTCCGGTCCATAGTACTATAATAAAAAGGGTAGATAACCCTGATTGTACATTGGGTACCAATCGCACCAAGTTATTGAGATTTATCTTGTTAATGCAGGCCTTTACGTTTGTTTGATTGGCTGTAACTTACCAGACCGCATGTTCGTTGGAAACTAATCAACTGTGTGCTTGGATTTAGGTTCGGCATATATATACACGCTGCATTGTTTAATCGTGTAAAAACTCGTATATAAGGCTGTATTTAGGCACAAGAGTTCGGTTTTTTTTTCGATAATTTTGTCTCTTATTTCTCACCAATAATAAATAAATATTTCGGACATTTGCCACACAACGTCATCTGGTTTCAAACTAAGCAGAGCTTGTGCTATGATAACTAGACTGACTGATAGAATACTCATATACTTTTTTTTATATATATACATAGAAAATACCCAAACTTCGAAACAAATATTTACAGATCATACAACCATTTGGTCCGACCCGGAGTCGAAACCGAAACCTCAAGGACAACAGTCGCGTTCACTACAGCTGCACCACCGACGCAGTTAATGCACTTACGATGTCCACAATAAACAGTGATAAGATATAACTATTAAATAAAATATTTGGGTTTGTACCATTTATAAAAATTACATACTTTAAAGTTTTTGCCTTAGACATGTCCTCACTATTTCCAAGATGATTTGGTGTTGATTATTTGGTCAACTGGTTTACCGGAATATCAGTTTTACCACGGAACGACTGGCGTGGGAGCGCCACAACTCGTTTATTTATTTATTTATTTATTTTTATTTACAACCTGCCAAAGTGACTCTATTCTGCCTGATGGAAAGCTTGAAAAGAATCCAAGAGTGGTGGTCGCCATACTCACTGCGAATGACGAAAGTGTAATATCGCGACCCACGCTATGGTGGCCTAATGAGATACTTTTTCACGCCCCGTTTAAAAGACCCGGGATCGCAGTGGGAGGGAAACACGTACGCTGGTAGTGAATGCCAGGCTTTAACTGATCAAATTTTTTGAGAGCATAGATGATTTCCATAGACGTTCATGGTAATCAGGGCCGATGTCTTAACATGCTCTCCGGGCACGGGCGTGAAACACCGTCAAACTACCACGCTCCGAGCTGTTATTTAAAATATCTTGTAAGAAAAACTCAGTACCACTTTTAGCCCGATTCGGGAATCGAACCCGAAACTTCTTGTTGAGCAGTTGCTAAATGCTGGACCAATGACACATGTATCATAGATAAATTATACGCAGGCATAGAACAAATGATCGTACTCCATCATTGTGGTAATCGAACCTACAACCACAGTTTATGTGGTTCGCTAACCACTAAACGTGACCTGTAAAGTATACATAAAATGTATACATTCAAGGGTCAACCTGAGATAGTTATAGTTAATACACACGTATAAACCACGACGGTAATCCTCTCTCCAATCAACTTTATACGCGTGGGTCTATGTAGATAGCTCTTATGTTTTTCATCTCTCCTGGTACCGGCTGGGAACTATCGATAACAGTATATGAGACTTTAGACATTAATATCCATAAATTACACTTGATGTTAGAAAAAATTGCTTGTATTCAAAAAGGTGCTTACAATTATTCATATATTGACTTAGATATATTAAAAGAGTTTTTATCCAACTATTATTTATGTAATACGTATTTCCTTCTTGTGCCAATTAATTAGAACCTGGAACTCATTACCAGTGCCCGTGTTTACCTCTTACTACCATACTGGATGTTTTAAAACTATCTTTCTTCTTAGACAGTCATAGTGTGAAACACCATGGCAGCATATTTTGACTGCCTCGATGGTGCAGCGGTAGCATATGCAACTGTTGTGCTTGATGTCTCGGGTTCGATTCCCGGGTCGGATCAAATGTTTGTATGATCTGCAAAAATTTCTTTCGAAGTTAGAGCGTTTTCTATGTATAATATGTATGTATTTACAAGAAAAAGTATGTAAGTATTCTATCATTCAGTCTAGTTATTATCGCACAAGCTCTGCTTAGTTTGAAACTACATTACGCTGTGTGTCAAATGTCGGAAATATTTAAAAAAAATAAAAAAATGGTGATTTACAATGAGTATGGTGACCACCACTCTTGGATTTTACTTATGCTTTCCATCAGCCAGAGTAGAGTCATTTTGGTAGCTAATACAGTGTGTTGTTAATTTTTGAGTTTGAGAAAGCTAGGTATCCTTCTTCGATTGATTTTACTTCATACTTATACAGTTTTCAGTGTGACCATGATTCCACTCTATTTGTGCTGAAGTGACTACGTTGTGTGTGGGATTTCTATTAATATTTTTATTTTTACCAATATTGTAGAGAACAATGTGTCGGTAAATTGACAATAAATATTATTTAGAACTTATGATTTAAATATTTTTATAAAAATACGACTATTATTACAGGTATAGCCCAATGCGTTAGTGTTATATGTTCATTCGACATATTTAAAATTCTAAGTATACATTATTATTCTCGTGATTTTCACTTTTATTCATCTTATTTAAATCTTCATAATCTCACGATGGATTATCATCATCATCAGCTGGAAGACGTCCACTGCTAAACATAGGCCTTCCGTCTAGAACGCCACACCGTACGGCTGGACGCCAACTGCATCTGGGAAGCCTACCCACGCTTCGTCTTCCGGTACGTGGTCGCCACTTGAGAACCTTTCTTCCCCAACGGTTGTCGGTTCCACGAGTGATGTGGCTTGCCTATTGCCACTTCAACTTGCTTATTCGAAGAGCTATGTCGGTAACCTTAGTTTTCTTGCGGATATCCTCGTTCCGGATCCTATCACGCAAGGAAATGCCGAGCGTAGCCCTTTCCATAGCTCGTTGAGCGACTTTGAGCTTCTCCATGAGGCCAGCAGTAAAAGACAGCGATGGATTAAGTTAACCTTAAATTAAAAAAAGTGTATATATATTACGATTGGCCTAGTGGTTTAAGCGGTCGCCATGCCGCTCTCCAATTCGCTGAGTGTTGTGGGTTCAAATCCTACATGGGACAACACTTTGTGTGATCCATAAATTGTTGTTCTGAGTCTGGATGTTCTTTGTGTCCGTTTCTTGTATGTTTGTAAAGTCCCCCGCGACACAGGATTTATTCCTAATGCGAGCGTTGTCTTTTTTAATAAAAAAAAAGAAAAAAAAAAGAAATATATTAAATCCTTAATCAGGGCATATAAATTAATATAAAGATAAGGCACTTAAGGCTAATGGATATCTAGACACGATTTATAAAGTTTTTAAATGGTTCTCAGGATTAAGAAACCTATTCGTTTCATTATTGACTTCAATTTAAATTGGAGAGCACGTGGCATGGACCCTGAAAAAAATCTGCAGTTCAGGGTTTTCGTTATTTACACTTGCATCCGAGTTTAACAATAATGCCTTGCTTACAGCAGGGAGCAATTGCTTCATATCTTTCGATTCGACGATTCGACATATGAGTACCAAGAAAAGGTATCTTAGAGCAATGTTTACTTTACAATTAAAAATAGCAACGTTCTGAGTCCTGGATTAAGAATATGTAATGTCTCCACCACTACTCGTGCCGTGATTGTCGTAAGAGCCGTCTAAAGGAGCCAACTGTACGGAATCAGCACTGTAAGTGGTGTATGACAGCAGACCAGGCAATTACAATAGTAAAGGCATTGGTGATTTTTGGTACTTTGAGTGCAAACGTGCGGATGCTCTTGTCGACATGTAAAGGGCAACTCAATCACAGTTGGTAACTACTGACCATGTGCCTATCCCCCGTAGTATATTTATCAACAAAATAAACTACAATGTAATTACACACATGGTAATTAGGGCAAACAGAAGTGTATGATGTAACTATTAGATTATTATTTTAGATATAGGGAAATAAAATTTGAATACTTACCCACCTGGTTAATGATCTATCATCAACAGCTCTTAGCCCACTGCTGGACATTAACCTTTCCTTTGAAAGAAGTTTTGGCCTACTATACCACGCTGGCCAGACAGATTGGCATTCAGTTTCTTACCAGTTTTCTTTCTTTTTAGAGTGATGTTATCCTGCGTGATTTGCTTCTTAGTCGCTTCTTACGAGAGCCATTGGAGAAATATTGGTGGTGACACGATATATACTTAATCCGACCCCGCATGGATAGTCCATCACCATACCACAATGGTGTATAGCAGACAAGAACTTCTTTTCTAAGAAGAGCCTTATGACGAGCAGCGTTCTTTTAAAGGCTGGTAATGAAATCAAAGTTTATATATTTAAGCAATTATCTTTAGTTTCATAATTGGTAGTATTATTTTTAACTCTGTTATGAGTAGTAGAGCCACGCTGATTTCAGCACGAGCGGGCCGGCTCGACCGGAGCAGTACTACCCTCCCACAGAAGATCAACCTAAAGCGTCAACATCCGTGCTGTCGTGTTTCGTTGGTGAGTGCGAGACCGGAGGCCCATTGATGCAGGGGTGACAGTTGTCGTAGTAAGTGTGTGCGATACAATGCTACGATAACTGTCATGCCTTTTACGTCCTCAAGCGAGGCGTAAAAAAGCATCTTAATAGGTCGCCATAGTATATTACATTGTTAGCATTCGCAATGACTACGGTGACTACAACTTTTGGATTCTATTCATGCTTTCAATCAGGCAGAGTAGAGTCACTTTGGCTGGTTCTCAAATGAAAAAAAAAATAGTATAAGCTATAAGCCTGAAAAATAAAATTTGTAATGGTAGAAAGCAACGGTGTAGTCTCAGATTCACTTCTAAATAATATTAATAGATCAACGTCAACATCACCAAAAATAGTTATTAGAAACATTCAAATCACGAAGTACTTTTCAAATTTCTTTTCAGTTTTAAAGCGCGAAAAGATACTGTCTTTAATACAGTCAAAAATAAAAAAAGCAATTATGTAAATTTAAAAATGGAACAGCGTGGATATGCTAATTAATTTTTAATAATATTGAAATCAAACTTTTTATAACGAAACGAAGAAGAAACGCGTCATAAATCAGCCAATTAGTGCGCACTTGTAACGCATTAATTGGCTGATTTATTACGCGTCTTTTTCATTTTGTTAATTAAAGCGAACGTTATAAAGCTTTGGACTTTTTTATAATATTTGCGTATGTTTAAATATTTTAAGGTTACTTATTCATGAGATATAAGAATTTTTATATCTCCTGAGGAAGTGATGGTATTGGTGAAGGACAGTTCAGCTTACGCACATTTTTTTTCTTTCTTAATTTAGTGGTTCTGGTTAGGGCAGAAAAGTGTCGTGTTTTATTTTACATATATTAAATAATAATAATAATAACATATCCTGAAAGATAGTATGGTTGATATTTGTCAAGCGTGCCACCGTCCTGGGGGAATCTATTAGGCATATTATTTCTGGTTGTTCTCGTCTTGCTAATGGTGAGTATCTGCACAGGCACAACCAAGTAGCCAGGATCGTACATCAACAACTTGCCCTTAAATATCAACTTGTCAATTTTGAAGTGCTTTACTACAGGTATGTGCCCGACCCAGTTCTCGAGAACGGTCGTACTACATTATATTGGGATCGATCTATTATCACAGATAGGACTACTGTTGCCGATAAGCTTGATATTGTGGTGATAGATCGATTAGAGCGCCGCGCAATGATTGTCGATATCGCCGTTCTTCATGACGAGAATCTCGTGAAAGTTGAAAAAGAAAAATAATTGAAGTATTTGGATCTGTCTCACGAGCTTGCCGATATGTGGAATGTGGATTCAGGGACCGTTGTTCCGATAATCATATCTGTTCACGGATTGATAGCCACGAACATCGAGCAACACCTTAAGAGGCTCACCTTAGGAGGTTGGATCAAGGGTCTGATGCAAAAGGCAGTCCTCCTTGACACGGCCCGTATAGTAAGGTGGTTCCTGCCTTTGGAGCCCTAACCACCGCTGTCTTGGTCCCTGTGCCCGATGTCGGTGGTCTACTATTTTTTTATATTATTAAATATGTATTTTTGTTTTCTTTTTTATATATTTAAAAATGAAAATGATATATGTGTATATGAAATAAAGAGAATAATAATAATAGATATTTTAGACATTTTGACACACAACGCCAAACTAGTCGCTGCTCGTTCCAAACTAAGCAGAGCTTGTATTATGGGTACTAGACAACTCATATAAATACATATATAGTTTTTTTTTTCAAATAATTACCTAATATACATAGAAAGAAATATTTGCAGATTATGCAAACATTTGATCCGTACCGGGAATCGAACCTGAGACCTCTAACATAGCAGTCGCATACACTACCACTGCGCCACCGAGGCAATCAAAGCAGTTTATTATCTAGTGTTTAGTAACGCTAACTTCTTAATCAAAAAGAGATTCGGATCAATAAACTTTAATTTATATCAAATAATAAGAGAAATGCAATAATTGGTACTGTCTGGCTCGACCGGGGCAGTACTACCCTCTCACAGAAAACCAACCTAAACCGACAGCATCCGTACTATCGTCTTTCATTGGTGAGTGTGAGACCAGAGACCCATTGATACAGAGGTGACAGTTAGTGTGATAAGAGTGTGAACTTGCCACTACGACTGTCATGCCTGACGGCCCCAAGCTGGGTGTGAAAAAGCATCTCATAAGCCACTATAGTGTGGGTCACCATACTGCATTGTCTGCATTCGCAATGACTATGGTGGCCACAACTCTGGGATTCTAATTATGTTTTCCAATAGGCAGAGTTGAGTTACTTTAGCAGGTTCTAAATTAAAAATAGATAAAATATCGAAGTAGGTCAACTTGTAGCTTTTATTGAACAGATACTTGCTGATTTTTTTACTCAAATAGCTTTCTTCAAACTTAGCTAATATATCATTCTACGTTGTAGCCCATGTATATAAATCAAATACATATAAACACAACTTCTCGTATACTTCTGGGTATACACCTAGGTCCATTATTGTTCACTATTTTTATAAATTACTTGTCAGACTTTCTGACAAATTCAGTACCATTCTTATTTGCAAATAACCTAAAAATAGTCAAGGTAATAGAATCTTTTAGATTCGTGTGCCAGGAACAACATGCGACTGTTCGAACTGAATATATTACACTCAAATGTAAGAACCATTGTATTGATAAAAAAAAAAAAACTTTTCCTCGTTTTTATTAAATTATAACTTAACATCAATAAACACAGTCAAATGGTTTTCATAAAACTACACTGTTTAGATAAAGTTTATCACATGAATAGTTCTCATTTGAACAGACGTTAGAGTATAGATCTGGGCGTTATTCTAAAGAGAATATTAACAGTAATATAGTTATTAAAAAGGCTTCAAAGGCACTTGGCTTTATAATTTGGAATGCTTAACCGTTTCACATTTCTAAAACTAAAAAATTACTGTATAACTGTTTTTGTTTGGAACATTCTTGAATACTGCTCGGTCGTTTGGTGTCCACTCTATGCTATACATATTTTAAAAAAGAACGCATTCATACACTCACTGAATGAGTAGTAGTGGTGACACTTCATTTTTTTTTTATTTGAGAGCCTGCCAAAGTGTCTCTATTCAGCTTGATAGAAAGCATGAATAGAATCCAAAAGTTGTAGTCACCATAGTCATTGCGAATGCTCACAATGTAGTATGGTGACCCACACTATGGCGGCCTATTAAGATGCTTTTTTACGCCTCACTTGGGGACGTAAAGGCATGACAGTCATCGTAGCATTGTATTCCACACACTTACTACGACAACTGTCACTCCTGCATCAAATAATTCATACACTTAATTCTTCACCACACGGAGATTGGAATCAAATGGTCTATTTAAAATAGGCATTATTTTTATTTACTTAAACAAACTTTCCAGACCCATTCACTGTAATTGAATGTTACAATAGATAGAAATTGTTTGGATTAGCGCTCAATTATCTAGGAGATTTCATTGTGGTCCAGCACAGCTTGCGAGTGACACACATAACAAAGCCACCTTCTTGATGAGCGCTAGAAATAATTGAAGTACGAGATAAATTCTAGGATTAAACGGATGAAATAGTATTTTAAGTGGACGTTGCGTTAAGTGTTGTGAGTTCGATCTCCACATAGGACAATTGTTGTTCTGAGTCTTCTTTATGTCTATTTTATGAATGATTATATAGTCCCTGAAGAGGTCCGGTATTGAACTAATTAGCAGCACAAAGTATACTACTCTGAAGTAGGAATCCAGAAACAGACTTCTGGAGTTATAATAGGTAGATACAGAGATAAGTGCTTTATGTTACACACAATGATAAGTAATCAAATAACGCAGAAACAAACAAAAAACACTGATGGACTGC
Organism: Hypercompe scribonia; assembly: GCA_949316085.1. NCBI lineage: Eukaryota > Metazoa > Arthropoda > Insecta > Lepidoptera > Erebidae > Hypercompe > Hypercompe scribonia. The sequence goes on from OX438986.1 coordinate 17,632,563, forward strand.
CTTACCGTATTCCTTGTTCTATAATGCAGTGGTAGTGACATCGGTAACATTGAATTTAATATTTTATTTGTGCATTAAGGAAGTATCTTTACCTTGTCTTGTATCTTGTGCATTAAGTTATAAATAAATAAACGATGTTAGATAAATCTTTAAGGTTTACTGAACTGTTTCGGGTCACTGATTCCCTTTTGTATTCCAAAGGTATGATATAATCATATGTAGAAAAGGACACAATCGCCTTTGAACAGAGTTATATATTTGAAGTCATAGGAAAATCTTTTATAAAATGTTCACAGTGAACGTTCAGGAAAGGTCGAAACTTCAAGAAAAAGATTCAGAAGGAATTAGTATGTCTGTCAGGCTCCTGTAAAAAATCTGTAATGAAGTATTTATTTTAGTATTGTAATTAATTATTATAGTCGTATACTTATACAAAATATTTATGCCAAATAACTTCTAATGTATAAATATGTCGAGTTAAACGGCTGGACCGATTTGAATGATTTTTTTTGTACGATAGATATAGAAATCAATCTTAAAAATTTATTTTTCCTCCCCCACTCTATTCCCAATTTTTAATCGTGATTTCTTAGATAATTTGTGTATATAGAAAGTTTGCCGGTTCAGTTAGGAAATACATTATTTTTTTATTCAGGGCCAACAAAAGTATTTTACTCTGCCTAGTGGTAAACATAAATGGAATCCAACAATGGTGGTCGCCATACTCATTGTGAATGCAGATGATTCAGTATGGCAACCCACGCTATTGCGGCTTAGTAAGATACTTTTTCATGCCCTGCTTAAAGGATCAGGAGTTATAGCAAGAGGGCAACACGTACGCTGGTAGAGAGTTCCAGGTATGTACAGTTCATTACTTTTTTTGCCTCAGTTTCAATGCATTTATAAAAAAAAATCTATCTGTCTTTCTTTTTATTTTGTCTATTGTAGAGGTTTATTATTATATTATACACTAAAAAACTCCAGGCGTGGGTTTGTAATTTAAAAATAAATTAAAACATTCCAAATATCGATTCTAGTGTAAATGTACCTCTGCAGAGGTGACCTATAATGTTTTTTTTAAATCTAGAAAAAGCAATTTTTTTAATTGTAACTAATAACAAAAATATGGTTCATCGGCTTGGTTTACACCACAGATTCAATAAACTATCTAGTCAGTCAATTATTCTAGACGTAAAAGAAATCTAGTCACTTCCATGGCTTACTATACAAAAGACATTCTATAGCATGGAGATGACAAGCGATGTTAAAACGATTACAGGGAGGCAAAATTCTTTTGAGCGTTTCTATAAAATTCTGAAAGCTCGCCTTTGTGCTTATTTTAAAGCTCGAGGCGACTATCCACGCGCCGTTATACATAGTTTAAAAAGACACTTCAATAATGATTCCTGACTCACATAGAAAAACCTTTATTTGTTGAGAAAATTCAGTACTACGTGTATTGATATAATCGCAAACGACAAATTGCTACAAGCTTCGTAGCATGTCTACGGAAAGCTACGACACTTCACGACAAGCTACGATATTGAATAAGCGTTCACATTGAAAAGGTCACTGGATTATGTAAAAAATATTTTTGTAGTGGCTTATAGTGAATTTATATAACCTTACGCTTTCGTCGTTTCAGGAATAGTTCGGTTAGATCAGAGATTAGTGGAAAATGACGTTGAAGGAAATCAATCGTTTTGTTAAATCAAAAGGTGGGGTTAAATTATTATTTGTAGAGTCATTATACTGGATATAGATCAAATTCAGTTTGTTTTTTTTTTTTTAAGTTTTTATAAAGTATTTTTGCTGTGGCCTATTATAAATTTAATTCTTATTTCTTCTTTAAGTATTTTCTCTCCTATAATATAAATTATATTTCTTTATATACTATTCTTTCATCATGAGCTCATCCCAAAATTAGCTCTTCAGTACCTGTTAACTGCAACATATTTTGCAATATTTAAGTCGAAAGATTTTAGAGTGCTTTATATAGATCGAATATTCTTAAGTATTTTGCATTTAAAAACCTTTTAATCAACAATATCTCCTTATATTTTATTATTTCCAAGCTTATTTGAGGTCGGCTATTAGTACCACCGCTTATACCTGAATATCAGTTTTTTTCACGGAGTGGCTGGCATCGGACCAAATTCGAAGGTTGAATTAGTTGTTAATATATTTGAGGGAGATTGACTTCCCAGTAACGATTGCCAAAGGTGTTCAGGACAGTAAGGACCGACGGCTTAACGTGCTCACCAAGGTATGAGTGTGAAACACTGCCAACTTCCATACTGCGGGCTAGTGTTAGGATTTTTTTATGAGAAAAACCTAATGACGTTTTTGACCCGACCCAGGAATCGAACCCGAGACCTCTTGATCAGCAGTCGCATCTACTCACCGCTAGTCCAATTAGACAGTTGTTGCTCTGCAGGATGTATGTGATTATTATTACAACAATATTAAATTAACCTTCGTGCTTGACATGAAGGAATTTAAAAATATGACCTTTAAGCCTTGTAAAAACTGAGTGGGTGTACAGTCTCGCGTTTTTCACACATTTAATGTTACGTGTTTAAATATTTCGTTCAAGGAATTCTGTTTGGCTCATTCAATTTAGTTTTAGTTGCCGGCCCGTTCTTGCTGAAATCAGCGTGGCTCTACTACATAACAAAAATACAGATTATAGATTTTCACGAGTAGTGACATTACGAGCTTAGAATAAGAAATGAGCACAAGTTTAGATATAAGCCATAGAGGTTCTGGAACACTAAATAACATAAAGCTACAGGCACATAAGTGCGACAATGTATAAAGAACTATAAACTTAAACTATAAAATTAAACCAACATTAACAAATACACATTAGCAAATAAATACATATGCTGGCCTATAATTAAAAAAGATTTTATTAGTCCTGGTATATTTTAGGAATAGTTAAATTAAATAGATTCTAAAAGTCTTGTTTCGGCGTCTACTATGCTCAGGATCAACCCTTTTCCGATGTTGTGTAGCTCTTTTTGGAGCATTACAGTTCAACAGGAAAAGACCACTGCACCCTGTTCATCCGCTAACATAGTAATAATGACTATTGACGGGACAGATCACGTCGAACTCGAATTAGCAGGACTTTTAGACACCTACGCAGAACCTATCATACTTTCAGTTAGCGGAGCAGAGATGTCTTTGTAATTTCTCCTCGCGTCCGGCCATTTTGTTGTCCGTCCGTCCACATTTAGATTAAAGGCGTTCATAGACAATGTTTTTAGTATAAGATATCACGTTATATTCTTACATGTGCTATGTAGGACGCATCCTGTTCAAAAACAGTTGAGCATAAACTTCGGGGTACTGCACCCCGGTATCACGGTCTGGCGACAATCAACGTCGTTAACTAGCTTTCTCTTAACACGCCTCTGTTTTTCTTTGAAATTCACCTTTATGACAAATAATAAGTCAACAGTTTTCTCTCTTATTACTTATATTAAGCTAAAATGACAAAAATAACAATGATTTTCTTTTATGACATGAATTAATTCTTTAGATATATATATATTAAAAGTCGCTGTTCCTTAGTCTTGTTAAAACACAATAACTGTTAAACTGATTTGAATAATTATGGTCTTGAAACACTTGTGTAAAAATGTTAATAGGTAAATAGATGTAGGTAATAGAAAGTTCACCGTGTTCAAGTACCCTATATATCTTTCATCAACAGTCTTTTACAATCCACTGCTGGACATAGGCCTCTCCTTAGCAAGGAGGTTTTGGCCTACTATACCACGCTGGCCAGACGGGTTGGAATAGGGTTTGTTCCAAGTTTTCCTTCTCTTTGTAATAATGTTGGCTTGTGTACTTTGTTCCCTTAGTCGCCTTTTACGGCACCCACGGGATGAGTAGGGGTGGTAACACTATGTATTCTTAATCCGTCACCATACGGACAAATATATCTCTACACGCAATAAATCAATACGTCAAGAATTGTCAAAAAATAAAATGCATTAAGTTAAGTCGCAGGGTAATCCTTGTCGACGTGTAAAAATATACAAAAGATTTACTTTCAAAAATAAATATCATTTACCTTATAAAAGAATTTTAGAACCAGGTTGTGGTATTACCTGTGTTCAATTATTGATGTATACCATTTGCAACCTCACTTAAATATACGGTACCTGTAAAACGAGTTTTGCTCGGCATTATTATCTGATAGGTAATTCGCAATTTACCGAGTTCTTTTGTTCTCATCCCTAACTTTGTCACGTAGAATTTTGTTTTTATAACATCGTACCAAAGTGACTCTATCCTGCCTGATGCAAAGCATGAATAGAATCCAAGAGCGGTGGTCGTCGTACTCACTGCGAATGAAGATAGTACAGTATGGCGACCCACGCTATGGCGGCCTAGTGAGATGCTTTTTCACGCCCCATTTAAAGGACCCAGGATCGTGATAAGTGTCACAATGGGCCTATTATACAAACATTTCATTACTTGGAAACACGGGTAAAAAAACATTTTCTAAAATGAAATCAAGCTAGATCGATTTATCGCCCCTGAAACTCTCAGTATACGAAATTTCACGAAAACCGTGGGCACCGTTTCCTAGATTTACATTATATATACATATATATAAGAATAGCTCGTTTAAATGTATTCAATAATAAGTAGAAGTAAGGATTTCACTCCCACATACGTTTAAAGAACAACACAAATATGAGGTCGATACACGTGCCAAAACTAATAAAATACAATTAATGATTCCACAGCTATGTACATTTGTGGTAACAGATTTGGCAACTATTCTAAGTCAATAATTTACGCTTTATGTTATTGAAATTTAAGTGTGGAATCTATTTACTAGAAGCTTCTTAGGTTACATTGAGAAAACTGTAACAAACAAATAAACTCACACATCTCAAACACGGTAACAAGACTGCTGATAAGAATACTCAAATAGTTCTAAATACATACATTTAATATATAAATTACACCTATTTATATACACAAATATTTGTTTTGGGTGGCAGTCGAACCCACGACAGCACTAGCAGGCCCGTCAATCACAGTTAATTCGTCAAAAAATTCATGGACCTAACACCCGAGAGTTTTGCTAGTAATCACTGTAAAATATTAAAATCCAAATCTTAGCTCTAGAGCTCTAGCACAGATAACTTCATTTTCTTCTACTCAGCTGAAATATTGGACCTACCGCTGGAAGTAGGCCTCCACCAAGTTTTGCCACGACAACTTTTACTGAGCTGACTGCATCCAAAGGCTTTCCGCGACCAATAAGCTCAAAATTTCTAATTATCGTATCATCATTAAAGTAATATACAGTTTTATTTCGACACGAAAATCACATCATCAACAGCCTTTTACAATCTACTGCTGGACATAGGCTTCTCCTTAGCAAGGAGGTTTTGGCCTACTATACCACCCTGGCCAGACGGGTTGGAATAGGGTTTGTTCCAAGTTTTCCTTCTCTTTGTAATGATATTGTCTTATGTACTTTGTTCCCTTAGTCGCCTTTTACGACACCCACGGGATGAATAGGGGTAGTAACACTATGTATTCTAAATCTGTCACCACATGGACAAATTACAACGAAAATTAGAAATACCATCAAATTAAGTTAATTTTATAGTAAAGTATAATGTACCAAATAAGTATAGACAATTAGAAATATGACTAGGATAATACATAGCATTTAGTTACTCAAGAGAGCCTGCATTACACTTATCTATTTTAGTTTGTATTGGACATTTTTATCACTTTTATAGATAGATATCATCCGTAACAAAGAAGCTTTTATTTTTTTTCAAACGAATCATTAATTGACCTACTGCTGTGTCAATGCGTCATTTTGAAAAAGAAAACTCATTGAGCGTAATAGAAATGAATAATCGTACATTTCAGAGAAATATAAAATTGCATCAGTTGGGTACGATCGAGTAAATTCTCTTGTGAATGTGTCATATCTATTTTATTAACAGGAAATGAGGTGGAAATGAAGCACATTTAAATGGTTGCTTGACTGGCTAGAGTCAAGCGGTTAGTAAACCTGGCTGCTGAGCTAGAGATCATAAGGTCAGCTCCCACCAGGACAATAACAAATCAATTTCTTTTTTTTTTTAAAAATACTCACGCACTAGGAATTAATCCGGGGGCCTTTACAAACATAGAAGAAACGAAAGCAAAGAATATCCAGATTCAGAATAACAATTAATTTATGGATCACACAAAGTATTGTCCATGTGGGACTTGAACCCAGAACACTCAGAGGAGTAGAGAGCGGCGCGACGACCGCTTAAACCACTAGGCCAGTCGTGTAGTCAAATTGGTTCATTCTATTTAACCTATCACCGTCCACTGCTGAACGAAAGTCTCTCCCAAGGAACGCCAACCCGGTCTTGGGCAATTCACATCCATCTGATGCCAGCCACCTTCTTCAAGTCGTCGGTGCATCGCGCCGCAGGGCGCCCTACACTACGTTTGCCCAATCGTGGTATCCACTCTAGTACACTTCGGCTCCAGCGACCATCGGTTCGTCTGGAGACATGGCCGGCCCACTTCAACTTCAGCATACTGATTCTACGTGCGATGTCAGTTACTCTAGTTCTCTGTCGAATAACCTCATTACGAATTTTATCAACCAGAGAAACGCCCAGCATCTCACGCTGAGCTACTTTAAACTTATAGACCAGTCTAATGGTGAGTGTCCACGTCTCGGCTCCGTGTGTCATTACAGGTAGAAGGCACTGGTCAAATACTTTGGTCTTTAACGATTGTGGGATCGGCGACTCGAAGATGTGACGAAACTCTCCGAACGCCGCCCGTTCCGTTCCGAACCCGGAAATTGGTTCGTATTTAAGTGTAATTTATCAAGAATATATTTGTATTTAGAACTAAATAAATATATCAATTGTCAGATTCCTATAGAACTGGCACCGAGATTTGTAAAATTAATATTAAAAAAAAAGTTTGTCATTTTCATTTATCATTAAAGTACAGTCTTAAATAAAAGTCATTTCAAATAAAATGTATTTATGAAATTGAACTTCAGGTTCTGTAATGTTTTAAAAAAATGAGTCAATATATATGTTGTCGATGGTAAATTAAAGTAGGATGTTACGAAGAGGGTGAGTTAAACGCACGTATTTTTCAATCGCTGTGAAAAATCGGTTTTGAAATATATTAGATTAAATAATAGCAGTGTTCTTTGAAAGCGCAGCTCTATTTACTAAATAATGTCTTTATTTTAAATGAATGGAGTAGCAATTCTAAGGATAAATATTTGTGTAATGAGCACTTTCATTTGTTCTGTGTCCGGTTTAATTTATTTACAATAAATTTAGAAGTAAATAAATATGTTTAGCAGTACTCTCTATCTTGTTTAGGAATAGAACGTGTGTGTGTAGTTGTGTGTGAAATATACGATTAAACAAAAATAATCTCTTCTTTCCTAGGTTTGCTAGTGCTCTAAAAATATACTTCGAATAAGTGAGGAGTCACGTTCCTTTCAAGAATTATTCGATTGAGCTGCACAGATGAAATACTTACCCAGCTAGAAGTATAAAATAATACTTACAGCTTTTTATTTTCTAGTTAGTAGAGCCACGCTGATTTCAGCACGAGCAGGCCGGACCGACCGGGGCAGTACTACCCTCCCACAGAAGACCAACCTAAAGCGCCAGCATCCGTGTTGTCATGTTTTGTTGGTGAGTGAGATCGAAGGCCCATTGATGCAGAGGTGACAGTTATCGTGGTTACTGTGTAAACCTTACACTCTCACAATGACAGTCATGCCTTTTACGTCCCCAAGCGGTGTGTGAAAAAGCATCTCACAATGCCGCCATAGTGTAGGTCATCATACTGCGTTGTCAGTATTTGCAATGAGTATGGTGACCACAACTCTTGGATTCTATTCATGCTTTCTATCAGACAGAGTAGTCACTTTGGTAGGCTCTTAAGATAAAAAGAAAATATCTTTCAATGTTTTTATAACTCACTGCCATCTTTTACAAGCTATACACTTTCACATTCATATTCGTAAGTCAGCCATCATTGTAAGTACTACTCTTGGGTTACACAATATATTTCTAATAAGAGAAGTCCGTAACAGCCCAATACACAGAAACGTGTTTAGTAAAAGGTAAATATCACATAACAAATCAAATGAAAGAAAGAAATGAAGAAATAAGGTATTTAAAACGAATATGGTGAATAAATAAGATAATGAAAACTTATTGCATCGATCGGAAAGCAGATGATATAAGTTTTCTTTGAAATTAAAAGTATTTTTGAAAGAAAATTATAAGCATTTGTGATTTCACATTCATAAAACTAGATATTTTTATGTCGCTGGTGATAAACAAAAGTGACGATATGTATCATAGTAAATTCATTCGATATATGATTACTCACATATCGATTGCACGGTTGGCCTAGCGGTTTATTCGGTCGCCACGCCGCTCTCTGCTGCGCTGAGTGTTGTGGGTTCAAGTCTTTGTGTGATCTACAAATTATTGTTCTGAGTCTGGGTGTCCTTTGTGTCCGTTTCTTGTATATTTGTGAAGATCCCCGCGACACAGGATTTATTCTTAGTACGAGCGCTGTCTATTTAAAAATAAAAAAAAATATAAAATTTGATTTTTTCGTACGTTGGTAAGGATTGCCATTTATTCTCGCGTTGTTGCCAATCAGTTACAAAAGGTGTTTTAAGAAAATATATTGTTGGCCTATTTTGCCTATTTAACGGTATGTCTAGTATATTTTTGTTATTATTATGATGAGAATTAGAGAGATTAAGAAATGTAGATTTATTGTTGCACGTGTGATGTCTACCAAAGTGACTCTGCTCTGCCTGATGGAAAGGATGAATAGAATCCAAGAGCGGTGGTCTCCATACTCATTGCAAATGCAAATAATTTAGCATAGCGACCCACACTATGACGGTCTAGTGAGATGCTTTTTCACGCTCCCTCAAATGTGATTTTATCTCCATTACTAGTGTCCAATACAGTGGCAATAGTACACATATGTTAATTCTTCAATACTTACAATATAAAGGAAGATAAAAGCATAAAAAATATACGAGTTTAACACTTACAAACGGAGTAAAGTGTGACCACTAAGCCCTTTAACGATAAATCTATTTTCACTTCTTCATACGCTCACACCATTCTATTCCTAAGGGAAGCCGTGCCAAATTATGTATGTTTGACCCACTATATCCCTTTACTAATCCCAAGGGGGTATATTTCTATTTCCTTGATCAGTCAAATCAGACCACTCAACTTCATGAGTGTCTTATTTGTGAGGCAATGTATTCTGGGATAATGTCGTAAACTTGTATTTAATGCAAACATTGTAAGTAAGTTGTTCAAAATTCGGTTGTGAAAGACAATTATCGTCAAAAGTTTAGTCAACAATTTAGTTCTGGCCAACTCTCGACTTAACTACTGTCATAAAAAAAGCACTTTTTAGATAAAATAATAAAGAATTACGAAGAATAGTAGAGTTTTGGGCTACAGTGTGTTGTACTCACATTAAAACCAACAATGGACGTTTAATAGATCACTAGAAAAATATCTTTTTGAAGTTTTGTTATATTGTATTTTCGTACGTAGTGACAGATTGAGAATAGAGTGTCTTAAGAGGCAACAAAGGAAAGGTGTCACTGTGGCGACTTTCACATTTAACACAAACAAATATATACAACAGTGCCATCTAGCGAAGATACATCAAAATACGAAGGATAATAATGAGCTACGAAGCCACTACTAAACCTGTATCGCGAAATAGAGATTCACGTGGCAATTAGCATATATACAACATCCCAACATTAACCGTTGGGCCGCAGCCCGTTAGGCATGATCACCTCGCCTGGTCGGAGGATCCTCCCATTGTGTCGGAGGGACACGAGACCCGTTTTTTCCACAGTCACAAATAAGCAGGACAAGATCAATGCAAAGGGAAAGAAAACTTGAAAAAAACTCTATGCCAACCTATCTGGGCAGCGTGGTCAGCTAAAACCTTCTTTCTATGGAGAGGCACATGTCCAACAGTGGACTGTTAAAGGGTTTTGATGTGATGTAATATTTTCATACCATACAAATTTTAAGTATACTAAACACATGCGTAATATAACATGATTTTAAGTGTGTTAACATTTGACAGAGGTTTTATATCAGGCAATGAAATGAGTTGTATAATTATGTAATTTAATTTAAAAAAGTAACAATTAAAGTGAACAACCTTAACCATGGCTATACATGAGAACCATACTTTGGGGAGCCACAATGGACATTATTGCTCACAACGACCATTAGCACGCTCAGATTTATACACAATTATCATAATTTATCTGCCCACGTGACTTGCTAAAGGTCAACTATGTATGTAGGAGTTCTAATGTATAGAGTGGGACAAGAATTCGTTAACATTTAAATCTAACATCCCGTGTAGACATGTTACGGGAGTTCTTGGAACTGATGTTACTTGAATTTGCGTCATACATGATTTTTAATACGATGGAGTCACTTGACACACATTTAATGAGTCCCTGTCAGTGGTTAGACACATGTTTCCGGAAATCTGATTTCGAGATGAGGTGATATTCCATGGCCACCCAGAAGTTCAAATCTATCCCCAGCAGACTTCTTTTCATACAGTTATTTGAAGAGTCGTGTCTACATCAATAAACCAAATACACTACGTCAACTAAACTAAAAAATCAGCAAAGAGATGTCGGTGATCTCGCAGTCTCTTGGCCGATGTGTATTCGAAAATTTGTGTTCGCACACAAACACAAACATCGAAACAGTGGTCATTTAGACGATGTAATTTTTAGAAAATATTCTAAGTAATTAGCTTTCTTGTAAATAAAGAACTTTTATATTATATCAACTCGTTTTTTTTATAAGCTTTTTTCAAATTTTAACTAATTCGTGGCCCACCCTATAGTCGAGTGACAAGTACGGGTGAGTTTTTGATGAAGAATATTGATTTGGTTTTATCTCTTATATGTATTTTTGTACTCGACAGTGACAGGAGAAGGCTTTTCGAGTGTATCTATATTTCTTTGACTGCCTCGGTGACGCAGGGGTAGCATATGCGACTGTTGTTCTCGAGGTCTCGGGTTCGATTCCATGTTAGACTAAATGGTTGTATGATCTGCAAATATTTGTTTCAGAGCTGGAGAGTTGTAGTTGTTACAAAAAAGCATATATGTATTTATTTCAGTTGTCTTGTACTCATAGCACAAGCTCTTGCTTGTGTGTCAGGTGTTCAAAATATTATATTATATTGAATTGTTATTATTAATATTTTACTATAAAAATATAATATTATCCTGTAACCTAAACAGCTACTACATTTGATGTATATGTCGTTAGATTTAGATAGATTTAGACACTGGGTTTTTGAAAGTTGTAAAATTATATTTATCAGTTTGTAAATTTAAAATTTACATTTTCAAATTTTTAAATACGTATTTTAAGTATGCATTCGAGTTACAAGCAGCGAATAAAATTTTATAAGCGAGCGAACTTGCGTAATTTGACAAAGTTAACCCCACAACGCTGGAGTTAAATCGTGCGACGTTCGGCAATAGATGTTTTCATCCATCCATCTTGACAATGGATACCTTTTCAAAGGTCTACATCTGACGAAGGTTTAGATCCGTGAAGGAATGTCACTTTTAGCTACCGTTTTATGTAAAATGCTTTTATTTAACTCTGAAAGAGGACACTTTACTTAAAAAAATCCAAGGGATTGAAAACACACGAGGAAAGACATTTGTCAAATATTGTTATTAAATGTAATTGATAGAAAATAGATTTTTAACGACAGTAGCTTTTATTTTTAGGTTTACATTATATACATACATTAATAGGAAATTCTTTAAGTCAATTTCTTCTAGTTTAATTTAATATTAGAATTTATTGCCATGTTTTTGGTGTGGTGGAAAATGTTTACATGAAAAAATAAGTTAGTAGTTAGTCCCACACAGGGTATAACAATAAACGGAACACTCATTAAAATCATTAAAAAGTCGCTACCCTAGAATGTATGTATAAAAGTAATAAAAAACTATTGGTTTTGTTTATATTTCCAAGAAAAGTAAATAACAATGTATATTTTTTTTAAATTCATAATGTCTTGCTCAGATATACCAGAAAATAATGTGTTCAAAATGTCCTTTTTATAAAATGACCCCTGGTACCTTTTTTCTCTGAAGTCTTTTTGTCAAAATGTCCCTTGGTCGGTACCAGGGGACATTTTCCAGAAGTCCCGTTCTCAAAGCGTGCCCTAGTATCTGAATATCAAATATCTAGAAAGTCTCTTTAACAAAATGGTCTTTCAGAGATCGTCCCCGTTGTTTGGTTAATATACACACTTTCAGATGAGATGAAATCTGTCCATGTATTTCTATTGAAACCAAACGGCAATGGGTATATTCTCTACATACTAGGTTGTAGAGCCACGCTGGCTCGACCGGGGCAGTACTACCCTCCCACAGAAGACCAACCTAAAGCGCCAGCATCCGTGTAGTCGTGTTTTGTTGGTGAGTGTGAGACCGGAGGCCCATTGATGCAGGGGTTACAATTATCGTATTAACTGTGTAAGCCTTATACTGTCACGTTGACTGTCATGTCTTTTACGTCCCCAAGCGGGGTGTGAAAAAGCATCACACAAGGCCGCCATAGTGTGGGTGCATTTGCATTGAATATGGTGACCACAACTCTTGGATTCTATTCATGCTTTCCATCAGGCAAAGTAGAGTCACTTTGGCAGGCTTTTAACATAGACCGTGGGTAGACTGATGTCCACTTCTAAAATTAGCATGTCTATTTCAGTACCAGTGGCGCCGTCCCACCTACGAGTATAATAGCATTATTTTAGCCTTACATTTATTAGTGATTATTTACTAGAACGGTTACGGTAATACGGTAAGCTACGGTATATATATGGATATTTAGGTATGTTAACAAATATAGATGCTAACGGTAGCTGAATTTCCTGGCGATTGGTTAAAGTCGAGCAGTCTAACTACAGCTAGCTTTCGCTTTCACCACGCAACCGCTGGTGTACTTCAGTGCTCCGTTCTGTCCCCCACACAGTCTTAACAGTTTCTGCATATCAGCGTCGTGTTAGCCCTTGGTGACATTCATTACCATGCAGATGATAGTACAGATCATGCCCAGTATTTTGGGCACTAAGACGACAGAAGCTTGACCTAGTTCTAAGCCATATTTTGCAATGGTGTTGTGAGAATCTAGTGGATTCAGAGCCAATAAAACACAAATATACGCGTTTTTTATAAAAAAGTATGCGTTTCTTCCATTTTCAACTTCTCAGAACACTCAATTGCTACTACAAGATAAGCTTGGTGTCCTGCGTATGGATATTCCATCATTAAAGCGGCTCTTGGAGAGCTAAGTGTACTGAGCTAAGTGTGATGACTCTTCTCTCTCAAGTATCTGGGTCTTCTATACAAGAGACAGGCTCGCTCCTGCATAGAGTACTTTTCTCATGAATTTCCGTAGTAATTACAAGATGCTCCCAATTGGTTGCAGCGATAAGCAGTCTGCATTATCAACAGTCTGGAAACTTTCGGGACTGATGATTTTCAGATTTGCAATAATTGTTCGCTGTTGCATGGAGCACTCTATGGTAGCCCTCTATCGCCTTTACCATAGTGAGTGTTCTGATGATTTTATGTGTATGTTACGTTCGTGTTTCTCTCTTATTATTACGATCCCCGGTCCTTTAGACGGAGTGTGAAGAAGCATCTCACTAAGTGGTCATGGCTTGAGTCATCATGCGGTATTGTTATTCACAATTCGGAGGGCGAGCACCACTCTTGGATTTTACTCATGCTTTCTATCAGGCAGAGTAGAATAATTTTTGCTTGGTTAATATAAAACTCCAAAAATAAAAATATTTTAAGTACAGTTTTAATTATGGCTTAAAATATTTTACGTCTCGTTAAATTAAATCGTGAAAAAGTATTTCAATACCGCAACACACTCCTTTTATTAATTAAACATTATTTTTAACAAGCTAATTAATTATCACTGATTTATTTAACAGAAATCCACTTAATCAGTGAACAGTTTTATTTATTCTGTAACATGAATAAGCACTTTATGAAAAGACCTATTACGTATTTAGACTGCATGGTTATTGCTATTGCCATGATATTTTAAGATGTTTTTATAATAGTGCACTGGGTAAACAAACAGTTGAGAGCTTCGCCTTTACTGTCGAGTAATGGGAAGAACGAGGTGGGGAAGGGTTTCTCTGGTAAGTAGGGATTTATTTTGTAATAACTTTAAATGATAGGTAAAAGTTACTTGGCCGTAACGCAAAACATAGTATTTCGAATAACTTGCCCATTGATGCAGGGGCGACAGTTATCGTGGTAACTGTGTAAGCCTTACACTGTCACGATGACTGTCATGCCTTTTACGTCCCCAAGCGTAGTGTGAAAAAGCATATCACAAGGCCACCATAGTGCGGGTCACCATACTGCATTATCTGCATTTGCAATGAGTATGGTGTCTACAACTCTTGGATTCTATTCGTGCTTTCCATCAGGCAGATTAGAGTTTGGTAGAGAGAGAGGCTCTTAATATATTATAGAAAAATTTCCACGAAGAATTTGAGATAAAATTTTGTAAGGTACATATATCGTTTCACTTATTTTTTATTTTAATTGATAACTTTTATTTTTCCCACTCATGTACGTCAGGAGGAAAGTTAAATACTTTTACTAGTTAGTTTTGCGCTATCAAAATTGTTTTAGAACATATGAAAACAAAATCATTAACTCTGCATATTTATTACAATTGCCAGCAAAGGCGAATTTATGTAAAGATTAAGAAAGCATAGATATTGGAACGAAAACAATCTTTACATAACAGAAACTCTGAATATTTTACAGACAAACCAATTATCTATGTAATCAATAAATTTAGATCTATCACCTACATAAAGCCTAAATAACGTAGATTTATTCAAGCCGTTAACGAGGTCCACTACAGAAACTTGGCTGCCTTAATGATAAAAACATTTTAACAATTGGATGCGCGCCAAACCTCCTATGAATACGTCCGACACCGACTGTTTTTTCCCTTCGCCAATTTTCTGGTCATTAAACGCCTTCCAAAAAGTATAATTCGTATAGTTAAGTAGTTCTTCAATTAATAGTAGCGGATAATGCAAGTCATATTGAGGACCTAAGTACCGCGACGACTTCTCAATTTGGTTTTTTAAAAGACTATCTCTGTAGTAGTTACAAACATATGTATATGGAACGGACGCAAAGAACAAAGAGACTCAGAAAAATAATTTGTGGATGACACAAAATGTTTCCCTACGTGAGGTTTGAGCCCTTAAGACTCAGTGTAGTAAACTGTTTAAAATACTACACTATTCGTGCAGTCGTCCGTGAAATAAATTCTAGTGATACTCAGAGCAATTGTTATAATTTTAACTTCCAGGTATCCATAACCAGGAATAAATATTTAGCAACCGGTAACTGATCTATTAATTTGCTAAACAATCACGAGGACTGTCAACGGAAGCGAAAACTTAAACTTGTAAACATTGATGACGATCGTCATTATCAACAGCCTTTGACAGTCCACAGCTGGACATAGTGTGTCTCTTTGACAAACTTAAAACAAACAATTGTTGTTTTTAGATATTCAAATTAAATATTTAATCTTAAATTAAAATTTACCGACCTGCGTTATGCGTGCTGGCTGCGAACGCACCAGTGAGTATATATAACATATCTATACATTCACAGCTGGCTCAAGCGTTAACATGGCACGTGACCATGTCGTAGACGACTTGTGTGAGTTTGTTCTCCATCTGAACCTGCCTATAAAAGTTTTCCCTTCAAGAAAAACATTTATTATATACTGTGTAGAATATAGTACAGGCACAGGAAAATTAATTCATTATTTGTAAATTGTGTTAAGTTGTGAAACATCGTCTCGTGTTGTAAATATGAGTTTATTCGTGTCAAAACAAACAAAAGTATATTTGTACTCACGAACTTTATGACACAAGTTCTGGTATTCTAAGGAAGAAAGCTAGTATTTGCGTCGTAAGGAGTTTACAAAAAGACATTATGTGTTAGGAAATTCAAGTTGCGAATAACGTTAATTGTGACTTCACTTGCGTGATCATTTTTAATTTATGTTTTTAACTTTGTTAACTAGCCAAAGTTTTTGGCCGAAAAATAAGTAAATGATGTAGTAGATTTAGCAACTTGTCAGTTCAGTATTTTAAACATTTCCTTTTTTTTCTTGGGTATACTTGGTTTGCCGGTTATTGGTATCTAAGACGGCGTGCGGCTTTTGGTCTGTTCGAGTCCGATATAATTATCTGTGATTGGTATCTAGGGGATTGCCGCTCAAACACAAAAATAAAGTGATCACTGAATCGCACGGCTGGTGGTCTAAATGTCAAGCCATTTCAAAGTATGTAATATTTGAATAATTGTATAATTCTAAACATGTAATTACATTTAATGATCCCCAATAGTCCTTAAAAGTCCGCACTGGCACATCTCCTTAGAGTTTTTGCCCTACCACTCTGATCAAATGGATTGATATAGGGTTTGTTTCAAATTTTCTTTCTCTTTGCAGCGGTGTTGCCCTATGTAGTTCGCCATCCTGGGACCAATAGTTATACTCCTCATTTTTAATCTGTACAGTAAGTCTCTCCGTGTAGTGGCACGGCGATACATTAAAACAAAATTTAAGAGAAAATTTTATATTTATTTTAATTTATTTCTCTTCCATCAACACGTAATACGTCAGAGATATATCGGAGGATTAAAAAAAAGGGCTTGGCGTGATTAATGTGCATGACTGTACTTTTATATTAGTGTAATGATGTATAAATAGCTGACTGTACATTTTAGCGCGTTTTGTAAACGGATATTAAAATCTAAATATCAGATTCTTTTAATCGAATTTGATCGATGATGATTTGATTTAATCTTTTTATTTTATTAAACTATTAAGTACAACAAACACAGACCACAGACAATAAACTCTATACCAGCCATCTGACCAGTGTGGTATAATAGCCCAAAGCTTCCTTTCTAAGAAGAAGCCTATCTAGCAGTGGACTATCAAAGACTGTATATGAAGAATGTACATTAAGAATTCTAAATTTCACATTCTTTTCTGTTTGATTTGTTTAAAAATACGTAAAAAGAATTACTCAAGTATTTTTAAGAAAATCTATTTAACAAATAATGTAAAATAGTCTTGGAATATAGAGACCTTCGAATACACATCACCTCACTTGGATACTAGATCAGAGTTCTGTATTACAATATTTAATATGCTATATTATAATAGTTGTTTAAACCTGTCCCAATAGACTTCGTGCTGTCAGTTATCATTTAATGGTCTGAGCTATTTTAACACGCATTTGTTTTATTTTGACAGATACCAGATGTTTGACAGTTAGAGAGAGGTGATTTTATTTACTCAATAGTTTTTACGCGAACTTTATCTGCCAATCTTCATTAGGTGACGTAGAGCCAGACATAGTAGATATATAGTAATGGAAAATGTAATTTATTATAAAAACGTATGGATATAAATATTCTATAATTGCCTCGTTGATCCAGCAGTTAGTATATGAGCCTGCAGATCAAAAGGTCTCGGGTTCAAATCACGGGTCTCAATGATATATCTTATTATTTCTCGTTAGTGTATAATGTGGCGACTTCCACGGCGTGGACGACTTATTTCCAGAAAAATGTACTACAGCGCCATCTAGCGAAGACACATCAAACTACGGAGTATAATGAAGTACGAAGCAACTACTAATCCTGTATCGTGAAATAGAGATTCGCGTGGCAATTAGCGTTCATCAACCGTTGTGCCGCGGCCTACAAGGCATGATCACCTCGCCTCGTCGGAGGATCCTCCCTTTGTGTCGGAGGGACATGACACCCGTTCCTCCACATATAACAATGATATATTCTAAACCAAATTGAGTGTTTTTTTTAATCTTTGTATATTTTATAAGTGTTAAGTTTAATAGGTGTATGTCTAATTCTGTGTAGTGAAGTATTAAGAACACAAAATCTCTATTCATCTCGTGGGTGTCGTAAGAGCTGGCTAAGGGATCAAGCTACGCAGGACAATATCACTGTATAGAGAAGGACAAGTTGAAACAAGTCTTATACCAACCCGTTAGGTCACTTTGATATACTACGCCAAAACCAGCTAAGAAGAGGTCTGTGTCGAGCAGTTGATAGTGTACATATATTTAAGTATTCATAGCGGTATCTATAACACTGTAATGTTTTAAGAAACCACAGTCGCAGTTAATGTAGTAGATAAATATGTTATTCCCGGAGTCCCTTTACAAATTACATTACAGACATAAAGTTCTGGAGTGCCGACCGTATACTACGAAACGCAGCATTGGTAGGTCCCCCACAAGGTGATCCGACGACCTGGTGAAAGCCGCAAGAAGTTGCTGGATGCAGGCGGCATGCAGCCTTGGGGGAGGCCTATGTTCAGCAACGGACGTCACTTGGCTAAGATGATGATGATGATGAAAAAAAATTAGTCGAGCTGTTTTCGAATTTTGCGTTTAGCAACCGTTTGGTGGTTTAATTTATTTTATGGTGTTGGCATATCCTTAACATTTCGTGGGCTTCTTTGAACTATGCTGTGTTTTTCATTAAAATTTCGTGATGCCGTAAAAATAGAATTATGTTAAACGGAATGAGTTTTGTTAGATGTACTCGTAAGTATAGTCCAATTATTCGAATCGAAGCACGATTCTCCCCGGCCACTTTTTGTGTTACTGTCACCTCGTTTAAACTAAAGCTTTAAGTACTTGACACTTTTGACAGTTGATCTCGTTCGATCATCTTTAAATTTTGATAATACCTTGTCAACATTACAGTGTAAAGAATAGAACACAGCAATTTTTCATTTAAAATACTGTTTTTAAACTCAAAGGGTGACACATATCTTTTACCAAGCAAAACTGCGGACAAAAGCTGTAATAGTGACCCCACAACAATTGCGTGCGTAGAAAGAATGATTTGCATATTTTTTCGTTGTGAGGGTCCTATACAAACTGGGACATTTCCCCAAATAAGTACGAAATTCGGATTTTGGTTACGTCAGTGTTTTGAGTCCAGCGTTGATTGGAATGCTGATACACCAGTATTAGTCGACGTCATTGTATTGTTTATAGAAATTTCTAGTATCGGATAAAATAGCTTTGACTACGGCTCTTGCCACGAAATGAAAGTTTTTGTCGAGGAATTCAGTTATTTTTGGTACATCTACTTATGGTCAATTCAAGTTACAATGAGCTCTGCTTAGTTTGGATCTAGATGGTGTTGTGTTTCAGATGTCTGAAATATTATTTATTTATTTATTATCCAAAATCTTCTAAGCCGATACTATTAGAAAAGTATTTAATCTGGTAGCACTGGGTTAAAGTATAACATTACTAACTTTTGACAGCGGCTTCACCCGCGTGTATATCGGTTATCGCTGTAAACAATAGCATATGCGTTATTCTAATGTATCACCTACATTACAGTACAGTGTCATCTAAATCTGTACTGTAGTTTTTGCGTGTCAAGTGTTTTAGAGTGACAAACATCCGTATATTCTTACAAACTTTCACATTTTTAACATTTAAAGTATGAGAAATATAAGAAGGTTTAACAGTAAATAATCTAGCTACGTTATTTTATGAATTTTACGAAACAACAGACGCTTTTTATTGTCTAATAACAATTTTGTACTGTATGCATTTGGACGGAAAAACCTAATAGCATCATTTATCAAAATTTATTAAATTTGGAATGATATAAATGCGCCTTATAATGGATCCTTCCAAAGAAATGTGATGTTTTATTGCGGAAAAAAGTAGCCTATATCTTTCTTCAGTCTTATAACTATCTCCAAAGGCAATAATCATATCATGAAGTCGGTCCGTGGCGATGTGAAAAGAAGACAAACATTCAAACAAACAAACTCACTTTCGCATTTATTATATTAACAAGGATTAAGTAGTACCCATCACATTAAAGTTAAATGTACTAAACATCTTTTTGTTTCAACAATTTTATTAAATCAAGTATGATAAGACTATTACATAGCTGAACCTCGCAGCATTCATATTGTGTCCTCTTCAATAATGAAAATAGACCGAGAGAGGGATATGGGTTCTATGTATTTGAGTCAGCGCAACTGGAGAGATAATTGACTTCACATAAAATCAGTGTTAGCAATACTTTCTTTGGTTTTTACCTGGTGAGTAAACTTGTCAGAGATCTGCCCTAGTTTAGGGAGAGGGGTAGGAGTTTGACCTTGAATTTACATTACAGTAGTCATGTAGCACTAGTCGACTCATTTGTTACCTTTATTTTCTTAAGGAACAGAGGCAGTCAAGTGGACTACGGATAGAAGTCGAAACTTAAAACAGTGTTTTTAATTTTAAACTGATTGTAGTATTAAAATTTTAAATTTCATAATTTTTAATTTAAAATTATTAACATTAATCTGAAAAATAAAACAAACTTTACCCTTCCAAGAAGCGTCCATAGCACACATCTTTTTTCTTCAGAAATCACCGGCATTAACTGTGTTTAAAGTATTTATATTATATATCCTAAGTATTACAGGCTGCTGACGCGAACCCACAGGATTTTTCTCTCTCAAAAGTCGTCTCATGCGGTTGTAGAAGTTTTCATTACAGAAATACAAAATAGGTTAGTCATCTAACTTCTGCAAAGAAAAAAAACAAAGACATTTATTGCCAAAATTTTGTACCATAGTAGAGTCATATATTTTGTTCTCTATTTTTAGACGATTTACAAAATTTAAACCTTTCTGTGTTACGCAATTTACAATGCTATATGTTTACGCAAAGTTAAAGTACTTAAGTGTCAATGACCTTTCTTCCGTCGCTATACAAACGTTGCCATGCTTACGGCATTACAATTAATAAAATTAAAAAAATAGACTTACTGTAAATTTATAAAAATTAACATAAACCCGACTTTTAGTTAAGTGACTCTGATAAGTAACTCGTAAAGTTAGCTGGTTCGTCGTGGCTCGCGGTGACTTCGCTTTGACGTCGCCTTCATTGCCCCGCTGCCGTCTACGGTTCAGCGACATGCAAACAATGGTGTTCTAATTCGACTCTCAAATTTGTAACAAGTCTAGTCTTTCATAAGTAGTAGAACCACGCTGATTTCAGCACGAGCGGGCCGGCTCAACCGGGGCGGTACTACCCTCCCACAGAAGACACGTTGGTGAGTGTGAGACCGGAGGCCCATTTATACAGGGGCGACAGTTAACGTGGTAACTGTGTAAACCTTACACTGTTACGATGACTGTCATGCCTTTTACGTCCGCAAGCGGGGTGTGAAAAAGCATCTCACAAGGCTGCCATAGTGTGGGTCACCATATTGCATTGTCTGCATTTGCAATGAGTATGGTGACCACAACTTTTGGATTCTATTCATGGTTTCCATCAGGCAGAGTAGAGTCACTTTGGCAACCTCTTAACATAGAAAAACATAAATTTGAAGCCGAGATGCCGCAAAGTTTAATGATATTAATCTGTTGAAGGTTTTTTAAACTATAATGTATGTAACATCACATCGTGGCACATTAACTCTGCCGTTGACGGTCCCAAGCCCGTATGAGAAAGGAGGAGGGCTGACTGAGAGCAGACCAAACCAGTCGTAACAGGTCAACGCCGAACATCGGGCGGCGGTTAACTAGCCCTTTTAAGAACGAACTGACGGTGATAGGAAATGATCACTGTCATCCGCTACTCTGTGGTAATACATAGAATCGGAGGCATTGGCTTCATCGCCCGTGCTGCGAGGTAGAAAACCTCACAAAAACAATCACCTCAATCCTACGGTGGGAGACGCGCCAAGAGGATGCATGGCTGAGAGTTTCAGTCTTTAGCGCCAACCTTGGTGAACCAGGCGAACACCATTGTATATAGCCTTCTCTCAGGAATTGGCGTCACCCTGGGAGTGACCACTTCATCGTCCATACTCGTGGGAACCAAAATGGAAAACTATGGCAACAAACCCCAAAAAAACTACACGCAACAACTTCTCAACAAAAAACTTTTCCAAGGAAGACAGAGATCGTTTTCCTTTAGCGGCCGCTCAAGCAGCGATGCACAATCTCAACATGTTGTGTCTCCCGTTGAACTGCCTAGATCAAGCATCTCAACAGAAAATCAGTCGGATAACTTACAACAAAAGGATGAACAGCCAAGTAACCAATGGCAGCAAGATAGGGTACCAAATAAAAAACGAAAACTACACGGCAGCCAAACTGAAAGTGCAAGTAAAAAAAAGAACTTACATCAAGTCAACTACAAAGTTCCTGTCCAGAACCAATTCGACGTCCTTAGCGAAGAAGCTCCTGAAACTGCCAACAAAGAATACATCCCGAAACCGGAACCTATCTTCGTAACCGGAGTAGTCAACATAACACCTTTAAGGGAACTTATAGTCAAAGTTGTGGCCATAGACAAATTTACCATGACTACACTAAGATCAGGACATATTATAAAGCTAATGCCCGTTGACATTGATTCCTTTTGATTCGTTCATGCTAATGACATTGATTGATCATAAAAAAATAAGAGACAATCTAATCTTAAATAACATAAACCACTACACCTACAAGCTCAAGAGTGAAAGGGCGTACAGAGTAGTCATCAGAGGCTTACATGCGACAGAAAGTACTGATGTAATTAAAGAAGAGCTACAAGCCAAAGGTCATATTGTACGTCAAATAATCAACGTATTACATAGAGTAACCAAAGAAAAACTGCCCCTCTACTTTGTAGACCTAGAGCCACATGTAAACATCAAAGATGTCTTTAATATAAAACACATCAATAATGTCAAAGTAACTATCGAAGCGCCATACAAGAAAAAAGAAGTACTACAGTGTAAGAGATGTCAAAGATTCGGACACTCAAAAAATCAATGCTTTAGACCCTTCCGATGTGTCAAATGTGGAAATGATCACCCTACAAACACATGTACTAAAACTCCGGACACAGAAGCAGCGTCCGCTAATTGTCAAGGTAAACATCCGGCGAGCTACAAAGGTTGTATAAAATATAAGCAGTACAAAGAAAAAATTCTAAACCTTAAGCCTGTCCAACAGCCTAAAGAAATACCTGTAACATCATACCAAAAACAGAGCACTAATGAGATTAACAAATCAACACCCTACGCAGGACCCACCTATGCCAACGTGCTGAAAAAAAGACGCGACAATCCTACCCAACCAAGCAACCCTGAATTGGATGCGAGCCAACAGAATATAACAAATTTACTTGATACAATGTTCGATAGATTCCGAGCAATCATAAAAGACATGATGGACAGCATGATTGATCAGATGATCAAGCTAATCACCCGACTTACAGCACAGAGGGACTAAATTTTCGTATCATTACCTGGAATGCCAATGGGCTAACCGACCGACGGAAAGAGCTTGAGTTATTCATGAACACCGAGAACATTGATATCGCCATGATATCTGAAACAAGATTTACGCCCAGAACACATGTTACATGCCATAATTATACGATTTATAGAACCGATCATCCCTCTGGAAATACACATGGTGGGACAGCAGTGATACTGAAAAACAGCTTAAAGCATTATCCTCTTGAACCATACACATCAGAAAAACTTCAAGCAACATCAATTAAAATATTCCATAAAAACTCAGAGACAACGTTTACTGCAATTTATTGCCCTCCACGGCACAAAATCGAGGCAGATGAATTCAAGGAATTTTTCAACAAGCTAGGTCCAACTTTTGTCTGTGGAGGCGACTGGAACTCCAAGCACACCTTCTGGGGATCGAGACTGATCAACCCTAGAGGCAGACAGCTGTATAACACCACCCTAGATCTCAATCTTCAATGTATTTCACACGGAGAACCTACATATTGGCCAACAGACCAAAATAAAATACCAGATCTGTTGGACTTTTTTATTTCAAAGAATGTTGGACATAACTACATAAAAATTGAAAAATGTGAAGACCTGTCATCAGATCATACTCCGGTCATATTAAACATTTATAAGGACGCAATTTTTCTCAAGCCAATATCTACCAAGATCTACAATAAATACACAAACTGGGATCAATACAGAGAAATCATATGCAATGGCCTTGACCTAAGGATTAGCCTAAAAACAAACGACGATATCGAATCAGGCATTGAAAAGTTTAACAGCATTATACACGAGACTGCTGCTAGCTCAACGCCTAAAAACAGGAAAACAAGTACAAAACAAAAGGAATACCCAATAAACATAATCGCTAAGGTTAAGGAACGACGCTACCTAAGAAGGGAATGGCACAAGACCAGATATCCTTCTGACAAAGCTGAGTTAAACAGGGCAACAAAGGAACTGACAAATATGATAAAAGAGCACGAAAATCAGAACGTCCAAACTTACCTATCCCAACTCACGGCACATAAGGATACTAATTACTCTCTATGGCGCGCAACCAAAAATCTCAAGCGGCCAAAAGTCCACATCCCACCTCTGAGAAGACAGGATAGAAGTTGGTCTAGAACTAATGACGAAAAAGCTACGGCTTTTGCTGAACACTTGGAAAAGGTATTTACACCACTGCCTTACTCCAATCTAGACAATGACAACGACATATTAGATTACCTACAGTCGCCGAACCAACTGTCACTTCCATTGAAAGCAGTCAGTCCTGCCGAAATACGCCGAGAGATAAAATCACTACCAGCTAATAAAGCTCCGGGATATGATCTATTGGACTCAGTGCTACTAAACAACCTTCCAAAAAAGGGTATCATGTTTATTGTCGTGCTCTTTAACTCATGCTTGAGGCTCTCCCATTATCCGTTTCAGTGGAAACTTGCTCAAGTAGTCATGATCCTCAAACTTGGAAAGCAGCCAGAAGAAGTTTCATCTTACAGACCAATTAGCCTCCTCCCATTGGTTGGAAAATTGTTTGAAAAAGTTATCCTCAGCAGAATGCAATCACACCTGAACACAATTCTTCCTGAACACCAATTTGGATTTAGACAGAAACATGGAACCATTGAGCAGGTTCATAGGCTGGTAAATACCATCAGCCAGGCGCTAGAAGACAAAAAGTATTGCTCGGCGGTGTTTCTAGATATAAGCCAAGCTTTTGACAGAGTCTGGCATGATGGCCTACTGTTCAAGATCAAAAAACATCTGCCTCATTCCTTCTTCTTAATACTAAAAAGCTACCTAGACAAAAGATGCTATGAAGTCAAACTGAACACTACTACGTCTGATTTATTCGAAATCAGGTCCGGGGTACCACAGGGAAGCATCTTGGGGCCCATATTATATCTTATCTACACTGCCGACATCCCCATCGATGACAAAACATCTATCGCCACTTACGCTGATGATACTGCCATAATGTCTGTAAACTCCAACTCAGCAATTGCTTAGGCGAACCTTCAAAAACATATTTTTGAGATAGAGAAATGGCTTAAGATATGGAGAATGAAAGCCAATCAAAGCAAATCAGTGCATGTCACTTTTACATTGAGAAAAGGAGACTGTCCACCTATAACACTGAACGGAGATCAAATCCCACACGATACTACCGCAAAATACCTAGGCATGCATCTCGATAGGAGGCTGACTTGGCAAAAACACATTTGGAACAAAATAAAAGCATTAGATACAAAATATCGTTCCATGCACTAGCTGATTGGTAAAAAATCTCAATTAACTAATGAAAGCAAAATCACAGTCTACAAAACTATCTTGAAGCCAACTTGGACATACGGGATAGAGCTCTGGGGAACATCAAGTAACAGTAATATAGAGATCCTGGAAAGATTTCAGACCAAAACTATGAGAGCTATGTTCAACATACCAAAATGCATTCACAATGAATACATCCTGCATGACTTGAGACTCAATACAGTGAAACAAGAAATCGCTGCGCGAAGTTCAAAGTATTAGCAAAAATTAACTGGACATGTTAACGCTCTTGCGGCCAAGTTGACGGGTACTGGGAGTACTATTTTCACAAGACTGAGAAGGAATAGCGTTCCGAATCTCTGGAAGCGATTTGTCAATCAAGAATAGAGAGAGTGATCATTGGACAACTCACTCTGCCTAGGGCAATATATTTATAGATCAGATATGGCTCAGACAACGAAACAGCTAAATGTCTATGACAGATCGCTGTGTTATGCGGAATAAATACAAAAAAAAAAAAAAAAAAAAAAAAAGAAAAAAAAAAAAAACATCGTGGCGGACCTATACCGTGTAGTTTATTAGCCACACTTTGATACAGTGCATCAGTGGCACAATGGTAACGTATGCGGTTCCTGTGCATGAGGTTTCGGTTTCGATTCTGGAGTCAAATCAAATATTTTGTACGATCTGCAAATATTTGTTTTAGAGTTTGGGAGTTTTCTATGTATAATAAGCATGTATTTAAAAAAAAAGTATAAAACTATTTTATTAATCAATCTAGCTGTCATAGTACAAGCTTTGCTTAGTTGAAAACTAGATGGCTGTGTGTGTCAGGCGTTCAGAAAATCAACCTAAAGTGACAGCATCCTGTGTGTCTGTGTGTCCTGTCGTGTTTCGTTGGTGAGTGCAAGACCGGAGGCAGTTTGATGCTGGGGTGACAGTTGTCGTGGTAAATTTGTGCAATACAACGCCACGATGACTGTCATGCCTTTGACGTTATCAAGCGAGGCGTTGCAAAACATTTTACTAGGCCGCCGTAGTGTGGGTCACTATACAGCATTATCTGCATTTACAATGGGTATGGTGACCACAACCCTTGGATTCTATTCATGCTTTCCATCAGGCAGAGTAGAGTTACTTAGGCATTTTCTTAACCTTACTGTACCCGTGCCAATTAGTGTTACACCTATACCCGCACCGTTCTCGCACCGAATGAGGCGTAGTTCACCCAAATGCGGTCCCCGCGCTCCCCCCATACTTCACACCAATTTCAAGGTGGTGTCGAATTAGGCAAGTACTAGAAAGCTCATTCAACTAGCATTACTCTTTCTATAAATCATTTCAAAAAATAATTCTATCGGTCTCTCAGACACACGCGCGGGTATAGGAAGGTTAAAAAAAGACGCCTAAAAAGTTAAAAAGAAAAACAGTATACGCAATATTTTGCCGTCATATTATACACCAAAGCCACTCATAGTGCACGCCTGTCTTTATTACACCACACGAGTCTAGTAATAGATTTGCTGCGATTTGTCGTTCGTACATCACGTTCATTAAATGTGGGCCTTGGTCGGGGCTAACCTCTGACCTAGTTCATCCCGCCCCTCATTCCTTTTTTGTACAAGCTACGAGTATTACTTAAACTACAACGTTTGTATTTCTAATTATTCAAGCCAAATCTGAGATACTGAATATTGAAGTCAGGTCTGTTGGTTTTAGAGACCCTGACTACTGAGTCGTGGGTTTGATTTTCATTCAAGAAAATTTATTATCTATGTAGTGGGAACGGTTATTTGTTCTGTCTATTATTTTAATGTGTGAAGAATCTGTCTTGTTGGAAATTAGACAAACGTGTCTAAAACGTTTATAACAATTGTATTTTTTTTATTTTTTTTTATACCACGACGGCGGCATACAAGCATACAGCTCGCCTGATGGTAAGCGGTTACCGCAGCCTATGGACGCCTGCGGCACCAGGGGCATCACGTACGCGTTGCCGACCCTTCAAAAACCTATTTACCCCCTTCTTGAAGAACCTCATACTGTAGTTCCCAGGGAAAGCCTCGGCAGGGAGTTCATTCCATAACGGGATTGTTCGCAGGAGAAAATTTCTTAATAATTTTATTAGGTATTTCCACTTTGTTAGTTACTTCCCAAATTATTGTCATAACACGGCAAGAATTTGTTCAAGAAATCATAAATAAAACATACGGATTAAAGCTTACACTAAAAAACTGACAGATAATGTAATCTACAACGTGATATTCCTGATAGGCGTGACTAAAAGGTCGAACCTAAGTGTGGAAACTAAATATAAGAAAGTAAAAATATAAATGGACTCCGTAATATGATTCTCGGCATAAATGAAGGAAAAGTTAAAAGACGTCACGATTTAAGCCTCCGTTATTTGAATTCTTGTCTTTGATCTATTGCTCTTGTCTTTGATTTTATACCTTCAATTGGGTATTCGGTTTTTGTCTTAGAATATCTGTCTGTTTTAGCTCAGAGATTTTATTTACGTGTCCTTGCTCTTTGAAAAATTCTTGTGCTGTATTTTGATACTACATTTCTTTTTTTATAACAAGACAACTCTCGTACTAGAAATATATTCTGTAAGTACGTTATTAACACACATGAGACGTACACAAACAAGAAAACAGAACACTTTTTGTGGTCTATAAATTATTGTTCCGAGTCTATATATGTATGTAAATAAGGGTCGAATTAACACGACTCAATGCAGTAAACAGCAGTGAGATGACTGCACGGATAGCGTAACCTTTATAACGCCATCCGTACATCTCTGAAGTATGCAGTAAGGAAAACACAAAAACAACCTTTCTGATTTTCAAGTCTATAAATCAAAGACTTCCAAACGACCCTGAGAGAGTTCTTACACCTCTTTAATCCATCTAAATCCCAAGATCCTGTCCTACCTAGAAACTGTCTCTCCATGTCACATATAATATGTCATATCTAATCTGCGGATATTAGTAATAAATGAAGCAGATAATTAACTCGCTCTTGGCGATAATCTTAAATGGAAACTACTAAATGAACCGTAAGTAATATCAAGAAAGATTTCCTTAAATCGGTAAAATTATATCTATTTTTTTAAGAGCCTGCCAAAATGACTCTACTCTGCCTAATGGAAAGCATGAATCGAATTCAAGAGTTGTGGTCACCATACTCATTGCTAATGTAGACAATGCAGTATAGTGACCCACACTTTGGTGGCCTTGTGAGATACTTTTTCTCACCCCGCTTGGGGACGTAAAAGGCGTGACAGCCATTGTGACAGTGTAAGGCTTACACAGTTACCACTGTAGTGTATTGTGTGGGGTTGATGTTGCAAGAATGAAGATGGAGTAAGAAATAAATAGTCCAAGGTGCACAAGAAACAGAATGAAAGTTTATTGAAAAAGATTACACACTACACAAGTTCAGTTTGGAAAAGAAGGAGTGATAGAAACGACAGATCGAGAAACGTAAAATTAATAAGGAAGTAACGTATCGGCGCGCGGCGAATTATCGGCGGTAGGACCAGGAAGGCACTGTCCGTCCTCAAATCTCGCGCTGGCGTGGTGCGTGTGCGCAAGCGCAACAGTGAGATATCACCATCTCGCCCACACGCATCCGGCTCCCGTGACGTAGCCGGTCGATGGACAAAAGACCATAACTACGCCGGCCGTTGTCAACAAAATAATATCTACTAATAAAGAC
The DNA here is from genome assembly GCA_949316085.1 of Hypercompe scribonia. Classification (NCBI taxonomy): domain Eukaryota; kingdom Metazoa; phylum Arthropoda; class Insecta; order Lepidoptera; family Erebidae; genus Hypercompe; species Hypercompe scribonia. The sequence goes on from OX438986.1 coordinate 17,662,096, forward strand.
AGTTTGTATACTTAACATTTAATTTAAATAAATAATATATTATATATATAAATATATAGGTAGACACATAATGTTAAGGCAAGTCACTACACCACGATAACTGTCACCCCTGCATCAATGGGCCGCCGGACTCACACTCACCAACACGCATGCTGGCTCTTTAGGTAAGTCTTCTGTGGGAGGGTAGTACTGCCCCGGTCGAACCGGCCCGCTCGTGCTAAAATCAGCGTGGCTCTTCTACCTGATAAATATATTACACTCCTTTAATAATCCTAATCTTGGAAACCAAAGCTCGGTGTTCCATATATGGGTCGATATTTATCACAGCCAATACAATTTTTTATGAGAACCTTTCCTCGTAATAATCTTCATGGCTACAAAGGTCGTATTTGAGTTTCGTAAACATGGGTCTACATGTTTCCTAATAGTATTGTACTTAGTAAGAAGTTTGAAATTTCCACCCTTGTGAGGGTAAAACAAGGGATGAACGACTGTAGTTAAGTTCGCTATTTTCAAGGTTAAAAGCAGTACAAATATAATAAAAGTAGCTTTTCCCTGCGGATTCGCTCGCGTGGAATATTACTTCTAATACCTCCGAGAATATGTTTACAAAATTTCATGATGATCGGTTGAGTAATTTTCGCGTGAAACCGTAACAAATAAACTTACATTCGCATTTATAGTAGGGATAATCATGAAAGTGAAGCCGTGAGTAACAGTTATTGTGCAACAACTGTGACTTTGATCAAAACTGAGCCCACGTTCGGGTATACACACCAATAGTCAATTTTTAATGTAAAATATCATTATATATCATTTAGCTACATTGTCCGTGTGGTAACGGATTAAGAATACATAGTGTTACCACCCCTATTCATCCCGTGGGTGTCGTAAAAGGCGACTAAGAGAAAGTATGCAAGACAACATCATTACAAAGAGAAGGAAAATTTGAAACAAATCCTATTCCAACCCGTCTGGCCAGGGTGGTATAGTAGGCCAAAACCTCCTTGCTAAGGAGAGGCCTATGTCCAGTAGTGGACTGTAAAAGGCTGTTGATGTTGATGTCCGTGTGAGCAGAAATTTTAATGAGCTCTGTAAACAGCATAGCAGAGATCCATTCTCTATGAGTGTCTCAAGTGTGTGAGGGTGTCTGAGCCTTAAATTGTTTATTTAATAATGAAAGACAACATCGTTAGTGCTATTGCGGACATTTTTACTTTTAGCATACTACTAAAAGCGAGGACTTGTAATTGGCTCACTGTTATTTGCTTGACTACAACCCTTATAATATTAGCTGTATGTCTTTCATATATAGCAAACTAAATAAATATCACTATTTAATCACGAGGGAGCTATGTTTCAAAACTATGACATAAAAAATACGAAAGTAAACATTATCCACTGCTTTGTAACGTACGTATTTGCAGACATAATATGTAAGTTTCAGGCTTAACCCTAAAATGAGGCTTTTGACATACTTCTATATTTTGGCGGGTAACCTAGTTGAAACTCGTTACTCTATTATTAGACTAATAACATTTTATTAGCTTTTCAGGGGTCCGTCTGCTGAAAATAAAATTTATCCGTTATTAGTCTGTCTGGACCTTTTTTCCTATGATTATAGCCTGGCAAAACATTAATTATATATGTCAGTTTTTCTCTTAAACAGAGATGAAACGAGACGACGAGCAGCATAGTGGATAATAATTTCTGCAAAATCGTGGCAAACAAGCAGATGGGGACATGTAACTTCAAAGTGTTTTGCTGTCCTTTGCAGTAACGTCACTTCGTTAATAGCAACGAAGGAATTGCATAGTATGTGAAGCTTTAGTTCAGTTTTACCTTTTTCTAATATATTTCAACTGCCTCGGTGGCGCAGCGGTAGTGAATGCGACTGCTGTGCTTGAGGTCTCAGGTTCGATACCCGGGTCAGACCAAATGTTTGTTTGATCTGCAAATATTTGTTTCGAAGTTTGGGTATTTATTTGCAAAAAAAAAGGATATTAGTATTCTATCAGTCAGTCTAGTTGTCACAGCACAAGCTCTGTTTAGTTTGAAACTAGATGACGTTATGTGTCAAATGTCCGAAATATTTTTGTTTTTTTTTTATTTAAATATAATGTTCGTGTTAGGGAACACTTAGTGTGAGAATCACTCTCACACTTGTCTCTATTTTCAGCATTGAATACCATATTTTATAGGTTACCCAAAAAGATAAGTGGGAATTACGAGGTATTTATTGAATTAATTAAAGTAAATTGTTGTTGGGCCTGAGATATAAACATAAATGGTTGAAAATGAGTCTAAAACAATCTAAAAATCACTGCTGGACAAAGATCTCTTCTTAAAAAGGAGAATTTGGCTTACAATATTACGCTGACCAGAGTCAAGCGTGTTGTGTCAAGTATTTTTCTTTATGAAGTGCTTGTCCTACGAAGTTTATTCTTACTGTACCCACGGGATAATTAGAAGTGGCGCCAATTAATCTATCGATACACAATTTTAACGCTTAAATTCTTCAAAGTAGATGAGATGAGATATTAGAAACGTTTTCTAAGTTACGTGTACCTAAAAAGCTGTTAAGCCAGATAAGTCACTTCCCAACAAAATTACGAAAAAAAAACATTTTTTTTTTATTTTAATAGCCTGCCAAAGTGACGCTACTCTGCTTAATGGAAAGCCCGAATGGAATCTAAAAGTTGTAGTCACCGTACTCACTGCGAATGCTGACAATGCAGTATGGCGGCTTATTACGATTTTTTACGCCTCACTTGGGGACGTAAAAGACATGACAGTCATCGTAGCATTGTATTGCACACGTTTACCACGCCAACTGTCACCTCTCTATCAATGGGCCTCCGGTCTCCCAAGGACTAAAATCTATGTAATTGTTGTATACATAAAATATTTTAACGTGATTTTAGGGACAAAATTTAGGTTAATCGTTTTTAAGTAATGGCAACATAAAACAATCAGTTACTGGACAATTTCTAACTTTTTATGCTTGTAACTAAATTACAAATAAACTTAGTAATTTTAAACATTATTACTGCCCATAAAAAAAGTAAAAATTAGTCATTTGGGATTTACGGGTTTTTTATTTAAAAGCAAAAAGTAAACGTATAGCAACCCGTCTGGCAAGCGTTGTGTAACAGTCCAGAATCTTCTCTCTAAGGAGGGGCATATGTCCTGGAGCCTGATTGCAGCATCTAGCCACATTCTTAGAAACAAACGTTACCTGCGCGTACTCATCGGTCGACGCGGTGCTGTTGATAGGTGCTGCCTCGTCGCGTGAGTCAGCCGTTAGCCCTCGAATGCACGTTGTTTGGCTTAATACATTTACTCCGCGAGTATGCATAATATTTGAGTATATGAGGTATTTTGCCAAGTTTTAGGCGACACAAAACACAATTGAGTTTCTCTGTAAATAAAGTTTTTATTGCAATTAGTTTACATAGGTATATGATTTACAATTTCACATTTAGTACTAACTTAAGATCGTACCTGTAAATAAATAAACAACATTTAATGTTTATAATTGTGTCGTTTCTTAATTTAATCAGAATAAAGGATCAATGGCAATTTTATCCACAGTGACGAGTGCTTTTTGGTGAGGTCCATAGATTACCTTAAAGTTTTCTTTACTACAGATTAGATTTAAATGTAGAACTATAAACTGTTTGAGAATTCAAATTCATGAAAAATATATTTTTCATTACAAGTATATTTGTTATTGCTGTGAAACTATTTCTATTCCTTCGCTTAAGAAACTGTACTTACCTATCTTGCCTTCCGCTTCGCGCCTTATGTGTATTCCCTTCTGTGAATTAAATAAGTGCTAACTAAATCTTAGTATGTTATTTGATGAACTATAAACTTACCTACACGCAGTCATACATAGTGCTAGTAGGACTGGACACATACACACACCTACCTAGCAACATGATGTTGACTAGGTAAACGACTTCAGTACGTTTTCTTCCACAGTTTAGATCACTATGTATGTTCTAGAGAGACTCTTAGAACAAATAATTCAATTAGCTTATACTGTGTTGCAGATTTTAGAGAACTTTGACAATGTCAAACCGCAGAAACTCCAAGTTCGGATTAAAATGTAATTTGACATCTTGGAGTTTATCTAATAGAGGATACTTAGTTAGGAGTTATATTGTGAAACTTTTCACTGGCTTCCAATTAACCTTCTGGTGTTCGTTTTGACGAGTCCAATGAAGTAGGTTTTAGGGAATGGTTTAATCGAAATGGTGAAGCCCGAAGAAATAGTTTTTAACTTCTGTGTGTGTTTATGATCTTGCTAAACTATAACATTATTTGTTATTTATTTTAATAGTTATTGTACAAAAGTTTTTTGCTTTCAGTGTTAAATTCCAATTATATTTATATAAAAGCTCTGGAGTGGCGATCGCGTACTGGGAAACGTAACGTTGGTAGGGTACCTTCAAGGTGGTCCGAAGACTTGGTGAATTCAGATTCAGAGAATTCAGTCAGTTTTAGGTGTTTTAGCTTGTAAGTGATCAATCTCACTACATTTATCTGATCTCTCTGCAATTATGTTTTGTACCATTATATTTTATAATTTCTATCTCTCACGATATTCTCTACATCTTTGTGCATTTGTCCTTTTTCTTGATGTTACAGTTTGTACCTCAGTAGTCGATGCTTTAGTTGATTCGCTATTGAAATAAAAAAAGCAAAAAAAATTACTCTGTCTGTCTATTCTTTCGTACACGTCATAGATGCGCGGGACTTTGTAAAAACAACAGCGTATAGGTCAGAACACGCACGGCTTGCTAAATACATAGGCATTAATATTGTAGCATTAAAATATAATTTGTTTTTAAATTTAGTAAAGTTATGACGCGTACACTTGCTAAGCACACAATAATGGGGAGATTATAACGCGTATGACTTGGTTAGCACAATAGTAAAGAGAGGTTATAATGCGGACTTGCTGGAAATACATAAGCATTTATTATTTTCTGTATATAATCTCTACTTACCTAACTCTATTAGCAATATCCGGCACTTGTGCAGAAACACTGTCAGGCTTCATTATTGTTATTATTTTTTATTATTTTATTATTTATTATGTACAAAAAACCAATATAAACTTAACAAAACAAAAATAATTGTTGCGACACTAAACTGTTCAAAGTAAAATAGAAAGACGAAACGAAAACAATTGGCTTGCTTTCTATGAGAGAGAGAGAGAGACAGACAGAGAAATATGCGCACACCGCACGGCTTACTAAACTATAGCAAAAAGTGTCGTGACGACTTTTCGTCTGAATTTTTTCCGTCTAGCCTCCTTCGCAACGCGCGATAAGGAACTTCTTTTCAACAATATTAGTCGTTATTTACGGCGGCTGGGTGTAATTTATATCAAATACGTATGTGTTAGTTGATAAAATACACGATTAACAGTGTTATAAAAGTATCAATAGTTTAATTATCATACTGCACGCTTATTTGGAATCAGACAGCCGTCAGAGATATGTCAAATTAAAAAAGCTAAATTTACAAACCACAAAAGCCGGGTTTTTTAAATTGGTTCTTAAAAATTAATTGCCACTTTAAATATTTTCATTTATGTCCAAGTACCGGGCTGTAGTCACGAGATAAACTTATTAAGTGAAACAATAGAAGTAGGAACAATGTCATAATTTGATCACGTCCCGCGGTAATTAATCAGTAACATGAATAAAAACGCACAATGACTCACTTAATTATTTTTTTGCTGCCCTGAAATTGAATTTGAAAAATGAAAAAGTTTGCCTTATAGAACAGATATGAACTCTTATTATTTAAAAATTAATGATAATGAATGTTAAATATATAGAAAAAACAAAAAAAATAAAGTAAAGCGTAGATAAATTAAGCGTTTTGTTTATTTGTGGTGCAGTGATAGCGACTGTGACTGCTGTGCATCAAGTCTCGGTTTCGATACCTAACGTAATATTTGTATAATTTTAAAATATTTTTTTAGATAGTAAAGCAACGCTAATTTCAGAACTAACGGATCGACTCGACCGGGGCAGTATTGCCCTCCCACAGAAGATCAACTTTAAGCGACAGTGCGAGACCGGAGGCCCATTGATGCAGGGGTAACAGTTATCGTGGTAAGACCAATACAATGCCACGATGACTGTCATAATTTTTACGCCCCCAAGCGAAGCGTGAAAACGCATTTTACTAGGCCGCCAAAGTGTGGGTCACCATACTGCATTGTCTGCATTCGCAACGAGTATGGTGACCACAACTCTTGGATTCTATTTATGCTCTCCATCAGGCAGAGTAGAATCACTTTGGCAGGCACTTAAAATAAAAAAGAAACTTGTTTGGAGTTTGGGTGTTTTCTATGTATAATATGTATGTATTTACAAAGAAAAGGTATAAATGTATATATTTCAGTTGTCTAGTACCCATAGTACACGCTCTGGTTAGTTTGGGACGAGATGGCGTTGTCTAAATGTGGTAAAATATTAATAAAGAAAAATGCTAAGTGTAAGTGTATTTATATCAAGATAAGTTCAACAGCATTGATATACTTTCTGCTACAGAGTCAAAGTGAAGATCGATTTTATCGCTTACACGTTAGGGTGTTTGATCATATTATCGTCCGATCGTATTCTAGAAAAATATCTAACCATATTGTATTGCTTTCGATCAATCATCACGTACTGAACTATTATTGTCAATAAATCCGATACAATACCGATAGACTAATCAGAGTGTTAAGTAATGATATCCGATATCACCGTTCCTCTTGATATTTAGGACATTCAACCCTGTTGGTTAAGCTTTAGTGACGAAATTAGCGTATGTGACTGCCGATCAACAGGTCTTGCGTTTGATTCTCGGGTCGGGTCAAAAACTGTTATTAAGTTTTCTGATTATAGAAATTAATAACACGTTGAAAATTGGAAGTTGGGGTCTTAACTCCCATGTCTTTTAGAGCACGAAATACTACCAGTCCTTCGCCTGATCTCTATGCCGGTCGTGTCAGATAGCCGTCCCCTCGGTTTGTGAGAATGAAAGAACAAAGGGTGCACCTAGGTTTGTGCAGATACTTGTGCACTTTTATGTCTCCTACGTAGTTGGGTGGTCTCCGTCGAGACTGGCTGCCGTGGCTGAAATCTGCTCGGAATACATTTGTTTCAAAGTAAGTAATACCCAATAGATTATTATTATTATTATTATTTTCTATATTAAGAGTCTGCCAAAGTGACTCTACTCTGCCTGACGGTAAGTATGAATAGAATCCAAGAGTTGTGGTTACACTACTCATTGCAAATGCAGACATTACAGTATGGCGACCCACACTATGGTGGCCTATATTTTAAATTAAAAATACGTGGAGATGGTACATACATTACATAGTCATTTTTTCGCTATTAGATGCAAGTACGAGTTTGTTATAAATTAGTTACTATTAGTACAGTAGTAATTCAATGAAACATTTTTATAACTGTAATTATGTCTATAGCCTAGGGTAGAAGTTATATTTGGATCCTGATCTCGTAACAGTACCAGCTGTTCCTGGATCCCTCCTGTCTCAGGCACAGAATGGTACACCGTGTGGTTTTAGTCGGTCCGATTCCGACACACCACCCCACCGTAAACCCCGTAGGAGTGAGGACCCGAGCGAGTTTCCACACATTAAAAAAAGGTTAGAAGTTATATTTATATTGAACAAGAATTATCTATTTACGTTAAATAATATTGTACTGAGAATTTTAAACATGACCTTAGGCAAAGCAGTCAAGGTCATTGTGGAGGAACATGTGTCATATCTCTCTGATACATAGAGAGGATCCTTAGACCTGGCGAGGTGAATATACTTGGCGGGCCGTGGCTTAATCGTTTTATATGCTAATCGACACGAGAATTTCTACATTGTGATACAGGATTAGCAGTTACTTCATAGTTTGGTGTGTTTTCGGTAGATGGTGCTGTAGTCAATAACCACTAGACCAAAAGAAACTTTAATTAAACAAAATGTAAATTTTCACATTATTACTATTATCGTATAGTATTAACTGATGTAATGATTTATTTTTATCGTAAACTCATTACCCAGAGCGATCAATCACAACCGTTTGCATGGAAATATTATCTCTACGGTAATGTTGGTATATTTTCGAACATATCTTAGTTTTACGTATGGATGTCATCAAAACACTGGGGGCGTTAGTATAGGTTTATTTCTCATCAACTCTTTTTTTTTATATTAACAGCCTGCTAAAATGACTATTCTGCCTAATGGAAAGCATGAATAGAATCCAAGAGTTGCGGTCACCATACTCATTGCAAATGCAGACTGTGCAGTATGGTGACCCACACTATGGTGGCCTTGTGAGATGCTTTTTCACACCCCGGTTGGGGACGTAAAAGGTATAAAAGTCATCGTAAGGCTTACACAGTTACCACGATAACTGTCACACACTCACCAACGAAACACGACAACACGGATGGTGGCGTTTTAGGTTGGTCTTCTGTGGGAGGGTAGTACTACCCCAGTCGAGCCGGCCCGCTCGTGCTGAAATCAGCGTGGCTCTACTACCGTACTAAATTTTGTTACTAAAGATTGTTACGATGTGACGACGACCACGTTCGGTGTTACGATTTTTTACTTTCTAAGGACACGGTGGTCGTTGTAAGTGAGTTGTTGTGACATAAACTCACACTAGGCCCCCTGATCTGAAATGAATAACTGAATCGTGCGTCAGCACATAAAATACGAACAAACATTCATCGATATTTACAATGTGTAAGAATAAATTTAGTACCCAATTACAAATGTTATCCGCCGCGGTGAAGATCACGTTTTCAGCCTACTGAGTGACTTAAACGTAGGAGAGACATCATCAACAATCTTGAGCAGTCTTTGTAGCATAGTAGTTCACTCTAAGGGGAGGCCTATGGCCTTATACATCTGGATATAGGTCTAGGATATCCATGTTAAGGCACGAATGAGTCTGCTTGACCAACGTGATACTACAAAAAAACCGATGTCAAATAAATATTTAGTTTCTTTTCCTTGAGCGATTGAGCTACCCGTGTGTGAGAAGTAAGAGGTGTGAGGATCATTGCTTGATTGCCGGGATGGCGACTGCTGTGCTTGAAGTCTCGGTTTCGATTCCCCTAGATCCAAATGTCTGTATGATCTGCAAATATTTGTTTCGGAATTTGGGTGTTTTCTATGTATAATATTAAATATTTACAAAAAAGTATATAAGTATCAGTCAGTCTAGTTATCATAGTAAAAGCTCTGCTTAGTTTAAAACTAGACGACGTTGTGTGTTAAATGTCCGAAAATGTCCGAAATTATTGAAGAAAGATTGAGATGCAGAACCTAGTAGAAATATCCAAGAAGGATCAAATCAGATGCGACCTTGAATAATTCGTATGACAAATAAATGTAAACTCAATCACCAGTATTCTCGTAGTAAACAACAAACTCTTTACTATTACTCACTAAAATAAGAGAAAAGAAAGCCAAATTTTTATATCGAAACCATAAAATCTCATCCACAATAACTAGATATCAAACGAAATAGAAAAGAGCACTTAACTGTTTTGTTTTTGGCTATGTTTATATATATATTGATTATATTAGACTGTTGCGTGAACCGTCGAATATCAACCGCAAAATATTAGAAACAAGTCGTTGCCAAAAGAAAAGAAATACGCCTCGTAAATAATCGAAACTACCATAATAGCTTATACTGACTAACGATTCGCAGTTGTTTTTATCAAATATGAATGATTTACTAGATTCATGCGAAATTGCACCTAAATACGTAGAACTGAAAGTTACTTTTTACCTAACAATTTACAATGAGAAGTTTTTTTTGTACGTATGAGTAGATTCTAGTTATTATCGGATCTATGTTAGTAGTTTCTAGCTACGTTTAATGCGGTTTATATTTTGTAGAGACTGTAAGTTAATTTATAAGTACAAAATATATAGGATTTATTACACAAAATTTAGAATTTTCTTCTATTTGTGTTGTGAGACATTACTTATTGCTACAACATATCCACAAAAAATAATGCTATCCAGGGATGTACGGAATAAAAATACGGAGTGCCACTTCCTTTATTCATCCTGTGGGTGTTGTCAGGGTGTTGTCGACTAAGGGAATAAATTAAACAGAAAAACAATTCTGCAAAGAGAAGGAAAGCTTTAAAGGAACTCTAAAGCAACCCTGGCTGGCCATCGTAGTTTGTTGGGATCAAACCTCCTTTCCAAGAAGAGTTTTATTGAATTTATTTTTGTTTTAAATAGGAACCTGTCCAAGTAACTCTACTCTGCCTAATGAAAAGCATGAATAAAAATCAAACAGTTGTGGTCATTATACTCACTGTAAATGTATGTAAATAATGAAGTATGGTGACCCACATTATGGCGGTCTAGTGAGGTGCCTTTTCACACCCCGCTTGGAAACGTAAAAGGCATGACAGTCAACATGGCAGTGTAAGGCTCGCATACTTATCACGACAACCCTCATTACTGTATCGATGGGCCTCAAGTCTCGTATGCACCAACGAAAACATGATGCACACCAACACAGTGAAACTGCCTCGGTGGCGCAGCGGTAGTGAATGTGACTGCTGTGCTTGAGGTCTCAGGTTCGATTCCCGGGTCGGACTCAATGTTTGTATGATCTGCAAATATTTGTTTCAAAGTTTGGATGTTGATGTGAAAAAAGAAGTGTGTAAGTATTCTATCAGTCGGTCTAGTTATCATAGCACAAGCTCTGTTTAGTTTGAAACTGGATGAAGTTGTGTGTCAAATGTAAGAAAGCCTTCTTCTTCTCCAACAGTCCAACACTGGACTATAAAAGGTAATTGATGTAATAATAATGTTAGAATATAAAGCTTGAATGATCGTATATTATAATTAACATGAAATTTAATTAACCGGAACAGGAAACGGAGATTTAAATGCTGTATAATAATTACAACTTGATTTCATATCTATATATATATATATAAAAGAAAGTGGTGTTCGTGACACCACTTATAACTCAAGAACGGGTGAACGGATTTAGCTGAAAATTGGTGGTACCTCCCCACCAATTTTAGAACTAGGAGACGGACATAGTATTTTTTATTAGGACTTTTTATCCCGTTTGACCGCGTTTCAGTCCAAAATCAAAAAGCCACTTATTTATTGCCTCTAAGGCGGAACAGAGTTCTCAGGGTAAGTTAGTTTTTTTAAAAAAAGCGTGAGAACGACAAAGTGATATTTTTAAAAGTTCCTTATTTCTATTTAATAAAAATAATCCTAATAATAATATGACTTAGAAATTTGAAGTCTAAAGTCGCTTTCATAATCTCACCCATAGCGAATAGATTTATCTCATACCCCTTTATGCAATCCCAGCCTTTAGAAACCGCAACTCAATTGAACTATTGAAGTGGGTTTTCAATAGCGTTAATAAGAGCTATAATGCTGTGCTACGTATATAGACTGGAACTAAGAATGAAAGTAATTAACTCTTATATGGAAAGTAGGCTAATCTTTTTTCAACAACAAAATGTTCGACAGGCTTTCGACCTGTTTCTTGGTCTGGTAGTAACCCATTCTGACTGTTAGGTCAGAGATCGTGGATTTGTATCATACTATTTTTTTTAATATATCAGTCATGTAGAAGTGAGCCGGTCATGTGTCCAGACGAACCAATGGTCGCTGGAGCCAAAGTGTGCTAGAGTGTAGACCACGATTGATCAAACGTAGCGTAGGGCGCTACGACGTCTTGAAGAAGGTGGCTTGACGCGGATTTTTCAAGACAGGGATGATTGACACTCTTTGAGAGAGACCTTCGTTTAGCAGTGGAGACTCTACTCCGCTTGATGAGAAACATGAATAAAATCCAAGAAAATGCAGACAATGTAGCATGGTGGCCTGGTGAGATATTTTTCCACTCCGCGCTTAAAAGACCCAGGATCATAGTGGGAGGAAAACACGTACACCTAGCACAAATACTGTGTTCTGTTTCTACGCTATTTGCGTGTATGTAGAAATAAATATGTTTCCTTAGACATACGTACATAAATTACCTTCAGATACAAAACTAACTGTCAAGTTCATAACACAATTATTTGTCCTGGACGTGAATCAAAGCTTCGCATACTTGACAAACAGGCTAGTCAACAAAGTTACAGCCAAAGTTAGTCTGTGACATTAGGTTCATCTATTACCATACATTTGTTCTGTTTCAACATATAAACACACTAGCTTCCGCCCACGACTTCCTCCACGTGGAATAGTTACTTTTGGCTGACGTTACTTTAACCCACGACTTCGTTTATATAGGTGAGTAAGGGAACAATTCTGTCATACATTATTTATGCGAAACTTTAACCGTTTACGCAGCGCAAACAGCGGAAGCTCTCAATAGGAACAAAGTCTCCCGATTTTGAAACATTCTTCATGGGTGCTCCGTTCCTATTGATCTTAGCGTGATGATATGTAGCCTATAGCCTTCCTCGATAAATAGACTATTCAATACAAAAAAATTTCAAAACCCATCTGTACTTCCTGAGATTAGCGCGTTCAAACAAACAAACTTTTCAGCTTTATAATATTAGTATAGATTTGACAATATAAAACATCTTGTTAACTCAATGATAGTTCATTTTTGAAAAGAAAAAATTAAATCACATCAACAACTTTTACAGTCCACTGCTAGACATAGGCCTCTGCTTAGAAAGAAGATTTTGACCTACTACATATATCACGAGGGCCAGGTGTGTTAGTATCAGATTTATTTTCAGTTCGCCCTTTCTTTGTAGTTTTCTTTTTCTTTTTTTATTTTGTTCCCTTGGTAGCGTCTTACGACACCCACGGGAAGTACAGGGGCATGACACACTCTGTAATTTGAATCCATCGCCAGACGGATAAAAAAGTAAATAGCACGCATACCTTTAGTACTAAGCCATTAGAATGCCTGGCTGGCATGCACACTTAAAACTGACATTTTAAACGGTGGAATGAAGCAATTTACTCGCTACTATACTCGAATCGCGATCAATCACTACGTTTCTCTGGATAATTGTCTATTGTATTTTAGTATCCTTATCTTTCTTTTATTAATTAGTGTTTTATTTTTTTAAATAATGTCTACCAAAGTGACTCTACTCTGTCTGATGGAAAGCACGAGTAGAATCCAAGAATAGTGATCGACATAGATATTTTGAATGCCGATAATACAGTATGGTGCCTCACTCAATGGTGATCTAGTGAGATTCTTTTCACACCTCGCTTAAAGGATCCTGGATCATAGTCGGTGGAAAGTCATTAATTTCTACGAGTAAGTGGTTTTCAGGTTTTATGAAGGTATATGTTGATGGTTGATGTTCAACTTTTATTAAATTTATTTATTTAATTTAAATAGCCATATTAACTCACAAAATAAATTCTCACTTATATTAAACGGTATAGGAGTCAAAGAGTAGAGGGATCGTCTAATGGTAAGTGCGTACCGCCATCTATGGACACTTGTAATTTAAGAGACACAACTGTTGTAAACCTTAAGGCAGGCTTCCTTCTAAGAGTTAGGGGAGATGGAAAATCGCAGCCAACAACGTAGGACAACAACACTGAAAAGAAAAAGGCAATTCTAAACGAACCTAAACCAGCCCGTCTGGGCAGCGTGGTATAATTACCTAAGACCTCCTTTCTAAGGAGAGGTCTATAGTAGTACTCTAGTAGTGGATTTATTAGATTTGCATTTTATTTTATAATTAGGGATTTTCTTTTTTTTAATAGATAACCCCCGTAAGGATACGAACACAAAGGACACCCAGACTCAGAACAACAATTTGTGGATCACACAGTGTTATGTGAGATTTGAACCCACAACACTTGGCGCAGTGTGAAACAGCGTGGCGACCGCTTAAATCACTAGGCCATATGTGCAATTTATACATACATTATACTAGAAGGTTGTAAATTACATTAAATGAGACCTGTAACTCATTTTCAGCTCACGATCGGATAAAAGGGTCTTACTTTGATGTATTGAAAAAAGAACATTCAAACTTATCCCTCTGATATTTTAACTTTTTAAATTGACTTGTAAGGCTTTTAGGTTATCAAAGGTTTTAATTTACATTGATGAGCGTACCAGCCTTATTTAAGAAAGGAAATACACCACTTACCTTTAAAGCAAACCTTATTTCATGACTTCGTTTTATTATGTAAATGGAGTAATTAATGTTTGAAGGTGTTTTGTGTTTTATAGGTAGTAGAGCCACGCTGATTTCAGCACTAACGGACCGGCTCGGCCGGGGCAGTACTACCCTCCTACAGAAGACCAACCTAAAGCGACAGCATCCGTGCTGTTGTGTTTCGTTGTTGAGTGCGAGACCGGAGGCCCATTGTTGTAGGGGTGACAGTTATCCTGGAAACTGTGTAAGCTTTACACTGTCACAATGACTGTCATGCCTTTTACGTGCCCAAGCGGGGCGTGAAGACGCACTCTACTAGTGCGCCATAGTGTGTGTCGTCATACTGCATTGTCTGCATTCACCATGAGTGTGGTGAACACAACTCTTGGATTCTATTCATGCTTTCAAACAGGCAGTCACTTTAGCAGGCTATCAAAATAAAAAGAAAAGAGTGTTACAGATTAATAGAGAGTTCAGTTAAGAAAAAAAATTAAAAACAAATATTATCGTCCACAATGTGTCTGTCTTTCATGAGGAATGTTCTCAAAAATAAGCTTTAACTTTTCTCTTGTTCCCTTTTCAACAAACCCTTTAGGTTGTTGTTCAGCTATGGAATGTCTTATTTCACAAAGTACGTGAAATACCCTTCTCCCATTGTGTTGCGAATGAGTGTCCTCTGTTTCTATAATAACCAGATTCTTAGTACATCAATGAGTATTTATATTTATATATTTAATGTAATTACTATTTTGTTTACAACTCAAATAAAAGCAAGAAAAAGAAGAGCGAACAATCTTAAAATTGAAATTGACTTTGAACCCAATTTTACGATTAAATAGCGAGTCCGCGTTACTATCAGTGTAGTTTTAAGGTCATAGTTTAAAATATAAAATAATTTAACTTATATTAGAAAGTGCGGGGTGAACTTCGCGTGACCAGTCGAAAGAAACTAGCAAAATAATAATTATTTTTACAAATGAACGAAAAATGAATATTCATGTTGCGATGTCGGTATAAATCACAAATTCATAAAATCATGAATACGACGAACTTGCGTGTTTGTAACTGTAAAAAAGTAACTTATTCTTCGTAAACAGTTTCATTATTTTTTATGAGAAAACAGTTTACATATGTGATAAAAAAGTTACGTCATCAGTGCGAAGAATTGCTTGGTACTTACTGAGTTTTTTCTCGTTACGTCATTCTTGTGGTTAAGGATTAAGAACACAGAGTCACCAGCCCTATTCATCGCGTGGAAGTGCGAGTAACGGTTAAGACATCAAGATAGGCAGAAAAATGTCCCTGTAAAGACAAGGTAGTAGAGCCACGCTGATTTCAGCACGAGTGGGCCGGCTCGGCCGGAGCAGTACTACCCTCCCACAGAAAACCAACCGAAAGCGCCAGCATCCGTGTTGTCGCGTTTCGTTGGTGAGTGTGAGACCGGAGACCCATCGATACAGAGGTGATAGTTATCGTGGTAACTGTGTAAGCCTTACACTGTCACAATGACTGTCATGCCTTTATGGGTCACCATACTGCGTTGTCAGCATTTGCAATGAGTATGGTGACCACAACTGTTGGATTCTATTCATGCTTTCCATCAGGCAGAGTAGAGTCGCTTTGGCAGGCTCTTAATATAGAAAAAAAAGGGAAACTTGAAACAAACCTTATACTAATCCCTCTGACTAGCGTGGTCTAGTACGCCAAAAACTTTTTTTTTGAGGGGAGTTTTATGTCCAGTGGGCTGTTAAAGGATTTTAATGATTAGTTTTTTTTACGATGAAGTATTTTTGAGAGTGTAAACAAGCAGACGATTTATCTCATGGTAAGTGACTACCGCCACCGATGGATAGCTATAACTCATAGGTTCTCTACAGGATCAGGGAGAAGGTTCTCCAGTTACTTCACTCATTCAGCGGAAAATAACGAAGAAATTCATTAAAACTGATGTCAGTTTTTTTTATAAATGAAGAGTTTGCCAAAGTGTCTCTACTTTACTTGATGGAAAGCATGAATAGAATCCAAAAAGTTGTGGTCACCATACTCATTGCAAATGCAGACAATGCAGTGTGGTGACCCACACTATGGCGGCCTAGTGAGATTCTTTGTCACGCCACGCTTGAGGACATAAAAGGCATGCAGTCATCGTGGCATTGTAAGGCTCACACAGTTATTACGATAACTGCCAACCCCTGTATCAATGGGATGTCTTGAACTATCATCATCCTTGTCAGGCTATGATATTTCTGGTGGAGCCCGCCCTATTGTTCAGGAAGGTCCCTGTAAAACTTAATAGTTCAAATTGCTTTCCTTTAATATATTAGTTGCCAAAATGATTTTACTCTGACTGACGTAAAGGATGAGTAGTAGTAGTGGTCACGATCCTCATTTTGAATAATGCAGTATGGTGATTTACACTATGGCGGCCTAGTGAGAGATACACAGAGTTTGTGTAAACAATCTACAAAGTAATGGGATTGTCTTTAGAACATCTCAAACTCTTTTGTCTTTGGTTGATCGCGAAGAGAACGGTTCGACAGGAAAAGTTTCGATTGTAAGGTATATTTCAACTATTGATTTTATTTTAGAAAAATATTTTGATTTAGAACAAGTGATATAAATGTTTTGTTTAGGTATTTATGTATTCGTTTGTAAGTAATCTGTCTGCGAATGTGACACAAATTAATGTGGACAAAATTATTTTTAGGTTACTGGCTAAATGAAAGTAATTTCTCCTTAAAGGTTACTTTTGTACTGTGAATAAATATAGTGTTTTAAGAGACTACACACACATACAGGCAATAAATACAAAGTACGTTCAGACTTAAAATAATAATTTATGAATCACGTAAAATGTTGTCCTATATGGGGACTGAAATCAAAACACTCAATTCAGCAGTGAACAGCATTGAAACTGCTTGAGCGTCTACGCTATCCGTACAGTCAAAATTTAACAAATTCAAGATAACTTCAGATATCCTCTTATTGTTAAAGCTCTCACGTCTATTTCTTATTGTATCATAATAAGACCGCATTGCGTTAAACAAGCGTGCACACATTAATTCTAAATCACGCAATTGATATTTTCATGACAAATTACTCTATAATTACGTTTTGAATACAATGTGAAACTGTTAGCTGGTCGTCTCTACGTGTGATACATCGTTTATCAGCCATATCTTTGCTACATATATTAAATTATTAGTAGATCTAAGTTATTCATCATTCATATAGACCTTTAACAAATAGATTCTCTTAACAAGTTGCGTAATATTAAAACAATTAGTCATTGGAACTGTTCCAACTCATATTTGTTCAGAGCACAGACAGAGTAATGCTTCTACAGCACCATAAAACAATTAATTTTGTGTTGAAATGTGGCTTTACAATAAAATAAACAGACGAACACAAATTATAATATATTAAGAAAGTCAAATGTACTCTCTTTTGTAAGTATAGGTGGGCTAATGAGCAGATGTTACGTAGTGGTATGCGACTACCGCCTCCCATGGACGTCTGTAGCTCAAGAAACAAGTGTAAGTGGAGTGACAAGTGCGTTGACAACTTTTTATTCCCTCGCCTGAGGATCAGAAAGAGGGTTTCTGCCATGACTTGACTCATTCGGTGAAAATCACGGAAGGATTGTTCAAGACTGGTTTACTATGAGAAATTCGACATGATTGGCATATAACAAGGCATCACTCTGGTCGGCGCAACTTATTTGTGTGGCCCTACCACTCCCATAATATGTCTTTTATTTCCTTTTGTGCGGTTGAACCCCTATATGGGACTACACTTTGTGTGATCCATAAACTGTTGTTCTGAGTCTGGGTATTCTTTGTGTTCGTTTCTTGTATGTTTGTAAAGTCTTCCGTGAGGTAGGATATATTTCTAATACGAACGTTGTATTGTATTGTATACCTTACCGTAAATATGTTAGTTAATTCTTGTTTCTTCTGCATCGTTTTTTCTACATTAAGTTAGGATCGAGTTTAAGGCAGCTACGATACGGCTGAACTTCGATGCTTTACGTAACAACCCAAGTACTAGATGGTTTCGAAGATCTGTAGAAAGACTATGGTCGGACTTTAGGACCCCAACTATCTGTAACGATTACCAAAGATGTTCATATCATTACTGAGATAGACGGTTTAATGTGCTCTCCGAGGTACGGAGGGATCTCAATGTGTCGAAAATAACCACCATCACAGATTGACCTAACTAGAATTGCTTAACTTTGCTATATGTTAATATACGTGGCTACGACACTGAGTCACTAACCCCTCATTTATGCGTTACTGTTTTTTTTTATTGGTTTAAGTTTAAACTTCTATAAGAATAAAAAATAAAAGTATAAATATTACAGCTTTAAATAACTTGTCATAATTTAAGCTTTTTACGTCATAGATTAATTTTATAAAACAAAATTTATACCAATTGAGGAATTTAATAACAAATCGTGGTTATTCTTTAAAAAAACTTTGCTACACCACATTTAAATCTATTTACCATCACATATAGTTCTCCAGTAACCGCCATTTGCAATTTACATTAGTTCAAGATGGCCGCGGTGTAAAAATGACGTTGTAAGATCTGCACATTATTTTAGTAACTGCTTTTTCTATACCGTTACTGTTTCTCCAAAGATGTCTTTAGGGTTTCAGGTATCACTAGATAGTCAGAGAAGGTCTATGTTTCTGGACATATACGAATGGTATCCAGAGTACTCTCTGTTAGATCAATTTGGTATTCAAATGTACCTACAATCTGATATCATGAATTGATTAAAAATCGATCCCCAAGCTCGTAACTTAATTGAAAATAAATTTTACTGCACTCGAATAAAATCGAAAATCGATATCGTTTAGAATGCGCAATGTAGCATTGTGAGATGTATTCTTTTTAATGGTTTTAAAATAGTGCACGTTTTACAAGCCAAATACAATAGACTAGTCACAACTAGACACACCTCTTAGTAGTCATTGTTACACAATTTTAACCTTAAAACACATGTCACAAACATCACAGTTTATTCTTTCCTGTTTACCTCAAAAATATGAATTCTCCTAAGTATTTTTTCTTAATCAATTTTGTCTATAAAGGCATGTAAAGCAGAGCATTAAAGTTCAAATTTAAACCATCTGCATTTAAATTACGCACAGCAATAACAATTAAAACAATATGTTAAATACTGCGACGGAAACTTAAAGCGTGCTCAAAGTTTACGCTAGTTCAACTACAAGTAGGCCATAAATATGCATTTTAGGTAAAATATAATGTTGTTAAACCTATTTACATACAAATTGACATCTGTCAAGAACACCCGTATTGTATAAGGAATAATGTCTCAGTGATTTTCATGAAACGTGCCTCTAAAAAGTAATATATACAATTTTTTATATAAGGAATGGTGTAAAATATGAAGAAAGGGTATTCTTTATTTATGTAGGTTAAGAGGTTTCAAGGCTGTCACATTTAAGAAGGATTAACTACAAAAAGTTTTATCTAGATATACTGTTTTTTTGTTGTATATGTGGAACTTTGAATGAATGCAGGGGTGACAGTTATCGTGGTAACTGTGTAAGCCTTACACTGTCACGATGACTGTCATGCCTTTTACGTTCCCAAGCGGGGTGTGAAAGAGCATCTCGTGAGGTCGCCATAGTGTGGATCACCATATTGCGTTGTCTGCATTTGCAATGAGTATGGTGACCACAACTCTTGGATTCTATTCATGCTTTCCACTAGGCAGAGTAGAGTCACTTTGGCAGGCTCTTAATATAGAAAAAAAAAACAAAAGGTTATCATCAACAAATACCAGTAGTTTATTGCTGGACATAAAATTCGTCTTATTATCTTTAAAATATAGTTTGATATGTATAAGAGTTGTCACTAGTGTCATTTTAGAACTAACGAGGTACAATTCAGGTGTGAATTTTTATATTTATAATATATTGCACTCCATTTGTGATAAAATTGGCACGTAAAGAGTGATCATATAGATGAGAGATCATACAAAATAAAATCACCAGTTCAAAGTTATTTCTTGGATTTTATAAAAATTTGTCATAGACATCAAGATTACGGCAGATTTTGAATAACCTGAAGTTTTTAATCTTGATGTATGCTATAAAGAGTCACGTAGAATCAGTTAGACACCAATCTCCATAGTTTTCGCATTTGATAAGAAAAATAGTGATCTCCATCAATTTAATTTAAGAAATAAAAATAAACTTGCCTTGCACACTACTAGGCTCCATAAAATATCGAATTCGTTTGTGGGTCAATGTATACAATTTTATAACAAATTACCAAACAACATAGTATTATTATCTATTAGTAAATTTAAGAAATTTGTTAAGCTGAGGTTGTCCAAAAAGGCTTATTACTCAGTTTCAAACTATGTCACAGATTTAGATGTTTGGAAATGAATTGCTATTTTTTTAAGACCTATGATTGTGAATATAACTGCTATTTTAATATTTAAAAGATTTTGAGTTAAAAGAGTGGTGGTGAGTTTCTTTCCTGGGTTCTTTTCTCACCACTCTACCATGAACAATCTGCGAACCCAGCTAGCTATAATTTTAATCGACAGATTGTTCATCTTTCATCTTTTATTGTTTTTTTTTTTATGACGTTCATAAGTGTCTTTTGTGACCTAAATGAATAAATGAATCTGACTTTGACTTTGACTTTGACTTTGATCATTAGCGCAGACTTTTCAATCAACATCGGTAATAAGAATTGTAAGAAGTAGAATGGTTTTTAAAGGTTTTTGCGAATATTACTATCATCATCAACAGTCCACTGCTGGACATAGACCTCTCCTTAGCAAGGAAGTTTTTGAGGTCTCGGGTTCGATTCCCGGGTCAGATCAAATATTTGCATAATATTTGTTTCGGAGTCTGGGTGTTTTCTATGTATAATATAATTTACAAAAAAAGGTAAATATACATTTATATCAATTGTCTAGTACTCGTAGCACAAGCTTTGCTTAGTTTCGGGCTAGATGACATTGTGTGCCAAATGTCTGAAATATTTATTTTATTTATTAAATAATATTAAATTATATTAATTAATATTTCCGTTTAAGGTATCATTATACACGTTTTATTTGTGAGAGTTACACAGAGTACATGAAAAGTATAAAAATTAAAACCCACAGTTTGTATATTTAAGTATACATTTTCAGACTGTGGCGTGTTTTATGTTTAACAATAATTAGTTTGCATAATGAGTATAGTGATAGGCGACGAGTAAATTCGACTTTCGCAATGTTTTATTCAAACATATTTAACTCAAGACGAAACGTGCAAAATAGAATGCTACAACTTTTTAATACATCTCCTCAAAAAACAATCTGTAGCCTTTACTATGTAAAGTGCAGCATAATATTAAGAAAATGTGATTTTCCTTTGAGCGTCGTCGTTTCAAAATTATAATTTTAATTGGTTATTAAGTCTCCGGTTGTTTACTTTTAATATTTAAAGGCGTATGATAGCTTGGTAAAGGCCTTTGATCTCAGGTTATGGTGGACCTTGAAAGCGATATTGGCTATACAAAGTGGTTTTAACAACCATTAGGGGTTTAAAATTATCACGTGGTCTATTTATGTACACTCAAGAACAGTGAATGAGGTGGTTTTATAATAGCGGGCCTGGCAAACATTGTTCGGCTAATTAAATTATCAAAAAAGTCAAATCGTAATGAAAAAAGGGGGTGGGAGTATTAAGGTGAAAAACGTTTTCCACCTATTCTTGTACCTACCAGAGAATCAAAATAGATTAATAAAATTAATCGAGCTTTTTCAGAGGTATAAGGTAATTAGATGATTTGAGATAATTTTAATTAGAAGAAGTCTATGAAATACATTTCTTCTTCTTTCATTTGTATATATGAGTTTATAAACTGTAGGTCAATTAAATTGAATTACGTGTGTTAACATTACTGTCTGTTTGCATTTGTGTTCTTTTGTTTAGTTTTGTATTTTTTCATTATTTATCTTATTGTTTCATTTTGTACTTTTTCACTACTTTCATTATTTTTATATATTATGTTTTATATTTTGGACTACCAAGTTTCACAAAAAAATGTATCATTAACACCTGAGATCTTACCAGTGTCAATACTAAAATCCGAATGTTTTCTGCAAATATTGTGTTTGTCGATTGATGTTGTACACATATACATTAGTTGTCATGCATGTATTATTTTAAAGTAATGTGTAATAGTTGTAGGCAAACCTATAAATAAATAAATAAATAAATAAATAAACAAATAAATAAATAAATATGCAATCTAGTAGATGCCTTCTACAAAAATTTGTAAAATTAAATGTTATAAAGAAAGTAAGGTATTATCAAGTAATCGTTTTAATAAGTACAATTTTAATGTGTCAGGGATATTTTAAAATTTATATGACCTCATGAAAAAAAATTTGCATATACAAAACTATTTTAATTTGTAGTGAGTGCAAATGAGTTCTAAACGAGAACTCTATATCAAAAAAATATCGATATTTGGAGCATCGAATCTTTGCCCAAAAGCCAATCATTAGCCGCGAGGCTCGATAAAAAACCTTATTGGTTGGCTTGAGACCGCTCGTTACTGAACATTGATATTGGTACTTCATTGTATGACGGATGGTAATAGGGTGCTACGACGTAGCTGATAATATAAATATTACTACGGTAGAATAGTGCTACGAACGAAAATAAAGTTTTAATCTCAATGCAAGTATTGCACTTAGTAGTTTCATTTTGTAAGGATAGTTGAGAAATATTGACTGGAAAGTCAAAACCTTTTTGGCCTAAGAGTTGTGGATACTGACTGCTCAATTAGAGGTCATAGGTTCAATTTCCATTAAAAGATAAATAATATTGTGATGAGCGTAATTACTTTGGTTTGTGTCTGGATGACATGTGTTTATTACATGTATGGTATGGTATGTTTTAACAGTCTTTTATTACAGTACAGCTTTTTTTTGCCTGCCAAAGTGACTGTACTCTGCCTGATGAAAAGCATGAATAGAATCCAAAAGTAGTCACCATAGTCCTTACGAATACTGACAATGTAGTATGGTGACCCACACTATGGCGGCCTATTAAGATGCGTTTTTACGCCTCACTTGGGGACGTAAAAGGTATGACAGTCATGGTAACATTGTATTGCACATACTTACCACGACAACTGTCACCCCTGCATCAAGGGGCCTCCAGTCTCGCACTCACCAACAAAACACGACAGCACGGATGCTGTCGCTTTAGGTTAATCTTCTGTGGGAAGGTAGTTCTGTCCCGGTCGAGCCGGCCCGTTCATGCTGAAATCAGCGTGGCTCTACTACCTGGTGAAAACTTAATAAGTAGGTTGTAATAGGTTCTGCCTGGTTTCAAGTCAGACGGTGTTTTGGTTTTATTTTCATTATGTTCTACTCACGGAGAAACCAACTTCACACAATCAACCGAGTTCTTTAGAAACAAAAGGAAATTGCGAGTAAATAAAAGGATCTATCATAAATAGAAGACATATAAGAAAAGAAGACAGACTTAAATGTTATCTTTAACCGATATAATTTTTAAAAAAAATTAAAACATGTTCACAAAATTGATTAAGAACAAACGTACCCTGACTGATGATTATGATGATGACGATGATGTTGATGTAATCCTACTCAATTTCTGCCACAGAAACAAGTCTCAACAGAGACCAGGCAACCACGCAGGAGATGTTATAGTGTACAAGCGAGTGCGCATAGGTGCACTCTCTGTTCCCTCACTCTCACAATTCGATGGTGGATCACTCTCACAAAAAAAAATTGAAATTGTACCAACAGGTTGGATAGGTCACACCGGTTAATCAACCCGGCGGCTACCGAGAAATCTCTGATCTCTAAGAAAAGGAAAGCGTTGAGCTGAATCTGTAATCAATGAAGCTTGTAACAACATCGTCTCGGCTGTTACGAGTCGTGAATTTAAAACCACTTTCACCGTTATACTTTATAATTCAAATTTGTTATTTTTGTAATGAAGTCATAAAGTTATTTTAGAAGCGACGTTATGCTTATAAATGGTTTATCTATTATAACATCTATAAAGTGTAATCTGGTGAGAGTAGATGAATATTTGTGAAGTTTTGCTCCAATCATTTTTCGTCTTAAATGATTAATAATGCCTTCATCATCAACATCATTAACAGTCTTTAATAGTCTACTGTTGGTCATAGACCTCACATTTCAAAGGTTTGGTCTACTACACCGTGTTAGCTAGACATGTTTAGGGTCCCCTGTTAATATTAATCCTTTCGCATATACAATGTAATAATATGCAATGCAACTGCACGTTTGGTTTAGTGGTTTAGGCAGTCGCCATGTCGCTCTCCACAACTGAAGGTTCAACTCTGCGTTGGTCAACATTTAGTGTGATCCACAATTTTTTGCTCTGAGTCTGGATGTTCTTTGTGTCCATTACTTGTATGTTTGTAAAGTCCTTTGCGACACAGGATTTACTCCTAGTGCGGGCGTTCTTTTATTCGAAAATAATAATAAGTACATACACAAGGGAAAATACTATAAACGAACAATGCGTGACTTTTATATACACCCGTAACAATACTTCGTACCCCAATAAGATGCAATTGTACGAACCAGTAAATATAGATTCACTGTAAATATTTCCCCAGTGTGATCTAGGATGAATGAATGGGATGAAACTGTAATATATGTAATAGCTTTTATAGCTTTCACATCGACTCACTGCAGCTTACTAACATATTATTAATTATAATAAATAAATATTTCATACACTTGACACACAACGTCATCTAGTTTCAAACTAAGCAGAGTTTGTGCTATGATAACTAGACTGACTGATAGAATACTTATACACTTTTTTTTTGTAAATATATACATATTGTACATAGAAAACAACCAAACTTCGAAACAAATATTTGTAGATCATACAAACGTTTGATCCGACCCGGGAATCGAACCCGAGACCTCAAACACAGCAGTGGCATTCACTACCACTGCGCCACTGAGGCAGTTTTAGCAAATTATACTATATGCTTCTATAGAATATCTACAAGTAACGCTATAAATATAAGTAAACTGTCTACAAAAAGGGTCAGCTTATACCCGACTCGTAAAATATAGCAGCAAAGTTATATTTCGTGAACCACATCCGGGCGCGTGCTAGGAATAGTTCTTAGCATCGTTGTCGAGAGCATCATAATAATCATCTGGAAACATTTCAACAATGTTCAAAGACATTTAGAAACCTAAACTTTAGCCCATAATGAGAAGGTCATTTAATTTCACAACCCCAAGTACAGTCAGCAGAAAAATATAATAAATAATAAATAAATATTTCGGACATTTGGCTGTGATAACTAGACTGACTGATAGACTACTTATATACTTTTTTCTGTAAATACATACATATTATCCATAAAATACACCCAAACTTCGAAACAAATATTTGTAGATCATATAAACATTTGGTCCGACCCGGGATCGAACCCGAGACCACAAGCACCGCAGTCACATTAGCTACCGCTGTACCACCGAAGCAGTCAAATGAAATATCTGATTAAACCCAATTAGTATTGTTTTTATAACAGATATTTGTAGCTATTTTATATTTGAAAATATACCATATTGTATCAGGGCAATGGAGAAAGAGTGAGAAATATTTCTGTTTTAAATTTAATTAAGTTTCATACATCTGAAATGGGATCGCCCGATTTCAAGTCAGGTATAGTCTGCATTATCCTTATCAGTTTACCAATAAACGTACTTATATATTTCTAAATACATACATATTATATATGATATACTCCTAGCCGATTTACGCAAACAGATAGTGTATAAATGTAGGTGCACTCTTTGTTCCCTCACTCACTGTCATAATCTAATGGGACGGTTATCCGACACGATTCGGAAGAGATCAGGCGCAGAACCGACTGTTTTACGTTTTGTCCGAGGTACGTTACATTATAATATATATATATACATATGAATCACACTCAAACAATGACTGTATGGTGGCAATTGATCCCATACCATCTGACCTGACAATCAGAATCACTAGAGGTCTTTAAAAAAAGAAAGATGCACCGATTCAGATATTTTTTTGTTGACTGTTTGTTGACAATTTTTTTATGACCACGAGCACCATATTTTTATACAATATTGTCTTCTGCATTTTATCGTTTTATTCCCATTAACAGATTTGTTCAATATTGTACAACTGTTCGAATGATGATTGTTTCTTTCTATTATTTATAACTTTCGAATAATGTCATTTTGAGTGAGGAGGTGTCACGACTGAGGAGCAAATTAATAGACCAGTAATATTCAGTTATTATTAACTTGACACTTGTAGATTATGAAAAGTTACATATCATAGATAAATTAAACCCAAAACAGAATAGATGATCGTGCTTCCCCCACAATTAATTTATCCTGGATGAGCATCAAACCTATGACCTCTTACTTGACAACGAACTGACTTAATGGTCAAATTAAATAACCATGTTCATTAGAAACATTATAGTTTTGAAGCATCCGATAGCCGATTGCAGTAACTAATCTGCCACCAGAGGCCCCTACTCTCTGGCGGCTCGCGGTCCCGTCGACGGCTCATAACGCTGCCGACGTCTTCTTCGCTCGGGATCGGCTCTCTTCCGATCCCGTTCAGTGGTCTTTTTCTAGAGCATAATATCTTCGCAGAAAGATTCCCTACGTATTCCTAGATACAATAATTGTGATAATTTATATTTGATGAAAGTTCAAATCCTGACATTTTTGTGAAACTTCTCCATCCCTTTCTGTTTATAGCTGTAGTGAATAAATAATATTATCGGACATTTGTAACACTATTGATATTTTATATTAAGAATACTTAAACTCCGCCAAAAATATTTGTAGATCGAATAACTATTTGGCCTTACTCGGGAATCAAACCCGAGATCTTAAATACAGCAGTCACACTCGCTACCACTGCACCACCGAGGCAGTCAAAATACTATAAAATTTTACTGCATCGACTTTTAAATTAGTCTATTTTGTGAACACAGAGATGTAAACAACGTCATACTAAAAATTACTCGCACTCAAAATAAAAACCGTTTTTTCATACGGTTGGCGTAGTGGTTTCAGTGGTCGCCACGCCGCTCTCTAGTGCTGAGTGTTGTGGGTTCAAACTTCACTCAGGACAATACTTTGTATGATCTACACATTGCTATTCCGAGTCTGTTCTGTTTGTAAAGTCCCCCGCGACACAGGATTTATTCCTAATGCGGGCGTTGCCGATTTTAAAAGAAAAAGAAAAAAGTGTTGCGCTTTTTGTGGTACATAAAAGCTAATGACTTACCACCATCGCCTGTCACCTGCAATAAAAACGATCTGAGTTCCCTCCACCAAAACTCAGAGAAAGACGAGGTTTGGGCTTACCTTACTCACTCGTCGATAAACAACAAAAGAGCTGCTTAACTTTGGTTTTCGGTCAGAATAAAAAAAGAGACGATTTGCTGAGAGCAACTACGAATATCCACAGGCCACAACAACAGCTCTCGTTCGACCTCACTTTAACAAAAAACTAAACTATTGACAGAGTTATGTTACAAAAGAAATTTGTGCTTAACTTCGACCCTATTCATAACTTTTCCAATCAGTCGCGGTTGAAGCTCTTGAGTTGTGAAAAGTATCGAAACTTTGAAAAATCGTGTAATATTTGGTCCACAGCTCGTGCTTTTAGAGTTTGATACATTTTAAAATGTACATTACCGTTTCAAGCTAAGTTTCAAGACCTGGTTCTGTTTCTTGTTGATATTCTCCCTGTACCTGACAGTCACTAAAAAGCATCATTAATTACCGATTTGACAGCCTTGGTGACGTAGTGGTAGAGAGAGACACCCCCTCTACCGGACTGACACTGGGAAATATCAACAGGCCCATGAACCTAAACAAGTGACCTGTAGTCGCAGGCAGCGCGGAGGGCCACTACGATAGGCTGTAGACCTGGTAAAGTCACCCCGGGACCCCTCCCTAAAGGGGTCTACGAGAAGAACCACAAGACAGTGGTGGAGTATACGATTGCTGTACTGTTCTGTATGTTCTGAAAAAATTTATTTCTGATGATTAGATGACGTTGTGTATCAGATGTCCGAAAATAGTATTTTTATTTTGAATTTATTTAAAACTTGTAAACGTAAGGAAATGCTAATCACGAGTTGTTAATATTATTAGTTAATAAAAAAAATGAATTAAAGTTTTTCTCAGCAAACTTCATTGCTAAGCCAAGCAGCCAGAACAAATGATTGTGTGCTAAGCAGGATTGTTTTCTGCGTCTGGATATTATGATATGTATGTATTTAGTAATAGACAAGCATGTTTAGCAGCAGTCTGGTTAGTATAGAACTGGCATTTTTATTTTGTGCCAAATTATTATTATTTAAGAATAATGTTAGGAATATATTTCATAAGCCTATTAATGTAATACTCGTTACTATGCGTACTATATTTGTCAGCGGTCTCCATTTTTGTGATGTGTCAAGTTTTTATTGCCGGATCGACCGGGGCAGTCCTACCTCACAGAAAATCAACCTAAAGCGACAGCGTGCATACTGTCGTGTTTCGTTGGTGAGTGCGAGATTGGTGGCCCATTGATATAGGGGTGACAGCTATCAAGCAAAGCGTAACAAATCATTTTACTAGGCTGCCATAATGTGGGTCATCATACTATACTGTCTGCATTCACAACGAGTATGGTGACCACCAGCCTTGGATTCTATTTTTGTTTTTATCTCTTTTAAAAATCGAAAAAAAAATAGATGTGTCATCAGCCTATTAATGTAATGTCGGCTTTAACTGTAACGCTGATATTTTTAAGTCTTAACAAATTAGTTGCTTGCTCATTCAAGCGTGGATCGTTTTTCTTAATTGAAACTTCCGCTGTTTCCTCGTTGTTTTTCATTTAAAAATGTTTACACTAGCATCTAAATATAACATCTCAAACAAACAGGGCTCAGTTGCGCGATTCAAACAAAGTTATGAGCGAATTATTCCAAGATATATTTAGACCACATTATTTCGTAATAAACCGTTTTATAAATTACTGACCGATGGATGTTTCTTAAATTATGGCTGTTACACAAATGTTTATATTTAAAAACGGTACTCAGTGAGGTTTATGAATATTGTACTTCTGGTTAACCGCCTTTGGAAATGATGAGATTATATAAATCAAAGCTTTCCGCCCGCGGCTTCGCCCGCGTGGAATTCGGTTATGTCGCACGACATGGTAAGGAGCCTATAGTCTTTCCCAAGGTCTAGACTATTTGACAAAATTGGACAACAAAAAAGGAAATATCATGATTTTGGCCTAGTGGTTTAAGCGGTCGCCACGCCACTCTCTACTGTGCTATTGTTGTGGGTTCAATCACATGGGACAACACTTTGTGTGGTCCACAAATTGTTGTTCTAAGTCTGGGTATATTTTGTGTCCGTTTCTTGTATATTTGTAAAGTTCTCCGCGGTACTGGATTTAGTCCTAGTGCAGGCGTTGTCTTTTTTTATTAAAAAAGGTTATTTTTAGCAATAAGGTCGTTTTTTGTACGCTATATTTCTAATATGTTGTGTACTCTTTTATAACTCTGTAATACGGTGTAAAAATACAGAATATCTATGTATCTGTCTACCGTGAAGTGTGTACAATTACAACTAAATTTGTTCATGTCATTTAAATGACATAAAGGATTTAAAACTTAACTCTATAAGTTATGATTAGAATTTCTCTGATGAGCCAGTATCCATTATTTCTCAGAAAGAAGTCTTATTACTATGTATCACTATATATAGTGATATTGATCGTATGGCCTCTTTGGTACAATATAAATGCGCTTGAAACCCGACAACGGTACGTACAATACGGTTCAAATTTATTTTCTATTGCCACCCCAGAAAATAAAATTACTAAAATAGAGTCCGGATAATACGAGTCTAGGTTTTTATTTTTGTTGGACATAAGGGATTCTGATATGGGACAGTAAAGAAATAAAATAATAATTCGTGTCTCAATTAGGTGAGTGATATTTCAAATGACGGTTCCTGTTTTCATTTTAAACGGGATTTTATTTGTTGGGTAATAGTATGTAGAATGATGGTATAGATTCATTTTAGAATTAGTATTTACCTCCGGTTTCTGTCATTTAAAAATATTTTAATATTTATGAAATTGGGGTCAAATCAACAAACGCGCAAACTCATGGATAGTAAGAACCGCTGTCCATGGACACCTGCAATTCAAACAACTGCATTGAATGAGGAATCTCTCCGGATACAGCACTGGTTACCCCGCTCGATCAAAAAACAGAAAAAAAAATTGCTTAATTCCGTGAGATCATCTAAATTGATCTGTTTAAAAAAATTACGTATATATGTTACACCATCACCATTATCTCAGGCAAAAGACGTCTGTACTAAACATAGGTTTCTCTTGAGCCTGCCCATAGCAATCGGTCCTGGACCGCTCGCATTAAACGTCTACCCACGCTCCATCTTCCGGTATGAATGTTTATCGAAACATAAATCAACTCAATGTACAAATGTAAAACGTAAATATAGATTGTGCGTATAAACATCGCAATCACAAAAAAAAAGAAACTTTTCACCCACGCTGCGATCTATTTAAATTTAGATAGGTAATTCCTAGGTAGTAGAGCCACGCTGATTTCAGCACGAGCGGACCGGCTCGACCGGCGCAGTACTACTCTCGCACAGAAAACCGACCTAAAGCGCCAGCATCCGTGTTGTCGTGTTTCGTTGGTGAGTGTGAGACCGGAGGCCCATTGATGCAGGGGTGACAGTTATCGTGGTAACTGTGTAAGCCTTATACTGTCACGATGACTGTCATGCCTTTTACGTCCCCAAGCGGGGTGTGAAAAAGCATCTCACAAGGCCGCCATAGTGTGGGTTACCACACTGCATTGTCTGCATTTGCGATGAGTATGGTGATCACAACTCTTGGATTCTATTCATGCTTTCTATCAGGCAGAGTAGAGTCACTTTGGCAGGCTCTTAATTTAAAAAAAAAATGATTTGTGGCACACTTGCCAATAAAGTTAATTTAATTTCTTCAATTATTAGCACTAAAGAAGTTTCTATAGCTTTTTTATCAAGAGTTTTAAATCGTAAATTTGTGATCATTGTCAATTGACCTTAAACCGTGACCTTATGAACTT
Source organism: Hypercompe scribonia (assembly GCA_949316085.1). Lineage (NCBI taxonomy): Eukaryota > Metazoa > Arthropoda > Insecta > Lepidoptera > Erebidae > Hypercompe > Hypercompe scribonia. The sequence goes on from OX438986.1 coordinate 17,693,533, forward strand.
TGAAAAGCTTCGCTCAAATACGTCACTACGCAGACGACTGCGTTCGAAGCTTAACAAAACATGTACTCGATATTGACAAGTTTGAACAAGTCTCTCGGGGTCGCAGAGTTGGGTCATGTCTTAATCAAAGTTAAGTCAAGATTTATATTTAGGTACGTCTAATCTGAACATTAATAGGTAATAATTTAAAAGTTTTTATTTAGAAATTATCAACAGCCGTTTACAATCCACTGCTGGACATAGGCCTCTCCTTAGCAAGGAGGTTTTGGCCTACTATACCACGCTGGCCAGACGGATTGGAATAGGGTTTGTTCCAAGTTTTCCTTCTCTTTGTAATGAAGTTGTCTTGTATACTTTGGTCCCTTAGTCGCCTTTTACGACACCCACGGGATGAATAGGGGTGGTAACACTATATATTACTAATCCGTCACCATACGTATTATTTACTTATTTAGAAAAGGCAGTGACAAAACATTTATGGCTAAGTTCACTATCATTTATTTTTATGTTTTTCAATTGATTTTTATTTTGTTAAGTAGTCGTGAGTTTCGTTGTTCTCTTTTCTCTTCTTAATCAGGTATGAGTAACAAAAAACAATGTTACATATTTTAAGATTTCTTAATATCCTAGTTGTAATTCAAATTTTGCCTCACTGCATGGCACTCTATCTCGACTTCGTTCGACATACGACGATTAGATAAAATTTCTGTACACAATTTAAAGAAAGTACCAAGGATAAATACATAGTTATTGGGTATTCTGTAAAAATGGAATAAAATGAATCAAATATTATAGAAAAGCGCCGATGCACACAAATAACTTCATTTTTTGTTCTAAAGACGACATGTATAGTGAGGAAGTGTGTCTGGTACCTTATATATTGGTCGTTAGGTCCCGAAACTCGATACCAAGGCGATACTTGTTTTATATTTTAAATAATATCTACCCTGTAAAATTATCTTTCTGCAATACTGCTCATATCAAATCAAACAATGTTTATTTGGCTAAGAATTCTAATTTCAAATATGCAAACACTACTAACAAATGCACCGCCACTCTTCGTTATCGGTTAGTTCGCTTCTGTGTTGGAAATTTCAACTTTGAAAGTGAAATCTGTGGTAGTCCGAAAACTTTGGTCAACAATGACGAATTAATCTACCGTTGAATTAGCAGCAGTTTCAATGTTAGCTTCAAACAATATCGCTCTATTTATTTCAAACTGATAATATAGCATAAGTACTAAAGCTTAACATTTAGAGCTAAGTGAAGTGTTTTTTTATCATAAAAAAACTGTAAACCGCTGAGCCGTCTCGCGTATCAACATTTTTTTTTTCCGTACTAAGACGAATCATTTACTTCCAATTGTATAAATTATTATTTAAGAACTATTTAAAAAGCATATGAGATTTATTTTCCGCTTATGTAACTTAAAGTAATGTAAGTAATGCTAAGTCTGTCAAGTAGTCACGAAAGCGGTGCACCTACCCTATATTTTCCCTACTGGCAGGTAGGCGTTAAAGGGAACGTCACAAGTTACTTCTATGAACGCCAGAGCGCGACTGATTTTAGCGTCGGATGCACGAAATATTTCATTAAATTTCTAACAAAAAAAATAAACGTAATTATAAATTCAGATCACATAGTACTTCTATTGTACTATGTTCTGTTTATATTAAAAGTTTAATTAGTATTGGTAAAGTATTTATTGGCTTCTGTGATTTATTTGTAAAGTTCAGAGGACAGTTTGTAAATTAATTTAAAACGAATTTTAGTACACATGTTTTAGCATCACATAAGGTTCAGTCTCTATGGTGTAGGCAAACTCGGAAGCTCTGGTGCTCCTAAGCTGGACTGGTGTATCCTCAGGTCTGACTAAATGACTTGGTCAAAGCTCAAATAAATTACGTTTTTCGGCCTTCGACGAATAAATTTTTGTCAAATCACGAGGTCGACAAATTTGGTTAAATTAGTTTTCACTAAAACTACATTAGTCCAAGGGTAAAATTGAAATATGTTTCGAAAATTGCCTGAAGTCTTTGGTGAAGCCTAGGATAAGCCAATCCTTCCGCAAAGAAATTGTGCCTCAAACTTTGAATATAACATATACACTGAACTGTACTATATGTTTTTTTAATATAATCAATTCAATACTTTTATCAATGCAGGATCAAATTTAAGCTGTAGAGCAGGTTTGAGGTAATAATAATATTTTTAAAAGACAACTCTCGAAATGTTCTTACCTCGCGAAGTACTTTAAAAACATACAAACAAAGAAAACAAAGAACACCTTCTTCTTCTTTATTCTGAAAAATCTTGAATGGTGGGTATAATAAAATTATATAAAACTGACAAACTGTGCTTAAAAATAGCCATAATGTGTAATATTATTAGGTAGTAGAGCCACGATGATTTCAGCACGAACGGGTTGGCTCTACCGGGGCAGTACTACTCTTCCACAGCAACCCAGACCAACCTAAAGCCACAGCATCCGTGATGTCGTGTTTCGTTGGTACTCAGGGAGACTTATTGATGCAGGGATGACAGTTATCGTAGTAACTGTGTGAATCTTACACTGCCACAATGACTGTCATGACTTTTACGTCCCCAAGCAGGGTGTGAAAAAGCATCTCACTAGGCCGCCATTGTATGGATCACCATACTGCATTGTCAGCATTTGAAATGAGTATGGTGACCACAACTTTTGGATTTTATTCATGGTTTCCATCAGGCAGAGTAGAAGCACTTTTACAGGCTCTTAATATAGAAATTTTTATTTATTTTTATTTTTAATACTGCCCACAGTATATTAGAGACTTAATGCCATACCGAATTTTCAACCAGTCAATCTTTAGGTGGTTAAGTAAGTGACATGCACGTGTGTCTTTACTACAAGCAATGAATAATTACATATAAATTACAATATACAATATACTTTACAGTTGGAAGTCGCCGTATGTAAGTGCTATAAGCATCAGTATAGGCCTTTAATAGGCCACTGTTGGACAGAGACCTCCTTCCTTTTCCTTGTAGTGACGTTATCCTGTGTAGTTTCTCCTTTGTAAGGCAAGCAGTATCTTCAACAATCAACGAATTAACTTCAGACAGTCAGACTTCCATAAACAGAGTAAACTATCTGACCGGTATCCATTAGGTGACGGATTAAGAATACAAAGTGTCACCAACCGTACTCACGTAAGAGGTGACTATGAATGCAATCAAACTAAATTATTCCATGGCTTACTCTTACATTGCTTACTGCACTATTAAAGCCTGATTCAATATCAAAGAGCCATACTTCGCTACAATTGGATCCACTCGACCAGACTGATGTCATGGCCTTACACAAAACCGCTGTTTATAGGTTCTTTCATTCTGTTTGACTGACTTGACTGCCTCGGCGGTACAGTGGTGGTGCATATGACTGCTGTGCTTGAGTTCTCGCGTTCGATTTCCGGATCGGATCTTTGCGCGATCTGCAAAAATTTGTTACGGAGTTTGGATGATTTCTCTGTAAAATATGTATGTATTGTATGTACTTACAAAACAAAAGTATACATGTGTTACTCATAGTACAAGCTCTGCTTCGTTTGTGACTAAATGGTGTTATGTGACAGACGTCTAAAATATTTTTAAATGTTGTATTATTATTATTTTACTTAGCATCAACTAGTTTGTCCCCAATACAAAAAGAACTGATAAATAAATAAAACAAAGTTACGCATTTAATTTCATTCAGAAGCCTCATAATATTCAGTTTCTTAAATTAAATTGTAGAAGCAGATCTCAAGGGATTTTTGGAATTCCAATGAAAACGACTGCTGTTTGATGTAGGGTGGGCCACGAATTAGTTTAATAATAATTATTACGAACAAAAAGAAAGTATAACCGACCAAGCAAAAGTGCTGATTTGTTTTACAATAAATGGGTTTTTTATATGTATATGACTTCACACATTCCACACACGACCAGACGGCCGATTTCGAACTAGGAAGAGCCTCTAATATGGTACTTAGTTTGTTGATAGAAGAACTTTTAAAATATTTCTAAATACGTACATATTATTGATAAATTACGCCCAGACCGGTCAAATTACTGACTTGAGACTTAATTAGAAGCCGTGTCATTACATTTAATGAAGTACTTACAAGGTTCTATCCATTTCCGTGCGCCTGTTTGAGTCTAATTATGATACCAGCTGAATTCAGAGGTCCTTTTCTTACAGAGTAGCATAAAATTAAACGAAGCTTCAAAGGAAAATGTTAAAATGATACAAGTATTTATGTTCGTTGCGTTTTTTTTTCAGTCAGAAAGTTTCTTGCTGTGGTGATGTGTCGCCACGCTTTGTTTTATTTATTTACGTAAACATTATAGACATATAAACTGTTTAACTTTATGTACTAATATGTGTAATATATAACGTGACGTGGCAACGTTTCGATGTTTATGATAGAAAAAATTCTGAGAATCAAATTAAAAGTTTCACCTGCTTTTTTTATTCCCTATACCACATAAAAGCTTAAAAATAGTTATAATAATTATAAACCACACAATAAAAATTAACACACCAAAATTTATGAAATTAATTCTTACCTTATTCTCTTATTCTAATACTAAACCTGTCTCTACTTAATTTGTTGTGTCTGTCCTTAGTTAAGGACCTTAAGGACAAAATCAAATCTAATAGACAAAAGATTGCAAGGCTTCGGGTTTCGTTGAATTTAAATAACGTAGGTCTTTATTTCACAGGTATTTGTAAATTACGAGTGTATTCAGAATTCATACATACATAAATCTCTCATTGTTATTCTTTGATATTATTTTGGTATTTCGAATGTAATTTGAACAGACCACAACTGTAAATTACTTGATTGTTGATTCAATTTGTTCTTTGCAGCGTGGGGCAAATTTTTACGAATTCAATAATTACAGAGGTGACATTTATTACTTTCGTAACTTATGGTTATACCCATACATCGTTATATCATCTTTGTCATCTGAAATATATAAAATTGTATTTATGAAAGATACATCTAAATGCGTTAAAACTAAAAATTAAAGATGCTGATTAAGCCGTGACACTTCCTTGTGAGACCTCTGTATAGAATATAATGAGACATTATGTGTTTTTCTTGCTCGACATAAAGAAACACAAATTTTAAAAGCACGTCATTTAAGTGTAAAAAACGTATAAAACCGATATCAATAACAGATGAGCCTTATTCTTGTTTCTGCCTGAATGCTGTTTCAATTAATTTCTGTAAACTTATTCATGTGAAAAATGTCTGGTGGACTATCTGATTTAGGGGATTAGCTCGAGAAGAATCACGAGATCCTCTCATACTAGCAGAAACAGGTCGGGTTTGCAGCGTGACACGCTATGAAGCACACGTGCCGTTTTGGGGGCAAAAGGTAAACATCAGGGTTCCCACTCAGGAGGGGGTACAGCATAACATAACTGAGAGAACAACAACGACGCAGATTTCAGTGACCAGACAGTGACAAAACGATGAAGACCAACAAGATATCTTGCGTAACTATCTCTTCATTGATTAAACACAGATTAAAACTTGTTCGAGTTCGGAGACAGTCTGGGAATTCGGAAAGATTAAGAACTGCTTTAACTGTACTCAGACCGTTCAGCAAGACTAAAAGTCAGTATCAGTTTGGAGCGAAAACATGATGGAAGTTCATAAACTTTTCATTCTGCACCAAGGTAATTTTATAAGACAGCTATTACTGATGGCATCATCCGACCATTGATCATAAATTATGATAACCAAATTGTTGATCCACGATAAAGCGCTAGCACATCGAGTTCAACGAGTTGGCAGTGCCCTGCGTGAGTACTAAGTCATGCGGTTCGTCAAGCCTGCTGGCTCAAGCGAGCTCTTTGGAGTCGTCGGCCACCTCCAAAAACTCTGTTAGAGATTGAAACCGCCATTCAAGAGTGGGACAGGTAGCCACAAGAGCTATGAGACACCTAAATCAGCGTGTCTAGATGGATTTTCGCATGCGTTCAAGCAAGGGGAGGAGAATAAAATTTACATATTTTTTAAATGACAAATTCTGATATACTGGATTGGCGGGCATAAGTTACAAACGTCAATCAGAAACTCACCTCATGTCTCTGCACCTTATACCGTCTTAAGAATTTTCTTCTTGTTAAATCCAAGGCCACGCTTATGAAGTCCTATTCTATTTAGTCTATTATGACCTGAATTTAGACCTCTTCAATATACTACACCACCTTCTCAATAACTTCATTCGATTCATTTTCAATCTTCGCAAGTACGATCATGTGTCTGCTTTACGTTCCCAGCTGCCCATTCGTCAGTGCCGTAATTTGCGAGCTCTGACTTTTCTTTTTTCTTTCCTCAACTCTTCATCGTTACCCGAATACTTCGTACCTCACTTCTGTTTCTTATGTTCTAGTCACGACCGAAATCTTCGGTCAACAAATAATTTGCTTCTTCTATCCCTCTCTCACACTTCCAACTTCATCAACTCTTCCTTCTATGTGCAGTCAATTCTGCTCTGGAATGTACTTCCTGTCGAAATCAGCATGTCCACAAACCACTTTATTGTCAAATCGAAAGTTCACGAACTTCTTAGGAATGAGTTGGCAGAACAGTTACAACCCTAGTAACAGACTATGTATCATACAATATTATATTTAAGCATGTAAGTATTTATTTATTTATTATTAATGTATTATTGTAATGTATTTTATTTTGGTAGTAAGTTCATGTATTTTATTTATATTTAAAGTATATTTATAAGCTCAATAACTTTGCACCTACCGCATCTCATTTCTATATCACCTGAAGGTCGACTGGGAGAGAATGCCATATGGCATTAAGTCCATCTTTGTACAACAAGTGCAATAAGTTTTAATCAATAAATAAAATTCACAGAGGTTGCAAAAACATGTTTCTTTCTAAAATGAAATGAATGATGTTTTACATAAATGTTAAAGCAACAAATAATGCACTCATCAATTATATTTTGATATGAGAAAAAATATTTCAAATTTCATAAGATCCAAAATACACCTAAAGTATTTCATAACACCTTGCTTGACGCTGCATCATTAATTACTTTTTAAATATATTTCCCCTACATTTAACCGACCTATTTTAATTCAAGTTACAAGCTAATTGCATTGACATATGTCCTAATAACTTAAAGTTAAGTCACTAAATTAATGAAGTGAACAAACAAATAACAATGGTTTATAGCTATCATTACGAAAATACACCACATTAAGTATAATTAGAGGTTGTTTCTGCATGCTTTGGGATGGCGGGTCTATCAAGATTCAAGATATTGTTTGAGTGATGGTTATAATTTACGTTTCATTTGTGGTGGTTAAATGAGCGATTTGTATTAAAACGATACTTCCGTGTAAACAATACAGAGGATCTAGTGTGAGTTTATTTTGGCATTTTGATGGGTGAAGAGTTCGAGTCAATCGCGAGACAGTTAAACCGAAGTGGTACCAAAAATTCACAGAAATGTTAACAAAATGTTTCGTCGCTTTTCACTAAGTGTTTGAGATTATCAGAGACTGGGTTTGACCTCGTATTCGAGCTAGAACAACTATAATGTATTTTTGATTCTTGAGTTATACATAGATGTCCATGATATTTTTATATCAGGTGACTCGTATAACCGGTTAACCGGATAATTCCACGTGCGCTTTTCTAAAGAGCTTAATACACGGTTAAGTCTGTCACACACAGGAAACACAACCCTCTGTGATTTTAGGCAGTTCGTGTCGAGTCGATAGTTTCAGATATTAATGCGCTTAAATAAATGAACGATCTACCCTGAAAATAAAATAAATTAAACACCGGTGATTCCTCGTAAATTTAGCACCATTTTTATAGACGTACTTTTCATATTTCGCCGTCCAATCCTAGATTAGGTGGTGCCTGTGTTATGGAGATGAGACAGCTGTTGAACATATTTAATACTTACACACAAATGTAAAGCTAATAGGCAGGTGAATATTCAGTTTTCCCGATAATGGGCAACACTAATATCGATTTATTTTACTTTTCCTTTCGAAATTCCAGAAACAATTGAGTAACGTTTATTTTTGGCATTCATACTTATATTAGTGAAGAATCAAACAATTTCATCCAAGGTTGCAAGAAGAAATACCACAAGTCGTATTTCGCCTACATTGCACACAAGCAGTGTGGACGGCACCTGTACTTTGCGAATCTTGACACGGTGTACTGAATATAGAATATGCAAATTTTTACAAGTAATAGTCAGTTAGTAGAAGTCAATTTTTTCATCATTTTCGTTTTCATTATCGAAAGCAGAAAAAAATTCGTGGACCTCTTACAAATTGTGAACCTTCATTTTTTTGTCACGTCAACACGTAGAGCCTAGGGGTCCTATCGGGATCACTTCGGGAATCAATGCACTCGACCAACATATTTTTCATTTGTAGTCACTGATCCGCTTAAAAATTAAAGTCTAAAATTCTGCGGCCTCTAGATAATTTGCCTTATTGAATAAATTATCTAACATAACAGTATTTTTTAAACCCTACTGGTAGATTAAGTGATTTAACATTCATTAAAATACACCATTTCATATATCTTTGTAAAGTCCCCCACAACTTAGGAGAGTGCTCGAAGACTCTTTTCGAACTGATTGAGCCATCTCCATTTCTTTATCGGACTACTAGGCGCAGGCAAAAGTTTCATCCATACATTGTTGACATACCCAAAAATCAAACTAAACGGATTGACAGCTCGTTTTTGGTGACAGTCGCCAAGATTTGGAACGACTTGTCTGGGTCTATTTTTCCTGATGAGTTGAACTCTGGAACCTTTAAGAGTAGAGTGAACAGGTTTCTTTTGAATGGGCGTGTACCACTTTCGCCTTCATCTACACTTTCAATCAGGTGAGATGGAAGAGAAACGCCTATTTCAATACAATTATAAAAAGAAATATGTTTGTTTCTAGTGTGTTGTCATTATAGAGAGTAAAATAACTTTTCCGTCCATCACTCATACCCATTCTTATGATTTCTATAATCAACGATCTAATATACTTTTCTATGTACAAAGTAACTGGACTTTTGTGCCGTCAGGAACTTAATTTCTGGATCTATCGCTTGTTGAATTAGGTATGAAGAGAATACTTTCGACTCTAAAGTTAATTTGAAAAAGTTTCTATGTAAGATGTGTGTATTGAAGAACATTGTCTAATTTAATATCATTCTATATCTGTGTCGTAGCATGATGCTGTATCTTACTCAATAAACACGACATCTAAGTCGCTTAGTGGATTAATTTATCGTCAGAAATTAGTTCCACCGAGCTTAGCTTTACATAGCGAGCTTGTTTATGTATTTTCAACGTTAAATACGAGTTCAAATATAATGAAATTATGCTTACAAATATTTTTAAGCGTGAGGAATGTTATAAATAGAAAATTGAGTTTGCTTGTTACTTGAATATATTGTTATGAAACTTTGTATTATCAAAGATTAAGAAATGTTCCCTGGGGCTAGTGGATACAAATCGCAGATATGATATAAAAAGGTAAAATACAATTGGATTCAATCTTGTTTTCTCATTGAACGTGTCTTCGTTCGAAATATTTCACATCAAGATCTTTTTTGTTCAACATTTTGTTTTATTATTCATATAGAAAATAACAATCAGAAACAGACAGACCCAGTTATTATTCTATCCCATCCACTTGGAAAAGAACAAACTCTTCTCCCTTGGGAGAATATGTCAGTTTACCGGGATCATTCATTTAGCAGATCACGAAAAAAATTATTTTCCGTTTATTTTCTATCAAAATTGTACCTGCGTGCTATGCATATAGCAGACTGTAGCCTTTGAAAAATTTCAAATTATGGACTATTTTAACTTAATAGTGTTGTTTACAGAAGTTTTTAAAGCTGTCAACATTCATCTATCTCGTGTCTTTATGGATATTCTTCCATATATAACTTACGTTATTTTTTTGTTTTAAGAGCCTGATGAAATGACTCTACTATGCCTGACGGAAAGAATGAATAGAATCCAAGAGGTGTGGTCACCATTCTCATTGCGAATGCACACAATGCAGTATGGCGACCTACACTGTGGCGGCCTAGTAAGATACTTTTTTACGCCCCGCTTGAGGATGTAAAAGGCACGATGGTCATCGTGCTAGGATAAGACTCGCACACTTACAACGACATCTGTTACGCCTGCATCATTAGATCTCCAGTCTCTCACTCACCAACAAAACACGACAGCACAGATGCTGTCGCTTTAGGTTTTTTACGTCCTCAAGTGGGGTGTGAAAAAGCATCTCACAAGGCCGTCATAGTATGGGTCACCATACTGCATTGTCTGCATTTGCAATGAGTAAGGTGATCACAACTCTTAGATTCTATTCATGCTTTCCATCAGGCAGAGTAGAGTCACTTTGGCAGGCTTTTAATATAGAAAAAAAAAGTTGGTCTTCTGGAGAGGGTAGTATTGCTCCAGTCGAGCCGGCCCGTTTGTACTGAATTCAACGTGGTCTTACTACCTACTACTATACTAATTTAGTTATTAAATTGATGCTATTGAAGTTGAATGTCATTGAAAAAGAAATATGTTTAAGCCAAGCAAAGAGTTTTAACCTCTCGCTTTTCTTGTAATAATTTTCTCGGCGATATAACTAATTCAAGCATACACCCAATTTATGTGGCGAGGCTGGAACAAAACGATTTTCACGTGACATAGAAGATTGCCACATTATAATGGATGTCAGAAAGCACTATTGTAAATTGGAAAACTTAGTTGCCTTCTTGCTAGAGTGTTGCTCTTATAATGTTACCTATAGAGTTTTATTTGAAGTGCTGATAACGTTTATTTCTTAGATTACACACGGTAATACTACCTAACAGTATTTTTCTCTATACGAACGGTCGGAACGCGAGTCATATCTAGGCACGTCGAGTCCAGTATACACTTGGTATACAATTGGTCACAAATGTGCCCCGGTTGAAATTTGATTATTGAAATGAAATAATTTGTGAATATCTTTTCATGCAGCAAGCACCAATAGAATTCAAAAGTGGTGGTCGTCATACTCATTGTGAATGCAGACAATGCATTATGGCGATTCTAACTATGGCAACCTAGTGAGGAGCTTTTTCTGGCCCCGCTTAACAAGTTATTGTAAATATTTGATTTAAATAAGTACAACTTACTTAACATTGTAAAGAGCAATTATAGATTATATTGGAGTGTTTTAGATTGCATTCTTCAATATCGCCCCTAGAGATAATATTTTTAAATTACCTGGATATAATATTGTGTTCGATTATTTACTGAATGTAAGTGAGACGTGCGTCTCGGCCGCGCTGTCAAATAATTGTGATATTCCCGTCCACGTCAGAATAAGAAGGATTACTTCTGTTGCGTGCGGTGCTATACACGTAGACACAGTATTACATAGTATTCAAGGTAACTAATCTGTTTTCCTTCTGGTATTGTTCGTGGTTCGTGTCGGAATACCGGAATAATCGGAAGACCGGAGGCCCATTTATGCAGGGGTGACAGTTGCCGTAGTAAGTGTGTGCAATTCAATGCTACGATGACTGTCATGCCTTTTACGTCCCCAAGTGAGGCGAAAAATGCATCTTAATAGGCTGCCATAGTGTGGGTCACCATATTACATTGTCAGCATTCACAATGGCTATGGTGACAAAACCTCTTCAATTCTATTCATGCTTTCCATCAGGCAGAGTAGAGTTACTTTGGCAGGCTCTCAAATAAAAAAAATAATAATAATGGGACTCTTCATGTGCTGTGACAAAACCACTGAATCGGAGTTGATGGTTTATGTGTAAAGAGGGTACCAGGTAGTTTTGGACTGCGCGAGTGAAGCCGAGGTCCGAAACTTCTTCCGGCTCAATCGTCGTGCACTCACCCTTTCACACACTTACATACCTTCAAATAGCACGAACTCTTTACAACCATCGATCTATGACAAGGATGGTCAGGTTAGTGAACCACGGTAGCCAGCGATTTATGTATCAGTTGTGATGCAAATATTTTCCAGTGGCAAATTTATGAAGATATTATTTTTTCTCCTACATTTTCTAACTAAAAGACACAACATCTACTTTTAATAACCACTACCCTTTTTATTGTCTACATATTAACTAACACAAAACTAGAACTAGTGGGTATTATAGATAAGATTAAAATAACGTTGGCAGGCAGCCCCACGCGCGTGTTTACATACCTTGCGCGGCTGTAGATAATTATTGCCGAAACATGCACGAAGCACAGTACTGTATAGATAACATTACGATAGAATTGGGTAGATGACTGTATCGTAAATAAATACCTTCATTAAAACTAATATCGTGAAACATCTCGGAAAATACAATTAACATAGATTTTTATTATTATTACCAATTTCAATCATGTATACAGTGAAATATATTGTTCAATTGAGTACTCTAAAACGGTGACGTCATAATTTTATATTTAGTACATTTTTCATACAAAATTGTCGTTTTGACAGATGATAAAAAGTAACTAATTTGACTAAGGTGTCATCTAACCTATTGGTATACGTCTAAAGTGTTTTATTTTTTAATTTGTTAAGTCAACAATTATTAGGATTATAGTTTTGGTTAGGTTTCTAAATTAAAACACTTATTTGTTAAGAAGAAAACGCCCCCACATTAGAAATATGTTACAGGTCACGGGGTGGTTTATAAACATTCATGAAACGCAAACAAGAAATATCTAGATTCAATACTACTATTGATCACACGAAGTGTAGTCTCATGTGTGGATCGAACTAAGATGGGACAACACGTAGGTAACGGCATGACCTTTGAAGACACTGCGCTATCTGTAGCTAATGCACATTTATCTAAAATATAGGACAGGTGAATTGTTATATAGGGCTGGCGACAAGATGGAGTCTTATTCATGTTACGAGGTTATAAATAGCGGACCGTGGTAAAAATTAATTACCTCTACCTACCTACCAACAAGTAGAACTTAATTAATTAATTTATTGAAGTTTGGAAAACCAACAGCTACAAAAAATCAATGGGCAGTTTTATATACAACATCAAGCCAGTTAAAGGTTTTTTTGTCTGCGTGGTGACAGATTAAGTATATATAGTGTTACCACCGCTATTCATCCCGTGGGTGTCGTAAAAGGCGACTAAAGGAACAAAGTATACAAGACAACATCATGGCAAAGAGAAGGAAAACTTGGAACAAACCCTATTCCAACGCCGTCTGGCCAGGGTGGTATAGTAGACCAAAACCTCCTTGCTAAGGAGAGGCCTATGTCCAGCAGTGGATTGTAATAGGTTGTTGATGATATAGGTTTTCACGAGTAGTGACATTACAAGCCAATAGAGGTTCTGGAACACTAAATAACACAAAGCTACACACATATAAGTGCCATGATGAATAAAGAAATAGAAAAAGCAAAAGAAAATTAGTTAATCTAATGTAGTGTTATCCTCGAGTTTTGTTAACTAGTTTAATACCATCCATAATCACAAGAAAGTGCACTAAAGTTTCAAAATATCTAAAACAACGTCAATAAATTCTCGAGTCACATTCGAGTCATGTATTTACAAGCTATTGGCTGCCATAATGGCTTATATTTCCTAAAACTGTCTAAACTACGCCAATATCAGCTATAAAAACTTATATTAAGATTTATGTCAAAATAGTGAATGTTACTTAGAAAAGGCACTATGGGAAATTGGAAGGCGCCGCGAACGTCATAAAAGCAATAATGTTAAGGGCACTGTGCGCGTTTTGTAAGAATAATTCTTCGTATCTTTAATGTCGTCTACCTCGGTGGTGCAGTGTAGCGTATGCGACTGCTGAGCTGGAGGTCTCGTGTTCGATTGCCGGGTCGGACCAAATGTTTGTATGATCTGCAAATATTTGTTTTTTTTTCTATATTAAGAGCCTGCCAAAGTCACTCTACTCTGCTTGATGCAAAGCATAAATAGAATCCAAGAGTTGTGGTCACCATAGTCATTGCAAATACAGACAATGCAGCATGGTGACCTACACTATGGTGGCCTTGTGAGATGCTTTTTTATAACCCACTTGGGGATGTAAAAGGCATGATAGTCACTCCTGCATCAATGGGCCACTCTCACCAACGAAACACGACAACACGGATACTGGCGCTTTAGGTTGGTCTTCTGTGGGAGGGTAGTCCTGCCCCGGTTGAACCGGCCCGCTCGTGTTGAAATCAGTGAGCTTTACTACCTAGCAATTTGTTTCGGAGTTTGGTTGTTTTCTGTATATATATTTACAAAAAAAGTGTATATGTATTTATATCAGTTATCCAGTACCCCAACCACAAGCTCTGCTTAGTTTGGGACTAGATAGCGTTGTGTGAATGTGGTAAAATATTATATTATATTATTATATATGTAGATACTTAGCAAGCTTATTTCGACTAATACTATGAATGTGAAAGTAACTCTGTCTGTCTGTTACGCTTTAACGGCTAAACTGCTGAATCGATTTCAATGAAATTTGAGAGATTTTAATTCTTGAGGAAGGACTAAGTCCTTTTGAAAATTATTTTACCAAATAAAAACATTATAGTCAGCGGGTACCGAAGGCTGCATTTTACCATGATAGCCGATAAATGTACGCACGAAGAAGGTAGGAATCGACCCTGCCAAAAATATAAAGGCAGAATTAAGAGTTATCTCAATTTTGAAGTCGGTAAAATGTAAAAGCAAAGTAGGCGTTACGTAAGGAGCTACTTTCAAAGAATAGATTTTGTAGACTATCTTGAAGACACAACGCTTCAAAGAGATAGCATCGAGAAACTTGGCAACGATAGAGCCGTTGGGGATACTATTGCTAGATAAAGAGCGGTGCAAAGGTTTACGAATATTTCAGTTTAAGTCGTAACCTTACATTTTTACAAACATTTTGTGTAAAAGCAGAAATATTATAAAGATACGAGGTGAGAAATGGGTGAGTCTATAATGAAGACAACGAATTCAAGTAAAATAATCCTCAACATGGTTATAAACTAATGTTTTGTTTTTCCACTTTTAATCTAGTGACAGTTCCACTTTTAAGTGGCAGATTAAGAATACAAAGTGTCACCATGGCAATTCGTCCGGAGCTATCGTAAGAGGTAATTAACGCAAAAACTACTTAGGACAACATCACATCACTGCAAGGAGAAAAAATTTGAAACAAAATATACCGGCCCATCTGGCTGGCGTGGTATAGTAGGCCACAACCTCCTTGCTAAGAAAAAGCCTATGTCCAGCAGTGGACTATTAAAGGCATAAAGCTTATTATTATTTTCATTTACTAAATACCTGAATTCCGTTAACTCTGAATCAATTTGGAAAATCATACATCTTTCTCATTTAGTCCCAGTCAGTTCAATAGTTATCTTCTTACCATGCTATTACTAATATAACTTTCTATCTAACTCATGGCAAAATGACAAAGATGTAATATTAAGTGAAAACCCAATAAAACGCAGTAGGAATGTATTACTATCACGTATGATTTAGAAACATTCCATTGTACAGAACATACCTACAATGTGGAACAAATATTTAAAAAGTAAAGCCCCATGTGGGACTCAAACTTTTAATACTCGATAGTGCTAAGAGATCACTTTAGCCATTGCGTTATTAGTGTAGGCAAAAAGACAAATGTTATAATTGCGAATATGAGTTTATTTGTTTAATTTTTCAGCCTGCCTAAACCACTAAAACGATTCTTCAATTCTTTACATTATTCACAAGAGCATCATCATACGTACGGGTGGAATCGTGGTTAGAAGCTACTGTAAATATAAAAATAAATGTACTTGACACATCTCACATACGGCAATCTAACCTAAAATTAGGTAGAGTCTGACTAATGTAACCAAACTGCGGATAACTATACTTACTTTTCTAGGTAGTAGAGCCTCGCTGATTTCAGCACGAGCGGGCCGGCTCGACCGGGGCAGTACTACCCTCCCACAGAAGACTAACCCAAAGCGCCAGCATTCGTGTTGTCGTGTTTCGTTGGTGAGTGTGAGATCGGAAGCCCATTGATACAGGGGTGACAGTTATCGTGGTAACTGTGTAAGCCTACTGTCACAATGACTGTCATGCCTTTTACGTCCCCAAGCGGGGTGTGAAAAAGCATTTCACAAGGTCACCATAGTGCGGGTCACCATACTGCATTGTCTGCATATGCAATGAGTATGGTGACCACAACTCTTGGATTCTATTCATGATTTCCATCAAGCAGAGTGGAGTCACTTTGGCAGGCTCTTACTTACCTATACGTTTCTAAACACGTGTTATTGTTATTTGTTCTTGCTCTGTGAGAATCGAAACTATGACCTCTGGGTTCAAAGGTCAAGTTCACTAATCAATAGACCAACAGATCGATCAATGTCTACAATCAGGCTTCTTTCTGTTCAAAGTTTGTATCGCGTTTATAACAAAATGATAAAAGCTGATAATATTTTTCTCTTACCCGTTCTAAGCTCGATAACTTTTTTAATAAGCGTTCAAAGGCTTTATTTAAACGGATTGAAGTTGGAAAGGGAACAGGTGGGAATAAATCTCTTATAAAAAGTTACTTGAGGTACTATCAAAATTTAATTTCATCTCACACAAATAGCCCGCGCTGAGCAATACTACGCCTGAGAATTCCGGTGTTAAGTAACTCTTAAGTTGCTTTTTATAGGGTAAGTGATGTTACTGGAGCTCTAAATCCCGTCCCTCGCTGAGCAGTACGAAACATTAACCAATAGATCAGTAGGCTTGTCAAATTTCCAAGACCATTCATATTCCTAAAAAAACTCGTATGGAAAAATGTGTTTACGTATTCTCGACCAGTTGCCCGTTGGCAGCTGTATTTTTTTTTCTCAAGGTTACCAAAACTTTCAGTTATTTTAAGCAGCCTCCAGTTTATCTACGCAGAGATATAATTTTCATTATTATTTTTCAATTTTTCTTTTCTATTTTTAGACAGACAACGCTCGAACCAGGAATAAGCCTCGTGTCGCGGGGGACTTCACAGACATACAAGAAACGGACACAAAGAACACTCAGACTAAAAACAATAATTTGTGGATCACACAAAATGTTGTCCCATGTGAAGTTTGAACCCACTCGGTGCAGTAGAGAACGGAGTTGCGACCGCTTCAATCACTAGGCCAACCGTGCAGTCAAAATTTCATTATATTACTGTGTTCAGCTTGTGACAGATTAAAGTGTTCCTAATATCGGTATACAAAATTGTTGTAGATTTGTATTCCTGCAGTGCAGAGGGTTCTAAGTTCCTGTAATCCATCATGTTTATGTCATTTTTATCGCGTGGTATCATTTGGGGTTAATCGACAACGGTAAGGGTGTTTAGTATATTGTTTACATATCTAACTTTCAAACAGAGGTCTCAAAATGATTAGGTCTACACTTATATTATAAAACTGAGTTTGTTTGCTTGAATGTGTTAATCTCAGTAGCCAACGCGAGTTCGAAGCAAAAGTATTTCAGTGCCTTTATCGAGAAATTCTATAGGTTATATTTGTTTTATTTATTTACTTAGTCTTTATGTATAATTGTGCAAAGGCAGACCTAATACCATTGGCAAACATGATAGGTGCGCAGAAATTAGACATGTTTTTTTTTAAACATATCATTTATAATATATATGTAACAGTCTCAATTCCCTATTGCATTTTACAGTGCATACAGGTGTTAAATATATAAATAAATGGTTACAATTGTAGACCCTGTCGGACAGAGTGTCGTAGTTTACCAGGAGAGGAAGAGTACTTACTTATAATAAAGTACCTATTTGTACCGTATATTTTATCTTATCAACAGCCTTTTACAGTCCACTGCTGGACATAGGCCTCTCCTTAGCAAGGAGGTATTGGCCTATATACCCTTGGCCAGACGGGTTGGCATAAAGTTTATTTCAAGTTTCACTCTTTTTCTTGAATAGTTTTTTCCTTTAGTCGCCTCATATGACACCCATGGGATGAATAGGTGTGCTAGCACTATGTATTCTTAATCCATCACCACATGAACCTTACATTTGTCCCTACTATACCTATTTGTCCAGTTACATGAACATCAGCTTACTGCAGTCTACTAATCAATTTTGGACTTCCCGCATCCAATTCCTGCCAGCCAATTTGCGCAAACTTTACTCCACATTTATTTTATGTGGCAATCCCCACGGATACCACAGATAGGTGGTTATGTCGGACTCGAACCGATCAAAAACCGCACGCCGTATCAGGTACCAGTAGCCGGGGTACCAGGTGTACCCTAGTAAGGAAATCCCTGGAACTTTGACGTACTTCGGGCCACTACGGCTTATATTCCCCTTTTTTTCCGTCTCTAAAAGGGTGAACGCGGTCAAAAGTGCTCGCATCGTCACTTCGACCTGCTTCTGTTAGGGTGACAGATGACCTCACCTACCACCCCCTATCGTGCTTATGGAGGACGGAGATCGTTTAGGGAATATTTACTAAATCTGGCGTGATCCGACTAGTTACATGATAAGTGTAATTAATATTAGTATTCTAAAGTACTTAACATAATGTAATATATTCTCATGTCTTAAATAACATATTGCATGTTTTACCATAATTATGATAATGAAATTTGTAGTAAAGAAATATATATTTTCACGTCACCGTTTTACGTGACAGACATGTGAATAAAATGAATGTATGTGGAAAGTATAAGCCATAATTATAATATTGTAGCAACGTTGGACGGGATATTTTTAACGTTGAAGAGTCAAAATTCGGTATGTAATATGAGGCGGATTGACTGAAGTAGAAATAGAAGAAATCTTTTGTTTCTTTTACAAGTTTTACTTGAATGTTTGTTTGTACATGACTTTTGTGAGCGTGTTTTTTAGTGTTTTTAAATTATATCTTTGAAGGGAAATCTTCTACAGCTGATTTTAGTAGAGATAGGGTTCGTGTCAGCAGCATACTAAATACAATCTGTGTATTGTTTGTATATACCCGCTTGTATGTGTATGTTTCATGAACTTGTATTTATATTTTGTACTGTGTTTACGAAACCATAACATGTTCCAAGTAATAAATAAACCACATACACATACCGATGTGAAAATCAGATTAATATTAAGAATTTTGATTCAAATATTATGAAATTTTAATTATTAACATTGCATAACATAAAGGCAGGTAAGAAGGGTAGGCAAAGACAGGCAGAGACAATTGATCTCCATTTACTACGGTCTTACCACACTTCTCTTGCTTCGTTCACGTTCATCAATCGCTGTATGCATGCTCCCCGGTTCCTGATACTTTTTATACGGTTCTTCTTCAAAACATTATTAATTTCGTTGGTAAAGCTCCACCGTGCGCGATTTCTAGCAACAGTGCCACACACATCTATACATATAATAAAATCGTAGGAAAGTCAAAACTGTACATTAATTATTTTTTAATAGAATACATGGCGTGACCTACAATAGATATCGAAGCCGAAAACATAGTTTTTAGAATTTTTGTCTGCTTGTCTGTTTGTCTGTATGTATAACCCGGCTAAACTCAAAAACTACTGCATGAATTTACTTCAAATTTTGCATGAATATTACCAACAGGTCGGGTCAATATATAGGCCACATATTATCACGCTATCACCTACGCGGGAGGAGTTGTAAATCTTTATTTTTCTTATGCATTCTGTGAAAGCGTGTAATCTAACGACACATATTTTGTGAGGTATGATACCTATGTACGTATTTATACTCTTTTGTGTCCTGGAATATATTCCAGCATCATTTTCTCTATTTCCTTCAGTCACATCTTATGACCGAACTCAACAAGATTCCCATATAACTCTCTTCACTTGCTTCGCTTGCAATAAAAAATGTATATATTTTAATGTTATTTTAAATAAAAATGTATATATTTAAAAGTTGTTTAAGGCGTCTTCTCACTTTGGAAATTTAAAAAATCGATTTTTATTTTTTTTTTATAAAATTTTAAATAAATTTAATTTTTAAGAATCGGAAGGTCCATTGTATCGCTGATTAACCTAAGATAAGATTTTTCATGATTTTTCTGCAACCAAAACTTTAAACGCGTTTATCTCAAAACAAAATTTTTAGGTGCCTTGTTGATGAAATTTCGGAAACTATCCGGCCGATTGTCATGAAATTTAAATGACATATTCTTCATAGTTATGGCTATAGCGCATATCATCAGATTTTTGAAATTTCGATTTTAAGAATTTTTTTTTACGAAAACTTGCAAAAAAATCGCGTTTTTTTTTTTACTTTTTCGAAAAACGTGCGCCATTTTGTTATTTTCGCGAATATCAAAAATCTGATGATATGCGCTATAGCCACTGACATACTGAATCTAAAACAGTTCTATTTTTTTGTTTGAGATGATCCGTCTCGGAGATACCATCAACAAGCCACGACCATAACATTTTTAGACGGAGTTTTCGATGCTACTGTTGTATTATAATAATTGTTCAAAAAAATAAAAATATGTTTTTTAATGTACTTGAAAGATGTGTTTATTACATAGGATCCATTTTATCCCATAATTTTAAGCAAAAATCCTCGAAAAAAATCGCGAATATAGCCTATTTTCGGGGTGCCTAAATTGAGAAGACGCCTTAATTATAATGGTATAACGACACTGGCATCATAGGTATGCTTGGTGTAAAGCCTTCACACAGATGACGTCGTGAGTCCATAGTGTGATTTGAACCCATAACAATCGGTGTGGTAGAGAACGGCGTGGGAGAGACCGACCGACAAGTACCAATAGTACTTTAATATGATTTAAAATATATTTTCTGAGTAAAATTAAGTTTTTCCGTATTCTAATGCTTGTATATGAATTATTAAACTTGATTTAAATTCCTTTTTCTTTAGCGTTAACTGAGATTTCTTTAGCAATACGTTTGTAGAAAGTTAAAAATTTATGAATTTCAGTTGGAAGAGTTTCTGTGAGATGTAAAATTTGAACAGCAGCCTTTTCTGTGAGTATTTAAAAGCCCTCTTCTATATACTAAAGAACTTTGGAACTTGTATACTGTGAGTTTTAAAATAAAAACAGTTAAGGGCATACTTCCTTCACATTTACTGCACTGGACTGCACGGCTTGCATTGTAGTTTAAGAGGTTACCACGCCGCTCTCTACTGCGCAGTGTTGTGAGTTCAAAGCCCACACGGGACTACATTTTGTGTAATCTACAATGTGTTGTTCTGAGCCTAGGCGTTCTTTGTGTCCCTTTCTTGTATGTTTGTAGGGTCCCTCACGAAATAAATATATTAAATAAAAATACAATAGATAATAACTAAATTTTAAAAAAAAAATAAACAAAATGACGGCAATAAACCTGTTAAATTTAAGTCCGAAAATGAAGATAATTTTATGTATATTATAATGTCTAAAAGTTATCTACTGAAAAATGTTGTTTATTAAAATAATTATAATGAATGGTGTCGTGGGACACCAGGTAGGAACGAAGTTCCTTCGGATAATGTGGAATCGACACAATTTGCAAAAAAATCGTGCTCAATTTTATGTAGGTTTTCTTGATTTTTCTCTTAAATTTTGCTGATTAGTTTTTATTTAAGTACAAGAAAGTATTTAGGAAATTCAGTATTTTAGGAAATAAAATAATAAATTCCTTAAAATAATAAAATAGCACACATGACGCGCTTTCGCGCCTGCGCACGTCTCATTTAACGGTTTTATTCCACGCACTTTTTTCCACAGATTTATTCCACGCACTTTTTCCACTTACGGTTTTACTATCATATTTTTTTCCGTTCGGTCCCGCAGCGAAATCCCTATCCCCTCCAAGCCTGCCGTTAGGAACTTCGTTCCAATAAATATTACGAATATTTAACTGATAGTATACTTTTATACTTTTTTTATAAATATATACATATTATACATAGAAAACACTCAAACTCCGAAACAAATATTTGTAGATCATACAAACGTTTGGTCTGACCCGGAAATCGAGCCCGAGACCTCAAACACAGCAGTCGCTTTCGCTACCGCTACGCCATCGAGGCAGTCATACATACTTTTTTTTCTATATTAAATTATTTAAATAAAAAAAAGGATTTATCGTAAAATTTATAACTAATTGGGAAACTTGGCACAACAGACATCTACAGAAACGTAAGTATTTTAAAAACTGAAGTTTCGAGCTCGAACAAATAACGAGATATTCATGTCTCTCTTCGTAAGTCAACCTCGTGGTTTTTCGCCTTTTTTTAGTTTCATCCAATCAATTTTACGTTACATGTTGGTGACACTGGCGTGTCGTGTGACTTCTTCATACATCGTTGTTTCACAGATATTACAGTAGTTTTTGTTACACATTTCAACGTAAAAAATATATGTTAAACTTTTCACATTCGGCCATTTTTCACTGTCAGTAAAATAGTGGTGTCAAAATGACTGGATCAAATCTTCAATTTCAAATATATTGATAACATTAACATGTCTGTTCTACATGGGTACTATTTACACCATAAACAAAACATTTCTACCTCTAAACTGTTTTTTATTACGTAAAGATAATGCTCGCATTAGAAATATATCCATGTTTGTTAGGTAGTAGAGCGACGCTGATTTCGGAACGAACGGGCCTGCTCGACCCGGGCAGTATTACCCTCTCACAGAAGACCAACCTAAAGCGCCAGCATTCGTGTTGTAGTGTTTCGTTGGTGAGTGTGAGACCGGAGGCCCATTGATGCAGGGGTGATAGTTATCGTGGTAGCTGTGTAAGCCTTACATTGTCAAGATGACTGTCATACCTTTAACGTCCCCAAACGGGATGTGAAAAAGCATCTCACAAGGCTGCCATAGTGTGGGTCATCATACTGCGTTGTCTACATTCGCAAAGAGTATGATGATCACAGTTTTTGGATTCTATTCATGCTTAGTAGAGTAGAGTCACTTTGGCAGAAACTGAGGAAAAAAAAATATATAAAAAAAATATAGTAACGATGTTATTTATTTACAATTACTACTAAGATGACTCTATATTATGTCATCATCATTAACGCAACCATAAAAAGTCCACCCTTAAAAGCTCGTCACAACAACGTCATTTTCGCATTCGCAAAACAAATGCCACTTTCGCAAGAAACAGTCAAATAAAAATCCTATAAAATCGAACCCAATAATTCAGTTTTTCCATATTACACTTTATTGCAAGTATTTGCATACAGAGTGCTATATTAACAGTGGAAAAGCTATAAAAAGTAACATTCATTGCATCGGTAGTGCAAACTTTTTACTAGTACTGCACTGAAAATAGTAATTTCTTCTTTAGTTGCATTTAAAACTTTATTTGACGCGACAAAGTGTCTCATATTGTTTATATTATACATTTCTACTTTTGTGTCATGGCAGTTTCGCTATTACAAAAATAATAGTGTTTTAAAAACAAGATATTGCTGCGCTCGAAGACAGTATGTCTACAAACCGTTTTACATTCAAAAAAAATGTACATAATCTCCTTCTTGACGACATTGAAGAATCGTCTAATTGATTGTTGGCTAAGCTTATAGTCAAGTTGTTATAGTGTATGAATATAATCTAAATGTGTATATATATGTATATTTATATGTGTATTTATGACTGATTTTCATTGTCGATTGTCGATGTAACCTCTGTGTACCACCCTTACAATATTTCTATACCACCCTAAGGTTGACTGGAAGAGAATGCCTTGGGCGTTAAATCCGCCGATGTACAAAGTGCATGAAGTGTAAGTAGATAAACAAATAAATATTGTTGATAAACCTGTTTCAGTAATGTAATAAAGAAGTGTTTTTTGATAGTTATACGTTTAGAGTGAAACTACAGTTCAGAAAAAGTAGGTTAGAAAACTATTCGTTGATTTTCACCAAGTGTTTATGGTACGAACACTGTTTAACTCCCTGATTGTTGTTAGTTAAGGTAGTAGAACCACGCTGATTTCAGCACGAGCGGGCCGGCTCGACCGGGGCAGTACTACCATCCCACAGAAGACCAAACTAAAGCGACAGCATCTGTGCTGTCGTGTTACGTTGGTGAGTGTGAGACCGGAGGCCCATTGATGCAGGGATGACAGTTATCGTGGTAACTGTGTAAGCCTTACACTGTCACGATGACTGTCATGGCTTTTACGTCCAAAACGGGGTGTCAAAAAGCATCTCACAAGGCCGCCATTGTGTGGGTCACCATACTGCATTGTCTGCATTTGCAATGAGTACGGTGACCACAACTCTTGGATTCTATTCATGCTTTCCATTAGGCAGAATAGAGTCACTTTGGCAGGCTCTTAATATAGAAACAATATCTATAATTATACTTACTGATAAACATACTTACATATTTTAAAATGTTAATTTCTGTTGGATTCCAATTTCTGATCGCTTTTTATGGATTTTACCAAAGGGTCTCATATTCTATTTTCATTTAATTTGGGATCTAACGGAAGTACGTTTTGAGGGATCCAATTACAAAAATATTAAAGCCAGGATCAAGGCCTGGGATCTAACGAAAATAAATCTTTAAAAAGATTTGTACACATATTACACATGAATTACATCCACATATAGGTCAAATAGTACATTAAGTTAAGTAAATAATTAGGGCTTTAAAACTTTCATGATAAAATAGAAATTTCTTTTCCTTTATAATGTTTTTATATCCTTACTACAGTGAGCCTCCTAACGAATACATTTTCCCCCAACAGAAATATTATCCTTTCTTTCCTTCTTGGAACGCGCTTCCCCTCGAAGTCAAGATGGCTAAGAGTCGCGACTTGTTTAAAGTTTAAGTGAAGAAGCTTTTACTGGCTGAATTGGCGACGTCTTAGTTCATCACCTGGTATTACTTTTTTATAGTGGTGTGGATATGTGTGAGTTACATGTATGTGTTATACATATATTTATGTGTTTATGTAAGTGTATTTTCTTATTTATGATCAAATTAGTCTATATATACTAAACACTGTCAATTACTTCTTATCCTTAAGTGCACCTACCTCATGTTTTCTCTGCATCACCCAATCGGTTGACTGGTAGAAAATGCCTTAGGCATTAAGTCCACCGATGCATGTATTTGTGCATAAAGTTGTAAATAAATAATACCGTATACAATAATATTGTTTATTATTAACCTTACATTTTGATCAGCAACACTTAACAGTCCACAACTGAACATAGGCCTCTCTTTAGAAAGAAACACTGTTTGCATTGCTATTGTCCTTGCGTAATTTGCTTCGTAATTGGTTTCAAACCACACCCATGAATGAATAGGGCTGATGACACTTTGTATTTTTAATCTATCACAACATGGGCCACTACAAACTTGTTTCCATATACTCTAATAATTATAGTTTAATAGGCTAAATAAATACGCTCTAAAAGGCCAGTTCCCAACAATGCTTCACATACAGGTGAAGCTAATAAAAGCATGTTAAAAAGAAAGTTAAAATTGACTCCTACGATTTGTTGTGACATGCGATGTTTTTATTTCTTCGTCGTATTGCTTCCGTTTCTTTTAATACTGTAAACTTTTTTGTCATTTGTGACAATATTTTTATTATTGAATCTCACGTAGAATTACATTGAGTGCTTTTACTGTGGCGAAAGACTACAGACAGTAATTCGGCAAGTTTCATAGTAGCTTATTCAAAATCGACCTTATTGTAAGGGGCATGAAATTGTTTTAAAACGTCTCTGGTATCGTTCTGGTATTGTAATCAAATTTATAGACCCTAATATGGTTTTGAACGCGTTCGAGAATTCAATTTTTTTTGTCATTGTACAAAGTTGAAATCTTGTTCGGTCAATTTGCATTTTATGATAACACCTTCAAGGTGACAAGGGAAATTTATGAAATTGATACTGACCTGAATCGTGTTGGTACCATAGACTATATTGACACCTTTTTGAATTTCGGCATACAAATTTGATTTTCTTAAAGTATTGACGTCATTAAAAAGTATTTATGATCATCATCATTTTCCTAGTCTTTATTATTCCCAAGATTATATGGGGTCATCTACTGCTTCAATTTATTTTACCTGAATGTCTATTTTTACACGACGCGACTGCCATCGGACCTCCGCCACCCTGAGGGCGAATTAAATTTGAAGGTTGAGCTAATTCTTTTTTCTTTTTTAAAAGACAACGCCCGCACTAGGAATAAATCCTGTGTCGCGGGGGACTTTACAAACATACAAGAAACGGACATAGTTGTCCGTTTCTTGTATGTTTGTAAAGTCCCTCAGACTCAGAATAATAATTTGTGGATAACACTTTGTGTGATCACAAGTGCATTGTTGTGGGGTTTGGACTCACAACAGTCAACGCAGTAGAGAGCGGTATGACGACCGCTTAAACCACTAGGATCAACTGTCTTCGTATTTTAATTGTCAGTATATATTAATATTTGAGGATATTGACTGCCCAATAACAAGTCATGTTAACGGAAACCGACGTTTAACGTGCTTCTCGAGACACGGACATGATTAACCGTCAACTGCCATTCACCAGGCTATTATTAGGGATTTCTTGCAATTAACACCCAACAACACATAAAGTATTTATAATAATACGTTATAATTGTTATAATTATAAAACAATTAATAAATACATATATTATGTGAATCTAAAGGCTAAAATTGGTTTTTAAAATAAATGAATGCTTACGTTACATATTTCAAGGTCATTTAAATAAATAATTTTAAGAGATACGAATCGTGAGTGGCGGTGAAAATAGTTAAATAAATGGTTAATATAATATTTTTGAGGTAGTGGAATCACAATGATTTCAGTGAGGCTCGATCGGGCATGACAACCCTCTCGCAGAAGACCAACGTAAAGCGACAGCATTCATACTATCGTATTTGATACACTGGCGACAGTTTTCGTGGTAGCTATGTGAGCTTTACACTGCCACAATGACTGTCACGCTTTTACGTACCCAAATGGGGTGTGAAAAGTATTTCAGTGGGCCACCATAGCATGATTCACCATACTCTACTGTCTGCATTCCGAATGAGTATAGTGACCAAAACTCTTGGATTCTATTCATGTTTTCTATCAAACAGAGTAGAGTCACTTTAGCAGGCTCTGAAAACATAAAAATGTATGAAAATATTAACCAACACACTTTAACAACCCACTGAAATATATTGCTACAATAGAATCTGGCGACATTTTATTATTCTCGGACTATTGGATTTAGAATTGAAATGATAATTTACTAAGGAGAGGTGCTTGGCAATGAAAAAGGGTTAAATCTTTTAAATCCTTTAAAAATTCTCCAGTTAAATAATGTTTACATCTTCACTAAGCGTTGAATTAGAGTTTTTGTTTTTCCAAGTAATAGAAGAGTTGAAATGATTTGATAATTCACGTTCTACATACATTAGAGAGAGATAAAATATGAAATTTGGTTACAGAAATGTATTTAGTTACTGTAAGTAGTTATTCGGAGAGTGTTTATATATTTAACACTTAGGTCTTTTAGTAAGAGCGGGCCGGCTCGATCGGGGCAGTACTACCCTCCCACAGAAGACCAACCTAAAGTGCCAGCATCCGTGTTGTCGTGTTCCGTTGGTGAGTGTGAGACTGGAGGCCCATTGATGCAGGGGTGACAGTTATCGTGGTAACTGTGTATGAGCCTCACTTTTACGTCCCCAAGCGGGGTGTGAAAAAGTATCTACAAGGCCACCATAGTGTGGGTCACCGTACTGCGTTGTCAGCATTTTCAATGAGTATGGTGACCACAACTCTTGGATTCTATTCATGTTTTCCATCAGGCAGAGTAGAGTCACTTTGGCAGGCTCTTAAGATAGAAAAAAAAACAAAAGTAACACTCAATGTATACGTCAATTATGAATTACACATTGATTAAAGATAAATACAAAAAATATAATAAAGTATGTTAGTGACGTAATAGTATTGAAATATTTTCCTATTTATTTTAATCTATAATATCCTTTTTAGAATATGATCTTTTTTTTTTGATCTTTTAAAAGGACAACGCCCGCACTAGGAATAAATCCTGTGTCGCGGGAGACTTTACAAACATACAAGAAACGGATACAAAGAACACCCAGACTCAGAACAACAATTTATGGATCACACAAAGTGTTGTCCCATGTGGGATTTGAACCCACAACACCTAGCGCAGTAGTGAGCGGTGATATATAAGGGTACGACATTAACG
Organism: Hypercompe scribonia; assembly: GCA_949316085.1. Lineage (NCBI taxonomy): Eukaryota > Metazoa > Arthropoda > Insecta > Lepidoptera > Erebidae > Hypercompe > Hypercompe scribonia. Next base: position 17,721,799 of record OX438986.1, read on the forward strand.
GCCTTTGATTGTTCACAGCTGGACATAGGACCTTTTTTCAACAAGGAGGTTTTGGTTTATACCACTTATACCACTAAACACTTTCTTTCAAATTTTCAGTAATAAGTAGATAAAGTGCCTACCTTTGAGGAGTGTATGTAATGTACCGTAAGGCGTTCCAACCTAATATCTATTTTAGCGAGTTAACTTGTATAAATATAATTATATATTAAAGAGAATATTTAAGATTTCAATACGAATTAAGATTTGAAAAATTTCTTCCATGTTATATTTTTAACAGAGAAGATGAACGAATTAATGAGAATAAGAGCAAAGATAAGCAATAATACTATGTACCAAAATATTGTAATTTAAATTAGTATTTTTGTACTAATTTGTATTTATGGTTACTACGTATAAAGGTACGATAAGTTGCCATGTCCTTACTGGAACAAAACTCCAAATTAAATTAAGAAAAGAAAATGATTAGCCTGTTGGTCAGTGACCGTCAACTGACCATTAGGGTCAGTAACCGTGACTGCTAAGCCAGAGATCGTAGGTTCAATTCCCACCCAGGATAAATCTTTGTGTGATGAACACGACCATTTAGAGTCTGGGCATAATTTATCTATAACACACACACATATATAATTTAGAAATATATTGTTACTAAATACTATTTACTTGTTTTTAAAATAAAATCTTATTCTGCTCCATATTTTATACTTTATTGAACAAACAAAAATTATGATTATACATGCATATGTTACAATGGATGATATTTTTGAAGACTTTTACTATATTTTGTGTTAAGAACTGTACGCCAAGATAGGCAACTACGAGTATGTTACCTGGGGTACGGAGTTACAGTGCCGGACCCCTGTTGGTATGTCAGTTGCATTTATTAGTATATGAGATACTTACATGTGTGTGTGTGCATGCGTGCATACGTGTGTGCGTGTGTGTATATGTGTTTGTGTGCGTGTGTTTAATTATAAAGAATTCAGTTTCATCATAGCTTAACGTTAGTAAGTATTTAGTTACAGCTTTTTTACAGGCAAAGTAAGTCAAGCCGTAGATGTCACACATTACGTGGTAGAGCATCTATTAGCCAGATCTATGATGAATCTAATGTGAATATTTTTCTCTCTCATTATATAATTTTTTCATTACATATATATACTCTTTTAATAGTACACTGAGCAGAACTCTACTTTTCACTGAATTGATAAAAATATATATACAATATTTTCTTTACTATTCAAAAACGTGATGAATTGTCCTGATATGGTCAAGTCTGGGTTATAAATTCAAATTTAAGATATAATGACATTGCAGATAAATTTTTACAAAAGAATAATAACGAACTGTTGAAATTTATTGAATGTGGCCTAGTAAAGTATTATGGGAGGGCTACATGAGCATGTTCTATATTAATAATAATGATAAGTATTTAGATCTGTCTCACGAGATTGCCGATATGTGAAATGTGGATTCGGTGATCATTGTTCCTATAATTACATCTGTTCACGGATTGATAGCCAAGAGCCTCGACCAACACCTTAAGAGGCTCACGTTAGAAGGTTGGATCAAGGCTCTGATGCAGAAGGCAGTCCTCCTTGACACGGCCCTTATAGTGAGGAGGTTCCTGTCTTTGGAACCCTAACCACCGGTGTCTTGGTCCCTTTTTATATTTTTAAATATGTATTTTTGTATTCCTTTTGTATGTATTTAAAAATGTAATCAATGTCTACATATAAATGTAATAAAGAAAATCATAATAATCTTTAGTGTACGAATATAACCACATTAGTTATAAACTGTGTCGTGGCTGTTAGCGGCCACCTCCAGAAAAGTATAGGCATTAGGATTCCACATTGATAAAAGTAAATTGAAATTTATATATATTAAAAACGCGCTAGTCTCTACACACATTGTGAAATTATCAAACTTCGAATTAAAATAAATAAATAACCTTACACATCGCACACACGCCGCCTTGTTCCAAATTAGGCAGAGCCTGCCGATAAGCATGCTTATATATTCCTAAATACATACGTCTTACAGGTAAGTTACCCAGCTACAGAAGATATAATCGTGCTCATTACACAAATATTTGTCCTAAGTGGGCATCGAATCCACGTTCTCCGGCTTAACTATCAGGGCCACTAATCATTAGACCGACAGGCCCATCCGAAATGAACTCAATGAGTTTCAAAAATCATCGAAAAAATATGTACCAGCATATTTGTCAGCTTTTGTGACCAGTTAGAAAAAAATAAAGAAGTTCATATACGAAATGTTGCAAAACGGGCATCCATGATGACAATTGCATTTTATTCGATCAAATGCAACTTGCTAGTTTCTTAGAATTTCTTTATCAATCATTTACATTTTTCTCAGCTGTCTCACTCTTCGAGTTGTTTGTTAAAACAATGATTGTTTTTCAACTGCACTTGAGGAGTATTTGCTTTTTTAACAATTAATCAATTAATCCATAAAACAAAACTAATATCTTCACACGCGGTCGTCTGATGCCAAACTAGGCAAAGCCCTTACCTCTTATGGTAACCTCCATATGTATAGACATATGTATATATATATAAATATGGAAGTATATGCATATATAGATCAATTGCATGCAGACACAGAACAAATGATCGATTTCATCACACCAATATTTATCCTGAATGGGAACCGTACCCACGTCCTCTGACTTAGCAGGCACGATCACTAATCACTAGAGCAACAGGCCCGTCAAATATTTTTTCTTTTGATTAAATTTATTAGATTTCGCCTACCTTTGCCCTTACCCTTATTAATTGATTCATCTTCTCATATTTTGTCAAGCATTTTGTTTCAGTCAACTCAAGATAATCATATTTACTTGCTTCAGTACCATTCATTTTTAAAAGAAATACATTCTCATTAACTCCATCGTGAATCTGGGACATGGATCCTCTGAGAAGAGCCGAAAAGAGCAGACTTAACCATCTACAAGATACGTTTATAAGACATGAACACACTAATAACGTCAGTATCGAGTAATCGATTTAAATATTTTAATATCAATTTTGTTGGCCATTTTCAATTAAGTTAATAAATTGTTGAACTGATAAATATCTTTATGACAATCAAATTGATTTTGAATTATTAGATTATGTATAGAGATAATGTTGACCCTGATGGGGAACCAAATAGTTTATCAAACACTGAAATTAGGTTGATAGGTATTTAAGTATAGGTATTATAGATAAGTAGGTAGATAATCTTTTTTGCACACCATAGTTAGAAAACGTGACTTTTACTGTTTTTTCATTTAATTAAACTGCTTTCTGTATTTGTACCTATTGAATAACATGAAATAAAATTCGAGTTTCAAATTAGCTTAATCAATCACTACGATTATTTTGTTTTATTAGAATAAACGATCGAGTCTATTATAATTTGAACATCATCAAATCTTGTTAATTTAACATTAAGACGAGAGCCTTCCTGAACACCTTGTTATTGGACTGAAATATCGCGGAGAGATACTCCACGATATTTCAGTTCTTTTGTCAATGGTTTTCATAAAAACGGGTACAGTGCGAGAACAATGGGTGAATACAAACTTTTGTATACTGTCGTGTTCATAACAAAACACACATAGACTATTGAACGTTAGATCTGAATTCCTACATTTTGTAAAGCCTATCGCTACTGGAGCAGTTTACAAAAACATTTAGAAAATTAAGGCTTTTATGGCAAACCAGTCGTGGACCGAGCCCTTCCCTATTATCAGGGGCGAATCGTGGTCTCATCTCTTATTAAATCTCGTGGTCATAAAAGTCTTGGTTACCTATAAGTATTGGGTGGATCAAGAATTTGTTACCATTTGAATCTAACATCCCGCGCAGACGTGTTACATCAGTTGCTGAGATGCTACTGAAATTTGCTGACTACATCGTAACACATGGTTTCAACAAGAAAGAGCCACTTGTCACATATCCAGTGAGTCCCTCCTGGTGGTCAAAGGCATGTTTCTGATAAAGCTGATTTCTAGACGAGGCGACATTCCATGGCCACCCAGAAGTCCAGGTCTATCCCAGTAGATTTTTTATTGGGTTATTTGAAAAATCGCGTCTATATTAATAAACTGAATACACAAAGTCAACTAGAAGAAAAATCAGTAAAGAGATGTCGGCGATCTCACGGTCCCTTGCCGACGAGTATTCCAAAATTTCGGCGCTCGCTTAGAAGAGTGTAAACGTCGAAACGGTGGCCTTTTATACAATGTAATTTTTAAAAACTAATTCCAACCGCTTTCTTGTAAAAAAAGCTTTCTTGTAAATAAACAATTTTTATAATATATTAAATAGTTTCTTTTTAGACGAATTTTTCAAATTTTAACAAATTCGTGGCCCACCTTTTATAATTTAACACATCTCACACGTGAAAGTCTAATCCGAAATAGGTAGAGTTATGGTAACTAGACAGCTAATAAACATATTTAAACAAAACACATATTACAGTTAAATGATACTCTAATACAGAATAAACGATCGTACTCATAACACAACTGTTTATTTGGAATGGGAATCAAACCCACGACTTCAGGCTTCACAGTCAGAGTAATAAATTACTAGACTGGTTATTAACTAGTAGTAAAGATTTTCTTATGCGAATATGTGCAATATTTTGTAAATTTTTATCCCAAACTGTTCATCACTTAGTCCGTGTGGTGACGGATTAAGAATACATAATGTTACCACCCCTATTCATCCCATGGGTATCGTAAAAGGCGACTAAGCGAACAAAATATACAAGACAACATCATAACAGAGAGAAGGAAAACTTGAAACAAACACTATTCCAACCCGTCTGGCCAGCGTGGTACAGTAGGCCAAAACCTCCTTGCTAAGGAGAGGCCTATGTTCAACAGTCAACTGTAAAAGGCTGTTGATGATGTTGATGATGTTCATCACTTGTCGTTGCTATCATCGTCTTATCTCTAAGAATAATTTCAAACTGCCTACTGTTAATTCGTACCTACCACATGACACAGATCTTTGTTATATGGCTTGTTTTCCTCTTTCACCATTCCGTATCCTAAAATGAGAGACAAATAATTAACTTATCATTTTTTTGACTTCCAAATTGTTTTGTTGATAAAAGGAAGTTGCAAAAGTTTACAGCGTGTACCGGAAGCGCAGTAAAAAGGACGCCTTTTCGAGCTTCCCTCTCTTTAGAAGTTTTTGTTTATGTATTTTCTTTTTTTTTTTCTTGTAAAAACCTCTTTATTTACTTTTCATTACCGTACGTTTTGGGAAAGAAAAATGATGTCAGGAAGTCCTTTGTGACGTCATAATCCTGTACCGTGTTGAGATGAATAATTTTGTCTCTTCTGTTCTCAATAAGAAATAGCAAAAATTTTAAATATGAAATATATGACAGAGGCAAAAAAAAAACAAATACAAGTTTTATAATACATATACCCACTCAAATTACTTAGTACTTAAATGTGATCGTTACGCTACCACCTGCGCTACCATACAAACACACAACATAGGACTTGTGTATATCTGAATATTTGTACATGTATGTGAGTGTGGTCAAAGTAAGTGTTCTATAAATGGCTTAATTTAGTTTGGTTTATATATGTAAGTAACTTATTTGCATTTGTTGTTTCTAATACACTACTATAATAACATTAGTAGGAGTGGAGTCTCCTGTCCGTGTGGTGATGAATTAAGAATACATAGTGTTACGACCTCTATTCGTCCTGTGGGTGTCGTAAAAGGCGACTAAGGGAACAAAGTATGAAAGACAACATCATTACAATTCGAGGTACAAAGCTAGGTATAGTAGGTTAAAGCCTCCTTGCTAAGGAGAGATCTGTGTCTAGCAGTGGACTGTAAAAGATGATGATGATGATGATGAAGTCTCCTAACACGAGCTTCTTGTTGCTTAATTGGAGACCTCAACCACTAGGTTGTAAACTGCTTAAGAAATGAATAAAGATTGTTATATTACTAAAGATAATACCAGCGCAGTGATTAAGGAGCCATAGATTAATCTTTTTTTACCCCCACACCTCTACGCTATCTGTATCCTACATTTGTGATTGTGGTTTTCAATGAATAATCTAAAATCAAATCAAATCTTAAAACAATAGCCGATTTTTTTATATGTCTACAGATTAAAACTTGCTTTACTTAAGAGAAAAAATAAATTTTAGCAAAACAAATACTGAAAGTGTAAAAGTTCGTAAACGTTACCTCTATTTCTTCGAGAGTCTGTAGAATATAGATTAATACAGCCTCATTCTCTGTATCGGCCACATTGTCACCGTCAATATTTGTCATGGATAATTTTACCAACATGCTTCTGAAGAGTTATGTCATGTGAATCATGTGATGGCTCCCTTTAGACTTTAAAATTAAGGTAGAAGGATCTTCGGGTTCCAGTTACCTCAAATAGGTGAAATTTACGAAATAAGCAATTAGAAAGTAACAAAAAAGTAATGTTTCAAAATATTGTCTCGGTGACGCAGTGGTGTGCTTGAGGTCTCAGTTTGGATTCCCGAGTCGGATCAAATGTTTGTATGCTTGCAAATCTTTGTTTCGGAGTTTGGTGTTTTCTATGTATAATATGTATGTATTTACAAAAAAAGTATATAAGTATTCTATCAGTCAGTCCAGTTATCATAGCACAAGCTCTGCTCAGTTTGAAAGTAGATGACATTGTGTGTCAAATGTCCAAAATATTTATTATTATTTATTTATTAATTATCAGGATCGCTTTTCAAAAAATCTCGTCAAATTTATAGAAATATCAAAATGGTTAGGTGTGTTCATGACCGATGGTAATCATTTACCATCAAGTGACCTGTCGGTTTGTTTACACGTATACCACAAAAAAAAACCTTACTTTGTGACTCTTTGTAGTCGTGACAATCTTACTCGTGTTAAGCAGCAGTGTTAGTTATTAGTTGTGGAACCGCATAAGGTGGACCATCACTTTTAATCATCTCGTGGAGGCCTTAAGAGTCAAGTGAGTGAAGTATGAAGTACAGCAGCACTGAGAGGAGATGGAAAACTTGAAACAAACTCCATATCAACCCGTCTGACCAGCGTGCTGTAGTACGCTGAACATCTTTTATAAGAAGGGGCCTATATCCAGATGTGGACTATAGGCCACCTATTATAAGGATGAGGAAAAAAAGGTGTTAAAATAAAATCAACAAAAATAATCTTATAAGATTTATTTTGTATAGTTTTAGTTTAAAAATAGTAGACTAGTTACATTAGTGTACCGAGCTATCCAATACTTAACTCTATAATAATACAAAAATGATAGAATACTTTCCCACCTCTCCCATGGGGCTACTGGGACGAAAAAGTGTGTCAGCCCATCACGGGACAACACCATGGGGGACTAGTGGAACAGATCCGTATTTAGTTAAAGTATTTTATGTATTTTCTCGAAACGGTGTCATTTCTGTCATAATATGCACTAATAAATATATATTTATTTCATGAAACATAATATAACATACTCCCATTCACATAAATAGAAAAGCTCGAATATTTTATGATATATTTACATGTTTTAAAAATATGTTACATAATTATATTTCTAATACAAATCCTTTTAGGAGAACTTAGAAACACATATTTATCTTATGTATTATTCAAATTATAACTAGCTAACTACTTAAGAGTTTTATAAAACATACATTTTAATTTTAAAATTTTATACGTAGACATTCCAAGTCAACAACGAGTACACTTATTAAAAAAAAATTGGTAAAAAAAGTTACTAAAAGATAGGATATAACACGTACACTTATAAACAAAAATCAATAAAAGAGTGACAAATGAATGCGTTCATTGACAACCAAATGTTAGCTCGGTTTGGCGGGAAAGACTTCTCGTAACACATTTGCAGACTTTCTCAAGAAATTACTCCCAAAGATTCTAAATAAATTAGAGGATGTTACACATCAAATTTGTAATTTACATACTAAAAAACTGTATTTTGAAATTCAAACGTCTAAAAAATTTAATTTTAATGGCACTAAAAATTTCTTTGGTATTTGAAGTTTTAGTATGGGTAAGTAGAAATCCAGTAGTCGTAGTACTCAAGTAGAATATACTCGTAAATGTTCTTTATTTGAAAATGTTTAATAGACAACCATGTTGTCGTTCGAAATTTAAATTAAACCTCTTTGGTTACAGTAGAAAGAGGATACATTATCATTAATTTTATATACACTTTAAATATTACGTTTCCGAACTAGATTTTAAGTGTCACATTTTGAATTATCAATATGAAAACAAACAAAAATAGACTTAAAAGGTAACGAAGATTTATTGAACTGGTATACTAACTTGTAATTCAACAAGGTCGAATTTTCAGTACCAGTGGTTTGATGACACGAATGAACCATTTGTAATAACGTATGAAAAATTCTCGCATCTCTGAGAAGGTTTCATATTAAATGAATTCGTAACGAAAATGAGAAAAAAAATGATGTAATTTTTATAATGAATCCAGGTTCAAATGTTTTTAATTTAGTATTGTGAAAGTAGGTAATCATTCTTCAAACCACGACATCATAAACAATATTGTTATTTTTTTAAAAGAAACAGATTCTTAATTTTTTTTTCGAAATTTTTAACATTCACTAAGAAATATTTATTAAATAGTGTTAACATTTAAAAAATATTTACAATAGAAATGCACGTTATCTTAACTTACATTTGGTCCTATTATAAAATTGTATTTACATTTTTTTGATATAATATGAGATTTTAAATACAACACATTTGAAATGTAATAATTAATGTGTATTTGTTTGTTCTTAATATTACAACGACATAATACACTTAAAATACTAGCTAACCGTGTAACTTCGTCACGTTTCTCAATAGGAATAATTTTTCGCCGTTTTTGCAACATTTTTTATTCATGCTCTGTTTTAATATGATGCTAAATAGCATAAAGCTTTCTTCGATAAGTGGGCTATCCAACACAAAAGAAAATTCAATTCGAAATCGTAATTCCCAAGATTAACGCGTTCACTTAAACAATTACCAAATTGTGTTATAGAATAATTGAATTCCCTACAGAAAATTGTTCTACTATAGTTTTCATTTCAAACTGTAGTTCATTTAATGTAATATATTGCAGTTGTATTCACTACAGTGGCAGTTGAATTAAACCATACAGTGATCTATGACCTACGTCAACTTTGTAATTCATTAATGAATGAAAAGCATACGCGAACGCATCTGGCCCGAATTTAAATTAACTTTTATTTGAATTAGATTCGTGTGTATCGAAGTAAACATGGCTTACTTGTGTACTAAATAGACCTATTTGTGACTCCATTCATACCTAGACCTGGTATTTATTTCAGCATGACTTGAGGTTTTCAACATACTTTCAAAAAAGAAATCGGTTCTCTAAATGGACACCGCTGACTGAGAGTTGTATTTTTTTAGCCAAGATCTAAAGACCTAAGACGAATTCCAGAATTAAAAATTAAAAACAAATGTAGTGAATTTGGATGTTATTTTAGTAAATCATATATCTTTGCCGTTGAAAACACTATTTTGTTTAGTAAACAGATTGTCACTTTCGATATTCTCGCGTTGTTCTGAATTTGGGTGTCCATTTTTTATATGCGTGTAAAGTCACCCGAGTACAAGAGTTGTCCTTTTAAAATAAAAAGAAGTAAGCCAGTAGATATATCATATTATTAAATTCACCTTTGAAAATCTACCAGCCCTCTAGACTATTAATAACGGTGTTAAATAAACAATGTTGTTTTGTGGACTAGAAGAAAAAATATTTATTTAAGACCTCATGGAAAACACGCTACATCGCGTACTCGTCTTTTAAAATTCTATGACGTATGATAATTTATTTAGGTGGTGTAAACACGAAATACTTTTTTTACACGAACCTGTTCTAACATTTGTTGGCTAAATAAAATACTTCTTATGATGTCAAGGGACTTGACACACAATTTCGTGTGTAGTAGACTTGTCAGTTTTGATGACACCTTTATTTCAAGCTATAGAAGCTGGTCACACAATCTTTGTTTCTTATAAGTTTTGCAGTGAGAGCTACAAATGTCTTTGTATTGTTTTTAGCATAAAATTCTAAATCTAGATCTAAATTTAGATTTCATTTTTGAATTCAAAGCTAATCTAGGCTTATGAAGTCTCGCAAAAAATTGAGAACGAAATTTTACCAGAACTGTTTATTAACGAATTCGTTTTCTCTTTTTTTAAAGACAACGTTTGCATTAGGAACATATCCCATGTCGCAGGAGACTTTACAAACATACAAGAAAAGAACACAAAGAACACACAGACTCGGAAGAACAATTTGTGGGTCACGCAAAGTGTTGTCCCGTTTGGGGTTTTAACCCACAACACCCAGCGCAGGAGAGGGTAGCGTGGCGATTGCTTAAACTACTACGCTATTCATGCAGTCGTAGTTATACCATACATTTAAGAAAGATAGGCCAGAACTTCTTTATGAAAAAAGTTTGGTACTGTAGGGATGTCCTTAAATCTAATTAGTTCTAATATGTCATATTTAATACCCAGAATTGTGTTAATCATGGTATACAGGTCACACAATCATGGTATATCCTTAGTGACATCATCTTTTCAAAATATAATATGTATATAAATTACTTGTAACTTGTATGTATTTCGAAATAAATATAAAGATGTATGTCAAAATGAATATATGACCATGCAAGCGGCGATTAATGAATGTGAACGAAGCAAAAGAGGTGTCTCAGGATCGGACCGTCTCTGCCTACCCCTCTGGGAAATAGGCGTGACATTATGTATATGTATGAAGAAGTAACTTTATCAGTATTCTGGTCACCATAACACTGATTTCATCAAGTTTGGGATTAGACTGCCGCATGTGATTCTTGAAAATATTACATATTAAAATGGATGGATTAAAAGTTTAAAATTTGAAATAAATTTTCCAATAACTATTGGAATATTTATAAAGTGATGCATGTACGAAAAATTCCTATATTCTTATAAAATAAGCATGACATTCTTCAGACAAAATTATTATTGTTCTATTAAGAATATGTGACAATAGACTTTGTAGAATTCAAACAAATTCTCGCAAATCTAAACATATAATTTGACTCAATACCCAGAAAGTGCCGAGACAAACCCTCTCTTTGTCTTACAATGTTTCGCAAAATATTATCTAAACATAACACAAGAACTTTTCGAAAGTATAAATTTGAATGTCTGCCATACTGTGTTTTAGGCCGTTTAGTTTTGAGGCAATAAATTTAGACATGACAAATTATTAATGGCAGCCTTACTGGTCTAAAGGTAAAAGTTTCTTTGATAGTTTTGAGGTCTTAGTACGTCATCTAATTTAGGCCTGAATAAGTTATTAATAGAAAATAATTCGAAACAAACTTTTAAAGCTCTTGAATATCATCATGTACCATCAAATCACTCGCGAATATAAAACAAATGAGCCCAAATTGGATGAGCTTATCTCGCTTGGTTAAGAAGTTTCTATCGGTGTTCTCCAGTTCGATCTTTGAAACAGTTGTAGGCTATCATTGGACTATCACTGAGGATAGAAGATGTACATAAAATTTGGCCTCAATTGGAAATCCAGAAGCGTTTTTTAAATAGACGTCAAAATTTATATTGAACCTCAGAATACAAACGTTAGAAGTTAAATTAAAGCTTGCAAAACTGATTGCATTATTTGCAAAATACTTTATTACATTCCTCTTAAAGTATCAATGTCTAGAGGATGGCTAAATATTTATTTGATACTAATATATTCTTTCTGATAATAAATTTAGTATTACTATTTTGCCGAATAAACATTTAACATATGAGAAATTTGCTGGACTGTTGAAAGCTGTTGAAAAATGGCAAATTTAAAAAAAATGGCCCACACAATATATCAAATTGCTGAAGTCTAGAATTCTGTTTGATATATTTGCAAAAGCTGCTGTGTTCATTCTTTATGAGTTACAGAAGTTGAATCTGTCAACAACAGTTTCTACACTGTTACTGAAATAGGTTATTCAAGTACAGAGTTATTAAATTTCAACGATATTTTTGTGGTATATTCAAAAAATTTAAGTATTCTATATATATCGAAATGGTTACTCAAATGAATGACTTTTGATTAATATTAACAATTATTTAATATATTAATATACACTAAAGTAGGTTTTACTATACGTATGTAGAGGTACTAGTTGACGCACAGAAATTCGTCTGCTTCTTCTATTGCTAGTAGCGTGATGTTGAACAGCATGAGCTAATTTGCTTACCATAAAAAGGTTTATAGTGAGTCTACCTTAAAAGATGGAGATAGGCTCTTGTAGATTTGTTTTTAGAATTTTTAAAGGGGAATAATTCTTTTGTATATTTTCTTTGCGAAATTTTAACCGTGTACGCAGAGCACGCAATATAAGCTTTCAAAAGAAATAATTTTCACTCATTTTTGCAACATTCTTGCTTAGTATTATTATTTAATACTGAAAGATTTTTTCAAACCTGACTAGTATTTTTCGAGATTAGCGCATTAAACCACGAAAATAAATAAACAAACTCATCAACTTAAAAATATAAGAATAAAAAAGTATTTATTACCATACTTGTAACACTATACAACGTGTAATGGCTCGCTATAGCTGTTGGGCAAATTAAAAATGTAGTGAGTAGTTGATTTAATAAATAAATAAATGGTGTAGCCTTTTTTGTCAACGTGCAGACAACAATCTATCTGTATGTTTATTATTAAGTAGAAATTTTGGTCCGGGATTACTTTTTGGTGAAATCATGGAGAGCACACATTTATCAGTTAATTTAAAACCTACATAAATAGAGTTTCACTTTTGTTGCAGTGTTCCGAAATACATTTCTACAAGTATTTGAACCAATAGCGCACACTAATACATAAAATCCTGATAAAAATACCTTAGAATCAACTCTAAACATCCAAACAGACATCCAGTAAAACAATTGACATGTTTTATATGTACTGAATTCAATTAATATTAACTTTCCGCTTATTTTTTATTAGACAACTGTTCAAGCTACGATTAAATTTGAATTTAAAACCATTCTTTATGTCATCATCACTCAAGTCCTTACATTCTTCAACATGTCTATAATCAGCATTGTCACTGTGCCTTTCTTCAATCCTTCCATCTTTGAAACAATCATAGTGAGGCTTGCAGTCAATGCTGTTCGTACTCCTTGCGATATAACTCTCTATGTCATCTCTGTTACGTATGTCAGAAAGGATGTCTTTGCCTAGTTGTCAATCTCTGCAACCATCAGCTGCTAGAGTGAATCTGGTTGCTGACTCACTGATGGAATCGTCTCTTACCTTCGGTCTTCGGTTACCATTCATTTGTTCAATGAAGGACGTATTCGTGTTCCTGATATAGTCTCTATGAATGTTATGGTTGGATGGAGATAAATGTGCTAGTCGGTAGCTGACGTACGAATCGTTGCGGCGCACGACAGTTCTCGTAGTTCCCGCTCGAGAGCTCCCGATCGGAGCGAAAGATGTGCCATTTTGGTCTGGAGATGGCGTGGAGTGACAACAGCAGAAGCATTTGAAGTATGATCTGTGGAATTCCCGACGGAATTTACCTGAAACAAATGAGATTTTAAAATTGTTTGATGCGTAAACAGTGTTATGTGCAGTATTCAGTGCTGTGTGTATTTCAACTTTGATAATGGTTGTAGTGTCTTGTAAAGAAAGTGAAATAACGGAATCATTATGCAGGAATACCGTGATAAAATAATGATTTTGGAATATAATTTAATGAATCTAATTTCAAGCATTATGCTTTAAATTACATACAATCAGTGCTAGGTGGAATACTGGGTAATTAGAAATTTTGTAACTGTGTTAATTAATTGTAGAGCAATTTCAGTTGTGATTTACAAATTACAAAATAAATCTACATGAATGTGCAAATATACGAGTTCTTATAAATACTCCATAAACATTCATTGTGATATTTTGTGAGTTATTAGCTAACTTAGTGTTTTTGTGATTAAAAATGTGAATCTTTTAAAAATTGCACAAGTGAAAGTCATTGAGATTTAGATATTAATAACTTTTAGTCCCACTCTTTTAATTTCAACAATTTTAAATATTTAGCGTGTTATATAACATCGTCATTATTCTGAATTATCGCTTAAAGTGACGGCCATAAAGTAGGATCTAAAGGTTACCCTACTTAAAGTTTTGTTTAAAAGTAAAGGCTTTGGAATATTAAAGTAGGTAGAGGTAAAGAGTTTTTCTAACAATTTCATCAACAGCCTTTTACAGTCTACTGCTGGACATAGGCCTCTCCTTAGCGTGGAGATTTTGGCCTACTATACCACGCTGGCCAGACGGGTTGGAATAGGGTTTATGTCAAGTTTTTATTCTCTTTGTAATGATGTTGTCTTGCACACTTTCCCTTAGTCGCGTTTTCCGACACCCGTGGGATGAATAGGGGTGGTAACACTATGTATTTTCAATCCGTTACCACACGGTCGCTAAGTATGGAATAATTTACATGTTTTAAATTCCTATATAGATTATAAAAATGTCCGATTCGTTTATGGTAGTATTGCTTGAGGTAAAGAATTTGTATAACACGCTTCAGAATGTTACTGCGAAGCGTTGCAGGATACTATTAGTAAATTGTGAAAAGATAAGATAAACATACTTCAATTATTTATTGAAATGTATTTTATCATAACATTGTCTTTGCACACTCTATGTAATATTAAAGTTCCCTGAATTTTCCGCAATTTATGTTGTTTACGGTCTGTTGAGCAGAGATATTGAGTATCCGTTCTCCCTATACTAAAATATTTTTCCGTATGATGTGAATGCCGCTCATTAGAAAATTAAATTGAATTTCACTCAGTACTGGTATGTAGTTTGTGACTAAAGACCGTTTCTAAATTTAATTTTACTCTATTTACATTTCAATGTGTCTTATTTCTAATCAAATTATATGTTAGAAATTTGAAGAAAAAAACGTTAACTATTATTATCATAGTTCTCATTTCTAAATGTAAAAATTTTGATGAATGATTTGTGGGATAATTCAATTTATTTTAACTTTAATACTGAATAAAAAATAAAATAAGGATACACACATATTCGTAATATTTGTGTGTTGTTCATAATATAAAAATCTTGCTACAGATTTTTTGAAAATCTACTATTTGCTTTTGCACTTAATTTTCCCTGGGCAGCGGTAGTCACTTCCTGTTAGGTGATCCACCTTTTTCTTTGCCCTCTTATTCATTAAAAAAGGTACTTCACTAGAGCTTATTCATTATATACATAGTTTACAGATAACTCTATCGCACAACGACAAAACGTATTGTACAATCTAAAGGCACGTTAAAAATCTTATTATTATTTTTTTCTAATTTGAATATTTCAATGCTTATCACTTGGTAACTAAATAATAAAACCAGTGAAAGCTTTACCAGTCCTCAATTCGAGTACAAACTCATTTAGGTGTAATACTTCAATTTCCTTTTCATTGAAATGACTGATTGACAACAATTTAAAATTTTATTTCCGCCTGTTAAGCGCGTCTTAGAATATTTTAATTGGAGATGTTGTGACTAATTGGTAAAGGCGAAAAACCGGCTACTTTTGTAGTCGGGGACTTGTTAGTCGCTATTATTTACAATGAAGCCGACTATTTGGATTCTTTATAGAAGAAAAAGCATAGAAAAATTGCTTTAACGCCAGTTTAGTGTGAGGTCCTGATATTTTGCGGTATTAGTATCGAGTCGATCATGGTTTTAAGTACTTGAGTGACGACAATAGCCTGTCCTCTTATTTATTATCTTAAACAGTTTACTGCTTTATACAGGTTATTTCTTAGCAAGGAGGTTTTGGCTTCCTGCAGCTGGCCAGACGGGTTGCTATAGGGTTTTTTTGAAGCACCCCAGGGGTCGCCCTTATCGTGCGGCACGATAAAAGCTCTGCACCCCTTACAGAGACCCTCCAGCCCAGCTTGCTGCGTCGATGACCTTCTTGGTTGAAGACGCCGGGGTTATCGAGGACAATGTTGCGCCTGTCAGGGAATCGGAGATAGGGGCGGTTGTTCTACGGATTCATTCCCAGAACACCGCCCCCGGGCCGGACGGGATATCTGCCCGAGTGCTGGCCCGAGCTCTCGAACACATGTTGGACCACCTCAGGGAAGTCCTGGATGCTAGTTTGGCATCCGGACGTTTCCCTGGAAAAGCGGGGAGCTGGTCCTAGTGAGGAAGCCAGGACGGCCTGCCGATTCGGTAGCGGCCTATAGGCTCATCGTGTTGCTGGACGAGGTGGGTAAACTGTTTGAGAGGATACTCTCTGCTAGCATCGTCCGGCACCTCTGCGAGGAGGGCCCCGATCTGTCAGTCGCTCAATTCGGTTTTCGAGCGGGGCGTTCGACAGTCGATGCTGTGTTGCGCCTGAGGGCCGTTATCGGAGAAGCGGTGAGCTGTGGCGGCGAATTGGGTCCAAGTGGAGATCATCCTTCCGACGGCGGTGTCGTTGGACATTGCCAACGCATTTAATAGTCTGCCATTTAGCTGCATCAGGGAAGCACTCCACTACCACGGGATGTGAGTACCTGAGACGGCTTGTGGCAGACTATCTACAGGAGCGTACCGTCATATACGAGGACCGAGACGGTGTTCTGAGGCAGCGGCTCATGACGTGCGGTGTTCCTGGTCTGTTCTCGGACCATTCATGTGGAACATGGGATACGACTGGGCCCTTCGAGGTCGTCTTCCCCCAGGATTGAATGTAATTTATTACGCGGATGACAAATTGGTCACAGCCCGGGGGATGAATTTTCAAAAGGCGGTGCATCTGGCCACGTCGGGTGTCTCTCTGGTGGTCGGGCGCATTGAGGACGGATAAGACGGAGGCCCTATTGTTCCATGGGCCCCGTCGTGGTCCACCTTCCGGCGCCTCCATTGTAGTCAATTCAGTCCTCGTACCGGTTCAGGCCCAGATGAAGTATCTGGGCTTGATCCTCGACGGCAGGTGGCTCTTCGCCAAGTACTTCTGACAGATTTCTCCAAAGCTGGTCGGTGCTGTTTCTGCCCTTGGGCGACTTTTGCCCAATTTAGGTGGAGCCAGCGTCGCGACGAGACGGCTATACACGGTGGTTGTCCAGACAATGGCGCTCTATGATGCACCAGTTTGGGCGACGGCTCTACTTTACGACATCCGTGTGATGAATACTGGTGGTGATACAGATTATCCTCCTGTTACGTACGGTAAAATGACTTTGCCTAGGTTTCTGAATGGGTGCATGCATAGTTAAGTTTTATAAAAGGTAATTTGATTATAAACAAAACTGTAACACACATTAATTGGTAAATGTTACGTTAATAAACAACACACACAAGTCTAGTTAAGTAAACAGTTACGACTAAATATTCTGAAGTTAAAGCTCGTTAGATTTGTTTATTCAAAACTCGAGTGCAAAATCTTGTCGCATCACTAAACGTGCTGTGCAAAATATTGGGGAAGGGAAAACTGTTTACTGACCTGAAAAGCCTGGGAAGCCTGAAAGCAAAATTTCAGTGACGTATTTCTCAGATATAAAGCGATTTTAAAGAAAATAATTCAATCGAAATGATGATATTCAACAAAAAAGTGTATGAATTTATAATACAAGTAAAAACAACAGAAATATGAAAACAAGTGTTACAGTAAAATGACGTATTATTTTTTGGTTTATCAAAGCAGCGAAAAAACGGGCCTTAATATACAAATACGTTGCTTATTAAATACAAATATGTTTAATGAATAATAAATACACTGTTTGAACACAGTATGTATGTGTTTTGTAAATATTTTCTTTAATCATTAATATTTCGTTACACCAAAGAGTTGATAGCATATAACGCTCGATCTGTTGGAAAAAATATAACATTTCTAAATACCTGTATCTGTCAATTTCTGGTAAATAATTCTAGTAAACGAGATAATAGTAATGCCCTTGGAATCCTTATTACTTGGTCGTCTGATTCCAAACTGCGCACAGCCCATTGCTATGTAACCGGACTGCTGATAGACATACTTACACATGTCTAAATACACACATACTATATATATAATTTACACTACAAAAGAGAACAAGTACTTATTTGTCCTGGTTGGGGATCGAACCTACGGTTTTTGGCTCAGGAGTTAGGGATCATCCACACAGGAAGGGTCCACTTGCAGCCGCAGGTGGCCCGAGGTACGATAGGGTTCCAGGGGTTTCCTTACTAGGGTGCACCTGGTCCCCTGGCTATTGGTACCTGAGACGGCGTGCGATTTTTGGTCGGTTCGAGTCCGACATAACCACCCTTCGGTTGTATCTGTGGGGATTTCCGCACAGTACAAAAAAAGAGGGGGTTAGGCATCATTAAATATTATTATTGTATATTGTTATTTAGATTTTTGGTACACAAGTGACCGCAACGTATTGCTGACATTCAAGGTTTTAAAATGATAACTAGCATTGGGTACAATAACGTTTTTTAGTTTTTCCGACCGTGGCCCATAAAAATAATGGAGCCTTATATGTATTTTCAAACTACCGACTACTAAAGGTACCAAAAGATTCTTTTCATTTTACTATATATGTATACAGGGTTTCTTCAATACTGTTCCTAACCATTATAGGTCGAGAGTTATAAACTACCTCGTTGGTGTAGCGGTTAGTGAATACAACTGCTGATCACGAGGTCTCAGATTCGATTTACGAGGCGGTCCAGAGAATTGTTATTGAGTTTTGTTGACTATAGAAATGTTTAATAACAAAATGGAGTTTGGAGGTTAGGGTCTTAACCCTCGTGCCTCGGAGAGCACACAAAACTGTCGGTTCTGCGTCTGATCTCTCGACAGTCGTGTCGGACAGCGTCCTATTGCATTGTGAGAGTGAGAGAACACCTGTGTTTGCGCACACACTTGTTGGCTGGACTGCGATGAGATTGACCGCTGTACTCAAAATTGGCTAGGAGAACGTCATCATAGTTATAAGTATTAAGGGGAATTAATTAGTGTAACTTGATCGAAATGTCAGGTAATTTATAGGCATTACATACCTTTAACGCGATATTGTGTAACTAACTTTGTAATCGCGATGTGTATACAATAATGTAAAGATACTTTTACGTTCCGTACTATATTCGTCTCTGCTATCAAATAAAATATAACTTTTTTTTATAGACGACTCCTGCACTAGGAATAACTCTTCTGACGCGGGAGGCTTTACAAACATACAAGAAACGGACACAAAGAAAATCTAGACTCAGAACAACAATTTGTAGAAGACACAAAGTGTTATCCCATGTGGGGTTTGAACCCACAACACTCAGCTCAGTAGAAAGTGAAGTGACTTCTTAAACCATTGCGCCATTCGTGCAGTCAATTTTATCATGAAAAATTAACTTTTCAGTTTTCTCACGGTAATATATATATATTTGTACATAAATGTGTGGCAGCAGAAAATGATAAAATTCATATTGCCTGACCTTTTTCTGAAATAAAATTAATAAATATGTAGATTCAAATGATTCAGATGTATAAATATAAATAACTCATTATAATCAATCAAGTATGAATTGTACAGTTCAACAAAATACTTCGAGAGTTTCAAATGTTAAATATTTCTCACAAGTACTTAATAAAGTAAACTTTGTTTTTGATGTAAAACTGTATTATTTTACTAAATGAGTGAATGGATTATTGAAATTAAAACACAAGAAGTGCACGCGTCTAAACACTGTATTCGGTGGTAGCAGCAAGGTTAGGGCGAATAACAAACGTCAAGTGACTTACTTAAGTTGCACATAATTACCAATAGATGGCGCTACTGGTTTATCATTTTACAATTAATCAATATAAATCAGCAGTTTTTGATATGAATGTAAAAAGTTTAATTTTAAACTATACCTTCGTTGTAGATAATAAAATAACATACACTTACTCCTATGAGTACGCAAAAGCATATTAAACGGCCATATTTTGCTATTTATAGTTATTTTAGTTCCACGCACTAATAGTAAAAAAATATCTATTTTGAAACTTAACGACTATGATGCATACCTCATGTGTGAAGTTAAGCATTGCAATGTACTCTTAGCATATAATAAAGTTCCCCGACAAGTAAAATTTTGTACAATTTTCATTGAGATATATTGTGCAGTTAAGATGAAACCGAGCCGGCGCACAATGATTGAAGGACGGCGTATTTTGCCACACGATAGGGCCTGTTGTAGATTCGACCTATAAAGGTCTGGGTCCTCGCAAAGTTGTGTTAGAGACGCTGGAAGTCGGAGTGTTTTTAAGACAAATGCCTGACTTCTGACTCCTGGGTCCGTAAAGAGCATGAGACACGAAAGGATTTTTCACCCCATCAACAAAAAAAGCATATTGTTCGCAGAATGGAGTTATTTAATAGAAAGTAACGTAAATAATAAACTTGATATGGATTTATAAGAAAGATTAAAACTTTAAAGTATTTTGTTTCTTAAAAACAGTTTGATAATCCTCTCTCTCTCACTTCAGAGATTACACGGGCTTATTGGTCTAATAGCTCTTGATACTGAATGCTAAGTCGGACATCATTGAAGTTTTCATTCTTAGTCAGGACATACAATTGTATGATTATTATTATCATTTGTTTTGTGCCTGGGAGTAATTTATTTATACGAGTACATTGAGAGCGTCATTAAGGTGACCTCGCTGAAACTTGGTATACTGAACAAAGTGAGATAGTTCTTCTCGCCTCAGCATCTGCGTCTTCTTTAAAAGACCTAGGATCGTTCCTGCGTGGAGTACTACTCTTATCTTTACGATGGATCCATGCGATGGAAGCTCTCGATCGATTACAGCGGCTAGCGGGCCGCATTATTGACCCGAAGCCACTGAATTCCTTGAGTCTCTGCAGTTTTTACCATGGAGAGTGTTCTGACAAGTTCTTCCAACTGGTCCTACCATCTCCTTTTCTCTATATGACGACACGTGCTGGCCATCACCGTTTTAGAATGATAGAACTCTCGAACTAAACGGTTTGGCTCTTCCTTCCTGTGCAAATTAGTCAAGACCAGGAACTCACTACCTACACACGTGTTTCTCTCCCACTATGATCCCGGTTCCCATAGTGTAGATCACCATACTGTATTGTCTGGATTCGCAATGCGTTTGATAACCCCCACTCTTGGATTCTGTTCATGCTTCTCATTAGACATAGTAGAGCCACTTAGGGCCGGATCTTGTGTGCAAAGATGAATTTAGTGTAAAGGACCATAGACTATGTAATATCACTAAAGAATTGGTAAATAAAAATCTATCGTTTATTTTGATTTATACCATAAATAGAATTGAATCTTAATATTTTTAAAGGAATACATCATTTTATTATTAAACATACATATTGCTTCTAACAATACTTATTCACAGAAATATCACGTACTCAATATCATTTGAATTAGGTTACAAGTACTGTAACCTAATTCAAATGATCCAATAGCATGAGAGCTCAGAATTTCAATTGTTTTTCTCATAAGTCTGTTTTGAGAAGGAAAAGTTGATGCTCAAAAGAATCCGAAATCAATAAATTGAAACGTGTATTAAATTTTATTTGTGGAACGAATATCTTTGATATGTGTGTATGTGTGTATATTTAGAAACAAAAGTATTTTTAATAGCAGCCGTAATTAGATGGCCCGAGGTACGTCGGGGCTTCAGGGATTTCCTTTCTACGGTACACCCCTGGTTCTCCGGTTACTGGTACCTGAGATGGCGTGCAGTTTTTAATCGGTTCGAGTCTCATATAACCACCAATAGGTGATTTCGGGGGGGATTTCCGCACAGTAAAAAAAAAAGACTGATAACCACAGTACAGGCTTTGCTTTGTTTGGGACCATACGGCCGTGTGTGAGATATTATTAATTATAATTTGCTTTTATCGACTTTATTACTCAAAGTTGTTATATATAAACTTTGCATACACTATGTAAAGAGCAAATCGATTGATAATTAAATAGACAGTAAATATAAATAAATTTGTTTTTGTAAGTAAGTCTTTACTGTCATTTTTACAAGTCGGACTTTACAACTAAAAGGCGCCGACGTTCCCTAAGACTCACTCTGGGAAGAAACGCTAAAATAAACCACAGAGGTGTTTTCGAGTACTATATAGAGTCCTGGTTAACCTTTTGGAGAAAAAACAACTAACTAAACCAGCATTAATAATGCAGTAGTAAATGGCGGCCAGTTCCACATAAATCTATACATTGGAACATACACGAGTGGGAGATTCCTATTGAGCTTACAGTAACCTCGTTCTCTCGATTAAGACTTGGTTTTCTGTGAAGCCGCGTGACTACTCCAATTAAACTGGCACTTTTTCTGAAGCATATCCATTCCAAGACGCATTAAATAACAGAAACTTAAATCATAGTTGACAAAATGTTAACGCAACCTAAACTTTCCAAGATTTTCGAAGATAAGGTGTGAGCAAAATAGACACAATTCTATACATCCACAAACCATCAAATAACCATTTACGTTTCACGAAATAGTCCTTTTTAAGAATATATACTAAAATTGTACAGTTAGACATGGTGATAGTAAAACAGTGACCAAAATAGAAGATCCGGAGTTAAGTGGCTATGAGAAAGGTGTAGGGTGCATTGTAATTTGGTCTTCGTCTTAAGAAAGAGCTTAAGCTTCAGTGCTACTTAACGTTTACGCTAACAATTAAGACACGAAACGAATAGAAATAATGATCACACATTAAATTGTTCACTGATAAAATGTTTTCATTGTTTGGGACACGGTAGGAATAATTTTAATTTATTTACTGCTTGAGGTTGAAAATTTTGGCAGTGTCCTTGGACATTGCCAATGCGTTTAATACTCTGCCCTGGAGTTGCAATGGGATTGAAAATTGGGGATAGTTTAATGGTGCAATGTATTATATCTCTGAATCACTCTCTCTATTGATGCAAACAAATAAAAAGCCGTGGCAAAATTTGCAAGGTTTGAGTAGTAAGGAGCGCACGGGAAGGGATTTATTTCTATTTTTTTTATTTTAAGAGGCTGCCAAAGTAACACTATTCTGCCTGAGGGAAAGTATCAACAGAATTGAAGAGTTGTGGCCACAATACTCATTGCGAGCGTCGACAATGCAATACTATGTAAAAATTTGTTTAAAACTATAACACATTATCACTAAAGTTAAATAAAAATAAATTTTAAAATATCTCGCAAAAGAGACGAAAATAAATTAATACTCAGAAATAAATAATTGTTGCTTTAATAAAATAAATTTTGAGGAAAAAACTTTTAACGGAACAGTCTCAGTTTCTCAGATATAAAAAAAAAAATCCAAACAATTACAATGAAGGTTAACATGTCAGGCGCAGAGTGGTACACCGTGTGGTTATGGCCGGTTCGATTCCGACACCGGCTGTAAACCCCGGTAGGGTGACGGCCCGAGAGGGCTTCCACACGAAGCCATCTTTTTTTAAATAATACACTTAAATAGACAATTAAGTTTTCGACTAATATTTAAAATTATTTTTGTTTTATTCGTTTATAAAAGTTACTTGATCAAGAGAGGTCCATATTCAGCTGTGATCTATTAAAGGCCATTGATATGTGTGCGTTAGATACTGTAATTATTTATCAACTTCCGTAATTATAATCTATTAATAAAATACGTACTATTGAATATGTTTCAGACGCTCATTGAATGTAAACAATAAACGCAGATACGTACAACCGTAAACCACACAACCAATCTTCTAAATCTTCACAAATCTATCAGATGTAACAATTGACTTAGCTTTGGTAAGAAACTGAAATAGCAGTTTATCGGTTGAAGATAAACATAAATTAGACCACGCTTCGTCTATGTTGTTGATGGTTAGACACTCTCAAAGTATTATTTCTTTTTTATTCACCAACTTTATACTAGCACCGTTTGAACTTTGTAATTTATTTTTATGTAGATAATGGTACTACTGGTTAGGTAACTAAATAAGGCTCGTGTTTTAAAAGGTGTCCCAGTTGTAATTCAAGTTCTAAAACTGATTTCAAGTACAGATTTTATTATTGAACGTCACTTAAAACGAGATTCACTGATCCATACTCAAGTGAGAGACAGCTTATGCAGACTTCATGTTTATATCGAAATCTTCACTCAGATATAGATTTTGACAGATATGATCTCTGTTTACGAGAGATAAGTTGAAGTTAGTCTTAAGCCGTGATTTATAAGGTATTTAAATTTCAGGTGGATGTGTTTTACGATGATTTATTTCTGAATAATTACAAAAAAGTTACTTTATTTACGAAAGAATTACTTAAGATACACATTTCAATCCATTTTAATGAACCTTAACTGATATTCAGTTCATTTAAATATACATTCAAGTATTTGCTTAATTAAAAATTACCACAACCTTTTGGTTTATGACAAAAGTATAACGTTATTATTTAATATAAAAACAAAAACATAGTTTTGCAATTCAACATAACAAGATTAGACAACAATTTAACGTTCCATTATAGCTAATAGTTAGTCATTTTTACGTTAATAATATATTTAATTTTAATATATTTAACTTTCGGCAATCTGGTTCTTATTAATGTGTTTAAACTGCCACACTGACCCATAGTGTATTTTATATAAACTCGTGGCAATTATACTTCAAAAATATTTATTTTAATTCAATTGCTGCGTGATACGGAATAATAATGTCAATAAGACGAAAACGTAATTGAGAACAGACTGTAAGTTAAAATCAATTACTAAGACGAGTTTCTGCTGAGTGACACTTAAAACGCATTCTATAATAAGAATGACGCTTGAGTATTGATGTAAAATTTAGACTTGCTTCAGGTAATCAGAGTTTCACGTACACTTGAGACGCGTTTTAAAATACAGGCTTAAGTGTGTTATATGTATAAGATTTCTATGCAAGACGAATAAATTTTTGTGCTTTATTACGCAATTTTTAGTACCCCAAATAAATAAATGAAGAATAAACAAACATAGTTTAGTTTTTATTTAAACTAATAATACAGTTGTGAGATCCTTTAGTTGTTTTATTAGAAGGTACATTCACACACGATGTGCCAGATTGCGCCTAAAATAGAACGAATCCTGGCAAAGTTAAAAGGCTATGTACCTTGGGGTACATAACCTTTTAATTATCCAACAGCCAGGTACTTAAGGACACAGGTCTTAAGGTGATCGAACTCGAATTAATCGACAACGAATTGTTTTTGAATAAAAATCGTTTGTCTCGACCCATGCCATCGCTTCCTAGGGCGAATGAAGTCCTTGCCCATGTAACAGTTTACAAGTAGTAGAGCCACGCTGATTTCACCATGAACGGGCCGGCCCGACCGGGGCAGTAGTACCCTCCCACAGGACATCAACCTAAAACGACAACATTCATGCTGTCGTGCTTCGTTGGTGAGTGCGAGACCGGAGGCCCATTCACGCAGGGGTGACAGTTGTCGTGGTAAGTGTGTGCAATACAATGATAGGATGACTGTCATGCCGTTTATGTCCCCAAGTGAGTCGTAACAAAGCATCTTAATAAGCCGCCATAGTATGGGTCACCATACTACATTGTCAGCATTCGCAATGACTATGGTGACTACAACTTTTGGATTATCCTATTCATGTTTTTCATCAGGCAGAGTAGAGTCACTTTGGAAGGCTTACAAATAAAAAAAAATAGTGTGACTGGTGGTAGCGACTTTCGTCAATGGTTGCATATTTTATCCAAACATGGCCAACCGCCAGCGTTTGCTGAGCTATCTCCTCACTACAGTCGCTGCAGTGACAGGAGGGACTTAATTCCCTCCTAGCAGCCGAGTACAGATACTTCCCGACTCATTAATTAAACTCAGTACTAGTAAATTAATTGTCTATAGATCTATAGAGTTAAGACAGTACATCTGTCTTGACTCTATAGATACTTGGATAGTTAGATATGTAGGTAGAAAAATTCTTTTATGTCTCCAAGCGTAGCGTGAAAAATCATCTCACTAAGCCGCCATAGTGTGGGTCACCACACTGCATTGTCTGCATTTGCAATGAGTATGGTGACAAGAACTGTTTGAATTCTATTCATGCTTTCCATTAGACAAAGTAGAGTCACTTTGGCAGGCTATTCATTTAGAAAAAAAGGAAATTCTTTATTTCTTGCAACAAATTACAGAGTAACAAGCGAGTACATAAAAATGTCAGGCATAAAGTACAATGGCGGTTTTATTGCTGAAAGCAATATCTTTCAAGCAACCTTAGACAGTTTATCTACTGAAACTTTAACTTGGACTATGTCACTAGTTATAGCTGAATATGAAATTTGTCCCACTGCCCTAAATGGATGAAATAATATTGACTATTGTCAACAAGCACCTCGTGTATATGAAACCTTAGATTGTCGTATAATAGTAATTATTATTATTATTATAACGACTAGTCATAAAAGATGGTTTAAGACGCCGCGGCCGTAAAAGTAAAGACGCGACGGCTGACCTCCACTGATAGTACAAATAAACTGCGCATTTGCCCGTAAGTTGTTAGTATTCTATGTGTAGGTTGCGAATGGTGAAAATGAGTGAAAACTGAGCATACGAACTGTTTTAACCGCCGAGCTTACTAAGTCAAGCCAACAGACCAGTCTATATGAGTAACTAGTACTATACTTTAATTGATTTACGACATCCTAAATCTGTTAGCTTGGTATAGACTGGTCTGTTGGCTTGACTTAGCCAGTTTGGTTGCTCTGTTCCCGGATTCCTCCTATATCAGGCGCAGAGTGGCACACCGTGTGGTTTTAGTCGGTCCGATTCCGACACACCACCCCGTCGTAAACCCCGGTAGGGTGACGGCCCGAGGGGGTTTCCACATATTAAAAAAAAAAGCCAGTTTGGTTGCAAAGACAAGTTGTATGACGACATAAACCAATTAAACTGACGAAACATAACCTAAAATAGTTCATTATAGTTAAATTAACTTTCAGTTTAGACCCCAACTCAACATTTTAGGTGGATATGTGCTTGACGTTTTGTCAGTAGCTATCTCCCGGTAATATTGCTTAAATTGTTTACTAAATGTTGACTTTTACGAATACAATATTTAAATACCTTTCATACCGCACCACGACCTTGTTAAACATTTGTAATTCATTTATGGTATGTAAATGTTTATCTTAAAATTCATAAAGAGCTTAATTCTAATTCTGTTAATAATAATTAGGTTTTACAGAAAACTAATTAGCTAGAGAAAAAAATGATTACATTTACAAGAGTAGCAGAAGACCATTCGAAAGTTTTCTTATCTAATAAAGAAAATTTATGTAAAATTATAGACGGCATAATGTTGGTGTTTCATGTCTCTGGCCATCCGAATGAAGGTGTAATTATATTTATATGTGTAACAGACAGTATATCTTTTTTAAAAGATATGACAATAGACAGTATTTTTAGGTAGTAGAACCACGCTGATTTCAGCATGAGCGGGCCGGCTCGGCCGGGACATTACTACCATCCCACAGAAGATCAACTTAAAGCGTGAGTGAGAGTGAGTGTGAGACCGGAGGCCCATTGATGCAGGAGTGACAGTTATCGTGGTAACTGCGTAAGCCTTACACTGTCACAATGACTGTCATGCCTTTTACGTCCCCAAGTGGGGTGTGAAAAAGCATCTCACAAGGCCGCCATAGTGTGGGTCACAATACTGTATTGTCTGCATTTGTAATGAGTATGGTGACCAAAACTCTTGGATTCTATGCATGCTTTTCATCAGGCAGAGTAGAGTCACTTTGGCAAGCTCTTAATATAGAAAAAAAAATATGAACACATAACAGTAAATTTCTTTTATTTTTAAATGAACTCATAAATAAATGAACTCTGAGTTCAGGATTGTAGGAAGTTTATGACATATCTCACCCACGATCGTCTGATTTCAAACAAGTCATAAACTGTAGTATGGTAACCAGACTACTAATAAACTAATTATATATAGAGTGAACCACGAATGAGTTAACATTTGAAAAAATCATACAAGACACCATTTCATATATTATAAAAATTGTTTATTTAGAAGAAAACTAATTAGTTGGAAATTATTTTTTTAAAAATTACGTCATCAAAATGACCATCGTTTCGAATTTCATTCTTCTAAGCGAGCCCCAAAATTTTCGAACACTCGTCGGCAAAGAGACCGTGAGATCGCCGACATCTTTTCGATGATTTTTTCTTTTAGTTGACGTAGTGTATTTAGTTTATTGATCTAGACACGGTCCCTAAATAACCCCATAAAAAAAGTCTGCTGGCGAAAGTTCTGGACTTCTATGTGGCCATGGAGTATCGCCTCGGTTGGAAATCAGCTTTTCCGGAAACATGTATTTGACCACCAGGGACTCCTTGGATGTGTGATAAGTGGATCCATCTTGTTGAAACCATGTGTGACGATTGTAGCCAGGAAATTCCAGTAGCATCGGTCCCAAGAACTCCCGTAACATGTATGCGCGGGATGTTAGATTCAAATGTTAACGAATTCTTGGCCTACCCTATATTTCTAAATACACATGGATTATAGATAAACCGCCTATAAACACAGAATAAACGATCATAACCTTTACACAAATATTTTTCATGCGTGGGAATCGAACTCATGATCTCTGGCTTAGCAGTCAAGATCACTAAATAACTAAGCCATCGCCAAGTCAGTGATCGCTGTCTTTTAGTTAGATGGTTCTTTTCCACCATCAATTTTCATTCGATTTTTCTATAATATTGGTTATCAATAAGTTTACTGACCTACTTTAAGAATTAATATCGTCCAATTTTCTAGTTACTCAGTCAAACTCCGTACGAGTTGAAATGGAAAAATAATTTTGATGGTAATTGGTATTTGGTCACAAACTCCTTGAGGAATATGAGTCAAATGTAAAGAAATTTCACGTATTCCCCATGTATAAAATAAAAACGTATATTTAAGGTAATATAGGTAATATTAGGCCCACTATGTACCGTAAAAATAATAAATATGCAAATAAAAATAATAACTAAAGCGATAATTAGAAGGAAGAATTAATTCACTTCTAATGTGAATTAGTTCAGTGCAGCATGAAAACTATTACTATGTCAGTTACCTTAAAGGTAGAGACAGAAATTAAAAGAGTTTGAAAAGAAAATAAAGGTACTGTATCAAATGACGAAATAGATAAAGGAATACATACCACTCATGAAGTTGTAAATAAGAGGGTTGACAGCGGAGTTGGCGTAGCATAGCACGTGGCTGATGAGAGCGATACAAGTCATAACATCGCTTTGCTGCACGTCGTAAGCGACCCTACACAAAACAAAAATATTGAATCAACAATTTTAGCAGCTGTAAATGATTTAAAAATAAATTTATAATATTATTCAAAAGCTGAAGAGTGTGTGGTCAAACGCTTATCTTATGAGCCACTGGTTCGATTGAAAAATTTCTCTTAGTGTTTCGTACGCCGTAGGAAAAGGCAAGGTGACCTTTAGAATTTTATTAAATATGACTAAATCTACGAGGGTAAGTTTTTAAGTTCGCGGAATGACAGTGAAAAAGGCGGGTAAACGCGCTCTTTTGATACCTACCGTATTCAGTGACTCATAATTAGTCTGCATAGTAAAATTTGTTGTGATTGGATCATTAGTTATTAAACTATCGTTGACCAAGTATTTTAATCGGGAACGAAGTGAAAAAAATGGAGAAAATTGAATTCCGTGCGGTGATAAAGTTCCTTACTAAGCAAGGAAAGTCTGTTCAAACCATACTCAATGAGATGTCATCGGTTTACAGGGATTCTTGCCCAGGAAAAACAATGGTCTACAAGTGGCATAGTTTATTTAAACAAGGCAGGGAATCACTTGAAGACGACCCGAGGCCGGGGCGCTCCGTTGAGGTGACTACGCCAGAAGTTATTGCAAAAGTAGAAAAAATTGTATTGGAAGATGCTCGACTAAAAAAGAAACAACTCGCAGAAATGGTTGGAGTATCGGATACAACAATTTTTAAAATTTTACACGATCATCTTGGCATGACTAAGGTTAGCGCACGGTGGGTGCCGAGAATGCTCACGCCATTGCAAAAACAACAGCGCGTGGAATGTTCACGTGCGTTTTTGGACCTCTGCAATGAAGACAAGGATGGCGTATTGAATCAAATTGTTACTGGGGATGAAACTTGGGTTCATCATTATGAACCCGAGTCCAAACAAGACTCCATGCAGTGGCACAAAAAGGGCACAGCACCACCCAAGAAATTTAAGGTTTCACAGTCGGCTGGGAAACTCATGGCAACGATTTTTTGGGACTCAGAAGGAATATTATTGATAGATTATAAAGATAAAGGCATTTCTATAACGGGGGAATACTACGCTTCAATCTTAGAACAGTTAAAAGAAGCCATCAAAGAAAAAAGACGGGGAAAATTAACGAAAGGTGTCCTGCTATTGCATGACAATGCTCCCGTTCATAAGAGCCGAGTCGCACTGGCTGCCCTGCATAAGGTGGGCTTCGATATTTTGAATCACCCACCCTACAGTCCAGATTTGGCTCCGAGTGATTATTATCTCTTTCCAAAAATGAAAAAAGAATTACGTGGTAAGAAATTTTCAACTGATGAGGAGGTTAAGGAGGCGGTTTCGGCGTATTTTTCAGACAAAGATAAAACTTTTTTTTACGAAGGAATAAAAAAACTAATTGAAAGATCTGAAAAATGTATTCGTGTTGCAGGGGAATATATAGAAAAAGAAAAATAATTTTGTGTTTTTATTATTACTCAATACCCTCCATTCCGCGAACTTAAAAACGCCCCCTCGTATCTGAAGAATTTATAACATAATTACCCACAAAATATTTTTTTAGTCACTTTTACGTTCAAAAATTACTTAAACGGTACGCCTAATATATTCCAAGAGGCTCTTAAGTACCTTTATCACTTTCGGAATATCTTTAACTTTATCCAGAAAATCCATTCGCTTCAAACGAAATGTTGCGATAAGCCCAAAGTTTGCCATTTGAAATACTGAAGCAACAAGTATATTGTATTAAACCTTAAGATAAATGCAAATTTAAGTTATTAGGAATCTTAAATCTATAACGATAAAGTTTAAGTTTTAGCACATCAATAAATTTTATCAATGATTTTAATACAGAGTATCTATCACACATTCTCATCTTATTTTTTCGTTAGAGTAAATGAGCAGATAGAACAACAAACGGCAAGTGGTTGTTGCCGTCCATGGCAAATGGAGACTCCAAGTCTCAAGTACTAAAAAATAATATCAATTCACTTGGGTTATCTGTTCGATTGCTAATATAATTAACATTTTTGTCAGTAATTTCAATTTAAATATACTAAATAAAATATTGGGAGTGAGTATCATACACCACTAGAATCCATTTTGAACTAAATGCTTACCTCTACGGACATAGTACAATCAGAGAAAGCACAAATCCAATGCCTTCGCTATTAAGCTTTACTTTCTTTGCTCAACACATCTTCCGCAACACATATAAATTAATTGAAAAAATATAAATTTATACTGAAAATTTCATAAATTTTGAAACAAAACGCACGCGATACGCCCGCGTACTTTTTGTTTCAAATATTATGTATTGTGTAGTGTATTTAACATGTATATTACGTAAATACAAATTTCTGTAACATTACGCTTGTAATGCAACAGAAATTTGTACACAACAAACACGGTTACAATACATACGGTATATAAATTTAAAATAAACTTGACACAAATTAAAACAATATATAATATCTCAGTTCCAAGAAAAATGACTGTTCAAGGAAATGAATGGTACTGACCTTAGCACAGATAACAAATGCACTGGGAAGTAACAGACTGCGAACATTGCAACCACAGCGACCAACATCTTGGCTGCCTTCCTCCTCGAACGAAGCTGACCTTCCGTGGACGCGTTGGTGTGGATGGAAGGCGTTGTGCGACGGTTGGCCGCCAGCCCTAAGAACAGCGACTTTCTTTGACTGTCTGTCAAAAATATTTTAGAACTAAAACAAGGGCTGCAATAACTGTTAATACGTACATATGCTTTGTAAATTTAGTTTGGAGTTAGTGAGAAACCACTACACCACCATCATAAATACTAGTTGTTCAAAATATGGTTCTTATATAAAACATAGCTTACAATTGTTATGCCCCTGTTGTGATGAGCACAGAGTATGTGACTCCGTATGTCCAGGAATGTTATCTGATCTCCACAGCACCCTCACAATCTGGCAGTACGCTATCATCATGAGCAGTAACGGAAACCTGGAAAGAAATGACTAAATTAGACAATAGTTGTACTAGAAAATTGGTAGTCGGTTAGCTATACTTGATATTTGGTTAAGTATAACAGTATATTCAGGGTTCGTATTCTAGGAGATAGTTTTACTAGTTTTGGGTAATGTTTCAGATAGTTATCCATCATACAACACTACTTAACACATAAAGGTAGCTGATTTATTCATGTTTATCTGACAAAATATGTCTACCCTAGATTTGTGAAGTGGAAATTTTTAGTTTCTTTGGCAGATAAGTTTTGTGTAGTCTATCAAGCAAGGGGTAAAAATGCCCCTGACTACACGGTTGGCCTGATGGTTTAAGCAGTCACCACGCTGCTCTCTATTTCGCTGAGTGTTGTGGGTTAAATCCCACATGGGACAACACGTTGTGTGATCCACAAATTGTTGTTCTGGGTCTGGGTGTTCTTTGTGTCTGTTTCTTGTATATTTATAAAGTACCCTGCGACACAGGATTTATTCCTAATGTGGGCGATGTTTTTTTTTTAAAAAAAGAAAGAATATTGTTATAATTTTTGTACTTCGATAGGTCAACCTTAAAAGTTTTATGCAAAAAGAGAAAGGTACATGATAAAATTTTATCACTCATTTGCTTTGCGAAATATGTCAAGGCATGAATCAGTAATAATACATATTTCGCGGCGTTGCTTCATCGACTCGGCAACGGCGAAACAGATTTTTTTTTTAATAATATTCTACCACATTCTATTAACTCCATCTAGTCCCAAACTAAACAGAGCTGTTACTATACTAGTACTAGAAAACTTATAAAAAATAATATATTTTTTTTAGGTAAACTCATAGGTATTTGTGCGGAATCGAAACTGCGGCCTTTGAGTTAGCAGTCCAATACACTAATCACTATGAGATTCAGCCGTCAAAGTCTAGAGTTTAGGCACCGACCAAGCAAACCGTAAACTACATTATTATTTTGCCAGCAAATGAATTAATTTTTTATTTGTTACGTTGCTTTTAAGTTGGAAATGAAGAGAAAAATAAAAAAAACATCTCCATCGCGTCTTATTTTTTGTCAATTGTTATATTTACATTTAGTATAGTCGTATAGTCAGTGCCATTTATTTTAATATGGATACAGAAAGAAAAAAAAGATTACATAAGTGTAGTCATTATATTATGTACAAATGTAAAAAAAATAAAAATATTACCAACTTCTTACCTAATTTATTCGCTAAAGAATTCAAACAAAATGCAAAAAACATTTCATATAACTATAATAAGCCCATTCTTGAAGAAAAGGATTATCGTATTTATTCACAGGTGCGTATAAGATTTGGGAAAGCGGATACAAGTACTATGGAATCCATAATTAACAATATTAATGTCCAAAAAGCCCCGACATAGATAAGATAAGAACAGCAGATATGAAATTTATCAACAATAAAATAAGCCCAGTCACCACATACCTTATCAATGAGTGTATGTACACGTGGACGTATCGAGACACGCTAAAATTAGGGTTCATAAAACAACTATAATACTAACAATTACCAACCAATCATGCACTGATAAAATCACAGAAACGTGTCTTAGTCGTCAAATAAATAAATACATTTCTATCTCAATACAAAATTATTAAAAATAGTTTGAATTTCAGAAAAACCCTAACACAACATCACCCCTTAAAAACGATATTGATAAAATCAATGAGTACTTAAATAAGGGTATGCATGTTCTAGCTATATATGTGGACTTTAATAAAGCCTTCCACTTGTTAAATTAGAACAAAAAAGAATACAGGGGCCGCTATTGGAATGCCTCAGGAACTACTATACAAACAGATATACATTTGTAAACATCAACGGTAACCTAAGGTTCGATTCACGCACCGATCGAGTGCTTGTTGTACGTGAATGAATTAAGTAACCTCTTCAAAAACGGGTCTTTCTATCAATTCACAGACGACACATGCCTACTAACCACAATGGCGATCAACGCGATGCAATATAAGTTCAATGTGATGCTAAAATGGATACCCGACGTCGATTAGAATAAACACAAATAAAAATTAATAAAATCACATACACTCACCATAGAAGAAATATTAATTAACTACTCATATTATTGCATACAATCACACTTGTGTACAACAGTTCACACAATGCACGTGTGTATCACTGACACATGTCAACACACATGTGTATTTTGGCTTAATTTTAGATCACAATCTTACTTAGAAATACTACATAGAATATGACTAAACAACAACAAACTAAGATCCCTACTTGATTAATTCACTATTTTAAAATATAAAATGAACTACCATACCATGAGAATATTATTTTTGTCTTTAGTTGACTCTGTCATCAGTTTTAGCCTAAGTACGTATAGATAAACACATGTAACACTGTTAGATGAAATACAAAATGCAACTATCAATTTTAAAAAATATTGTACCACAAAAAGTTAGAGAATGTCAGGATAACAGTAGACTATTTAGTTATTGTAAGGTGCTTTCTATATTTGATACGCATAAATTAATGATTGTATACGAAGGTCATGATAACACACACTGTACAAAAGCTCACGACCCGACCACTTACGCACACTCAGCTATCTACCCCATTATAATCTTCCTTAATTTAATAATAGATATGGTAAACGTCTAGTGTAGTATGTGTTACCAAATGTATTAAATTCATTTCCACAAGATATTGTTGATAAATGGTTAGGTTTTAGTACCATAAAGAAATCTTACACTGTCTTTAAAACATTTCTAATTGCGAGAGTAGAACCGTTGATGATGCGTGACAGAATGTTGACCTTGTGACCAGTTGATCTATCGATCGTAAGTCGTGGGTTTGATTCCCACCCTGAGCAAATGTAAAATCTGAATGGAATCGGGCAGCCATATGTGAAATGTGTACGGTTATTATTGTTAAATGGCTTTTAAGTTACCCAATAAAACAGCGGTGACTTATCAATCACTGATAAACCTTAGATAGATTTTTATGATTAGGTTAAGATACATATTAACGTAGTAAAATAATTGGAAAAAAAGAAATATATGAATATACATTTTTGAAGAATTGATTTTAATATAGATGAGTTCAGTAAATATGGTATGTTGAGTATACCCTTACCACTTT
Organism: Hypercompe scribonia; assembly: GCA_949316085.1. NCBI lineage: Eukaryota > Metazoa > Arthropoda > Insecta > Lepidoptera > Erebidae > Hypercompe > Hypercompe scribonia. The sequence goes on from OX438986.1 coordinate 17,757,328, forward strand.
TGACCATACACTTACCACTATTGACCATACACTTACCACTATTGACCATACATTTACCACTATTGACCATATCTTATTTCATAAGTATAATAGAATGAACATTATACATTTATGATCTAGAGGATTAACTCTCCATTCATTGAACAGCTTCGAACAGCTCCAATTTAACTAGGATTTAAGCCTTTTTAGTAGGAAACTATTTCTAGGCTAGGTTAGTTCATAACACTGAAGGTTTTTATTATCCTTCTAATTGGGATTCTTTATAGAATAGACGCTAATAATTTTACAAAGAGAATTTAATGAAAAGATATACTTAGTTAAAATTAATTGTAGCAAGTAAGCCTTGAAGGTACCGCAACTAATACGCTTAAAGTGAGGCTGTCCGACATTATGTCAAGTTTAAAAAAATTGGTCAAATGTCTTTTTTTTTTTCAATTATAATTATTGTAAATTAATTAGTCATCTATCAGGCCTTAGGCAAAATACGTTAAAAATATAGTGTTAATTTATGATTTAAAAAAAAAAATAGTATAGGAATGAGGGCAAAAGTGAAAATTTCAATTTTAACGTTGTGCATTTTTGATATTTTGAAATGGTTAGGGAATAATTTTGTAGGGATTGCTTTATTTATTGGTATGGAAGTACTATCATTTATGTGGTAAAATACAATATTCATTTATTGCACTATCGTACACAAACATGACAATTTATATTACGCTACGCACATTCACGCAAACGCCCTGCGATGTCTAAACGAAACAGCAGACGCTGGCATACATTTTCACTGCACAGTAGAAAGAGAGAGAGAGATACTTCCTCTGCTACGCCGCGCTGGCGGTCTACTCTCCCTCCGTCTTACGGATTTTCGATCAGGTCACGTGCCCTGACGCGACTTTAAAATTTATTCACCACAAAAAGTATACAACGTCGCTAAAAAAGTTTTCAGTTCAAAAAGGATGCTTTCAAACTCAAAGTTTTTTATCATTAAACCGATACGATGTTATTACTTTGTTCTTATTTAAATTTGAAGAGGGAGGCGTACGTCTAACTTTAGAAGAAAGTGAATTAAGAAGAACTTTAAAGAAAATATACTACTTTTGAAGTGCATAAGAAGTTGGATCATCTTTGTATGATTGATTCATAATAAACATTAAATAAACATTCAGGACATTTGACACACAACGTCATCTAGTTTCAAACTAAGCAGAGCTTGTGCTATGATAACTAGACTGACTGATAGAACAATTATATATTTTTTTTGTAAATACATACATATTATACAGTGAAAACACCCAAACTTCGAAACAAATATTTGCAGATCATACAAACATTTGGTCCGCCCCGGCATCGAGCCCGAGACCTCAGGGACAGCAGTCGCATTCACTGCGCCACCAAAGAGGTTCATTTATCATATATTGGGTGTTTTTTTAATAGTAGTTATTTATTTATCCTAAACTGTTGAAGTAGTACGGATATTTAGCGTTTAACAGATGTTTGTGTCCCTAAAGTTCAGTTATTTATTTTTATTCTACACAAAATCGAAAAATCACGTTTCCGTCTATTACTTATAAGGGTCACGGGACGTCCCGACGGAGGTCTGCAACAGATGTGACAGATTATATGAACCGTGTTCACCGGACAGAAATGAACAATACATTTCTTTGATTAAAATAGGAGTTGATACTATCATATCACAACTGTAGTTATTCAATGTCATTCAGTGATATTACATGTGATGTTACGGCAGAAACGAATATTAAATTCACAGCGACAAATGTAACTTCAAAATTGAAAGATCTAATGAAAATTTATTTAGATAATCTAATTTGAACATTAATTAAGGAAAAAATAGGTGTTGGTAGCAACATTCTTTTCCCCCTTAATCGTAAACGTATCTCGCGTAAGCCAAATATTTTACTGTGTCGAATTCAAATTATGGTTTTCTTTTGTTTTACTCCTTAATATGGTTTTTTTTGTCATTGTTTTTGTGCCACCGCTCCGTGTGGTGACGAATTAAGAGTATAGAGTGTCATCTATTCGTCCAAGGGTGTTGTAAGAAGTGACTAAGGGAACAATATATGCAAGACACTAGGAAAGAGAAGGACAACTTGAAACAATCCCTATACCGTCTGGCCAGTGTGGTGTTGTAGGCCAAAATCTCCTTTCCAAGGAGGGCTAAGTCCAATAGTGGACTGTTAAAGGCTGTTGATGTGATGTGATGTATTTCATTTATATGTGACTTCAGCAATTCGATTTCCGAAAACTGCACTCGATTTATTATTTACCACTCCACTCATACAAAGCCAGCATTCTCATTTTTACTTATTCGTCATATAAATCTCATTTAAATAGTATTCATTTCAACTTACGTGTACAGAAACAACGCTTTAATGATATGCCACTTGAGGTCACTGTCAACAGACCATGTAGATGTACACTGCATAAAATACTGCACGTTGAAACGCAATTGCACCTTCGTCTCTACCTGCAGCACCACGAACTCGGGGACATCTGTGGAAAGATATCTCTATTAGATAAACAGAAACTTCATGATATTAAGGGAAGAACCTCAACATATAACTGAAAACTACGTCATCAAAATATCCGGAACGACCTTTAAAGCCCGAAACGTAAAAACTTTCGCAGTACATCTCAAGTAAAGGCTAAGTCAGAAAGCCGGCGATGCGGGACTATAACGTGTCATGTAGGTTGTAATTTGGTAGAATATAATATAATAGAAGCTAGTATATTTCGACCTTAGCTACTATACTGTATACTGTCTGAATATGTACTGTCACACTACTTGGCCTTGAACACCAGAAGGTTTATTCTCGTAATAAAATTACCTACAAAATTAAATTCCCATCTACTCTCGATCTCACCGATATCATAAAAGATATTTTCGTGGACAAGTATTAATAAGGCAAGTAGAATACCCATTCCACTTTCGTTCACAATACGATACAATAAAATTACAGATAATGTTATGTTTAATACTTCACTACAAGAGTGTCTATGAGATGCCATTTGTAAGAGAGAGTACTCGTACATCCGAATTTAAGTTTAAACGAATTTTTACTACGAGCATTTATCAGAAAGAAATTCATTTAAACGACATACTTTACCATTCTGATCCCATGTGCTGTATTTTTTTTTTTGAAGTGAAAATATCTTTTGCATTGCGCACTTTTTGTGATGGGTAAAAAATGTTAAACTCGTGTCAGGGTACGTGCCCTGATCGAAAATTCGTAAGACGGTGGGAGAGTAGACCGCCGGCGCAAATATATGCCTGCGCCTGCTGTTTCGTTTAGGCGTTGCAGGGTACTTGTGTGAATGCGTGTGTATATAAACTGTCATGTTTGTGTACAATAGCGCAATAAACTAGTATTGTATTTTACATCATAAATGGTAGTACTTTAATACTGATAATTAAAACAATTCGTGCAAAATTATTACCTAACCATGCCAAAATATCAAAACTGGTGGAAACCCCCACGGACCTTCACCCAGCCGGGTTTTCCGGCGGAGTGTTGTGTCGAAATCAGATAGACTAAAATCACGCGGTGTGCCACTCTACGCCCGGAATGGGCACTCATTGGTTGATATCAAGCTGAATTGGCTTCAAACTGAATCCCACACGCTGTCTGCCCCAACTTTAAGACTAAGTGAACGTTTAGGGTAGAAAAGTTTAAATCACGCCTCAGCGTAAATTTAACTCATTTATGGTGTAAAGTTTTCTCACCAAAACATGTTCGTAATCATGAGTTAAAAGTTTTGACTCCGACATTTTTTCGTGAAAAACAAAAATCACGAGATTCAGACAAGAATAGATTATTGACAATTTCACTCACCTAATACACCTAACGGATTAGACATAAAGAAAGGACAGTTTGATATAAATTCGTTGTTTAAAAAGTAAGAAACATGAAATGAGAAATGGTAACGCGAGTAAAATTTTCGCCAGTAGTGTATAAGTTCTATTACAATACACAAAAACGTAAAATACAATAGTCAAAGCTTATATGATAAATATTTGTGTTCCAATACACGCTTCAGTAATAACATACATAGTACGCACTTTATATTTGTCTTACACTCCTATGAGGGTTAAATACAACGACTGAATACACGTCACATATTACAAGGGCCTAAAATATAGGTATACAGGACTCAAGAAACGATAAAACTGAATTAAGATGAATGTTACTGTCAAATCATTGTTCATGATATACGAGTATTTTAGCTCAATATTCATACTGAAATTACAAACGATTCTTTTAAAATCGTATTAATGTCAAAAATAAAATTACACCTATTCTCAATAGGTGGCGTTATTTCTATCTACTGAATCACGCTATAGTAGAATTGCTGCTCTATATACATATAAAGTTGGTATGACCGGTAATAATTACAATATAATTAAATGTTTCGGCTTACAATTAGGTGGTATAATACAAGTCTACAAGCAGCACCAAGTTTAGCCCAAAACCGATGTGAACTATATCCATCATACCAGCGAAGAAAAAGAAAAGATATCGTCATTTTGAAATATATCATTTTGTCGGCGAAAAGGGTGTGCCAGAATTGATAGTCAGGCCCTTCCGGAGCACTCTCCCGCCAACAGCTTTTGAAATCGAAGTTTATGTGATGTTATAGATGGTTGAATTACCATTACAATGGTTTCTTGCTCGATTGTGATCTTTGGGAGAATTGAATTCATACAAAAATAAAAATTCTATAATAATTTTACGTTTTTAGTCCAGTATTATTTTTTGTTATGATGAATGCAAACGAGTAAATAGATCACTTGATGTGTTCAAAGAACATCCAAAATCAGGCCTACAGTTTGTGGAACACACAAAGTGTTGGCCTATTGGCAATCGAACTCTGAGCATAGTATAAAGCGGCGAGGAGACCGCTCAAATCATTACCATTCGTGCTGCCGAGTGCATTCGCTTTAGTAGCACATGAGATTGGAATATTGGACTATGTCTTGCAGGTCTATTTAACCATTGAACTACTCCCAATAATACAATTGATAAAATGGTTTTACGTTATACAAATAATAATTTAGATGATTGCACCGAATGAGGGAAGTTACCCGAGTTTCAATCTATTGTAGGCCAGGCACTTGCATTTGTATTATATTGCCTTTTGTATCCCACTATACCTTTAAGAAAAAGTGCGTTTATACTTATGTACTCACGTAAGAATTCATACTTCTTTGATATAACAAAATAATAATCTTTCTTAAAAATATTATTATTTTAAAGATTTTTTATTTCCTTTTGTTTCTTAAATTATTTGTACATAGTAAAAAAATAAAATGTTGACTAACTAGTTTCATGGTGTCAGTTTTTCATAACGATATGCGGCGCATCGTAAAAATTTACTCTCAAAATTTCTCCCTAACACGCCAAAAGAAGTACAAATTTCAAAAATCTTTAACTATTATAATACCACACTTAACAAATTAAAGAGTCTAATGTCTAATGCGTCTAACACTACAAAACTATAATAATCATATGTCCTTTCAGAGCGATTTTGTCAATATCAACGAAGCGTTTGTGTGACAAAGCATTTAATAGATGTCTCAGGTGGGAAATAAAATGGTATATGAAAGGAGATATAAAACGCTACAGTGTCAGAATCAATTTATTTTAGTGATAAAGTATATTCTTGTCTGAATATCTACAGAAGCTTGGTGTCGTGATCGTATTTGGTATTGTAATGTTCAATGTAAACTCGTAAAATCAACGTATTTACTTGTTTGTAACCTATGATAATTTTTTCGCACCAAATATACTTCAGTATGGTATGGTATTATCAAAAACAAAGCTTGATCAACGATTAACTGCATTCCATAAAGCAGAAACACAACACTATACTTATTGTATCTACATTTGTAGAATGCAGGTATTTTTATGGTATAAGAGGGTACACGCGAAATATTTGATAATGAGTGACTAGTCCTTACCCCCAAAGTCGAAGGAAATATTTGAGACCTGGTAACCTGACTCACACGCTAAGCAAATAAGGGAAGAAACTGCTTAAAATAAATTGTTGGTTAGACCATTTTATCAATTCGTTCTCCTATAATTTCTAAAAATTTAATAATTACAATTGACTGTGAATTTAACTTTTCATTGAATAATGAAATGAAGGATATAAATGTTGATTAGTATACTTGTTGTATATGTATGTATGTATGTAGAGTACATGCATGTTTCATCTCGGGATTCCCTAGTGTCCTCTATACACGAGGTTGTTGATTAATCTTATCTGTTTATCCGGAAGCTAGTGTCATCGCCTTCTTAATGTTGCAAGAGATAATAATTAAAATTGTAATAGGTTCCTTCTTTGTACTAATTTATGATTGCCTATTTCCAGTATTCAATACATTACTTTCTTAAGAATTATGTTGTCTAGTTTCGATTTGATTTTCGCAGATTTTCTCTTTGGTAATTAACTTTTTGTTCACTTACTGAACTAAAACATCACTCGGTAATATAATGTAATCGATTAAATATTTATTTATACCACAAACAAATAGTAAAAAAAAGTAATGATTGTGGCAATATTGCATATGTCAGTTGGGACGCAAAATGTCTGCGAAAAGGCGGCCACCTGTTTTGCTCAAGGTATTTATAATTGTTTTTCTTATTTTTTGTGTAAAAATGAATTGAATTATAGATTTATTTGTTAGATAATAAACATGTCAATCATTATTTTCAAAAACATACGCACTTTATTACATTTTTATGATGTTTATTTGTAACTAAAATATTTTGTCCGTCATAGCGGACATTGCTAATTGTATAGAAAAGTACCACTTTATTACCGCTCACGGCTTTATCCGCCGCAGCGGACATAGCCGTGTGTGTGTGTTTTTGCTTGTTTGGTTATGGTGCTAAGTTTGGTTTTTCTTCTTTGCCTACAGCCTAATCGCGTAAATAAGAATATTGCTTTAGTGCTGAATGAACATGCACCTTCCGATTCTAGCGAAATATCAGATTCGGAAACTGAATTGCATAATGCACATACTAATTCTGCCACCCTGCTGTCTTTAAAAATTAACTGTTAAAGATAATATACTTACTGAAGAGCAAAGACAAGAGCCATATTATAAGAATGGCTGTCTTGGCACGGCTGGTGGTGGACTTGAACTTGAGTGGAAAGCAGATCGCGTACCAGCGGTCCACCGATATAAACGTGAGAGTCAGTACCGACACCGTTACTGACACAGACTGGAACAAAACAAAGATTTTAATTTCTCATTGTGTGTACAACCTTTACTTTAGTTTATTACGATTTTTAGAACAGGACAGGTATCATAAACAGATGAAATTGTGGATAACTTTTAGTCTAAAAATAAAGCCATGAGCACACGCATATCGATACAAACATACACACATACACACACACACACACAGACACACACCCATACATCCACACACACATACACACAAACACAATCTCACAAACACACACACACTCTAACAAAACTACTAACTACTACTTCTAATTATTATCAATGAGGTGATGTGAAAACTTGTATGTAATTCAGAGATACCAAAGGTCATAATGGATTGATTGTTGCCCAGGACAAATCACTGTGTGATGATTACATACGATAACTTGTTTTCTGTCTGGGTATAATGTTATCAGCTGTAATATGTATGTTTACTAGCAGTCTCGTTACCAAAATACAAGCTTGACTTAGTTTGTGATCAGATAGCCGTGTGTGAGATATGTCCAGTTGGCAGTACATTGCCAAGCGATTACCGTAAGCTATAGTCGCGTTCTATCACTTGTGTTGGACTTTACTGTATAGTTTTAATGACCCATATCTCTATTAAATGACCAGTGAAATACTAGAATTACTTGGAACTAGTATGCTCGAGGCAATTTGGGCAGAAATTAGAACGAGAAATATTGAAGCATAAATATGTAATACTATGTTCAATTTGTTTGTTTCTCATTCGTCTTTCTTTATTTCAATATTATTTCTTTTTCTGTTTGCTTTTATATTTGCGTCAAATGTAATCATATAGAAATATGTTTAAATCTGTGCTTATATATATGTAATATACTAGTGTATTATATTGTTGCCTATCTATGAAAACTAGCTGTTAGGTACATGAACATACCACAGTCTTAATTCGTAACGAGGTTATTCGACAGAGAACTAGAGTAACTGACACCGCACGGAAAATCAGTATGCTGAAGTGGAAGTGAGCCGGCCATGTTTTTAAACGAACCGAAGGTCACTGGAGCCGAAGTATACTAGAGTGGATACCACGATTGGGCAAACGTAGTGTGGGGCGCCTTACGGCGCGATGGATTGACGACTTGAAGAAGGCTGGCAGTGGATGGATGCGAATTGCTCAAGACCGGGATGGTTGTCGTTTCTTGGGAGAGACCTTCGTTCAATAGTGGACGGCGATAGGTTGATTGATTAAATAAGTGGTATAATAGACCAAAACCTAATTTCTAAAGATAGGTACATATCCAGTACTAAATGAATGAAGGGTATTGTCTATATACTTCCAGCAAATGTGATTCTAGCTGCTATAAAACGGGTAGAAAAAATACTACACAAAATTTTCAACTTACAAATGTTCAAGATGCAGGCGAAATCACAGTTCCGGGTAATCTTATACATCTATCAGTTGTTAATCCTGTTTGCCTTAATTTACAGTATTTACACTTGAGCAGATGTTTTGAGGAAACGAGCCAAATTAAAGCTTAAATCTGAAGGTTAACGATGGTTACAATAGTATACAGGGTGTCCAAGAACCTGGCGTCCAACTGGATTCCCACGATGCCCCAAGTTCTAACAGTACTCAGAAAAATATTTTAAAAAATCCACCCCATGTACTTACAGAATTATACTGATTTCAAAAAAAAAGGGGAAATGAGCACCCTGTGACATACTTTTGAATGCTGTGACTGCTAATGCTGATAATTTCGATATTTCTTGGAGGTTTTGTAATCTAGGGTATTGCTGTGTCTAAATAGAATGTAAAAATAAAGTACTTTTTGTACCATTTTAAAATAAAATATTATTTTAACTAAAGGTGATATGGAAAACTATTGAATTTCGCAACTTTGACCGACTGTAGTGTAAAAAAAATGTACCAAAATAGTATGGCAAGTGACGTCAAATTTTGACGCGTTTATTCCTCTTTTTAAAAAGGTATAATACTTACACATTATTTGAATCAATCATTTGAAAAAAAAAATTTTGATAATATTTTTACTCAACAACCCAATTTTTACGACGTCTTACAGAATTCTTAGAAAGAAAAATTTACGACGAATTGAATCTAACCTCTAAAGAATTACTATTGTATGCTCATAAAAATAACAACAGGCCTCTCAAAAAACAGGTTAGACCGTAAGGGACGGTATGTGCATGCATCTCACCATAGTGATTCGTTATTACAACAGGAGGGAGCAAGACAGAAACTATCTTTGCGATTTGCTGGTTCTTCTTTATGGTATCCGAGGGCTACGCGATATCCCGACCATCGAGTTTTCATTAATGTGCACAGATCACTATGTGACGGGCGGTTCCCCAATCAAGTAGCTGGTGAAGGACGACCCGTAAATGACTTCATACGCGATGAAGTTTTAGAGGCGGTGTCGGCAAATCCAAGCATCTCTGTGCGAGGAATAGAAGCTGATACGGGGATACCGAAGAGCACAGCACACAGTATTCTCCAAAAAGAAGAATATCATCCGTACCACGTACAGCGAGTGCAAAGTCTTTTACCTCGAGACTATCCGAGCCGAGTCGCGTTTTGTGAAACAATCCTGCAAAAACATCGAGAAGACGAAAACTTTATCGACAAAATTTTGTGGTCAGATGATTCAACATTTAAGAAGGATGGCTACATGAACCTACACAACTTGCACGAGTGGCATGTGGAAAATCCGCACTTGATGCGAGAAGATAGATCCCAGTACCGGTTCAAAGTGAACATGTGGACCGGTATTCTCTGTGGGAATATTATTGGTCCATTTGAGATGCCCGAGAATTTGACTGGCGAATCATATTTAAATTTTCTTCAAAATGATTTGCCAAACTTACTAGAAGAGACCCCACCAGATATGTGGTTCCAACACGACGGCTGTCCAGCACATTTTCGCGTATCCGTTAGAGAGTTTTTGGACGAGCAATACCCGAACAGGTGGATTGGGCGATCAGGAACAATCCCGTGGCCAGCCCGCTCACCTGACTTAAATCCGCTGGATTTTTTTTTCTGGGGAACTATGAAGGAGCTCGTTTATGCGAAGCCCATTAATGACATCGCTGACCTTCGTGAGAAGATAACACAAGCAGTGCAGGTGATACGTCACTCGCGAAACATAAAGCGGTCCTTTTTAAGGAGAGTGAGAGCTTGTATTGCCGCGGGTGGTCAACATTTTGAACATTTATTGTAATAAAATATCTTTAAACTAACATTCTTTGCTTTTATTCTACTGGGAACCCATCTACCTGTGTGTATTTCCTTCTTGCTCACTCTTGGAACCGAAGTAAATAATAGTAGTAACATAACAGTTTCTAAGATAAGAAAGGGTCCGACAGTTACCGTTAGTAGGTAGGCACTTCGTAAAAATTGGGTTGTTGAGTAAAAATATTATCAAAATTTTTTTTTTCAAATGATTGATTCAAATAATGTGTAAGTATTATACCTTTTTAAAAAGAGGAATAAACGCGTCAAAATTTGACGTCACTTGCCATACTATTTTGGTACATTTTTTTTACACTACAGTCGGTCAAAGTTGCGAAATTCAATAGTTTTCCATATCACCTTTAGTTAAAATAATATTTTATTTTAAAATGGTACAAAAAGTACTTTATTTTTACATTCTATTTAGACACAGCAATACCCTAGATTACAAAACCTCCAAGAAATATCGAAATTATCAGCATTAGCAGTCACAGCATTCAAAAGTATGTCACAGGGTGCTCATTTCCCCTTTTTTTTTGAAATCAGTATAATTCTGTAAGTACATGGGGTGGATTTTTTAAAATATTTTTCTGAGTACTGTTAGAACTTGGGGCATCGTGGGAATCCAGTTGGACGCCAGGTTCTTGGACACCCTGTATATGTAACCAGTGCTTATTAAAAATAACATGCCTCAATTAATATGCTTAGTTAATTTAAAATTTGATTCTGTTAAATGTTAAGGTACATTATATGTATAACGGTAGTACCTATATTATACTGTCTCAGTCGTCTAGCGGTTAGCGTATGCTACTGCCGATCTCGTGTTTGATTCCCGGGTCGCGTCAGAAAGTGTTATTGAATTTTTCTGGTTACAGAAATATTTAATAAAAGCCCAGAGTTTGAAGTTTGGGGTCTTAACCCTCGTACTTCCAAGAACATGTAAAGCTATCGTCGTCGTCGGTGTTGTGACTGATCTCTCCTTAGTCATGTCGGATAGCCATCCCCTTGGATTGTTAGAGTAAGGCAACAGGGAGTGCAACTATGTTGGCGAAAACGCTTGTACACTGTAATATCTCCTGCGTAGTAGACCAGCCACCATGGCCAAAATCGGCTAGGAGTGCACATCATAGCTATAGCAAAGTTTAACGTCAAAAGTTATTCGAATCAACCTATCACCGTCCACTGCTAAACAGAAGTCTCCCCAAGCAGCGCCAACAATTCCGGTCTTGGGCAATTCACATCCATCCACTGCCAGCCACCTTCTTCAAGTTGTCGGTCCATCGCGCCGCAGGGTGCCCTACACTACGTTTGTCCCACTCGTTTTCAAGAATTGTCCAGACCGTTAAGCATTTCTTTCAGATCATGCAGAGATGCCGCTAGGATAACTATGTCTTCTGCAAACTGCAGATGTGAGAGGTATAGGCCATTGATATTGATTAGTCATTCGTTCCAATCGAGCGTTTTGAAGACGTCTTTCAATGCATTGGTAAACAGTTTTAGTTTTAAAAGTTATTTTAAAAAAAATACTTTTAATACAAGTCCCGACTGTGTGTATGTCAGTTATCGCAATGAAAACTAACAAATTAATTTAAATATATAAAAATGTTTTGGTGGATTGTGTACGTTTTAGAAATTGAAAGAATTATGCAGCGATTGAGCTCAAATGTTGACAAGATATGCGATTTCAAAGATTATTTTTCTCTATTTTTAAAGTCAATTAAGTACCTCATTTTTTATCAATACAGCTACAAAGTGCCACAGTGAAGCATGCCAGAGTACAGCTAGTGTATTATAAAGGCAAAAGTTTCTTGTTTGCTAATGGACTTTACTAAGTAGATTTTACTTCGTTTGTAAAATATTAGACTCTTCCAGTCTGTCATCCGTGACTTCCTGCTGACATGATCAATCTGACACTAATTTTGAGCCTGGTCAGAATGCGAGATCTAAGGTTTCAATGTAGTGTTTATTTCTCAGATTTTATAAATTGAACATAAGTGTCAAATAATGAATACTTTTTATAAATCTTTTTACAGTGAGAAATAAATAAAATTGCTCCCAACGTCTATTATTTTAGAAATGTTTTATAAATAAAGCTATTTCTTTTTCACTCCCGGTTCTTATTAACGGAGTGGAAGATCGTCATGGATGGCCTCCACCTATTGGGAGTGGCGGAGCGAAGGGAAAATACCCCGGTATTTCTTTGTGTGCCAATAGCTCAAGGAAGGCGCACCCTCCCCTGGCATTAGCCCATCTCACCCAAGACAGATTCCGTCATCTGTGGTGACTGTTACCCATCCTGTATCTGTTCAGACAATGAATGCCCTAAAATTGCCGCCCGCAGGGTACTTCCTAAGATGGCCGGAGATCGACGAATGTCTCTTGGGCCCGGTGCGTCTTCTGTGGGCAGAGGGAGCAGTGCTGCATTTTCTGTACAATCCCGCGGCTTTCTTTCAGAATGTTACCTTCTCGCAAAAGGAAGTGATAGCGGATAGCGCACCATGCACTCTCGCTCCGGACTATGAACAAAATCAAAGTCGGAAGTGAGACACTATCCGCAGAACTGACTGCTACGACGACATCGCAACACTGGTTACCAATCAGGACAGTCAACAAAATGATGGAACCGTAGCGTAGTCTCCCAGCTCATATACCCAAAGGTAATTCTCGGAGCAATCGTGTCCGGTAAGCACCTACGTCATTCGGAAGATAAGAGCTTCGTACTTCGTCTTCAGCCACTCTCGTAGGATGGATCATACCACCTTGCGGCACTGGTATCTCACTTTGTTCTAGAGAATCACTTCGCCACCGTTAATCACAAGGCGTACGGTATCCAGGTCTTAGGGTGCAGATTTTGCAAACATACTGGCTGCTTCGAAAGAGATATCACGGTACCCTCTTATCACTCTGATGGCCATCACACTTTGTAGCCTTCTCAAAATTGCGATATTTCAGGCCGTCAGTGTTTACCTAAACTCTTACTTAATAGACAATATTGTGCTATCGCCTTTATGATCCCCATATACTGCTTTCAGCAGGATATATTTGCCTCTTTAAATTAGGCAAAAGTAACGCAGTAGATCTTCAAAACCTGGGGACCAACTGCTGAAAGTATTGCCCAAATCCTAGTGGCTATCGAGGACGTCTCCCAGATATTTCATCGAATGCGCGCAAATAGCGATGCCTTCTGAGACCCTATAAATCAATCGGCTGACCTCAATACTTCCAGGTTCAACTGCCACATCTTACCGATCACTTGTGCTATCCCAGTCGTCACCAGAATTGCTACCTGCTGATGCATTTTGCCATGCATTATCACTAACGTATCGACAGCGTAGCAGGCACATATCTTACCGTACTCTTTACTGTTAGGATTGACCCCCCTATCTAAATAAAATTTATTAATAAGTATGTAATAATATAAGTGGCTGTACATTCTGTATTTAAATACGAAAAGTCAATAAAAAAGTTTCTTTGTAGTTTTATTTTTATAGTCTGAGCGGCATACGAGCTGACTGGTTACTTAATATGTATTACTACAGCCGTACATGGGCAGCTAAAATTCGTCGTTTGAGTGAAGCCTCCAGTTGTTTGTTTGTATAAAACAAAATGAAAATAAAGTTGTAGGGCGTTTTTTATTCAGGAATAAATGATTTTCCTGAGGGACAAAAATTAAGTTTCACGTAAGCCAAAAGTCAGCAGGCAAGCTTTCAGAATGGGTACACTGAAGCAGAAGTGGACCGGCCATGTCTCAGGCCAGGCAGACGATGTTTAAGCTATCTTATGATATGATGGACCGAGGACTTGAACAGTGTGGCTGACAGTGGATTGGTGTACACTTTCCAAGATCAGGATAGTTGCCGCTTTTTTGTGGAAACTTTCGTTCAGCAGTAGACTTTAAAAGGTTGACGAGAGACATTACATTTCTTAAATTAATTTTTGTAATTGAATATTTATATTTATCAAGATAAATTTCGTAAATTAATAATTAATATTTCTCCTTTTCATCCCGTTGTAGCCATATCGATTTATCTTACCCTGACATCGTAAACCGGATAGTTTAAATAAAATAAGCTCATATTCACAATAGACGGCTTGTCGTTATACCCGTTAATTTGTCACGTAATTGACAATTTGAGCAGCTGAGACATTGGTTTAATATTTCAAATAATCTGTATCTCCTGGCACCATGGTCACAAGCAAAACCTTGGAGAGTTAATATTTACATTTTTTAATTGATTTATATGTTGGTATTATATCTCTCTCATTTTTAAAATCTATCTTTTTATCTTGACGCATCACACCATTACATCTTTAGGTAGTAGAGGGACAACCGGGGCAGTACTACCCTCCCACAGAAGACCAACCTAAAGCTGGCGCTTTCGTGCTGTCGTGTTTCGTTGGTGACTGTGAGACCGGAGGCCCATTGATGCATTGGGGTGACAGTTATCGTGATAACTGTGTAAGCCTTAGACGTCCTAAAGCGTGATGTGAGAAAGCATCTCACTAGACCGCTATAGTGTGTATGATCACAACTCTTTGAATTCTATTCATGCTTTCTATCAGGCAGAGTAGAATCACTTTGGCAGGCTCGTAAATAAATAAAAAATAAAGTCTTTCGAACCCAATAACCTAACAACCGTTTTCTTGATTCCTGTGGCAGACTCAGACCTCGTAGACATAGACCTCCACTTAGCCAGGAGATTTTGGTCTATAATACCATATTGGTCAGACGGGTTGTCATGGGATTTACATTAAGTTTTTCCACATGTTACAAAAAGGGTTTGTATCAAGATTGCCTTCATATTTGTAGTGATATTGTTCTGTATACTTAGCTTTCTTAGTCGCCTCTTACGACACTCATGGGATAAATTTATGTTGTACGTGGTATTAAAATTGTACCAGCAAAATGAGGGTTTTTATACATCTCTGCATGCTTTAAATATATAGACATGTGTGTTAGATACGTACGAGTATATATCGCGCTGCAATGCTATTAAGGCGATAACACCTGCTTCAACTTCGGTTCAATATTTCAATTTTATTTGTTGTAATGTAATTTGTTCTTCGAAATATGTGATTACAATTCAATACTTCAGTTTGATGAAATTTAAAGCTCCCTTTCAAGATGTCGTTAATTTTATCGATGAAATTTATTCGTTATTACAATTTCAGTATTGTAATGAATTTTATAGGAATTTTCTAGATTTTTTACACATGCAATAACTTGCCCTGATGCAGTGACTGGTTCTTCAGTGCAATCATGGGTTAGACTACAAAAAAAAATACAACCTCTGCGTCAAGAGTGTATCCTGCGTCACGAGGGTCTTTATAAATACATGAAATGTATATAAAGAACACCCAGAATCAGAACAACAATTTGGGAATCACACTGAGTGTTATACCATGTGGGGCTTGAGCCGCTTAAACTACTATGCCATTCGTACGATCAATTGATGTTTTTTATGTTATAAACAAGACAAGAAAGACTTTTTGGGAGTTTTAAATGATGATATACTTCCAGCCGATCTTGGCCACGGCGGCTAGTCTCAACAGCGACTAGTCAACTGCTCAACTACACAGTAAATATTGTAGTGCACAAGTGTATACGCAAACACAGGTGCATTCTCTGTTTGATCACAATCTAAGGAGCCGGTTACCCGACACGACCGGGGAGAAATCAGGAGTAGGATCAATGGTTTCACTTCTCTCCTAGACACAGTGGTTAAGACTTAACATTTAAGCTCCGGGCTATTACTAAGTGATTTAGTAACCAGAAATACTCAATAATACTTCTTGACGCGACCCGGGAATCGAACCCGAGGCTTCTTGATTGGCAGTTGAATTTTTTTTTTTTTTTTAACGTGTGGAAACCCCCTCGGGCCGTCACCCCACCGGGGTTTACGGCCGGGTGGTGTGTTGGAATCGGACCTACTAAAACCACACGGTGTGCCACTCTGCGCCTGACATAGGAGGGACCGGGAACAGCTGTTATTACGACATCCAGATCTCTCCTAGCGCCTGCCCGCTCACACGGGCACCATCTGCGGATAAACTCTCCTTTTAGGCGACGTACGGCACACGCGGACTTCACCTCTTCGCGGCTGACCACTATAGCGGATGGAGGGGAAAACCCGTCCCGTCCATCCGCGGCCACACTCAAAGCGGCATGAGACACTGGTACGTGCTTTTCCGCCGCCCGGTACGCCGGCGGCGAATTGGATCCGAGTGGAGGTCGTCCTCACGGGCCTTCTCCGCCGCCTCCTTCCGCGAAATTACGTCTTCGCAGAAGGTTGCGACCGCGGTAAAACAACTGTCGCTACCGACCATGGAGCGTATGACGGCCGGTAGAGAGAGATCTCCTCCAATAACTGCAGTGAGGACCCCACGCTACGCCGCCCAAGCGGAACAAACCGCCAGCGTGTGCTGAGCCGAGTCCTCACTGCAGTCGCAGTGGTGACAGGCGGGACTCAATTCCCTCCTGGCGACCGAGTGCAGATACTTTCCGAAGCAACCGTGCCCAGAAAGGACCTGCGTCAGTCGGAAGGAAAGGGTCCCGTGCTGTCGCCCTGCCCACTCGGCGATGACCGGCTGGAGGGCCTCCACGGCGGCAAAGTCAGCACGTGGAGTCTCCAGCCGGGACGACCAACGAGCCATAGTGGCTAGACAAGCGGCCTCTCGCTACTCGCGTATCTCTTTGGGCGGGGGCCGTATGCCGCTACCCGCCCGAAAGTCTGCCGTTCGCCGATAACCTTCGGCGAGCACTTCCGCCGCCAAATCCCACGGGGGAGTTCCGGCCAAGGCGCACGCCGCCTCCGTCGATACGGTGCGGTAACCGCGTATGGCTCTAACCGCCAATATCCTCTGAGGGCGCCAGAGGCGAGCCCTATTCTGGGCGTCCAGAGCCGCCGCCCACACCGGCGCACCATACAGCGCCATTGACCGGACTACCCCCGTGTATAGCCGTCTCGTCGCGACGCTGGCTCCACCCAAATTCGGCAAAAGTCGCCCAAGGGCAGAAGCAGCGCCGACCAGCTTTGGAGAAAGCTGCCGGAAGTGCTCGTTGAAAAGCCACCTGCCGTCAACGATCAGGCCCAGATACTTCATCTGAGCCTGAACCGGTACGAGGACTGAATTGACTACGATGGAGGCGCCGGAAGGTGGACCACGACGGGGCCCAAGGAACAAAAGGGCCTCCGTCTTGTCTAGGGCCACCCACAAACCCAGCGCCTCAATACGCCTGACCACCAGAGAAACTACCGTGGTGGCCAGGCGCGCCGCCTCTTAAAAGTTCACTCCCCGGGCCGTGACCAATGTGTCATCGGCGTAACAAATTACACCCAGCCCGGGGGGGAGGCGACTTCGAAGGGCCCAGTCGTACCCTACATTCCACAGGAGTGGTCCTAGGACAGATCCCTGCAGAGCACCGCACGACATGAGCCGTGGCCTCAGAACACCGCTTCGGTCCTCGTACATGACAGTACGCTTCTGTAGATAGTTTGCCACAAGCCGCCTCAGGTACTCTGGCACCCCGTGGTAGTGGAGGGCTTCCCTGATGCAGCTAAATGGCAGACTATTAAATGTGTTGGCTATGTCCAATGACACCGCCAACAGCTCGCCGCCACAGCCCACCGCCTCTTCGGTAACGGTCCTCAGACGCAACACAGCATCGATTGTCGAACGCCCCGCTCGAAAACCAAATTGGGCGTCCGACAGATCGGGGCCCACCTCGCGGAGGTGCCAGACCATGCGGGCAGAGAGTATCCTCTCAAACAGTTTACCCGCCTCGTCCAGCAACACGATGGGCCTATAGGCCGCTACCGATTCGGCTGGCCGTCCCGTGATTGGCAGTTGCATATGCTAACCGCTAGAGTAAGGAGGCAGTTTGAAATAATCTAATAATAGAACAATGAACAAAGAAAGGTTATATATAAAGCTCATCACTTTCAAAGAAGGGCGACCCCTGGCATGGTGGAGTGACAATTGGCGCAAGATGGCTAACAGTTGGATGTGAGAAACATAAAATCGATCAGAATAACTGACAGACTGTAAAAGGCTGGTGATGATGATTTTCACGATGATTGACGATGACGAACCAGCGAAGCCATTGCCTTTATGTTATACAATCGGCAAAATCGATCACAAATGTTATGTATAAATAGAATAATTCCCTCCTTTTTTATATTTGTGATGGAATAGGCGTTTGTCTTCCATCTCACCTGATGGAAAGTGTAGATGAAGACGAAGGTGGTACACGCCCATCTAGAAGAAATCTGTTCACTCTACTCTTAAAAGCTTCAGAGTTCAACTCATCAGGAAAAATAGACCCAGGCAGGTCGTTCCAAATCTTGGCGACTCTCACTATAAACGAGCTGTTAAACTGTTTAGTTCGACTTTCTTTCGTTCTAAGTTTCAATTTAATTTACTCATATTTGTCATTATTTTACCGTTTTTCGTTTTTTTAGGAGCAGAGGGCTCACCTGATGGTAAGTAATTACCGCCGCCCATTAACATCTGCTACTCAAGAGTCTCAAGTGAGTTACTTTTCAAACATTCAAGTCCTTCCACCGCATCTCAATTCTCTTAGCTTGCCCTCGAATAATTTATCAGTCAACGAATTGTCGCTTGCGATTCTTCAATTTTAAACTTTCAAGTTAAAAACGTGCTTAGCGGCGTAAAATATCTATTTATTATAGTAGCAGAGTCTAACACTATTTTCTGCTATACTTTAAACACTTTAACTGTCTGCCTAGAAACAAAAATGACAATGGTAACGAACATTAATCTATATTTATACGAGTAGACCCGGCCACGCGTTGCTGTGCCTAATTTTTTTGTTACATTACACTGTAGTAGTATCTTTCAAGTTGGATCAAACTGCATACGGTGTGCGAAATTTGATTAAAATCGGCTTAGTAGTTTAAGAGTCCATTGCGGACAAACATCGCGACACGTAATTTATATATATTAAGAAGAAGATTAGTAAACTTAAAGTTCGTTAATTTGGTTAAATACTTTGATCCTTGGGTCCAAATAAAAGTCTTTCGCCATTAGACTTATCGAGAAGGCTACAGACTGTAGAAAACCATGATACGACTAATAGAAAATATTGTGTAAATGGAGAAATTCTTCTTTTTGACCGACCGATCAACATAAAATTACGCGGAAAAGCTAGTAAATCAAAATTTATGAATTTTAGCACGACTTATCAATTTAAAAAGGTAAATAAGCAGACTCATTAAGTTGATTAATTGTCATATATGTATAACATTACACGTGCTTTCCCAGAGGAGCAGGCAGAGACAAATTAATCACCCACTTTTTACCAACGTTTAGGTTCCACGTGAATGGTGGCGAGTACCACTAATCGAGATGTTTTGTTTGCTAGAGCCTCGTCCGTCGATCCCTCACCTGCAGGTGCACCACTTGCAGGTGAAGTCGACTTGGGTCCTAAGTTCTTGGTGGGAACCCTATGCCTAATGTCATACAGATGTAGAAGTGTTCATGTCACGACCATAAGCATTTAAATCTTATTTCCATGACGAAACTTGAACTCCCACAATATTATTTTGTGAGATCTCCTGTAAAATTTTTGGTTAATTTTTATTGAATAAATTATTAATTAATTATATTTTTTTTAAAGATAAAGCCCACACTAGGAATAAATCCTGTGTCGCGGGGGACTTTACAAACATACAAGAAATCGACACAAAGAACACCCAGACTCAGAACAACAATTCATGGATCACACAAACTGTTGTCCCATGTGGCGTTTGAACCCACAACGCTCAGCGGCGTGGCGTCAACCGTGCAGTCGTATATAAATAATATACATAAATAAAAGAGTAGTTAACACAGTATTCTATGTACATACATCGATGGTACTGGAATAAAGAATAATCCAATTTCAAATAAGTTTATATAATATAAACTTATTACATACTAGCTTTTGCCCGCGGCTACACTCACGTGGTACTTAGTCTATCACATTGTTTAGTAACAGATCATTTTAATTTTCTTTTTTTGATGGTCGGTTGAGTAATTTTCGCATGAAACCGTAATAAACAAACTTACATTCGCACTTACAATATTAGTAGGATACTTTTCGACGTAGGAGTTTGTAGCCGACACGTTTTTGTAGCCGACGACAACCCCCAAATCTATTTTTCACTCAGGGCGCACCCTATTATATCTTCTTGATAGCATCTAATGGCTTTAGATTACGCCTACAAAGTGATAAGTTGGAGCAAAAATTGTAAGCATATTTTCGATTTTTTGGTTAAAATTAGGTGCAGGCCTTTTGGCTTTTGTCGATTTAGATCATATCAAAATATATCATGTTTTGTTATCAAAATGTGTACATATCTTTTAAATTATGAAATATTTTTTAAATATGCCAAAAATAGAGGTTCGACCAGGGTGGTACTCTCATAAGTGGGCAGGGCGGCAGCACGGGGCCCTTTCCTTCCGACTGACGCAAGTCCTTTCCGGGCACGGTTGCTTCGGGAAGTATCTGCACTCAGTCGCCAGGAGGGAATTGAGTCCCGCCTGTCACCACTGCGACTGCAGTGAGGACTCGGCTCAGCACACGCTAGCGGTTTGTTCCGCCTGGGCGGCGCAGCGTGGGGCCTCACTGCAGTTATTGGAGGAGATCTCTCGCTACCGGCCGTCATACGCTCCATGGCCGGTAGCGACAGTTGTTTTACCGTGGTCGCAACCTTCTGCGAAGACGTAATTTCGCGGAAGGAGGCGGCGGAGAAGGTCCGGGAGGACGATCTCCACTCGGACCCAATTGGCCGCCGGCGAGCCGGGCGGCGGAGGCGTGCATACCAGCGCCTCATGCCGCCTTGAGTGTGGCCGCGGGTGGACGGGACGGGTTTTCTCCTCCATCCGCTATAGTGGCCAGCCGCGAGGAGGTGACGTGCGCGTGTGCCGTACGTCGCCTAAATAGAGAGTTTATCCGCAGATGGTGCCCGCTTTAGCGGGTAGGCGCTAGGAGGGATCTGGATGTCGTAATAGCAGCGGTTCCCGGATCCCTCCTATGTCAGGCGCAGAGTGGCACACCGTGTAGTTTTAGTCGGTCCGATTCCGACACATCGCCTCGCTGTACACCCCGGTGGGGTGACAGCCCGAGGGGGTTTCCACACGATAAAAAAAAAAAAAAGGGTGGTTCTCTCAAGGAAGACCAACCTAATACGACCGCATCCGTGCTGTTGTGTTTCGTTGATGAGTGTGAGACTGGAGACACAATGATGCAGGGGTAATGGTTATCGTGATAAGTTAAACCTTACACTGCCACGAGGGTCACCATACTAAATTGTCTGCTGTCACAATGATCACAACTCTTAGATTCTATTCATGCTTTCCATCAGGCAAAATAGAATCACTTTGACAGGATATTAAATAACCAATAAAACTAGTATATTTCGTCATTCTTTTTACCTTAAATGGTTGAGCGAAAGACAGAGGAATTGTTACAATTTTAACACGTAAACGCGACAATACAGATCGATGCTTGTTACTCAATTATACGAGCAGGAACAGATATCTTTTAATTCGGCATTGAGACAGATTATTGTCTGAAATAAAAACAACACAAATGGCAGTTTGTGACAATCTGCCACTGCACGGTTGGCCTAGTGACTTAAGCGGTCGCCACGCCGCTCTCTACTGCGCTGAGTGTTGTGGGTTTAAATCCCACATGGGATAACATTTTGTGTGATCCATAAATTGTTGTTCTGAGTCTAGGTGATCGTTGTGTCCG
Organism: Hypercompe scribonia; assembly: GCA_949316085.1. Lineage (NCBI taxonomy): Eukaryota > Metazoa > Arthropoda > Insecta > Lepidoptera > Erebidae > Hypercompe > Hypercompe scribonia. The sequence continues at coordinate 17,779,549 of OX438986.1, forward strand.
TTTTTTGTATGTTTGTAAAGTCCCTCGCGACACAGGATTTATTCCTAGTACAGGCGTTGTCTTTTAAAAGAAAAAAAAAGATAATCCTAAGTTAAACAGATCTTGTGCCGAGCCTGAACCACACTATTGATAAACATACCTATATATTTCTAAATAAATATATATAATGGATAAATTACACTCAGACACAACAAATAATCATGCTCATTGCTCAATCATATTTGTTCTGAGTGGGTACCGAATACACGACTTTCAGTTAGCAGTTAATATCACCAATCACTAGACCAAACGATCAGCAAATGGAAAACAGTTTTTATTTGCGTTAGTTGTATGTATTAATAGTTTCCTATGTTACTATACATTGGTAAGCAAATAAGTGTTTTAGACTTGACAGATTGCAGACACGGATCTATCAATCAACAAGTTAAAATCAATGGTTATGTATTTAAATCGCACCTGCTACATATCAATTGGTGTTTATTTAATTTAAAATACGCATAAACTTTCCAGAAATGTTCACTATTTGTGAATGAATGAAATTGATTGATCTGTGTTAAATTATTTTGTTTCTCGTCACTAAACGGTACAGAGTAAATAAAACGTGGAACTAAATGTGTGTATATAACTGCAGGTTTCATGGTGGTCAAACGTTGACCGTTTTAAATGAGATGTTTATCAGCTAATCTAACGATGGAACAGAGTTTAATTACTAAAGCTCTGTGCCACCTAGTTTTGGACCAGACAATTGAAATTTCATTCAAATATTTAGACAACACTTAAAGTGATTCTGACATAACAAAATAAATTCCTTTTTTTAGAATTCATCTAATTTCAATACCTACAATGTAATGCCAATAAAAAATTACGAAATAAGTTGAAAAACTTATCCAATTTAACTTGGGACAAATATGTTGTGTAGGTTCATTTTTAGGATAAGTTCAGATGTTTATTGTGAAAATCTGAAGTTTATGAAAATGAAATTGAGCATCTCCATAGAAAGGAGATTTTGGTCTACCATACTATGCTAGCCAGACGGGTTGGTATTGATATCAACAGCCTTCAGCAGTGCACTGCTAAACATAGGCCTTTCCTTAACAAGAAGGTTTTGGTCTACTGTACTTTTTTTTTATACTTAACCTACCAAAGTGACTCTATTCTACCTGATTGAAAGCATGAATAGAATCCAAGAGCGGTGGTCACCATACTCACTGTGAATGACGACAGTGTAACATGGCGACCTACGCTATGACGGCCTAATGAGATGCTTTTTCACGCCCCGCCTAAAGGACCCGGGATCGTACTGGGAAAGAAAGACGCGCGCTGGAAATGAGTTCCAGGCTTTAACCGATCTGCACAGGAAGGAAGAGCCGAACCGCTTAGTTCGGGAGTGTAGGTCTACCATTTTGAAACGGTGACTTCCAAGGCCAGCACAAGTTGTCCTATAATGGAACGGAGAGGATGGGATCAGTTAGAAGAGCTCATCAGAACACTCTCCATGATAATGACAATAGAGGACGGCCATAGAATCGACATCTCTACGCAACTGCAGAGACTCAAGGGATTTAGTGACTGTCGGTATCGAGATACCACGCTGGTCCGACGAATTTTCCAGTTTTTTCTCTTTGCGGTGATGTTGTCTTGCATATTTCGTCTCCATAGTCGCCTTTTACTACATCCATGGGAAGAATAAGAGTGGTGATACTCTGTGTTCTTAATCTGCCGTCACTGAAGTATGTCAAGCAATTTTCACAGGACGCAAATCATTTGTAGTTCTTGAGGTATCTTTGGGTGGGGGTATTTAAGTAACCCTTTATGCCATAAAAAACCCAATAAAAATTATCATCTTCATCATCATCATCATCAACCGCCTTTTGCAGTCCACTGCTGGGCATAGGCCTCTCCTTAGCAAGGAGGTTTTGGCCTACTATTCCACACTGGTCAGACGGAAATAGGGTTTGTTTCAAGTTTTCCTTCTCTTTGTAATGATGTTGTCTTATATACTTGGTTCCTTAGTCGCCTTTTACGACACCCACGGGATGAATAGGGGTGATAACACTATGTATTCTTAATCCGTCACGACATGGACAACCCAGTGTTAATCCCGGTTTAGTCTAGTGGCGTCTGGGGTTCACAGACGAGTAGGTATAGACTTAGATTTTTCTTCTCTTTGTAGTCCTTTTATCATGTGTAGTTGGCTCCCTTAGCCGTCCCTAAAATTAATTTGTTTTACGCTAAAATTACTTACTATAAATCTGGTGATTAATGACCCTGACTGCTAAGACAGAGTTTGTGGATTCGTTTCTCACCCAGAACAAATAATTGTGTGATGGGCACCATTATTTCTTCTGTAACTCGATGTAGTTCGTCTTTAATATACGAGTACATGTGTTTTGAAATATGTAAGTGTTTATCAGCATTCTCGTTACTATGGTACAGGATCTGCTTAGTGTGAGTTCAGAAGATCGCGTATGAGATGTGTGTTATTAGTACGACAAGGAGTTTTAAATGGCATTCATAAGAAATCGATGATTGAAAATAAAGATTCTCCTACGTAAACTATGTGAAGTAACTTTAAAAAGCGGCTCTGAATAGACATTTTGTTAAACTGATTTAAAGAAACTCAATATCCCAGGCTTTCGTAATCTCCAATTAAGATTTTACCTGAACCGAAAATCGGAATCAGATTTTAATAATATCATTTCAAAATGAGAAGGGATTTCATTATTCATAAGTATTTAGGGAATAATATTTGTATTGATTGTACTAAATTGAAAACTTCCTTTCGAAATAGAGGCTTATGTCTAGCAGTGAACTGTTATAAGCTGTTAATGTGATGTACTCAATTGAATTAGAATTCATTGCATACAATGAGATTGGATGCTTTTAGCTCAGTTTTACACAAACTTTAAATATGTTCGATTGTGAAGGTAAAATACAGATGTTTTAATAAAATATTCTCTCAGGAAAATTGAACATTCTAATTTGTTCTAAACAATATTTGATAGTATTTTTATTTTGAAAATGCCTTCTTCTAATATAATCTTATCTCAGTATAGTTTCACAGTTATAACGTCGGTCACAAACTGTACGATTGATGTAGTAATCTTTGCGGACACCTCACCGCTTCCTACTGTGACATTTTGTTTGATTCACTCCGCTATTATACTACACAGCACATGTATTTTTTTCTGTATCTGTTTTCCTTAAAAAGCGATATATAATCTTCTTAATTTAGTCTACCTTGTGAAGATTCAGATCCTATTTCACTAAAGTCAAAATTATTGCTACATGACACTTTATTTTTTATTTTCCAATGTAAATCTTTCACGTAGTTCATACATATTTTCTGTGATAGTCCTCAAATCTTTTATCCGTCAACTTCTATACATAAAACTTTTGAGTATAAATTAAGATACTTAGACAATTTTTAATACGTGTAAAGGTTTTAAAAATTAATGTAGACTTACTTGAAAATAGAGCACGATTTTGCACATCGCTGTTCCGAAGAACCATGTCTTGGTGACATCCCACAACACAGTTGGTGGTAGACAAATCAAAATAACCATGAAGTCTGCCACAGCAAGGTTCACAATGAAATAGTTCGTCACTGTCCTCATTGAATGGTTTCTGTACACTGCTATACACACTAACGCATTTCCTATAAGTCCAATCACAAATACAATAGCATGAGTTACTATCAAAACCCACTCATAAGGTTGTGGAAATATGTAATCATTCAGCATTTGTATATATTCTTCTCTATCCATATTGCAGAAATCTGGATCACCAACACAAGGTTCTTCTGTGTAGTAAACAGAAGAATTGCCATCTTCATCTAGGTTCATTAAGTTATAAAATTCCGATTCATTGCCACTCTGCCCTTTGGCCTTTAGATCTCCGTTTAATGTTTGATTGTCGGCAAATTCTTCAATTTCAAATAAATTAATAGTTTTGTTACTCGATTTTATTGGTTTATTTTCTAAATTGGTAATGCTATCTAGATTTGATATTGATAATGATGTGTTTGGATAATTGTCCATTGTACAAAAGTATGTTTTACTTAAAAGTAACATGATGAGTGTTGAGGGTAAGATTTTCGAAGCCATTTTATTAGTTTCCAATGTGCATTGTTGTTATTGAATGGTTCATTTCAGTCGTCTGTTGCGGGCGTTCTCGCCATCTGTGAAAGAAAAAGTCCATAAATAAATTGATAGTCGCGCTTGTGGCTAAAGAATGTAAATTTATGACAATGAAGTCAGCCACAATTGTAATTTTTGAGTCAATATTAGGTCCCATTTCGGAATTTTTAATGCTGTTATGATGATAGAATTTTTCTGTTCTTGCCTTATTTTGTAGGCTTTCTCTCTACTGTCTAAAAGATCAGATATATTTTTAATTCCATATCCAGACAGATTTAATCTACATTCTAGTAGGATTTTTAATTAAATTTTCAACCTGTGGCAGGCTTATTTCACTATATTTCACTGACACTGTACATCGTTTTACTTAATCGTCGGTATTTTTTTTTTTAGTACATTTTTATTTTAGAGTAATTACTCTCTAATGGTTAGATGTACTAATCTAGGTCAAATGTGAAGTTTTTTTTTCTATTATGAAAGAATAGTTACTTATAAAAATAAACATGTGTTAATTTTTAAAAATCTTTTCATTTGTTACTTTTTGTTACGATTTCACGTTCGTCATAAAAGTTTCCACTTAATTCATAACCAGATATTTGCTTTAGAACAGAGAATCTGTGCTAGTAGATGGAAGGATAGGTCTATCTCACACCTACCAGACAACTTAAGGATATGACTGGAGTGATCTGAGTGTAAAAAGAACTAGATACTATGTCAAACATTCAGCAGTACATCAGAGTAAACTAATTATTGAATAATATCCTTGATGTTTGACTTTCGTAAAGCATTTAAGGACATAAATCTTGATTTTGGGTATGTTTAGATGTATATCAGAAAATTATTATACACATATCTGACAAAGTTCAATTTAGACATGCTGACTATCTATTCTCAGCTTGTTAAAGTTCTTCACTTATAATTTAGTTTGTACAAGTTTTGATATCAGCTTATTGAAAATGTCAACATTTACACATCATTTCACTAAATATTTGCCAGAAATTGTGCAAAATTCAAAGCTTCTGTGTGTGCTAGAAGTAGTTAAGAATATTTATTAATGATTAGCTAGTAAAAAGTAAATTAATAAAGAACTTTGGGTTAAAACTGCTCCAAAGAGCGCCAAATAATCCGATGTTGAGCAATCCACATTTATCTATACATCAAAAGTAAAATAAAAATATTCATCCATACGATTATTTAAAGTGAGCGTGGTATTTGTGCTATTGGAAGCGGTTTCTCTTTTATTTCGTGTTTCTAACTTTAAAACTGACGATCCTGTATTTTACACCTTTAGGATTAAATTTCCAAAAATCATTTCTTAATGGGTGCTTAGACCATAAAAAGAATCGTGCTTCAACATCCATTCCATCTGCAGTCTGTGGTAGCTTTGGTGAATAACTGGGTCTGCCACCCTTATGATTCTGGACACTAAGAAACTGATATCACTCATCTTCACAGCTTTTCTACCATTTATAAAATAATTGACGGATAAAGTTGCTACAGTATTATTCCATTTGATACTGTATAAAATCCGCACTCCAAGGTAGTTAAGCGGTTAAGAACTGCAGACGGCAAGGTGAATAGCAGTTGTGATGACTCCTACATCGATCACAAAATCCATTATACCGGAACAGAAAACCTAGCACATTGCAGTTCCGAAAAATCGTCAAGGGAACAAGTTGACAATCATAAAATCATCAACAGCCTTTTACAGTCCACTGCCGGACATAGGCCTCTCGTTAGCAAGGAGATTTTGGCCTACTGTTCCACGCTGGCCAGACGGGTTAAAATAGAGTTTATTTCAAGTTTTCCTTTTCTTTTTAATAATGTTGTCTTGTATCCTTGGTCCCTTAGTCGCCTTTTACGACACCCACGGGTTGAATAGGGGTGATATCACTATGTATTCTTAATCCGTCACCACACAGACACAAAATACTTGCTAAAATCAGGATCAAACCACTGAATTGAACTATGTAAACCGCCAGTCCTCTTTATAGATCCTAACTATTTTTGAAAAGTATGTATGTGAAGTTGTTGAAATCAATAAATATAGAATTTCAATTGGAAAGACGTATTCCAACTATTAACAATCCCAGGGTGCAATCCACACAGAATGGACGAAACAAAGTGTACAGACGTTGTAAGTGTAGCGTGTAGAAATATCGACAGCACGAACAATCAACGTGACCAAGTGTGGGTAGTCACGCCTCGCGCATCACGTAGCCGTCGCTAAGCTTACACCAGTCCCGTGACTACGAGTGCTATGACCCGTTTTAAAGTCGGAAATAGAATGTAACCTTAGTAATAGAATGAAACATAACCTTTTAAGCAATTTTATCATGGATAAGTCCCACTATGTGTATACAATATATACTATATATACATATACTATATATATACATACATATCAGCTTTTGTGTGAAAGTCACTAAAGTCTAAAACAGTTAGCAAAACAATATGTCCACTTTATTGGAATACCCAACCTAAAGCACCAGCATCCGTGCTGTCGTGTTTCGTTTGTGAGTGTGAGACCGGAGGTCCATTGATGCAGGGGTGACAGTTATCGTGGTAACTGTGTAAGCCTAACACTGTCACGATGACTGTCATGCCATTTGCGTCCCCAAGCGGGGTGTGAAAAAGCATCACACTAGGCCACCATAGTGTGGATCACCATACTGCATTGTCTCCATTTGCAATGAGTATGGTGACCACAACTCTTGGATTCACATCAGGCAGAGTAGAGTCACTTTGGCAGGCTATTAATACAAAAAAAAAAAGAAATTGTAATGTGAGTCACTATGATGAAGACTCAACATATTTGTTGAAGAATTCTATGTTTAAAAGCTTTTATAATTTGCCGTCCTGTAATCCTATTTAAAAAAGAAACATTATAATTCGCATAAATAAACAGATGTAGATAATACGAAATTCCTAGGTTCTAGTAATAAATTATTATTATTCAACCAAAGGCTTAACATAATCTAAAGTATATTTACTCACATTAATTCTTGACATTATACGCTGAGAAGGTTGATCTTAACACAGATACTCGAAATTTCTACACGAATATGTAGCAGAACATAGCTTCAACGTAAATAGTACAAAGCAGTCAAAGAATTTACTTACTTCGTGAGATAGGCTCGTTTACAAGATATTGGCACATATTTCCTTAATAGAATTAAGCCGAATAATTTAGTAGCAAATATACGCTTAGTTATATTACTGAGTACTTCAGCTTTGTGTACGCGTATAAATATGTGTAAGGAATACTTTTGGTAATGTATAACAAGTATTTCGGTGACTTTGACATTTTGTTTTTACATGTATTATATAATAACCAATTCAAAAGCCGTGCTATTAAAGTATTAATCTCTTAGACAACTAATTCTGGTTTTGTTTTAATTGTTAAGTAGGAGTGTCACGCCAATTTCAGCATAAATGGGTCAGCTCGACTCGAATAATATTTTATTTTCTTTTTATTTTAGGAATACCAAAGTGACTCTACTTTGCCCGATGGAAAGCATGAATAGAATCTAAGAGTAGAGGTCGCCATACTAATTACGAATGCAGACAGTGTGGTGACCCACGCTATGGCGGCCTAGCCTGTGGCTAGGCCTTAATCCGTTTGATACTTTGTATATAAATGATGTTACATAATGGCGGACTTAATCCCATGGGTATTTTTTTTCGTAGTCTGACTTAGAGTGATGTAGAAATCTGAGAGGAGTTAAATTTAGTTTAACATAAAAATATACTAGATTCGCCTGTATGTAGGTGATTGCAGTATAAAGCAACCTACATTATTCGTCAAAAAATATAATATATCACCAAGACAAATTTCATTCAAAATAGTTTAGCAGTAAAAGCGTAATAGATCGAAAGGTTTTATTTCATATTTATAATATTATAAGTATAGATAGTTGACATGCATGCTGTAATGTTGCTTTACTTGAAACCATTTTTATAGAAAACACTCATAGAGAATAAAGAGGTGAATAAAACAGCCTTAATTAAACAGTAAATTATAATACGAGTATATAAAAAATGTTGTGTTCGTTTATGTAAATGGCAGAAATCTCAAAAAAATCTATACGGATTGTGCTCAAATTCTACACGAAATAAAGAGTGGGTCATGAATTAGTTAACATTTGAAAAATCGTGTAAGAAAAATCAATTGATATATTATTAAAATTGTTTATTTACAAGAAAGTTAATGAGTTGGAATTTATTCTTTAAAAATTACATAGTCTAAATGACCACCATTTTGACATTTGCACTCTTATAAGCGAGCACAGAAATTTTCGAATACCCGTCGCCAAAGAGACTGAGAGATCGCCGACATCTCTTCGCTAAAATTTGTCATTTAGATATAGTGTATTTGGTTTATTAATGTAGACGCAATTCTTCAAAGAATCCCATAAAAAGAGATCTACTGGGGATAGATCTTGACCTATGGATGGGCATGGAATGTCGCCCCGTCTGGAAGTCAGCTTTTCCGAAAACATGTCTTTGACCACTGGTAGGAACTCATTGGATGTCTGACAAGTGGCTCCATCTTGTTGAAACTATGTATTACAATAGTAGCCAGCAAATTCCTAGTAGCATCAGTCCCAAGAACTCCCGTAATATGTTTGCGCGGGATGTTAGATTCAAATGTTAACGAAATCTTGGCCCACCCTATACAAGGCACTCGAAGACTAAACATTTTTTTTTAACTACAATATGCCGCAGTAAAGCGCGGTAGTGTTTATACACTGCCACGCTTTGTTAATATTAAGTCTGAAATCCAGGCAGTAAATAACAAAGAAAGTGGGACAAACACAAAACATTTGTGGTTTAATTATATTATATAATAAAAATATAGAACAGCTGCGGCAAATAAGACAAAAAATAAAAACGCAACATTCCGACGAGTGTATGCTTAGCTTACATTACGCTAATGAAGTCAACTTCGATCGTACAAACGTTATCTTCAAAGATATTTTTTATTTGAAATATTTTTTATTTTTGGAAATATTATAACGAACAAGGTATAATTAGATCTTGTTATATAAATTTGTCGTATTAATAAGTTTTCTTTTCGGTAGATCTGCAAAAAAAATTTAATAGGTACCGAACACAATGTCATTGTCATCCAACGAGGTTTGTTGCTGTCAACGTCAAAATTGAACGCAATAACGTATCTTCAGACATCAGACGTCAGTGTCAATGTGGATGTTGGAACATGCACGTGTCTAGTTCATTCTAGGGTGACCACATTTGTTGGATTCATACTTTCCATCAGTCAGAGAAGAGTCATTTTGATAAGCTCTTAAAAAAAATTTAGTATCTCCACTACCTTGAACCGTCTTAAATTATATTTTTACAGTACTATTTCTTATTTTGTTAAGATCTATGGGAAGATAGGCAGCCTCGGCAGAAGTATCTATATATTAATACGTAAAACAAAAACTTTGGACCCCTTTATACGAAAATTGCGCGGATGGAGGAGTATGAAATTTAGCACACTTATAGTTTATATGTAGGAGAAGTGCAGAAGGCTAATATTTTTCAATAATAATGCTTCTGAAGTACATTAAACCAATAATTAAAACATTACATACTACCATACATTTGACACACACAAACAAGTATTTGTTACACGCATACATACTTTGTGGTCAAATTGTTTCTTTTGTTTATCATTTTGTCTATACACATACTATAGACATTAAGTACTGACATAGACGTAGATTACTGTTTAATAATGTTTACTGTGGTCTAACTGAATGTTGAACAGAAAAGTTTTATTTGCCCGATTTATTATAAAAAATACCACGTGAAATACCGCTCGCTTATACATATTTATGTACTGTGAGTTGTGTTTTATTATGGTCGAATTTCGACCAGTAGGCGACCACTAGTTATTTTGATTATGTAGTAGTAATGTATATGATATAAGTATATACTTCGGACATTTGACACGCAACACTATCTAGTTCCAAACTAAACAGAGCTTGTACTATGGGTACTAGACAACTGATATATATATGAGTACATATATTCTTTTAAATATATACGTATTATACATAGAAAGCATCCAAACTCCGAGACAAATATTTGCAAATCATGAAAACATTTAGTCTGACCCGTGAATGGAAACCGAGACCTCAGGCACAGCAGTCGCATACTATTTGTATAATGTGCATTTAATAGATATTCTTAAAATGACAGTAGAACTGTAGTAAACATCAATATTTATTATCAAAATACAGTCATGGGCAAAGGTCGTTTAAATATTTATAAGTCAAATATCTTATAAAAAATCAACAAAAAGTTTGACACAGATCGTGAAAAAGTTTCAGTGGCAGCATAGAATTTTGATGAGTTATTGAATATCGGAGTACGTATTAAAATGACTGAAAAGGTGTAACTTTAACATGCATATCATCAACTGCCTTTTACAGTACACCGCTGGACATAGGCCTCTCCTTAGCAAGGAGGTTTTTGCCTACTATTCCACGCTGGCCAGACGGGTTGGAATAGGCTTTGTTTCAAGTTTTCCTTCTCTTTGTAATCATGTTGTCTTGTATACTTGGTCCCTTAGTCGTCTTTTACGACACCTATGGGATGAATAGGGGTGGTAACACTATGTATTCTTAATCCGTCATCACACGGTCCTGCATATGCAAATGAGATATATATTTAATTAATAATATCAGATTTTACCTACCGTATGGCATTAAGTCCACGAATTTACGTTTTTATTCAAACATCAATAAATGCTAATCTTTCCTTACGACATTTTAAAACTATGTACATTAAATTCAAGTGTGGTCTAGACATATCATCGTTACGTAACTTATGCTAAGTCTCACTTCGGCTTTAACGCGCCTGAAGTAGTAACAACGTTATGCAACGATAGACGTGACAAGCCAGTAACAATATTAGACACATTTTATTTTTACCCTTCGGTCTGTGGTGTAACACAAAACGTAACTAAGCAAAAAATGTACTTACTTGGAGGTTTTGTAACATAGACTATTGAAAATATTTTGTTATAGGGATTTCTTGTGTTTATACCTAAATTTACTGTTACTTGCGGCTTTGTTCGTGTGGTTATTCTTTTTGCAAAATGACGTATTTCCATAGATAGAATTAATAGATAAGTACTCTTTACTGTACACCATAATTATGAAACCTATAATGTAGAATACAAACAAAAAGAAACAGTTGCACAATACGTGGCCTTATCGGCTCATAAGAGCCGCTGGATACCCGACATCCAATATGTCCCTGCAGGTGGTCAAAGACATGTTTCCGGATAAGCTGATTTCCATGGCCACCTTTTTTTTTTTTTTTTTTTGTACTGTGCGGAAATCCCCACGGATACCACCGCAGGGTGGTTATGTCGGACTCGAACCGACCAAAAACCGCACGCCGTCTCAGGTACCAGTAGCCAGGGGACCAGGTGCACCCTAGTAAGGAAATCCCTGGAACCCCGACGTACCTCGGACCAACTACGGCTGCAGTGGCCCCCTCCTGTGTGGAAAACTCATGGTTTCTTGGAAACCTGCTTCTGCTAGGGTGACAGATGGCCTCATTTGTCACCCCCAGGCCTGCACTTATGGAGGACGGAGATCTTCTAGTGATCTCCGGCGCCTGAGCCTTCTGCGGTACCTGGCCCTTTCCCGGGCCTGGCGGACCGGGAGAGTTCTAAACCTCTCTCGGTCCCGCTCCGCCATCTCCTTCGCAAGCATAACCTGCTCGCAGAAAGAGACGGCGGAGTTCCACGCACCCTCGCTCCGTATCATGGCCGCAACCATGTTACCGAGCGAGAGAGTCCCCACTTCGATGGCCGCCATGAGGTCACGCCTCTGCTCCACCCATGCCGGGCATTCTGCCAGCGTGTGGAGCGCTGTGTCCACGGTCCGGCCATCGCAGTGATGGCACTCAGGCGTTGGCTCCTTACGGATCAGACACAGGTAATCTCCGAAACATCCTTTTCCAGTGATCACCTGCGTCAGTCGGTATGAGAGGGTCCCATGATGCCTCTCAAGCCAATCCTCCATAAGGGGTCTTATCGCCGTAACAACGGCATGTCCAGCGCTTGGCTGCCCAAGTCGTTCCTTCCACTCCTCTACGAGGGCCTGGCGGAGTTGGGATTTCTGATTTTCGATGTCTCGGGTTTCAGGACTCCGACCCAACTCCTGCGCGTGCTTGCGCCACTGATAGAGAGCTGCAAGGGCTCTCGCCTCCAGGTCCCATGGTGGAGTTCCGGCCAGGAGACTCGCCGCCTCAAAGGAGATCGTGCGGTACCCCCTTATAATCCTAATGGCCAGCATACGCTGTGGTCGTCGCAGTAACGCAATATTGCTGGCCTTCAGGACTTCCGCCCATACTGGGGCCCCATAAAGGGCCATGGACCGCACCACTCCAGCGTAGAGTCTCCTGCATGAGTCATCGGGTCCCCTCATGTTCGGCAGCAAACGTGCCAATGCACGCGCTGCACCAACTAACTTGGGGACCAGACTTCGGAAGTGATGTCCGAAGTCCCATCGGCCATCGAGTACTAACCCCAGATACTTCATAGAGGGCTCGATGCCGATGCGAGTACCTCCTACTGTGAGGCTGAGTCTATCAGGTGGCTTCCTCCGAGGCCCATGAAAAAACAAGGCCTCGGATTTGTGCAAAGCCACCTCGAGACCCAGTCGCCGGATTCGCTGCACGACTTGGGCAACACCGGCCGTGGCCCTCAGGGTTGCCTCACGGTGTGTCTTGCCGCACGCCGTCACAAGCGTGTCGTCCGCGTAACATGTGACGGCTACACCATCTAGGTATGCACCGCGAAGCACCCAGTCGTAGCCAATGTTCCACAGGAGAGGCCCTAAGACCGACCCCTGCGGAACACCACACGACATTTCACGTCGACCGAGACCGGTTCTACTTGGGTAGATAACGGCTCTTTCCGACAAATACGCCCCGACAACGCGGCGGAGGTAGAGAGGCACTTTATGATATACTAGCGCCTCTCTGATACAACTCCAGGGCAAAGTGTTGAACGCGTTGGCGATATCTAACGACACCGCCAACACCACTTCACCCCGAGAAACGGCTTCCTCCGCTAGAGTCCCCACGCGCATGATCGCATCCACGGTGGAGCGCCCCTGACGGAAACCGTACTGGTTATCCGCCAAATCCGGCCCTACTCTGAAGAAGTGCTTGACGAGGCGCCATGCAATCACTCTTTCATAGAGTTTGCATACCTCGTCAAGCAACACTATGGGCCGGTAAGCGGATGGTGAGTCCGCTGGGCGCCCCTCCTTTCGGATGAGGACCAGTTTTCCCGTCTTCCATATTTTCGGAAACTGGCCCTGCTCGAGGCATGCGCTGAGAAACTCTCTCAGTCGGGGTTCGAGAGCCGGCGCCTCATCATCCAGAGCCAGGACCCATGCTCGTCCTGGGATGCCATCGGGTCCTGGGGCGGTGTTTTTGGCTTTAAGCCGTCGCACCGCCAGCGCTAGTTCTGCCCAAGTGACCTTAGGCACGTCGTCGTCGTCCACGTTAGGCGCCTCAGGCGCTGCAGGCGGAGCCATCGGTGGGGGTATGTGCTCCATCACATGCGATGGAAACAGGGAGCCGACAACCCTTTCAAGCAGCTCTGGCTGAAGACATCGGGTTAACGGCGGGGCCCATGGCCGCATTTTGCCTCTAACCATACGGTAAGGGCGTCCCCATGGATCCCGCTCCAGTGTCTCCAGCAACTCGCGGCGGGCCTTGCTCTTGGCCCGTTTTATCGCTGCCTGAAGAGTCCTCTTGGCGACCCTGTATTCCACCAAAAGCTCCGCCTCTCGAGCTGCCGCATCCTCGGGGCGGCGACGCCTTCTGCGGAACCTAGACCATTGACGGCGCGCGGTCACGCAGGCTTGTCTCAGCCTTGCGATCTCCGGCGACCACCAATAGACCTGACGTCTCGCAGTGTTGGGCTGAACCCTGGGCATCGGCGCATCGCAGACGCGGGTCATGGCCTCCCGGAACCATAATGCCTCGGCATTCACATCAATAGGCCTGTCCGGTGCAGGGGTCCAGGCCTGTACGATGGCGGCTTCCAGAAGGACCTCTCGATCTAAGCGCTTGAGCGCCCAACGCAGCTCAGGTGGATTTCGTCCAACCGGCACGCCATCTGTGGGAGCGGAGACTTCAAACCGAATGTATCGGTGATCCGAACCCGTCTCCTCCCCCACAATGACCCGCCAGTTCTCAACACGGCGTGCCAGCAAGGGGCACGCGAACGAAATGTCCACGATCGAACTACCCCTCGCTGTCACGAACGTGGGAACGGACCCCTGGTTTAGGGTAACTAGGCCGAATCTTTCGGCCCAGTTCTCCAGTGCCCTGCCCCTCGGGTTCGTGCGTCGGGAACCCCAGGCCTCTGACCAGGCATTGAAGTCACCGAGCACAAGAACCGGGTGGGGGCGACAGGCGTCGACGACGACCGCCAGCTGAGCGAGCCATTGCTCATACTCAGTTATGTCTCGATTCGGCGTGAAATAAGCAGCCACGACCGCTATATCCCCAAACAACGCCGCTATGCAACCCCGTTCCCTTGCAACCACGGTGAGGGGAGGAGTGCCAGCGGCAGTGCCGTGTACCAAAGCCGCTGAGCCATCCAAGTCGGTCTCCCAGGCAGCCCCGAGAAACCGGTGGACGTATGGCTCAGCCACGGCGGCAATGTGGATAGACCACTGTGCCATGCTCTGGAGCAGAAGATCCTGAGCAACGGCACCGTGGCCCACGTTTGCCTGGAGGATGCGGAGATTCGAATCCATTATTGGATTTCCATCTCCGCCCCCCGCCGCAAATCTTGCTGCCCTCCGGCAGTACTCTCCGGGCTCTTCGGACGGGGGCCAGGAGGTCGACCTCCCAGCTTCGGATCCGACAAGACGCAGGCCTTACTGCCAACCCGGTGGTCGGCAGGTTTGCTCCCCGCTGCACACCTAAAGCAGCGCAATGGAGCGTTACAGCCACTCGCCTTGTGACCAGGCTGGCCACAACGGAAACAGAGGTCACCTACGGTGACCTCTGCTGTACATTTTACCCCCACATGTCCCACCGACAGGCATCGAAAGCATCTTGCCGGTCGGGTCTGCAGGAGCCGTGCCTGTGCCCTCAGAAAATCACCAACTAGGAGAGTACGCCTGTCAGCGATCTTTTGGGCCGCCGCAATAGGGCAACTGACAACCGCTGCCCCCTGTCCACTGGGGCCGAAGCGTATTACTCCAGCCTTTATATTATCCAGAGGGCAGCCTCCGGCTTTCATCACAGCGAACCTGAGCTCGTCCGTCGTAACAGAATCGTCCAGGCCTGTGATGCGCACTTCAGCGCATTTCATAGGCCTGGACACTCGGACGTCTGCTGCGTCCAGTGAGTCCCTTAATTTAGCCGCTAGGGCGTCAGCTTTGGGGCCACTGGTGGAACCGGGGATCTCGAGAAGCCGGGCTCCTGTTCGCGTATTTTTGCACCGGACGCGAGGTATCTCGAGGGCCTTGAGGTCGACGTTGGCCTTGACTTTCGCCAAGACCTCAGCATACCCCAAACCCCTCTCTACTGCCTCTGCCGTCAAAGTGACGACGATTGCCGCAGAACGAGGGGTTCGGAGTCTTTTTGTCGCTCTTGTTGCAGCAGCGGCGGCCTTTCTGGCATTTCTATCTGCTTTTTTGGCGGCCTTCCGTCTTTTCTTCCTATCACCGGCTGCCATCCAGATCCCTTCCTTCGGTTGCTGTGCTACATCAGCCGGGGCTGAGACTGGGGTTTGGATTTGGGTTGAGTTCGCCTTCCTCTTCTCCTTCCCTTTTTCCTGGGTGGCCTTTTGCGACGTTGTTGTTGCTTTTGGCTTGACCACTCTTGCTACTGTTTGGGCTGTTGAACCTGCTTTAGCAGCGGCTGCATATGTTACCCTTGGCGGAGTTAGAGGTGGGCGATAAATTACGTTCTCTATTGCAGAGATACGCTGGCAAAGCCGCTCCTCCATCTCCGCCATGAGTCGGACTATGTCCGGTTCCACTCGGCAGGATGGTGTCTTTGGCGCTGGCGTGGCACCAGCATTACCATGAGAGGAGTCTAACGTCCTCTCTCTCACTTTAGCAAGGTCTGCTTCAAGGCTGGCTTTCTCCCTCTCGTGGGCCTTGTTTTCGGCCACTAGGAGTCTTCCCGCTCCGACGATGATTCGCACGACCGCCAAAAGAGCCTCTTGTTCTGGACTTCCTGGTCCTTGGAACGTCTGAAGGAAGCAGTCGGCTACACTGATTGCCTCCTCAATCTGGTCCACAGGATTTTTCGCTCTGCGCTCTTTTAGGCTCAGATCACCGCACATGATATCCGTAGTCTTTTCGGACTCGATCTTTTCACAGAGGGCTTTAAGCAATAGCTCGCCCTCGGCCTTCTTTGTTGCCATAGTTCCGGCAGTCTGCCTTATTGTGGTGACCCGCCCAGCTTTGGGAGGTCGGCCTCCGCCGCGAGCTCCTCGACGGCTTGTTCGCACTTTGGGTGCCGTGGCTTCGTCACTAGAGGCCGATTCCAGCTGGCTTGTTTCCGCCGATTGGGGCTGGCGCCTTTTTCGCTTTTGTGATCCCCTTTGGTGCTGTTCTACAGCTGAGGCTATTGGCGTACTCGCACCGCTCCTGTCAGAGGCAGTGTCAGAATCCAACACTGCCCCGTGTCTTTCCGCGTCCTTCGCGATTGGTTGGTCGTCGGATTTACCGCTCGACGACGGGCGGGTTTGGCAGTGGTTGCTCCCCCCAGAATACGACTGGGAGCTGCCGGAGCCGTTTGGCTCCGGGAGGGACTCCCCAGGCGCGGTGCGTCTGGGACCCTCCTGGGTAGGTGATACCTTTAATTTACCCATGCCATATATTTGAGGTTAATGTCCTCCGACAATAGGACGCCTTCGGCACTGGACTCCCTCCAGCGACTCAGCCCATTGCCAGGCGTCAGAGCGTGGGCTTGGGGTTTTTTTTATAGAGGTTTACGTCCTCTCGGATCCGAAGAACCACCGGTCCTGTCCGTTCAGGATTACGGCTGAGCCGAACGGGGTCTGCACCAGACCGAGTCCGTCCGCCCCAAGGTTTTTTATAGAGGTTTCCTTCCTCGTAGCCCTCAAAGAGCCATCGTTCCTGGCTGCGGCCAGTCAGGTTTACGACTTGGCCGGACGGTGGTCTGCATCAGACCAATGTCCACAACTTCTGACAATGCCAGCAGTTGAGAACCCGTCCGCCCGCTAGTATACTCTCCACTATGCCCTCCGCTAAACGGAGGGACACGTGGAAAGCCTTCAACTATCCTCACAAGAGTTGTTTCCACCTCGGCCGGAATTTGCCGTAGAAGGCAGTGTCTCTCGCACTTAGCGCCAGAGACACTGCCGCCTCCGTTGCCCAGGGTGCACCGCGTGGAGGTTCCGGACCCCGCACCCCTTCCATGGCCACCTAGAAGTCCAAATCTATCTCCACCAGACTTGTTGTTACGGGGTTATTTGAAGAATCGTGTCTACATCATAAACCAGATACACTACGTCAACTAAGAGAAAAAATCAGCAAAATTAATTAGCTTTCTTTTAAATAAACAATTTTTATAATATATCAAATGGTTTTTTTACACGATTTTTTTAAATGTTTAATAATTCGTGGCCATCCTGTACAAGTATTATTATACATAAGAGTACAACTAGCATTCACAAGAACAATCCTTGAAGTCAATCTTTGACTACAATTCTATGTAATTCACGCCACGTATTTTTTGGGCATTCATTTCGCCAATTGCTATTCAGGGTTACTACAATAAAAATATATTGTAAACCGCTGGTTACGTGGGGTACTTACTTGATTATGCTTGTCGTAGACCGATGGTTGTAAAATGTTGAAGTTATTTGAGTGTTTGAAAGGGTGAGTTCATGACGGTTTACCCGGGGTGAACTTCTCGACCCCAAATTCATTCGAGCAGTCTAATATTTTCTGATACAACACGCTGAGATCGTCCTAGTAGCTGTAACTACTTCACATACTGATCAGTCCACTATCCAGTCACCAATGCTGGCGTAGGGAAAACGGCACACGATGAAGTCTTTTTTTTATATCGACACGAGAAGAAAACTTATAGCTATGGACATATGTATATAGGATGGTACAACGCTAATCTACGCTCACAAAGAATGTTGCCCCATGGATACTATCACGACGTGCAAAAGACCACTAATTTAGAAGGCTAAGTTTAAAATTAGCAGTTAGCGTGGGCAGGAGGAATCAAAGGTACTACTTGTAACGTGGATACTATCACGACACGCAAATAAGGTATCATTATGATTCCAAGGCAGGTATAATAAGGAGGGAGAATATCATAGGTATTGCCACGCTCGAGAGGCCACCGCCACTCGCTCGGCTGAGGCTCCCCACTCCACTACATTCCGTTCGAAATTACCAAACAAAAAATATACAAAAAGTCTTTACTTTCGTACAATGATTTAAATATTAATTACAGTTTGCAGTGCCCATTACTGTGAATAATTGCAAAAAGAATTGGCCTTTTATTTCTAAAGAAAGCTAGACTTGTTAACTTAATAATTGTAGGTCCTTCAATTGTCGCTGAGAAACGGACAAAATAAAGACATTACTAAAAATTTTAACAAAGTAATTTCAGAAAAATAAATGAAAATGGAGAATAAAACACAAATTTCAAAGATACTGTTGTAAAAAAGTTTACACCTTGAATTGAGATTGAGGGGCGAAAGCGAATGACGTGTTTACATCACGTCATGTTATTGCGGAGGGGTGGATTATAGCCCTTAACACGAATACCTAAGAGTTGTAAATATTTAAAATTTCGAGGTCGCGTGTCTGTTATCTGGAATTTTTTGATGAAACGAATTGTAGGTTGTTGCCTCTGCTGTAATAAATTTCTGACACTCATGAAAAGTAGACATCATGATTACATTTTCTTACAAAGGATCTCATAAGTGTTGGAGAATATAATTTTTACTATATAGACTGTATATCTACATGTTTTGTATCTTTAAGAAGTATCAAGGAATTGCTATGACTACATAGAAACTAACAGTCAAGGTACATGTCCAATAAAATATTTTACCTCTGCACCTAGCGCATCATATTTTTCTACCACCTGAAATTTGATTGGGCAAAAATGCTCCGTGTCAAGCGCGCCTTTGTGCAACATGTGAATAATTGAAAAATTATTATTTTCTTATTGATTTAATACCCTTACCATGGTTCAATACAAACATTTACGGAAGGACTCGATACAATTTTAAGAAAGCTCAGAACATTAACATACACGATTGAATGATTGAAAAGCAAACATACTACCCATTTACTTGTACCTTGTGAAGTTCAGAAAAACTACCGCGAGCTAACACTACGTTATATGCCTATTTAATAGAGTTCACAAACAAATGTTTGAATTTAAAAAAACATTCACACACACACCTCACACATACACGCCTGTGTATGTGTGAGGTACACACATATAGGAACAGACACACTAGCATGCACACACATGCACACACATACTCACATTCAAGTTTGAGATACAATGAATATTTAATTAAATGAAATAAAATACATAAAAGATATCCTCAGATATCTGATATTCATGTTTATCATTTGATCAACTCGATTTAACGCCGCATGACGTGCTTATTATCAAATCAAAATCGTGTGTTTCTCCGGTTTCCTGTTATAAACGTACAAAATCAATAATTTGTTAGAAATTGCAGGAAATCAAGGGCAAAGATGTTTCACATTTAAAATAATATTAAAGCAGGAAATGAAAATTGTAATTAAATTCAAGCAAAACACTTCATATTTTATTTTAAATGCTATGGCAATTAAAAACAGTCTGGCGTTCAAAATGCACTGTGGATTTATAAATTAGACCACAATTCTAATTTGATAGTGCTTGTATGTATCAATATACTTTTTGTCACTTAATAATTATAAATAAATATTTCGGATATTTGACACACAACGTCATCTAGTTTCAAACTAAGCAGTGCTTCTTCTATGATAACTAGACTGACTGATAGAATACTTATATACCTTTTTGTTGTAACACGCCAACTTCGAAACAAGTATTTACAGATCATACAAACATTTGGTCCGACCCATCGAACCCGAGACCTCAAGCACAGCAGTCTCATTCACTACCACTGCGCCACCGGGGTGGTAAAATTATAATAATAAGCTAGTTTCTGCCTCTCAGAGCTCACACTGCCCTTTAACAGACAACTGTTAGACATAAACCTCTCCTTAGAAAGAAGATTTTGGCCACACTTTGTCAAGTTTTCGTTTTCTTTGCAGTGATGTTGTCCGGCATAGTTTTCTCCTTTAGTCGTCTCCTACGATACCCATGGGATAAATAAGGGTGGCGACACTGTATCGTTAATCTGCCACCATACGAATAGAATAAGGAACTTACACTCAACGTAATCTGAGCCCCAATTTGTATCAAATTTGCCTTTAAGTCGTAAAGCATTCATATGGCGTGGGGTACCGACGGTTTAATGTGCTTACCGACATACGGATGTTTCTCAATATGCTATAAATGTTGACTCAACCAGTGACTGATCTACCTGGGATTGCTTACCTTCACCACTTAGCTACGAGTCCCTCGAGCTGAAAACCTATCAAATGGTATCGAAGTTAACAGACATGAAAAAAAAACTATTAGTTTGTCCTCGGGCAGAAACCAGCTAAAAAGAACTGAAAAATTATACGTATAGATAAAAGTAACATATACGTTCTTAAAAAAAATTGAAACATAAAATACTAGCTTTTACCCGCGGCTCCGCCCGCTTATTTGTCGGTAATTATGGTAAATAGTAGCCTATGTGTTATTCTAATGTATAAGCTATATTACTGTAAAATTTCATCAAAATCTGTTCAGTAATTTTTGCGTGAAAGAGTAACAAACATACATATGAACTTTGGCACTTGTAATATTAGTAGGATATACTCGTATTACAGCTAGCAGAATACTCATTTATCCACATTATAGAGTAAAATCCCCTGCCACGACACATCGCAGCATTCTGTCTGTATTTAAATTATGAATTACAAACGATAAAAAACATTATGCCTACTCGTTTATGAGGCAGTGAAACGCGTTAAAAAACCCGTCTGAAAACCATAAAATATGGGAATTATGAAAACAGTTTCAGTCGTACGTTTGGTTTTTAAATATTGTATTTTATGACATGTTATTTTACTAGCTTTGTAAACAAAAGAGGGTAAGCTTGACCTACTACTAGTAATGTACGGGTTTGTTGATGTATGTAATGTCGTGGGTTCGATTCTCACACTGGATAAATATCATGTCTTCTGATATACGATGCTATGCTTACGATCATTTGTCCGTCTTATTGTTCGAGCTTGTTGATGCAGTAGGTGATAAATTTGACTGCTAAACAGGTGGTCGTGGGTTAGATTCTCTAACTGGATAAATATTATTTATTTGTTTATTTATTTATTTATTTACACTTTGTACATCGGCGGACTTAATGCTCAAGACATTCTCTTCCAGTCAACCTTAGGGTATTGTAGAAATATTGTAAGGAAGGTGTACGGAGGTTACTGTCTTCTTGTATACGATGATACATATATATTCAGCACTTTTTTTTCTTATATTAAGGGCCTGCCAAAGTGACTCTACTCTGCCTGATGGAAAACATGAATAGAATCCAAGAGTTGTGGTCACCATACTTATTGCAAATGTAGGCAATACAGTATGGTGATCCACACTATGGCAGCCTTGTGAGATGCTTTTTCACACCGCGCTTAGGGACGTAAAGGCATGACAGTCATCGTGACAGTGTAAGGCTTACACAGTTACCACGATAACTGTCACCCATGCATCAATGGGCCTCCGGTCTCACACTCACCAACGAAACACGACAGCACGAATGCTGTTGCTTTAGGTTGGTCTTCTGTGGGTGGGTAGTACTGCCCCGGTCGAGCCGGCCCGCTCGTGCTGAAATCAGTGATCACACGACGATCACACAGCACGATCATTTGTTCCATTCTATTGTTATTTTTGTTAACATAAACGCGTAATAACGAACACGATAGTTCTAAATTTGAATATTTGAATGTAGAACTTATAATATTCTGCAAAAGTAATTAAATTCCTGAAACATTTATTTCATAAACATTTTGCGCCTTTACTTTATTATATTTATATAGAGCAGTTAATTTTATATATATTTTGCTTACAGAAGGTATCAATAACCGTTCTAATACTTGGTTCAAAATTCAATTTTTATCACTTTGGTAGAAACATCAAGTTATTTAAACGTATGTAATCTAAACATATTATGTATTTATTTAGAAATATATAGGTATTTTTATAAGCAGTCTGCTTATCATATTACAAACTGTCCAGTTTGAAATCAGACTACCATGTGTTTACTTGCCCTTTTTCTTTCAATTGATTCAAGTAGTAAGGTATCAAATATTCTGTAACTTTCGTTCCGTATAAGTTATTGGTTGTAGACAGTAAAAACATTTTTTTATTGGAGACGGATCTCCAAAACCTAAGTGTTAATCATCAATCATCAACAGCCTCTTACAATCCACTGCTGAACATAGGCGTCTCCTTAGCAAGGAGGTTTTGGCCTACTATACCACGCTTGCCAGACGGGTTGGAATAGTGTTTGTTCCAAGTTTTCCTTCTCTTTGTAATGATGTTGTCTAGTATACTTCGTTCCCTTAGTCGCCTTTTACGACATCCACGGGATGAATAGGGGTGGTAACACTATGTATTCTTAATCCGTCACCACAAGGACACTAAGTGTTAAACATAGTCATATTCCGTTACAATAAGACAACCACTATATATCAACGTAGATTCACAGATACGTTAACATAATTTATTATGTGACTGACTCATGCGCTCTATTACACCGTGACATTAGTATCGTAGAGATCATTTTTGTCAACATGTATGCGTTCACCCTTCTTGCTCTTATTATGAATTTGGCAGGAACTACATTGAGTTATAAACCAAAATTAATAATCATCATCATTAACAGCCTTTTACAGTCTATTGCTGGACATAGGCCTCTCCTTAGCAAGGAGGTTTTGGTCTACCTTGCTGGCCAGACGGGTCGGAATAGGGTTTGTTTCAAGTTTTCCTTTTTCTTGTAAGCAAAATACTACTATAGAAACTAAACTAAACTATAGAATTTGTTGATCAGTTTTTTGATCATTTCAAAAGGTTAATTCGTTAAAAGACTGTGCTATTCTGCTACTAGATAGAAGCTTCTCTACAGAAGGCTTTCACCTATTATACCATCATCATATCATCATCATACCATTCGTATAGGGTTTGTTTTAAGTTTTCCATTTCTTTACAATAAGGTTTCCTGTGTAGTGTGCTCCCTAAGTCGCTCTTACGACACCCATGGGATGAACAGAGGTGGTAACATTCTGTATTTTTAGTTCGTCACTAATCGTCCCGTCAATAACTCCCTTTGAAGTCAGGATGGCTACCAAAGCTTTTTCATTTAAAAAAATATAAAGCAGTATTTACTGAAACAGCTGACAGAATCCAGCAATACATGATTATCATTTTATATTTATGTATCATTTATCACATAACACATTTTACATAACACATAACATATTTTTATCATTTTATATATGATATTTATTTGTGTATGTATATAGATTTATATCAACTTAAGTATGGATATGTATGTATTTATGTATTTTTAAAATTCAGGTATATGATAAGTTTGTATATGTCTACTTCTTTTATTCAACACCTGAAACGCACCTACTTCCTATTTTCTCTGCATCAACCAAAGGTCGACTGCTAGAGAATGCCTTAGGCATTAAATCCGCCTATGTATATAAAGTGCATGATGTATAAATAAATAAATTTATTTATAACAATGATGTAATATAATATATTTTATTTACAGACATATAGGCCACAGAAATTTACACAAGTTTACAAACTTATACACTTATAAACACTCGTGAATCAAACAAACACAAAAATATTGAATATACAATTAAAAATTTAGAAAATTTTATACTATTTAATATAATACGACTGCACGGTTGGTCTGGTAGTTTAAGCGGTCACCATGCCGTTCTCTACTCCGCTGAATGTTGTGGGTTCAAATCTTACATAGGACAACACTTTGCGTGATCCACAAATTGTTGTTGTGAGTCTAGGTGTTTGTGTCCGTTTCTTGTATGTTTGTAAAGTCTCCCGCGACACAGGATTTATACCAAGGGCACGCGTTGTGTTTAAAAAAAAAAGAAAAAAAATACAAAATGATATATTTGAATAACGCGCTATAGGTTGTCATCCAATGCCACATTATGTGACTGTCAAGTCTGTTGGCTACAGTAGCCACCAGACTGTGGGAGCTGTCGCGCACGCGCCGCTTAAGGGGCGCCATTCGTGTGCACATAAGAGCGTAAAAATCAGGCACGCTTGCCTCTGTGAACATCCTTGACACACAGCAAAAATGTGGCAGTTCCAACACTAGTCTGAAAACATTATTATATTGGACCTAAAAGCATTATTATTGGATTATATTGGATTATATTAACATAACAAAGTAAACCTTGTAACACAAGTTTTATTAACTTAATAGAAGAGCTGCCAAATATTACTGTTAAAGATAAATAAACATTTGTTTTATCTAAAAAAATATATTTTATAGAACTTTAGGACTAAAAAAATATTTAAATAAACCCGGTAATCGGTCTTAGTAGTCATACAAACATCTACGGAAATTGTTACGGATAATTGACGCCCTGAAGTCCGATATCAATCGATCTATAGAACTGCCATATCGTTTAATAATGTTGTGGCGGTCTGATGGCGGTCGCTACACGTAAAACAATCAAGTGTGGACGTATGAAAGTAAACTGAAAGTCTTTTTTTTTTTTTTTTTTTTTTTAACGTGTGGAAACCCCCTCGGGCCGTCACCCCACCGGGGTTTACGGCGGGGTGGTGTGTCGGAATCGGACCGACTAAAACCACACGGTGTGCCACTCTGCGCCTGACATAGGAGGGACCGGGAACAGCTGTTATTACGACATCCAGATCCCTCCTAGCGCCTGCCCGCTACCTCGGGCACCATCTGCGGATAAACTCTCTATTTTAGGCGACGTACGGCACACGCGGACGTCGCCTCCTCGCGGCTGGTCATTGTAGCGGATGGAGGGGAAAACCCATCCCGTCCACCCGCGGCCACACTCAAGGCGGCATGAGGCGCTGGTATGCTCGCCTCCGCCGCCCGGCTCGCCGGCGGCGAATTGGGTCCGAGTGGATACCGTCCTCCCGGGCCTTCTCCGCCGCCTCCTTCCGCGAAATTACGTCTTCGCAGAAGGTTGTGGCCGCGGTAAAACAACTGTCGCTACCGGCCATGGAGCGTATGACGGCCGGTAGCGAGAGGTCTCCTCCAATAACTGCAGTGAGGACCCCACGCTGCGCCGCCCAGGCGGAACAAACCGCCAGCGTGTGCTGAGCCGAGTCCTCACTGCAGTCGCAGTGGTGACAGGCGGGACTCAATTCCCTCCTGGCGACCGAGTGCAGATACTTCCCGAAGCAACCGTGCCCGGAAAGGATCTGCGTCAGTCGGAAGGAAAGGGTCCCGTGCTGCCGCCCCGCCCACTCGGCGATGACCGGCTGGAGAGCTTCCACGGCGGCAAAGCCAGCACGTGGAGCCTCCAGCCGGGACGACCAACGAGCCATCGTGGCTCGACGAGCGGCCTCTCGCCACTCGCGTATCTCTTCGGGCGGGGGCCGTATGCCGCTGCCCGCCCGGAAGTCAGCCGTCCGCCGATAAACTTCGGCGAGCACTTCCGCCTCCAAATCCCACGGGGCAGTTCCGGCCAAGGCGCACGCCGCCTCCGTCGATACGGTGCGGTAACCGCGTATGGCTCTAACCGCCAATATCCTCTGAGGGCGCCAGAGGCGAGCCCTATTCTGGGCGGTCAGAGCCGCCGCCCACACCGGCGCACCATACAGTGCCATTGACCGGACAACCCCCGTGTATAGCCGTCTCGTCGCGACGCTAGCTCCACCCAAATTCGGCAAAAGTCGCCCGAGGGCAGAGGCAGCGCCGACCAGCTTTGGAGAAAGCTGTCGGAAGTGCTCGTCGAAGAGCCACCTCCCGTCAAGGATCAGGCCCAGGTACTTCATCTGGGCCTGAACCGGTACGAGGACCGAATTGACTACGATAGAGGCGCCGGGTGGTGGACCACGACGGGGCCCATGGAACAAAAGGGCCTCCGTCTTATCTAGGGCCACCCGTAAACCCAGCGCCTCAATACGCCCGACCACCAAAGAGACTCCCGTGGTGGCCAAGCGCGCCGCCTCTTGAAAGTTCACTCCCCGGGCTGTGACCAATGTGTCATCTGCGTAACAAATTACGCCCAACCCGGGGGGAAGACGACCTCGGAGGGCCCAGTCGTATCCCATGTTCCACAGGAGTGGTCCGAGGACAGACCCCTGCGGAACACCGCACGTCATGGGCCGCCGCCTCAGAACACCGTCACGGTCCTCGTACATGACGGTACGCTCCTCAAGGTAGTCTGCCACAAGCCGCCTCAGGTACTCTGGCACCCCGTGGTAGTGGAGGGCTTCCCTGATGCAGCTAAATGGCAGACTATTAAAAGCGTTGGCGATGTCTAACGACACCGCCAACAGCACGCCGCCACAGCTCACCGCCTCTTCGGTAACGGCCCTCAGGCGCAGCACAGCATCGACCGTCGAACGCCCCGCCCGAAAACCAAATTGGGCGTCCGACAGATCGGGGCCCACCTCGCAGAGGTGCCGGACGATGCGGGCAGAGAGTATCCTCTCAAACAGTTTACCCGCCTCGTCCAGCAACACGATGGGCCTATAGGCCGCTACCGATTCGGCTGGCCGTCCCGGCTTCCTCAATAGGACCAGCTTCCCGCTTTTCCAGCACTCAGGAAAGCGTCCGGACGCCAAGCTAGCGTCCAGGACCTCCCTGAGGCGGTCCGACATGTGTTCGAGGGCTCGGGCTAGCACTCGGGCAGGTATCCCGTCCGGCCCGGGGGCGGTGTTCTTAGAGCGGATCCGTAGAACAACCGCCCCTACCTCCGATTCCCTGACGGGCGGAACATTGTCTTCGTTCACCCCGTCGTCTTCGACCATGAAGGCCATCGACCCTCCAGCATTTCCTTTCTCTTAATTTCTTTGGCGCGGCTGATGGCCAGCTTCAGAGTTTTCCGCGCCTCTCGGTACTCCTCATGAAGCTGGTTCTCCCCGCCTTCTTCGCGGTGTCGCCGCCGACTACGGGTGTAGGACCTCCGGGCACGAGTACAGGCCGCACGGAGGTCCGCCAACTCCTGGGACCACCAGTAAACCTCCTTCCGTGGAGGCCGGCAACCTCGGATGCGGGGCATGGCCGCATCACAAATATGTGCAATCGCTTCGCAGAAGCGACCAGCCCTCATGTCGACCTCCTCGGTCGGGGCCTGCGGAGACGGCCAAGAGTGAATAATGGCCGCCTCCTCTAGTAGGTCCCTATTTAATTTGGCTACAGCCCACCGCGGAAAGCGAGAAGAACGCCGCGCCGCGTGACCCCTACTGGCGTCCTGGGACCGGGAGAGCTCAAATCGGATATAGAGATGGTCCGAGAGCGTCTCAACCTCTTCCAGGACACGCCAGTTCCTTACTCGTGCGGCGAGGGCAGGGGTAGCGAACGAAAGGTCCACTATCGACCCTCCCTGCTGTCGCACGCACGTGTTGGTGGAGCCCCTGTTTAGTAAACAGAGGCCCACCGAGGCCGCCCACTCCTCTACGGCCTCGCCCCTAGCGTCCGTCCTGGGGGAACCCCACGCAATGGACTTTGCGTTGAAGTCCCCCAGCACTAAGACGTGCCCAGACGTTAGACGCCGCATCGAGGTTTCCAAGTTGTTAAGGAAAACCTCGAAGTCGTTCAAACTCCGGTTGGGGGAGAAGTATACACCATATACAGTGATCCCCCCCCACTCGGCAGCAACATATCCAGTGCCCTTGTCTCTTAGCGACAAGGGCGGGGAATGAGCCGCCGTGGAGCCAACGACTGCCACGGAACCGTCCCGGTCGCCCAACCAGTTTGGACGGGGAGGAACATAATAGGGTTCCGCGGCTACGGCAACACCGATCGACCACTGTGTCATGGTTTGCAGGAAAAGGTCCTGCGCCGCGGCACAGTGGTTCAGGTTCGTCTGGACCAGGAGGTTGGAGACTTGGGCCATTACTCGACCGTCTCTACAACCTCCTCCATGGGCAACGATGCCGACATGCGAACGACATCAGAGGCAGCCTGGGTCGATTGGCTAGCCCCCGACGCTTGCCGAGAATTATTGGGAGGTTTGCAGCCTCCCTGCCCAATTTGGTGATTGGCGGGCTTGTTACCCGCCGCACACACCGGACAGTGAGGGGCGGCAGAGCATTCAGCCGCCTTGTGTCCCGGTCGACCGCAGCGGAAACGTAATCCGCTGCAGTCAAAACAGCTGGCGCACTTGGCACGTGTGTGTCCCGATGCCAGACATTTAAAACATCTCATCGGTCTTGCTGCCAGGACTGTGATCCTAGCGCTCACGAAACCGATGAGCAGCCTACCGGCATCGCCCAAGATTTTGGCCGATGCTACGGTACAGCTGACCCACACTGCGCCAAGCCCTCCTGGACCGGGACGGATGGTGCCGACCCTAATGTTGTCCGCGTTGCACCCTGTCTTCTCTCTTACTGCAACACGGACATCCTCGGCCGTTATGGAGTCGTCCAGGCCTGAGATGCGCAAACTGAAAGTTCCTACCTAATTTAGCATCCTTCAGAGAGCGACAGAGAGAACTGAACACGTGGAATTAGATTTCTTTAACCTATAGTGAAGGATCATCATGACCAACCTTTAACAGTCCACTGTTGGTCATAGGCCTCTCCTTAGTAAGGAGGATTTGTCCTACTATACCACAGAGATTGTTTCAAGTCTATCTCAGGCGCAGAGTGGCACACCGTGTGGTTTTAGTCGGTCCGATTCCGACACCCCACCCCGCCGTAAATCCCGGTGGGGTGACGGCCCGAGTAGGTTTCCACACGTTAAAAAAAAGAAAAAAGAAAGGATTGTTTCAAGTTTGCCTTCTTTTAACAGTGATATTGTCTTGTATTTTTTGTTTCCTTAGTCGCCTGTTACGACACCCATGGGAAGAATGGAAGTGGTGATACTCTCTTAATCCGCCACCACACGGAGATAAGTCCACTAAACTTTTGTATCTGCAATGTGAAACATCTGAATTTTCCAGACAGTAATCTCATTTTAAAGTCATTAAACTACAACAATTAAAATACAATGAAAACTTAAAATATATTAAAAACATTAAAATAAAGAATCCCATTTCAATTTATTTTAATATTCTACATATTAATAGCTTTTCGTATTTGCTTAACGATATTTGAAACAAGATACTTCAGTAGAATAATGGACGGTAAATTCTACTTTGTTTACGTAATACGAGTATTCCAAAGTAAATATCTTTCGAATAGTTTCGCAGTTCAATCAACTAAAAAATATCTAGCAAGAACCATTATTTAGAGGCAAATCGTTCATACTAATGTAACATTGGAAAGTAAATTTTAATGGTGTGTTTGTCTACAAGACGGCACTGCCAAATAGTAGAGCTTCGCTAAGAGTTTTGCAAACATCTGTGCTGGTGAAGTCGTGATATTCACTGCAGATAGAGCACTGCTACTGTAACACAGGCACACGTATGTATAATTACATGAAGGCAGTAATAACCAGTGCATAATCAAAACGTATTTCTTAAAAGTAGTAATTGTCGTATGTTTTATCGTGTGCATTATGATGCACACGATAAAACATACGACAATTGAAGAAGAAGAAGATATATATATATAATAGAAGAAGATATGTCTTCTGTGTATTTGAAATACATGCTAGAAGTACATCACGTACAGAGATATTAATTGTTGATCGTATTTATTTGGAAATGTTAGGAACGACCATTATATATCTACCCTCAGGAACTTTCACTTCTACTTAGCACTGAAAGATAACACAATAAAAATCAAATTTTATTTTATGTTATTTTATAATTTCCAAATTTATTATACAGATAAATCTTATACTTAATAATTTATTTTAATCATCAACAACTTATAACAGTCCACTATGAAACATAAACCTCTCTTTAGGACGGAAGTTCTGTCCTACTATAGTACACTGAGTAGACGGGTTATTACAAGGTTTGTTTCAAGTTTCCCTTCTCTTGACAGTGCGATTGTATGCTTAGTTTAATTAAAATAATAATAATCTGTCTGTGTTAGGTAGTAGAATCACGCTGATTTCAGCTGGACCGGCTCGACCGGGCCAGTACTACCCTCACACAGAAGATCAACCTAAATCGACAGCTTCCGTGCTGTCGCATTTCCTTGGTGAGTGTGAGACCAGAGGCCCATTAACGCAGGGGTGACCATTGTCATGGCAAGTGTGCAAGTGCATTGTCTGCATTCGCAATGAGTATGGTGACGACAACTCTTGAATTCTATTCATGCTTTCCATCAGGCAGAGTAGAGTCCCTTTGGCAGACTCGTAAATAAATAAAAAATAAAGTCTTTCGAACCCAATAACCTAACAACCGTTTTCTTGATTCCTGTACCCGAAATCGGTGGTCTACTATTTTTTATATTTCTCTTTAAGTATGTAAATCATTTAGAAATGTAATATAATCTCTTTTTTATACACCAGACTAATTACAAAGTTAACTTAAAACAAAGAAAATATAAGCGGCTCTCTACCTTAGTAGGCTCTTACGACACCAACGGGATGAGTAGGGATGATGACACTGAGTATTCTTAAACTGTCGCCACACGGATTATAGAGACGGAGGATATAACAATATTAAGTTGGATAATGTACGCTACAAAATCTTAAATGGTACTGCTCTTAATGAGCTCTAATTTTGACACGATATGCAACCTGTTTCAAGAATGGTAGATATATGCTCCCGAACTAAACGGTTCGGCTCTTCCTTCTTGTGCAAATCAGTTAAAACCTGGAATTCATTACCAGCGCACGTGTTTCCCTCCCATTACGATCCCAGGTCCTTAAAGCGGGGCGTGAAAAAGCATCTCATTAGGCCGCAATAGCGTGGGTCGCCATATTGAACTGTCGTCATTCGTAGTGAGTATGGCGACCACCGCTCTTGGATTCTATTCATTCTTTCCATATAATAAGCTCGCAGTCGCAGTATTACGTAGGATCAAAACCCTGGCCAAAAGAGGGCGTTTAATTTATCCCTGCCTACACCTCCAGGGAAACAGATGTGACTTTTGTTACGTTGTGTAATCACCACGTACATCTAACAATTGTACATACAATAGCTTACAGTTCAACAAAGAACCTTTCAAAATCAAACACCCATAAAATGAGTGGAGTACATAGTGACGTCAGAAGTGGTTTAATATTACACTATAAACGTCATAAAAAGGTTCGTCCGAGTGAGCAGAATAAATCGTAAAACTACATCCATTAACGGACATTACAGATTACGCATTCACCGTGGGGTGCGAGTGGTTATAGTTCAAAATCACCCTTGAGGATTGTGTGGAAAAAGTGTAAGGCAAAAACACCACATGTCTATCGTTGTCGTTTTATTAAGTATATTTTGACCAAAGCAAATTGGTATATATTTATACGCAAATTAAAAAATCAACACTACTAGCTCTAATGTTACACCTGCTACACGCATCTCTGCATCACCCAAAGGTCGACCGGAAGAAAATGCATACGGCATTAAGTCCGCCTTATGTAATGTAGCTTATTTGTAGAAAGTATAAATAAATAAATAAACAGTAAGAGGGAAAGACACTTATATAAAGGTTTGTATAATTATTTAAAAGAATGGAACCCTACAAGGCTAGAGGTTTTCATTCAATACAAGGTATCTGTGGCTAAAATGTTATATTGTATTGCATAAGGTGGACTTAATACCACACTATAGCCATTTTCTTTTAGTTCCCCTTTGGGTCATGCAGATTTGGTTATAATGGGTGTGTGTTTCAAATTATATACTCGCGGGCAGTTGAGTCCACTCAAGTCGGGCACTAGTATGAGAGATTGACTTTCAGAAAACGGTCTTTTGCGATTCATAAAATCTTTCTTATTGATTTTGATGTTTTTCTTCGGAATTCAGCACTTTTGAAATCAATTTTGACAAAACTTTAAAATGTTGAAGGTCATATATTGTGTTATATTAATTGCTCTACGTGGTACCCGCAATTTAAAAGATCAAATCCCCATATTACTTGTTAGTTACTCATCAGACTTTGAATGATGCACATTTTCGTTTTCAATTATATTTAATGCACTACTATGGACACTTCGCCAGAAACGCACGCATACACTAGACACATGTATTAGACACAAATAATGCATAAAAATATTCAAGTAGATATGAATATGAACGTAGATTTACACACACATATATATAAACATATAAGTAGCCCGCCCTGGTTTCGTAAGAGCTATTTACGGTAAATATAATACGAGTATAGCCTATGTTACTTCGAGAAGATGTAGCATTCTGACGGTAAAAGAGTTTTAAAATCGGTTGACTTAAATCGTAATACATAAAAATCAAATTTATCCTCTGTATAATTTCGTTTAAATTACTGAAGAAGTATATATATAAAACACAAAAACAAATTAAAATATTTCGTTATGTACAACATTACTGTCGTACATAACGAAATATTTTAATACTTTAATACTTCTGTATAATATTACATAATTTTGTTTCGAAGATACAAGTGATAGGCTAACATACAATTGAACAGCATTGTGTGCTTTAGCCTACTCCTGTAAGTTTTAATGTAAGACCCTTTTTCTAACGTATGGAAACACCCTTCGGCCACCTCCCCACCGGGGTTCGCGGTGGGGTGGTGTGTCGAAATCGGGCTGACTAAAACCACACGGTGTGCTACTCTGCGCCTAAGATAGGCGGGATCCGTGAACAGCTTTTATACATCCAGACCCCTCCTAGTGCCTGCCCGCTAGCACGGGCACCATCTTTGAGTAAACCCTCTATTTAGGAGGCGACGTACGACACACGCGGACTTGCGGTTAGTCATTTTAGCGGATGGAGGGGAAAACCCGTCTCGTCAACCAGCGACCCCTAAATGCCACCACCAGCGCATCATGCCGCTCTGAACACTCAGGGCGGCATGATGCGCTGGTAAGCACGCTTCCACCGCCCTGAGTGTGGCCATATACCCAGCGTTTTATTTTTATTGTCTCGTCCGTTTTTTTTTGCGATGACTATTACGATACTTATTTAAATTATATGGTTTAAAATGGTATTATAATATGCATGTAATACTTAAGGCCTCTGACGCATTTAAATGATAAGGATTAATACTGTATCCGTCTAATTAGCTCTGCAATAACCACATTATACGTGACCAATTTTTTAAAACATAATGAGTATTGTAAGTTATTCTTCAGAAATGGATATGTGCCATTACTGGTTCTTTGTAGAGAGCCTTGCCTGTTGCCTCTTTTATAAGAGGAATATCAAGATTTTGTTGAAAAATTAAAGGCAGATTTATTTTTTTCGCCACCAAAAATGTTACAAATATCGTAATTTTTAGACATTGTGCTCAATATTTTAACAATTTATACATTCAAACCTTCCTCGAGAATCACTCTATCTATTGGTGAAACCACATGAAAACTTGTGCAATAGTTTTTGGGTTTATTGTGAGCAGACAGATAGACAGACGCGTTATAAATGTTATTTAGATGAATCCATCAGCAACTATCTACAGAGTTGTGGTCTTCTAATTTAAAAGTGAATCGGTTAGTAAACATCGTCATATCGTGTTGGAACACATTCCTGAGATTATACAGCGATATAAGAATGTATATTACTAAAATTATGAGAGCAAAATACCATTAACAAAGTAAACTAGAATTGTTTGAAACAGGTATACATTAACTTAAGAATATTTGACCCTAACGTCGTTACATCAGACTATCATTTCTTAAAAAGTGGTCACGTCAGATCCAAAGCAGTCGGGCATTCCCGAAACACACACGAGAGTCAACTGTCCATCATCATCACCTTAGTCTTTAATAGTTCACTGGATGCATGGTACCATGGCAGATCTTAGCACAATGCTTGATGAACTCAGTAGAGTCTCTAAACGAGTGGATTTAAAAATGAATATGGAGAAGACCAAAATGGTGTTGTCAATCGTCGAATCCAGCTAGGTTGGGCAGCGCTCCAGAAGCTACTACTAGCTACGTTTTCTCGTCACAAATACCAGAGTGTTTCAAGACAAAAGTCTTTGACCAGTGTGTGTTGCCAGTGATGACTTACGGCACAGAAACATGGTCGCTCACTATGGGATTGATAAGAAGGCTCAAAGTCACCCAAAAAGCAATGGAGAGGGCAATACTCGAAGTTTCTTTGCGTGATCGAATCAGGAATGAGGCGATCCGTAGACGAACCAAGGTCACCCCTATTACCAGTAAAATTGCTAAACTTAAGTGGCAGTGGGTGGGGTACATTACAAGCAGAAACGATGGCTATAAAGTTCTGAAGTGGCGACCGCGTACTGGCAAACGCAGCGTTGGTAGCCCCCCACAAGGTGGTCCGACGACCTGGTGAAGGTCGTGTAAGTTGCTGGATACGGGCGGCACGGGATCAGCTGTAATGGAGAACTTTGAGGGAGGCCTATGTCCAGCAGTGGATGACTTTTGGCTGAGATGAGATGGATACAGGCCACTCCTTAGAAAATAGGATTTGTGTCAAGTTTTACTTGTCTTTGTACTACTGTTATCCTGTGTAGTTTGCTCTGTTAGTCGGCTTTTTTGCCACCCCGAGAGTGAACAGGGCTAGTGGCATTCAATATTCTTAATCCACCACCATGTGGCTCGTTAATCTTCAACAAATTATCTAGTTTAAAATAAACTGACAGTTGTATTTAACATATCGTGAATATTTTCCTCAGAACTGTTTGTACAGTGGAATCATTAATCATTACTGATTGTTTTTACATGATCATTCAATAACTATCAATACTTTACATTCCAATAATGATTTAAAAGCGTTTATAAATCAAAACAACGGAAATTTGTACACTTGCTGATAAGTCTCTGATAGACTTATGTTAACTCATTTGTTAAACCAGTAGTTTCACTTGTTTTGGATAGAAATTTCTGGCAATTTGTCAAGATCTGGTGAAACTGGCTCTTATAGTGATAGGCTGCCTTTAGTTATTTTCCTTTTTTTCATCAAACACCAACATGAATTATGAATATACACGTCAACAACCTCTAACAGTCCACTGTACTGTTCGACTGCACGGTTGGCCTATTGGTTTAAGTGGTCGCCACGCCGCTCTCTGCTGCGTCGAGTGTTGTGGGTCCAAACCACACATCACACTTTGTGTGATCTCCAAATTGTTCGTCTAAGTCTGAGTGTTCTTTGTGTCCGTTTTTTGTATGTTTGTAAAGCCCCCCGCGACACAGGTTTAATTCTTAGTGCGGTCGTTGTCTTTTTTTTTTAAAAAAGAAACTGTTGCATATAGGCCTCTTTTAAGCAACGAGATTTTAGCCTACTACTCCACGCTGGTCGCCACCACTATAAAAACGTGGTTTTTAAAAACTACTTGCTGAAATACTGAGTGAAACCTTTTCTTTTTCAATTACGTCTACTACGGCACAGCTGAACCTTATATGACTTAATTCCATCAGTCTGTCAGATACTGTAGTTTTACAGGAATATTGTAGTCGGACTTTCTAAGGCTGCAACTACCCCTTGTGATTTCCAAAGATGTAGGTAGAGTAACCGGGGCCAACAGCTTAACGTGCTTCCCGAGTAACGTAGGTATGTCAATATGTATTATTGGAATATTATTGTATTATTCTAGGTAGTAGAGCTACGCTCATTTCAGCATGAACGGGCCGGCTCGACCGGGGCAGTACTACCCTCCCACATAAGACCAACCTAAAGCGACAGCATCCGTGTTGTGTGGTGACAGTTATTGTGATATCTGTGTAAGCCTTACACTGTCACAATGACTGTCATGCCTTTTACATCCCGAAACAGGGTGTGAAAAGACATCTCACAAGGCTGCTATAGTGTGGGTTACCATACTGCGTTGTCAGCATTTGCAATGAGTATGGTGACCACAACTCTTGGATTCTATTCATGCTTTCCATCAGGTAGAGTAGAGTCGCTTTGGTAGGCTCTCAAGATAGAAAAAAAAATGTGTTAATAATAATCACTCATGGACTGACCTGGCCAAGATTGCTTAATTTTCTATGTGATTGCCACTGAGTTACGGGCCCCTCTGAGACTGTCTGAATTCTATTTTCTTTCGATACATTTTCAATGGATGTCGGTTTTTTTTAGTGCACCATACCGTTCTATTTGATTGACATAACCCATTAGTTTTTCTATTATTCCACTTCGTTACGATAACAAAGTGTAAACACATGAAATTATAGCTTTTATTTGAATAAATACATATTCTTAAAATATTTGGGTACTCGATTTGTTTAAAAAGGTCATTGAAACAAAAACATTATAATTTTTTGTCAATAACTTTGATTTTGAAATATTCGAATTATTTAATAAAAACCGAAGAATAACCTTCTACGGTGAACTCTTGCCCTGCGGCAAAATTATCGTAAGTGACTACCAATCTTGAAAATGTTTATTTTGAAAATTGATAATGTTTTCTTTTGCTGGCGCTGTTAAATTCAGATTTAACCCAACTTTGATAGCAGTTTGAAGAATAATAATAACCACTGCTATCTTCTTTAACGTTCAGGAAGCTTTGCCCATCTAAATACCCCTTGTAAATTAATAATTAGTAACTTAGTAATCAAATCCATTCAACATTTATTGACTGCTTCGGTGACGCAGCGGTAGTTTATGCGACTACGGGACCAAATGTTTGTATGCTCTGCAAATATTTGCTTCGGAGTTTGAGTGTTTTCTAAATATAATTTGTATGTATTTACAAAACAAAGATATAGATGTATTTATATCAGTTGTCTAGCACCCATAGTACAAGTTCTGCTTAGTTTAGGACTAGATGGTGTTGTGTGTAAGATGTCCGAAATCTAATATATAAAATTCTCGTGTCACAGTTTTCGTTGCCATACTCCTCCGAAACGGCTTGACCGATTTTGATAAAGTTTTTTGTGCTTATCCAGTATCTATGAGATTCGGCTAACATCTATTTTTCATCCCCCTAAATGTTAGGGGTAGTACAACCCTAAATTTTTTTTTTATTTTTAGACAAAATTTTTAATTTCTATTTTTTTATGATACAACATATAAAAATACATACAATCCTCAATTTTCACCCTTCTACGATCAACCCTTATTTTTTAATAGCCATTTTAGTAAAAATGGCAAAACAACGTTTGCCGGGTCAGCTAGCATTATTATATTTGTGTGTAACTTTCAGAAGGTGCCATCAATATTCTACTTTTCTCTTCAAAGTTACTTAAGTTTAAACGTTTGTATATTTCGTATACACTCCGTCACACTCCTCTTACTTTTATCACAATACCTTGCAAAGAAATCTCACAGGAACACAAATATAATGACGTCATTTGGCACGCCAGTGGCCGTCGCACTTAGTTCTGATATAATCCATTAGGCGCCTCTCACAATAGCCCTGAGACGTGTCGGTTTATTTTTAGCTACAAACGCTTTACGATTTGCTAAAGTACATACTTGGACAATAAAAAGTGTTCGCACACAATTTAGAGATTTTTTGTCGTGATTTTTTTTTTAATATAATGTTGTTTAATAGATTTTGAGAGTTAACCAGGGAAGGGAGTATTCTAATTGAAGAGAATACATAAACGTGGTACTAGAGTGGATACCACGATTGGGCAAACATAGGATGCCCTGCGGCACGATGGACCGACGACTCAAAGAAGGTGGCTGGCAGTAGATGGATCCGAATTGTCCAAGACCGGGATGATTGTTGTTCCTTGCGGGAGACCTTCGTTCGGCAGTGGACAGCGATAGGTTGAATAGTACATAAACGTGTATCTGGTCTGTGTGTGGGGTTTGAAATACGAATAAGTTTGAATAGTTTTGTAAATACACGTAGTATTTAGCCGTCTGTATGTATACCTGTTATTGGAATCGAGGGTACTATTGCCGTGTTGCGTAGTTACAAAAACAGTTTCGTAACTTACTAGCCCATTCTGCAACTGTGGAGGAAATGGATTAATACAGTTATTATAATGAGTCTAGGTGGCGTAAAAAGCGGTATATAACGAGGTAGGGTTTTTTCTGTTCGTTCCAAGAGTATAAATAACACACGTTGTTATTTGCTATTAACCATTTCAACAAACCTAAGTGACGTTCTTTTAATGCTTAAGATCTCAGAGTGGGGTCAGAAAATTCATTCAACTACATCCCAAACAAAAAAAGAAGTCGTAATAAATTCAAATCGAAGTGCATGCTGTACTACGTAGATTGCTAATACTCAAATTCTGCAGTCACCACTTACGGCAATGCTGATTAGGGGTTATGACAGTATGGGTTTTGCCCTTCCAGTTGTAAAAAGTTACTCCTGCGGAATTAGACGTATATACTAATATAGACATCAAGATAACGTTCAAACTGTTACGCCATTAATGTGGATTTTATCAAATACTCTTATATCCGCGATTAGTTCATGGTGTATATTCATCATGCGGGCGAACCTGCATACGAATTTGGTGATCAATCAATCAGTAAAAGGTTTTTGTATAGCCTTTGTGAAGTTTCAGTGGTTCGTCCGAAGCGAGCTTTGGTTGGTCACTTTTAAGTACTGAAAATAGAATGTTGATTTGCGATTTTCTTAACCGAGCTTAAAAAGTGGTGCTTAATTTAACTGTATTTTTTCGTTTGTTGCCTTAGTATTCCATCATTCACAAACTAATTTGCAAAATTTTTTTTATTTAGAAAATTTTCTAATTGGTGGTCAGGGTGGAAAATTAATTATTAAAACACAAAGTTTATTATTATGAATCATGGTGGAAACATACGATGTCGGTGAAAGTTTTAAAAGTTTTTTTTTAACTTAAATATTGTACTTATGCACAAATCAGAAGATTTTCTAAAGTGTCTTTTCTAAAAGTCACGACTTGTTTAAAATTAAAGTGAAGAAGCATTTACTGGCTGAATTGGCGATGTCTTAGTTCATCACCTGGTATTATTATATCTTATAGTGGTAATATGTATGTACGGATATGTATGAGTTATATGTATGTATGTGTATTATACATGTATGTGTTATATATTTATGTAAGTATATTTGCTTATTTATGGTCAAATTAGTCTATATATACTAAATCCTCTGTCAATTACTTCTTATCCTTAAGTGCACTTACCTCATATTTTCTCCGCATCGCTCAATCGGTTGACTAGCAGAAAATGCCTTAGGCATTAAGTCCGCCGATGCATGTATTTGTGCATAAAGTTGTAAATAAATAAACAGATAAAGCTTCCATTTAAAAAGATACTCTATAAGTTTATTTATACTTAAATGCACGGATGGCGAAGTGGTTTAAGCAGTCATCTCGTCGTTTTCTACTGCGCTGAGTGTTGTGTGTTCAAACCTCACATGGAACAACACTTTGTGTGATCCACAAATTGTTGTTCTGAGGCTGGGTGTTCTTGGTGACCGTCTCATGTACGTTAGTAAAGTCCCTCGTGATACAGGAATATTCCTTTTTTTTCATATTAATAGCCTGCCAAAATGACTCTACTCTGCCTGATGGAAAGCATGAATAGAATCCAAGAGTTGTGGTCACCATACTCATTGCAAATGGAGACAATGCAGTATGGGACCCACACTATGGCGGCTTAATGATATGCTTTTTCACGCCCCACTTGGAAATATAAGGCATGACAGTCATCGTGACAGTGTAAGGCTTACACACTTACCATGATAATTGTCACCCCTGCATCAATGGGCCTCCGGTCTCACACTCACCAATGGAACACGACAGCACGGATGCTGGCGCTTTAGGTTGGTCTTCTGTGGGAGGGTAGTACTACCCTGGTCGAGCTGGCCCACTCGTGCTGAAATCAGTGTGGCACTACTACCTACCATTCCTAATGAGAAGTAGTTTTAAAAAAAGAAAAAAGTTTTTAAGTAGAGCTACGTGTTAATATTTGTTGTTCTATTTGTGCTTAATTTTAAAACAATATGTTGTGTACTTCGTAAGGCATTTGTTAATTGTTAGTTTGAGCGTTTAGGTTGACTTTATGGTATTCTCATTTTTTTTAAGAAAAAAGTTTAGAGATGTATACTATATATTATAATATTGTAGTATATGGTCATGTTTCATTTAAAATACTTGACAATGTGACGTTGGTAAATCTATCTGAATATACAAAATTACTAAGTGCCTCATTGGACTAGCGGTTAACGTAAGCAATTGCCGATCATGAGATCTCGGGCTCAATTCTCGTGACGTATCAAATGGTATTAATGAGTTTATCTGGTTCCAGAAATAATTAATAACAGACTCTGGAAATGGGGGTCTAAACCTCCGTGCCAATCTCTACAACCTGATCTGTACCCAATCGTGTCAGATAGCCATCCATTGGATTATGAGAGTGAAGAATCAGAGAGTGCACCTATGTTTACGCTCACACTTGCGCGCTCTAATATCTCTTGCGTAAATGGCTGCTCTCTGCTTTCTGTCAAAACTGGCCACGATGACCAAAATCAGCAAGGCAAATATCATTTCTAACTGGATTTTTTTTGTCCGAGCACATGCGAAACCCGACTTTCTTGCTCCCCTACTAATTAATTAGTCTTATTACTACTTAATAGTAAATGTAATTATGTAGAATTTCCGTACCCTGACAAACCAAAATGCCCGATCACTATTCAATCTTTCCAATGTATGATGTTCCTTAATTAATTGCCGGGCCGTTTATATTTAGAAATATCTATACACTATATAAAAGTAAAATTCAGCTAACATTAATTAATATTATAATTAGTTAATACCTAATTACACTATTGAAAATCTTGCTAAGCAAAATTTCTTTAAGTAGTGCTAACAAGAAATTCTCTTTACATTTAGTAAAAACGATAACATAGGGTGGGCCAAGCATTCGTTAACGTTTGAATCTAATATCCCGCGCAAATATGTTACGGGAGTTTTTGGGACCGATGCTAATGGAATTTGCTGGTTACAATCATAACACATGGTTTCAACCAGATTGAGCCACTTGTGACACATCCAATAAGTCCCTAGCGGTGGTCAAACACATTTTTTCAG
The DNA here is from genome assembly GCA_949316085.1 of Hypercompe scribonia. Taxonomy (NCBI): domain Eukaryota; kingdom Metazoa; phylum Arthropoda; class Insecta; order Lepidoptera; family Erebidae; genus Hypercompe; species Hypercompe scribonia. The sequence continues at coordinate 17,821,048 of OX438986.1, forward strand.
ATAAGCTGGTTTCACGACAGGCGAAGGTGATATATCATGACCACCCAGAAGTCCATATCTATCCCCAGCAGACTTCTTTTTATGGGGTTATTTGAAGAATCGTGTCTACATCAATAAACCAAATACGTGGTTATTTAAACGATGTTATTTTTAAAAAAATTAATCTAATTTTAATAATGTATCAAATGGTTTTTTTATACGATTTTTACCAATATTAATTAATTCGTGGACCACTCTATATTTCTCATTAATTGCTTATTTTATATCTTTTCGCTCACTTTTCCCTAAAAGATGAAAGAGACAGTATCATATTTACTTTTCGACATCTGTCACGATAATATAATAACGCAATAACTTGAAAGATATTTTTATTTTGTATATCGAATGAGTAAATGACAGCTCATATTAAACGTGAGGGTATTTCCGCCGGTTATGACATCACTTCCCTTATTAGCAGCAAACTTGTGTGTTTTCTCTTACCAAAGGACTATGAGGATGGCGGATATCATAAATATACGCGATGATATGAGAAAGTTAAGGGAAAATCCTTGATATATAGGAAGGAAATAAGGTGATGTTTCAGTAATAATATAAAAATATTTTGTGTATGAATCAGTGTATAAGTAAAGGCTGTACTTAATTTTAATCTTGATATGGCTCTAAATTATACTTATTGTGGCCATAAATATTGCAGTATTTAAAAAAAAAATTACGTTTAAATATAGAATATGTCATTCTTTTATAAATAGTGTCTTATTTTGGCGCCAATCAGTGCTACATATTCTTAGGCTATTAAAATACAGTGTGGTGATAAAGAAAACTCAATAGCTGTAACAGTATTACACTAAGCAGATTATTGAGCCAAGTGTAATTTTTGAGGCTTTCTATCCGTCTTCTTATTAGTGGAATGTTTATATACCAGGCGATTGGTAGAGACCACAAAACTTTCTCTGTTTGTGGCAAAAAAAATCTGACAGTTTGAAAAATAGCGATCAAAGCAGTCAAGGAAAGAATTGAAAAGAATTCTGTATGAAAACAAAATATTTTATATCGGTATAGTATGCCTAAAACCATAGAACGTACTATAAAATCACTTAGAAGTTGCAAGCTATGAAAGACACCCGCGCACTGTTTCTTGTTCCTACTATGAGCAGCATCATTAACAAAAAATTAAAATAAAATAAGGTATATGATAATTCCAGGATAATTTTCTAAGCACGTACCGCTTCACTTCTATCACAAAGGGAGGTTATAAAGAGAAATTATTTACTACTACGATTTTGTTCACCATTGATAAATATTTTAACAATCAAAATAACCGAGTTTATGCTCAAAGTGCCGCAGGAACTTCCCAATTAGTCACTGGAATACAACATGGGTATTATTCAGCTTCAGCGAGGGTTTGATGGGGTGTTAGCTATTAATCAGTGTGGTGACGGATTAAGAAAACATAGTGTTACCACCTCTATTCATCCCATGGGTATCGTAAAAGGCGGCTAAGGGACCAAGTATACAAGACAACATCATTACAAAGAGAAGAAAAACTTGAAACAAACCCTATTCCAACCCGTCTGACCAGTGTGGAATAGGCCAAAACCTCCTTGCTGAGGAGAGGCCTATGTCCAGCAGTAGACTGTAAAAGATTGTTGATTATAGCTATTAAGGAGGAACTCTAGTTTATTTTGTAAGAAGGTGTCAAAATATGAACAGATATATCGAGATACGATTGAGGAGAAGATTAAACCTCTTAACCAATAGTTCGTGCTGCAGGGACATTACGGTTGCCTAATTACGGTCTCTAGCGATCATCGGTTCGTCTGGAGACATGACCGGCCCACTTCCACTTCAGCGTTTGTGATGCGACATTCTCCGTGCGGTGTCCGTTACTCCAGTTCTCTTTCGAATAACTTCATTATGAATTTTAGACCGGTATAGTTGCCGCTCTTTAGGGGTCACCTTCGTTCAGTAGTTGACGGTGATGGGTTGACTTATTCATAATGCAAGGTTTATTGATTTTGTAAATCTAAAATAGCAACAGATTTTGATGGTTCTTTTTATACGTGGTAAACTACTATTGAAGAAATGTTATTTATATCTTTTTTCTATATCAAGAGCCTGTCAAAGTAACTCTTCTCTGCCTGATGGAAAGCATGAATAGAATCCAAGAGTTGTGGTCACCATACTCAGTGCAAATGCAGATAATGCAGTATGATGACCCACACTATGGCGACCTTGTGAGATGCTTTTCACACCCTGCTTAAGGACATAAAAGGTATGACAGTCATCGTGACAGCGTAAGGCTTACACAGTTATCATGATAACTGTCCCCCCGCATCAATGGGCATATCTAAGTAGAATCGAATAAAACGACAATTTATAACAAGATATTTAACACCGGAGAGCCAGCATTCCTTACTATAAGTAGGTAGCAATAGGCAGAGAGCGATTTCTCGAGTAGTATTCACAAGTTGGACTATAAAGTGCGGATCCAGTCACCCTTGTCGTTCTCAAGTGACGAACGACACCAACAGTTATTCAAAACTTCTGTTAACTTATATAATAAATAAATATTTGGGACATGGACTCTCAATACCACCTAGTTTCAAACTAAATAGAACGTGTACTACGAAAGGCAGATAGAAGATTGATTACTCATATTAGCTTTTTTATTCTTCGACGCTGACTTCGAAACAAATATTTGCAAATCATTAAAGCATTAGGTTGATGCGGAAATCGAACCCGAGTCCGCAGCACAATAGTCACAGATGCTACCACTTGGATCTAATTAGTGTCTTCTATCAACGTGATTACGTGAAATCTGATACCATCAGTTCATCTTAATGTAATGTAATAGTTTATGGAAGATTTAACGCGACGTCGATTTTAATCCAAACTATTTTCTATCACAAGTTTCAGCTTCGAAAAATTAGACTTTTGTATTATATCTAAACTGCCTCGGTGGCGCACTGGTAGTGTATGCAACTGCTGTGCTTAACTCCCGGGTAGAACCAAATGTTTGTATGATCTGCAAATATTTGTTAAGGAGTTTGGATGTTTGCTATCTTCTTCTCCTTCTTCTCAGCCAAAAGACGTCCACTGCTGGACATAGGCCTCTTCCAAAGTTCTTCACAACAGCCGGTCTCGTGCCCCCCGCATCCTGCAGCTACCCGCGACCTTCACCAGTCGGACCACCTTGTGGGGGAGTTACCAACGCTGCGTTTTCCAGTACGCGGTTGACACTCCAGAACTTCAAGGCCCTATCGGCCATCGTTTCTGCGTGTAATGTGCCCCGCCCACTGCCACTGAAGTTTAGCAATTTTACTGACAATATCGGTGACCTTGGTTCGTCTGTGGATCTCCTCATTTCTGATTCGATCACGCAAAGAAACGCCGAGTATTGCCCTCTCGATTGCTCTTTGGGTGACTTTGAGCCTTCTTATCAAGCCCATAGTGAGCAGTCATGTTTATACAAAAAAAGAAATATATATGTATTTATATTAGTTGTCTAGTACCTATAGTATGAGCACGGTTTAGTTTAGGATTAGATGGCTTTGTGTGTCAGATGTCCAAAATATTGTTATTATATATTATTATTTCTATGACAACACTACTCACTGCGGGTTCATGGTGTGAAAACGTTCAAATAGCCGTGAACGATTTAGTCGCGCAACGACATTTTAAGATCGCGGTTCGACCTGGTTAAATTGAAATAAACTTCTAGCAGTTAATACAGTGTGCAGGGCTCATAAAAAGTAATAGTCTGAAAACACAGTGCAATAATAGCCTGAATAGAATGAGAGAATAAGGTTTTGTCTTTATTTAAGAGCCAAAATAAGTTAACACGCTCTCTCCAGAGCCCGCGTAAGTAACTAAACTTTTTTTTTCTATATTAAGAGCCTGCCAAAGTGACTACTCTGTCTGATGGAAGACATGAATAGAATCCAAGAGTTGTGGTCACCATATTCATTGCAAATGCAGATAATGCAGTATGTTGACCCATACTATAGTGGCCTTGTGAGATACTTTTACACACTCCGCTTGGGGACGTAAAAGTCATAACAGTCATCGTGACAGTGTGAGGCTTACACAGTTACCACGGTAACTGTCACCCCTGCATTAATGGGCCTCCGGTCCACACACGACAACACGGATGCTGGCGCTTAAGGTTGGTTTTCTGTGAGAGGTTAGTACTGCCCCGGTCGAGCCGGCGCGCTCGTGCTGAAAGCAGCGTGGCTCTACTATCTAGAAAAGAGCTTGAGCAGTGGTACCCATAACACAAGTTGTATTTTATCTTGGTTATCAGAGTACATTTCTCTACTAACATGCTGTATGTAACGTATTAAAGTTTTTAACTATTGTAAGCAGTCATTCGACAAATACTTTGGAGAACAAATTATTATTATTTGTGCTTCAAATTTTACTATTTTAGCTTTTTGGATAGTTTCACCGTGTTTACGGACATAAATCAAGTGAATACAGCAATTGGTGCGTACATTATTAAATAGACTTTTTAAATGTTTTTGGACACCTGAAACATAATTTTTTCTAGCCTCAAACTAAGCAGAGCTTTTACTGTGAAAGCGAGATTGATTATTAGAATGCTGATACACATTTTTTTAAGAACACACATATTTTACACAGAAAACATTCAAAGCCTGAAACAAATGTTTGTAGATTATACAAACATTTGATCTAACACGGGAATCAAACCCGAGATCTCAGCACAGCAGTCGCATATACTATCACTGTGCCACTGAGGCTGTCCAATTATGTTGGTGTGTTCTCATTTAACTGCATGAATTTTCTAAGGATTGAGGCCGCGTGTTTAATATGGCTGCTTTTTAAACGTACTCTAGCTAAGCTAATTATTTTAACCTATGGGGAAGATGAATGGGAATGATACCAGGGTTCATGGAGTACCCATCAAGAACTTTTGGCTCCCAAGCCAATCTCACCTACAAGTGATACGTCTGCTGATCGAGACGAGGTTCTGATAAACAAAACATCCCGATTACCAGCAATAGGCTCACACACTGGTAAAAAGTGGGCGTTTAATATGCCTCTACCCACCCCTCCGGGAAAACCGTCGTGATTTTATGTATGTATATACCAGTTATGGCAAGGTCTACGCAAACTATGTAGACGTTATTTTGTTGCCATGTCTGAGGACTTCTTCTTTTCGGTCAATATATTTGCTTATTTTTCAGATATTGTTTCTGATACGATATGGGTATTGAGAACTGCAATATTCTTTTTGTTTCTTAAAGATAACATCCGAACTAGGAATAGCTCTTGTGTTACTGGGGACTTTACAAACATACAAGAGACAGACGCAAAGAATATTCAAACTCAGAACAATAATTTGTGGATCACATGTGGGGTCTGAACCCACAACACTCGGCGCAGTAGAGAGCGACGTGGCGACCGCTTAAACCACTAGGCCAACTATACTGTCTATATAATATCTATAAGCTATGTGACTTTCTTAGCCTTATCTTGTAGACATAAGTCTGACTATCTAATATATAAAATTCTCGTGTCACAGTTTTCGTTGCCGTACTCCTCCGAAACGGCTTGACCGATTTTGATGAAATTTTTTGTGTTTATCCGGTATCTATGAGAATCGGCCAACATTTATTTTTCATCCCCCTAAATGTTAGGGGTAGTACAACCCTAATTTTTATTTTTTATTTTTTAGACAAAATTTTTAATTTCTATTTTTTTATGATACAACATACAAAAATACATACAATCCTCAATTTTCACTCTTCTACGATTAACCCTTATTTTTTAATAGCCATTTTAGTAACTTAATCATTTTTCATCCCGCTCAAATTACTTAGAAATAATTTATATGGCAAAGCAACGTTTGCCGAGTCAGCTAGTTATTATTATAAAAAAGGAGTTCAAAATTTCTTTAACTTCGACACTCACTCGGTGAAACACAACGTAAAAATTACAATTGACACAGAATGTTTTATGAGGCCGTGATGTTAATACGATTGATTCAACGCATTAGTGCCGTAGCATGGTTCTTGAACATGACATGGTCGTTACTTTTGTATAGAACAAAACATGTATATGTACACACATAAGAAGTTACAAGTCTTTGGCGTAACATGAGAAAAATATTTCTAAAAATTTTACCCTTCGCGTTATCCAATGTTTGTAGAAAGTTAAATAAATTTTAATAACATTAAAATAAAATATTGACTAGCTAATGTCCTGGTGTCGGTTTTTCGTGACGGAGTGCGCGCACATCTTAAAATATACTCTAGTCATTTTTCCCTAACGTACATAAAGAAGTATGAGTTCAAAAACTAATTTATTTAACAATCAGTTGATTAAACAAAGTTTTTGTCAACCTTGTTTGTATATTTCATAGTTTTAGTAACCAACCGGGGTTTACGTCGGGGTGGTGTGTCGGAATCGGGCCGACTAAAACCACACAGTGTGCCAATCTACGCCAGAAATAGGAGGGATCCGGGAGCAGCTGCTATCACGACATTTAGACCCCTCCTAGCACCTGCTAAGTTTAGTAACCCACACTTAGGGTCTAAGTTTTGGCCAGGTTGGTATACTAGAGTACTATCTATCTATCTGCCAGGTGGTTTGAAAATTCTAACATTCATTTGACTTTTTTTTTTTTTTTTTTTTTAACGTGTGGAAACCCCCACGGGCCGTCACCCCACCGGGGTTTACGGCGGGGCGGTGTGTCGGAATCGGACCGACTAAAACCACACGGTGTGCCACTCTGCGCCTGAGAGAGGAGGGATCAACATTCATTTGACTAACTCAACCTATGTTCAATGACATTAACAGTGAGTTCCCAAGCTCAGGTCTCAATGTATTCTGTCTACAAAGGACTATCAAGCGTTCCAACAAATCGAATTACAAAATCGGGCAGCTACCGCCGAGATCCAATATTGAACAAAGGTAGATGATTGGAAGTGTCGTATTAAAGCGTAAGTACTAGGTGGCTTTGATAGACAGAAATACCCGACAAATTTAGCACTAACTATTGCCCGAGGGTTTGCTTATGACTGCACGGTTGGTTTAGTGGTTTCGTGGGCACGTTCACTACTGTCCTCAGTGTTGTGGGTTGAAATCCCACGTGGGACAACACTGTGTGATCTAAAAATTGGTGTGCAAAGTATGGGTGTTCTTTGTGTCCGTTTCTTGTATGTTTGTAAAATTCCCGTGATACAGGCTTTATTTCTAATTGGGTTGTTTTTTAATAAAATAAAGGTATTGCGAGAACTTTCTATACCGAGTGTCCCCTTAGGATTGAAATTTCCAGATACCTGTCTTATTGGATGGTTACAACATAGCTAATGTTAGCTACAAAAGTTTAAAGGCAGCAGTTCCAGTGGTTCAGGCTCTGCAAGCGGTTAAGGCTCTGCATCAATGAATCAATCAGGAATAGTAGTTCTATATGCACACATATGTCCTTGTATAGCACTCTTTCGTAACCGTTCACCTTTAAAAGACAAGTTTTCATTTTTTATTTTGTTGTGGTATCATTATTTTGATTTATGCCTTATTATCATGCCAATTAGTGTTTGATACGAGTCATCACATCCGTATTTAAAAAAATACTGCACAAGCTGTGCTGGGATTTAGTTTTTTTCAGTATAATATAACTCAAAATTTTATTTCAACGTATTACTTTATATAAAATATATATTAAAAAAATTAAGAAAAAGAAAATTAAATCTAAATTTATATTTGATTTCTGGAATTTTTTTTTTAAAAAATATAACTTATGCATTCTCATGGAAAACTTTTATCCAATATTATTAAATAAATTAGTAAATATTAGGTAGTGAATGTGACTTGCCAAAATCTTCTTCCTAAGGAGAGGTCTATGTCCAACAGTTGTCTGTTGATGATGGTGTGTTCTGTGAAGCAGAAACTATATTATAATTTTACTGCCTTGGTGGCGCAGCGGTAGTAAATGTGACTGCTGTGTTTGATGTCTCGGGTTCGTTGCCCGGGTTGGACCAACTGTTTGTAAGGTCTGTAAATATTTGTTTCGCAGTTTGAGTGTTCTCTACGTATAAAATGTATGTATTTACAAAAAAAAAGTATATAAGTTCTATCAGTCAGTCCAGTTATCACAGCACAAGCTCTGCTTAGTTTGAAACTAGATGACGTTGTGTGTCAAATGTCCGAAATATTTATTTATTTATTTAGTTACATATTTTGCTCGCCAAGTTGCCCAGATAGCATAGTTGTCGGTTACCTCGCCACTTTACTGTATTGAGTGTTACATGTTCGATTCCTTTTGATCTATTCGTATATATTGTTGTTCTATCTTCTATATATCTTAAGAGCCTGCCAAAGTGACTCTACTCTGCCTGATGAAAAGCATGAATAGAATCCAAGAGTTGTGGTCACCATACTCATTGCAAATGTTGACGACACAGTATCGTGACCCACACTATGGCGGCTTTGTGAGATACTTTTTCACATACCCAGTTTGGGGACGTAAAAGGCATGACAGTCATTGTGACAGTGTAAGGCTTACACAGTTACCACGATAACTGTCACCCCTGCATCAATGGGCCTCCGGTCTCACACTCTAGAGCAGGTGCCTTAAAAAAATATAATCAATGAACTAATATCTACTGTTACTCCCAGTATAAAATCCCTGCAAATTGAAGATGATAAAACGAAAATCCCAAGCGCTGTGGCTAGTTATTCAATATACGGACTTCCTCGTTTTCATTTCAATGAGGACTCAAATAATCCACAAGTAGACGCAATATCTTTTGATTAGGATTCAAGTTTATCGATAACATCGTCTGAATGGAATTTCAAAAGAAATGACTTGGAAATAAACGCGTGGAATAACTTGTCGTTATCAATAGACGTTTTTATGTAAGTATATTTTTTGTTCTTTATTATTTAAGAGAAGGAAAACTTGAAACAAACTATACCAACCTGTCTAGCTAGCATGGTATCATAGGCCAAAACCTTCTTTCTAAGGAGAGATCTATGTCCAGTAGTGGGCTATTAAAGAACTTTCTTTGCGAAGTATGCAATATTAAAAAACTATTTTTACTATCATCATCATCATCATCATCATCATCATCAACAACATCAACAACAATCTATAATGATCTACTAGGCCTCTTCTATAGATAAATGTTAAACTGTTAGCTTGAATGCTTCATGGTGTCTGTACATGCATTTATTTATGCATGCATACGACTGACATAAATATATCTCGTTCCAATAGATTATAATGTATATCAATATCCGTGCTGTCGTGTTTCGTTGGTGAGTGAGAGACCGGAGGCCCATTAATGCAGGGGTGACAGTTGTCGTGGTAAATGTGTGCAATACAATGTTACGATGACTGTCATGTCTTTTACGTCCCCAAGTGAGGCGTAAAAAATCGTAATAGGCTGCCATAGTGTGGGTCACCATACTGCTTTGTCAGCATTCGCAATGAGTATGGTGACTATAGCTTTTGGATTCTATTCATGTTTTCCATCAGGCAGAGGAGTCACTTTGGTAGGTTATAAAAAAAAAAACTTCCAATTATATCATTCAAACCCTAAAGTACTTCAAAATAATATAAGAATAAAAGTTATAAAACTACACGTTGGGCTTAGTGGTTTGAGCGGTCGCCACGGCGCTCTCTAGTTGCGTTCAAATCGCACATGCCACAACACTTTGTGTGATCCACAAACTGTTATTCCGAGTCTGAGTGTTCTTTGTGTCCGTTTCTTGTATGTTTGTAAAGTACCCAGCGACACAGGATTTATTCCTATTGCGGGCGTTGACTTTTAAAGAAAAAAAAAAGGCGTAATATATCTACACCTCTAAATACGGTTTACATATCATAAGTACATGTAGGCCTTAATATTCTTTCAGGTTATTCTCTTGAGCTGATGATGGAGGAAAAATCTTTTTAACGATTAGGGGTTAGAAGATGTTCTAATATCAAATGCACGTATAAGCCTTTTATTGTATTCTTTGACTTTTTTCAGTGATCTCATAAATTATGTAAAATACATATTACAGATGTAAATAATAGTATTTCAGACATCTGACACACAATACCATCACCATCTGACAATTAATATAAATACATGTATACTTTTTCTTTGTTAATACATACATATTATACAAAACAAATATTTGATTATTGCATTTTGTCCGAACCGGAAATCGAACTTGATACCTGAAACGCAGCAGTCGCATATGCTACGACTGCAGCACCGAGGCAATCATATTATTTACCTGTGACAGTGTCATGTTTCTACAATCTTGAGCCAGGCTCGACTGGAATGGTATTACAAAATGGACTCGCAAAAAACTGATGTCAATTAATTTTTTCGTTACTTTTCACAGAGCGAGGTTATCGGAGATTGATTTGGGGAAGGAAGGGTTCAAAAGGTGGCAATAAACGTGACTCTTGAGTTGCTATTGTCTATGACCAGTGATAGTCACTTTTTAGTTAAAATACATATATTACATACATAAAATCAAACCTGTTTCTCCGCAGGGATAGGTAGGGGCATGTTAAAAGCTCACTTTTCACCAGTGTGTGTGTGTGCCACGTAATAGGTGACAAGTCTATTGTCTTTAATAGGGATATTTTGTTTGACAGAGCTGCTACACAGCAGCTGTACCACTTCCAGATGAGGTTGACGTGGAGCTCTACCTTGTTGGTGGGAAACTTACGCACTCTATGCACTTGATGGGAAGATAACTTCACTTATCTCACACACGGTTGTATGATTGCATATTAGGCAAAGCTGCAGCTACAGTAACTAGACTATTGGTAAATATATTGAAGATACAGATAAATTACACCTAGACAATGTTTGTCCCGAGTGAGAATCGAACCAACGACATCTAGCTTAGCAGCTAGAGTCACTAGCCACTAGATCAACCGGCCCGTCAAGCCGTTTGTCATCTATACCATAAAAATAATGTATGACGATAAAGCAAGCATTTGTCTAATAATGACAGAATAGCACAATAGCAGTAATTTTTAAATGTTAACTAATTCAACACATCAACAACAACAGCCATTGAATCCCAACAACAAAGTTAACAACTATAAAGTTGTTGAATTCGTTCAACTAATCATATCTTTGAAGCAGCCCGGGGCTTGAGCCCGCCTAATAATGGACCCACAACTTTGCATACAAACCTAACATACGACGTTATTCAAATGGGTTTACGTTTCTCCGCCCAACGCTTGTCAAGTCACAAATTAGTTCAGGCTCTGTTTTGAATGGGATTTTTTAAGAGAGATTTAATCCTTAGTTACTGAGTTTTTGTGGCGTCATATTGTTTAGAGAGTTCGTTAATTTCTTTCAAGTTTAAAATTATTTTTACTTAAAATAATACAGTAGAATTTATTTTTGCTTTATACGCGACTAAGTAGAAGCTTTTCCATACAAATATAATCTGTTATTGTTATATAAATTCAACCAGTGGCTGTCCTAAATGGTGGTTATGGGAGCAAAACAGCGCAAAGGGCAAACTTGATGCAAACCATCTGGCCACGCTGGTTTCGGCACAAACGGACCGGCTTGACCGGGGCAATACCACCCTCTCACAAAAGATCAACCTAAAACACCAGCATACGTTCTGTCGTGTTTCGTTGGTGAGTGTTGACATTTGTCGCGGTAAGTGTGCAATACAATGCCACGATGACTGTCATGTCTTTTGTGTCCCCAAGCGAGGCGTGAAAAAGCATTTTACTCTGCTGTCGTAGTGTGAGTCACCATACTGAGTATGGTGACCTTAACTGTTTGATTCTATTCATACATTCAATTCTATTAGACAGAGTAGGGTCACTTTGGCAGGCTCCTAAAAAAACCGCATTTCTAAATAGAGAGCTACGTTCAGCAAAGTACTATTAAAAGTTGTTCAGAAACATTGTAAGACTAATTCTTTACGACTAGACCAATTCAAGACTAATTCTAAATTGCATTGTATGTAAAAAATGATGCATGATATACATAGATATTCATGGTTTCTCGAATATGGGTTGCACGAGTGCCGTTTCGATAGAGAGATTTTTTTTTGAAACAAACACGTGAAAAATAATACACATACGTGTTAAAACGTTACAAAATTACTTGACGGAAATCTATGTCTGCGGACTGAGAATCAAACCACATCTTGTCGGGTGGATATTTTTCAGTCGGTGAGTATAGGAATTATGTTCTATCTATATCTAATTGAATCGTCAAGAAAGGAATGACCTTATATTATACTCGTATGTTAGTCTACTGGCTAGTGATACTCTCTTTCTTTTCCTGTGAAAGAAAGAAAACTCCCACCTTTGATACGTGCATACCCTGTGTGACAGAAGACCACAAACATACATGAAATAAACTTTAAAAACATTCTGACTCAAGGCAACACTTTGTTGAATACATAAAGTGTAATTTATCTACAATATTATGTGTCTAAGACATGCATAAGCATACTTATAAGCAAATTAGTTACCACAGTACATGATTGGCTCAATTTGTGTCAGATGAGAAGAGACACAAGTTACTTTAGTGAATTGTTACTACTAAAGAAGAGAATGAAACTTAAAATCATTTTTGTGTCAGTGTAAGTCAATGGTGATTTCCGTGTGGTGACAGATTGAGAATACAAAGTACCACGACTCCTATTCATCCCATGGGTGTCGTAGGAGGTGACTATAAGAAGAAACTACGTAGGACAAGATCTTTGAAAAGAGTAGATAAGCTTGAAACAAACCTTATACCAACTTGTCTGACCAGCAGTATAGTAGGCCAAAACTTCCTTTCTTAGGAGAGGCCTAAGCGCACGAAAATGAAGTAAGTAACATAAGTCGACAGACAATTTAAGTAGTTGAGCCACACTGATTTCAGCACGAGCGGGCCGGCTCGATCGGGGCAGTAGACGAACCTAAAACGCCAGCATCCGTGTTGTCGTGTTTCGTTGGTGAGTGTGAGACCGGAGGCCCATTGATGCAGGGGTGACAGTTATCGTGGTAACTGTGTAAGCTTGACACTGTCACGATGACTGTCATGCCTTTTACGTCTCCAAGCAGGGTGTGAAAAAGCACCTTACAATGCCGCCATAGTGTGGGTCACCATACTGCATTGTTTGCATTTGTAATGAGTATGGTGACCACAACTCTTGGATTCTATTCATGCTTTCCATCAGGCAGAGTAGAGTTACTTTGATAGGCTCTTAATATATAAAAAAAAGTCCTTAGAATATAGTCTGATCTCTGAAACACCGACGAAGTTACTTTAAACAGGCGTTTTTATTTTATATCACCTACATTTCTACACTTTACGTGGCAGTTTTACTTCGTAACTTCGTAAGCTCTAAAATGACACCAATGACTGTCTCAGAGATCAAGCTATGTATACTTTAAGAACTGTAGTGAAAATAAAGTGTTATATATGTCTAAGGAAGTACAGAATACAATTCTCTCAAGAATGTTAACACTTTGCTATAAAGAACACGGAATGTACTAGTCTTAAAAAAGTCTCTTCACTAATGTGAGCTCGGCTTAACGTTACATTTTAATGAAGACATCAGAAGCCCGACTGATTAACAAAAGAGGTACAACACAAGAGTCGAGCGCTATACAAATGTGAAATCTTGCACAAATGACGTTAAGAACCAGGAATTTAAGGTCTAAGTTTTTTACATGTGCTATTTTAATTGATTTTTTACATATTTAAAGAACAGATTCTCAGTTCTGGGTGCTAAATCATCACATCCTAAAAAATTATCAATTGTAAAAGGCTGAGACGATGATGATAATTAATGAGAGTTAGCGGGTTACTTACTCATGTATATATTTTTCTAATTCTGATTAAGTAAATGACAATGATATAGAAGATAATTTCATATCTTGATGAAGCTTCCTCAAATCAACCTTTCTCCGTCTACTGCTAAATAAAGATCTCCTCCAAGGAATGTCAACTATCTTGGTGTTGGGCAATCAAACAGCTGAAGTTTCCCCATTTTATCTAAAATTAGTCAAATTTCATATTTATAAAATACCATTTATTTTTATCTCAGTCATTAAAATTATTTTACAATTTCAATTAATTTTTTATTTTATTTTTTTTCTATTCTCTCACCTTAACTGCCCATGAATTCGTCTTTTCACAGTCCATTTTTTTCATCCAAATCATCATTTCTAGAGATAAGGTCGCCATTTGTACACAGTCAGTGTGGTGACGAATTAAAAATACATGGTGTTACCACCCCTATTCATTCCGTGGGTGTCGTAAAAGGCGACTAAGGGAACCAAATATGCAAGATAATATCATTACAAAGAGAAGGAAAACTTGAAGCAAACCCTATTCCAACCCGTGTGGCCAGCGTGGAATAGTAGGCCAAAACCTCCTTGCTAAGGAGAGGCCTATGTCCAGCGGTAGACTGTAAAAGGCTGTTGATTGTACATGGTCACTGAACTGATATGCTCTTATTTATGTTCTGTAAAAATTTTGGTTTACAATAAAGTTTATTCTATTCTATTCTACCAATCATATAAGTTTTTTAGTCACCAGATTTACCTATGCGCCGGTAGGCTATATTTTTGCTTAATTTTTTGACATGACGTTATCTGATGCTCACTCACTATCACCACCCACGACACCCGACTCAGTTCTCCCTCAAGAATCAGGGCAAGAGAAAGTTAGGGTTAGGAGTGCTTGCAAAGTCGAGGGCCTTTTCCCGCAGCGGGCGGAACACACATCACCGTCGATGGCCTTCATGGTCGAAGACGACGAGGGGAACGAGGGGAATGTTCCGCTCGTCAGGGAATCAGAGGTAGGGGCGGTTGTTCTACGGATCCGCTCTAAGAACACCGCCCCCGGGCCGGACGGTATATCTGCCCGAGTGCTGGCCCGAGCCCTCGAACACATGTCGGACCGCCTTAGGGAGGTCCTGGACGCTAGCTTGGCGTCCGGATGCTTCCCTGAGTGAACGAAAAGCGGGAAGCTGGTCCTATTGAGGAAGCCGGGACGACCAGCCGAATCGGTAGCGGCCTATAGGCCCATCGTGTTGCTGGACGAGGCGGGTAAACTGTTTGAGAGGATACTCTCTGCCCGCATCGTCCGGCACATCTGCGAAGTGAGCCCCAATCTGTCAGACGCCCAATTTGGATTTCGGGCGGGGCGTTCGACAGTCGATGCCGTGCTGCGCCTGAGGGCCGTCACCGAAGAGGCGGTGAGCTGTGGCGGCGTGTTGTTGGCGGTGTCGTTAGACATCGCCAATGCATTTAATAGTCTGCCATTTAGCTGCATCAGGGAAGCACTCCACTACCATGGGGTGCCAGAGTACCTGAGGCGGATTGTGGCAGACTATTTAGAAGAGCGTACCGTCATGTACGAGGACCGAGACGGTGTTCTGAGGCGGCGGCCCATGTCGTGCGGTGTTCCACAGGGGTCTGTCCTCGGACCACTTCTGTGGAATATGGGATACGACTGGGCCCTTCGAGGCCGTCTTCCCCCCGGGCTGGGCGTAATTTGTTACGCAGATGATACATTGGTCACAGCCCGAGGGATGTCTCTCTAGTGGTCGCGCGTATTGAGGCGCTGGGTTTGCGGGTGGCCCTGGACAAGACGGAGGCCCCTTTGTTCCATGGGCCCCGTCGTGGTCCACCCTCTGGCGCCTCCATCGTAGTCAATTCAGTCCTCGTACCGATTCGGGCCCAGATAAAATATCTGGGCCTGATCGTCGACGGCAGGTGGCTCTTCGACGAGCACTTCCGGCAACTTTCTCCAAAGCTGGTCGGCGCTGCTTCTGCCCTGGGGCGACTTTTGCCCAATTTGGGTGGAGCCAGCATCGCGACGAGACAGCTATACACGGGAGTTGTCCGGTCAATGGCATTGTATGGTGCACCAGTGTGGGCGGCGGCTCTGACCGCCCAGAATACGGCTCGTCTCTGGCGCCCTCAGAGGATATTGGCGGTTAGAGCCATACGCGGCTACTGCACCATATCAACGGAGGCGGCGTGCGCCTTGGCTGGAAGTCCCCCGTGGTATTTGGAGGCGGAAGTGCTCGCCGAAGTTTATCGGCGAACGGCTGATTTCCGGGCGGGTAGTGGCATACGTCCCCCGCCCGAAGAGATACGCGAGTGGCGAGAGACCGCTCGTCGAGCCACGATGGCTCGTTAGTCGTCCCGGCTGGAGACTCCACGTGCTGGCTTTGCCACCGTGGAGGCTCTCCGACCGGTCATCGCCGAGTGGGCAGGGCGACAGCACGGGACCCTTTCCTTACGACTGACGCAGATCCTTTCCGGGCACGGTTGCTTCGGGAAGTATCTGCACTCGGTTGCCAGGAGGGAATTGAGTCCCGCATGTCACCACTGTGACTGCAGTGAGAATTCGGCTCAGTACACGCTGGCGGTTTGTTCCGCATGGGCGGCGTAGCGTGGGGTCCTCACTGCAGTTATTGAAGGAGATTTCTCGCTACCGGCCGTCATACGCTCCATGGCCGGTAGCGACAATTGTTTTACCGCGGTCGCAACCTTCTGCGAAGACGTAATTTCGCAGAAGGAGGCGGTGGAGAAGGCCCGGGAGGGTGATATCCACTCGGACCCAATTCGCCGCCGGCAAGCCGGACGGCGGAGGCATGTATACCAGCGCCTCATGCCGCCTTGAGTGTGGCCGCGGCTAGATGGGACGGGTTTTCCCTTCCATCCGCTATAGTGGCCAGCCGCGAGGAGGCGACGTCTGCGTATGCCGTACGTCGCCTAAATGGAGAGGTTATCCGTAGAAGGTGCCCGCAGCAACGGGCAGGCGCTAGGAGGGATTTGGATGACGTAATAGCAGCTGTTCCCGGATCCGTCCTATGTCAGGCGCAGAGTGGCACACCGTGTGGTTTTAGTCGGTCCGATTCCGACACACCACCCCGCCGTAAACCCCGGTGGGGTGACGGCTCGAGGGGGTGTCCACACGATAAAAAAAAAGAAAAAAAAAGGGAGTGCTTGCAAAAACTGTGTTATGTGAATGAAACCCTGAACCGGTACTATTACGGCATGGAGGCAGCGAGGTAAAAATAAACTGCTGTTGCTATGCAAGTAAGAAAGTGTGTGTGTAGATTTTTCTCTCTCGTGGTCTTTACATCACCCCGCAAGAGGCGCCTGGATCGGGGCGGTTTGCCCCCTGCCAGCGGGTTCTTGTTTCGCTGCCCTTGGAATAGTCACGGAATACAAAGTACCACGACTCCTATTCATCCCATGGGTGTCGTAGTAGGTGACTATAAGAAGAAACTACGTAGGACAAGATCTTTGAAAAGAATAGGTAAGCTTGAAACAAACCTTATACCAACTTGTCTGACCAGAAGTATAGCATTAAGATGAAGTAAGTAAGATAAGTGGACAGACAATTTAGGTAGTAGAGCCACGCTGATTTCAGCACGAGCGGGCCGGCTCGACCGGGGCAGTACTACCCTCCCACAGAAGACGAACTTAAAACGCCAGCTGTTGCTGGGGTTGTACGTTGTACGTCTGGTGTTTTGAGGCGGAATGTTGCGCTCTTCACACCGCTCCGGCGGTCAACTCGAGCCAGATGAGACCCCAGGCGACACCTGGGGAGGTCCAGCTCCCTTCGACCAGCGACAGCAGTGGTGGCTTATGCGCAGTCTGCCTTGGTATAGTTGGGGTTTGTTCGGCGTCTCACACCGCGCGGCGGTCTGTGAGGCGTCGTTTATCTCTTCTGGGGAATAGGGGACCGCGTTACTCCCTCCTGAAAGCTTTTTAGTTCGCAACGAGGTCGCGCGGTAGCCGCTTTTTGTCCGGTAGACACGCATGCCACGGTGCCAGGCCCCTTATGTGGTTCCAGGCAGCGGCGTCGGCGCGCTCGAACATTGTGGCTGCCAATCTTGAGACGTGTGCGTCCAGGCTTTCCATTTTGAGGTCCCTCTCGATGGCGTCGTTCCTTATATATCGCGGCGCCTGCACGACTTCGCGCAGCGCAAGGGATTATTGCGCGGGCAGTTGTCGGCGACCGGTCTCGCTTGTGAGGGCGTACCAAGAGGGACTGGCGTAAGTGAGCTGGGTGCGTACGTATAATTTGTACACACTCAGTTTGTACGGAGTGGTAGGCGGGAGCGGAACACTGGGTGCAGTAATGCGCGCGTTGCCCTGTCTCGCGCGATCGTGTTACGGATGTGCGGCTTCATTGATTGTTTGGAGGTCTATTGTGATCCCCAGATACTTTGTGGTTTTCGTCCACGCGATCTCTTGTCCGTTGAATTGGAGTGGTGGAGGGAGCTTCCGAGAGGTTGATATGGGTATTGCCTGTGTTTTTCCCACGTTTACTGAGAGCCGCCATTTCGACAGCCAAGTGGGCAGGAGGTAAAGTGCGCGCTGCAGTTTCGTCGCGGCGTGGCGGAGCGAGATGCTCAACGCTATGTACGTAGCGTCGTCGGCATACAGCGCTAGCTGAGTCTCTTCCGTGTGTAGAATGTCGTCTGTGTAGCATGAGTACAACACAGGCGATAGGCAGCTTCCTTGCGGGACTCCGGCCCCTATGTTGCGGACAGTGGAGACCTGTCCTTCCACGACCACTCGGAAAGTCCGGTTGGTCAGGAATGAGGAGACCACCTCTACTATACGTCGGGGTAACGGCGTGTCCGAGAGTTTTTTGAGGAGACCGGCGTGCCAGACCCGGTCGAAGGCCTTTTCCATGTCGAGGAATACTGCAACTACGTGTTCGCGTTTGTTTCGCGCTGCCGTAATCCCGTGCAGTACTCTCGACAGTTGTAGAGTCGTGCTGTGTTCAGACCGGAACCCAAATTGCTCTGGTCTGGGAGTGATGTGCGGGTTGAGGTGCTGTAGCAATAGCCGTTCGAACACCTTCGAGGTTGTGAGCAGCAAGGTGTTGGGCCGATAGCTCTCCGGCTTCAGGACGTTCTTGCCTGGTTTTAGGAGCATAATGACACGCTCCTTCTTCCAGCAACTGGGGATGTGTCGCGTACGGAGTATACCCGTGAACAGACGCGCCTGTGCTCCCACTGTTGTTCGTGGCAGGTGGCGCAGTGCTGTGTTGGATATTCCGTCAACGCCCGGGGCCTTTCGAGGCTTGGTCCGGTGTATGGCGTGGTTCACCGTGGCTGGAGAGAAGATTCGGGCAGAGGAGAGCTGTAGATTTTTATTTATGACCACAGGTATTTATACAAAAATATTGCACCCGACACTACTCTTGTGGAGTGGGACGCAGGTAGCTTTGAGTAAACATAACCGCGCGACTTCCATCCCTGTTGCTCGGGCGCCGGAACAATAGATGCACCGATGATTTAGGCGTGGTCTATTGACACCGCCTACATCACGCGATATGACGAACATTGGATGATTCTGTGCCTCGCGGATCGTCACTCAATTATTTGGGCTCGGACGGGAATCGAACCTGTGGCTTGCCACAATGTAAACCAAATTTTACTTTTCACCGAGTATGCACACCTACAAGAGCCCAAAACTATTTCTGGTAGATAAAACCCAAAGGGTGATAACATACTTCTAATTCTTGAGTTTTAAATACCCATAGATCACAGTAGATACTTACTAACAAGTGATTTGACTATTCAGTCGTCTTAGAAAATATTACATAAGTAGTGAGATATCAAAAGAATTTGCTATTAGCACGAACGATTATACTTTATTTCAAATATTTCTTAGCCTTATTTCATATAAAGCTTTGTATTATAACGAAACCTAGTAAAGATCACGTTCGAATGAAATTTTATAGCACGCATTTATCTAACACGTGCATACCTGTGCCCGTCACGTGTTCGTTGATAATTCCTTGTACGCGTGCGCAAATTGTCTTTGTTTTCTAATCGTCAACAGAAATTTGATAGCCGAATGCTGGACATTGACCTCTTCTTAGAAAAAAAGTTTTGGCTCACTATACTACGCTGGCCAGACTTCTGCTACTCTTGTCCCCTTCGTCATAAAGAAACCGGCCAAGTGCGAGTCGGAGTCGCACACCGGAGGTTCCGTACAAATTGTGTTGACATAGAACTTTAATTTTGTTACAGTTTAAAAGTATGGAGTTAACTCAACTCCTGGCTGGCTCTACACGTTTATGTTGAAAGGGGTAGGGGGTAGGGGTAGGGTATTTGATTTTTTTACAGTAGACTTGTGTATTTGATATAAATTTCACTTTGATATCTCCACGCGTTCCTAAGAAAAAGGCTCTGACAGATGGACGAACGGACAACAAAATGATCCTATAAGGGATCCGTTTTTTTTTATTTCGAGGTACGGAATCCTAAAAAAGAAACGTGAACATCATGTATTAAACTTAAAAAATAATTATGAGTTTACCATTTCCAATTGTGTCGTTTCCTTGAAACGTGAGACATGCGACTGCCTCTGTGGCGCAGTGGTAGCATATACGACTGCTGCGCTTGAGGTCTCGGGTTCGATTCCCGGGTTGGACCAAATGTTTTTATTGTCTGCAAATATTTGTTTAGGTATTTTGAGTGTTTTTTATGTATAAAGCGTAGGTATTTACAAAAAACATATATCAGTTGTCTAGTATCAATAATACAAACTCTGCTTAGTTTAAGATTAGACAGCATTATGTATCATAAGTACAAAAAAAAATTCACAAATAGTACTCCTAAAAATAGGTTATTCGCAGATCACACTGTATACGGATATATAAAATAAAAATAAAAAAGTTTTAAGGCCATAAATTATTTCAAAAACCGTAACTAAACATCAAAAGATTTGACATATAACATGGTTACTTGACCTGTGAGTTATTTATTCTCCCAAATGCTGAATCTATGACTGGCTTGGTGGTCTTGTAGTGGCTAGTGACAGTTAATTCACTATACTTTTGCGCATATTGTCGGACTTAATCGTTTACGCAAAATTACATGAAGTAATTAAAAAAAAGTTGAGAGGTGTCAAAGGACATCCGGATGGAACGAAGTTCCTTTCGATTAATCGGTTAAGGGATTTAAGAAGTAAGATATTTTATTTTCAATTATATTATCATTTATTATGTACACAAAATCTGTATAAACTTAACAAAACAAAAATAATCGTCGCGACACTACACTGTTCAAAGCAAAATAGAAAGACGAAACGAAAATAATTGGCTTGCTTTCTATGAGAGAGACAGAGGGAGAGAGGCAGAGAAACATGCACGGGCCTTACGGCTTACTACACTATAACAAAAAGTGTCGTGACAACTTTTCGTCTGATTTTTTTCCGTCTACCTTCGGAAGGAAGGAGGCTACCTTCGCAACTTTGTTCCAAAAACTAGTTATATCCTACTAAGTTTTTCTGTGACACATTTTGCTTGCAATAATGAAACATAAGAAATCAAATTGATATGAAAAAGAAAACAATCTTTAAAGTAGATTGTATATCGTGTCAAATGTGTTTCTGTTTGGTCAGTAAATCATTTATGTTTTTGATGAGAATGTAAATAGACTAAATATTTTTATATTGACAAGATAAATAATTAGCCAGGACCCGTACGCCGTCTGTTTAGACAGACCGTCTCAAAAATATGGTCCTCTGTTCAAAAGACTAACTCAGACCTCATACTGTGTTCGCTTTAGTATACCCAATGTTTGTGGGCTCGAAGGAAAGACATTTCAGTGGTTTGTTTGACTCAGAGTGAGTCTAAAGAAATATTAAGATTTATTTTGAGTCAAATAAACCACAAACTATGTAGTCAGACTTGTAAAATATCTGTAAAAGATTTGTTTACTAAAATAAATATAAATAAATAAATAAATATTTCGGACATTTGACACACAACGTCAGCTAGTTTCAAACTAAGCAGAGCTTGTGCTATGATAACTAGACTGACTGATAGAATACTTATATACTTTTTTTCGTAAATACATACTATATTATTTATAGAAAACACTCAAACTTCGAAACAAATATTTGCAGATCTTACAAACATTTGGTCCAACCCGGGTGTCGAACCCGAGACCTCAAACACAGCAGTCGTATTCACTACCGCTGCGCCACCGAGACAGTTATATCATTTATCACATAAATCATTTTATGATTTCAAATATAATTTCATTCTTTACTTCATAAATTGAATCCTATGAGTACTCTAGAAACCAACTGCTGTTTATTTCCCAGGAAATTGAATGAATGCAAAGCCTCCGGTGTGTCATTTTCCTTTTTTTTCTATAGTAAGAGCCTGCCACAGTGGCTCTACTCTGCCTGATGGAAAGCATGAATTGAATCCAAGAGCGGTGGTTGCCATACGTACTCACGCTATGGCGGTCTAATGGGATGCTTTTTCACGCCCCGCTTTAAGGACCCGGGATCGTAGTGGGAGGGAAACACGTGCGCTGGTAATGAATTCCGGGCTTTAACTGATTTACACAGGAAGAAAGAACCGAACCGTTTAGTTCGAGAGCGTATGTCTACCATCCTGAAACAATGACTTCCCAGGCCAGCACGAGTTGTCCTGTAAAGGAACAGACAGCATGGGATCAGTTGGAAGAGCTAAAAATAATAATAACAATAATTAATCAGTTTGATGAGCAACATTAAATAAGTGAAACTTTTACAAGCGAGAAACTATGTCTGAAATTATTATTACATATTCTTTCAAGCACCAACTATACTAGTACTTGGTTGCTTTCATATTTACTTTCATTTTTAGGACGTTTTTATTAAATCAATATTTGGTTTGGTATGCATCCTCGTCTATTAACTGTTTGTCATACATGGCTTTATATACACTATGGTACTCACTTAGCTTTTCACAAATAGACTCTTCACGTTATTATGACATTTACAAGCGTGTAAATTATATAATCTGGGGATGAATTTTTGAGTGTAGATAATCTTATTCAAATTCTTGTGGTGACGGATTAAGAATACAAAGTTTCACATGCCCCTTTTCATCCTATGGGTGTGGTATGAGGTGATTAGTTGAGTAAACTATGCAGGACAACACCGCTGCAATGAGAAGGAAAACTTGAAACAAATTCTATACCGAACCGTCTAGTTAGCGTGGGCCAGAACCTCCTTTTTTAAGGAGAGGTTTATGTCCAGTAGTGGACTGTTAAAGGTTTTTGAGGTGGAGTTGATTTACTAGATTCCATACTTGGCTTCAGAATCTCATTATGATCACGTAAATCGAATTTTCTTTCACATAGTTGCTTGTTGATCGTATTTAATACATGTTAACACCCCTGTTGGATTGCCAACTAATCAGAGCAAATGAACAAAGTAGGTAAAGTGGTCTCGAAACTAAAAGAACGTGATCATCCACCCAGTCTTTCTGGCACAAAATCATCAACTGCAACTTGTGACTTTCTATGTGAATAGTCTAAGGGTTTGTGCCCGGCACCATAACAAAGTACTGTTCTAACTCCTCTTTTGAAATATCCCTACTAGTAGAGATACTTGGTACTTTTTTCAAACTCTCGCCAACGGTGGAGATCTATGGGGACTTTACTCTGTCTATCCCTACTCATCGCATTGAAAGTGATAGTTGGACTTTTGCCGTCTTATCACTATTAGCAGGGTATATAAATATATATATACACCCTGCTAATAGTGATATATATATATATATATATATATATATATATATATATATATATAGTTTCTTTCGGAATTACTCGTGATTATATATATGAAAAAAAAATGTTAAACACTCGGTAGAGATACTCGTATACTCGATGGAGTAGAAGATTCCATATAGCCTTACTGGTGGTGATAATTGGTGGAACAAGGCATAAAAACACTAGCATTTTTTTTATAAGAAACACAATTGTTTCCATTCGTGCTATGAATATTAAGCGAATGAGTTTATCACAACACATTATACCTAAAATTTCCGCATTGTGTTTTAAAAATACTTACTGCGTCAGATGTAGCTTGGTTTTGATCCATATAATGATCCAGCCCTATAGTGTGGTTTTGAGAAATTACAAGACCTCAAAGGACATTCATTGAAAATTCTAAAGTACTAGTTTGGGCACCACACGATTACAATAAATAGAGACACATCCATCAAGTATAGAACTAAGTTACTCCAAAAAAATGTAAAATGTTATAAGCAAGATCATCATCATCATCATCATTATCAACAGCCTTTTACAGTCTACTACTGGACATAGGCCTCTCCTAAGCAAGAAGGTTTTGGCCTACTATATACCACGCTGGCCAGACGGGTTGGAATAGGGTTTGTTTCAAGTGGGGTGCTGGGCTAGAAAACCTCCACGTGGTGCACCCTGGAAACGTTGGCGATGGTGTTATTCATCACTGCCAACGGCTAATATTCTAGCACGAAGAGGAAGCCATTTCTTCGGCAATTCGGCCGAGACTTGGTCCAACAGAGCGGGCGTGTCTGTCGGATCCTCTGTTGGCTCTTCGCTCTTCGGAGCATTGAGGAGAAAAACCTCGGTAAAAAATCACGATGGTGGGACCCTTTCTTGGGTCGGAAATCCTCCGCTCAGCGGTTGAAAAGGTAGGACGGGCTCGGTGTGTACTTACACTGCCACCGAGCAGGCATCAGGAGACGTAGTCTCCCTGTCGCCGTCGGCATATTGTAGTCCCGAGTTGGAGTCTCGCGACTCCAATCGGGGGCGAGGGTCTTGGCTTAACCGCCCGGACTGTGAGGAAGAAAACCTCTCTAAAAAATTACCCCGAATCCCGTGTTCTGGTGCGTGACCAGGGGATGCATGGCTGATGGGTAGTTCAGTCGTAAGCGCACTCCCAGCCGGGGTACCTGCGGACCCCTCGGTTGGGCACAAATTTACGCTTGCCCGGGTATTGGGGATCTCTGCCCGGGTCGACCTTTCTTCTCCCCATCTCGTGGGTTCAATTATGGAAATTCAAATTAAAAATATAAAAACTAAGGAAGGAAAGAAGGAGATAGATGATAGGAAGCAGAAAAGTGCAAGGGCGGACTTCTGTTCCAACGACGAGGAAGCATTGGTTGAGATGCCTACCTCGGTGGGGCTCCCAGAAGTTATTATGACTGCTGGGAGCCGAAGAACATCGGAGCGATTACGCTCCAGATCTACCGCGGGCGGAAGCTCCAATGCGAGGACGGACATGCTGGACTACATGGAGACGGAGCCGAGTGACGGCCGAAAACGCGGACGCTCCAGGGATGAGGAGAGCGATACATCCCAGGAGATGCTACCTCCTAAGGTAGCAAGCAGCCGCAGAGGGAGGTCGCGAACCCCGATCTCGGCCCCGTCAGGCTCCGTCTTCTGTAAGGCGGAAGCCTATAGACGGGTCAGGGCGGACGGCGAAGTTTTAGCGGAGGAGGAGATCGCCGATCTCCTGCTAAAAATAAAGGAACCGATGGTGGAGGATTCAGTTCCTCAAACACCATCGTTCATGCAGGAGAGAGCGAATGCGGCGGTGGCCATTATTCACAAAGTGGCCACCAAGTCGAGTAACCTTAAGGGCTCTTTTGTGAAAGCCCTTAAGGACTCCTCTTCCGCTATCGCGGGGGTCGTGGATACCCTCATCGGGGACGTGGCTCGTCTCCAAGCCGCCAACGATCGTCTGACGGGGCAAGTGGCTGAGCTCAGCGCTCAGTTCGCCCAATTCCGGGCGCATCGCCCGACAGGGGATCCGGTCACGTCCCCGTCTCAGCCTGCCCCCTCTTCCAACCTCGGTGGCATTCCTGATGTCCATCTGCGCCAAATAACAGATGCAGTATGGCGCATGATGGACGGGCGTCTGGCTGGTCTGGAGGCAAGGCTGCCACCGGCCCCTGTTGTCCGGCCGCCGCTCGCGGCCCATAAAGCGAAGGTTGCATCGATATCAGCATCGCTTCCCGTTGCGACCGGTCGCGTGTCCTACGCGGCGGCGGCGGCGGTCTCTGCTGCTCCTGCAACTGCTACGAGGGCACGGCAGGCGGCCAGGGCAACAACCCGGACGCCTGCACTGAGGTCAGGGACCAAAGCAGCGACAGGGGCTGGGGCGGAGTTCCCTCCGCTCCCCACTCCAACCGCTGTATCTGGCACCTCCACAAGTGCTCCCTCCACATCTGCCCCTTCCACGGATGGTTGGCGGGTAGTCGGGGGGGCTAAAAAGTCCCGAAAACGGGGTAAGAAGTCTGCACAAAAAGCAGCCTCTACCCCGCAGGCGCCATCGGCTGCGGTGGCTGCCACAAAGACGCCGCGCAAACTACAGGCGCCTAAAAGCGCGGCTGTGGTAGTTACCGTTTCGCCGGAGGCAGCTAGCGGCGGGCTGTCCTACGCGGCCATTTTCAAAAGGGCCCGGGACAGTCTCGCACGCGATTTCGGGACAGTAGGTGTCAGAATGCGCCTCGCCCAAACGGGAGCTCGAGTCCTCGAGTTCCCTGGGGCTGAAGGTGCTAAGACGGCGGACACAATTGCCGAGAAATTGCGAAGTATGTTTACGGCTACGGATGGTGTCAAGATCGCCAGGCCCACCAAGTGCGCAGAATTGCGCATTTCGGGCCTGGACGACTCCATAACGGCCGAGGATGTCCGTGTTGCAGTAAGAGAGAAGACGGGTTGCAACACGGACAACATTAGGGTCGGCACCATCCGCCCCGGTCCAGGAGGACTTGGCGCAGTGTGGGTCAGCTGTCCCGTAGCGTCGGCCAAAATGTTGGGCGACGCCGGCAGGCTGCTCATCGGTTTCGTGAGCGCTAGGATCACAGTCCTGGCGGCGAGACCGATGAGGTGTTACAAATGCCTGGCATCGGGGCACACACGCGCCAAGTGCGTCAGTTGTTTCGACTGCAGCGGATTATGTTTCCGCTGCGGTCGACCGGGGCACAAGGCGGCAGATTGTTCTGCTGCCCCTCACTGCCCCGCGTGTGCGGCGGGTAACAAACCCGCCAATCACCAGATTGGGCAGGGGGGTTGCAAACCTCCCCGCAGTTCTCGGCAGGCGTCAGGGGCTAGCCAGTCGGCCCAGGCTGCTTCTGACGTCGTTCGTGCGTCTATACCGTCGCCCATGGAGGAGGCTGTAGAGACGGTCGAGTAATGGCCCAAGTCTCCAGCCTCCTTGTCCAGACTAACCTGAACCACTGTGCCGCGGCGCAGGACCTTTTTCTGCAAACCATGGCACAGTGGTCGATCGGTGTTGCCGTAGCCGCGGAACCCTATTATGTTCCTCCCCGTCCAAACTGGTTGGGTGACCGGGACGGTTCCGTGGCAGTCGTCGGCTCCACGGCGGCTCATTCCCCGCCCTTGTCGCTAAGAGACAAGGGCACTGGATATGTTGCTGCCGAGTGGGGGGGGATCACTGTATATGGTGTATACTTCTCCCCCAACCGGAGTTTGAACGACTTCGAGGTTTTCCTTAACAACTTGGAAACCTCGATGCGGCGTCTAACGTCTGGGCACGTTTTAGTGCTGGGGGACTTCAACGCAAAGTCCATTGCGTGGGGTTCCCCCAGGACGGACGCTAGGGGCGAGGCCGTAGAGGAGTGGGCGGCCTCGGTGGGCCTCTGTTTACTAAACAGGGGCTCCACCAACACGTGTGTGCGACAGCAGGGAGGGTCGATAGTGGACCTTTCGTTCGCTACCCCTGCCCTCGCCGCACGAGTAAGGAACTGGCGTGTCCTGGAAGAGGTTGAGACGCTCTCGGATCATCTCTATATCCGATTTGAGCTCTCCCGCTCCCAGGACCCCAGTAGGGGTCACGCGGCGCGGCGTTCTTCTCGCTTTCCGCGGTGGGCTATAGCCAAACTGAATAGGGACCTACTGGAGGAGGCAGCCATTATTCACTCTTGGCTGTCTCCGCAGGCTCCGATCGAGGAGGTCGACATGGGGGCTGGTCGTTTCCGCGATGCGATTACGCAAATCTGCGATGCGGCCATGCCCCGCATCCGAGGTTGTCGGCCTCCACGGAAGGAAGTTTACTGGTGGTCCCAGGAGTTGGCGGACCTCCGCGCGGCCTGTACTCGTGCCCGGAGGTCCTACACCCGTGGTCGGCGGCGACACCGCGAAGAAGGCGGGGAAGACCAGCTTCATGAGGAGTACCGAGAGGCGCGGAAAACTCTGAAGCTGGCCATCAGCCGCGCCAAGGAAATTAAGCGTAAGGAGATGCTGGAGGGTCTCGATCGTGACCCCTGGGGTCGCCCTTATCGTGCGGCGCGACAAAAGCTCCGCACGTCGGGCCCCCCCCTTACAGAGACACTCCAGCCCAGCTTCCTGCGGGATGTGGTCGAGGGCCTTTTCCCGCAGCGGGTGGATCACACACCCTCGTCGATGGTCTTCATGGCCAGAGACGACGGGGGGAACGAGGACAATGTTCCGCCCGTTAGGGAATCGGAGGTGGGGGCGGTTGTTCTACGGATTCGCTCTAAGAACACCGCCCCTGGGCCAGATGGGATACCTGCCCGAGTATTGGCACGATCCCTCGACCACATGTCGGACCGCCTCAGGGAGGTCTTGGACGCTAGCTTGTCGTCCGGACGCTTCCCTGAGTGCTGGAAAAGCGGGAAGCTGGTCCTATTAAGGAAGCCGGGACGGCCTACCGATTCGGTGGCGGCCTATAGGCCCATTGTGTTGCTGGACGAGGCGGGTAAACTGTTTGAGAGGATAATCTCTGCCCGCATCGTCCGGCACCTCTGCGAGGTGGGCCCCGATCTGTCGGACGCCCAATTTGGTTTTCGGGCGGGGCGTTCGACGGTCGATGCTGTGCTGCGCCTGAGGGCCGTTACCGAAGAGGCGGTGAGCTGTGGCGGCGTGCTGTTGGCGGTGTCGTTGGACATCGCCAACGCATTTAATAGTCTGCCATTTAGCTGCATCAGGGAAGCACTCCACTACCACGGGGTGCCAGAGTACCTGAGGCAGCTTGTGGCAGACTATCTTGAGGAGCGTACTGTCGTGTACGAGGACCGAGATGGTATTCTGAGGCGGCGGCCCATGTCGTGCGGTGTTCCACAGGGGTCCGTCCTCGGACCACTCCTGTGGAATATGGGATACGACTGGGCCCTTCGAGGTCGTCTTCCCCCCGGGCTGGGCGTAATTTGTTACGCCGATGACACATTGGTCACGGCCCGGGGGGCGAACTTTCAAGAGGCGGCGCGTCTGGCCACCGTGGGAGTCTCTTTGGTGGTCGGGCGCATTGAGGCGCTGGGTTTACGGGTGGCCCTAGATAAGACGGAAGCCCTTTTGTTTCATGGGCCCCGTCGTGGTCCACCCCCCGGTGCCTCTATCGTTGTAAATTCGGTCCTCGTACCGATTAAGGCCCAGATGAAGTATCTGGGCCTAATCCTCGACGGCAGGTGGCTCTTCGACGAGCACTTCCGACAGCTTACTCCAAAGCTGGTCGGCGCTGCTTCTGCTCTTGGGCGACTTTTGCCCAATTTGGGTGGAGCCAGCGTCGCGACGAGACGGTTATACACGGGGGTTGTTCGGTCAATGGCGCTGTATGGTGCACCGGTGTGGGCGGCGGCTCTGACCGCCCAGAATAAGGCTCGCCTCTGGCGCCCTCAGAGGATATTGGCGGTTAGAGCCATACGCGGTTACCGCACCGTATCGACGGAGGCGGCGTGCGCCCTGGCCGGAACTCCCCCGTGGGATTTGGAGGCGGAAGTGCTCGCCGAAGTTTATCGGCGGACGGCTGACTTCCGGGCGGGTAGCGGCATACGGCCCCCGCCCGAGGAGATACGCGAGTGGCGTGAGGCCGCTCGTCGAGCCACGATGGCTCGTTGGTCGTTCCGGTTGGAGACTCCACGTGCTGGCTTTGCCCTCGTGGAGGCTCTCCAGCCGGTCATCGCCGAGTGGGCGGGGCGGCAGCACGGGACCCTTTCCTTCCGGCTGACGCGGGTCCTTTCCGGGCATGGTTGCTTCGGGAAGTATCTGCACTCGGTCGCCGGGAGGGAATTGAGTCCCGCCTGTTACCACTGCGACTGCAGTGGGGACTCGGCTCAGCACACGCTAGCGGTTTGTTCCGCCTGGGCGGCGCAGCGTGGGGTCCTCACTGCAGTTATTGGAGGAGATCTCTCGCTACCGGCCGTCATACGCTCCATGGCCGGTAGCGACAGTTGTTTTACCGCGGTCGCAACCTTCTGCGAAGACGTAATTTCGCGGAAGGAGGCGGCGGAGAAGGCCCGGGAGGACGATATCCACTCGGACCCAATTCGCCGCCGGCGAGCCGGGCGGCGGAGGCGCGCATACCAGCGCCTCATGCCGCCTTGAGTGTGGCCGCGGGTGGACGGGACGGGTTTTCCCCTCCACCCGCTATAATGGCCAGCCGCGAGGAGGCGACGTCCGCGTGTGCCGTACGTCGCCTATATAGAGAGTTTATCCGCAGATGGCGCCCGCTTTGGCGGGCAGGCGCTAGAAGGGATCTGGATGTCGTAATAGCAGCGGTTCCCGGATCCCTCCTGTCTGAGGCGCAGAGTGGCACACCGTGTGGTTTTAGTCGGTCCGATTCCGACACACCACCCCGCCGTAAACCCCGGTGGGGTGACGGCCCGAGGGGGTTTCCACACGTTAAAAAAAAAAAAAAAAAAAAAAAGGGTTTGTTTCAAGTTTTTCTTCTCTTTGTAATGATGTTGTCTTGCATACTTTGTTCCCTTAGTCGCATTTTACGACACCGGCGAGATCAATCGGGGTGGTAACACTATGTGTTCTTAATCCGTCACCACCAAGATGAATTTCTGATTTTATAATGGCACAGGATGGAATGAATGTTATTTGAAACTGATATAAACTATTTCAATTATCTTCTGTTTACATTACCGAACAAAATGAGTTATCGTTTAAACTACTATTACACGTTTTTGGCCGAGGTGTAGGTGTATGAGTATTAACGTATTTGTGAGGGTCTCGACGACAGATCTAATCAACCTTCAATCTCTTTAGTACAGTGTTAAATGATAAAAGCCAATTTATTTTCTGAATTATTTTAATTAAGAGTGATGAATACCGATATGTAAATAAATTACATGTGTAGTCACTATATTTTACACGTTTGCGAACCCTCAGTTGTAAACACGTGTCAGTCACTGCGAACTAAAATGTAAATATTTTTGTTAGGATATATTTTACTCGTGATCAATTCGATAACAGACGGTGAGGAACAAAAATAAAGGGATTTTGTTACGTACTGATCTCACGTGTTTTAATTATGCGTAACTTTTACACCACTGTGACAGGGCATCTCAGTCTTGTATGTCTCAGTATGTTTATTTGTTTGTAACTAATTTTTGCAAGAGTGTTTTTGCTCAACACACATATGCTGAAGTAGGGGCTTTCGAACGTCTAGACACGTCTATTTCTATGCAAGATTTTATGATAAGAAAGAGAGAAACTCTACGTTGACATTCTACAAGGGTATATGAATAGAAAACGAACTAAATACTTTTATTTCTTTTATTTTAAGAGCCCGCCAAAGTGACTCCACTCTGCCTGATGGAAAGCATGAATAGAATCCAAGAGTTGTGGTCGCCATACGCATTGTGAATATATGGGAATGATGTCATCTGAGCGGAAATCACGTGGTCAAAACCAAATCAGAGAAGAGAATGGTAGCCTTAGCAATTGTTGAAAGAGATTCGACGTGACCACCACAGTAATAATGCCACAGCACACGGGACACATTATCACTTTTGAGTTGGACGGAGGTAATTACTATAATCAGGTTACCTTCTCCGTGTTAACCATCCCATCAAATCAATTAACCTTACGCCGTCCACTGCTAAACCAAGGTCTCTCCCAAGGAACGCCAACGATCCCAGTCTTGGACAATTCACATACATCCACTGCCAGCCACCTTCTTCAAGTCGTCAGTCCATCGCGCCACAGGGCGCCCTTACCTTTGCCCAATGGTGGTATCCACTCTAGTACATTTCGGCTCCAGCGACCATCGGTTCGTCTGGAGACATGGCCGGCCCACTTCCACTTCAGCATACTGATTCTCTGTGCGATGTCAGTTACTCTAGTTCTCTGACGAATAACCTCGTTACGAATTTTATCAGCCAGAGAGACACCCAGCATCGCACGCTCCATTCCATACCATAAATCATTTTATCTACAGATTTTTTATAATAATTTAAAAGTTTTTAACACAATAATTGCAAATTTTTCCCATAAGTTCAACGAAACTGTATTGATATTTATGAATATGACACAAGCAATCGTATTTTGACCTGTAAGCGTCCGCTACTGTATATTATTGCGAAAAAGATAAGATACGTATTTGTAATAATAGGAGATATGCGAAAAATAAAGCTCGTTACAATATACTAATCGATACCTGCAGTTTTACTTACGTAAATCATGACTCTGTTCCCAAGAATCGTAGCTTGATGCGGTTTATCTTACCACCTATCTCGATAAATATACTCGTATACTTCATCCAGTACGAAAGTTATTGTTGAAATTGAACCGATATTTGGCATGGAGACAAATTAGTGGATGGAATACCTCTGGGTTAGTAAAAACCTAACACGAATACTTGCAATTTAAAATATATAAATATTTATTTTTTTATTTTAATAGCCTGCCAAAGTGACTTTACTCTGCTTGATGGAAAGCATGAATAGAATCCAAAAGTTGTAGTCACCATACTCATTACGACTGCTGCCAATGCAGTATGGTGACCCACACTACGAGTATGGCGGTCTATTTTGATTTTTTACGCCTCACTTGGGGACGTAAAAGACATGACAGTTATCGTAGCATTGTATTGCATACATTTACCACGACAACTCTCACCCCTGCATCAATGGGCCGCTGGTCATGGCGGCTGGTCGCACCAACAAAGCACGACAGCACGGATGCTGTCGCTTTAGGTTGGTCTTCTGTGGGAGGATAGTGCCTACTACCCTGGACGAACCGGCCCGTTCATTCTGAAATCAGCGTGGCTTTACTACCTTTTAGAATGTGGATTATGAACCTTATTTACATGATAAAAAGTGGTGATAAGACAACCTCAGTTTTCGGGTCGTTTTAATTCTTCTACTCAGTTCTTAAATGTTGAAATATAATGTACCATGAATCCTGCGATAAGTGTATGTAATAAATAAACGAACAATAATCTTTAGCAATTATATGCTTACATATATATTGATAAAGTGTTCTCAATGAGTTCAAGACTTAAGAACACGTAAGTACTATTTCACTAGTCAAGAAATCAATAAAAAAAATATGATTTATGTCATGTCATAAGCATTTAAATATCGCTAGCAGCTTTTTAGGTCGAAGAGCCATGCTGACATCAACACAAACGGTTCGATTCGAGTGGGGCAGTACTACAAAAGTTCAACCTAAAGCGACAGTACCCGTACTGTCATGTTTCGTTGATGAGCACGAGACTGGAGGTCCGTCGACGCAGGCATGACAGTTATCGTGGTATGTGAGTCTTACACTACCACAATGACTGTCATGCATTTTATGCATTCAAGTGGAGTGTGAAAAAGCCGCCATGTTGATCAACATACTGCATTGTGACAGTAACTCTTGGTTTCTTTACAGCACCACTAAAAACAAAACTTTACCTACCATCAACAGTTATTTTACACATGCAGTAACAAATTAATAAGATAAAACGAGACGTAATGAGTTTCTCGTGTTCTTGCCAAATTTCGCAACAAATAAAGACACTCAATCTGAACGTTTCACTTAAAATATAATGTGTTTAATTTGAAGTAATATCTGATCAACCAAACATCTTAACTATATTTACAAATTCAAATAAATTTCAACTGTAACTCAGTGCAACATGATCGATATTATATTGAAAGCTAGTTGTAGTCACGGTATTCAAACAACAAAAGGACTTTTGTCCCTATTATTCGCGGTATAAGCAATAATATATTGTTTATATTGATCGGATCAAATATGATTTGTATTTCAATCGGGTTTAATTTGAACACTATAATGTTTATTATGTGTCTGTCACAAGCAGGATACGTAAATATGTGTGTTGGGAAGATTAGGGAATTATCGTAATCTCAAGTTTATTGGTTTTAGATAGTCGCTGACGTCAGGTCATTTGTGATGGATGATAAATTCATTCTGCAAGGCTAGCCTAACGAATCTATGGATCTATCGATATTACATGTGCATCAATGCAAAAAAATGCAATAAAGAGATATGACACAGTAGATATCCATTAGAATGGAAACTGCTCGTTCAGTTTCAAAGTGTTTTGTTTGTGGCTTAAAAATCCTAAGCCTTTCTTCCAAACTATATTAGGGTTGGTTTTAAGTCTGCTATGATACGGCTAAACATGAATTTTTTATGTGGAGCGACTCTACAGCTCAAGAACTGGATGCCATCAAAGTTCTGTAAAAAGTCTGTTGTCTATAACGATTGCTGAAGACGAACTTAATGCAACTGGGACTTATAGGTCATCTTGGTCTCCGAGCCACGGCAGGTGCTAAGAAATGGTCACTCATCTATAGACTGATCTTGCTAGAATTACTTAACTTCGTAGTTTCAATCTTCTGCATATTATTGAACCGGTATCATATGCTTGGCTTGTATAAGTTAGATTGCGGTACATTTTGCTGTAGGTTTATGTCGGAGCAGATCCAAGTAACAATATTTCTCAAGACGTGGTGATAAAACACGTCACACAAATACATATTTTTATGAACTATTGAGCAAGAGATAAACCAAATATATTACACACTGTGGCGGTTCTTTCCGAGGGACACGCTTATCGGTGTGCAACTTTCTAAACGAAAATCCAACAAATAAGCATATTTTACTCCGAGAAAAATGTTTTGATCTATTAAACTAATATAACTTGTTCAGTTTTTTTGTAGTTTTACAGTTTTTTCCCTCGTTATTTTAGTGTAACTTGATTTATTTTCTTCTAAATCTGCATCAAACTCGATTTTGCATGATTGATCCGAAATCGAACTATGACACAAGACCAATACATACAACTCAGCAAACAAATACATAGCTTTTTCTTTTTTCTTAACTCAGGAACAATTAAATTGAATGAAGAAACACTTAAAAAAACAAAAACATATTAATGTGGGGTAATCTATTTGTTGACGAAAGTTGTGAGTTATACATTACACTACAACTATTGATAAAAACGTAATTTTAAGAGAAACAGATGGAATTGTGCTATTCAGCTCATAGATTATAAAAACAATGATAATAAGTCTTCAAATTTGTTCTGTTATTTTGTGGGAATAGTCTCACACCAGGAGTTCCATGTAAACTTAAGACGTTTTTCACATTTTCATTGGAGGTTGATGATGATGACATCACATACGACCGTCTAATCCTAAATAGAACCTAACTCGCGCTATGCTTACCAGGCTATTGTTACACATATATTTCTAAATATTTACCTACAAGTTACAATACAAATACTGCTCAGAACAAAGTATCGAACGCAGACAAACATATATACATTAAATCACTATGTTTCTCCGGAGGGTAGGCAGAGGCGTTTCGCTAGTGTTTAATTCTCACATAATAGGTGGCGAGCTTATTGCCGTTAATCGGGATGTTTCGTTTGGCAAAGTGTCGTCCGTCGATCAACAGGTGCTTCACTTGCAAGTGAATTTGACTTGAGGCCCTTAGTTCTTGGTGGGGACTCTATGCACCCTGGGAACCCTATGCACGTTACAAATAAACTAACTTCGATAAATGGGTACGTTATCGATAACTTAATTTTTCGTGTAATTTTATTCGAATTCAAATAGAATCGTAGGTGAACTATTTGATTCTGGTGTTTCTTAGTTCTTAGATTTCGTAATATAGTGGTTATAGGTAGCATTTTAGTATGTATTTAAATAAGACTACACTTTATATGAAGCTGAATTATTAAAAAGATAAATAGCCGTAAGTTAATGTCGACGTAGATTCTCTTTTATGTATATTATAACTGCCCAATAATAGAGACAATAACGCTGGTATAAACGTATCATCTATTCAACCTATCACCGTCCACTGCTGAATGAAGGTCTCCCTCAAGGAACGCCAACCATCCCGGTCTGCTGCCATCCGCTGCCAGCCACCTTCTTCGAGTCGTCGGTCCATCGCGCCGCAGGGCGTCCTACACTCTGGTACACTTTGGTTCTAGCGACTTCTACTTCAGCATACTGATTTCCCGTGCGATGTCAGTTACTCTAGTTCTCTGTCTTCATTGAAATGGTCCATAAGTTTAAAGCAGCTCAGCGTGCGATGGAGCGTGCGATGCTGGGTGTTTCTCTGGCCAATATAATCGTGTAACTAACTAAAATAAAATGTTGAATTATTCATGCGGTAATAAGGATTTCGAAGGAAGGACGGTCTAATTCTCAAAACCCGTAATTCCGGATGTCCTATTTCGCTATAAAAGAATATCATTTCGTTAGAAATTAAATGACTCAGTCATTAATGTTTAAAACGCTTATTGGACCATTTTATTGCTAGAGCGATCTGCATAATCAGCTTGTCGTAGCAAAAGAATGTCACCAGTATTACAGTTTCTGCCGTAAAATGTAGCGTGTGGTGATGGATTGGAATCCAGGGTGTCACCCTTATTTATTCCATATGTGTCTTAACAGCTACCTAAAGTGGCAAAATATACAGAAAAATAGCAGTGCCATTGAAACAAAATCTACCGCGTGTTATAGTAAAGTTTCTATTTATTTAAAACCCGAATAATGTTAACCAATAGTTCCTCGTCTCAGCCAAAAGACATCCACTGCTGGACATAAGCTCACTCTAACGTTATCCACAACAGCCGATTCCGTGCCGCCTGCGTCCAACGCTTGCCTGCGAATTTCGCCTAATCGTCGGACCACGTTGTGGGGTGTCTACCAACGCTATGTTTCTCAGTCCACGGTCGCCACTCTAGAACTTTATGGACCATCGGCCATTGTTTCTGAGGGTAATATGCCCCGCCTACTGCTCAAGTTTAACAATTTTACTGGCAATACAACTATATTACGCCTCGGTGTCGCAGCGGTAGTGAATGCGACTGCTGTGCTTGAGGTCTCGGGTTCCATTCCCGGGTCGGACCAAATGTTTGTATGATCTGCAAATATTTGTTTCAAAGTTTGGGCGTTTTCTGTATATAATTTGTACGTATTTACAAAAATAGCCTATGAATTTTCTATCAGTCAGTCTAGTTATCATAGCACAAGCTCTGCTTAGTTTGAAACTAGATGACGTTGTGTCAAATGTCCGAAATATTTATTTAATTTAATTTATTACAGGTTGTAACTAATTTGAGATCAAACTGTGTAGAATGTATGAGGTTATTATGATTAAACTATCAGATTCACGGTTTTTATTGATAGTTACCTTGCTAGAAATAGCAACATAAAATTTTCTCGTTCAGAAATTCAACTTCCACTAAACTTGCCCAAAATATCTTGTGAAAATATCATTATATAGTTAACGAGAGAATCAAAGTTTTGAGTCTATAATTAGCTGTCATCAACACAACAGGATTTGTTCTGTTCACGTATTTATAGAACCAACGAGATAAATATTAATTAAGGGTATATTGGGGGTCAATTAACGCGTGTGTATCACCGGGGGTTGTTCGCTGATAAACATGATTCGTGACTTTTATTGATGACGTCAAAATCAGAAAGTGTAATTAAAAACCGTATGAGTCATACCGGAATGGATCATTTTTCCTAATTTTTCAATTTCTTTTGTTTGTTTTAGGCTAAAAATACAGACATAATTTAAAGGTATGCGTTATATTTTCTTTTTCAAATTGTCTTTTGAGGTACAATATTAAAAAGGCCCCACAAAATAGTTTGTAAGTATAGTGTATAATTGTTTTTTTTTGCGTACAGTTAAGTTTTAATACGTGCATATTATGTGATTCTGACTACTATTTTAAAATTAAGAATTTAGTAAAATTATTTCGTTCGTAATAATCCAATTCGATTGTAATATTAGACAAAGCTAGCATTACGAATTTGAATTTTTTTTTTTGCACAAAGGACATGTGTTACTAGAAATAATGTTAGGCTTACGCAAAAGATAACACACATATATATTTGTGTTAACTGCTAAAAGTATTGGTTTAAACTCAGTTTTAAGATATAGAGGAGCTAGTGTGAGTTTTAACACGCTCTCGACGGGGTACAAAACGCGGTGTTGCGATTGGTGAAGATTTCAATGCCGCTCATTTGACACTCTGATATCTGCGATTGGCGAAGTAAAATCATTTTTGAGTTCATCTATTTGATTGTATGCAGCTACAATCTGTCATATGTGCTAATAATTTCAAGCTATACTTAAACTGAAGTTTAGAACGGATCAAAATTTCAATATCGAACGAGTAGGAACAAATAGGAAGCCTGGAGATTCAATCACAAACGGTTCACGACTGGTACGCTGGCTCTCGGTACAAGATTGGACCTTTATAGTTTAACAATAGACTCTTTAATCGATTGATTACGACACAATGTTCTAGATTGGTCGTACCGTCCAGTGTAGAGGAAATTGGTTTTT
The DNA here is from genome assembly GCA_949316085.1 of Hypercompe scribonia. Lineage (NCBI taxonomy): Eukaryota > Metazoa > Arthropoda > Insecta > Lepidoptera > Erebidae > Hypercompe > Hypercompe scribonia. The sequence goes on from OX438986.1 coordinate 17,859,415, forward strand.
ATAGAGACTTACTTTTGTGGAGTATTTGTGTTCAAGATAGCTCACAGTATTTTTTAGTATAAATCTTAAGTCTGTGAGAATTAAGTTCAGATTCCTGATGCTATTATTAAAACTATAAATTACCGTTAATGCAATTGTTTTGACACTAAGTAACTAAGTTCCAATAATTTTAAAATTAATCATTAAATAAAATGAAATAATTTTAACCTAACTATGAAGCAAAAATATTCAGATGACAACACCCACACTATGAATAAATCCTGCGTCGCAGGCTACTTTACAAACATACAAGAAACGGACACAAAGAACACCCAGACTCAGAACAACAATTTGTGGATCACACAAAGTGTTGTCCCATGTGGGGTTTGAACTAACAACACTCAGCGCAGTAGACAGCGACGTGATAACCACTTATAAACCACTAAGTCAATCGTGCAAACCAGACACGCTAACTAGATCGTAACCATTTTCAAATTACAAAAATAATAATGAGAATGCTAAATGCAAGGAGTTAATGGTGACGATTCATAAAGTAATCAAATAGTATATACATACTTCTTATCAGCCACAAAAAATTACACCATCTTTAAAATACTTACCTAAAATAAAATATTTTTTTAAAAGTATAATAAACTAGCTGTCCCACGAAACCTCATTTGCGTCTTCTATTACCCGTAGCGTGATGTTATACAACGTGAACTAATTTCTTAACCATAAAAAGGTTATAGTGAACCAATCTTTAAATATAGACATGTACTATTGAGGGATTTTTTCACTTTTAAAGGGAAACTTTTAAAGAAACCTTTTAAGAAAACTTTTAAAGGGAAATAATTCTTTCATACACTATTTCTGTGAAACTTTAACCGTTTACGCACGCACGCAATGAAAGCTCTCTAAAGAAATAATTTTTGCCCATATTTGCATCATTTGTCATTGATACTGCGCTCCTTTAAATCTTAGCGTGATGATATACAACCTTTTTCGATAGTTGGACTATCTAACACTGAATTAATTTTTCAGATAGTATCCGTAACTTCTGAGATTAGCGCGTTTAATAAAACAAGTAAACAAAATCAAAAGCTTTAGTATCATAACATAGATTCTTTATTAGAAAACCAGTTGCAGTTTTGAATGAAATATTAACCCATATCTTCCCAGGTGTAGCAAAATTTATCCGATTTTGGTCAAACCTATAATATAGCATTTTAATGTGTATGTTATCATAAATATATATTTAGATTCTTTTTATTTTTTTTATTTTTAGAATTACAGAACCGTTCGAAAAATCGAACAGTGGGAATATATCTACGAGCGTTGTACAAATGAAATATGTTAGCAAGTACAAAATAAAAGTATTTATTTATGCCAGTCTTATGTTTTTAGAAATAAATTATGTATTGTGAACTAAATTTTACTTTATACATACTGATGAAAACTATTTTGAATGAAATTTTACAGAACATTTTTGATGTTAAGCGACATTGCACTTTGAACATTTCATAAATGTGCTTTTCTGATACAATCCACATCGTGTCGGTTTATTTTGCTTGATGATGTAATGTCCCTTTTTATTTAGCCTCACAGAATGTGTAACACATTTTATAACAGCCAGCGATGACTTAGGCACCGGCACAGATAGTTTAGAAGAGGAGGATACGCTGACAGAACTTTCAAAAGAAAATATGTTGACACGATATACCGCGTAAATAATAAGATATCATGTGGACTGTTATCACGATTTTTTATTTTTGATGCTGGGGACATTTTATAAAATTGGAAGGCATTGCTCACACATATGTACATTGAGAGGGAGCATTAGTAATTGCCAGTACCATCTCTTCAGCCTAATAGAAACTCTGTAGCACCCCATATTTTGACCTAAGCGATCAACGCCGCCCATATATTTATTATAATTGATAAAACATCTAGGCTGGTCAACAGCCTTTTTTTGTTTATCACAGAAGCGTTTGATCTTCCCTACAGGCTGCACACCGCACTGCGTAGAAACAACAGTCACAACGTTGTTGTCATTGTAACAAACCAGGGATATATTAGTCAATACGTCGGTATATTGATCATATGATCCTCTTGGGGTCTTCTTCATTATCTTTGTGTCTTTCAAAGGGCCTGTATAAATTGTCCACCACATCAATGCAAGATTCAGAAGCGACCGTAGCCCTAACTACAGCTTCCGCTAATAATTGTTGTCTCGATAAATTATTTACGTGGGTATACTTTTCGTCACCACTATCTTCGTTACTTTTATCATAGTTATCCGGAGGTGTTATATAAATATCCGCCGCTAAAGCACTAGAGTCATCTTGATAATGTGAAATGATTTCATTTACTGACAAATTGAAACAAAACCAATGAAATAACTATGTGAAAGTCATCATACGAGTATATAATAGCACATAGGCATGTCATCCCACTGTTCGAAAAATCGAACAGTATGAAATTCATCCTCTATCCTATCCACACTCATATAATTTCCACTATAATATGTTATAATATATTGACAGACATTATGCTTTGTATAATACCGCAAAAATAAATACAATAATAATATAAAAAGTTAAAAATACTAACATTTTACGGTAAGACATATTTTTGCAGAAAAACATCGGTGAATAGTCTTCAATTATTTGCAAATTCGCGCGAATTATAAAACATCAAAAATACTATTTGGAAGTCATTAGTATGCGGCGTTCCAACATAAAAAAACAAAGAATAAATGCGTTCTCATTGTTTTAAAAAAAAATACGAAATGAAGCGTTCGAATACTCGAACACTGGGAAGATATGGGTTAAACATTAATAATTCAAAAATGTGAATTATCTTCAATCAAAACACGTCTTTTACTTAATCATCAATATTTCTAAATTTTTATAACTGGTAATTGAAGGTGACAATAGCTAGATATGACGTCATATCTTAGTGTTTCATATAGAAATGTATTGCGTTCCGTGATTATGTTGTTATGTAACATTTATAGGTTAATTTTTACATAAAGGATTTAAGAGTATTTCCTAATATTTAATTTTAAATTCATATTCAAAGCCTAGTGCACCTTATCATTCATTTCCATACCACGCTATGGTAGTTTAACAATTATTATTATTTTTATCTTTCATAATACGAAATATATTACTAACCTTTGCTCTAGGGCTAGACTTGACATTCAAGGGTAGCGCTCAGATGTCAGTCCTGAAACAAACGTCAAACAATTAGACATATGTCAAAAATATAATACACAATTTCCCTTACTAGACTTATTAACGTTACTACAATTAGAGCGTAATAAAAAAAAGAGTATCCAAAATTAATTACTCACTTTTAATAACATTGTTTTTAAATATATTATTATAAATATGCAAAATCAAAAAAAAAATTTAGTGTAATATTTTTTCGTTACGCGTCACATTTTTTCGTTACGCGCCATCTTTTTCTTATCCCTACCACGTGTGATTCGAAGTATACTTTCTCCAGCGAAGTAGGGATTGGTCTCCAATGTATTTTTCGGCCCGTTTTGAGTAGTTACATTTTTGACATCCAGGTGGCGATTGCATCGACTTCGGACGGGTTTAAATTATTTTTTTGAAAAATAACGTCACAAAGAAGTTTCACTTCTTACGAGTATACGCTAGTACACGCACACATTTTTTTATTTCCGTTTTTCATGGTTATTATCCATAGACTTTAGCCCACTATTGTGGTGGCTGCTCATCTTAGAAAAGGGAAATATTTCTATAAAACTCAAAAATTTGGCTAAATATATTTACTATTGTATAAAATGATAATTTAAACTCCACAGATAGCAAGTGTTTTAAACTAATGGGCTGTCTCGGTGGCGCAGTGGTAGCGTATGTGATGGCTGTGCTTGAGGTCTCGGGCTCGATTCCCGTTTCGTTTCGTTTAAGTGTTTTCTAAGTACAATATGTATGTATTTACAAAAGAAAGTAAATATGTTTTTATATCAGTTGCCTAGTCCCCTTAGTACAAGCTTTGCTTAATTTGGCACTAGATGGCGTTGTGCGACAAACGGTCACCTCGCCACTTTCGACTAGTACTGTCCTATAAGTTACTATGTGTCTTACCATAAGTTGACTTGTCAGGTGCCATAAGATGACTTCAGTGTACTCGTCTTATTGCTGGCGTCTACTTAAAAAATAAGTATTAAAGCCTGAATAGATAGTACGTTAAAACTGTATGCTAACTCAAGTTTAGGCTGTATGTACTTTTGTATGTACAGGCAACTTTATCCACGGAACAGTGTTTAAGCTTTTGAGGCAATATTTGTTAAAAGTTCAAGGATTTGTTATGACGTGTTTCTTAACATTCAACTTTTGTGGAAAGCAAAAAGGAAATGTTCGTTTATTCTAATTTTTCCTTTTAGCCTTGTATCTTTTCCTCTGGCGCCGGAATGAAGAAATTCATACTAATTTTGATAGTCGTATTTCAGCGCAATGCCTATTTTAGGCCACTGATCACGTTTCTTGTTCGGTTCGAGACTTTTTGTGAGGGGATCTGTACTTGAGACAGTGCTTATAAACTTAAGTTTGGGCTTTAATTTGGTAATTAAAATACATTCGCACGGATGGTGGTTTACGCCGCTCCCTCGTCACTTTCTACCACACTGAGTATGGGGCAATATTTTGTGTGATGTACAAATGATTGTTTTGAGTCTGGGTGTTATAAATTTCTTCACTGCAAAGCTGGAGTCAAGAAGTTCTGCTTCCTGCCCCTGCAGGCTTTGTCTAATTTGGGACTAAAATGCTGTGTGTGATGTGTATAATTAATATTATTATACCTAATAGTAGTTTGTAATAGATTACTATTTTTACCATATTTCATAAGTTCTCAGACGGTTTTTTGTTTGAAGGACAGGTTTTGTGTTAGATGTACAGGAGTTATAGTAGACTGGGAACGGAGGAGGGATTAGTCCCAAAAAAAGTACTTTACATTGACATATATAATGTCACCATCATCTCAGCCAAAAGACGTCAATTGCTTGACATAGACTTCTCCCAAGGTTCTCTTTCAATTTCTTCCGCGACCTTCACCAGGTCGTCGGACTATCTTGTGGCGGGTTTACTAGTATTATGTAGTTGTAAATCAAATTGTAAATAGACAGCGTATTGTAATCGCACTCTGCTAAAGACGTGGCGAAGTTAGTTCATAAACTTCCATTAGACGTCATACGATCATGAGACCTACACGCTGATTCACTTATGCCAAGTCAATGTGAGCCGGTGGCACTTTGTGGTAGGGTAGGTTATAGGAAATGGCGTGAAAAAATTATATTACTGAATATAACAATGAATATTAATAATTTCCTCGCAAATCTCAAACATGGCTGTCTTTCTATATTAAGAGCCTGCCAAAGTGACTCTACTCGGCCTGATGGGAAGCATGAATAGAATCCAAGAGCTGTGGTCACCTTACTCATTGCAAATGCAGACAATGCAGTGTGGTGACCCACACTATGGTGGCCTTGTGAGATGCTTTTTCACGCCCCGCTTGGGGACGTAAAAGGTGTGACAGTCATCGTGACAGTGTAAGGCTTGTCTGATCCCAAACCTGAATCCTGTGTTATGGTAACTAGATTGCTGATTAATGTTCTTATATATTGCTAAATATATACGTATTATAGATAAGTTACAATTCAGATTTAGAACAAATGATCGTGTTTATCACATAAAGATTTGTCCTGGGTGGGAATCGAACCCGTGACCTCCAGTTTAGCTGTTAGGGACACTAACCACTAGACAAAAAGGTGTGTTAAAATGTATTGGTAGTCAAAATTTTGATAGTATTAATTGATGGTAGAATCTTACAATTCAATCTAATATTTTCTAAATAATTTGTGACATTTTCCTTTTCCGCTGTAACTAAATTGTCATCATTTTGGAAAATCCCTGCGGATCTCCGGCTCCTAGGGGACGCAGGAACCAGGAATATGTGGTGATTCTATTAAAAACCACCCCGGTGGCCGGGTCTCAGGCGTCTTTCTCTGAAGGGCACCCGGACCATATTATTTCAGGTAACTAAATTATCACTCTGCAGACAAATGATTCTATTTTGTTTGCATCTTGTTACAATGAGAGGTTTTTTTTTATTAATTTAGAGTTATTTATTATCGTATCGCTACTTATTGTAATTTTTTTAAAAATGAAGGCATAAATTGCTACGATCTCGTCTCCAAACATGTCCTAAAATTTATAATATCAACTAATTCCTTTCAACGGAAAGGCATTCATTGTTGGACATAGGCCTCCCCCGAGTGTGGTTATAAAAAACCAGTCCTATGTTGCTCGCATTTAGTGATTTCCCGCGGCTTTAACCAGGTCGTCAGACTACCAGCACATGGTCAACAGTCGATAAAGTTATTTCTTTTAAAGGCAATTATCGAATTTGTAAAATGTTATAATCTAAAAAAAATCTTACACAATTTCTAAGGTATAATTTATTTATTCATTTTTTAGACAAAAACGCATTAAATACAAAAACGAATCAACGAGTTTAAAGTATGTAACTTCTGATTTATTTGCCCACTTATAGCTCAAGACTGATAGCTAATAGTATCAACCTCTCTGAAAATAAATTGGTCCTGTCTGATGCCAAACTCTAGCAAAGTGTACGTTTCCGTAAAACAACTTCCAAGTACTGGAAAATAGTGAAAGGAAAAGTGTAAAACCAGATAAATCACTAACAAAAAGTATTTGCACATCAAATTGTTATCAAGTGTAACTTACTCGTAAGTAAGTCAATTTAAATAAAATCGCTACACGCTTATATCTTAATAACTATTTAGAAGCAGGAGATGGAATAACTTTGACGTTCCATTGAGACGAGATAATGAGATTGCAGAAATTGATTTTATAAGACTATGCAAACAGACAATATGTTAAGAATAAATCGATTTTACTTTTTGAATCGAGTTATGAAGAACATATGCGTTTACAGTCGTATCGTTTAAAATATATCGATTGACTAAATGATAATAAACTTATGTTGATTTCTCAAACTAGATAAGAAGGGAAATTTGATGTGTATATCTGTGTCAAAGAGTATCTATAGTTGTGTGTGTATCTGTGTATCTCACTATGGTATACCCCCTGTGCTGAAATCCCCACAGATACCACCGATAGGTGGTTATGTCGGACTGGAGCTGACTAAAAACCGCACGCCGTCTCGGGTACCAGTAGTCGGGGAACCAGGTGCAACCTAGAAGGGAAATGCCTGGAATCCCGATGTACCTCGGACCACCTACGGTTTGCAGATGGCCCCTTTTACAATATATTATTATAAAGGAATACTGGTGTAAAAGAACATGGTGGATGTAATATCCATCGTAATAGAACTGAGCACGTAAGACAATTTAATTTTCTTAAAACTTAAAAGGACAACTCGTGCTGGCCTTTGAAGTCACCGTTTCAGAATGGTAGACATACACCCCCGAACTAAACGGTTCGGCTCTTCCTGCCTGTGTAAATCGGTTAAAGCCTGGAATTCATTACCAGCGCACGTGTTTCCTTCCCACTACGATCCCGGGTCCTTTAAGCGGGGCGTGAAAAAGCATCTCACTAGGCCGCCATAGCGTGGGTCGCCATACTGCACTGTCGTCATTCGCAGTGAGTATGGTGACTCTTGGATTCTATTCATGCTTTCCATCAGGCAGAATACAGTCACTTTGGTAGGTTAAATATAAAAAAAAATAACAATGATAATTAATATGTTCTGATTTTATCAATAAATATGATAAACACTGTGAAATGGTCCATCCATAGATATGTACTGCAATCGATAGCCCACTAACATACCGGCCATTCTATCACCATTCCACCGCGTCATAAGTCATTCGACATCACTACGTTTATCATATACTGGCCCATTTAATGGATCGGTATAATGGAATTATTACCTGATGGGGTTGACTCGTCCTCTCAATTACATTCCTATGTCTCACGTACAACAATATAAAAGATTTTAGATAGCAAATATTAATAAAATCTGTTTCAATTCGACTTTTAAATGACCCAGACATCAAAACTCCAATGTTACATATGCAATTTGCGCTGTAAACCTTCATGTATTGAAGTGCAAATTGCAGTTATATTTGGAGCAATATCGTAACATCTACAGAACACATTTGCCTTTATAGTGTCAATAATGGCATAACTAGATCTATATCCTAAAGAGGTCAAGATTCGTTAAGATCATTTGCGTCACGCAACCAACGTTCAAAGTAAATGAATTTGAAATATAAAGAAACTAAGATGGCGGAGTACGTACGTCAACTGTTTTATTGTGTGTTATTTATGTAGTTCATAATTGGAACTCTTTTGAATTGGTGTTCTTAAAACTATACTGTTTTATTGAAGTTGTTAATGAGATCTTATTTCTATAAAGTTAAAAAAAAAAAACTTTTTTTTTATTAATTGAAAGAGGTTCTCAACTGTGCTGTGTGTTCATCACGTCGTATTTTTTCAAAGGATTTTTTTTAGACAAATTGGAAAATGTATTTGTTGGTTTTATTAGTAATATTATCTCACATCTCACATAAGACTCTCAACCCACATTAGGCAGAGCCCATACTATGATAACCACATACACACATAAAAATCACACCTATTTCCCTGGAAGGGTAGGTAGAGGCATATTAAACACTTACTTATCGTCAGTGTTTTGGTTCCATGTAATAGGTGCCAAACATATTGACACTAACCGGGAAGCTTAGTTCGCTAGAGCGTTGATTCGAGCGTTGACTTGCAGGTGAAGTTGACCCATGCACCACAATAATAAACATACTTACATATTTCTAAACATAATTATATATAGATATAGTCAAATATTTAATTACAATTCCTCTTGATTTAATTATTTATTTAAAGTTATTGCACTTTTTGTACAAAGGTAGGCCATGAGGCATTCTCTCCCAGTCGACCTTCAGGTGATGTAGAAACAAGATGCGATAGCTGCAAAGTTATTGAGCTTATAAATGTACTTTGAATATGACTAATCTACATAAATTTACCACTACATAAATACTCTTGATGTAGGTAGACCCCTATTACATTTTATTAAAGTCAATTATTTCTGTTTGATACACTAGCCAATACTAAGTATTACTTCTTGAAGGCTACCAAGTTATATTCTATGTATAAAATTAATATTAATGTTTATATAATAATACTAAATCGTTTTATTGTACACCATTTAATTAAAAAATAATTTAATGGCAGATTACTGATCTGTACAAGTGTCGGCCTTACCGCTCAGAGGCAACCTTTCCCAGACAACCATGGGATGGAAATGAAAACGTGATTGGTTAAAAATAAAATCAAATCAATTCAAAACCTTTATTGCTAACTAAGTGTACATATAATCTCGTGAAATAGTTCATCTCAATTTAGTAGCCTTTTCCAGGCATTGCAAATTTGAGAGAATACATTGCCACGATACACGCCACGAGCTTAGTGCAGGAACCGTTGTTAAATCAAAACTTGCAATTTATTTTTAAGTATAAAACTAAAATAAATTAATAGTATTGTGGGTTATTATATAACCCACAATATTCAGATCAGTAAAACGCCGTGGAGACCTTTTAAACTAACCGTGTAGTCAAATTATAAACATCGTGCTTCGTTTAAAAGTCATTGTAGATATCTTAAAATTTGACTGCACGAGTGGCCTAGTGGTTTAAGCGGTCGCCACGCCGCTCTCCAATTCGTTGAGTGTTGTGGGTTCAAATTCTACATGGGACAACACTTTGTGTGATTCACAAATTGTTGCTCTGAGTCTGGGTGTTCTTTGTGTCCGTTTCTTGTATGTTTGTAAAACCCCCGCGACGCAGGATTTATTCTTAATTCGGGTGTTGTCTTTTTAAAACAAATATTCCATGCCATAGTTATTTAATGATGTTGAACTAAGACGAATAATTTAATAGACTTATTTATACACAGACCCTTCTGAGGAAACCGTGTACACTTGGTTAATGAATTTAAGTGCGGTCGACTAACTCTCAGAGACGAAGTAGGGATTAATCACTCTTTGATCGCTGTTTTGGAATAAAATGTTCGCATAACGGGGATTAAGGCAACATCTAATTTTATTATATCTAATAAAACCTATTTAACTACTATTATCACTATATTTAGTTAAAATTATAAGGGTTCAAATGAACAGACGTGTGACCAACTGTGGTACTTCATCTATGTTTCCGTTTCTGCAACATTTGTCATTGATATTCGGCTCTTATTGGTGGACATATGCGTCTCCCATTACATGCCACTCTGATCGATTTCGAACTTCTCGTATCCAACTTCTGCCAGCCATCTTGCGCAGATTGTTACTCCACCTGACCTGTGAGCATCCTACACTACTCTTGCCGAGAGATAAATAAATAATTTATCAAATACTTAACATGACACACAACAAACCATGTGTTTTACAACTTTGACGGTAAGTCATGACTGGTTTACGCAAATGGTAATTAAGGTGAGCTATAAGTTGTTTTTGTATATGATTTAGATAAACAACATTATAAGGACCTCAAATAGGTAACCATACTCGAATGGGCTACGCACATACGTAAATAAACAAATTTTAAGGACTCAATCCTTTTAAAATGTTGACAAAAACTTAGGACAAACCCAAGGTTTTTGTAAGCTTTAGAGCAAACAGAGTCAATATGTTCAGAAAACGATAATATACTGTCGAATTGAACCCTGAGAACACGCAACAGCAGGCCTTTTTTATTTGAACACTGTTAAAAGTGTTTAAATATTATAGCAGTTATTTCTTACGAGTATAAGTAACACGTTGTCATTTATTAATATTTATGGGAATACTATACTTAATATAGTAATAATAAAAATGATTTGCGAGGTAGTAGAACCACGCACATTTCAGCACGAACGGGCTGGTTCGAACGGGGCAGTACTTCCCTCAAACAGAAGATCTACCTAAAACAACAGCATCTGTGCTGTCGTGTTTAGTTCGTGAGTGCGGGACCGAAGGCCCATTGATGTAGGGGTGACAGTTGTTGTGGTGTGTGCAATACAATGCCACGATCAGTGGATACGTCCCCTAGTGAGGCGAGAAAAAGCATTTTACTAGGTCACCATAGCGTGGGTCACCATACTGCATTGTCTGTATTCGCAATGAGTATAGTGACCATAACGCTTGGATTCTATTCATGATTTTCATTAGGCAGAGTAGAGTCACTTTAGCAGGCACTTAACAAGAAAAAAAATAAAAGTGACACGCAATCAGTAAGGCACCTGTTTAAAAAAAAACATTAGCTTACTTTAACTTATTGTTACATTGTATTTAGAGTTGCTTACTTTGGGTTTGACTACTATTTCAACCCGTTTTATCTACATGTCAGTTTTTCGACGGACTGACTGGCATCAGACCTCCGCAACCCTGAGGGTGACCTGAATTCGAAGGTTGAACTAATTGTCAGTATATGTGAAGGCACTAACTTTCCAATCACGATTGTCATAGGTGTTCATAACAATTGAGGCCGACGGCTTAATGTGCTCTTCAAAATACGGACGTGAAACACCTCTAACTTCCATACTCCAAGCTGTTATTGAAGTATTCTTGTAGAAAAAGTAAACAATAATTTTTGGTCCAACCTGGAAATCGAACCTGACATCTCCTGATCGACAGTCACATATGTTAATCGATAAACCAACGAGGCAGACCAAGTAACATATGAATCACGCACCGTAAGTTTTATTTGATAATGACACAAGTCGTAAATGATAAAACTGTAAAAAATTATGCTCCTAAACATTATAAAATTCCGCAACCATTTATTTAATCTGTTAAACTAGCTTCCGACCCGGTTTTCCTACTTTTTAAACCTTTTACGGGTAATTTAAAGCTCCACAAATTTATTACATTTAGCTGGAGGCTTATATCAGCTTGGTTGATTTCAAGTCAGATATTCGCAATTTGCGGTGACAGATTGTTACGCCGCCATCTTGTCAGATAATAAATTGAGGCGACTTTAAAAAACAATTCTTAATTTTAGTTTTACGGAGATTAAATTAGGGCATTTTATATTATTATTATATTGTAATCGACAATCTTAAGTTTAAAATTCTGTGTAAACAGCTACACAAAGACATAGAGAGCTATAGAGGAGGTATATATATTAGGGTGTCCCTTATATGACAAAAAAAAATTTTTTTCGAATTTCGAAATGCATACCCTCTATAATTTTTACTAATGCTATAAGATACTTAAATATAAAATTTTATCAATCTAGCATAATTGCAACCAGTGCCGACCGAGCTTCAAAGTTTAGTAAAAAACGTGTTTTGTCCTAAAATTTCAGTCTGCTATAATTTCACTATAAATACAATGAATTAAGTGAATAAAATTAAATAATAAATTAGATGAACATTAATCTTTAATTAAAAACATAAAGAAATAAGAATCATTCAGGGTAACTTCTTTTTAGAGTAGTTTTTTTACAGTCTGGGTACAATTTTAGATGTTCCTGGACACAGCGCAGCAAGAACTGTTTTTGTTCTTCTTCAGCCGTGATAAGTCCGTTAAAATCTTGCATTAATTTAACAGCCCTTTCAGCAGTATCATTTACAACTCTCAAATAACTTATTCTTCTTTTAGCCTCCAGAAAAGCAGCATTGTTATTCCAAGAAGATACATCTTCCTTTAGAAAACTGTCGTCGATCTGCAGTCGTGATAAAAATTGTTTGCTCTTTTCCGATACGAAATCATCCAGTGCTTTGTCTAAAAAAAAAGAAAAATAAGTTAAATAACAAATAAAAATCAACAACAATTTTGAAAATAAATAAATAAGTATTGGACATTGAAATTGAAATCCAACAAAAAGTCAATTTAACTTACCAAACAACTTTTGAGTCAATTCTTCCTTCGACGGGTCATAGCGTTTGCTAAAATCCGAGATTTTGTCCCTGTTGAAGTTAGCAATCATCTTCTTCTTAGTTTGGTTGTCAACTTCATCATCAAATAGTGATAGAATGACTGTCTCTTCACATAAATACCACAAGTGATGGCTGAACTTGCTTATAGAAGCTTTAGAAATTGTTGCGTCAACTTTTTCATACTCTTTTAACATCTTCAAGAAGCGCAAATCTTGATTAGGTGCTTTGGTCGCCACTGTACATTCGAGCCAAGGTTTAACATACAATATTACGAGAAATAAGCAAACATCTTGTAGAGCCTTTTTGTCCTTCGCAGTTACTCTGCATTGTGACTGAAGTAAACATATTTTTAAAGAATAGATCGCTCTCGCCATCCAGCGTGCCTGATGTATAGCTCCGGGGGGCCTTAGTTTTAATTTTTCCTCTGTGTCTCCTCCTAAAAATATTACGCACAGTTCGACCAATTCGCGGTAATCATCTCTTACAAAACCTTTATCTAATTCTGCCTTATAAAATAGTAACAACGCTTGAATGTCTGTCTCGGCAACCCGTGCTTTTACGAAATTAAGAGATGGTTCAATTTTAGTACAATCAATGTTTTTCCAATTTTCTTGGAACTTTTTGAACATCGGAATATCTGGGCTACTAGTAATTTGCTTAATCTTGGTTTCAAAGACAGCTTTTAGGACCAATTCATAAACATGATAACGACAGGCGAAAAGCAACAATTCTCTTCCTAAAGTTTGCTCCAAAATAGCACAAGCTCCATTGAAACGGCCCATATTGGAAGCTGTTGTGTCGCAGCACATTATTTGCACTTTATCATAAAGGTTCCAGTCAAAGAGAGCTGCTGATACAGCCTTCGCTTGATGTTTTCCAGAAGAACTTTCTAGTTTCGGCACTGCAAGAAGCTGCTCTCTATCGTCAAATGAAGCTATAACTGGCAAGCGTTCTTCTTTTGAACTCCGTACATCCAACCCCGGTAATAGTTTTCCATCCCAATGGACTGTGACTATGTCGGGTACATTGTTTTGGAAGTTAGATTTTATTGCTTCTGCCCTTGATTTTCTAGTTTCAGTATGAATTCGCTGAATCAAGGATTTGTTAATACAGAAATCATCGCTGCTCAGACCAAGCGCTTCTACCACCGCATTAAGAATGTAAACGGTATCTCTAATGCTTAACTGGCATCGATCTAAAGCTGCAACTAGTTTAGGTGTTATAAGATTCTTTCTACCTCTTTTTGAACTTTGTTCATGGCAGGGAACGTCCGGCAAGCTGAGTTCAGAATTCAAGATCTGTTCTTCGTCTGAATCTTCTACACTGTCTAAGTTATTTGTGGTGGAAGTAGATGCAACAGCTAGTGATTCTCTTTGTCTTACAATCCTTTCCTCTTCTTCCAATCGTCGTTGTCTAGATCTTTGTTCTTTTCTGCCAATTTTTTATCTACACCACCTAAGCATCCCGGTCGACCTGGCTCTCTCTGTTTCATTAAAAATAATTTATCTTCCTCTATTTTCATTCTCTCAAAAGCATCAGCATGTGCAATATCAAACAAATTATCAAGATTAATTATAAAATTGTTCTCACGACTCTTAAACGTAATCTGAGTTTTCTTACAATTTTTTTGCAACTCTCTCCAAACATGATATAAATCAATAAGTTTCTTCACGCAGTTAGGAAATGCCCTTGTTGGAATTCTTGCTTTTTCCCAATATATGATGCACTCCCTAATCACAAGATTTGCACTTTCACTAACAGTCAATTTAACCTCACGAATATTGTAAAATAGGACTGAGAGAACTTGTCGATTAGATGGTAATTTTGCACCATTTATTTGGTAGCTAGTCAATCCGATAAGAAAAATATTTTGTTTATCACTCCGTAATTCCACCAACATGTTTACGCACTAAACAATGAAGCACTAATAGTCTCAAAAATCACGTACGAAATGGCAAATAAAACATGTCGTAACAGGTCACTGGGCAGTACTTAAGCAACTTGTATCGACAAGTTTAAATAGCAAGTCGGCACGGGTTATCGTTTATATATCAAACTAATATTTTTTTCTAGACAATATAGGGTTATTACGAAACTTTTAAGAAGGTATACGTAAAAAAATATCGAACTTGAAATTTAAGGGACACCCTAATATATATACTAGCTTACCCTGCGAACTCTGCTCCCTCTTATAGTCAATAAATAAGTAGATTTTTTTTTACTTAAACCCGTTCTCACGGGATAAAAAGGATCCTATGTCCGTC
The DNA here is from genome assembly GCA_949316085.1 of Hypercompe scribonia. Classification (NCBI taxonomy): domain Eukaryota; kingdom Metazoa; phylum Arthropoda; class Insecta; order Lepidoptera; family Erebidae; genus Hypercompe; species Hypercompe scribonia. The sequence continues at coordinate 17,874,605 of OX438986.1, forward strand.
TAATGGTTCTAAGCTACCTCCCCACCAATTTTCAGCTAAATCCGTTCAGCCGTTCTCGAGTTATAAGTGGTGTAACTAACACCACTTTCTTTTACATATATAGATATATATATATATATTGAGGTAATATGAAAATCAAAACCTATATAATAACAGTTTTAGCTTTATGACTGCCTCGGTGGAGCAGTGGTAGCGTGTGCGGCTGCTGTGCTTGAGGTCTCAGGTTCGCTTCCCAGGTCGGACTGAATGTTGATGTGATTTCTTAATATTTATTTAGGAGCTTGGGTATTTTTTAGGTATGATATATATGTATTTACAATAAAAAAAATAGATTGAATGAAATTTTATTAATTATTTAGTATCCATAGTGTAAACTCTGTTTAGTTGAGACTAGATGGCGTTGGCTGTCAGATGTCTGAAAATGTTGTTATTCTTGTGGACAGTCTCATCGGAGACCAACCAACCAGGCAGGAGATATTATGGTACGCTAATGCGTACGCAAACACTAGTACACTTTCTGTTCCCGCACTCTCACAATCCAATGGGACGGTTATCCGACACGACCGAAGACCGTTGGACCGACGGTTTTACGTGCTCTTCGAGTTACGGGATTTAAGATTTCAATTTCCAAGCTCCAGGCAGTTATTAAGTATGTCTGTAACCACAAAAACTTAATATCTAACACTTATTGACCTGACACGGGAATCGAACCCGTGACCTCTTGATAGATAGTCGCATACGCTAACCGCTAGATCGACGAGACGAAGAGAAGTCTGTAATAATTCGCTGCTGGACATAGGCATCTCTTAAGAAAGAAAGTTTTGGGTTACAAAATTTCCAGTTTACTTTCTTTTTGTAGTGCTATTGTCTTGTACCTATAGTTTGCTACCTTAGTGACATTCCGTGTTCTTAAACTGTCACCACTTGGAAACGATATTTTATTTGAGTTGATGATTTGAAAAGATGAAGTTAAATACTTCCTTGGTACCAGAATATACACATACCAGTTATACCCGTAATACATATATTGCATGGTGATGATTCATTTATAAACAACTTATATGGTCTTTTGGATTGTTTTTAACCTCTAAATATAGAATTGACTATAACTCAAATGTACATAAATATAGTTTTTTTTTCTATACTAAGAGCCTGCCAAAGTGACTACTCTGCTTAATGGAAAGCATGAATAGACTCCAAGAGTCGTGGTCACCATACTCATTGCAAATGCAGACGTGAGTGAGAGCAGTGAGATGCTCTTTCACACCCCGCTTGAGGACGTAAATGGCATGACAGTCATCGTGACACTGTAAGGCTTACACAGTTAGAAATCGATTAGCAATACTACTTCCATATGGACATTTGCACATCTTTACTAGTAGAGATTCAAGCATTGGTAAGTCGATAGTAGTCATAATATCTCGTAGTCTGACTGCACGGTTGGTCTAGTAGTTAAAGCGGTCTCCACGCCGCTCTCTACTATGCTGAGTGTTGTGGGTTCAAACCAGACATGGGACAACACTTTGTCTGATCTATAAATTGTTATTCTGAGTCTGGATGTTCTTTGTGTCCGTTTCTTGTATGTTTGTAAAGTCCCCCGCGTCGTAGGCTTAATTGCTAGTGCGGGTGTCGTCTTTTTTTCTTAAAACAAAAAGAAAAAAATATTGGTTTGTTTAAATTATGTAGAAAATATTTTGTTCTGACCTTCATTCAGAGTATTATTTATTTATTTGTTTAAAAAGTTAAGTTATGCAGATGTTGTGCAAAAACAGTATGATGTGATATTTGTAAAAAATAAAATATATTATTTGCCCATATATTAATTACCCAGTGCTTTTTTTTAATTTAAATATATATATATATATATATATATATATATATATATATATATATATATATATATATATATATATATATATATATATATATATATATATATATATATATAATATACATATATATATCTTTGCTTTTGTAACACTATTATAGTGCTAGGCCGCCGTTCATCATGGAGACCCATACTATGGTCTCCATGCTGAATTATCTGCATTCACGATGATTATAGCGACCACCACTCTTTGATTCTATTCATACTTTCCATCAGACAGAACAGAGTTACTTTGGCACGCCCAGAGTAAAAAAAATAATTATGAAAGTATCATAATTATTAAATTGTTTCAAACTATAAAGTCTATGGCTGGGAGAAAATCGATGTCTTCATCAAATGAATAAAAGAGATGTTACTTTACACTTGGCTGACGGCGTAGTGGTTTAAGCAGTCAACCCACGGCTTCTTACTCCACCGAAGTATTGTCTGTTCGACCCCTGGCAGAACACTTTGTGTCATTCACGAATTGTTCTTCTGAGTCTGGGTATTCTCTATGTACATTTCATGCATGTATTCTTGAATTAGTTACAGTGTTTATCAAATTTGAATTTACTTTATCTTTGTTTCGAAAAACTTGTTTCAAAGCAGCATACAACGAAGTTTGAAATTGACTGCAGTTGTTAAAAAGGAATTAATATTAACATGAAGAGATAAACAGAACTTAAATTATAATTAATATGTCTAGACGCTATTTAGACAATAAATGATCTGAGTTTATTACGAGTAAAACAAATGACCGAAGTTAACGATACTAAGGTGCATGCAACTTAACCATGTATTTGTAGAAGCATATTTCCAGAAACGTGGACAGTGACTGTGGGACCACTCTATAAACTAAACGTCGCTCAACGTGTTAATGCAAAAACTGTACTCGAAGTCTCTCTGGAGGATAAAATTCGGAATGAGGTGAATCGACAGAGAACCAAGGCAACCGACATAGCTCCAAAAGTCTGTAGCTTGAAGTGGTGATGGGCTAGTCATCTAGGTAGTATAGCCGCGCTGATGTCAGCACGAGTGGGCCGACTCGACCGGGGCAGTACTACCCTTCCACAGAAGACCAACCTAAACCAGCATCCGTGTTGTCGTGTTTCGTTGGTGAGTGTGAGGCCCATTGATACAGGGGTGACAGTTATCATGGTAACTGTGTAAGCCTTACACTGTCACGATGATTATCATGCCTTATACGTCCCCAAGCGTGATGTGAAAAAGCATCTCACAAGGCCGCCATGTGGGTCACCATACTGCATTGTCTGCATTTGAAATGAGTATGGTGACCACAACTCTTGGATTCTACTCATGCTTCCCATCAGACAGATTAGAGTCACTTTGGCAGGCTCTTAATATAGAAAAAAAAGTCACATATGTCGCAGAAACGATAACCGTTAGAGTAAGCCGGCAAAGGAAGTGTGAGGTACATTCTAGCCAGATGGCGAGACGATTTACGTAGGAAGGCCTGCGGAGATTGGATGCAAAAAGCAGCATACCGAGCTCTGTGGTGTGCCTTGAGATAGATCTATGTCCAGTAGTGGACTGTAATGGGTTGATAATGATGATGATTTCTACAAAACGAGACTTGACAAAAGACATTGAGTCTGTGGCTAGAATATTTTTTAAGTTAACAGATCTTGGTAAGAAAGATAACATAATTGATAAACACACAGGAAACAACATAAATGTAACCTGCATGTTATTGGTGCAATATTGTTGAAGTGGTGAATTTGATTGTGTTTTAGAATAAGGAAATAGAGCTCGAATAACTTTTATAAAATATTAGGTCAGTAGTAACTTGCACAATGATAGAAGGTAATATAGAAGAAAACTTATTGCGTGACCCCAAACGTATTTAGAACACGGGAAAGAAAATAATAATACTGATGACAATATATTTATGTAATTGTGGAGGGAACGGATGTCGTGTCCCTCCGACACAAAGGGAGGATCCTCCGAACAGGTGAGGTGATCAACATGGTGAGCCACGACCCGACAGTTGGCGTTGGGATGTTATATATATGCTAATTGCCACGCGAATCCTTATTTCGCGATACAGGATTAGTAGTTGCATCGTAGTTCGACTGCACGATTGGCCTAGTGGTTTAAGCGGTCGCCACGCCGCTCTCCACTTCGCTGAGTGTTGTGGGTTCAAATCCAACGTGGAACAACACTGAGTGATCAACAAATTGTTGTTCTGAGTCTGGGTGTTCTTTGTGTCCGTCTCTTGTATGTTTGTAAAGTCCCCCGCGACACAGGATTTATTCCTAATGCGGGCGTTGTCTTTTTTAAAAAGAGAAAAAAAAAGAGAAAAAGAGAAAAGAGTTCATTACATTCATACGTTTTTCGTTTATACTTCGTAGTTCAATGTATCTTCGCTAGATGGCGCTGTTGTATAGTTTTGTTTTGTGCTTTAATGTGGAAGTCGTCACATAATAATAAAAAATAAATGTAAAAATTATAATATTTTTCATACATCTCACATACGGCCGTTTGATCCCAGACTAGGTAAAGCCCGTACTATGGTAATCAGACGGCTGATAAGCGTATATATTTCTAAATGCATACATATCACAGAAGAATTACACCCAGACACAAAACCAATGATCGTGGTCATCACACAAAGATTTGTCCTAGGTGAGAATCGAATACATGATCTCTGGTTTTGCAGTCAGGATCATAATAGCCACTAGACCAAAAGGCTACAAGTATGTACCACTCAAGCCAGGTGCTTCTCAATAAAAGGAGAGTAAAATATACAGGTAGTAGAGCCACGCTGATTTCAGCATGAACGGGCCGGCTCGACCAGGGCAGTACTACCCTCCCGCAGAAGATCAACCTAAAGCGACAACACCCGTGCTATCGTGTTTCGTTGGTGAGTGCGAGACCGGAGGCCCATTGATGCAGGGGTGACAGTTATCGTAGTGTGTGCAATACAATGGTACGATGACTGTCATGCCCTTTACGTCCCCAAGTGAGGCGTAAAAAAGCATCTTAATAGGCCGCCATAGTGTGGGTCACCATACTACATTGTCAGCATTCGCAATGACTACGGTAACTACAATTTTTGGATTCTATTCATGCTTTCGATCAGGCAGAGTAGAGTCACTTTGGCAGGCTCTCAAATAAAAAAAAAGTCAGAGACAGTTTCAAGGTCCTAATTCATTATAAGAGCACTTACTCACGCTTCCTAAACTTCATCTATGTTCCATTGAAACTAAATTTTAGACTACTACAAATAAAGTAAATACGAAAAATAAACAATTCTCAACTGGAATTTAGGTTTATACTTACAGTCTTGGAAAGGCTTTGCGCCTGAAGTCTCATAAATATTATGATGGGCATTGCATGTCTTTTTATGAATTATGTTTAGACATTATCTGTCAGGTTACATTCAAACTCATAAGAACATTACATAATGTATTTTCTAGTACATCCATGAAAGTGGACTTAAATTTGGATTTCATATAATACAAAATTAAATCCTCGTTCATGGATAAACAAAAATATAGTTTTGGACATCATTCAGGTGTAATTGTCATTCAGTTTTATAATGTGTGTGGTTTCTCCACCAAGCATACAATAAACATGTCAAAACGTGTTATAATAAACTATTTAACTTTAAAAAGCTTTGTTTAACTGCAACCTATATAAGTTTTAAAAAACGGCATTAAAACTTTTAGGTAGTAGAGCCAGGCTGATTCAGCACGAACGGTTCGGTTCTACCCTCTCACAGAAGACCAACCTGAAGTGACAGCATCAGTGTTGTCATGTTTCATTGGGGAGCGGGAGACCGAAGGCCCATTAATGCAGATGTGATAGTTATTGTGGTAACTGTGTGAATCCTACACTGCTACGATGGCTGTGATTTCTTATACATTCCTTTTAATGGTTTATTTTATGATTTTATTCGCATTTGAATGGAAGCTTGTTTTCAAATAGTTTTTTTTTATATTTAACTGATTTCGCGTTACAAGGGGCTAATTCTTTCCACACACTGTCCACAGTAATTCTTGTACACCAGCACTAATCACAGTAATCTTCAAACACAAAAAATTAAATTATTTTGAAATTCATAACAGAATTAATCAGAAGAACATTAAAGAAGTTGGTTACATAATAAATCTTATTTCCTGAAGAGAAGGGAAACTTGAAACAAATCCTATTCCAAACCGTCTGGCGAGCGTGGTACAGAAGCCCAAAACCTCCTGACTAAGGAGAGGCCTATGTCCAGCAGTGAACTGTAAAAGGCTATTGATGATTTCCTTCCTTAACTGTACGTACACATCCTTTTAAACAGTGAAAGAAGTGTTTATGGACACAAAATATTATAATTTTCAAGTGAGCAACACAGAATATTATTTTTGATTTGTATAATATGTATGGCGAAATCATCCGTAAATTAATTCTACTGGACATAAAAGCATCATAAAATTCTACCCCAGTTTACGTTGTATGCGTAGAACAAAAAATTTCTAGCTGGTATATTATCTAATGGCATAATTACCTTCCTACACTCAGTTATTAACAGTCAACAATACCTTTCTCGACACTCACTTAAGAGGGTTTGCGGTATAATGTTTCAAAAGTTAGCTCCACAAATGGGGACTGACCCAGTTATACAATTAACGTGCAATAGCTGGAGAAGAACGCGAAGGGCAAGCTTCAACCCTTTCACAGCGAACTAAATGCCTCTAATTGGATCATACTCTGGCAAATCTTAAACACGTATTTTTTCATTCTAAGTAGAGTTAATTTGTCCATGCTGTCTAAATTACAACAGAAAATGAGCATTTATGGATAATAAACTTAGTGATCCCTATTTGTGGCCATTTTTTTTGGGTAAACGTAGTGTAGGGCGCTCCGCGGCACGATGGACCGACAACTTGAAGAAGGTGGCTAGCATAGGATGGATGCGAATGGCTCAAGACCGGGATGGTTGGCGTTCCTTGGGGGTGACCTTCGTTCTTAGCTGCATCAGGGAAGCCCTCCACTACCACGGGGTGCCAGAGTACCTGAGGCGGCCTGTGGCAGACTATCTTGAGGAGCGTACCGTCATGTACGAGGACCGAGATGGTATTCTGAGGAGGCGGCCCATGTCGTGCGGTGTTCCACAGGGGTCTGTCCTCGGACCTCTCCTGTGGAACATGGGATACGACTGGGCCCTTCGAGGTCGTCTTCCCCCCGGGCTGGGCGTAATTTGTTACGCAGATGACACATTGGTCACAGCCCGGGGAGCGAACTTTCAAGAGGCGGCACGCCTGGCCACCACGGGAGTCTCTTTTGTGGTCGGGCGTATTGACGCGCTGGGTTTACAGGTGGCCCTAGATAAGACGGAGGCCCTTTTGTTCCATGGGCCCCGTCGTGGTCCACCACCCGGCGCCTCTATCCTAGTCAATTCGGTCCTCGTACCGGTTCAGGCCCAGATGAAGTACCTGGGCCTGATCCTTGACGGGAGGTGGCTCTTCGACGAGCACTTCCGACAGCTTTCTCCAAAGCTGGTCGGCGCTGCCTCTGCCCTCGGGCGACTTTTGCCGAATTTGGGTGGAGCCAGCGTCGCGACGAGACGGCTATACACGGGGGTTGTCCGGTCAATGGCGCTGTATGGTGCGCCGGTGTGGGCGGCGGCTCTGACCGCCCAGAATAGGGCTCGCCTCTGGCGCCCTCAGAGGATATTGGCGGTTAGAGCCATACGCAGTTACCGCACCGTATCGACGGAGGCGGCGTGCGCCTTGGCCGGAACTCCGCCGTGGGATTTGGAGGCGGAAGTGCTCGCCGAAGTTTATCGGCGGACGGCTGACTTCCGGGTGGATAGCGGCATACGGCCCCCGCCCGAAGAGATACGCGAGTGGCGAGAGGCCGCTCGTCGAGCCACGATGGCTCGTTGGTCGTTCCGGTTGGAGACTCCTCGTGCTGACTTTGCCCTCGTGGAGGCTCGCCAGCCGGTCATCGCCGAGTGGGCAGGGCGGCAGCACGGGACCCCTTCCTTCCGACTGACGCGGGTCCTTTCTGGGCACGGTTGCTTCGGGAAGTATCTGCACTCGGTCGCCAGGAGGGAATTGAGTCCCGCCTGTCACCACTGCGACTGCAGTGAGGACTCGGCTCAGCACACGCTAGCGGTTTGTTCCGCCTGGGCGGCGCAGCGTGGGGTCCTTACTGCAGTTATTGGAGGAGATCTCTCGCTACCGACCGTCATACGCTCCATGGCCGGTAGCGACAGTTGTTTTACCGCGGTCGCAACCTTCTGCGAAGACGTAATTTCGCAGAAGGAGGCGGCGGAGAAGGCCCGGGAGGACGATATCCACTCGGACCCAATTCGCCGCCGGCGAGCCGGGCGGCGGAGGCGCGCATACCAGCGCCTCATGCCGCCTTGAGTGTGGCCGCGGGTGGACGGGACGGGTTTTCCCCTCCATCCGCTACAATGGCCAGCCGCGAGGAGGCGACGTCCGCATGTGCCAGACGTCACCTAAAATAGAGAATTAATCCGCAGATGGTGCCCGAGGGCAGGCGCTAGGAGGGATCTGGATGTCGTAATAGCAGCGGTTCCCGGATCCTTCCTATTTCAGGCGCAGAGTGGCACACCGTGTGGTTTTAGTCGGTCTGATTCCGACACACCACCCCGCCGTAAACCCCGGTGGGGTGACGGCCCGAGGGGGTTTCCACACGTTAAAAAAAAACAAAAAAAAAAAAAAAGACCTTCGTTCAGCAGTGGACGGCGATAGGTTGATTGATTGATTTACATAAACAGTATTTCATCATGCACAGAAAAAACTTTTATTTAGTATGTAAATGATAAAGATATTTTATGAACGTATACCTACATATATTTAACTAAATATTATCAGTTTACTTCTGGCGGTGAATAAGTTGCGGCCGAGTCTGAAACTGCAACCATGACTTTTGGCTTCTTTAAATATATTGCTATGAAGTGAAATATAATATGTTACAATTACTTAAATAATATTAAATACTAGCGGTCAATATTATATTTAAAAATGTACATAAAATTTTGATTATGATTACACCAGGTAGTAGAGCCACGTTGATTTCAGCATGAACGGGCCGGCTCGTGCGAGGCAGTACTACCCTCCCACAGAAGACCAACCAAAAACGACAGCAACCGTGCTGTCGTGTTTCGTAGATGAGTGCGAGACCGGAGGCCCATTGATGCAGGGGTGACAGTTGTCGTAGTAAATGTGTGCAACACAATGCTACGATGACTGTCATGTCTTTTACGTCCCCAAGTGAGGCGTAAAAATCGTAATAGACCACCATAGTGTGGGTCACCATACTGCAGTGTCAGCATTCGCAATGAGTATGGTGACTACAACTTTTGGACTCTATTCATGTTTTCCATCAAGCAGAGTAGAGTCACTTTGGTAGGCTATTAAAAAAAAAAGAAAAACATATTCGATGACCGAATATTTGACCGACTAAACAAATCAAAATGAAATAAAAAAGTAAAAATTTCTTTTGACTCGATATGCACTTGTCCAGTTTTTTAATGTTTAAAAACGTGACGCGTGCGTATCGATTCACGCCTAATGTAGGGTTCTATACCTTACTGTCACAATAATACGAACTAATATGTAACGAAACTATAAATGAGATACGGAAGTTTTGTTATTTCATATAATAAACATGTCACATACGCGATTTCGGCGGCCTATTACGTCGAAGTAGTTGGTCCAATATTACTCTTAAACTAATAACACCTACTTAACTGATTACAGCTATAAATAAGTTTTTCTATTAAATTTATATAATATTTAAATATCGTAATAAAAGGTGGGCCACGAATTAGTTAACATTTTAAAAATCGTATCAAAACCATTTGATATGTTATACAAATTGTTTATTTACATAAAAGCTAATTAGTTGTAATTTATTTTTTTAAATTAAATTGTCTAAATAACCATCATTTCGGCGTTTGCACTCTTTCAAGCGAGCACCGAAACTTTCAAATACTCGTCGGCTTAGAGACCGTAAGTTCACCGAAATCTCTTCACTGATTTCTTCTTTTAGGTGACGTAGTGTATTTGATTTATTGATCTAGACACGATACTTCAAAAAAACCCTTAAAAAAAGTCTACTGGAGATAAATCTGGACATCTGGATGGCCCTGGAATGTCGCCTCGTCTCAAAATCAGTTTTTCCGGCAACATGTCTTTGACTACCGGCAGTGACTCATTGGACGTGTGGCAAGTGATTCTATTATGTTGAAACCATGTATTATGATTGTAGCCAGCAAACTCTTATTTTGTTGTAGGTTGTTTAGATTTTGTGGTCGAGATTCCGATTCATTGTTTTAAAAATAATAAAGCAATGTTACAAACATATTTAGTTTACCACATCACAGAGTATATTCCAAGAAGACTGTGGTAATCGAGAGTGTTTCGTCTCTGGTTACGGAGCCACGTGTGTTCGTGAAAATCGTAGCAATTACATCAAATAATATCTCTCACTGATAGATATTTAGATCACTTCAAAAATTAACATTGAAACAGTCACACTTTACTAGATCAATAAACAGTTTTCTTTTTAAATTTCTTGTTCACACGTAATCAAATCTTACTAATCTTACTAACATAATTTATAAAAGTATCAATTGGATGTATCAAGGTTTGATAGGTCAAGGTTAATAAAAAGTCCGCGTGGTGGTGGATTAAACTACAAAATGTGACCACCCCTATTCATCCTGTGGGTGACGTAAGAGGTGACTAAGGGTTAACTACGCAAGACAACGTCACTGCTAAGCGAAGGATAACTTGAAACAAATCCTATACCCTTCAGACCAGCGTGATAAAGTGGACCACTTCTCTTCGAAGGAGAGACCTATGTCCAGCAGTAGACTGTTAAAGTCCGTTAATTTTTCTATATTAAGAACCAGCGAAAGTGATTGATAGAAAGCATGAATAAAATTCAAGAGTTATGGTCACCATACTCATTGAAAATGCAAACAAAACGGTATGGTGACCAACAATATGGCGGCCAAGTGAAATACCTATGTTACAATGATGATGTTGATGATGAAGATAAAAATATTTATACTGAAATTTTTAATTTCGTTAAGTTACAATTAAATAATCAAATCCCCTAAATCGCACCAATTAATTTATCATCGCATTAGGCCGCCATAGCGTGGGTCGCCATATTACACTGTCGTCATTCGCAGTGAGTATGGCGACCACTGCTCTTGGATTCTATTCATGCTTTCCATCAGGCAAAAAACTTTATATTTATATAATAATAATATTAGATAATAATACACAGGAATATAAAAGTTCAAGTAATGAAAGTAAATAGTAACAATAGAACGAGAGAGTTTAGAATAATTTGCACCTTCTGAAAATAACAGAAACTCTACAGACGTTCAAGTGAATTAAGACAGATAGACATAATATTAGAGTCACTACTGACAAGTGTTCGTCTATTTCTGACAGGTGAAGTATCGTTTCAAATCCTTTATCGTATGTCAATAGTGTGTGGACTATTTATTGACTTTTCATCAACATTAAACCGAAGTAAAACCTTCAGTAAATTTATATGAACTTAAATACAAATACATTTATCTTATACATTGTAGTATGTATAATGTAGTTTATACATTGTTGAAGCTCAATCACGATATTGTATTAAATTTAAGAAGTAAATCTCTTTGTTTATAGTTGCAATAAGCCAGGTAATCGATCTATTGTTTAATTTTGAAAGATATGGCCGTTAATTAAGTATAATAATATTGTGGACATCTGACACGCAACGGCATCTAGTCTTAAACTAAGCAGAATTCGTGCTATGGGTACTAGACAACTAATGTAAATACATATACGAGTATACTTATTTTTTTTATACATATACATATATATTATAAATACAAAACTCCGAAACAAGTATTTGTAGGTCCTACAAACATTTGGTCCGACTTTGCAAACAAATCCGAGACCTCAAGCACAGCAGTCGTATATGATAGCACTACGCTATCGATGCAGCCAAGAATTATTAAGATCTGCCCTCACAGACTTACAATTGACACTCCACCACTTTGCACTTTTCAAGACGCTCTTTTTCACGCACAACTGATCTATGGAATAAATTATTGTCAGGGGTATTCCCGGATCGATACGACCTTTAAACCTTCAAGAAAAGAGAGTATACTTCAAGTTCCGAAAATGTACTTGTGACACCTGAATGCAGTTCATGAGTTGCGGTAGACACTTTCCATTGGGTGATGGTGGACCCTTCGATCCTGCGCTTAATCTCTTTCCAGTCGTATCGGATTGCCCACAATCTCATCGGATTGTGAGAGTAAGGGAACAAAGAGTGCACCTGTGTTTGCACATACATTAATGCAATATAATATCTCTAGAACTATTACCGCTGCTGCTACTAATAAGGTACGAGATAAGTAATAAAAATTCATTATATCTTATTTTTTTTTGTAAATACATACATACATAGAATACACCCAAATTTCATAAGAAATGTTTGCAGATTACAAGAACTTTTGGTCTGACCTTGGAATCGAACCTTAGACCTCAAGCACAACAGCCGCATACGCAACTGCTGCACCACCGAGGCAGTCATAAAGCTAAAACTGTTATATAGGCTTTGATTATTACGATAGCTCAATTTAAAGGACTCCTCTACAAGTCTCTATATTTTTGTGTCGTTGTTAAAACAGAATTTTAAACTTAAGACTGTCGACTATGATATAATAATAAAATAAAATGCCTTAATTTAATCTCCGTAAAACTAAGATTAAGAATTGTTTTTTAAAGTCTCCTCAATTTAGTATCCGACAAGATGGCGGTGTAACAATCTGTCAGCGCAAATTACGAATATCTGACTTGAAATCAACCAAGCTGATATTTCTTGAGTAGTTCCTGGTCTCTGTAGCCGCCGTTGCCGCAGTACATAGGGCCATCGGTTTAGTTAAACCATCATCCTACAATGATAAATGAATAGTAAACGAAGGCGACGAATGTTAAGTAGTGAGCACCTCAATTTTTTCTATTAATGTTTGGTATTTATTCAGTAAAGGCCTTCAAGAAAACATTTTCAGTAATTACTTACTTTGCTTTATTTACTTGTATTTTGTTTGATCATGCTTTGTATTGTAGTGATAGTGACAATAACATATGAATATTTTGCCAATGTTTAATCATTACTTTTAGTGGTTTGTGTAACGGTCTATTACGCCAAAGGTTACAGGTTCGATCCCGCTCAAGTCAAACATCTGTGTGCATGAAGATTTAATTTTTGATTTTGAGGTGTTTCCATGAGTAATTTATATGTATTTACAAAAAATAATCTTATAATATATTTATTTATATCAGTTATCTAGTATCCATAGCACAAGCTCTTCTTGTTCAATTAAACACATATGAATAAAAAATTGGAAAAAACGAAACAATTCTCAAAAAATAGTTTCAAGTCGATTTGTAACCAACAGAGTAGATTTATTTTTTTTTATATAGAGGCCTACCAACTCTAATCTGCCTGATGGAAAGCATGAATAGAATCCAAGAACGGTGGTCGCCATACTCACTGCGAATGAAGACAGTGCAGTATGTTGCCCCCCACTATGGCGGCCTAGTGAGATGCTTTTTCACGTCCCGCTTAAAGGACCCAAGATCATAGTGGAAGGGAAGCATGTTGTGTTAATGTCTTGTTGCTATAATTTTTATCAAACAAAAATTGAGTTTTATTATATTGTGTGACTGCACTGCACTGGACTTGTGGTTTGAGCGGTCGCCACGCCACTCTCCACTGCACTGGGTATTGTGGGTTCAAACCTCACGTAGGACACTTTGTGTAATCCACAAATTGTTCTTCTGAGTCTGGGGGCTCTTTGTGTCCGTTTCAGGTATGCGTGACACGGGATTTATTCTAATAAATACAAATGAGTAGGCGAGCCACTTAATGTTATGTGATTATATGACGTATGGACTGCCACAGGTGTGTTTCTGACCTTTAAGAATTGCAGTTATAACGAAATATACGAATACGAAATGGTGGATTATCAGCAATCGTAGCAAATAAGCATCAATAAGGTATATATAACTCTCCGTCGTAAGTATATGACTAATAAAGGTGGAACATTGTGGCCACGAAACAAATAATGAGCCGTAATATGACGCACCGACCGTATCAGGTGCAAAAATAGCTTGGAAGTGAACTAAGAGCTATTTTTACACTTAATTTGTAATATTTGGGCTAGAATTAGATTTGCAATTATGTTTCTTTATAGAGGTCATACTTTGTGCACACAATTGTTGATAGAAGTGCATGAGCAGTCGAGATGCCAATATGTTCACGTTTACTTTTAACGTCCATGTGGTGACGGGTTGGAAAGATGAAGTGTAACCATCCCTGTTCAACCCGTGGGTATACTGACAACCGACCAAGAGAGCAAGTTATTCAAGACAACAGCTTTAAAGAGAAGAAAAACTCGAAACAAATCTTATACGAACTCATCTGGCCAGTGGGGTATAGTAGGCCAAAACCTTCTTGTTAGGGATAGGCTTATGTCCAGCAGTGGACTGTTAAATGTAACGGTGACAAAATTAAAATTCAAATTATTCAAATACAAATTAACTTACGCCAAGGGATAAATAAGGTCTGCGCAAGTCTGATAACAGAATTGCGTAGATTATGTAGCACCTTCGTTTGAACAAAAGAATAATTGCCAACGTTTTTGGCAACTTAACAATCTAAATATACTAAGAAGATGGAACGTTCCTTCTGTGATTAATTGTGCATATGGATATTGTCTTTAGATAAAGACTAAAAGCACAGTGTTCAATGCCAGCTAGTATATATATGTTGGATATATATAACTATAAACAGAAAATTTGATTATGATTCTCTATGTACATGCTCGCACGCACTCGTGTGTGCTGCAAGCACTTGGGCAAGCACATGCAGACGCATATACTTGCATACACTTACACAGGTATACACGTAAACTCTTTGTAACACAAACCGATACAGTTGACCCCCGGTAATTCGACAAACGTTTTGCAGGGTAGTGTCGGACTATCGAATTTGTCGGATTACAGAGTACTGCCTAAAACCCGCTGTAGTCCGGATTTTTTTACAATAGAGTACCTTGTAATCCGACAAATTACAGATAAATGACAAGATTGTATATGTTGTTGTCTTCTTGGCCTGTGACGACATTACTAGGTACGTATACGTAATACGCAATGAATAAACAGCAAACAATGAACGCACGTTAAGCTGCTCCGCTACCACACGTAGTCAAATTCAAACTAAGCAATCGGTATTGAAACAATACCTATACGTCGAGCACAAGTTGTAACCTGTTCAATCATGCACGATCTACATACATTAGCGAAAATTGTTTGATTGATGTCGGATTACAGGAGGGTCCGGATTATTTCGGGTCCACTGTATTTGCAATTATGTACTCTTGAACTCAAAAGCTTAAATATGAAGACTCACCTCACATGTTATATTATTAGATTTTTTATCAAAGTTACATTCCATTCCTCACTAGAGTAAATAATTCTAAGTGGAACGGTAATTAATCATCATAACTTGGTATACCTACTTGACTTTTGGTCCTCCATCAATCAATCCGTGTTAAAACTAGACGCTGGCGTATTTCGACGTAAGACATTGTTCGATTAATTGAATGCACGATATGGCTTCAGGTACCTGGATTGTCCTGGAATAGAATTTCCATTTACAATAAGATGAGTATTTGATTACCTGTGTACTGTGTATGTTTTAATCAAATTTCCTTTTCAAATATCCCCTAGATACTACATGGATCCTGTGGGGCCTTTCGACTATATTCGCAAACTTCGACAAAAATGTGAGGATTAGATCCAACTATATCAATTCGCGTTGCGGCTGAGTTTTAACTGCTTCCCTTTCCAAAAACTGTTAACAGCGCATGTTTTAATCAAATTTCCTTTTCAAATACTTGAGTATTTGGGTTTCGTGATGAATTGGGGTGTAAAATGTGATAGAAAGTATGTAAATATTGACAATTTGATCTTCCTGTTACCATTGACCTCTAGAATCAATTCAACCGAGGGTAGGGTTATCTTTGAACCAAATAGGATGGGCTCGGAATGATATTACCATCTTACAAAATACCAGTTAGGAAATTTCTTTATTACTGTCTATCGAGTGATTAAAGTTAAGAATCCCTAAACACTTAGTTCTGAGGATTGACTCTGTTATCATTAGACGTTGGTGTGATGATTATTCGAATGCTATTTTTCATTTTACAAGTCAGACAAGACAAGGCGACCTTTATTGGGTTTAAAGACTCACTGTTATATACAGTTGCTGTTTTTCGAAGCAAAGTTAAATCAGGTTTCAGCTTGAACACCATAATGTAACTTTGGAAGTCTGAGCAGCTAGCTTAGTTATCAGCATACATTAGAAAGTTTGTCATCGATGCTCAACTTGTAGAACAGCTGACATTCAAGCCAACTTTCACCGTTGTTCAGGGATTGTTGTTCTAATCTAGTAGAACCGAGAATCTGATAGTTCTGATATCTGATAAAAAATTCATAATCGCTTGAATAGTATGGAGAACAAACGTAACAATATCGCTTGATTGCTTAGATCAGCCAAAATACATTGATCGAAACACGCATTTGAGTAATTTTAGTTGTTTGACCAAATTCCTATGTGTTATTCGCAGTTAACTACACATTGTTTGAACCATTGTGTGTGTGCAAATATGTTACATCGGCGATGTTACATTACCGTATGTAGCTGTAGTCTGAAATACATATAGCCTGGAGATATTGTTGTGTGTATAGTTAATTTTTTTCTTATCTTAAATCTTAACCTATGGACTCTATCACCAGGTTTAGCATCACCAAATTATGCACTCACCGGGTACGACTACTATACACCACAAAACCTAAATCTATTTTGTGCCTGCCGTGTGAAGGTACTCTTATGTGCATTCATCTATTTTGAAATGAAATAGATGAAAAAGAACCATTCATTTTATTGCTCTTTCGTTACTAACACAATATTAAATTCCTAACTTTAAACGAAACATGATGTTTAGAAATACGTAACGAACTGAAATTAATTAATCTGTATTTTATTTGTTTAACCGTAGATGCTTGCTTGGACGGACATCAAAGTAACGAAAACAATCAAAATAAAAAGCTTAGTATATATAATCTTTCAAAAGTGTTCACTGACTCCTTTGTACCTAAATTATAATAACTTATTCCTTAATTTGTAACGCTCAAAGATGAAATATTATTTTTAAAATAAAGTAAGGCCACCTTCAGTATAAATACTTTGATTAAAAAAATAATCATGGAACTATGCATAAACAATGAAAATATCACGTATATTATATAGAGTGGGTCACGAATTTGATAACATTAAAAAAAATCGTATTAAAAAAATTATTTGATATATTATAAAAATTGTTAACTTACAAGAATGCTAATTAGTTGGAACTTATTTTTTAAAAATCACATCGTCTATATAACCACCATTTCAACGTTGGCACTCTTCTAAGCGAGCACCGAAACTTTCGAATATTCATCAGCAAAGAGATCGCGATATCACCGGCATCTCTTTGCTGATTTTTCTTTTAGTTGACATAGTGTATTTGGTTTACTGATGTAGATACGATTATTCAAAATCCCTATAAAAAGAAATCTGTTGAAGATAGATCTGGATTCCTAGGTCAGGCCATGGAATCTCACCTCGTCTGGAAATCAGTTTTTCCGGACACATGTCTTTCACCACCGGTAATGACTCGTTGGATATGTTCCAAGTGGCTCGATCTTGTTGAAACCATGTGTTATGACTGTAGCCAGCAAATTCCAGTAGCATCGGTCCCAAGAACTCCCGTAATATGTTTGCACGGGACGTTAGATTCAAACGTTTTTTGGCCCACCCTATATAACAAAATTAAATCCAATTATCAATTTTCTGTTACTAAAATACGTTAAAAATATTTTAAAAGTACCAACTGCCATCTGGCTAGCGAAGAATAAAAGACCAAAATGTTCTTTAGAATAAGAAGTTTCTATCCAGCCGGAGACTATTAACGACTGTTGATAATGATAATGATCAAAAGTCAGTCAAGAAACTTTTCACGTTTTTATCGTAACGCATCTTCAGTTTGTATTGTTAAACAATTTTCTTTTATTGCTTGTCACCGAGTGAGTGAGCTTGCCGGTGTCAAATCTCGTATTTAGGACTCTAGGGGCAAGTGACTTGTAACTCTTCAGCTGCAGATATCCATTGGGGTTACACGATAAATGATCTTGAATAGTTATTTTTACAAGTACTTATTCAATATTTCCAAAAACTCACTCAGAGAAGAAATATAGAAACTCTGTTTTTGTTTAAGTCTATGAACACTAATTCAATGAAAGCAATGCGAGTCCAGTCTGTGAGTAAGGTCTAGGTAGTATTTCGAAGAAAGGACCATAATTTTGAGTTGGCTCACCCATGTAGATGGCATGAAGGCCCAACCATCATGCTATCTTATCGGTATTAGTCAAGATCGAGTAATACATTTGTATTTGCCTTGGTAAACCGTCTGCTCACTTGCCTCCTTACATCATAAAAAATAAATTCGGACTAGAAACCTACACTTAGCTATAAAGACTGTATATATATCCCATTGATGTAGTGGTGACAGTTATCGTGGTAACTGTGTAAGCCTTACACTGTCACGATGGCAGTCATGCCTTTGTGCCTACTTGTAATGAGTCACATAATTACATCATACCTTTGCACTTGGCACCACTCCCAAATCTAGGTCATAAGAATGCATCATACTTTTTTTTATAAGTCGCACCCCAACCTCTGTAATAGTTGATCGTCAAATATGTATCCATCACGTCAATCCTTCGTTTAATTTCACTGTCAAACCAGAACATTCAACGGACGTCAAACATTTTACGTCCCCAAGTGGGGTGTGAAAAAGAATCTCACAAGGCCGCCATAGTGTGGGACACCATACTGTATTGTCTGCATTTACAATGAGTATCGTGACCACAACTCTTGGATTCTGTTCATGCTGTCAATCAGGCAGAGTAAAGTCACTTTGGCGGGGTCTTAATTTAGAAAAAAAACTGTTTTCTATAACTTTTGCTAGTATTGTTATTTATAAGTTGCCACCATGGAAGTGGGTGGGCTTCCTCTACTCCAGGCTTATTATTTAATCATATGTTTACAACTATTAAAATATTAGTACTTTCTGCATGTATTATACATTCTTACGACTCGACACGAGAAGTTCTCTGTACAGTCCAATCGATACTAAAATAAAAAGTAAAACTGCCAATATTCAAGATATGACCTGAAGAACTTAAGGACTTCACAAGACTTGGATAATAAATATAACTTTACAGAACTCTGGCGAAACAAGGAGTCTAATTGCTTATTCTCTTATAAAGCTCTGATTGTTCTGGACGAAGTTGCTCACGTAAATTAAGATTTTAACCTCAGATATATTACAAAGGGAGCACCTTCACTCCAAAGATAACAAACATTTGTCCCAAGTTTGAGTCGTGACAAAATTTTCTACAATCGAATTGTCCCAATTTATTTCGTTTACACTTTCTTTAATATTAAACTTTGAAAATTAAAAATGCTTTTAATCCGACATTAAATTAGATTAGTGTATGAAATAATTAAAATAAAATAAAAATTATATAAGCTTATATTTCATGTTGTGTTAAAAAAAGGCGGCGTATCGAAAACACACGTACATAAAACCGTGTAACACGTTGCGTTTCACATTTATTAAGAATAATCAACTTGAATGTTCGGAATGTTAAATGTTGGGCGAATTCTTTTTAAATTATGTTATACCTAATTGTGCTCCTGAAAAACCCACTAGTTATTTTAATTTTATGATTAAATCTTATATAGTATTTTTTTATTCCATATGTACCTATTTATTGTGTGATAATTGTGAAATATGTTAAATGTTGTGTAAAAAAAATGATGAAGTTCTACTGACTACTGCCTTTACAAATTGATGTCTATTTTACAGATTTATGTACTAGATATGTAAGATGTACTCGTACTAAAAATCTGTCCAGATTTTTAAAACAAACAAAGCGTTTTTAAAACATACCCTTTCGATAAAAACTTCCACGGTTATTTTACAGTTAATAAAAGAAAAAAACTCATTTTAATTATGCGTTATCATTGGCAATTGGATGTCAGTTAAAATTTGTATGATGAAATATTCCATATATATCAGTACGCTGAAGTGGAAGTGAGTCGAACATGTCTCTAGACGAACGGATGGTAGCTGCAGCCACAGTGTGCTGGAGTAGAGACCACGATTGGGTAAGCGTAGTGTAGGGCACCCTGCGGCGTGATGAACCGAAGATTTGAAAAAGGTCGCTGGCAGCGGATGGATACAAATTGCCCAAAACCAGGATGGTTGGCGTTCCTTGGAGGAGACCTTCGTTCAGCAGTGGACGGCGATAGATTGATTTGAATGAAATATTGAAAAACGTTTAGATTGAAAACGGTTGATTATAATAAATTCGATTATTGATATACTTTAACTATTATTGAAATAAAAGTGAATCTGCAAATTGCAACTACAATTATGGTACAGAATCTAATAACGTGACTTTAAAAGGATATCCAAAAAAACATCAATATATTTGTGATAAAATAAAAATAACTTCATAATTCTGTAGTTTCACGGCAAGTTACTAAGATCGTGTGAGTTACGCCTGTACAAAATTGTTTCGTGATGAAAAGTATGAAACGTCAAATGATACCTATTAGATTAGATGAACTACAGTATTACGTTGCGTGGGCTCAAACACGGGATGTATAAAGAAGACATACAATGACCACTTAGACTTTGATCACACAAAACGTTCTCCCATATGGGGATGGGAGCCACGACGCTCATCGTGGTAGGAAGGGTCCATCGCTTAAACCACTAGATCATTGTAATTCTTTCATTATAGCTAATTTAAAACCCTGCATTGGCACAAACGATGGATAACGATTAACCAAGATTTAAGAAATTGGCTAAAATGGATTAAGTGGAGCCCAATAACACCTCTATCAAGAAAATAAAAAGCTCTTATTTTCTTAGAGTAATTAAAACCTAGCAATAGAAGTATTTAAAAAATAACTCAAGTGACAAATGGTGTAAAGAGCTCTTGAGGAGGCTTCGTCTTTAGCAAGTCGTATCCAGAGACATTTTTAAACATAATGACGCTTATCGAGCTTGTATCCATGTTTATAGCTAAGATTAGGATGTTACTTTAGAACGGAAATATACCCTTAAAGCGTTCTTTATTGCCAATAATACTTTATGCTTACGAAATAAATAAAACTAGATTTAGGCATTAGTTACTTTTTATTGTATTTGTGGGTAAATTTACCAAGTTTAGACTGTGGAGATCGCGTCTATGTACTCGTATATGCTTGTATGCAGGTTTTGCGTGAGGAGTAAAATAATGTGCACTCGTCAAGGTTCAGTGAAAGAATGTAGTAAATTTGTTACGATACAACATAGGTGTTAAGATGGCATCATTATTACTAATGCAAAAATTAGGACGCGGTCAGTGACCGCCACAAGACCATAGTAACGTAGTTATTCAAGTTTATTGTATTAGGTTTCTCATTTTCTGGAGGTTATGGTTTGATTACTATATAAGACAAATAATAATAAATAAATAATAAACATAATAAATAAATCAATATTTCAGACATTTGATACATAACACCTTCTTGTTTCAAACTAAGCAGAGCTTATACTATGATAAAAAGACTGATATACATAGAAAACACCCAAACTTCGAAACAAATATTGACAGATCATACAAACATTTGCTCCGACCAGGGAATCGAACCCGAGACCTCAAGCACAGCAGTCAAATTCGTTGCTGCTGAGTCACCGAGGCAGTCAATAATGTAGTGAGCATGGTCATTAGATCTGCGACTGGGAGTCATTTACCTGTAATGTTGATAATGTTAGCCGAGCCTAGCCGATTTCAGCCACGGTTTTCAGTCTAAACGGAGACCTGCGAACTACGCAGGAAATATTGCACCGCACAAGCGTAAGTGCAAACACAGGTGCACTCTCTGTTCTCTCACTCTAAAAATCTGATTGGGCGACCATCCGACACGACCTGAGAGAGATCTGGACCGCTGGACCGACAGTTTTATGTGCTCTTTGAGGCACGGGGGTTAAGAGTTCAACTTTCAAACTCCGGATTGTTATTTAGAATTTCTATGATCAGAAAAAACCAACACTTTTTTAACCTGATCTGGGAATCAAACCCGAGACCTCCTCACAGACAATCACATACGCTAACAGCTAGATCAACGAGGCGGAGGCTGTCACGTTTACTGTGGTACATTGTGGTTGTATTTGAAGCGAGTTGTATTTCATGTTAAAATTTCAACTCAAACGATGTAAATTTTTTGAGTTTTTTGGAAGTATATACGAACCAACTAAACATTTTTACGTTTTTGGATTTATATTGTAATAGAGTAGGCCAAGAATTCGTTAACATTTGAATCCCGCGTAAACATGTTACGGAAGTTCTTGGAAACGATACTATTAAAATTTGCTGGTTACAATCGTAACACATAGTTTCAAGTACATGGAACCACTTATCACACATCCAATGAGTCTCTGTCGGTGCCTAAAGACATGTTTCGGGAAAAACTGATTTCCAGACGAGGTGACATACCATGGCCACTCAGAAGCCCAGATCTATCCACAACAGACTTCTTTTTATGAGGTTATTTGAAGAATCGTGTTAATATCAATAAAATAAATACACGACGTCAACTAAAAGAATAAATCGGCGAAGAGATGCCGACGATCCCGCGGTCTCTTTGCCGATGTGTATTCGAAAATCTCGATAATCTCTTAGAAGAGTGCAAAAGTCGAAATGGTGGTCATTTAGGCGATATAATTTTAAAAAATAAGTGCAAATTAATTAGTTTTCTTGTAAATAAACAATTTTTATAAACTATCAAATGGTTTTTATACAATTTCTTCAATTGTTAACTAATTTGCACCCTATATATGACTTATCAGCAGTTTAACAATCTTGGTACAAGTTCCGTTTAGAATCAGACAGAAACAATTAAAGCATTTCAAGTTAAAAGAAAAGTCAAACACATAATGTTTAACCGAAAAGGTAATAATGATCGAAATGAGTATTTGCAAAGTCCTTTGAAAGACGGTTTTTATCTCACATAGTATGTACATAAGGGAAATACATCAGAGATCATGATATCAACAAGAACCTACACTTCAAATGAGTATTAAAGACTTTTTCCACAAAGAGGATTTATTCTTTCAAAAAATGTATTCTCTTTTCACATTCAAAAGACATGTATTTTATTAAAAATCCTTGGTTTTACATTTGGGTTCTATACTTACGTGAAAGAGACTCACATCTTGTGTTTGTAGTTATATCACAATAGACACGAATCAAATCTTACATTTTCTTTTTTTTTCTCAACCGTGTGGTGACGGATTAAGAATACATAGTGTTACCATCCCTATTCATCCCGTGGGAGTCGTAAAAGGCGACTAAGGGAACAAAGTATACAAGACAACATCATTAAAAAGAGAAGGAAAACTTGGAACAAACGCTATTCCAACCCGTCTGGCCAACGTGGAATAGTAGGTCAAAACCTCCTTGCTAAGGAGAGGCCTATGTCCAGCAGTGGAATGTAAAACGCTGTTGCTGATTTTTCTCAATAAATTGTCAAAATAGTTTTAGTATATCTAATACTTCGTCACTATTATCTTTAATGATCTAGTTTAGACACGATCGTCTTTTGCCCCGAAACTTCATTTATTTACATACATACATACATACATAAAAACACGGCTATTTCCTTGAAAGGCACAGGCATATTAAATGCCTACTTTTAGTTTTAGTTAGTTAGTTTAGTTCTCAAGTTAAAACGATCAGTAAGAGTATTGAGTAAGTACGATTAGACATTTTAAATACATGAATAATTGTAAGTGCACACTATTCATTTTTAAAACAGGAGTAAACTATATCAAATGTATTGAAGGAAAGAGACATAGGCACTACTCATTGTTTATGATGAAATTTTGTATGTCGAAATGAATACAAAATGGATATATACAAGAGGTGGCCTCGTAAGATTAAGCTCTTGATGGCTAAGTTAATAAAACTATGTCACACATTTTAAAAAAACGATTTCATAGTAAAATATATATTGTTTTTCCACCTGTGTGTTGCTGAATTAGGAATATAAATTGTCACTATCTCTATTCATCCCGTGGGTGTTGTAAAAGGCGACTAAGGGAGCAAAGTAGAAAGGACAACATGTCTTCAAAGAGAAGGAAAACTTGAAACAAATCCTCCTAATCCGTCTGGCCAGCGTGGTATAGTTTCTATATATCTTTTGTTATACATTAAGAGCCTGCCAAAAGTACTCTACTCTGCCTGATGGAAAGCGTGAATAGAATCCAAGAATTGTGGTCACCATACTCATTGCAAATGCAGACAATGCAGTATGGTGACCCACACTAAGGCGGCCTGGTGAGATGCTTTTACACACCCCGCTTGGGGACGTCAAAGTCATGACAGCTATCGTAAGAACTGATAACTGTCACCCCTGCATCAATGGGCCTCCGGTCTCACACTCACCAACGAAACACGACAACACGGATGCTGGCGCTTTAGGTTGGTCTTCTGTGGGAGGGTAGTACTGTTCTGGTCGAGCCGGCCCGCTCGTGCTGAAATCGTGGCTCTACTACCTAGAGGGCCAATACCTCCTTTTAAGGAGAGGCTGTTATCCATCAGTGGACTGATACAAGCTATTAATATTATTTTTCACTCAATACTATATTATAAATTAGTTTATCAAAACAAATCTTTTGGTTTTTAGAGAAAAATGATGAGAGTCCCAAAAATCCGACGTCATAAAGTTAGGTAGTCAACATTCTAATTTTGAAGTTACACTTCTTATGGCGCGAAATTTATTTAACTAGATAACGCGTTGTAATAAAACTTTCTTTCAAATTATTAAACACTTTTTTTTCTATTATTAGTGTCGCTTTTTTGTGAACATAGGACACGATGGATAACGTTTTTAGAATGATTTTTATCTTGTTACACCGAAGAAGTATAACTTCTTTACGTACACAAGTACACACATACGTATTTGAAATTACACTTTTTGTTTCATTTATTTACATTTACGGATTTAGCGTTACAGACATTTTATTACTACGAGACATCTCTTTAATCTTATAAAATAAGATATTAATATTAAATAAACATATAATTGAAATGTTCAATAATTATTTAATAAAATAAATAAATTGTTACATTAAATTACTTATACTAGCCAACTGCACGCTTATTTTTAATGCGGAACATTTGATTGACAAAACTGACATTAAGACGGTCGAAAGATTCTAAAAGTTTCAACACAAAGCTGTCCAAATATCTAAAGTTATGAAGTACTATTTAGCACGCCCTTAAATTTAAAACTCCCTTTAAATCATCTATCGGCTCAAATAGGCTACACTGGTCATTAAACTTTTTTCTTTATTAACGAGTGGAAACCCCCTCAGGTCGTCACCCCACCAGGGTTTACGACGGGGTTGTGTGCCGGAATCGGACCAACCAAAACTACACGGTGTGCCACTCTGCGCCCGACATAGGAGGGATCCGGGAACAGCTGTTATTACGACATCCAGATCCCTCCTAGCGCCTGCCCGCTACCGTAGGCACCATTTCTGGTCATTAAACCTGACGCAAGTGCTATTGTACAAGTGACGTGATTAATTGAACGCCCATATATCTCATACTCTCAACAAAGAAAACAAAATTATAAAGTCAGTGAAGCACAACACAGCCAAATAAAAATGTTTTTAAAAATTTCAAGTGATTAAAATCTGTAGTTAAATATTAACTCCGTAAAATAATATTTAAAACTAACATCTAATCAATTAAAGTGAAGCGACCTGAACAAATATTTAGTCAAAGCATTTGAATTATTTATTAAATTAATGGACACAGGTAAAGCCAACCTATTACATAATTAAATTTTCAATACTAAAGGTGTCTCTACACTAGGTCTTACTTTTTTGAGTGACCTGTTATGTCTAGTGACTAGTGAATTTGGCTGCTAAGTCGAAGGCCTTGGGTTTGATGCCACCAAGGGCATATGTAGTTTGTATGATAATTAGAAATATATAAGTAGGTTTATCAGCAGTCTGGTTACCATAGTACAGGCTCTAACTAGTTTAGAATTATACTATGTGAGGTATGTAATTTTTCATTCTTTATCCAGTCGTGTGCTTTCTTGCTCGGTCCGCTCTAACGTGTTCAGGTGACAGCATTTGCGATTGTTGAAAAAAATAAACAACAGCCTAATCTACTACTGGACTGACCTCTTCTCAGAAACGAATATTTGGCCTGCTATATCGCGCTGAAGAGACAGGTTGGTATAGGATTCGTTTGCCTGGTTCGGATGGTTTGATAACAGCAGTTCCCGGATCCCACCTATTGCAGGCCAAGTTAGGCCCATTGATGCCGGGGTCACAGTTGCCGTGGTAAGTGTGTGAGTGTTTCAATGCTACAATGACTGTCATGCCTTGTACGCCCGATCGGAGCGTGAAGAAGCATCTCACTAGGGCGCCATAGTGTGTGTCACCATTTTGCATTGTCTGCGTTCGCAATGAGTATGGTAAACACAACTCTTAGATTCTATTCCTGTTTTCCATCAGGCAGAGTAGAGTCACTTTGGCAGACTCTTGAAATTAAAAAAAAAAGGTGCAAAGTGGTACTCCATGTGGTTTTAGTCGGTATTGCGACACACCACTTCGCCACAAACCCCGGTGGAGTGATGATCCTTGGGGATTGCCACACATTTATAGAAAAAAAAGGGGTCCAGTTGTCCTTTTCATTAGTTCAGGCTTCGGTGAAGCAATTGCAAAGTCGAGCGCGGTCACTGTGACGATCGTATTGATGCGATTTACTCGCTTTTAGTGAAACTCAATTAAACTAAGCTTCGTGATTTAGGTTCTTAAATTTATTTCAATAAACAGGTGAGCCGAACCGAATAACATAATAAACTAGGCTTTAAAAGTAGAATTACTAGATTCCTGAAATTACGAAGGCTTAAAACTATTTAGATCTTAAATTTTTGCCGGTCCCTTTTAAAATATATATGAAGTTTCATGATCAAAGAGGTCACATTCCATTTAAAGTTTTAATATGCTTTTTATGACGTTCTATTTAAAGTCAAAGTCAAAATAATTTAATTTCTTAAAATAAAAAAAATACTTATACGTATTTTATGCAGAACACCCAGTTAACAACATACGCTATACCTACACTTTGTTTCGTCAAATATTTAGCCAAATAAATGGATTTAAATAGAAAATTTATCAGATGTCTGTACCCACCAATAAATGATCCAACCGAGGATCGAACAAGTCGCGTGCAAATTGAAGATGTGTACAAATATTGACGCAAGGGCGATGGTTGTCGTGATAAGTGTGTGCAGTACAATGCCACGATGACTGTCATGCTTTTTACGTCCCCAAGCGAGACGTAAAAAGTATTTTACTAGGCCGCCATAGTGTGGATCACCATACTGCATTGTCTGCATTTGCAATGAATGTAGTGACCACAACTCTTGGATTCTATTCATGCTCTCCATCAGACAGAGTAGAGTCACTTTGGCTGGCTCTTAGTTAGAAAAACAAAATGGACAGGGAAAGTCCCATGTAACGGTGATGCATTAGATGAAATAGTTAGGTTAGAAATAATTCACAAAACGGCTTGGTAACCAGTTTTACATATGATAACAAAATAAAGTAGATTTGGCGGAAAGTTACGTCGTACTTGACTAGCTCCTACTCGTATTGACATGCGGAGCCGAGACGTAAACACTCACCAATGGACTGGTCCACGAGTTTAAAGTAGCTCAGCGGGCGATGAAGCCTGCGATGCTGGGCGTTTCTCTAGTTGATAAAATTCGTATCGAGGCTATTCGACAGAGAACGAACGAATCAAAAAAAGCGTAGGGTGCTTTTTAAGATACTTACAAAATGACTATTTTCATATAACTTTAAGTTTAACTTTAACTATTATATATTTAACTTTAGTATAGTTTTAATCAAAGGCAATCATGTCACCCTACATTTCCATAAAATTGCGTTAGAATAGCAGAAATTTCTAAAGATCGTACAAATAGACGTATCCTCGGGTTTCTGCGTAAAGGTTTGTAAACATTTGACTTGCCATGGTCTTGCAGTCGTGACTGAGATGCCTGGCTTTCAGGGAATTTATATTTAGAATGTTTGAATTTATTGGTGCCTTGTAACATTGACAAAATAATAGAAAACTCTAAATAAAAGACTTAAATTTATATCTACGCTTTAGATACGTAATCGTATTTTTGAGCAATAAATAGATAAGCATTTTTTTTTCTTTCTTTTTCTTTTTGAAAACAAAAAACACCTGCACTAGGAATTAATTCTGTGTCGTGGGAGACTTTACAAACATACAAGAAACAGACACAAAGAACACTCAGACTTGGCACTACAGTTTGTGGATCCCACAAAGTATTGTCCCGTGTGGGGTTTGTAGCCACGACACTCAGTGCAGTAGAGAGTGGGGTGGCAACCCTATAACCCACTACGTTATCCGTGCAGTCAAATTATTCACATTTTATGCATTTTTTACCAATCGACCTTAGAGGAATGCAGAGCTAAAACATGGTAAATACACAGAAATTCAAATGAGAGTTTGTAACAAATGAAATATAGAAACATGGTTTAGTTTTAATAGGCAATTTTTGAACAATAAGCTTTATTATATGGATACTAACACATACAAATATTTTTTTTAAAAGCCTTATGCCCTAAATACGCACAATCTAACAGGATTTTTTTCTTTTGCTTTTTTTTTATTCTTGGCATGCCAAAGTGACTC
This sequence comes from Hypercompe scribonia, assembly GCA_949316085.1. Taxonomy (NCBI): domain Eukaryota; kingdom Metazoa; phylum Arthropoda; class Insecta; order Lepidoptera; family Erebidae; genus Hypercompe; species Hypercompe scribonia. The sequence goes on from OX438986.1 coordinate 17,903,450, forward strand.
TACTCTGCATGATAGATAGCATGAATAGTCTCCAAGAGTGGTGGTCATCGTACTCATTCTCATAACTATACTAAAAAATAATGCATGTAAGCTAATGATTATATTTCAAGTATCTATATATTAATTTTAAGGTATAAACTTCTGTCTAAAGCTTCAATAAAGAAAGATTCAATCTTTATAAGGACAAAGAGGTGAGTATCATTTTACAGAAACAAAGTTGCGGATGTTCATTTAAAATGTATCCCTATATTACTTATATGTCACTTCGTAATAAGTTTTGTTTTGAGTTGTAAACATTGCCAATCTCTTCTCGTTATTGTGTCACGCAGTATATTACGTATATACTACAGTGGAAGGTACTTTGTACGCTTTGAAATTTCAAGCACTTGAAGTTTATATGTAAAAGTGCACAAAGGTATTAAGTTTTATTCTTTATAAACGGCTACGTAGAGTAACAAAGAACAGTCTATTATATTAAGTCGATCACGATAGTCAAAGCCCATAGTATCATCATCATCATCAATAGCCTATAACAGTCTACTGCTGGACATAGGCCTCTCTTTAGCAAGGAGGTTTTGGCCTACTATATCACGCTGGCCAGACAGCTTGGTATAGGGTTTGTTTCAAATTTTACTGCCTGTCCTAGTAACTCTAAAAATCTCAGAATCTACCCACACAGGTTGTGGGTCACCTGTGTGGGTAGATTCTGAGATTCTATGGCGACCGTATGATGCCTTTTTACGCCTCACTTGGGGACGTAAGGCATGACAGTCGTCGTGGCATTGTATTGCAGACACTTACCACGACAACTGTCACCCTTGTATCAATGGGTCTCTGGTCTGACACTCTACAACGAAAGCCACGGATGCACTCGCTTTAGGTTGTTCTTCTGTGGGAGGATAGTACTGCCGCGGTCGAGCCGGCCCGTTCGTGCTGCAATCAGCGTGGTTCTACTACCTCTTCTCTCTGCAGTGATGTTGTCTTGTATATTTTGTTCCCTTAGTCGCCTCTTACGACATCCATGGGAAAAAATAGGGGTGCTGTCACTCTATATTCTTAATCCGTCACCACAACCACCACAACAGTCTAAGCTTTATCACTGCCTCGGTGGTGCAGCGGTAGCGTGTGAGGTTGCAGTGCTTGAGGTCTTGGATTCGATTCAAAGGTGGAACCAAATATTTATGTGATCTGTAAATATTTGTTACAGAGTTTGGGTGTTTTCTATGTATAATATGTATTTATTTACAAAATAACGACTTTTGTTTTGTTTTGTTTGGGGTTAGATGTTATTGTGTCAGATTTTCGAAAATATTTTTATTATTATTGGTTGATGAAAATGATAATAATGTACTCCTAGCTGATTTCGGCCACATCAGCCGGTCCCAGTGAAGACCACAGACTGTGCTGGATTTATTGTAGTGCATTAGTGCACCAACGTACCATCGATGTTAAAGAATTGTATGTGAAAATAGAGACTGATCCAAGAAAAATAATTATCGACTGAATAAAAGAGATTATGTCTACAGAAGTAGAACGATTAAATCTACTCCGGTTTATAGACTTTGGCGACTTTTATACATTATTTTTGTTGTCTACTCGTTTGAACGTGACTACGTGCAGTATAACCCGTTCGAAACGTCGGGAAATAGAAGATATCGTAACCTTTTTAAGTAATTTTACAGCGAATAAGTCCCGCTGTAACAAAAACTACTATTATTTTTCCTGTCATTGTTTCTCACAAGTAAACAATTAAATTATAAAATACATTTCAGAGACAGAAAATTTCAAACAAACTTAATACCAACTCATCTGGCCCATGTGGTATAATAAGTCGAAGCCTCCGTTCTGATAAGAAGCTTACGTCCAGCAATAGACTCTTAGAGGCTGTTCATATATATTTCAATTATTTTGGGCTTCTAACTGATACGCAAGAAGATGTAACATATAAAAGATTTTGTACTTTTCAAGTTACAATAGAACAAGTCATAACGATCAGCTATCATTTATTATTCATTTACTAACAGCTTAAAAAATGCTTAAAATAAAATAATTGCATCACGAGATTGTCGATATGTGGAATGTGGGTTCGGTGATAGCCAAGAGCCTCGATTAATATCTTAAGATGTTTACGTTAGAAGGCTGGACCATCCCTCCTATGTCAGGCGCAGAGTGGCACACCGTGTGGTTTTAGTCGGTCCGATTCCGACACACTACCCTGCCGTAAACCCCGGTGGGGTGACGGTCCGAGGAGGTTTCCACAAGTTAAAAAAAAAAGAAAAAAAAGGGACTGATGCAGAAGGCCCTCTTGACAAGGCCTGTACTGTGTGGAGATTCCTGTCTTGGATCCCTAATCACTTTTTTGTTTATTTATTTTCCTTTTTTATGTATTTTTATGTACTTAACATGTATATAAACGTAATAAAGAAAATGATAATAAATCGGACATCTGACACAACGCCATCTAGCTACAAATTAAGCAAAGTTTGCATTATGGAAACTAGATTGACTGATAGAATACTGAAGACGAAACAATTGTAGGTCATATAAACATTTGATTCAATTTGGGCAACGAATCCAAGACTTTATGTACAGCAGTCGTATACGCTAACACCGCGCCACCGAGGCAGTCGATCAATAAACCAATAACTTATACAATAACATGTATAGATATATAATAAAAGACTACAATACCTCTTTATATCAAAATATTACCTTTCACAAATAACGAAATAAGAAAGTATATGACATATGTGTAATAAAGTACTTGGCTGTCAAATCAAATCTGTATCTCCGAGTCGTATCAAGTAACAACTTGTCAAGAATTGCATAGAAAAAATATTTTGTATTCGAATATTTGTATTAAAGCACTTTCTGTGACAAGTCAAGTTTGTATCTTTTTAGAATGTGTTGACGTTAAGTGACGTGGAATAAAGACACTTTATATTGGGTAGTTCTAAATAAAATAATTCACTGTCAAGTTAAAAATATATATTTCATGGATTTGTTACCATTGTTGCGTACAAAAATATTGTTATGCGCGTCAGGAATGTTCTTAAATAACTATCTAACTTTGTGTTTTCCTGTTACGTGACTTGTGAGCAAATTATTTTAATTCAATTCCGATAAAAATTATTCTTAAGAATTTTAAATAGAAAAATTGCAATAGGAGCTAAGAAAATCTTTTGATTTTGAGAATGTGTTTTAAAAGTAATAAGAACATAAAGTTGAAGATATAAATTAATTATTTATTTATAATAATGTATTTGATTCTGTTTAAAACAATTTAATTCTTTTAAAGACGAATTGAAAAGACTTAGAAAATTAATTTCTACTTCAATCATATTCTTAGAACTATTCTTCTACATAACTATTTCTAGCTAATCTGTGCAACTTCACCCGTATCTCTTAAAAGGAATACATTTTTTTTACCTTTCTTCTAACATTTTTCATTGATACTTGGTTCTTAATAGTAATAGTGGAATGTTATGTAATCTATAGGTTTCCTCCATAGTTGAACTATCCAATACTAATAGAATTGCTTAACTTGATCTGGTAGTTTCTGAGGCTAACACGTTCTACAAAAAAAAAGATAAACTCTGATATTGGTTTTTTATTATTTAATTTTGTCTATTTTTGATATCTTTTTTATTATTGTAGTGCTGTGATGAGTGCATCCGCGTGTCGAAGTATCGCGATTATAGTATGAAGGTTTAGTTAAACACTGTTTATTAAACTAAACGATTTTTCTCTTCCTTCCTGTGCAGAACGGTTAAAGCCTGGAATTCATTACCGGCGCACGTGTTTCCCTCCCAATACGATCTCGGGTCCTTTAAGCGGGGCGTGAAAAAGCATCCCATTAGGCCGCCATAGCGTGGGTCGCCATATTGCACTGTCGGCATTCGCAGTGAGTATGGCGACCACCGCTCTTGAATTCTATTCATGCTTTCCATCAGGCAGAATAGAGTCACTATGGTAGGTTTAAAATAAAAAAAAATGTATTCGATCACATTTACGATGTAACTATAACGTATATCTACATGTGAAGCCTTATAATTGGCTTCCTAGTGACTGAAAAATCATATGTTATCCTGTAAACAGCTGCTAGTCTTCCATGTAGTAAACAGATGAATATATCAAATAAAAAAAAACCATTTTAGCACGCAATAGTTGAACAATTTCTTGTTTATCTGGCTGTAAATGCAATATACATTAGCTTACGTGATGCTATGAAATGCGTTTCTACGATTTGTTATATGAGCGTGACCGCTGATAACTCAGTGAGCCAAGTGTTTGGTTAAGGTCATTGTTAATATATTACACACACGTAGTTTTTTCGTGTTACTACACGTATATAGAACTTGTTTATAGGGATTTCTTGCCGTACATAAGTAATTGAGCTTACAATATATGTTTTTGTATCCTTTTTCGAATTATAAATTGACATCTCACGTACGACACTTTAGTACCAAAATAGGTAATGGTTCTACTATGGTAATATTACTTCTGAAGAGCTTTAGAGAATACATAAAACCGTTGATCTTGCGTCTGATCTCTCACCAGTCGTGTTGGATTACCGTGCTGTATTTAAGCACACAATTGTACACTATAATACCTCCTGGATAATTGTCTAGTCATCGTTGAAACTGGTCGCCATCGTCACGATCGCCTATTAGTAACACACACTTCGAAACCACGACCTCTAGTTCAGTCAGGTCGAGTCAGTCAGATATTAAGAAAACCACGCCGTGACCACTGGCCAGTGTAATCAGGTCAAGTTTCAGGCACTTAGTTTGTTTATTACATAAATGTATAACTTTATCTACGTAAGAGAATTCACTAGAAAACTGTTCATTTACAGAAGGGACTATGGTCACCAATAAATATTTAACTACTTAATTATCCAGAGTGTTATTATACCCTTAATTTCAGTTAGTCGCTGACTATAATTAAGTATTTAATCATACAAGTCAATTGCTTTCTATAATTATTCATTGATCGTCATAGTTATTAACAACTTTGAATAGTCCACAGCTTGACATAGGCCTGGTCAATTATTGTTCCCGGATCCATGCTATCTCAGGCGCAGAGTGACACACCGTGTGGTTTTAGTCGGTCCGATCCCGACACCACCCTGCCGTAAACCCCGGTGGGATGACGATCCGAGGGGGTTTCTGTTCTGGTCAATTATGAAATCCATATTTCTGAAGTCTGTAACGCTACATTAATGATATTGATGATGATATACCCCAGTTAATTTCGGCCATGGCGCTAGTCTTAACGGGAACAAGCCAACGCAGGAGGTGTTAAAGTGAACATTACTCACCTCAGAATTGAATTGACAACATTTCTTCATCTAAAAAAAGGAAGTAAACGCATCGTCTAATAAAAAGTAACAACAAGTTACTGAACTTTAAGTCACCAGAGAATTAGGTTGTCGGGTTCGGTTTATTGCTGAACATAGGTTTGCTAGGTAGAAGAGCCACGCTGATTTCAGCACGGGCCGGCTCAACCGGGGCAGTACTACCCTCCCACAGAAGACCAACCTAAAGCGCAAGCATCCGAGTTGTCGTGTTTCGTTGGTGAGTGTAAGACCGGAGGCCCATTGATGCATTGGTGACAGTTATTGTGGTAACTATGTAAGACTTGTACTGTCACGATGACTGTCATGCCTTTTACGGCCCCAAACGGGGTGTGAAAAAGCATCTGACAAGGTCACCATAGTGTGGACCACTATGCTGCATTGTTTGCATTTGCAATGAGTGTGGTGATCACAACTCTTGAATTCTATTCATGCATCCATCAGGCAGAGTAGAGTCACTTTGGCAGGCTCTTAATATAAAAAAAAAATAGGTCTCTCCTTAGACAGCAGGCTTAGCCTTCTTTACTACGCCATTCAGACGGCTTAGTGTAGGATTAGTTTTAATTTTTCTTTCCATTTGCATTATGGTGTCTTACACCCACCGCAACTGTCATTATCACATGATCTCGTTCTAGATAACAAATACTATTGTTATTACCAATAGACGTTATACTTAAAAAAAAGTCGAAAATGGTTTATGATTGAAAAGAAGTGTCTTTGACTTTGAAAATTCTGTCAGTTGCCGCAGTGTGTAATTTGTTCGTATTGCAGGTGTCGTTCTTTATTTTAACGATAAAGACATAATATACAACTATTATTATTATCACTAATCATTATACTTAAAACAAACCGTTTTGAAATCGGTTTATGATTGAAAAAGTATCTTTGACTTTGAAAATTCCGTCAATTTCCACAATGTGTAATTTATTCGTACTGCTGGTGTCATTCTTTATTTTAACGATAACGACATTATATACTATTATTATTATCACTAATCGTTATACTTAAAAAAGCCGTTTCGAAAAGGTTTATGATTGAAAAAAGTGTCTTTGACTTTGAAAATTCTGTCAGCTTCCGCAAAGTGTAATTTATTCGTATTGCAAGTGTCATTCTGTGCTTTAATGACAAAGACATAAAGATTATCAAACACGGAGAGCCAATTAAGATAAAGGTTATGATTTAACCGTATTCTCAGATCTTTTGCCGTAGGGCCTGGAGATCTGTGGTGATTTTGCTACTTTGTCTATTCTAATGTTCTTTTTAGACATTTAAGGTAGATATTTCACTAAGTGTATATATATAAATACAGTGGAAGCCGTTTAAGACAATTTTACAGATACTAAATCAAAAACGCATCTTAAGCGGGCAATGGTACTATGCGTGAAAGTGAAAATAAATAAAATGTAATAAAACCGTTACTAAAAATTAATATTTAAAATGTAGAAAATTTTCAAAAGTTTAGCCCTATATCTAACACTTGCACTGAAGTATAAAGCGTCCAAGAGATCGACGCGAGAATAACCTAATTTATATAGTAAAATAAATTAGAAGAAAAATCGAGTCCGAGCGGCTTCTCGGCTCTCCAATTACCTAATTAATTTAAAAATCAAATAGGCAATCACTTACGTTCTTTAAAAGTACACCTTTCCTCAATTCCTAAAAAAATATATATCAGAAAAGCAGTCCTATTTTGATTAGCAGTTTTTAGTCGATAGTTCACCTTCTCCTCTCATTAGTACGAAAATCCTCCCGGGCGCCACCTACTGGTGGTTACATCGGGCTCGACCTGACCAAGAACCTCACGCCGTCTCATGTATTAGTAACCGGGCAACCAGGTGCACCCTAGATATGCTCTGCTTATGGCTTGCAGATAACTTCCTCCTGAGTGGGAACCCTAATGTTGCCCTTTTGTCGCCACAAAAGGGGTACACTTCAACCCTAGTTTATAATTCACCAAGCTTTCTTTCAACTCAGACTTTATGTCCTCAAAAGTTTTGAACGCAAAAAGCTTAGACACTATACTACGCTATAATACAGTTTTACTAAGTTTGTTTGTTTGTTAGTTTGTAACCGGTATTTGCAAGTGTGTTTATAATTTTTTATCACACATTGTGTTATTTAAATGAGCAGAAGGTTTACCGCATATCAACTGACTACCGTCGCGTATGGGCACCTTTGCCAACCGTTAAGTTATTCCCATTAAAACATACGGGAGATTACGAGGAGATTAGTTTGGACTACAGTAACCTTACAGTACGCTCAGTGAAAAGCAATGAAACCAATGCTTCCCATCATATCACATCAACCAACTTTAGCAGTCCACTATTAAACATAGGTTTCTCCTTAGAAAGGAGTTTTAGTGTCCTACCATGGGTAGGACAAAAACATCAACCATCTGGTCACAGTGGTATGACACTGAGCAGATGGGTTAGGATAGTGTTTATGTCCAGTTTTTCTTTCTCTGTGTCATCCTTTTTTAGGTATTAGAACCACGCTTGCAGCACGAACGGGCTGGCTCAACCGGGGCAGTACCTACCTCCTCCTGTAACCTGTAACCTCCCACAGAAGACCAACCTAAAGCGTCAGTATCCGTGTTGTCGTGTTTCGTTGGTGAGTGTGAGACCGGAGGCCCGTTGATGCAGGGGTGACAGTTATCGTGGTAACTATGTAAGGCTTACACTGCCACGATAACTGTCATGCCTTTTACGTCTCCAAGCGGGCGTGAATCTCACTAGGCCGCCATAGTGTAGGTCACCATTCTGCTTTGTCTGCATTTGCAATGAGTATGGTGACCACAACTTTTAGATTCTATTCATGCTTTTCATCAGGCAGAGTCACTTTGGCAGGCTCTTAATATAGAAAAAAAAATCCTGTGTTTTTCGTTACTCGGCTCTAACGATATCTATGGTACGAATAGTGGTGGTTACAATACAGATTTTTTAAGTCTCTTACCACAGGTAGAGAGAAAATGCTTAATACCGTTTATCTTTAAGGTCATGGCATTACTTAGGTCAAACCGGCCCGATTGTGACGAAGCACGAAAAGATCTTCGTTCTACTGAATATTTTTTGACTGAAATAAATTTTGTACTATTAGAGTAGATGATAAGGATGAAGAAATTTATGATAATATTAAAAAAAATGAAATAATGTGTAAATAAAATTTTAAAAGTGAAAATTTCATTTATTTCTAATGCTTGATAATTAATCTGTGTATTAATACCATTCAATTAAAAGAAAAACAAAAACTAAGACAGAACAGTTGTTTTTTTTCTATTATTCGGATTTATCATTTCGAGGATCACATTAATAATATGATAAATTTATTAAAATATTTTTATATTTGTATGTTTTTTTATGTAAAAAAAATAACAAAATTGTATAAAACACTCGACATGAAATTGCAATATGACCTATTTCACCTCAATGCAGAGTTATCCGAATGGCCTACCATACAGACGCCATCATTTTTATGTTTAAATGTGGTTAGGTGTGGTCAAATAAGCTTTAAAGCGATTTTGTGCTGTATAAAAAATATTTTTTACAACAATTTCCAAATTATTTGCCTTATTCTATTAGACATGAGTGTTTTTTTTCAATTACCTCTAGACATTGCGGTAAAAAAATTAACATCGACTAATAGTTTATTTTATTTCATATTCTATTCTATATATATATAAATATATAATATATACATAAATAAAAAAAAAACATGTACATAATATGATGAATGAAGCCATTTAACATAAAAATTATTTCAATATATAATTTTTCCGTGACAAAGTTTCTTAATGTTACTCAAGCAAAGTAACGTAAAGTGGATAAGGCATGCGTTTGCCTTTAATAGTTCCTAATAAATATAAATAAAAAGAATACAACCTAATAATCCCTGTGTATATTTTTGAGAAATTTTAAACATCAATAGTTTTAACGGTAATAATTATTTACTTACGATTTATACGATTTCTGGCATCAGTTCAACGATTTGTTAATGAACCGACAATTTCAATAACCACACACATCAATATTAATTTTACAAAACAAGCAATCACTACAAACTGTTCACAAACACTATTATTTAATTTTAAAGTGTAATGTTTGAAATTTACAATAACACTTTACAATTATTGTAACTTTACACTATCACTGTAAACACAAAAAAAATAATTACATTAAAAAACATGTAATATATGTTTATGACATATAAAATAGTTTTTATTATTCCAAATTTGAATTGTTCTAATGTTTTTTGGGAAAACAAACTATCAAATGCTTTGAAAGTAAGAAGAGTCCATGTTCGAATTTTGAAAGTTTTGGAACGTTCGCGCGTAGTCGTCGAGGCATGCACGTCGTACGGATTGCGCGGAACGACTGAGTTTTCCTCGGTCCTCACTAGATTGCAAACGCTAGCTGCAGCGTTTTTAATTATTTCACTTTGTGGCCATAACTCCGTGGGGATGCAATATTGAGATTCTGTTGTACAGATTAAAGAGCATAATTCCTCAAAAGTGCTGGCTTTATTGTCGATGGAAAAAAAGTACTTTTGCCCGACGATCTTTGATATGTGAGAATAAATTAACTTTTTAATTACGTCTTATACATATGTGACTCTTTCATTATTTTATATCCTAAATCTACATTTTGTATGTGAACTTTTTGGTTACATATTTTTATTTGCGGAGTATTCATATACGTATAAAACAAAAAGTTACCGTTGTAAAGAAAAATTTAAAATACTAATCGAAGCATGTTTTTTAATGTTGTTATATTTTTTAAGCGAGTGCTTTTTTGAGCTAGATCATTTTTCCTGTGTCTAAATATAATTTATATATAATTATATATTATATTTTCCTGTAAGACAGCATCATGCAAACAGAAAGAAAGTTTAAACCAAATTCTATACCAACCCAGCGTGGTCAAAAACGTCCTTAGGCCAAAACTTCCTTTCTAAGGAGAGTTCTATGCCCAGCGGTGGACTGTTAAACATTGTCGAAATATATTTAATACTGATGAGATGGACTAACTAGAGTAAGATATAAAACTATTGATATTTAACTGTCAAAATGAGAGAATATTTTAAACAGTTTGGCATAATATCGATTTTATCTACTTTATGTATCGAATCATTTCTGCACAAAATCGTGCTACTGGAGAAAAAATCATCGTACGCTAGAGTTCTTCATTACGTTTAATCGTTGTAGATGACGTCCTGATTTTATTCAGGGACGAATATTTAATCTTTATGTGAGAAAACCTGCTTTTATGCCACTAACTTTAAATAAAACTGTACCTGAGTGTTGTGGGTTCGATTCCCATAATGGACTACAGTTCGTGTGATATACAAATTGTTGGATGAGGAAAGCTCAGGACCGGTTATTGTGGAAAGCTTTTGGAGAGGCCTTTGTCCAGCAGTGGCAGTCTTTCAGTTGAGATGATGAGAGCAGGGAAGTGCCAAGGAAACCAAAAGTAGACTAAAAACTACAATAAAATTAAAATAAAATAAAATTAAAATATTTCGTGTTAAAAGCTATGATTTTCAACTGAAATGTATTTTTTCTAAGTAATAGACAAGAACCGCTAGGTTTTCGTAATAAACAATTAGATAATTACTTTAAAAGTATTTCTAAGAACAATAAAATAAATAATTGTTCTAGTTATACAGGCTTCACTGAACAAAAGACTTTCAACTAACGAACATTGTCATTTTAATAGAACAACTTGTTCTAGATCTAACAATTACAAGAATACTTAAAATAAAACTGTATAACAAAACAAACAAAACTCATTTTGTTTTGTTACAAACAAGACGTAACTGCTCCATCTTCTTTTAGAATTAATTTATTTTTGTCGTGTATTATTTAATGTTAGGTCACATACATATGTTCATTATTTAATATTAATCATTTTGTTATTTAATTTTATTTTTGACGACCTGTTGGGTCAGTCATTAGTGATCCTTACTGCTAAATCAGACATCGTGGGTACAATTCCCACCCAAGACAAATCTTTGTACGATAAACACATCAATTCATTCTGTATCTGGATGTTATTGTATGTTACCAGCAGTCAGGTTACCATGTTACCTGTTGTTCTGCATACTTCCCTCTCTTAGTCGGTTCTATGATATCCACGGCATAAATAAGAGTAGCGACTCTCTGTATTCTTAATCTTCCACTACATGGAACAACCAAAAAACCGTATTGAACCGTAGTAAGGACAATTTTCGGAGTTTCTTTGCGTTATCGAATCAGGAATAAGGAGATCCGTAGACAAACCAATGTTACTGATATTGCCAGTATAATTGCTAAACTTAAGTGGCAGTCGGCAGGGCACATTACACGCGGAAACGATGGCCGATGGAGCCATAAAGGTCTGGAGTGGTGACCGTGTACTGGGAAACACAACGTTGGTAGGGCCCTCACAAGGTGGTCCAACGACTGATGAAGGTCGCGGGATGTTGCTGGATATAAGCGGCATGGGACCGACTGTTGTGGAGAATCTTGGGGAGGTCTATGTCCAGCAGTGGACGTCTTTTGGTAGAGGTGATAATGATAACATTAAGACTTTTGTCCGTAGTTTTTTATTTGGGGTAAAAATGGCATGAGCAATACCCAGTTCACACCAAAAAGTTTTATTGATTTTTCTTACAAGAAGTTCCCAATAATAGTCCAATAATAGATATAATACTGAATTAGCGCGGCGAGTTGGGTATGGGTAGTAGGACCGAGAAGGTATTGCGCGTCCTCATACAATCGGGCCTGTGCGGCGAGAGTGCGCATGCGCAACACTGTAATATTGCAATTTCGCTTGTGGGACGTAACAGGCCTAACGATCGATGGACAATAGCTACGCCGGTCGGCTGATAACAAATTAACCACTAATAACAAAGTATGTTTGAATTTTAAACATCATTTTGTTATGATATATTATAAATAGTTTTAAGATAATTTTACAATACAACACCACAATAGTAACAGTTTTTTCATGTGTGAAAACCCCCAGGGGCCGTCAATCTACCGGGTTTGCGACGGGGTGTTGTGTCAGAATCGGACCGACTAAAACGAAATGGTGTATCACTCTATGCCTGGCATGGTAGATAGCGTAAGCTGCTGTTATTAAACCTTTCAACCTCTCCCAGCGCTCGTTCGCGCTGACGCGAGAATTTAGGCAACGTACACGCGGACGTCACCCCCTCGCGGCTGGCTACTTCAACCTTTGAATTCAATTTTCCCTCAAGTTTACGGAAGTTCTATACCAATTGTTCCGTGGAAGAAACTTATATTCAGATAACACCGTTAAACTAGCAACCGATCCCAAATAATATTGAGAATAAGAGAGACTAGGATGAAGATGGCATGAGCACATCAAAATTTAATCATAAGTGCGTTTCTAGTCTTTCAGTCGTCTTCTTTCCATTATTGAAAACCGAGGGTTAAGGCACTTACCCGGTGACAAGCAAGAAAAGCTTAACACTAAGTTCCTGTGACGTCAAGCTTTACTCTGGTCGAACCTGCTCTTTTATAGTATGCCACTTTCTTGTCTGACCGATTTCCTACAAAGAAACGGAAGTAGGTAAAAGTACGGCGGGAAAGCAAGTGTTATTTTATTTGACCAATGAGCGCGACTAGTACTTGAGTTGTTAGGACAGATTTCAAATGTTGCTAAGGTCCGTTCGTTTCTTCGTCCGTCCTTTTCATTGAAATATTATCATAACATATAAAAAGTTTAGATCAATGCTCCAAATCGATGTCGTCATCGGAAGTCCATTCCACAAATCGGAAACGAATCCAAAATGAACCGCTTCCTGCCTAAACCAACTGAAGGTTATTGAAGGCTGTTTTTGACATATCCCAGGAAATGTATCATTTTATTGATCTCGGAGAACAAGATACTATTTTGGAAGGTTTCATTATAAATAGGTCACTGGTCTTGTATTGGTACTTAATGTTTCAATGCAATTTTAGAGTTTCCGTAGTTGGGAATCGAACGGAATCTTTATAGAGCTGTTAAAATATTTTGACAGTATTTCAAGTGGAATTGTTAGTTGTGATCTCAAACATTGTATTCTGAGAGTTGCGGTGTCTTAAAACTTTCGGAATAAGGGAACAGCTCCTCAGACTAAAGGGGCTAGAAGAAGCCGGGATCTTGTACATACTTACACTTCTATTTACAATTTCACACATCTCATTCACAACAATGTCAGCATTTCCAATGAGTATGGTGACCACAACTCTTGGATTCTATTCATGCTTTCGATCAGGCAGAGTAGAGTCACTTTGGCAGGCTCTTGAAATAGAAAAAAAGTTCATATACTTAACGTAAATGTCTGAATAGATACATATTATTAATAAATTACACCCACACAAAGTAAATAACCGTGGTCATCACAAATTATTAGTCCTGGAGAATCGAAATCAAGACCCGGCTCAGCAGTAAGGCTCACTAACCATGAGAGAAACAGCCTAATCGCACAAGTTGGATATGACTCCAGGCTGTCCTCCACAACACAAATCCTTATATTTACTTCTAAAGTTTACTCTGTGTTATATTTAGAACTGTCGATGAAGAAATGTTGGGTCATGATCACTTTGCCTGATGGGAGAATCCTCCTTTTCATGTCATGACACCCGTTCTCTATAAACGGTATTTTTTACGTATCATCATCATCATCATCAACAGCCTTTACAGTACACTGCTGGACATAGGCCTCTCTTTAGCAAGGAGGTTTTGGCCTACTGTACCACGCTGGCCAAACAGGTTGGAATAGAGTTTGTTTCAAGTTTTCCTTCTCTTTGTAATGATGTTGTCATGCACACTCTGTTCCCTTAGTCGCCTTTTACGACACTATATATTCCTAATGCTTCACCACACGGATGATTTTTATGTATAATATGTGTGTATTTAGAAAAAAAAAGTATTTAAGTATTCTATCAGTCAGTCTAGTTATCACAGTACAAGCCCTGCTTAGTTTGAAACCAGATGGCGTTGTGTGTCAAATGTTCAAAATATTTGTAAAATATTTATTTATTGTTGATATAGAGCCTTTTTTAAATCTAGGGCCTGTTAAGGTGACTTGTGACAGGTGAAAACATTGACATAAAAATAAATCATTAATATTTGATGTACTTTACAAATAAAAGAAATTTTTTTTGCAATTCTATGAAAAATATGATGTTTGTAGTTTTGCACGTCAAAAAACATATATTCTGAATTGTGTTTTCTCAATATACCAGGTTCACGAATGGTGTGAAATTAAATGATTGTTATATATTTAAAATCCTTAAAATAAGATAGGAAGCTGATCTATCTGTAATTGATTTTAGAATTTTGATAAACTATTAGGAATTCCGATACTATGTTTGAAAGCAATTGTTTGTTGAAAAATAAGAGTAATATTATCCTGCTGTTGGAGCGGTGCTTTTGGAGATCTAAAACAATCGATTATTTATTGTTAATTTTATTTATTTATTTATGACTATTCATTCATTTTTATATATATTATTTATTCATTAATTTCGTCGAGATATGTATTTGAACTTGACAAAATTAATATATTCTCTGAGAGTCGACCGATTAGGTGATACGAAAAAAGAATAAGGTTGATCCACCTATCAGGTGGAAATACCAATTACTTGAATTGTATTGTGTTATTATACATTTATATACTCGCTAGTCTGCTGATTCGCATATGCGTCCGCCAATCGAGCGGTCTCGGGTTCGATTCCCGGATCGAACCAAATGTTTGTATGATCGGTAAATATTTATTTCGAATTTGTGAGATAATAAATATATATAAAATTATTGCGTGTAACATTTTTTATAAAAAAAAGTATATACCTATGTATTTATAGCAGTCGATAGTTATCATAGTACAAGCTCTGCTTAGTTTGAAATTAGATGACGTTGTGTGTCAAATGTCCGAAATATTTATATAAAAAAAGATCTTATTGACAGGTTATAATTGATAACAATATGTAAGTTTTCTTTTATTAGATTCGAAAAAATATAAGTAAGCTGTTATGCTTACAAGAAATTACTAATAATAACGCGGAGTGTTGAAGTTTGGTGGTGTTTGTTGTCCATGCCTCAGAGAGCTCTTTAAGCAATAGT
Organism: Hypercompe scribonia; assembly: GCA_949316085.1. Taxonomy (NCBI): domain Eukaryota; kingdom Metazoa; phylum Arthropoda; class Insecta; order Lepidoptera; family Erebidae; genus Hypercompe; species Hypercompe scribonia. The sequence continues at coordinate 17,918,918 of OX438986.1, forward strand.
GTGATATGTTGAGTATAAGTAATCGTTATTGGGAAGTCAGTGCCCTCAATATAATGCAGTATCAGCACAGCACAGCTAGTTCAACCTGCGAATTTAGTTCACGCTCAGGGTTGTAAAGCTCTAATACCATTCGCTCCATGGAAAACTAGTTGAAATAGGAGCCGGCCTGAAATAATATTGGTAAAAATTAAAGCTAGGAAGATGATGACCCGAATGTAAAACACATTAAAAATAAACACATGGTTATATTAAATTGCTTTTTGGCCTGTTACGAATCAACTTGTGAGTCACTTTAGTGTTTCAACACCTCCTGAGCCGCTATATAACATCAAGCTATGAACAATAAGACCCTACATCAATAAAAATGTTACAAACACGTGGAAAATTTATTCTTTTCGAGAAACGCCAACGATGTTGTGCGTGTCAGCTAGTCGAAAACAACCTATTCTTTATAATCTCAAATATTCCTCATGTACTACAAAAAATTTCCTAGTAATGTTCGTACCGATCAATTTACATACGGTTGTCTTGTAACGCAGTGATCTAGAACTAAGATGTGAGAACGGATTTTACTTGGAAACTTGTCATTGTGGCTGAACACGCTCCGGTGGTTTCTGATACTTTATGTTCTGAAAGGGATTCGTTGAATTTTCTCTGTCCACGGACTGTTAGAGATCATATTAAATTCAAGTATATTTTTTCTGAACTTTCTAAGATTAAGTTATTTTGAACGTTGAGATATTAAAAGAAACTGTTTTATATTTATCTGCGTCGCTTGAAAGGAATAATTTTAACCGTTTTTGTAAAATTTTTTTACTTACGGCCGGTTTCTATTGTATGTAGTGTAAAGTAACATAGACTTTTATCAGAATCAGTAATTCCTAAGATTAGTGTGTTCAACTAAACAAATAAACTTCCAGTTTTAAAAATGAGTAATCATTGGATCATTATCTTTCTACCATTTTCTTAAATTTGTTAAGAATTAATGGAATTAATTTCCTTCAACTGTTCTCCTCGATGGTCTATCACTCACTCCTTCACTCCAACTGATTTGCTGCATTCCTTCATTGTCATATTTATGGTTTTTATTTTATGGCATGCCGCCTGTCTGACGCCGACCACCATAATATTAATGATTAAATGTTTGTATTAAATATTTTTGGATGGAATGTTTTTCCATCCTTATCGCCATATGGCCATCATTATTTATTTCATGGGTGTTATAAGAGGCGATTAAAAGAGCAATGCAGGACAATATCACAACATACAGAAAGAAAACTTGAAACATAACTTATACCAACCCGTCTGACCAACGTGGTATATTAGACCAAAACCTTCTTTATAAGGAGAGGCTTCATGGTCAGTAATGGACTTAGGAAAGCTGTTAATTTTGTGTCATTAAATATTTACGTAATGTTACAGTTCGATAATCAAGTCAATAACAATATAGAGTTAAATATGGAAGTGCAATCTACACACAGCAATCCTAACAAGTGATGTTTTCCTACGTTCGTTCTACATTGCGGTTATTTAAATAATAGGTGAAAGTAGCGAGGAAGCCTCAGAGGGATGCTGATACCTAATTTACCAAGAAAGCCAGACAATCCATGGTTTTATTAAGTAATTTATGTAGGAATGTCAGATCAGAGATGGTTCAGTGTGACTTTAGTTCCGCAAGTTTAAAATTACTCAGTTTATTTTCATAGATCTTGTAATTCCTCAATTTAAAGCCTAAAGCTTGATGATGAAGAAGTCTTTTTAGAATCCTTTCAGTTCTATTGATACCTTTATCCGTCCGTGTGGTGTTTAAAAATACATAATGTCACCACTTTTGTTCTTCTCGTGGCTGTCGTAAGAGGCGACTAAGGGAATAAACTAGAGAAGAAAAACTTGTAACAAACCCTATTCTAACCTGTCTGGCCAAGTTGGTATAGTAGGCCAAAACCTTCTTGGTAACGATAAGCCTATGTGAAGCAGTGGACTGTTAAAACCCGTTGATGATTTCTTTAATTGTTATGATATGGGATGGAAGAATGTTAATATTGTATATACTTATGTATAATAATAACCGAAGAAATTAGTTAGACAATAAGCTAACAAAAATATATCTAGCTATAGATTTGACTCTTTTTGAATCGTATTAATAAATAATTATATATTTTTAATTCTCCATTAAATAATGTCCACCTCCTAACCGATAGCGGTCAAGGTGCCCAGTCTCAACAGAGACCAATTAACTACGCAAGAGACATTATAACGCATAAATGTGTGCGCAAATATAGGTGCACTATCTGTTCTTTCACTCTCATAATTCAATGTTCATCCGATACGATCGGAGATAGTTGAGGCGCAAGACTCGCGGTGTTACACGCTTGCCGAGGCACGGGGGTTAAAACCCTAGCTGCCTAACTCCAGGTGTTATTAAAGTATTTCTGTAACCAGAAAAATTCAAAAACACTTTTTGGTCCGACCCGGGAGACCAGCCAGAGCCTCTTGATTGGCAATCGCATGCCCTAACCGCTAGTCTAACTAGAAAGTTAAATAAATACTTCTTAGATGTCAAATGAAGAAATGTTATATTACTCTTAGATATCAATGTCATTATAGATCAGTAGGAGCCAACAGTGAATCAGGAATACAAGGAGATCATTTTAGCCAATAAACTCCCAGACAGGTAAATAACTGTGTTTAGACTTTCACGAACATATAGTTTGGTGGTACAGCGGGCCTTCACGATAAAATTATTTAAAAAGGGCAACAATACCTTCTGTTTCCCGACGTTTCGAACGGGTTACAACTCATGGTCACAGGTACATTGGTGTGAGCTTAGTGATACTTTCGTAATGTGTAAGATGTGACCACCCTCAGTTGGTCGTTTATACTGTCGATGCTGCTACACACTACACTTTCAATGTTGGCACACACCCTACACTGCTATATGAAGATATACATATAACATGTTGTATATTTTGTCAAGGATCAAAATTTGTGTTATTTTGATCCTAATTGTATAATCAAGAATATTATCGTTACTGTTTGCTGTAATCAGGGGTATATTTAAAAGTAAAAGTAGGTCAGAAGGGGAAGTAACGGATGAATTGGGCCGTGTTGTCTAATTGTTTGAAAAGATCAAAGATGCACTTCTGTAAAGAGAACTTGACAACACCGAGAAGAAAGGAGCCCTCTGAATTTTTTCGTGTTTGCCAATGTTTACTGTTGCTAAGCAACCAAAATCCGCGTCGTCTATGATTGCATACTTTACCATACATTTTTAACTTTATCTAAAGAAATATATTGATTATTTATTTTATATATATTGACTGCCTCAATGACGTAGCGCTAGTGAAAGCTACTGCTGTGCTTGAGGTCTCGGGTTAGATTCCCGGGTCTGACCAAATGTTTGTATGATCTGCAAATATTTGTTTCGGAGTTTGAGTATTTTCTATGTATAATATGTATGTATTTACAAAAAAAGTTTATAAGTATTCTATCGGTTAGTCTAGTTATTATAGTACAAGCTCTGCTTAGTTTGAAACTAGAGGGCGTTGTGTGTTAAATGTCCGAAATATAAATACATTGTATTTCTTTGAGAAACTTATACACAAAAACTAAAAGGCAGTAAAAAATATTAAATTTGTTTCAATAGCAAACTGACAAAGTTCTTTTAAAACTCGAACTACTCATCAGAGGTTTAGGTCCCCAATATTGTAAGATATATTTTCTTTATCCAATATTTTATGTGATCACTTTATTTGAAATTAGTTTTCAAACCGAGAGCTGAGAAGAAAGTTGTTAATTGAACTTTTATTTGAGTTTGACGATAAAAAGTTTTATATATTTGTTTAATGGTTTTGGAATCGCTTACATATTAGCAAATTTTAATTGGTTTAGCACGATGTATGTGTAAAAAGCTTAGGAAGAATGAATTAAATTAGTAAAATTATTCATATGTTTACAAATGTGGTGTTGCCGAAAGTCTAATAATGTATGCTTGAAACTCCTTTAATTTACATATGTAAAATCACGCCTGCTTCCCCCTAGGGATAGGCAGGGGTATGTTAGACACCGATTTCGCCGTTATAGAAGGCGAGCCCATTGTCGTTAATCGGGATGGTTTGTTTGTTAACCTAGGCACTTGTAGGTAAGGTTGACTTAGCTGTTCCCGGATCCCTTCGATGTCAGGTGCAGAGTGGCACACCGTGTGGTTTTAGTCGGTCCGATTCCGACACACCACTCCGCCATAAGCCCCGGTAGGGTGACGGCCCGAGGGGGCTGCCACATGTTATAAGAAAGGGTACTAAGTTCTTAGTGGAAACCATTTGTATCCCTCTAATATACTTTTGATTGATTTCGTTGTGCGTTTGAAGGCATTTTTCCAGGATTTCCTGAGTATCATAATTCGATGTGTTCCTGGATAACTGCTGTTAGTCTTGATGCTCTGGAGCTGAAGTGGTGGGTGTATAAGAATACCATAACAATTTAGTGGGGGTTTTTGTGGTTAAAAGAGTACACAAAATCAAATTTTCATTGTGAAATGTGATGAAGGAAAAACGATCCAATAATAGGATACATTTTTTTTTTATATATTTAAACTAACAAAGTGACTCTATTCTGCCTGATGGAAAGCATGAATAGAATCCAAGAGCGGTGGTCGCCATACTCACTGCGAATGACGACACTGCAATATGGCGACCCACGCTATGGCGGCCTAGTGAGATGCTTTTTCACGCCCCGCTTAAAGGACCCGGGATCGTAGTGGGAGGGAAACACGTGCGCTGGCAATGTAAAATTTTACATGTAATAACTAAATATAAAACGATATTTAAATAAATAATTACTTGAGTTAATCAGAATGAAAAGGCCTTAACTAAGAATACAGAAACTTCACACAAATTCTATATTTACCAATCCGTTCGTCGATGTATATCAGACCCATAGTAAGCCAAAACCGCCTTTCTAAGGGGAAACCAACCGTAGACAATTCAAGGCAGCTAGTTCAAAGTAAATTACAGATATTAGTTACAAGATCATACTATATATAACTGCCTCGGTGGTGCGACGGTAGCGACTGCTGCGGTCTAGATTCCCGGGTCAGACCAAATGTTTGTATGATCTGTAAGTGTTTGTTTCGAAGTTTGGGTGTTTGCTATGTATAATATGTACTCGTATGTATTTACAAAAAAAGTATATAAGTATTCTATCAATCAGTCTAGTTAACATAGTATAAGCTCTGCTTAGTTTGAAACTAGATGACGTTGTGTGTCAAATGTTCGAAATATTTATTTATTATTTACTAGCGACCCGTCCCGGCTTCGCACGGGTGCAATGCTGATACTAAATACACTACAGAAAAACTGTGAACGTTGTATATAAATCATAGCTGCTCGCTCTGGCTTCGCACGGGTATAACATATGTATATAGCCTATGTCACTCACTGAAAAAATGATTAAAATCGATCCAGTAGTTTTGATTTTCTCTAGAAATATTTTTTTATTTTTCCTTCAGCTCCCTGCGCTTAAAGAAAAACATGTCGTAAATAAAATAGCACATTACTACTTCAGTTTGAAGCTTTTTAAGAGCACTTAGTAACTAAATTCAGTAGGTAGTTGAGCCACGCTAATTTCAGCACGAGTGGGCCGGCTCGGCCGGGGCAGTACTACCTTCCCACAGAAGAACAACCTAAAGCGCCAGCATCTGAGTTGTCGTGTTTCGTTGGTGAGTGTGAGACCGGGGGCCCATTGATGCAGGGGTGATAGTTATCGTGGTAACTGTGTAAGCCTTACACTGTCACGATGACTGTCATGCCTCTTACGTCCCCAAGCAGGGTGTAAAAAAGCATCTCACAAGGCCGCCATAGTGTGGGTATACCATACTGCATTGTCTGCATTTGCAATGAGTATGGTGACCACAACTCTTAGATTCTATTCATGCTTTCCATCAGGCAGAGTAGAGTCACTTTGGCAGGCTCTTAATCTAGAAAAAAAATAATAAAAAAAGATTTAAAATTTCTTTACTCAAAGTCCTCGTTTTACCAATATTGAAATATACAATCGTGTTTAAAAAAATCGTGTTCAACATTTTCTATAAGTGTCGCAGTAATCGGATTTTATTTCGCAGAATTGAATTGTCAATGAATTTCACGAATAAGATTTCTTAGTAATCTCTTTTTTTTTTCTCGTCGGTGGCGCAGCGGTAGTTAATACGACTGCTGTGTTTTAAGTCTCGGGTTAGATACACGGGTCGAACCAAATATTTGTATGATCTGTAAATATTTGTTTCGAAGTTTGATTGTAATTATAATTAGGAGTAATATGTTTGTATGAAAAAGTATACATGTATTTATACCAGTCGGTAGTTATCATAGTACAAGCTTTGCTTAGTTTGAAATTTGATGACGTTGTGTGTCAAATGTCCGAAACATTTATAAAAAAAAATTTCATTGACCGGTTATGATTGATAACAATATGTAAATTTTCTTTTATTAAATTTAAATTTGAGAAAAAATATTATATAAGTAAGCTGTTAATTCAGATATATTAAGATTTTCATAATTCAGCTTTTAATTTTCTTTTAAACTACTACGTAGAAACTTTATTTGATGTTATGACTAAATATCTATATAGAAATAATAACACAATGTAATATAATATATCCTCACACATCTCACACAAGGCCGTCTGATCCCAAACTAGGCAAAAAAACCTGTACTAATATCATATTATTAATAGATATACTTATATATTTACGCTGCCACGATGACTGTCATGCCTTTTACGTCTGCAAACGGGCGTGAGAAAGCATCTCACTATGCCGCCACAGTCTGGGTCACCATACTGTCTTGTTTGCATTCGCAATAAGTGTGGTGACCACAACTCTTGGATTTTATTCATGCTTTACATCAGGAAGAGTTTTGACAAACCTTTGCGATATAAATAAATATGGTATGTATGTATGTGTTGATGTATTATACATATGTGTGTGATTATGGTTTTTGGCAGTTTTTGTTATCTGTTTAATTCTAATCAACATAACACAAGATGGTCTTAGCATTACAAATTTAAACAAGGCTTAAAGAATTAAGCCTCCACGTAGCAGGTAGAGTACTTGTCATATTTTCCTTAATTGGTTTTGGACTTTGGCCTAGGGGAAGAAAACTAAAGAGGTGTAATTAAAGTCATAAAGAGTTAAACTGTGATAACATTGAGATTGAATTATTATTGTAATAACTAGAAAATTTGCTCAATTTATTTAAACATCGTTTATCACTGGTAATTGCTATTAAGACAAAATAACGAAGCGGAAACCCCTATGGCCGCTTTCTCAGTAATGACTTATATTTCAGTAATCACTTCCCTATATGTGACTCGTCTGTTGTTAACTTCAAAAACGGTGAAAATCAAAACAAATAATTGAAATTGAAGTTTGTTTTTTATTTGAAATTAACATCTGTCTATTAAATGCGACCATGGTACTTGACCATTGTCTGTTTGTTTCAGCTTATCTCTAAGACAAATAGACCGATTTTAACGGAATTTCGCTAGCTTTTAAGGAGTAACTTAGGCTTTTTTTGTATGTTAAGAACCTACCAAAGTGACTCTACACTGCCTGATGGAATTTATAAATAGAATCGACGAGTCGTGGTCACTATACTTATTGGGAATGCAGGCCATGCTCACCAACGAAATACGACATCGCAGATGCTGTCACTTTAGGTTGGTCTTCTGTAAGAGGGTAGTATTTCCCTGGTTGAGACGGCCAATTTGTGTTAAAATCAGAGTGCTACTTTTTTTTAAGAAAGTTATTTAAGACAAAAAAGCATCATACACGATAACAATATTAAGACGCAGATGCAGTTGTGGCAAGCAGTTAGTTTTAGTAGTATTTTGTTTCATGTTCATTCTTTCTTTTTTTTGAAAAATGCACACATAAAAATGAGTAACTATAAAAAGAATAAAAAACAGCTGCACAATGAAACAACCATTGAACTGACTCATCAGTATGTAGATAAATTAATTAATTATGTCAAGAAGAGACCTGTGTCCAGCAGTAAACCACCTATCGGCATTAAGACTATTGATGAAGCTGATAAAGAGCTTCTCCTGTGAATGGGATACTAAGTAAATTACAGTACATATACAATAATTTAGAATTTCAATATAAAATATAATTCAGTAATCTAAACCTTCAAGTCTTTTAGAAAATATATTTGAAACATTCACTTGGTGAAAAATCACTTTCCCTTGATAAAAGGGCTCCCATCGCTTCTGCAATTTGTCAGTGTTTCCTGAAATGTACATGAGCAGACGCTATATCAATCTTTAGCCATGAACCATGGGTTTCTGATTAAATACTACTCTAGGAGGCTATTCATCGCCTATATAATATTAAAAAGGTTTTTTTAAAGTCTATGATCATGTTAAAAGGGTGCGTGTAGTGTACTGCCTCGATATTCTAGCGGTTAGTGCATGTTAATCAACACATCTCACATTCAATACCTGGGTCGTGTCAAAAAACGTTATTGAGTTTTAGTGATTAGAGAAATACTTCTTATCAGCTCAGAGTTTAGTACTTGGGGTCTTAACTCTATATACATATATAAATAAAAGTATATTCTTTCTAATATTGAATTTGTGGCAACCCAGGGAACTTGTAAGTGCTTAAAAAAAAAGAAAATGCGGTAAAAATGCGAAGAAATAAGGAACAGTGACAATTTTATTATTTCCTACAACAATCTTTCAAAAAAAAGATAATATTAAACTATCGCAAATTTATATTTTAAAAATGCAAATGTTATATCTATGACTAAGCATCGACATATTGGTTATCAAATATTGATGTGTTCAAGGAATTATTTTGTGGCTAAATTGAGAAAGAGATGTCAAGCAATAAATAAAATCAATTTTTATAATTATTGGGAAAGAAAAGGTGAAAAAAATGCATCTTACATTTTTTTATCAATTTATGCGTAAGAGTTTTCTTTACAATTATTTATTTTTGCTTTACTTGATTTTTTACTTGGAAATTTATCCTTCTTACTGAATATATGTACATATTTGAAAGAAAAAGTCCGCACTAGGAATAAATCCTGTGTCGCAAGGGACTTCACAAACTTAAGAAACGGACACAAAAAACACTCAGACTCACATCAATTTTAGGATCACAGAAAGTGTTGTCCTATGTGGGGTTTAATCCCAAAACACTCGGTGCAATAGAAAGCGGTGAGAAGACCACTTAGCTGCTACGCCATCCCTGAAGTCAAATATATATTTCACAAATTACACAAAACCACCCCAGACTAGGTACAACAATTTATGGATCACACAAAGTGTTATCCCATGTGGAGTTTGAAATCAAAACACTCAGCGCAGTAGAAAGCGGCTTGGTGACCGCTTAAGCCACTAGGCCAACCGCGCAGTCTTAATTCGGCATCTCAATATATTCAGCCGCCATTTGATACACGCCATCTAGTTTTCAAATTAAGCAGACTGATGGACAGCCTTACTATTCCTGTTTGTCAATAGAGACTAGTTCATATTTAGACAAATAATACAGATGTAGATAGTAAGAAGTAAGTTGAAGTACATGTATAAATAAATGCAGGTCTTCACAGTGTCTTACATTTCAGAAAAAAGCCTGATCTGTATATCATGGTACACTTAAAGTCTCTAAGTGTAAAAAAGCCCGTGTGTGACCATATAGGTACTTGGTATTTCTAGTCACGGACACGGAAGGCTTTTACAGCTAGATGTCACATTATACGAACTCAGAAGGGATCTTTACTGATACGTTAAACTTAATGTACAAAAACACTTCTCATTGTTCGTAGCATATCGTTAATATTGATAATAATTTAATCTGTTTGTATAGAAAATTATATATATTAAAAATGTTGAATGGTGTAAAATCACACACTCAAAAAAATCTGCAAAAGTTGAGCTTAAATTTACACGAGATGAAGATTTTGTGTTTCTTTGTGACCAAAATATTCCACACCCAAGCATAGGCTATAATAATTCACTACTGGTCAGAAGCCTCTCCTTAGAAAGGAAATTTTTGTCTACGCTGCCACAGAGTTCGTTTGACGTTTTCCTTCTCTTTGTAGTAATGTTGTCCTGCATATTTTACTCGCTTAGCCATCTCTTACGACACTCATGAATAGCGGTGGAGAAACTTTGTATTCGGTATCCATCACTATACATCACACAATTAATAATAATTGATATAAATATTACGATTTTATGATATAAAGACAAAATCAATAAACTTTTGTTTATCACTATTATTTTTAGAAATGAAATCATAATTATTTGTAAAAAAATTTAAAAGTTAGTAATGTCTGAGTTGCACCGCGGATAAGCCGGAGACAAGAACTTGAGGTAGTGTAAGGAAAAAACTGTAATAGTATAAAAAAATACGGTTTAAAAGCATATAAACAAATGGCTATTACAAATTAGTTCACGTGAGTAATATTATTTTATTTATTGCTATAGTCGAAAGCCTAAAGCAATACATAAAAATATGTTACGTAAAATGGACACATTTAGTTATAATCTTTAGTTAGAATGACACATTAGGTGTACGTGTTATCGTAACGAAAAGTGATGCTATAACATATTGTTTTATTTTTATGTGTTCAGTAGGACGTGTTTAGTTTTATAGTAACACTAATAAAATATATAAAAACTTTTATTACACCGTAAATTATTTCAACTTATTGTGGCAAGTTCTATAAGCTTGAATTAGTCTGCGCTGATTGAAGTGGACACACACTTACTCGTTGTCGGAAATCAAGACTAAATTAGACTTAACATTCAGTTACACAAACACTACACACTCAGACACAAAATTCACTCACTCAGTTATTTCAATAGTGAATTGTTTTGCAAATCTTATTGAAATAATAAGATTTCATCAGTATTTTGAATTAATAGCCAAATATGTTGTAAAATAAAAATTATTTTCAACGACTTAGTAAGGTGTAATAAGGCAAGCAATTTCATATGTTTGTATAAAAATTAATTCCATGCACGTAACTTTCTTCGTTATCAAATAATCTTTTCGAGAAAAATTTAATATTTCACTTACAAGTAAGTTAATATACTGATACTTCGCGAGTCAGACTTCAAAAGTAATTTTAATATATCAGGAAATTTGAGAGCGACTAACGCCGGTAAGAAAATAAAGTTAGGCAGTTTTTACGAATGCCAATATCCTAAGCCTTAAGGCGATCACACATTAAGTGCTTACTTTTACGGTCCGGTTCATTGCGCCTCCGTCCGTTTCAGTAACGGTTTATTACTACTGAATACTGGGTAATTGGGAATCTTTCCAACTACTGACTCGACTATTGTTTTCATTAGACGTATTTTTGATAGGACATTTTGTTGACAGTTATAAACGTAGTATAACGTACACTCGTAATTATAATTTCGAAAGAGTAAACACAGGTGTATTAACCTACCAAATCTTATTGACGATAATTAAAGGGCGGCAAGACACTCGTGACGCTTAAATTGCACGCTCCCTGGGTGGTGGTGACTAATTACCATCAGGTGACTCCCCTTACCACTTGACATTTGTTTGCATAAATAAGCCAGTGTACATATATGTACATATTTAAGTATGTATGCATGTACAAAATATTTTTTTAACTTTTTAAAACATTAATACCTATAGTCCTGTTCTGTGTAGTGACAGGTTAAGAATAAGAGGTGTCACCCCTATTCGCCCCAAGGGTATCGTAAGAGGCGACTAAGGGCACAAACTGCGCAGGACGACACTGCAAAGAGAAGGAAAACTTGAAACAAATCCTATATCAAAACCTCCTATCTAAGGAGAGATCTACGTAAAGCAATAAACTGTTACTGACTGTTGATGACCTACAGCCCTTAAAATGTAGCTTGGTCTTCGTGACAATTGTCATAAGCGTCATTTTAGAACTTACGGAGTATATTTTAGATGTGAATTTTATATATTTAATGTATTTTACTTTAGTGGTGATAAAACTGATACGTAAAGGATGATAATATAAGTGATTCCAATGAAATCGCGTGTTCAAAGTTACTTCGTCGGTTTCGTAGTCATCTATCACAGAGATCAAGCTAAGTTTTTAGGACTGTAGTGCACCAAGTTACACATTTCTGCACCACTCTAAGGTTTATTGAAACAAAATACCTGTGGCCTGATACTCACTAATCCATCATTTACATTTGAGCATAGCATGTTAAATAATTTATATATTTACATATTTTTGTGTAAGATACTTTTTTTTTATAAATATTTCGGACATTTGATAAGTTATCTAGTTTCAAACTAAGCAGAGCTTGTGATATGATAACTAGACTGACTGATAGAATACTTATATACTTTTTTTCTAAATCCATACATATTACACATTGAAAACACCTAAACAAATATTTTTAGATCATACAAAGATTTGGACCGACCCTGGCATCGAACCCGAGACCTCAAGCACAGCATATTTATACCGTCAAAGAACTGAAATATCAAATAGTAAGTAATAACATTCCCCACTTGTAAAGTTTTAAAATTCCTTTTCAAGTATATATATTGTCTAAAACAGTGACTCGTTTGTGTGATATTGGAAAATGTGTCATCAGTTTTTCAAACCGGACTAGACATTTATTCTAACCGGAATTTGTGTGTGATTGCTTTTTAAGAGCTTATTCAATGACTGCGTTCGGATCTTCCGGATAATAAAGTGAGATTTTGTGAGCGTTTTATTAACTGTCTCTGAAGTTGGAAGGAAATGAAATGTAGAAACACATGATTCCGGCATTAGTCATGAAATGGTGTATTTGGTCGCTTTGGTGGTACTAAGAAAGTAAACGCAGAGCACATATTTGAAGAATTAATTTATAAAAATTTCTACACTCTGCCATCTTTATTAAACATATACATTTATTTAATATTACGTTGTACCTGACAAATCTACAAACTGTTACAAGGGTCTATTGACTTTTAAAATAAATTCGGTTGTTTCTTGAGTAATCAAGTGATTTCGACTTTGTCAGACCATCTCTTGTGTGATATCCTAAATAAATTGTTCCATTTATTGGTCTTACTCTAGTATAAATGTGATTAAACGATTTTTTTATAGTATATGATACAAACAAGCAGTAAGTGACTACCGGCATTCATGACCAATTTAGAACCATGGTTTTGAACTCTAAACAACTCTACAAATAAATAAATAAATATTTCAGACATTCGACACACAACGCCATCTAGTCCCAAACTAAGCAGAGCTTGTACTATGGGTACTAGATAACTGAAAAATATATATATACTTTTTTTTGTAAATACATACGTATTATACATAGAAAACACCCAAACTCCGAAACAAATATTTGCATGCAAACATTTAATTCGACCCGTGAATCGAACTCGAGACCTCGAGCACAGCAGTCGCGTACACTACCACTGTTACTTAAATTGAGCAGAGTTTGTACTATACGTACGAGACAAGTGATTTAAACATAAATATATATTTTTTTGTAAATACATGCAAAGCAACAAATATTTACAGATCATACAAAGATTTGATCAGACCCGGTTATCGAACGAGACTTCGACCGAGCCAATCGACTGGCAATGGTTTTGCGACTCAAAATTCACAAGTGCATTGCTGCTTTTTGTGTTTCCCCTAGAATCTAATGGGGAATGTTCTTCCAAAACCTCACTGAGTGATGGACAGCGACAACGAAATCGCTTAGCACCAGTTTTTAAGTGGACCGAGAAGTACACAAGACGTTTCAGCCTTACACTCCCCCTTAACCCGCAATTTTATCTATTTGCTCATAAGGGCCTGACGGAATTATCATTATTCTAACCCCAAGTTCGATATCTTCCGTTTTGAGATTTGGTTTTACAAGTTACGTAATAACAAATAATTTTTTTCCAGTGTTGTCTAGACAAGAACCCTTTCCGATTAAAAGCAGACTCATAATACCCTTCTTACATTCACAAAATATCGATAAGGTTCCTATCTTCATTTGCGCACCATTTAACTGCTGTATACAAATCTAATGTTTGAAAAGGTTCTCTGGAAGGAATCGTAACTAGTGATAAAACCGTCAAAGTTTCACGATTTGTAACGTTGTTAAATGTCTTTTTAACAAATAAACTATTTATGGTGTCCTGTAAAAAAGTCAACATTTACTTTTTACTGAAGTCATTTTCACTATCACAAGTATAAGCATATATAAAAACTAAATTGATTTTCTTCAGGTCCAAATATGAATTCACAATAACTAGTGGTCGCCTATTGGTCGAAACTCGACCATAATAAAATACAACTTATATTAACTAAATTTATATAAGCAAGCGGTATGTCACGTGGTATTTTTATATTAAACTGGGCAAATAAAACTTTTTTGTTTGACATTGAGTAAGACCACAGTAAACATATAAAACAGTAATCTCTGTCTTTGTCAGTAGTCTATGTCTATAGACAAAATCATCAACAAAAGAAACAATTTGACCACAGAGTATGTACGCGTGTAACAAATACTTGTTTGTGTGTGTCAAATACATGGTGGTGTGTATAATGTTTTATTTACTGATTTAATGTACTATATAAGCATTATTATTGAAAAAAATAGTTTTCTGCACTTCTCCTACATACAAACTATAATTGTGATAAATTTCATACTCCTCCGTCTGCACAATTTTCGTAAAAAGGGGTCCAAAGTTTTTGCTTCACGTATTAATATATAGAAATTATAACTATGATAACTTTTAATATTTTAAAGTTTGTTAAAAGACAAGTTTAACTATTTCATTAAGTGTCCAAGCTGTGAGATTTAGTCATAAGTGCACTTAAATAAAACCATGTTAAAGAGGGGCCTATGTCCAGCAGTGGGCTGTTAAAGGCTGTTAATGACGATGTTGATGTGCTTTTGTATCAAGGTTGAGTAAATTCGTTTTCATGGATAAGTTATATTGAGGCGCATGTGAGCCAGGCCCAGCTAAGTGGTACCACGGTCTACAGAAGGCTGATGTTAGGCAATTCTCCCATTGATCCGGATGTCGTAATAACAGCTCTTCCCGGATCCCTCCTGTCTCAGGCGCAGAGTGGCACACCGTGTGGTTTTAATCGGTCAGATTTCGACAATGCCGCTGTAAGCCCCGCTGGGGTGACGGGCCGAGTGGGTTTCCACACGTTAAAAATAGGCAATTCTCCCGTTACCTTTTACCAAGGGAGTGAGAGTATCCCGTGGGCGTCGTAAGAGACGACACAGAAAGCAAACTACACAGGACGTTACTGCAAAGAGACGACAATTTGAAACAAACCCTTTTTTTTTTTTTTTTTTTTTTTTAACGTGTGGAAACCCCCACGGGCCGTCACCCCACCAGGGTTTACGGCGGGGCGGTGTGTCGGAATCGGACCGACTAAAACCACACGGTGTGCCACTCTGCGCCTGAGAGAGGAGGGATTCGGGAACAGCTGTTATTACGACATCCTAATCCCTCCTAGCGCCTGCCCGCTACCACGGGCACCATCTGCGGATGAACTCTCTATTTTAGGCGACGTGCGGCACACGCGGACGTCGCCTCCTCGCGGCTGGCCACTATAGCGGATGGAGGGGAAAACCCGTCCCGTCCATCCGCGGCCACACTCAAGGCGGCATGAGGCGCTGGTATGCGCGCCTCCGCCGCCCGGCTCGCCGACGGCGAATTGGGTCCGAGTGGATATCGTCCTCCCGGGCCTTCTCCGCCGCCTCCTTCCGCGAAATTACGTCTTCGCAGAAGGTTGCGACCGCGGTAAAACAACTGTCGCTACCGACCATGGAGCGTATGACGGCCGGTAGCGAGAGATCTCCTCCAATAACTGCAGTGAGGACCCCACGCTGCGCCGCCCAAGCGGAACAAACCGCTAGCGTGTGCTGAGCCGAGTCCTCACTGCAGTCGCAGTGGTGACAGGCGGGACTTAATTCCCTCCTGGCGACCGAGTGCAGATACTTCCCGAAGCAACCGTGCCCGGAAAGGACCTGCGTCAGCCGGAAGGAAAGGGTCCCGTGCTGCCGCCCTGCCCACTCGGCGATGACCGGCTGGAGAGCCTCCACGGCGGCAAAACCAGCACGTGGAGCCCCCAGCCGGGACGACCAACGAGCCATTGTGGCTCGACGAGCGGCCTCTCGCCACTCGCGTATCTCTTCGGGCGGGGGCCGTATGCCGCTACGCGCCCGGAAGTCAGCCGTCCGCCGATAAACTTCGGCGAGCACTTCCGCCTCCAAATCCCACGGGGGAGTTCCGGCCAAGGCGCACGCCGCCTCCGTCGATACGGTGCGGTAACCGCGTATGGCTCTAACCGCCAATATCCTCTGAGGGCGCCAGAGGCGAGCCCTATTCTGGGCGGTCAGAGCTGCCGCCCACACCGGTGCACCATACAGCGCCATTGAACGGACAACCCCCGTGTATAGCCGTCTCGTCGCGACGCTAGCTCCACCCAGATTGGGCAAAAGTCGCCCAAGGGCAGAAGCAGCGCCGACCAGCTTTGGAGAAAGCTGTCGGAAGTGCTCGTCGAAGAGCCACCTGCCGTCGAGGATCAGGCCCAGATACTTCATCTGGGCCTGAACTGGTACGAGGACCGAATTGACCACGATGGAGGCGCCGGAGGGTGGACCACGACGGGGCCCATGGAACAAAAGGGCCTCCGTCTTGTCCAGGGCCACCCGCAAACCCAGCGCCTCAATTCGCCCCACCACCAGTGAGACACCCGTGGTGGCCAGGCGCGCCGCCTCTTGAAAGTTCATCCCCCGGGCCGTTACCAATGTGTCATCTGCGTAACAAAGTACGCCCAGCCCGGGGGGAAAACGACCTCGAAGGGCCCAGTCGTATCCCATGTTCCACAGGAGTGGTCCGAGGACAGACCCCTGCGGAACACCGCACGACATGAGCCGCCGCCTTAGAACACCGTCTCGGTCCTCGTACATGACGGTACGCTCCTCAAGATAGTCTGCCACAAGCCGCCTCAGGTACTTTGGCACCCCGTGGTAGTGGAGTGCTTCCCTGATGCAGCTAAATGGCAGACTATTGAATGCGTTGGCGATGTCCAACGACACCGCCAACAGCACGCCGCCACAGCTCACCGCCTCTTCGGTAACGGCCCTCAGGCGCAGCACGGCATCGACCGTCGAACGCCCCGCCCGAAAACCAAATTGGGCGTCCGACAGATCGGGGCCCACCTCGCGGAGGTGCCGGACGATGCGGGCAGAGAGTATCCTCTCAAACAGTTTACCCGCCTCGTCCAGCAACACGATGGGCCTATAGGCCGCCACCGATTCGGCTGGCCGTCCCGGCTTCTTCAATAGGACCAGCTTCCCGCTTTTCCAGCACTCAGGGAAGCGTCCGGACGCCAAGCTAGCGTTCAGGACCTCCCTGAGGCGGTCCGACATGTGTTCGAGGGCTCGGGCCAGCACTCGGGCAGGTATCCCGTCCGGCCCGGGGGCGGTGTTCTTAAAGCGAATCCGTAGAACAACCGCCCCTACCTCCGATTCCCTGACGGGCGGAACATCGTCCTCGTTCCCTCCGTCGTCTCCGACCATGAAGGCCATCGACGGGGGTGTGTGATCCACCCGCTGCGGGAAAAGGCCCTCGACCACTTCCCGCAGGAAGCTGGGCTGGAGTGTCTCTGTAAGGGGGGGGCCCGACGTGCGGAGCTTTTGTCGCACCGCACGATAAGGGCGACCCCAGGGGTCACGATCGAGACCCTCCAGCATCTCCTTACGCTTAATTTCCTTGGCGCGGCTGATAGCCAGCTTCAGAGTTTTCCGCGCCTCTCGGTACTCCTCATGAAGCTGGTCTTCCCCGCCTTCTTCGCGGTGTCGCCGCCGACCACGGGTGTAGGACCTCCGGGCACGAGTACAGGCCGCGCGGAGGTCCGCCAACTCCTGGGACCACCAGTAAACTTCCTTCCGTGGAGGCCGACAACCTCGGATGCGGGGCATGGCCGCATCGCAGATCTGCGTAATCGCATCGCGGAAACGACCAGCCCCCATGTCGACCTCCTCGGTCGGAGCCTGCGGAGACAGCCAAGAGTGAATAATGGCTGCCTCCTCTAGTAGGTCCCTATTCAGTTTGGCTATAGCCCACCGTGGAAAGCGAGAAGAACGCCGCGCCACGTGACCCCTTCTGGGTTCCTGGGAGCGGGAGAGCTCAAATCGGATATAGAGATGATCCGAGAGCGTCTCAACCTCTTCCAGGACACGCCAGTTCCTTACTCGTGCGGCGAGGGCAGGGGTAGCGAACGAAAGGTCTACTATCGACCCTCCCTGCTCTCGCACACACGTGTTGGTGGAGCCCCTGTTTAGCAAACAGAGGCCCACCGAGGCCGCCCACTCCTCTACGGCCTCGCCCCTAGCGTCCGTCCTGGGGGAACCCCACGCAACGGACTTTGCGTTGAAGTCCCCCAGCACAAGGACGTGCCCAGACATTAGTCGCCGCATCGAGATTTCCAGGCTGTTGAGGAAGACCTCGAAGTCGCTCAAACTCCGGTTGGGGGAGAAATACACACCGTATACGGTGATCTCCCCCCACTCAGCAGCAACATATCCAGTGCCCTTGTCTCTTAGCGACAAGGGCGGGGAATGAGCCGTTGTGGAGCCGACGACTGCCACGGAACCGTCTCGGTCACCCAACCAGTTTGGACGGGGAGGAACGTAGTAGGGTTCCGCGGCTACGGCAACACCGATCGACCACTGTGCCATGGTTTGCAGGAAAAGGTCCTGCGCCGCGGCACAGTGGTTCAGGTTAGTCTGGACAAGGAGGTTGGAGACTTGGGCCATTACTCGACCGTCTCTACAGCCTCCTCCATGGGCGACGGTATAGACGCACGAACGACGTCAGAAGCAGCCTGGGCCGACTGGCTAGCCCCTGACGCCTGCCGAAAACTGCGGGGAGGTTTGCAACCCCCCTGCCCAATCTGGTGATTGGCGGGCTTGTTACCCGCCGCACACGCGGGGCAGTGAGGGGCAGCAGAACAATCTGCCGCCTTGTGCCCCGGTCGACCGCAGCGGAAACAAAGTCCGCTGCAGTCAAAACAGCTGTCGCATTTGATGCGGGTGTGTCCCACGCCCAGGCATTTGAAACACCTCATCGGTCTCGCCGTCAGAACTGTGACTTTGGCGTTTACGAAACCGATGAGGATCTTGCCAATTTCGCCCAGACTTTTGGCTGACGCTACAGGACAGCTAACCCATACCGCACCAAGGCCTCCCAGACCGGGGCGAATGGTGCCGATCTTGATGTTGTCTGCGTTGCATCCGGTCTTCTCCCGAATCGCTTCGCGGACGTCCTCGGCCGTCACCGAATCGTCCAGGCCTGAAATGCGCAGCTCCGCGCATTTAGTAGGCCTGGCGATCTTGACACCATCCGTGGTTGCCAATATGCCCCGCAACTTCTCAGCAAATTTGTCTGCCGTCTCTGCTCCTTCAGCTCCAGGGAACTCAAGAATTCGAGCTCCCGTCTGGGCAAGACGCAATTTAACACCTACCGTCCCGAAATCTTTTGACAGACTGTCCCGTGCCTTCTTAAAGACGGCTGCGTAGGACAGTCCACCGTTAACCGCTTCCGGTGACAGAGTTACAACTACAGCCGCTGTCTTAGGGGTCCGCAGTTTCCCCGACTTTTTCTTGGTAGACTCTGCCACCGAGGGCTGAAGTGTAAGTCTTGCTTTCTTCGCAGCTTTTTTAGCCCGCTTTCGGGACTTCTTATTTCCCCCCACAACTTGCCACCCGTCGTTCGCGGTAGCTGAAGGAAAGGAAGGGACACTAGGCGATGGAGTGGGAAGCGGAGGAAATTCCGCCCCTGTTGTTGCCAAGGTCTTAGGTATAGGTCTAGTCTTCTTTCCAACTGCCTTGGCCGTACGTGTCGCCTTCGGTGCAGCCGCTGACTGAGACGTCACCGTGGCATACGTCACGCGGCCACCCGCAGCTGGAAGTGGAGTCGGCTCCGCAGCTCTCTTCGGTTTATCTGCTGCGAGTGCTGGCCGAACTATAGGGGCTGGAGGTAGCCTCGCCTCCAGGCCAGCGAGACGCCCGTCCATCATACGCCAAACTGCGTCAGTAATTTGGCGCAGTTGGGCATCTGGGACGCCACCGAGCGATGAAGTGGGGGCGGGTTGCCGTGGAGCCGGATTCTGTCGCTTAGGACAGTCCGCCCGCACCTGAAATTGAGCGAACTGAGCACTAAGCTCTGCAACCTGCCCCGTCAATCGGTCGTTAGCTGCCTGGAGGCGAGCCACGTCCCCAGTGATGGTCTCAACGACCCCAGCGATAGCCAATGAAGAGTCCTTCAGAGCTCTTACAAAAGTGCTCTTCAGGTTCCTAGATTTGGTGGCCACTTTCTCAATTATGGCCACCGCTAACTTTGCTCTCTCATGCAAAGACGCCGGTGTTTGGAGAGCCGAAACATTATCCACCGGCGCCCGGATCCTCTGCAGGAGATCCGCAATCTCTTCTTCTGCCGCGATTTCGCCCTCCGCCCTGACCCGCCTATAGGCTTCTGACTTCGAGAAGACAGAAACTGAGGGGTTGGAAATGGCCGTACGTGACCTGCCTCTGCGGCTGGTCCCCACTTTAGGAGGTAACATTTCCAGGGACGTGTCACTCTCCTCGTCCCGGGAGCGTCCGCGTTTTCTGCTGTCGCAGATCTCCACGTTTGTGGACTCCAGCACGTCCATAGTCATGTTTGAGCTACCACCGTCCGACGGATGGGCGGACTTGGAACGCAATCGTTCCGATGTTCTTCTTTGGTTCCCAGCAGCCAAATTGACTTCTGGGATCCCCACTGAAATAGGAGTCCCAAGTACTGCTTCCCCCTCGTTAGACGAGAAGTCACTTGTAGTACCAAGCTTCCCTTTCCTACTCCTCTCCTTCTGTAAATCTTTTTTGGTTTTAGTTATTAAAGTTTCCATATTTAAACCCACGAGATGGGGAGAACAAAGGTCGACCCGGGCAGAGATCCCCAATACCCGGGCAAGCGTAAATTTATTCCCAACCGAGGGGTCCGCAGGTACCCCGGCTGGGAGTGCGCTTACGACTGAACTACCCATCAGCCATGCATCCCCTGGTCACGCACCAGAACACGGGATTCGGGGTGATTTTTTATAGAGGTTTTCTTCCTCGCAGTCCGGGCGGCTAAGCCAAGACCCTCGCCCCCGATCGGAGTCGCGAGACTCCAACTCGGGACTACGATATGTCGACGGCGGCACGGAGACTACGTCTCCTGATGCCTGCTCGGTGGCAGTGTAAGTGCACACCGAGCCCGTCTTACTTTTCCACCGCTGAACGGAGGAACTCCGACCCTTGAAAGGGTCCCACCATCGTGATTTTTTACCGAGGTTTTCCTCCTCAATGCTCCGAAGAGCGAAGAACCAACAGAGGATCCGACGAACTCGCCCGCTCTGTTGGACCAAGTCTCGGCCGAATTGCCGAAGAAATGGTTTCCTCTTCGTGCTAGAATATTAGCCGTTGGCAGTGATGAACACCATCGCCAACGTTACCAGGGTGCACCACGTGGAGGTTTTCTAGCCAAGCACCCCAATTTGAAACAAACCCTATACCAACCCGTCTGACCAGCGTGGTATAGTATACCAAAACTCCTTACTAAAGAGAGGCCTATGTCTAGCAGTGGACTGTAAAAATCTGATGCCGGTGAAAGGGACTGAAAGTGTTGAGTTGCAAATATCCATTAATCGACCAATAGGCGACCTGAGTGCACATTTACCCTTTTCTATCATTAAAAACTCTTTTTCGTGCTTCACTTAAGTAAAAGGTCATTATCGATATATAATTTATTCATTTAAATTTACACTTGGGACGAGGCTTAGAAACAAGTAGATCGGAGCGTGAAATGGAATGTGCATGTTTAACATGCTCTGTAAGAAATATTGACCTGTAGATACTTAATTACGCTTTAAGAGAACAATTGTACGCCCTAACCAGTCGGACGTACAGTGTGAAATGGAACCGTTTGTTCAATTTCCATATATTGGAGAGCATCATTTTTGAATGTTATTAGGAATTAGCTACTACGAGCTCGTATATCCAATGTGTAGCGATAAAACGACGACTTGAGAAAAGTGACTGGCAGCGGATGGATGTGGACTACCCAAGACCGGATTGGTTGGCGTTTTTTGTGCTTGCATTTATACTAGTATTATATAGCTAAAGAAGTTTTGCTTGTATTATTGAATGCGCTCACAAACAGCTGATTTCAATTGAAGAATGCTTCTAGTGTTCGATAGTTCATTTATCGAGGAACGCTATATAAAGCTTTATAACTTCATGGTATAACAAATAGAATGAAGGGAAACCGTTTCAAAAACGAGAAATGTAGACAAAACTGTATGCGTTAGCTTTACACCGTAATTAGGTATGGGTAATGGATTTAATTTCTATATTCAAAGGTAAAAATAGTTCTTTATGGATATGTACGCCTTCAGCGGCCCACTGCGGTCAGTTTTAACGGAGCCCAGCCTACTACGCAAGAGATAATATAGTGTATTAGTGCACAAATGTTCCCTCATACCCAAAATCTGAATATATGACTATCTGACACGATCGGGGAGAGGGAAAATCGTATGCCAAATTGCCGAAGGTTTTTTTGTAAAATCAAGTATTTAAAACATAATGAATTAGTCTTACAAGACACATAATATCTGATATCACACGTCACATGTGATATTACATATCTGACAGGTCAATCAAGTTGCAAGACATTATCGTTAGATATGAAAGCTTGAAATCTGATTGATCAAAGTGTGAAGGTAATTCGATGCGTTACTATTTTGTTAACACGGATGAACTAAATAAATAAGTCCCATTATGATATATAGTATGAAGACTAAACGAGCGACTTATCAGCTGATAACAGATGACTATTGACGTCTTATAGTCACTTGTGCGGTCTCATAGTCTCTTTTAGACGAAAATTTTGAATTAACTCATAGAAGTCGTCATCAGCATGTTCTACTTTTTTTTTTCTAAAGACAATGACAGCCCTAGGAATCAATCCTGTGTCGCGGGGGACTACAAACATACAAGAAGCGGACACAAAGAATACCCAGACTCAGAACAACTATTTATGGATCACACTAAGTGGTGTCCCATGTGAGATTGGAATCCACAACACTCAACGCAGTAGAGAACGGTGTGGCGACTGGTCAACCGTACAGTGACGTCATGTACAGTCATGTGCCGTGTTAACACTTGAGTCAACTGTGAAAACATGGATATATTCGTACTTACTGACGCGACGGCAACCAGCACGTCGACAATTTTTAGCTTAAGACCAAATAATTAACTGTGATATCCAAAAATAGCAACTGTTTGTATGTGATTTTCAATTTTCTCTTACGTCGGCACTACTCATGAATGCTTTATATTTTTTTGGACAAGTATAGACATAGTACACACAGACTATTGCTAAGCTAAGCAACTATAGATAATTCTAAAATTATTCGTTGTTTTCAAGGCCCCGAATTACACGAACCGGTCCCCTTAATGTATTAAACTTGTTAAGGAATGTGGTTTACTGTAGTAGTGTACCCTTTTAGTATTCAGAGTATCAATGGGAGATCAAACCTGACTTTACATTGAATGTTATTTTGGGTACAAAATTCAATACTTCATTGTAAGTACTTTATTATTTTACCCTTAGATGAAAGAAATACTACATATATTTAAGGTAATAAAGTAAAAAAAAGTTACTTTAGAGTCATCTACGCAAATTTTTGTTCTAAAAGTGATAATCTAGTTACCGACAAACCCAATAACTTAAAATAAACCAGTAATATTAGTTACTTATTTATAATCAATTTAAATTTAAAGAATGTTTGGTAGGTAGCAGAGCCACGCTGATTTCAGTACGAGCGGGCCGGCTCGGCCGGGGCAGTACTACCCACCCACAGAAGACCAACCTAAAGCGCCAGTATCCGTGTTGTCGTGTTTCGTTGAGTGTGAGACCGGAAGCCCATTGATGCAGGGGTAAAAGTTATCGTAGTAACTGTGTAAGCCTTACACTGTTATGATGGCTGTCATGCCTTTTACATTCCCAAGAGGGATGTGAAAAAGCAGTTCCAAACTAAGCAAAGCTTGTGCTATGTATACTATACAATTGATCTGGATGTCGTAATAGCAGCTGTTCCCGGATCCCTCCTATGTCAGGCGCAGAGTGGCACACCGTGTGGTTTTAGTCGGTCCGATTCTGACACACCACCCCGCCGCACACCCCGGTGGGGTGACGGCTCGAAGGAGTTTCCACACGTTAAAAAAAAAAAAAGGGGTGGCAATTATCCTAGTAACTGTGTAAGCCTTCCATTGTTATGATGACTGTCATGCCTTTTACGTCCCCAAGCGGTGTGTGAAAAAGCATCTCACTAGGCCGCCATAGTGTGGGTCACCATACTGCATTGTCTGCATTTGCAATAAATAAGGTGACCACAACTCTTGGATTCTATTCATGCTTTTCATCAGGCCGAGTAGAGTCACTTTGGCAGGCTCTTAAAATAGAAATTAAAAAAATGAAAAAAAATACTTGTATTCAGTTTACTTAAATTTATTACGCCTTTTCATGGTCCCGTGGTCCTAAAAATTAACTCTTACGGTTTCAAAATGTTAAATAGTATATTCTATGGCAATATATATAGAGTAAACAAAATAAAATCTTCAGATAAGTTTTTTGTTTATACTTTTAAGCAACTGCTTTTTGCTAAGACGTCTGTAAATAAGCACATCGCTAATAGACTGTTGAGTAATGAATCGGCCTAAAAACTCTATTTAACGGGTAACGACTAGAATAATCGTCTTGGGTGTCATTAATAGCTGTCCTGTTGATGTGTCTTTTTGTCCCTATATTATTGAACAGATTCAACTGTCAGCAAGTTTCTAGATATAAATTGTGCTGAGTTTTATTTATTTTTTTAGTATGTGTGATTTTAATTATCTAGATTTTATACTTTAATCTCTTACAGCGTATAAAGTGACAAGATCTATATGGGAATTGAGAGATTCACTGATGTTTTCTGAACTGGGTTCATATTTTTAAAATGTTTCAAAGTAATGTATAATATTATCACAGCGTAGAAGGGCAAACGAGCACGTATGTTAATATCACTGACCATGGATACCAGTTGTTCTAAAGGCAGAAGTGTGTTGCCTTCGTTTGAGATCTGCCCGTCAGAACCAGGTGGGAGGAGATTGGGTTCTAGTAACCTCACTCACTCAATGGAAAACAATGAAAATACTGCTTAAGGCATGTTTTTTGAGATTCCATGGCCAAACTGGCCAATTTATATGGCAAATCTCGAAATAAATTTCGTCTATGTTTGAATGTGATAAGCTGAAACAATTACCACATGCAATACAATTAAAAACTGAATGGAGGTAGATAATAAAAAGCTCCAGTCCTCTTATGGTGGCTATAAAACCGTGTTTGATGTTTAACTACCCTCCATTTTGGGATGAGATGGATAAAATGTTGCTTTCAATAGTGACTTATTTATAGGTTTTTTTTTTAAACAATATTTCGGACTGACACACAACGTTATCTAGTCCCAAATTAAGCGGAGCTTGTACTATGAGTACAAGACAACAGATGTAAATACATCAATACTTTTTTTGTAAATACACACACACATTATACATAGAAAACGCCCAACTTCCGAAACAAATATTTGTAGATCATTCAAACATTTGGTCCGACCCAAAAGTCGAAGCCGATTTTTTGGGTCAAGATCGAAACCACAAGCATGGAACAGTTTATTATAGATTAATTTTAAAGTAGGTATATGTAAGTACTAAGAATTACCTGAAAAGTGATCGTGTTAAGTCCCAGATGGTAAAAGCATAGCTACTTTACTATTGTATTTTAGTCCACACTTTGCTGACGATAATTTAATTCCAAGTGCACACCAGTTACCGTCAATAGGGCTATTCTGAAGACAGATGGGAGAATAGGGTTTAATATGAAAGGAAAAGCAGGAAAGACATAAAGAAAAGGGGAAAATTGTTTTTCCGGATAAATTGGCAAAGCCAGTAACAGTTCAAATAAGTCAGATTCGTATTATTCCTATTCAAACTGAGGGTAGCTGAAGATTTCGACACATTGAACGTAAATAATTATATTGCAAATTTATCACCAATTTCACAGATAGGTATAGATACATTTTAGAACCCCTAAAAGCGTTCAACTCAATTTAATTAATGATGTTATAAATTTATAGACCTATTTTGTGTAGAAATGTCGCTCTTGTAATGATATTGTATGATAATTCTATTTATTAGCGGGAAAGGTGCCCTTTAATAAGGCCCATTATGAAATTAGTATTTTACATTTGAATTATATTTATACAAAGTGAAAACTATTATTGCCATTGTGATTCATGTGACCTATGCAAAAGTAAATACTGCAATAGAAGCAGATTAATAAAATTAATTGTCAATGAATTGTCTCTTGCCTTGTATTAAGAAGATAGTGCAGTAAAAAGTGAAATGAACCAGATTCTTCGGTGAGACATCTATGCACTAGTGAAATCTACGGTAAAAAGCTGCATCTGACAGTATACTAAGAAGAAGACATGGTGGATGTACCAGAGGCTGCATCTGTATCCGCTAATAACATAGATATCTTAATGTGACTACGACGAAAAGTATGTTCTTTCTTTCTCTTCTTTTTATATTTTAATGCCTGCCAAAGTGATTATCCTCTGCCCGATGGAAAACATGAATGGAATTCAAGAACTCTGGTCTCTAGTACTCCTTACTAATGCAGATAATAAAGTATAGTGATACACACTATGGTGTCCCAGTAAGATGCTTCATCACACCCCGCTTGGTGACGTGAAAGGTATAACAGTTATTGTGGCAGTATAAGGTTCACACACTTACCACGACAACTGTCTTCCCTGTATCTATGGGTCTCCGATCTCGCACTCGCCAAGGACACGCAATGGCATGGATGCTGTCTTTGGTCTTCTGTGAAAGAATGTTGGCCCCGACGAGCCGGTTTGTTTGTGTTTACCGTAGTTCTGCTACCTTGCTAAAAATAAAGAGAATAAAAGATGATAAAATAAAGAAAAGGTTACATTTAGATAAGTAAGACTTCAAGTTTCTCATTTAAATTTGATGGATTTAAATTTTTGCTGATTTTACTAAACTCTTTACATGTAAACATGGCCCAAATATCAGTGTAAATTACAAACGGCAAACACAAACAGCATTTACAAGCGCCAACAAGGGGACTTAAAACAAAGTTGTTCGAAATTTGTTCAAAACTGTTCGGGAAATGTTCAAATGCATTCTGACTTGAAGATAAGAATTTAGATGAGGTCACTGACCTACTTTTAGTTTAGTGATGGCCTAGAAAAATACCATTTATTTCTTTATAACGGTGTTTATTGTTATTAATGCCATCTAACGAGGACAAATGAACTAACAATGCTGTAACACGCTTTTAAAGTTTGAAAGCCAAAGCCAAATGAATAGTATATACAGTGAATCAGTGCCTTCTAAGACTCAACATAATTAACGAAGCAGTAAGAATCGTCTTGGTTTATGTTTTCAGTAATTTAACGAATAGAAAATTCAAAGTTTCATGAAATATATTCAAAAAATCACACAGACACACTTGTCTACTACTGTAGCTATTATCATTTAATTGTTGTAAAAAATTAACAAAAGGAAGATCAATGTTTCAGATAGTTCAGTATTATTTATGTAGGTATACATAATACTTCAGTGTTCCTTCAGAAACCTTATACACTTTAGGCAGAACCTAAACACACTGAATGCGGTAATGCACGTAAGGCATAAACAGCATTCATGAATAAAGAATTGTAAGTTTGAAGATAAACCATATAGAGCAAGAGCCCGTGAGTGCCAGACCTTCGTCATTTTATAAAAGCTGAAAGTTCTTCTATGTGTGTCCCTAGTACAGGTAAGAATGATCCCCAAACATGAAGCTGAGGCAGCGGTGGCTTTGGCAGATAACAGGCAACAAAGGTATGTAAAATTCCATCTCAAATTCGTCATAATATAAAACTTGATTTTTTTATATTTGATTCATAATAATATCAAAACTCGCGTTGCTCATTGCCAGACAGTTAGTATGGTTCCAACCCTCTGCCGGACACCCCTAAACTATTATAATTTATAATTATACTTACGTTATATTATAAAACCTAAATTTAATATATAATTTTTTGGGAGCCTATTAAACTATGTTTATATAGTAGCCGGACAGTTTCGAAGGTTCCATCATCTTGCCAGACGCATTCAAAGTAAGCAATAATCGGGAGAGCAAGGAGCGAATACAGTAACTAAACGTTATATTATAAAACCTAAGTTTCATATATAATTTTTTGGGAGCCTATTAAACTATGTTTACATAGTAGCCGGACAGTTTCGAAGGTTCTATCATCTTGCCAGACGCATTCAAAGTGAGCAGTAATCGGGAGAGCAAGGAGCGAATACAGTAACTAAGCGTTATATTATAAAACCTAAATTTTATATATAATTTTTTGGGAGCCTATTAAACTATGTTTATATAGTAGCCGGACAGTTTCGAAGGTTCTCTCATCTTGCCAGACGCATTCAAAGTGAGCAATAATCGGGAGAGCAAGGAGCGAATACAGTAACTAAACGTTATATTATAAAATCTAAGTTTTATATATAATTTTTTGGGAGCCTATTAAACTATGTTTACATAGTAGCCGGACAGTTTCGAAGGTTCTATCATCTTGCCAGGCGCATTCAAAGTGAGCAGTAATCAGGAGAGCAAGGAGCGTATACAGTAACTAGTGCGAATGAAACAGAGCGCTTAGTCTATTGCGGGATTTCACTGCGCACCCATTGTTATTAATTTCAAATTTTGCAGTTTATTTTTTTCTTAATCCAGAAGTTTCATTAATTAATTTTTACAATTTCAATAACAAATATTTAAAATAATACTGAGTAAAATGTTTCTCATACAATGTCAATCATATCGAAAATCTAATAATTTAATTGATATTATTTTTCATTTTTAAGAAGTTTATTATTGTCAATGCTATTAAAATTATAAAGCCAATGAAACAAAGTAAATCAAATATTAGTGTTTATTATACCAAAGGACACATTTTTTTAAGATAAGAAATTTACAGAGAAATTAATTTATTTTAATTGAATCTAAATATTTTCATCATTTTCATCGTTATCGCGCGCTCACTAAATCGGTCCACACGTTAGCAGTTTAAACGTCGTAAGTGGTGCGAGTACAATTCGGACCGCCTTTGAATGCGTCTGGCAAGATGATAGAACCTTCGAAACTGTCCGGCTACTATGTAAACATGGTTTAATAGGCTCCCAAAAAATTATATATGAAACTTAGGTTTTATAATATAACGTTTAGTTACTGTATTCGCTCCTTGCTCTCCCGATTATTGCTCACTTTGAATGCGTCTGGCAAGATGAGAGAACCTTCGAAACTGTCCGGCTACTATATAAACATAGTTTAATAGGCTCCCAAAAAATTATATATAAAATTTAGGTTTTATAATATAACGTTTAGTTACTGTATTCGCTCCTTGCTCTCCCGATTACTGCTCACTTTGAATGCGTCTGGCAAGATGATAGAACCTTCGAAACTGTCCGGCTACTATGTAAACATAGTTTAATAGGCTCCCAAAAAATTATATATGAAACTTAGGTTTTATAATATAACATTTAGTTACTGTATTCGCTCCTTGCTCTCCCGATTACTGCTCACTTTGAATGCGTCTGGCAAGATGATAGAACCTTTGAAACTGTCCGGCTACTATATAAACATAGTTTAATAGGCTCCCAAAAAATTATATATTAAATTTAGGTTTTATAATATAACGTAAGTATAATTATAAATTATAATAGTTTAGGGGTGTCCGGCAGAGGGTTGGAACCATACTAACTGTCTGGCAATGAGCAACGCGAGTTTTGATATTATTATGAATCAAATATAAAAAAATCAAGTTTTATATTATGACGAATTTGAGATGGAATTTTACATACCTTTGTTGCCTGTTATCTGCCAAAGCCACCGCTGCCTCAGCTTCATGTTTGGGGATCATTCTTACCTGTATTAGGGACACACATAGAAGAACTTTCAGCTTTTATAAAATGACGAAGGTCTGGCACTCACGGGCTCTTGGACCAATATAATACGAGGTATACGAGCACATTGCGTGCAAATTACACTCATGACAATGTTTACTTTCGTTTTAGACTCTCAAATTGTGTACTTGAGTGTTTCACAGCCATATTGTGTTCCTCGAATAAGCCCAGCGTGCTCTGATCACACTATATCCATGGTCTGAGTTTATTTCACATCAGTTTGCTCTCAAAGTCGAACGTGTTTGGTGTTGGCATTGGTGAACATTTGAGTGGAGACCAACCGTGACGCCGAACGCGGTCACTCGGAGAATCGAGTTGAATTACTCGTAAAGCAAACTTGAACTACTTGTAAGGATATTGCTTCGGTAATCGTGTTTATATCAGTTGTTGGGTGTTTTAATTTTGCCTGTTCGTTATTTTGTTTTTGTTTTTGAGGAATACAATTTATTTCCTTCCTGTTGATAGTTTAATCTGATATTTCGTAGGAATTTTAGTTTTTAGAAAAAAAAATAAGTATAATCATTTTTATAGTCACTTTGATGTGGAAACCACCATGAAATGACGAATTATATATCATTTTTCACAAAATACACATGATTTTTAAAATATTGATTTTCCAAGGTCCGCGATATTAAGGATGGATGTAGATTGAGCTATTATAATTAACTGGTTATTGATCAATCAACCTATCGCCGTCCACTGCTGAACGAAGGTGGGAGACCTTCAAGGAACGCCAACGATCCCGGTCTTAGGCAATTGGCATCCATCCGCTACCAGTCACCCTCTCCAAGTCGTCGGTCCATCGCGCCGCAGGGCACCCTACACTACGTTTGCCCAATCGTGGTATCCACTCTAGTACACTACGGCTCCAGCGATTCGTGTGCCAGCGGTTCCAGCGGTCCAGCGGTTCGTCTGGAGACATGACCGGCCCACTTCCACTTCAGCGTACTGATTCTCTGCGTGATGTCAGTTACTCTAGTTCTTATCGTAATCACTCTTAAATAAAACAAAAAACAAGACAGGCTTACCTGTAATATCTCTTATTATAAAATATAATAAGTCATTACCAGATACTTTTGAGGCAAGCTATCTTGTAAAATGAACCTTAGAACAGAACACGGACACAACACAGCGTAACCCTGCTTTCATAATTTATTGTGCCGAAACGATTTTCTCAAATCACAATCCTTCAACTTGCCGAGGTCAATTGCAAATATATTCTAATAACCCAGTAAACAAACAAGGATCGGTGAACCGCAAGTGAGTAAGGACATCTCGTTTTATCAAGTAGAAAACTGTTTTTTTGGCACCTTCAGAAACATCACTATAGAGCTATAATCATACTGGCCTTTACTGACTCCATTTTTATTGCATGCGTCTCAATTTCGTGTAGTGATGGATTAAGAACACGTAATGTCACCAGCGAAAGACGACGACATGAGTGTTGTCGCTTTAGATTGGTCTTATGTGTTGGTAGTACTGCCTCGGTCGAGTCGAATAATTCATGCCGAAATCAGCGTGGCTCTATTGCCTATTAGTTAGAAGAATACTTACACCTTGATGCTAGATAGTAGATCGTTTTTATTATACTTTTTGTAGAGATGTAACCGAAAAATCTTAACAACACTATAATAAAATGTGCAAAAAGCACTCCAAATTTCTCAAATTTCTCTTTAAGTCCTTTGTTAATTGCCCGTACCATCAAAGATACCGTATTCCTTTTTTCACCCATTAATATATCCCTTCATACAAATGTAAGTATGCCATGACATGATCAAAATAAAACTTTATTCTGAAAGCATAATATATGATACGTCGGGCTATAAACATAACATCCGTTAATGCTCGTTTGCAACGAAAGTAATAGCCAAGTTTGCTTGTGAAAGCTGACAAGAAAAACAGTATTTTTTTATACTGAATACAGTTTTGGTCCTTTAAATATTTTCCCTGATTTTTGTGACAAGTATATTGGAGATTGAATATTTATTTACTTTTAATTATTTTTAGTCCCGCTCTGTCAACTAAATAACAATTGTGAATTTCAGAACGATTGACAAATGAAAATAGCTTTTTTTTGACTGAATTATTAATTGGTTTCTTTTTCTAGTATTTCAGTTGGATATTACGTAATATTTTTGTGAACGGAACTCCTTGATTGAAATGTATAAAAAATTGGAGTATTTTGCTATTTACTTTTCCAATATTTTTAGAACTGCTTTATTGATAGCGGTTAGTTATGCGATTGCCGATCAATAAGTCTTAGGTTCGATTATAGGATTAGATCAAAAAATATGAATTTTTCTTGTTACAGAAATACTTATAACAACCCGTAGTTTTGAAGTTGCGGTCTTAACCCCGTGCCTAGGAAAGCACGTAAAGCCGTCGATTCGGATAATCGTCCCATCGGATTGTGAGAGTGAGGAAATAGAGAGTGCACCTGTGTTTGCGCATATACCTATGCATTATAATGTTTCGTACGTAGTTAGCTGGTCTCGATTAAGCAAAATCTCTTAACAAATTAATAAAATTTGAAATACATAAAATAGTCAAGTACGCGTGGTTGATGAATTAAGAATACATAGTGTTACCACCCCTATTCATTCCGTGGGTATCGTACAAGGCAACTAAGGGAACCAAATATGCAAGACAACATCATTACAAAGAGAAGGAAAACTTGAAATAAACCCTATTCCAACCCGTCTGGCCAGCGTGGTATAGTAAGCCAAAACCTCCTTGCTAAAGAGAGGCCTATGTCCAGCAGTGGACTGTAAAAGGCTGTTGATGAAAATAGTCACGGTAAGTTACTTCAGTTAAATCTGAAGCGAAGTAGGCTATTAAATAAGTTGAGAGTGTAAATTATTAGTGTAGCATTTTATAAGACGTACTTGTGGGAATTTAGAGTCGACGTAACCTTTTACATTGTTACTTTCACGGTTCGTCGACCGGTGCGATCCCTTAGTGAAGGTAGATTTTAAAGCACATTAATGTGTTACAACGTAGCTTTAATGTTCCGTGTCGTGTCACAGCGTGACGTGACGTGAATTAAGGCTCTGTTCGTGTCAAAACTACCTACAAAAATTAAAAGTACAGATGTTGCAAAAATGCTCACAAATACCTTTTACGTCACCAAGCGAGAGGTGAAAAAGCGTCTTAATAGGCCGCCATGGTATGGGTAACCATACTGAATTGCCTGAATTCACAATGAGTATGGTGACCACTATTCTTGGATTCTATTCATGCTTTCCAGCAGGCAGAGTAGTCACTTTGGCAGTCACCTAAAATAAAAATAGAAAAAAAAACAAAAATATTTGAGTCCAATAGAGAACCACACATTTTGCTGAAATCATTGTTGTCATCATCACCATCATCATCTCAGCTGAAATACGTCCGCTGCTAGACATAGGGCTTTAGTGTTGTGGCGTAAAGTGTTGAAAATATATGTACGTAATATTGCATTAGTATTTTGGAACACAATAATATTTCATATCAGCAGCCTTTAATAGCCCACTGCTGGACATGGGCCTCTCCTTAGAAAGAAAGTTATGACCTACTGTACCATTGATGCAGAGATGACAGTTATCGTGGTAACTTTGTAGTAGACTTACACTGTCACAATGACTGTCATGCCTTTTGCGTCCCCAAGCGGGGTGTGAAAAAGGATCTCACAAGGCTACCATAGTGTGAGTCGCCATACTGCGTTGTCAGCATTTGCAATGAGTATGTGACCACAACTCTTGGATTCTATTCATGATTTCTATCGGGCAGAGTAGAGTCACTTTGGCAGGCTTTTAAGCAAGAAAAAGAAAACACGGATGGGTAGGTATAGGGTTTGTTTCAAATTTTCCCTCTCTTTGCAGTGATGTTTTCCTGCGTAATTTGCTCCTTTAGTCATCCCTTACGACACTCACGGGATGAGTATGGGTGGTGATATTGTATTCCTAATCCATACAACTACAATAGAAAAATCTACAATAATAGAATAAAAAATAATAGAATACAAAAATCTACTTCATGACGAGGATGGTATCACCCAGGTGAGCAGAGTCTCAAGGTTCTCCAGAACAAACGATCCTTTCTTGTTGTCATCCGGTTGTTTACTTACCACTCTTTAGAGATAAGAGATTGGTAAATATCAATGGATTTATTTCTACATTAATGCTAACGTAAACTGACTTCTGACATACCTGACCACAATATTTTGTAAACATCTTTTATGATCCACAAATTTGAGTGCACGGTTGGTCTAGTGGTTTAAGCGGTCGCCACGCCGCTCTCAACTGCTCTGAGTGTTATGGGCTCAAATCTCACATGGGACAACACTTTGTGTGATCCATAAATTGTTGTTCCGAGTCTGATTCTTCATTTTGCCCGTTTCTTGTATGTTCGTAAAGTCCCCCGCGACACAAGATTCACTCTTAGTGCGGCCGTTTATTTTGACTTTTGACGTTTGAAACTTGCCTATTAATGCTTTTTGTGTGTATGGTGTGTGTGTGGTGACGGATTAAGAATATATTGTGTTATCACCCCTATTCATCTCGTGGGTATCGTACAAGGTGACTAAGGTAACCAAATATGCAAGCCAGCATCATTACAAAGAGAAGGAAAACTTGAAACAAACCCTATTCCAACCCGTCTGGCCGGCGTGGTATAGTAAGCCAAAACCTCCTTGCTAAGGAGAGGCCTATGTCCAGTAGTGGACTATAAAAGGCTGTTGATGAATGTTGGTTATTAGTTACAATTGGATAAATATGCTGCATGCGATGTCTCAAGTTAACCTAACTAAATTCAACTAAATTAATATAATAACACTTAGAAACGACTGAAACGGCTAAGACTGAAAACGAAAGTTTATTTTGAACAAATGAGTCGTTTTATAGTATCTAAACGTTGTACCTTAGACCTAAAAATCATGTTCGGTCGACAAATTACTAGACAAGGTCAAATAGGTCAACCAAATCCATCAATTGCCGGAAATCACGCGATATTTTTACATTATTGGACGTAGCTACCTCTAACAAGTATTAATATTATTAATATTGTTATTTCCGAGTCGCATCAAGTATTTGTATGATCTGTAAAAAATTGTTTCGGAGTTTGGGTGTTTTCTGTTATATGTATATATTTACATAAAAAAAGTATATAGGTGTTCTATCAGTCAGTCTATTTATGATAGTACAACCCTGTTTAGTTTGAAACTAGATGGCTAATGAAACTTTTAAGGTAGTAGAGCCACACTGATTTCAGCACGAACTGGCCGGCTCGACCGCGGCAGTACAACCCTCCCACAGAAGACTAACCTAAAGCGACAGCATCCATGATGTCGTGTTTCGTTGGTGAGTGCGAGACCGGAGGCCTATTGATGCAGGGATGACAGTTATCGTGGTAACTGTGTGAACCTTATACTGCCACAATGACTGTCATGCCTTTTATGTCCCCAAGCGGGGCGTGAAAAGCATCTCACTAGGTGGTCACCATAGTGTAGGTCACCATTCTGCATTGTCTGTATTTACAGTGATTTCACAGATTTTGGATTCTATACATGCTTTCCATCAGGCAGAGCAGAGTCACTTTGACAGGCTCTGAATATAGAAAAAAAAAGAAAAAAAATGGCGTTGTGTGTCAATTGTCCAAAATTTGTTAGATATTTATTATTATTGTTTTTGTGTGTAAATACAAGCAGTGTATCGTAATCGCGATGAATTAGACCACACGGTGTGCTTAAAATAAAAGAAATTGGAAATCAGTTTTCATTAAGACACGAAGTCCCTTCGATATGGTTTTGTGCTTAGATTTTTTAAAATTATTTCATAGATTCAGTAATTTTAGTCCAGTGGAAAGTAATTCGGACTGATAAACGCTAATTATGTTTTGAATGTCAACACATCGTAATACGTACGATTATTTTTCATGTGACCGGGCAGGATTATTGTATGCTTTACTGTGGCACATGATGGTAAATGAGAAAATGTTTCACAAAACTGACGTGATTAAGGAGAGGTCTATGTCCAGCTGCGGACTGTTAAACACTGTTGATAATGATCAAGATGAAGTGTAGACAAAATTAACATACACAGAATGTTATTTTACATATATCGTCATCAAGGCCTTTTTTTTTTTTTTTTATTTTTTTTTTTTAACGTGTGGAAACCCCCTCGGGCCGTCACCCCACCGGGGTTTACGCCGGGGTGGTGTGTCGGAATCGGACCGACTAAAACCACACGGTGTGCCACTCTGCGCCTGACATAGGAGGGATCCGGGAACAGCTGTTATTACGACATCCAGATCCCTCCTAGCGCCTGCCCGCTACCGTGGGCACCATCTGCGGATAAACTCTCCTTTTAGGCGACGTACGGCACACGCGGACGTCGCCTCCTCGCGGCTGGCCATTATAGCGGATGGAGGGGAAAACCCGTCCCGTCCACCCGCGGCCTCACTCAAGGCGGCATGAGGCGCTGGTACGCGCGCCTCCGCCGCCCGGTTCGCCGGCGGCGAATTGGGTCCGAGTGGAGGTTGTCCTCCCGGGCCTTCTCCGCCGCCTCCTTCCGCGAAATTACGTCTTCGCAGAAGGTTGCGACCGCGGTAAAACAACTGTCGCTACCGACCATGGAGCGTATGACGGCCGGTAGCGAGAGATCTCCTCCAATAACTGCAGTGAGGACCCCACGCTGCGCCGCCCAGGCGGAACAAACCGCCAGCGTGTGCTGAGCCGAGTCCTCACTGCAGTCGCAGTGGTGACAGGCGGGACTCAATTCCCTCCTGGCGACCGAGTGCAGATACTTCCCGAAGCAACCGTGCCCGGAAAGAATCTGCGTCAGTCGGAAGGAAAGGGTCCCGTGCTGCCGCCCTGCCCACTCGGCGATGACCGGCTGGAGAGCCTCTACGGCGGCAAAGCCAGCACGTGGAGCCTCCAGTCGGGACGACCAACGAACCATCGTGGCTCGACGAGCGGCCTCTCGCCACTCGCGTATCTCTTTGGGTGGGGGCCGAATGCCGGTACCCACCCGAAAGTCTGCCGTTCGCCGATAAACTTCGGCGAGCACTTCCGCCTCCAAATCCCACGGGGGAGTTCCGGCTAAGGCGCACGCCGCGTCCGTCGATACAGTGCGGTAACCGCGTATGGCTCTAACCGCCAATATCCTCTGAGGACGCCAGAGGCGAGCCCTATTGTGGACGGTCAGAGCCGCCGCCCACACCGGTGCACCATACAGCGCCATTGACCGAACAACCCCCGTATATAGACGTCTCGTCGCGACGCTGGCTCCACCCAAATTGGGCAAAAGTCGCCCAAGGGCAGAAGCAGCGCCGACCAGCTTTGGAGAAAGCTGTCGGAAGTGCTCGTCGAAGAGCCACCTGCCGTCGAGGATCAGGCCCAGATACTTCATCTGGGCCTGAACCGGTACGAGGACCGAATTGACTACAATGGAGGCGCCAGAGGGTGGACCACGACGGGGCCCATGGAATAAAAGGGCCTCCGTCTTGTCCAGGGCCACCCGTAAACCCAGCGCCTCAATACGCCTGACCACCAGAGAAACTCCCACGGTGGCTAGGCGCGCCACCTCTTGAAAGTTCGCTCCCCGGGCCGTGACCAATGTGTCATCGGCGTAACAAATTACGCCCAGCCCGGAGGGGAGGCGACCTCGAAGGGCCCAGTCGTATCCCATGTTCCACAGGAGTGGTCCGAGGACAGACCCCTGCGGAACACCGCACGACATGAGCCGCCGCCTCAGAACACCGTCTCGGTCCTCGTACATGACGGTACGCTCCTCAAGATAGTCTGCCACAAGCCGCGTCAGGTACTCTGGCACCCCGTGGTAGTGGAGTGCTTCCCTGATGCAGCTAAATGGCAGACTATTAAATGCGTTGGCGATGTCCAACGACACCGCCAACAGCACGCCGCCACAGCTCACCGCCTCTTCGGTAACGGCCCTCAGGCGCAGCACGGCATCGACCGTCGAACGCCCCGCCCGAAAACCAAATTGGGCGTCCGATAGATCGGGGCCCACCTCGCAGAGGTGCCGGACGATGCGGGCAGAGAGTATCCTCTCAAACAGTTTACCCGCCTCGTCCAGCAACACGATGGGCCTATAGGCCGCTACCGAATCGGCAGGTCGTCCCGGCTTCCGTAATAGGACCAGCTTCCCACTTTTCCAGCACTCAGGGAAGCGTCCTGACGCCAAGCTAGCATCCAGGACCCCCCTGAGTCGGTCCGACATGTGCTCGAGGGCTCGGGCCAGCCCTCGGACAGGTATCCCGTCTGGCCCGGGGGCGGTGTTCTTAGAGCGGATCCGTAGAACAACCGCCCCTACCTCCGATTCCCTGACGGGTGGCACATTTTCCTCGTTGTTTCCCCCGTCGTCTCCGACCATGAAGGCCATCGACGGGGGTGTGTGTTCCACCCGCTGCGGGAAAAGGCCCTCGACCACTTCCCGCAGGAAGCTGGGCTGGAGAGTCTGTGTAAGGGGGGGGCCCGACGTGCGGAGCTTTTGTCGCGCCGCACGATATGGGCGACCCCAGGGGTCACGATCGAGACCCTCCAGCATCTCCTTACGCTTAATTTCTTTGGCGCGGCTGATGGCCAGCTTCAGAGTTTTCCGCGCCTCTCGGTACTCCTCATGAAGCTGGTCCTCTTCGCCTTCTTCGCGGTGTCGCCGCCGACTACGGGTGTAGGACCTCCGGGCACGAGTACAGGCCGCACGGAGGTCCGCCAACTCCTGGGACCACCAGTAAACCTCCTTCCGTGGAGGCCGACAACCTCGTATGCGGGGCATGGCCGCATCGCAGATCTGCGTAACCGTATCGCGGAAGCGACCAGCCCTCATGTCAACCTCCACGGCCGGGGCCTGCGGAGACAGCCAAGAGTGAATAATGGCCGCCTCCTCTAGTAGGTCCCCATTTAGTTTGGCAACAGCCCACCGCGGAAAGCGAGAAGAACGCCGCGCCGCGTGACCCCTACTGGGGTCCTGGGTCCGGGAGAGCTCAAATCGGATGTAGAGGTGATCCGAGAGCGTCTCAACCTCTTCCAGGACGTGCCAGTTCCTTACTCGTGCGGCGAGGGCAGGGGTAGCGAATGAAAGGTCCACTATCGACCCTCCCTGCTGTCGCACGCACGTGTTGGTGGAGCCTCTGTTTAAAAAGCAGAGGCCCACCGAGGCTGCCCACTCCTCTACGGCCTCGCCCCTGGCATCCGTCCTGGGGGAACCCCACGCAATGGATTTCGCGTTGAAGTCCCCCAGCACTAAGACGTGCCCAGACGTTAGTCGCCGCATCGAGGTTTCCAAGTTGTTAAGGAAAACCTCGAAGTCGCTCAAACTCCGGTTGGGGGAGAAGTATACACCGTATACGGTGATCCCCCCCCACTCAGCAGCAACATATCCAGTGCCCTTGTCTCTTAGCGACAAGGGCGGGGAATGAGCCGCGGTGGAGCCGACGACTGCCACAGAACCGTCCCGGTCACCCAACCAATTTGGACGGGGAGGAACATAATAAGGCTCCGCGGCTACGGCAACGTCGATCGACCACTGTGCCATGGTTTGCAGGAAGAGGTCCTGTGCCGCGGCACAGTGGTTCAGGTTCGTCTGGACAAGGAGGTTGGAGACTTGGTCCATTACTGAACCGTCTCTACAACCTCCTCCATGGGCGACGATGCTGACGTGCGAACAGTATCGGAGGCAGCCTGGGTCGACTGGCTAGCCCCCGATACCTGTCGAGAATCGCGGGGAGGTTTGCACCCCACCTGCCCCATCTGGTGATTGGCGGGCTTGTTACCCGCCGCACACACTGGGCAGTGAGGGGCGGCAGAACACACTGCCGCCTTATGCCCCGGTCGACCGCAGCGGAAGCATAGTCCGCTGCAGTCAAAACGACTTACGCACTTGGCGCGTGTGTGCCCCGATGTCAGACATTTATAGCATCTCATCGGTCTCGCCGCCAGGACTGTGATCCTAGCGCTCACGAAACCGATGAGCAGTCTACCGGCGTCGCCCAAAATTTTGGCTGACGCTACGGGACAGCTGACCCACACTGCGCCAAGCCCTCCTGGACCGGGGCGGATGGTGCCGACCCTAATGTTGTCCGCGTTGCACCCTGTCTTCTCTCTTACTGCAACGCGGACATCCTCGGCCGTTATGGAGTCGTCCAGGCCCGAGATGCGCAACTCTGCACATTTGGTAGGCCTGGCGATCTTCACACCATCCGTGGCTGCAAACATGCCCCGCAGCTTCTCGGCAAAGGCATCTGCCGTTTTTGCGCCTTCGGCTCCAGGGAACTCGAGCACTCGAGCTCCTGTCTGAGCAAGACGCAACCTGACTCCTACCGTCCCCGTGTCACCGGCGAGGCCAGCCCGGGCCCTCTGAAATATGGCCGCGTAGGACAGTCCACCGCTAGCCGTCTCCGGTGACACCGTGACCACCACCGCCGCGGTTTTGGGTACCTGCAGCTTGCGCGGCTTCTTTGTAGGGGCCACTACCACCGATGACGACTGCGGGGTAGAGGCGGCTTTATGAGCTGCCTTTTTACCCCGCTTTCGGGACTTAGCCCCGCCGACTATCTGCCAACCATCTTTGGATGGGGCAGAATCGTCATCAAGGCCTCCCCCAAGGTTCTCCACAACAGCCGGTCTCGCGCCGCCCACATCCAGCAGCTGCCCGCGACCTTCACCAGGTCGTCGGACCACCTTGGCCTACCAACGCCGCGTTACCCAGTTCGCTGTCGCCACTCCAGACTTTACGGCCGCATCGATCATTGTTTCTGCGGGTAATGTGGCTCGCCTACTGCCACTTAAGTTTAGCAATTTTACTGGCAATATTAGGAATATGTTCTATATTTTATTATATTTTACGTATAAGTATGTATATATTTAAAACGTGTATCTTTGTTAGTAGTTCAGTAATTATAGTAATTTTTCTTTCTTTTCGCTTTGTTAAGTTTTCTGGGTTTGAACGTAAGTATTTTAGATGCTCCACGTTCTTTTTTCAACTTTTCTTTGATTCAACTGCCGCGGTGGCGCAGGTGTAGTGAATGTGACTGCTGTGCTTGAGGTCTCGGGTTCGATTGCCGGGTCGGACCAAATGTTTGTATAATCTGCAAGTGTTTGTTTCGAAGTTTGGTATGTGTAACATGTATGTTAGGGGGTCCCTTATATGACAAAAAAAAATTTTTTTTCGAATTTCGAAATGCATACCCTCTATAATTTTTACTAATGCTATAAGATACTTAAATATAAAATTATATCAATCTAGCATAATTGCAACCAGTGCCGACCGAGCTTCAAAGTTTAGTAAAAAACGTGTTTTGTCCTAAAATTTCAGTCTGCTATAATTTCACTATAAATGCAATGAATTAAGTGAATAAAATTAAATAATAAATTAGATGAACATTAATCTTTAATTAAAAACATAAAGAAATAAGAATCATTCAGGGTAACTTCTTTTTAGAGTAGTTTTTTTACAGTCTGGATACAATTTTAGATGTTCCTGGACACAGCGCAGCAAGAACTGTTTTTGTTCTTCTTCAGCCGTGATAAGTCCGTTAAAATCTTGCATTAATTTAACAGCCCTTTCAGCAGTATCATTTACAACTCTCAAATAACTTATTCTTCTTTTAGCCTCCAGAAAAGCAGCATTGTTATTCCAAGAAGATACATCTTCCTTTAGAAAACTGTCGTCGATCTGCAGTCGTGATAAAAATTGTTTGCTCTTTTCCGATACGAAATCATCCAGTGCTTTGTCTAAAAAAAAGAAAAATAAGTTAAATAACAAATAAAAATCAACAATAATTTTGAAAATAAATAAATAAGTATTGGACATTGAAATTGAAATCCAACAAAAAGTCAATTTAACTTACCAAACAACTTTTGAGTCAGTTCTTCCTTCGACGGGTCATAGCGTTTGCTAAAATCCGAGATTTTGTCCCTGTTGAAGTTGGCAATCATCTTCTTCTTAGTTTGGTTGTCAACTTCATCATCAAATAGTGATAGAATGACTGTCTCTTCACATAAATACCACAAGTGATGGCTGAACTTGCTTATAGAAGCTTTAGAAATTGTTGCGTCAACTTTTTCATACTCTTTTAACATCTTCAAGAAGCGCAAATCTTGATTAGGTGCTTTGGTCGCCACTATACATTCGAGCCAAGGTTTAACATACAATATTACGAGAAATAAGCAAACATCTTGTAGAGCCTTTTTGTCCTTCGCAGTTACTCTGCTTTGTGACTGAAGTAAACATATTTTTAAAGAATAGATCGCTCTCGCCATCCAGCGTGCCTGATGTATAGCTCCGGGGGGCCTTAGTTTTAATTTTTCCTCTGTGTCTCCTCCTAAAAATATTACGCACAGTTCGACCAATTCGCGGTAATCATCTCTTACAAAACCTTTATCTAATTCTGCCTTATAAAATAGTAACAACGCTTGAATGTCTGTCTCGGCAACCCGTGCTTTTACGAAATTAAGAGATGGTTCAATTTTAGTACAATCAATGTTTTCCCAATTTTCTTGGAACTTTTTGAACATCGGAATATCTGGGCTACCAGTAATTTGCTTAATCTTGGTTTCAAAGACAGCTTTTAGGACCAATTCATAAACATGATGACGACAGGCGAAAAGCAACAATTCTCTTCCTAAAGTTTGCTCCAAAATAGCACAAGCTCCATTGAAACGGCCCATATTGGAAGCTGTTGTGTCGCAGCACATTATTTGCACTTTATCATAAAGGTTCCAGTCAAAGAGAGCTGCTGATACAGCCTTCGCTTGATGTTTTCCAGAAGAACTTTCTAGTTTCGGCACTGCAAGAAGCTGCTCTCTATCGTCAAATGAAGCTATAACTGGCAAGCGTTCTTCTTTTGAACTCCGTACATCCAACCCCGGTAATAGTTTTCCATCCCAATGGACTGTGACTATGTCGGGTACATTGTTTTGGAAGTTAGATTTTATTGCTTCTGCCCTTGATTTTCTAGTTTCAGTACGAATTCGCTGAATCGAGGATTTGTTAATACAGAAATCATCGCTGCTCAGACCAAGCGCTTCTACCACCGCATTAAGAATGTAAACGGTATCTTGCTACGATGCTTAACTGGCATCGATCTAAAGCTGCAACTAGTTTAGGTGTTATAAGATTCTTTCTACCTCTTTTTGAACTTTGTTCATGGCAGGGAACGTCCGGCAAGCTGAGTTCAGAATTCAAGATCTGTTCTTCGTCTGAATCTTCTACACTGTCTAAGTTATTTGTGGTGGAAGTAGATGCAACAGCTAGTGATTCTCTTTGTCTTACAATCCTTTCCTCTTCTTCCAATCGTCGTTGTCTAGATCTTTGTTCTTTTTCCGCCAATTTTTTATCTACACCACCTAAGCATCCCGGTCGACCTGGCTCTCTCTGTTTCATTAAAAATAATTTATCTTCCTCTATTTTCATTCTCTCAAAAGCATCAGCATGTGCAATATCAAACAAATTATCAAGATTAATTATAAAATTGTTCTCACGACTCTTAAACGTAATCTGAGTTTTCTTACAATTTTTTTGCAACTCTCTCCAAACATGATATAAATCAATAAGTTTCTTCACGCAGTTAGGAAATGCCCTTGTTGGAATTCTTGCTTTTTCCCAATATATGATGCACTCCCTAATCACAAGATTTGCACTTTCACTAACAGTCAATTTAACCTCACGAATATTGTAAAATAGGACTGAGAGAACTTGTCGATTAGATGGTAATTTTGCACCATTTATTTGGTAGCTAGTCAATCCGATAAGAAAAATATTTTGTTTATCACTCCGTAATTCCACCGACATGTTTACGCACTAAACAATGAAGCACTAATAGTCTCAAAAATCACGTACGAAATGGCAAATAAAACATGTCGTAACAGGTCACTGGGCAGTACTTAAGCAACTTGTATCGACAAGTTTAAATAGCAAGTCGGCACGGGTTATCGTTTATATATCGAACTAATATTTTTTTCTAGACAATATAGGGTTATTACGAAACTTTTAAGAAGGTATACGTAAAAAAATATCGAACTTGAAATTTAAGGGACACCCTAATGTATGTATTTACAAAAAAGGATATATATAAATAATCTATTAGTCACTTTAGCTCTGCTTAGTTTGAGACTAGATGAGGCGTGGAATTTATATTTATTTGAATCGAATGTTGTCCACTTTTCTTCTCCTCTCTGCTACATCAGCTGCCCACCAATAAAATGTTCTTTTAATAATTTGTGAAATAGATGCTCTAGATTTTCAGTTAACGAGTACGTAGCTTACGTACATTTTGTATAAACGGCAACTGATCAACTGTCCCATTCTGTATGCGAACGCAAGTTGGACGTTATCGAGTTGTCGCGTTTGGAAACTTGCGGAACGTTGTACTGCGATGTCGTCCTTGTTGGTTCAATGAGTAAGTTCAAATCTTCGCTTAGATTCACTTACAACTTACTAACTATATAAATTAGACTCATACTTGAGTGCACTGTGTTTTGTGGATTCGATCTCTATGTGAGACAGCACTTAGTGTGGCCTAAAGATTTTAATTCTAAGACTGGATGTTCTTTGTGTACGTTTTATGTATGTTTTTAAAGTCCACAGCTGCACAAGATATATTTATATATAGGTTATGTTTAACAGTAAAAGCTACCTTAAGTGAATGAT
This sequence comes from Hypercompe scribonia, assembly GCA_949316085.1. NCBI lineage: Eukaryota > Metazoa > Arthropoda > Insecta > Lepidoptera > Erebidae > Hypercompe > Hypercompe scribonia. Next base: position 17,963,710 of record OX438986.1, read on the forward strand.
TTCTTTGAATTAGTTAAAAGCAACGACACTATTGCTTAACGTCGGAGAGAGAGACGTGAACATACATCAAAATAATTCAACATAATGAGAAGCCACATGTGGGAAGAACTGAGAAGATTTAATCGAAAAAAAGATTTTTGAACGCTTATTTTCATTTTGGTTATTAATCATCCCTTAAGCTTGCTCAATATGTATGTAATATATTTAATTTAGGTAAAATACCTAACTCAAGTAAACAAGGCGAAATAAATTTGTGTTATCGATAAATCTGATATTACCAAAACGGACCACCCCAACGAAGTCCAATCAACTAATTAAAAAGATAAGAATTATCACAGTCCAGTGATCCACTTAATAAATAGATAAGTAGTTAATTGGGGGAGGTATGTTTGAACTAATTTAGTTTGCTGCTGAAGTGGAACTAATAATATTAGTTGTGTTCTTTTAGGCTAACCGCATTTGCGTCACCGAGAGCCCGTAGTTCATCAGAAGGTGCGGCCCTATTTGAAATTAGCATAGCAGCATAATGTCCCTCGAATTACATGAAGTGCTATCAATTTCAGGAAATTCTATATTTTTTTTCCTTTTTTTTTTAATAAGGAACCTAATAAAGCGACTCTATTCTGCCTGATGGAAAGCATGAATAGAATCCAAGAGCGGTGGTCGCCGTACTCATTGCAAATGAAGACACTGCAATATGGCGACCCACGCTATGGCGTCCTAGTGAGATGCTTTTTCACGTCCCGCTTAAAGGACCCGTATGAGGGAAACACGAGCGCTGGTAATGAATTATGTTATGTTATATATTTTATTTCTATATTAAAAGCCTGCCAAAGTGGCTCTACTCTGCCTGATGGAAAGCATGAAGAGAATCTAAGAGTTGTGGTCACCATACTCATTGCAAATGCAGACAATGCGGTATGGTGACCCACATTGTGGTGACCTTGTGAGATGCTTTTTCACACTCCGCTTAGTGACGTAAAAGGCATGACAGTCATTGTGACAGTTTAAGACTTACACAGTTACCACGATAACTGTCACCTCTGCATCAATAAAAACTGGATCAAAAAATAAATAAATAAATATTGTTTTGAAATGGATAAACCAAAGCAATAAAAGAAAAGAACAAAATTATTGGAATTGACTCAAACATCAACCTAATGTTCTAAGCAGAAAGTGTGTGAACATATGTACTTCCTTCTCGCTCACGTGGCTGAATTAATTTCGATAAAATTTAGTATGAGGATAGCTGATACCTTAGAATAATGCTTGCTACCTTTTGTCCGGAAAACACCTTGTGGCTATGTTATTTATGTACCTTCACATGCAAAGATATTTGCCTAAGAAGAAAAATTATATAAATACGTAATTATACGTATTCAAATACATTCAATCCAATTCATCTATGTCATTTGCACATTGTATTTAAACACTCACACTAGCAAATTAATTTGTTAACAAACGAAAACACTTAAAGGGCAAGCCCATTTTAAGTCACAGATGTCCAACAATTTGTCTTGTGAAAAAAAAAACTTTTTGTTTTATGTTTCTTAATTGTGGTATTATCAAAACGAGATTGCAATATTTTAGCAAAAAAACAGTACCAGAAGGATAAAAATGAAATTACATTAATCCATAATTCATTTTTTTTTTGTAAGTAAAGTGTAACAGTGTTGACAATTTCGTTCAAGAACAATTGATTTTTATTTATCAATCAAATTTCTATGTGATTATTTATATAGTGGAGAGTGAAGTTATATCCGTAAGTACCCAATATAACGATAAGGAGTGCTTTGGAGGATGAAATGCAGATTGATTGCTAATATTATTAGTTTTTTCTATAATTATTATACTGTTATGATCATGAAACAATGAATTGCTATTTCATTAACCACAAAATTATTTAAATTATGGTGACAACGTGACAACCTGTACAACTCTACTGACATTGTTATCTGTTCTTAAAAATATATAAAAGATGTAATTAAAAATAACTAAAAGAAATTAAGGAATTTTATTAAATTGTATCCAAAAGTAGATATTGATTTTATGTTTGCTAAATGGCAACATTATATCGCTTAAAATAGCCAATAGGACTCTATCTGTCACTGTCATATGTAATCATAATGCAACTAGAAGTCACAAGTATACTTTGTTTGCATTTAAATTAAAATATTCTATCCAAGTAACCTATAAGCTTGCTTTTAAAATGTGAATTTTACTTTAAATAAATATTTTTATATTGCACGGCATTTATTTAAAAACTTTGTAGGTTGTACGTAATATCACGCTACGCCCCCTGGCGACGGAACAGTGATCGTAAACACAATGAAGAGTGACTAGCTTAATAATAAATTAAAAAAACCAAAACCGATTTACTGAAGGTGGTAAATTAGGAGTCTTATAACAAATTAGTCAAACAAAGAGCTGATCAATAGTAAGGATTCAATCCTGGAAGAACCATGTTTCGAAATATACCAGGCTACATAACCAAGCTGACATTCTACAAACGTTAACGTCTCTAGAAAACTAATAAATGTATGATTTTTGATCCCATCCTCTCCGTTCCTCTACAGGACAACTCGTGCTGGCCTTGGAAGTCACCGTTTCAGAATGGTAGACATACGCTCCCGAACTAAACAGTTCGGTTCTTCCTTCCTGTACAAGTCAGTTAAAGCCTGGAATTCATTACCAGCGCACGTGTTTCCCTCCCACTACGATCCCGGGTCCTTTGGGCGGGGCGTGAAAAAGCATCTCACTAGGTTGCCATAGCGTGGACTGTCTTCATTCACAGTGAGTACGGCGACAAGTGCTCTTGGATTCTAGTCATGCTTTCCATCAGGCAAAATAGAGTCACTCTGGTAGGTTTTTATAAAAAAAAATGAGAATAACGTCATTTTAATGCTAAGTAACGTAGTCAAAATAAAATATTAGCCAATAATATAAGAGAATAGAAACGTATGCGATTGCAGAAGGAGATTCTTCACTTATTTCTTTATTAAAGGGGCACTCGGATACTAAGGTATCGTGTAAGCCGTATTCAACTAGAAATAAACGTCTCACAGTAATAAGCGAACTGTTCTTTAAATAAAACTATTTCACACAGTAAGCGTGCTGCAGTCCCGTGAACCGATCTATAGCGGCAAAATTTTCGAGAAACAAGCCAGTGCCCAGACCCTTTGCCGCGTCCCGCACGACATTTCTTTACGAAGGATGTTAAATTCAAATGTTAACTAATTCGTGGCCCACCATGTATCTTGGCTAATTCGGCAGGCGTGAGTAATACTACAGCCAAATAAAAAAACGGTGTTAGCTTTCTTTCTCAGCTTTTCACAAAGTAGGTAAGTTTACTGAAACCAAATAAAGTAATATTGATTTATGTTTAGTAAACTTGCTGATGGTTTTAAGTGTTTCCACAGCCTTCACAAATGTCGTACCAGCTTCGTTGGATCGCACTTTACGGCGCTTGAACTTGACTAATTTCGGTTTGGGTTTACAATGACTGGGGCCGTCTGAATGAACGACTTAAAACTATGTTCTTTTCTTTAAAAGACTAATCCAGACTCTTTACTCGCATTGTATTATGGCATTGTTCACGGGCTTGAGAAAAGATACCTCCGTGGTTTATTTCAGCGTTTTTCAACGAAGTGAGTTTTTGAAAATGACGGCATCGTCTAACTGTTTCTAAATACAACAAAAACAAATTCATTTATCATTTATTAAAATCAACCTCTCCGTAACTTGGGGACGAACACGCTTGTCACTCCTGAGTTGTGGACGTTTGTTTTTTTTGTGGCAAAAAAAGGTTGTAGTAACACTCTTTTGAAATTCCACACATAATGAATGTGCCATTAAACTACGACAGTTATGATTTTATCAAATATGCTCAAATAGACTTTTAATATTTTTCTCTGTATTAAGAGTCTGCCAAAGTGACTCTACTCTGCCTGATGGAAAGCATGAATAGAATCCAAGAGTTGTGGTCACCATACTCATTGCAAATGCAGACAGTGCAGAATGGTAACCTACACTATGGCGGCCTTGCGAGAAGCTTTTTCACACCCCGCTTGGGGACGTAAAAGGCATGACAGTCATCGTGACAGTGTAAGCCTTACACAGTTACCACGATAACTGTCGCTCCTGTATCAATGGGTTTCCGGTCTCACACTCACCAACGAAACACGACAGCACGGTTGCTGGTGCTTTAGGTTGATCTTCTGTGGGAGGGTAGTACTGCCCCGGTCGAACCGGCCCGCTCGTGCTGAAATCATCGTGGCTCTACTATGTGGTATTTACCTACCTATACCTACCTATTTAATAAATATCTACTGATTTGTAGTGACGGTGGTCACGAGTTATTTATAAACATATGTATGCTAACAAATTATGATGTATTAGTTGAACTTATGTCATAGTACACCTATTTAATAAAGCGCACCTCACACTACACTGATTTACATTGACGATTTTGTTTTAAGTTTTTTATAATTGGATTATTTTTAAACATATTGTCAACTTGTAAATTGTGCGATGAGTACGATTATTTGAATCTATATCTACCTGTCATTTATCTATAATATGAATGTATTTGGAAATGTGCTAGTATGTTTATTAGCTGCTATTATTTAAGGTACATTTTTCTTGAATGCATGTTAAGTCATCATTTAGGTTAAGATTTAAAATATGTATTTATGAATTTTATGTTTTACATAAAAGTGAAATGAATTGGAATAGTAATATTGTTTATTTTATCATCGTCTAAAATATAATAATTTATAAATTTATATTATATGCCTCTATAGTTTATAGAGAATCGCAACGATATGCGGTCCGTCGTGTGAAGTGCTCTTATTTTTTCTGTAAGGAAATTACTACCCTGACATAATTATATTCCTGAACGTGGTGTATTAACCTTATTTATTTCAAGTTAAAAGCTTTGATACGAACGGATATTAAGTTGTAAGTACTTTAAGTAAGAACTGGATGCAAATATTTTTTATACGTTAACGTCGCATAAAGGCAGAAATAAGAAAAAAAACTTAAAAGTGAACATACTTAACTGCCTCGGTGGCGCAGCTGTAGTGAATGCGACTGCTTGAGGTCTCGTCTTCAATTTCCGGGTCGGACCAAATGTTTGTATGACCTCCGAACGTTTGTTTCGAAGTTTGGATGTTTTCTATGAATAATATGTATGTATTTACAAGAAAAAAACTACATAAGTATTCTATCAGTCAGTCTAGTTATCATAGCACAAGTTCTGCTTCGTTTGAAACTACATGACGTTGTGTGTCAAATACAAAAACGAAAATATATATAAAAAGAAAAACTTAATAAAATTATAATTTGAGCACTACACATTGGATTGTGACTGAAATCGTTTAAAGTTACGAGGGGATAAATTATGTTTCTGGGTCGCCATACTGCACTATCTTCATTCGCAGTGAGTACGGCGACCACTGCTCTTGCTTTCCATCAGGCAGAATAGAGTCACGTTCGTAGGTTACCATAAAAAAAAATTAGAAAAAAGAAAAAAAAACAAAAGAGAAAAAACTGTACGAATAATAGGCACCAGCCCTCGATCCAGCCAAGGATTATTATGTGTTTCTGCAATAATCAAACCCCTTAGTATATCATATGTATGTCTACTTGTATGTTTGTTTTAATGTACAAACATTGTATGTGTAGAAACTTGCTTTTTGGAAATTTAAAATAGAAAAATATTAATCGATGCCGAATCCAAAAGTGTAATTAATTTAGGTTTTGTTTGTTTGTCTGTGTGTTTGTGTACGTTAATCTCAGAAACAACGTATCTGACTTAGATGCAGTTTTAAATAATATATTTAAGTCAATTAAAAGAATCACGTTTAACATTTTTCAACTATTCTGTATCTATCTTCTGTCTTTTTTTTCTGTTAGTAGCATTGACTGAAACTTTACTAAACATTATAATAATTGTCTATGAAAAGAAGTTAAAAGTGATTAGCTTTGGAAATACGGTTCAGCTTAGGAAGCACGTTTGTAGGTTGTACATAAAGCGCGCGGAGAACTGCGCCGCTGTCAATAGAATTTAGTTATTTGCAACGAACGGACGCACTCTTGCGGCGCATGGGCGAATAGTTGCATTCGATTTTTGCGATTACATTCAACACTGACTGTCAACATATTTCATATATTTACATTTTAGCGTTTGTAAATACATATATTTTCTTTATTTTTTAATTTTTATTTAGGGTTTACGGTATTTTTAAATATCCATTTTATATATATTTAAAATAAGTTTGGCAAATCTCTTCTTGATTTTCTTTATTTCTTAAATTTAAAACAAAAAATATGTGTAAAAATCTCAAAGTACTTCTTCGGGTTATATTAAGATGTCTCTCATAGTTAAACCGTAAATACATATAAGTTGAGTTGTTTTTCTTGACTTTCTTGATTTTTATTTTTTTCTACTAAATGTAAAAATCTTTAAGTATTAAATTCCTTTGTTTGTATCAAGTACAATTTTGTTAGCTCAGGTTAGTAATAAATAACAAATTTTTATACCTATACCTATTACATATTTCATTTGTTTTAGATAGTTAATAGGTTAGGTTTACAGGTCTTAATACTTTTTACTTAACTGTGTAATAATCCATTAATATTTATAATTTAATTGTTTATGGTAGTACGTGTTTATTAAATAACGTTGTGTAAAGTGGTAGGTACAAAAGGTACTATTTATTGTGTGAATGCCACAAAAATGATCCAGCGTCTCTCAGCGCAGCAGAAACGCTAAAAGCATAAAATTAATTCGATCACAGGATTCTGAAAAATATCGTGAGGTAAGACTCATTGCATCTCAGGAACATCAGGCCAAGTTTCTTGTGGCAGAAACTTCGACTCAGCGAGCATCTCGATTGAGCTCAAATTATTCTCGAATGATGACCAGACGAATTAGAGAGAACAGGGAACAGAAAGAGGCACGTTTTTCTACCGATCACGCGGCTCATGCGCTATCGCGTGAATCTGAGATCTTTGCTAACAGGCAAAACTTGCTTGAGCTCTCAGAGGGTCTGGCAGCAAATCCCTAGTCTCAGGAGGCAAATAAAGAATGGGAAATACGTCTCACTGTCAATCGCGAAGCTCATGCACTGACACGTATATCTGAGATTGTTACTGATACGAAAATTCGCCTAAGTTTTCAGAGAGTTCGGACAGCAAATGTCAAGTCTCAGGAGACGTAGGAAGAGCGTGCAACACGTCTCACTGCCGATGGTGATGCTCATGCACTATCGCGTGAGTCTGAGACTTTTACTGATAAGGAAGCTTGCCTGAACACTAAAAAAGCACGACCTTTGCAATCAGAGAGCTGGAAAGTAGTTTCAATCGTGAATCTCGATTAACAGCTCATCGAGAGAGACACAACAATGCCAGACTTCTTGAATTTGGTTACATGCAAATAATGCTGCCCAAAGTCACTATTCCACGCGAACGAAGTCGTGAGCGCAATATACAAAACATTTTACTATTTAAATGTCCATAATAAGATATAGATTTATACAATTAATACAAATTTTTGGAATATATACGTTTCGCTACCGATTTTCAAGTATACATGAAGATATCCTTACGTTTCTCTGCTACCTTTAATTATTTTGTTTTGCGTTAAGCCATCTTTGTTCATGACATACCTTGTATTTTATACATATATTTCTGTGTTTAATGTGTTAAACAAAGATATGTGGGGCTGCTAGTTTTTTATAAGTATGCCCAAAATACTGTAGAAGGTATCATCATCATCATTATAATCATTATCAACGTCATCATCATCAACAGCCTTTAACAGCTGGTTGTTGGACATAGGTTTCTCCTTAGCAAGGAGGTTTTGGCCTACTGTACCACGCTGGCCAAACGGGGTGGTATAAAGTTTTTGTCAAGTTTTGCTTTTCTTTCCAGTGCTGTTGTCCTGTGTAGTTTGTAGTTTTATACGACCCCCACGGGATGAATAGGGATGATGACACTGCATATTCTTAATCCATCACTACAGGTAGAGATCGTCGTAAGTATTGAATACATTCATAGTTCTTACTTCTGTTTAACAATGTACTTCATACATATATTACAAACTGCTCAGGAGTACTTCATTATCGATTACTTAGCTTTTAAACATAAATATCAAACAAGAAATGAACTCATAACACATTTTTAATATCCCGTATCTAAAACAAACCCTAAGCCTTTTATTTTCAGTCACATTTTGTAAATCTTATCCGATATTTTACCAAAACTGGCTTAGCTATACGACAGTATCTGACAGGTGATAAGGGTGCCATATACACACATAACTCTAGAAGCAGAACTTCACTTTATTGTTTCGATTTTTAAATTCATTTCCGTATTTTAGACGAAAAAAATTTACTGTAATTTTGGGACGGCGTGAGATGACTAGGAGAGAGAATGAGATCTGCTTAACAGATAGTGGTCTTATTACAACGTTTTTGGGGCTATTTATGCGTATTTTCTTTAAAATCATGGATAGTTAAGTTTGTGAATCACACGAAGTGTTGTCCTATGTGGAGTTTGAACACTCACACAATAGTCAGCGCGTTTGTTTTTACGTTCACAAGTTCTGATAAAATTTCAAAGCTTGAATCTTATTACACAATTATTTTATTCGTTTCCTGATATAAAAATCTACGGTTTCTGCTCTTCGCTTCAAGAAAAAACACATTAAAAATGAAAGATATTTTCATAACTTACAAAAATATATACAACAAACTTGTAGCTACATTATATGCCATTAACTGTATCAACAAATCAGGATCTCAGGATGACTGGCACAAAATATGTACTGCTTACGAGAAAACGATTTTCGTGTTTCTATTTGAAATATCTTTATCTAGAGGGAAACGATGATAGGAAACGCCATGTGTTCTGGAACTTAGAATGTATATGTGTACTCGTATGTGTGAATAAATACAAATGTTTCTAAACTTAGGATAAATGATTTTGAAAATTTGTATCCACAAGTGTTTCATGTTTCTTTAAACAAGTTTGAATTCCGTTGAAGGCAAGTGTGTTGTTGACCTAGCTGTACTTGGGGGACATTCAGGACACTTTATGGAGTGTATTGGGCTTGGCAGGTTCGTTTTCAAATATAAAAAGTCGTTAAATTTTATAAATAACAGCCCAAGAATATACAGAGGTAAGTAAAAAATACACAAGTTATCTTTGTGTAATTCTAACGAATGGTGCAGCGTATGTAAGATATATCTTAGATCATAATAATTTATCATATTTACTTGAAACCTTTCGCTATATTTATAAAGAATACACGTAATTTTTATAAGTTAAAAGTAAAGTCTACATATGTTATAAATTGAGTTTTTTTGGTTACAAAAATACTCAATAAAAACCTGAAGTTTACATAAATGACAATGTGATGACTTCCACATTACAGCACAAATAAAAAATATACAACAGCGCCATCTAGCAAAGATACATTGAACTATGAAGTATGAACTAAACGTATGAATGGAATGAACTGCGATACAACTACTAATCCTGTATCGCGAAATAGAGATGCGCGTGGCAATTAGCATATATACAAGATCCCAACGTCAACCGTTGGGCCGTGGCGTCCCTCCACAACAATAATATTTATTTCTGTAGTAAATATTTAACAGATGTTTTTGCACGTTGTGGAAATCTGGGATCTTAACTCGTGTGCCACGGAAAGCACGTCTGCTGTCTGCGCGTGATCTCTCTCCGTGTAAACCGATAACTGTTCCGTCGAATTGTGAGAGTGAGGGAGCAGGGAGTGTACATGTATTTGTGTACACACTTGTGGACTATAACATCTCCTGCATAGTTGGATGGGACTAGAGGAGAGAGACGACTAGGAGTATATCATAATAGTATAGATATATCTAATATTATTCTAAGAAGCTTACTTTTCAGAAGATTCTATGTAGTGTGTTTGATCGATATTCTACGAGAGTTTTTAAGGTAGTAGAGACACGCTGATTTCAGCACGAACGGGCTGGCTCAACTGGGGCAATATTACCCTCCCACAGAAGACTAACCTAAAGCGACAGTATCCGTGCTGTCGTGTGTCATTGGTGAGTGCGAGACTGGAGGTCCATTGATGCAGGGGTGACAGTTATCGTGATGACTATGTGAGGCTTACACTGCCAGGATGACTGTCATGTCTTTTACGTACCCAACCGTGGTGTGAAAAAGCATCTCACTAGGCCGCCATAGTATGGGTCACCACACTGCATTGTCTGCATTTGCAAGGAGTATGGTGACCACAACTCTTTGGTTTCTATTTATGCTTTCCATCAAGCAGAGTAGTCACTTTGGCGGGGTCTTCGTATAGAGTTTACGAGTTTATTGGTCTAGTGGTTAGTGACCCTGATCAGTCGTGGGGTGTTTGGGTGTATTTTATACATACATATATACTATATTTAGACGTATTGACTTCAGGGATGGCATAGCGCCAAGTGATCATCTCGCCGCTTTCTACTGCACCGAGTGTTTTGGGTTTAAATCCCCATAGGACAACATTTTCTGTGATCCTAAAATTGATGTAAGTCTGGGTATTCTTTGTGTCTATTTCATGTGTGTAAAGTCCTCAACCACACAGGATTTATTTCTAGTTCGGGAGGGTTCTTTTTAAGAAAACGATCCTTCATTCATAAGTATGTATATTACAGGTCTAGTTACTGCATGCTTAGTTTAAGGTAAAAGTATAAATTATAATAAATTATAATAATAAAAGTATAGTCCCCGGAAGCAACATTGGATGTTCCAGCAGTTGCAGAGGTGTCGAGCTCTAGCTCCAGCGACGAGTTTTTCTCTCCACCCACGTCGCCAAGACCTGTGCGTCGGCGGGAGAGTACCCGGCCACCGACCAGCTTGGGATCACGAGGACCACTGACCTCAAATAGGGTACCCGCTACCGGTGGTGATGTGCGCCGCATGAAGTGGACAACTTTCATGAACGAGAATGTCATGCGGGCATATTTTCGGGCTACGGAGTTGGGTACGAACCTTACTGCGTACCGTGCTAAACTAGTCTCTTTGTTCCAGGAACTTGAACCAGCCGTTAACGTATCAGCACAAAGATTATTGGATCAAGTACGAGCTATACAGCGCTGTCACCTGCTGGATGATGCAGTACTTGAGAGGATACGCTCTGACATACGGAGAAACCTTACTATCCCTTCTTCGTAGCACTATAGTAGCCAACAGCACACCTCTGTTGGCATTATCAAATGTAGATGTTGATGAACTAGTGGAGAGTGAAGTTCTTTCCGTAAGTACCCAATATAACGATAAGATAAGGAGCGCTTTGGAGGATGCGATTCAAAAATATCGATTCGTAAATGATAATAGTAGACCACGGTTATACTGTTTGCCCATTATAAACGTAATTTAGCGCTTGTGAGTGCCCTGGATTCGTTACTATCAGACTACTTTGATAATAGTGAAGATCTTAGTGATACACATTCCATTCTGTACTGTGCAGCTATTGCAGTTTCTCGAGTAGCTGGTGTTAAATGTATTGAACGTGTAAGTGCTATTCGACCCGAAAATGGTGTACCAGCTTGGCAGTGTAGAATCGAACGTCGTATTGCTGAGACTAGGACACTCATCGCTAAATTAACTTGTTTCCAAAGTGGTAATACACAGCCGAGAGCCATGCGCTTTGTGAAACAGGCATTCTTGGGAACTACCACTAGTCCTCAACAATACATGTCCTGTGTCACAGAGCGCATAGACTTTCTAAAGCAGAAAATTTACCCGCCCTACCTCACGTGCCTGCAAACTCCTTCAGATTGTTGAGTCGACCGGTATGCATGTTTTACCTCTACAGCCAACTCATCATAACAGCCTGGGGGTGGACACTTGGTTAGATTTAATACTGGTGTCGGCCCCTACGCTTGTCCGTAACCATGGTCAACTTGATGCGCCGGCATTCTCCAATCACGATCTAATCTTCCTCTCCTATGCCCTTAAACCACCTAAACCCCAACCAAGAGTTTTGCGCATGCGTTGTTTTGCTCGTATGGATCTGGACAAGCTACTTAGGGATGCTGCCTGTCTGAATTGGGATGCAGTAACGTCAGTTATAAGCATAGATGAGAAGCTTCATAACTTTTAATCACATACTTCTCGCTCTATATGATAACCACGCACCCATCAAAAGTATTAAAGTAAAGAGGCAACCTGCTCCCTGGATGACGAAAGAGGTACTTTTGGCTATGCGACGAAGAGATAGAGCTTTTATCAAATTCAGAAGGGACCGTACCGAGGCAAAGCGCACTTTATACAAAATCGCGAGGAATCGCTGCAACCAGATGATACGCAACGCCAAACGCCGACATATTTTTGACAACATCTCCCATTCTTCTCCCGCCAATATTTGGAGGTTCCTTGGAACTCTGGGTATTGGTAAGCAGCGGTCGGGTGGTCTGCAGGGGACGGTTGGTTTGGAGGATTTGAACCACCATTTTTCTCTATCTGCTCATTTGGATTCCCAAACCGAGTATCGCACTCTTGACTACCTGACAAGCTTAAATAGCCCTAACATAAATCCCTTCCGATTTTCTCCGGTTGCGTCGGGTGAGATCAAAAAGATCATATTCTCTATCAAATCCAACGCTGTTGGTTGTGATAAAATCAGCCGACGTATGATCGTAACAATTATTGACCACATTTTACCTATAATCGCCCATATCATAAACTACTCATTATATTCTGGAATTTTCCCATCACTGTGGCGCAAAGCTTGTGTCATCCCTTTACCTAAAAATCCAAATCCCACACACCCCAACCATTTCAGACCAATATCCGTCCTCCCTTTCCTCTCAAAGGTCCTAGAATCCTGTGTGCACAAACAGTTTTCTGAATTTGTCTACAAAAACAACCTATTGAGCCCGTTTCAATCGGATTTCAGGCCTGGTCATAGCACTACTTCTGCTCTTCTTAAAGTGGTTGGTGATATCAAGGCAGGTATGCAAGACACTGAAGTTACTGTTTTGGTACTAATTGACTTCTCTAATGCCTTCAACACAGTCAATCACAATATACTCCTGTCTATCCTTTCCTATCTTGTGGTCTCACCTGAAGCACTGGATTGGTTCTCATCATATCTTCGGGGCCGCCAGCAATCTGTTCATGTCGATGGATCTTCCTCGAGCTGGTGTGATCTTGATTCTGGTGTTCCTCAAGGCGGCATTCTTTCTCCTATATTATTTTCTGTGTATATTAACCTCCTGTCCCTGGAACTTCGTTGTGCGTATCATCTGTATGCCGACGACCTACAGCTCTATTCACAGAGTAAAGTGGAAGATATCTCGAGTGCAATACAAATGATCAACCACGATCTGGAAACAATCAACACGTGGTCTCAAAGGTTTGGTTTATCTGTGAACCCCACAAAATGTCAAGCTATCGTAGTGGGAAGTCACCGGTCGATGAACAGAGTAGACACTAAAACTCTCCCGGCTATTACTTTTAATGGGACTATCATACCTGTGAGTGGATCGGTGAAAGATTTAGGTTTACACCTCGATTGCACACTAACCTGGCGTGAACAAGTTGCAAAACAGTGCCGGAGGGTTACTGGGACACTTCGGGCTCTAAATCGTCTGAGAAATTTCCTGCCCGTAAAAACCAAGACTATGCTTGTGCAAACTCTTATCTTCCCCTTAATCGACTATGGTGATGTGTGCTGCTACGACCTGAATGCAGATCTTCTCGATAAATTAAACCGTCTTCTTAATAACTGCATTCGATTTGTTTATAATCTTCGTAAATATGACCATGTATCCTCTTTCCGTTCGCAGCTCAATTGGCTACCAATTCGTCTACGCCGAAAATTACGCGCGCTCACTGTTCTATTCTCTTTACTTAATAACCCATCTTCGCCAACATATTTAAACTCTTATTTCCAACTCTTATGTAGCAATCACGACAGAAAGCTTCGGTCTTCTAAGAATCTTCTCCTTCGTTGCCCCTCCCATACATCTGAGTTTGTTGGCTCATCTTTCTTTGTGCAGTCCGTTCTTCTCTGGAATGAGCTTCCCCTCGAAGTCAGGATGGCTAGCAACGCTTTTACTTTTAAGAAAAAAGTGAAGCAGTATTTACTGAAACAGCTGGTAGAATCAACCAATACATGATTATCATCTTATATTTGTTATGATATTTATTTGTGTATGTATGTATATAGACTTACATCAACTTAAGTATGTATATGTATGTATTTATGTATTTGTATTAATTTTAGTATATGAAAGTTTGTTATGTCTACTTCTTCTTTTCAACACCTGAAACGCACCTACTTCCTATTTTCTCTGCATCACCCAAAGGTTGACTGGTAGAGAATGCCTTAGGCATTAAGTCCGCCTATGTACATAAAGTGCATGATGTATAAATAAATAAATAAATAAAATTTATGCATGGGCAAATAGGATAAGACGTTATAGAAAACGAGTCGATCGGTATAATCAGAATCGAATGTTCCAAAGGAATGAGAAATAGGTTTACCGGAAATGGGAGGAACCGAATTCATGTGTGAGTGATGGGCACTTTCCAGATGAAAATACCACAAATTCATTTTGGCGTAACATCTGGTCAGTGCCTGTCACTTATACAGAGGGTGATTGGTTGGAGGATGTCAAACGTTCGTGTGAGTCTATGATAGCTATCGAACCCATTGTTACTAATAAAGATGATGTAAGTTGTGCAGTACGTTCATTACTGAATTGGAAATTACCTGGTCCAGACGGACTGCACAACTTTTAGCTTAAGTGGTTTCGAAGCTCACATGCGTGTTTGGCATCACAATTCCAAGCAGCTTTGGATTCTGGTTCATTACCACAATTTTTAACCACCGGTGTAACCCATTTACTCTATAAATCTGGTAGTGCCATGGATCCCAAAAATTTTAGACCTATAACATGTTTACCAACTACATATAAACTTCTAACATCTATTTTGAGACTCAAAATTACTACACACATAAATAATAATTCGATACTCTCTATTTCTCAAAATGGATGTAGAAGTGGGGCCCGTGGCACTAAAGAGCTCCTTATTATAGACAGGACCATTAGCCAACAGGTACGTCGTAGTCGTAAGAGTCTGGCAACATGTTGGATAGATTATAAGAAGGCTTATGATTCAGTTCCACATACCTGGCTTTTGAAAGTGCTAGAGTTGTATAAAATTGATGCAACTCTGTGCACTTTTTTAAAGTCATGTATGAGTCAATGTAAAACAACACTTCGCTATCCAGGATGTCGGCAGACTGCGATAAATGACATACTTATAAACATCGAGCGAGGTATATTTCAAGGTGACAGTCTGAGTCCCTTGTGGTTTTGTCTAGCTTTAAACCCTCTCAGCACTCTGTTAGAGGGTTCAGGGTTAGGCTATCGGTTGCAGAAAGATGATCAAGTTATATCTCACCTTCTTTATATGGATGATTTGAAGTTACTAGCCTCCACAAAATTACAATTGACGGCGTTATTAAAGGTCACTGAAAACTTTAGTAATTCTATCAAAATGGAATTTGGTGTAGACAAGTGTGCAGTCATGTATGTAAAGAAGGGCGTGATTGTAGAATCTGAAGGAATGGAACTTTCAGATTCAACAAAACTCAGATCTCTGTCTGCCACCGAAACCTACAAGTATCTAGGTTTTTCACAGTCCTTGGGAATACCAGAATCTGGCGTGAAACAAATGTTACAGGAACGCTTCTTTGGCCGCCTAAAAAAAGTACTTAAAAGTCTTTTGTCGGGCGGTAACAAGGTGCGAGCCTGTAACAGTTGGGTCATGCCGGTTCTGATGTATTCCTTTGGTGTACTTAGATGGACTCAGACCGAATTGGATGCCCTTGACAGGAGAGTCCGTACATTGCTGACTGCATTACGCATGCACCACTCACGTTCATCGGTTATGAGATTATATATTCCGCGAAAATTTGGAGGTCGTGGTCTATTAAATATCAAGACTCTACACAATCGCGAGATATACAGTCTCAGAGAATATTTTCTACAGACTAATGTGGGAGTGCATCGCAATGTAGTTGCAGTGGATACTGGTTTTACCCCGCTCGCTCTGGCTAAAGAGAATTGGCGCAAACCTGTAGTACTTAGTACTACTGATCGCAAGGAAATATGGAAGGGTAAAGAACTTCATGGCCGATTTTATCGGGCCCTACACGGGTCTGATATAGAGTTTAAAGCGTCGACGTCTTGGCTACGGTATGGTGATCTCTTCGGAGAAACCGAAGGTTTTGTTTGTGCAATTATGGACGAAGTTATCATGACGAATAACTACCGGAAATATATCCTGAAAGATAGTACGGTTGACATTTGTCGGGCGTGCCACCGTCCTGGAGAATCTATTAGGCATATTATTTCTGGTTGTTCTCGTCTTGCTAATGGTGAGTTTTTGCACAGGTACAATCAAGTAGCCAGGATCGTACACCAACAACTTGCCCTTAAATACCAACTTGTCAATTTTGAAGTGTCTTACTACAGGTATGTGCCCGACCCAGTTCTCGAGAACGGTCGTGCTATGTTATATTGGGATCGATCTATTATCACAGATAGGACTATTGTTGCCAATAAGCCTGATATTGTGGTCATAGATCGATTAGAGCGCCGCGCAATGATAGTCGATATCGCCGTTCCTCATGACGAGAATCTCGTGAAAGTTGAAAAAGAAAAACAATTGAAGTATTTGGATCTGTCTCACGAGATTGCCGATATGTGGAATGTAGACTCGGTGATCATTGTTCCGATAATCATATCTGTTCACGGATTGATAGCCAAGAGCCTCGACCAACACCTTAAGAGGCTCACGTTAGAAGGTTGGATCAAGGGTCTGATGCAGAAGGCAGTCCTCCTTGACACGGCCCGTATTGTGAGGAGGTTCCTGTCTCTGGAGCCCTAGCCACCGGTATCTTGGTCCCTGTACCCGATGTCGGTGGTCTACTATTTTTTATATTTTTAAATATGTATTTTTTATTTTTTATATATTTAAAAATGTATTGAATATGTGTTTAAATGAAATAAAGAGAATAATAATAATAAAAAATCATCAGTATTAATAAAATATAAGCTGAGTTACATCTAAAAATACTAAAGGATACTCTCAGAAATTCTTGTCCGTTATTGTCTTCAGAATTCTAAAGACATATTGCTATTTGAAACCCGTTTATATTTACGAGCTTTACAACTGTGTTACAAAAGAATATTATCCATAACGAGCCTTGTAGCTTTTTAATCAAAAAGCTGTATTCACTAAAATATAATGTTTGTTACGAAAGAGATACTTATTAATATTGACGTAAACTAGAAATGTATTAAAAATAAACAATTATCAAGTAATAAACTAGTTACAGGTTGCCTTGAAAAAATTGTTATTAGCGATAAGGCCGCCATTTGTACATTGTTACCCAACTGTCATGCTCTTCTATATAATCTGTAAAAATTTCGGTGCACAATAAAGTTTATTTTGTTCTATTCTATTCTATATTTATTTAAGACTGGTGTAAAAAAAAACATATACAGGTGGACCAATAATCCGTTTACATTTGAATCTGTCGCTGCGTCGAACAACTGCAGCGGGGTGGGGCGGGGGTATAACGCAATACTAGAGCGGCTAATGGGAATTTAGTGACAAGGTGTCGTTTAAAATTTCTGGGCAAAGAGTGATATCGAAAAGAGGTGACATTAACTAGCCATCGCATAGCCCAGATTTATCCCCGATTTTTTTTTCGTTTGGGGATACCTTAAAAGTAAAGTTTTTATTAATAACCCAGTATCTCTGCAAAAATTAAAGGAATATATTCCCGAGGAAATGTAAAACATTTCAGGAAACACTTGCCATTGACAATTTCAAAAATAATCAAAGATCATATTTAAATGATGTAATTTTTAAAACATTAATTCCTTATTTGTGTACTATCATAATAAATACACAGTTTTTATATAATACAACTATTTTCTTTTTTAACATCCTTTGAAATCTAAAAAGACTTTTGATCCACCTGTATTATGTATGTATTATTAATGGTATGAAATGGTAATTCAAATCTGAAAATATACTTTATGAAAATGTATTTTGAGAATACTAAAATGATAGACGTAATTATCTATTGTACTTATACATATATTTAGAAGAAGGAGAAAATTAGACATAAAAGAAAACAAATTAATTAGGCATGTGTTATGTACACACGTTTGGAGTTAAGTTAACTTTAACATTTACAGGCAATGATAAAAATAAATAATAAACAATCACTTCAATAAATTAAAAAATGATTATCATTTTTATGACCTAGGGGACAAATGAATAGACGATGCACCTGACAGTAAGTGACTATCATCGTCCACGGAAATATAATATCACAAGTGCAATGCAGCAAATTTCTCAATTAATGAACGACCCTACTTCTTTTTACATGACTACAGTGAAACCAAAAGGAAGGGTCTTAGGAAAGATAATATTTGTACTCGTATGTTTCACCGTAGTGCCTAAACTACTATGGTAAACCGATTTGAATGAATGAATCAATACCTTCGTAATAATAGCTAGGTGATAATAACTTTTATTGGTCATCTATCTTTACTATGCCACTTTTCATAAATATCATTATTAAATTAAAAAATACTTTAAAATTCAACTTATAGACTAAGTCACTCTTCAAAACACGATGTAAATAAGTAAAACTTCTTCATTTAGACAATTACAAGCCATTATGACAAAGTCTAACAATTATACAGCAATATATCTAACTGTGAACGGGCGAAGTTGTGAGCTTTAAGATTATTGTACCGAAACAATTGGTGTGAAGAGTTGAGGGTTGAGTCCAGAGTTAACTTTCCACTTTGTGTAAATTGCGCCTCTTAACTTATTGTGAACGGACAGATGTATTTTGGGTCCTTATACTCTATTTCTTTTGTTATATCGTACATTTACTTCGTTTAGTTTTGTAACACTTTGGAAATGTACTTTGGATGAAAAGAAACAATTTTTTTTTAAATGTCAAATGCCAAGTAGCTATAATCAGTAGTACGGTTGTTAAAGAACGGTTATTTCGCTTTAAGTCTGGCAATTTGGAGGGAAATTATTACCAGGTTAGAGCTGGGACTCGCAAAGAGCAATCAGAAGGTCAATTCTTCTAATAAAAATTCCTTCCAAAATTCAGTTTCAATCTACTCTCGATCTTGGAAATGTCATAAATATATGTTTTCATTTATATAACATGTATATATATATATATTAAAAGAATTGTAGGGAGTATATTTATTTTTATTAATTTGAGTACGGTAGAACCGTTCCAAACCTTGATGAACAAAATAGAGATGATATAAAATGGTTACAGGAGAAATCACTTCACCATTATCTCATCTCTACCTCATTTTTCGCAAAAACCTTAGTATGTTATCAATATTTCACAAAGAAGTATATATTCCAATAATAGTATTACTAGAACTGTAGGATTATTTTATACAGACATTTATATTGCTAAGTTAATATTAGATGTTTATTCGTAAATAAAGCAAGTATTATGGACCTCAAAGTGTCGCGCGTAAAGGGTTATGAGTGACATAGATGCGATTATGAGGACTTTACACCAGTGTTAGAGTTAGAGTTTATAATTCCTTGGAATTAATTATAGTTTTTGTCTATTTTTGCTATTTTATCAAAGCCAGCACAATATACCATGGTAAAATGTCATGTTTTTTTTTCTTTTATTTTAAGGAATAAACTTTTTTTCTTATGTTTGGAATGCTTTTCGTACCATACCCTAGAGACGAAAGGTGAGTGTCTACCTACTAAACTACGCACCACAACAGTCGGATGAAGTTCGAGGGATGCATCAGTGGCTTCTGGAGTCCTCCCTACCGTACCTCACGACTGGGCTACATCCCAGGATGACCAGGGACCCCTGAGGCAGGACGCTGCCGTGCCTCTCACCGTTCTACACAGTAAGAGGCTGAACACCGATTTGCCTTAGAAAATGTCAAAGTAAGTCTATTAGTAAATAGATTCCCAATACAAACTGAAAGTTTCCAACTGCAAGAGATTCTTATCATTTATGAACCCGTACAAAAAAATTAACTGTATTCTACTCTACTACCAGAGTTATTGACTTCGTGAAACAGACAAAATTGAACGGATCAGGATCAAAGAAACGTAAGAAATCGTCATTGTTTTGATGTCATAAATAGTAACATCAAACATTTGAAACTACGATGTTTAACCAACCAAAGGGCAGATTAGGATTTCAGTTCGGCAAAATGTGTCCAAAGGTTATATTTGTATAGGATTTTACTACAATGAACTTTAGTACGTTACGTATTTCTTTAACTTGTTTTTATAAAACTATATCTTTTTGTTTGATGCGTGTGATATAAGAAATTTAGGCTTGAATGAATCACAATTTGAGTTGATGTACTATTTGTGTTGAAAGGATTAGTAATAAAAATGATAGAACATTTTTTGTTACATGAAGAGTTGTGATTCCTTTGCAGAACGTGTTATACCTATAGGCGATAGGTTTTTCTATTCAGTCATCTTCTCTCGTTTCGTTAAAACATATTACTTTTATATTCAAAACATATTTAAGTTGTTGTTATTTTTGTTAAAATGTTTATGGTCTTTATACACCTAAAACGCTAAGATATTTTCACTAAAAATATTTCAAAAATTACACCAAAATAAAAAAGAAATTAAATAAACTTCTTGTTTATTACGAAAATCCAGTTTTCAGTTATTTGTTATATAATAAATAATACTAGACTGTTCAGTCTCCATTAGACCGTGAACAGCAATAATTTCCTCGGTAGCGCAGTGGTGGCGTATGCGACTACTGAGCTTAAGGTCTCGTGTTCGATTGCCGGGTCGGACCAAATGTTTGTATGATCTGAAAATATTGGTTTTGGAGTTTAGGTGTTTTCTATGTAAACTAAGTATGTGTTTACAAAAAAACGTATGTATACATTTAGCTGGTACGAACAGTACAAGCTCTGCTTGATTTGGAACCAGATGGGGTTGTGTGTCAGATGTCGGAAACGTTATTATTATTATTAATAGAAGTTTGAATACCTTTACGAATTTATTCTAAATAATCTGAAACACTAAGTGGAAACTACACTTAATATTAGTGGAGGAGTTTTTACGAACATCTAATTCGAATGTTTCCGAGTTATGCGCCACACTCAAATGTTTATTGGTCGTAATATCATCTCGGTTACGCAGAGAATGTATAAATAGCGGCAATAAACTGTCAACTGTGTTCGTATATGTTGATTTGTAGTGTCTGTCAACGGATTATACTCAGTTTTATGTATACTTAAAACATCGAGGGAGACACAAGCTTTCTTTTTTTTCACAATTGAAACAAATTTCTAGTAACTCCATATTGTCTTTACAAATTTTAAAGAAAAAGAAGTGTATTTTTCTAATTTCAGTTTTACAGCCTGCGTCTAGATGGGCATATCGACAATTATTTCAATGCAAGTAAGTTGAAATACAAAACAAAAATTACTTGATTTTTACGTCTTATAACTAGTTGTATCATGACTACGATCATAAAGAAACGATGCTGATGGAAGAATCGAGATCAATTCGCTTTCATACTAAGTGAAGACGTTACACAACACACAGTAGAACACACACACACAATTTTTTTAAAGAGCCTTCCAAAATGTCTTTTGTCTGTCTGATGAAAAGCATGAATAGAATGCAAGAGTTATGGTCGTCATACTCATTGTGAATGTAGACAGTGTAGTATAGTGACCCATACTATGGCGGCCTAGTGAGTTGCTTTTACACGCCTCACTTGGCACGTAAAAGGCATGACAGTCATCGTGGCAATGTAAAGCTCACACACTTACCACGATAACTGTCGCTTTAGCTAAGGCTTCTGTGAGAGGATAGTACTGCCATGATCGAACTGGTCTATTTATTGCGGAATACGCGTGACTACACTAGCTTTGGTAATAATGATACAAATCGAACCTACTGACAAAACGCAGTAACAGAACCAGTGTTAAGTAAGTGTTTAGTTCATTGAGTGAGAGAAGTTACCGGAAACATCAACATCACTTTTACTCAAAAAAGAGAGACTCAAAAGGCAATGAAGTCATTGTGACTGAACTACGTCATCAGTACAGTTACTAACTTAAGGTCACCTGTCTACTCCTTTGAGTTCAATATTATAAAAAAAAATTTTAGTTCGAACCTCAAAATTTCAAGTACCACAGTTAATCGCTGTAGTGTAAAAAATGTGTGCGTGTACTAGCGTACACTCGTAAGAAGTGAAACTTCTTTATGACGTTATTTTTCAAAAAATAATTTAAACCCGTCCAAAGTCGATACAATCGCCACCTGGATTTCAAAAATGTAACTACTCAAAACGGTCCGCAATATACATTGGAGACATTTACCAATCCCTACTCCGCTGGAGAAAGTATACTTTGAATCACGCGTGGTAGGGATAAGAAAAAGATGGCGCGTAACGGAGAAATGTGACGCGTAACGAAAAAATGTTACACTAATTTTTTTTCCAACCCCGATAAAGAAGTTTCACTTCAAAATTAATTGTCTCGGTGGAGTAGTGGTTTGATTTTCAAATCAAATTTTTGTGTGATCTACGAATATTCATTTCGGCTTTTGAATTTTTATATGTATTTACAAACGATATACAACTATTCTATAAATCAATCTAGATGACATAGTATAAGCTCTAATTAGTTTGTAGCTAAATGACTTGTGTGCAGATGTCCGAAAAAAAATATTATATGGACATGTTTGTCTATTTTAGTATGTTGGATTTAAGGAGATATTATGTATGGAAAGTTAAGCGTCAATAATAAAGCGCCTACAGAGCTGTAAAAGCTGGTATGTCACTTGTACGTCACTTGGAAGGAATAACAAATTAATGTGTTATAAAATGGTTTATTATGTGGTGTGAGTTTTAGAGAATGTATGACTACCTCAATACTTTTCTGATAATATTTTGTAAGATGTTATCAATGAACGCTAGTAGAATGAGAGTAAGGTTTAATATCTAAGGCTATTTTATATATGATATACTATTGGCTTAGATAGTAGTATAAGCACATTAACAGAAACCAGCTTTCCCAATATTGAATATAACAAATAACAAAAAAAAGGACTAACTGTTAGATATAATGGAACCTTCAAGTTGTTGTCTACACTTGTCATGTTGAATTGTCAAACTACAGGGTGGGCCAAGAGTTCGTTATCATTTGAATTTAACATCCCGCGCAAACAAATGCCGCGCTAGACTCGTGTTGGGGTCTGACCAGTAACTCGTTTCTTGAAAGTTTTGTCACAATGGATGTGTTCACGAGGCCACAGCACGCTTACTGTGTGAAACAATTTTATTTAAACAATACTTTGTTTATTACTGTGAGACATTTATTTCAGATTGAATACGATTTACACAAGTGAAATTAGTATCCGAGTGCTCTTTTAACAAAGAAATGGCTGAAGAAGTTCGAGGAGACGAGATCTATGTTAAGTGTAAAGCAACCTGGATTCCCACAGATTTCACGGACCGAAGAGAACATCTTTTACCACTGGTAGGGACTCATTGGATACGTAACAAGTGGCTCCATCTTATTCCAGTAGCTACAAATTTCAGCAGTATCGGTCCCAAGAACTCCCGTAGCATGTTTGCACGGGATGTTATATTCAAATGTTAATAAATTCGTGGCCCAACCTGTATGTTTTATTATTAATAATTTAATTTAAACAAATGATTGAAGAAGTACTTCTGTGAGTTCTTGTGCTTTTGGTTAATCAGAGTGAATTGATATATATATACATATATATGTAATAAGTTGTTATTTCGTAAACGAAGTAAGGTAAAATAAATTCTTCGTAATTATTAAGAAACAAATCATCGCGAAACGCATGAAGTTTTCTTATAATACCTTTAATATCACCGCTTAAGATTAACCTTAGCTTTTCTCACATAAACAAATATCATATCTATTAAAATCTATACTTGAGTGCAGATTTCGATATAAACATCGTTCTGTAATAAGGTATTACTTACTAGAGCATGGATCGGTGAATCTTGGTGTAAATGACATTCAATAGTAAAATCTAGGATTAGATTCACGACTGAGACACGTTTTTTAATACAGACCTAACTCTTATCCTACTGACGGTCGAGGTACATGAGAATGTCAATTCTCAAAATGAAAATTTGTCTGAAATTGAGTTCCGACCTACTCTCCGTCTCGCACATGTCGTGAAAGGTATTCTCTCAGCAAAGTATTAGATATCGATTTGCTACTTCACTGTTAAGTATTACTAAGGCTAGCAGAATACCCATGCCGCTTTAGGTCACAATTCGATATAATCCATTTACAGTCAATATTTGATATTTAACCTCAGTACACAGTACTTAAATTATATTTTAAAGTAGAATAAACCAATGGTCAAAGACCCTTTATCAACAGATTTTAAAAGTTTATTTGACCTCTTGAACGTGGTTTTTAACTCCTCCTCCTTCTGATTCTAGGAGGGTTCTAGTTACAGGAGTATTTGGGCGACACTTGACGTTTACTCTTCACGTGACTTGTGACCTGAATAGCGTTGCATTGGGTTCAGACCTCTGTTATTTTATGGTGGGTAATTGGTATAAAGTAGGTTCTAGGTCTATTTTTATCAGGAAGGTTACCATGTTGCCAATATTTTGTATTTCGATACATCAAATATACATTATACGCAGAAACGATAGCCAATGGGGTCATAAAGTTCTTTAGTGGTGACGTACTGGAAAACACAGCGATGGTAGGCAATCAATAAGGTGATCAGACGACTTCTTGAGGGTTGCAGACGTCACAGAACTGGGTATCATGGAGAATCTTGGTGGAGGCTTATAACAAGCAGTGGATGTCTTTTGGATGAGATGATGATGATTATAAAGTATATCTTCGTCAAGATTGTGACGATAATGATGAAAAAGCAACATAAAACAAACAAATAGTGAAAGATATTTGTAAGTGGACTAATTATTTATCACAGAGAAAAACAATTTCCTTTAATTATCGACATATTAGTTGCCCATCCTTGCAGACATCCTTAACACAAGATGCTAAGAAACATCCTTTTCCAAATTTCCTCCTTAGCGAAGTCTGAGGAAAAAGTAACGTGATGATGACAAAATAGACTTTTGCGGTAATGTCTGAATAAATTTTGTTCATAATTAACTTAAAAAAAATATTATTTATGTATGTAATTGCACTCTTTGTTTGATACGTCAGAACATCGACACTACTGTGTTAGTAAAATTATTGTTATTTTGTAAGCAACTCCTATTCTAGGGGCTTCCTTGATAATCTGTGTGACAGGGACACCCCACCAGTCTCCCACAAAGGAGAGAAGACGCAAATATATTTTTAAAGTTTTAATATTAAAAAACCTTTGTAAAAGAGAATTAAATGTTTACTATTATTATTACTAACTTGATAAAATATGCATCTGTCCTTTGGCAAAAACGTTGGGTAGATAAAAAAGTGTGTCTTGGAATTTATTCTCAGGAACTACTGGTTTAAATTGAAGAAATGGTACCGAATATCAATGAAAA